>OX346243.1:5000-2405000 GCA_947049295.1 Ligdia adustata | reverse complement strand
CAATCAGTGAGTCAGTCAATGGTAGTTCAGCTTTATATAATATAGACTAGTATTTGCGTGGCTGCGCGGGCCGCATGCGGCCCGCGTTTATATCCTTTTACCTATAGGGTTGGGACAAACATTCACATTGCAGTTTTATTCTTTAAAACTTTGAAATTGATTAAGAAGGTAGGTAGATATCTCCAATTCAGTCTGGAGTTGGGTGGAGATAGAAATTCAAAAATTTTAAATTTGGATTCTGTGAGAGAAATTTAAATTCAGTTCAAAATAGATAGATAAATTTAGTTCAGTTGAAAAAATAAGTCAAACTTTCAAGTCCAGTCGAAAAGTGGGTAAAACTTACCAAAGAAATATTTTTTGTATGAAAGTATGAAAACCATACATCATTGTACGGTAGGCAAAGGGCACTGAAGCTCGGCCTGCGGCCTCGCTTCAGCACCTACGTTAATCATGCAGTACTTAATTTTTGTTTGATTTACTGTCGGGCACTGAAGTTCGGCCTGCGGCCTCACTTCAATGCCCTCCGGACTCGCTTTAGTTACTTGAGAACTCGCAAGGTGTCATAGCTCGGCCTACGGCCTCACTATGACACCTTGCTCGTCAAACGTTAGCTCGGCCTACGGCCTCGCTTTAGTTACTTGAGAACTCGCAAGGTGTCATAGCTCGGCCTCCGGCCTCGCTATGACACCTTGCTCGTCAAACGTTAGCTCGGCCTACGGCCTCGCTTAAGTTACTTGAGTACTCGCAAGGAGTCATAGCTCGGCCTCCGGCCTCGCTATGACAACTTGCTCGTCAAACGTTAGCTCGGCCTACGGCCTCGCTTAAGTTACTTGAGTACTCGCAAAGAGTCATAGCTCGGCCTCCGGCCTCGCTATGACACCTTGTTCGTCAAACTTTAGCTCGGCCTACGGCCTCGCTTTAGTGACTTAGGAACTCGCAAGGTGCCGTCGTTCGGCCTTCGGCCTCACTCCGACACCTTGCTCGTAAATATGTATGAGAGGTTTAAAAAAAAAAGAAATTCCAAAAACTTTCATCAGAAATGAAATCAGAGTCCTTGAAAACCCCCAGATCTTAAATTTCATCGCAATCGGACCAATATAAAATTTGATCCCTTCTTTGAATCCTCAGGGATCATAATGAATAACCGTCGCTCGGCCTACGGCCTCGCTCCGGTATGATAAGACTCGCAAGGTGCCGTCGCTCGGCCTCCGGCCTCGCTCCGACACCTTGCTCGTTTGAACCCCACTTTGAACCCTTCAGAAAAAATCTCAAGAACCGTCGCTCGGCCTTCGGCCTCGCTCCGGTGCGAAGGGGAGACTCGCAAGGTGCCGTCGTTCGGCCTTCGGCCTCACTCCGCCACCTTGCTCGTAAGTTTGTATGGGAGCTATTAAAAAAAAAAAGAAATTCCAAATTTTTTTTTCAGAACTGAATTCAGCGATCCCAAAAACCCCCAGAGCCAAAATTTCATCCCCCTCCGACCATTTTGAAATTTGATCCCCGACTTGAACCCCCAGGGGATCAATAAGACCATTTTAGGTTGGTAGCGCTAACGATTCCCTTTGACATTTGATCGAACACTAATTAAAAAAAGTTTACCGTTCCGAAGTTATTGAGGGTCAAACTTTGTATGGGATCGATGTTTTTTTGTTTGTGACCCCAATTTTTTTTTTATTTTTTGGGAGGGACTCATGGTTCCCTACAACTTTTATTCAAAAAGGGGGGTTCCAAGTGTTATAGTTTAGCCAGGACGTTGGGGTACTCCAGGGTCTGTTCCACTTTTGCAACTTTTCGGATTTTTCCCTAGGTCCCATAACTATCCTCTATACAGTCGTTCCACTTTTCACCCCCCCACAAAACTCCTTCTGGGAGAACAATTATGTCAATCAGTGAGTCAGTCAATGGTAGTTCAGCTTTATATAATATAGACTAGTATTTGCGTGGCTGCGCGGGCCGCATGCGGCCCGCGTTTATATCCTTTTACCTATATGAATAGGTCAAGCATTTATGTTGCAGTTAAATTCTTTAAAACTTTGAAATTGATTAAGAAATGTTGTAGATTTCTCCAATTCAGTCTGGAGTTGGGTGGAGATTGAAATTCAAAAATTTTAAATTTGGATTCTGTGAGAGAAATTTAAATTCAGTTCAAATTAGGTGGAAATTTATCAATGAGTTGAAAATAAAAGTCAAACTTTCAAGTCCAGTCGAAAAGTGGGTAAAACTTACCAAAGAAATATTTTTTTGCATGAAATTGTATGTTGCATTGTATGATCGTCAACAGGGCACTGAAGCTCGGCCTGCGGCCTCGCTTCAGCACCTACGATAATCAAACAGTATTTAATTTTTGTTTGATTTACTGTCGGGCACTGAAGTTCGGCCTGCGGCCTCACTTCAATGCCCTCCGGACTCGCAAGATGCCATAGCTCGGCCTTCGGCCTCACTATGATACCTTGCACGTCAATAATTAGCTCGGCCTCCGGCCTCGCTTAAGTTACTTGAGTACTCGCAAGGTGTCATAGCTCAGCCTCCGGCCTCGCTATGACACCTTGCTCGTCATACATCAGCTCGGCCTACGGCCTCGCTTGAGCTACTTGAGTACTCGCAAGGTGTCATAGCTCGGCCTCCGGCCTCACTATGACACCTTGCTCGTCAAACGTTAGCTCGGCCTACGGCCTCGCTTTAGTTACTTGAGAACTCGCATGGTGCCGTCGTTCGGCCTTCGGCCTCACTCCGACACCTTGCTCGTAAATATGTATGAGAGGTTTAAAAAAAAAAGAAATTCCAAGAACTTTCATCAGAAATGAAATCAGAGTTCTTGAAAACCCCCAGATCTTAAATTTCATCGCAATCGGACCAATATAAAATTTGATCCCTTCTTTGAATCCTCGGGGATCATATAGAAAAACCGTCGCTCGGCCTGCGGCCTCGCTCCGGTATGATGAGACTCGCAAGGTGCCGTCGCTCGGCCTTCGGCCTCACTCCGGCTCCTTGCTCGTTTGAACCCCACTTTGAACCCTTAAGAAATCATCAATGAAACCGTCGCTCGGCCTTCGGCCTCGCTCCGGTGCGATGGGGGACTCGCAAGGTGCCGTCGTTCGGCCTTCGGCCTCACTCCGCCACTTTGCTCGTAAGTTTGTATGGGAACTATTAAAAAAAAAAAGAAATTCCAAAATTTTTTTTCAGAAATGAATTCAGCGACCCCAAAAACCCCCGGAGCCAAAATTTCGTCCCGCTCGGACCATTTTGAAATTTGATCCCCGACTTGAACCCCCAGGAGATCAATCAGACCATTTTAGGTTGGTAGCGCTTACTATTCCCTATGACATTTGGTCGAACACTAATTAAAAAAAGTTTACCGTTCCGAAGTTATTAACGGTCAAACTTTGTATGAGATCGACGTTTTTTTGTCTGTGACACCCATTTTTTTTTAATTTTTTGGGAAGGGCTCATGGTCCCTATCAACCTTTCTTCGAACCCCACCCCCCTAAACCCTACCATTTTCGCAGGACGTTGGGGTACTCCAGGGTCTTTTCCACTTTTGCAACTTTTCGGATTTTTCCCTAGGTCCCATAACCCTCCCCTATCCAGTAGTACCACTCTTCAACCCCCCACAAAACTCCTTCTGGGAGAACAATTCTGTCAATGAGTCAGTGAGTGAGTCAATGGTAGTTTAACTTTATATAATATAGACTAGTATTTGCGTGGCTGCGCGGGCCGCATGCGGCCCGCGTTTATATCCTTTTACCCGTAGGGTTGGGACAAACATTCACACTGCAGTTATTTTCTTTAAAACTTTGAAATTGATTAAGAAATGTTGTAGATTTCTCCAATTCAGTCTTGAGTTGGGTGGAGATTGAAATTCAAAAATTTTAAATTTGGATTCTGAGAGAGAAATTTAAATTCAGTTCAAAGTAGGTAGATAAATTTAGTTCAGTTGAAAAAATAAGTCAAACTTTCAAGTCCAGTTGAAAAGTGGGTAAAACTTACCAAAGAAATATTTTTTGTATGAAATTGTATGTTGCATTGTATGATCGTCAGCAGGGCAATGAAGCTCGGCCTGCGGCCTCGCTTCAGCACCCACGATAACCGAACAGTATATAACTTTTGTATGATTTATTGTCGGGCACTGAAGTTCGGCCTCCGGCCTCACTTCAATGCCCTCCGGACTCGCAAAGTGCCATAGCTCGGCCTTCGGCCTCACTATGACACCTTGCTCGTCAAACGTTAGCTCGGCCTACGGCCTCGCTTTAGTTACTTGAGAACTCGCAAGGTGTCATAGCTTGGCCTCCGGCCTCACTATGACACCTTGCTCGTCAAACATTAGCTCGGCCTACGGCCTCGCTTGAGCTACTTGAGTACTCGCAAGGTGTCATAGCTCGGCCTCCGGCCTCACTATGACACCTTGCTCGTCAAACGTTAGCTCGGCCTGCGGCCTCGCTTTAGTGACTTAGGAACTCGCATGGTGCCGTCGTTCGGCCTTCGGCCTCACTCCGACACCTTGCTCGTAAATATGTATGAGAGGTTTAAAAAAAAAGAAATTCCAAAAACTTACATCAGAAATGAAATCAGAGTCCTTGAAAACCCCCAGATCTTTAATTTCATCGCAATCGCACCAATATAAAATTTGATCCCTTCTTTGAATCCTCCGGGATCATGATGAATAACGGTCGCTCGGCCTACGGCCTCGCTCCGGTATGAAGAGACTCGCAAGGTGTCGTCGCTCGGCCTCCGGCCTCGCTCCGACACCTTGCTCGTTTGAACCCCTTTTTGAACCCTTCAGAAAAAATCTCAAGAACCGTCGCTCGGCCTTCGGCCTCACTCCGGTGCGATGGGGGACTCGCAAGGTGCCGTCGTTCGGCCTTCGGCCTCACTCCGCCACCTTGCTCGTAAGTTTGTATGGGGGCTATTAAAAAAAAAAAGAAATTCCAAATTTTTTTTTCAGAAATGAATTCAGCTACCCCAAAAACCCCCGAAGCCAAAATTTCATCCCGCTCGGACCATTTTGAAATTTGATCCCCGACTTGAACCCCCAGGGGATCAATCAGACCACTTTAGGTTGGTAGCGCTTACGATTCCCTATGACATTTGGTCGAACACTAATTAAAAAAAGTTTACCGTTCCGAAGTTATTAACGGTCAAACTTTGTATGGGATCGATGTTTTTTTGTTTGTGACCCCGATTTTTTTTTTATTTTTTGGGAGGGGCTCATGGTTCTTAACAACCTTTGTTCGAACCCCACCCCCCTAAACCCTACCATTTTTGCAGGACGTTGAGGTACTCCAAGGTCTTTTCCACTTTTGCAACTTTTCGGATTTTTCCCTAGGTCACATACCCCTCCCCTATCCAGGAGTACTACTCGCCAACCCCCCACAAAACTCCTTCTGGGAGAACAATTATGTCAATGAGTCAGTCAGTCAGTCAATGGTAGTTCAGCTTTATATAATATAGAAGATAGAAGACTAGTATTTGCGTGGCTGCGCGGGCCGCATGCGGCCCGCGTTTATATCCTTTAACCTGTTCGGGTAGGACAGTGCATTGGTGTTGCAGTTTTATTCTTTAAAACTTTGAAATTGATTAAGAAGGTAGGTAGATATATCCAATTCAGTCTGGAGTTGGGTGGTGATTGAAATTCAAAAATTTTAAATTTGGATTCTGTGAGAGAAATTTAAATTCAGTTCGGAGTAGGTAGATAAATTTAGTTCAGTTGAAAAAATAAGTCAAACTTTCAAGTCCAGTCGAAAAGTGGGTAAAACTTACCAAAGAAATATTTTTTGTATGAAATTGTATGTTGCATTGTATGATTGTCAACAGGGCAATGAAGCTCGGCCTGCGGCCTCGCTTCAGCACCCACGATAACCGAACAGTATATAACTTTTGTATGATTTATTGTCGGGCACTGAAGTTCGGCCTCCGGCCTCACTTCACTCAGGACTCGCAAAGTGCCATAGCTCGGCCTTCGGCCTCACTATGACACCTTGCTCGTCTACCGTTAGCTCGGCCTACGGCCTCGCTTTAGTTACTTGAGTACTCGCAAGGTGTCATAGTGAGGCCGGAGGCCGAGCTATGACACCTTGCTCATCAAACGTTAGCTCGGCCTGCGGCCTCGCTTTAGTGACTTAGGAACTCGCATGGTGCCGTCGTTCGGCCTTCGGCCTCACTCCGACACCTTGCTCGTAAATATGTATTAGAGGTTTAAAAAAAAAAAGAAATTCCAAAAACTTTCATCAGAAATGAAATCAGAGTCCTTGAAAACCCCCAGATCTTAAATTTCATCGCAATCGCACCAATATAAAATTTGATCCCTTCTTTGAATCCTCAGGGATCATAATGAATAACCGTCGCTCGGCCTACGGCCTCGCTCCGGTATGATGAGACTCGCAAGGTGTCGTCGCTCGGCCTCCGGCCTCGCTCCGACACCTTGCTCGTTTGAACCCCACTTTGAACCCTTCAGAAAAAATCTCAAGAACCGTCGCTCGGCCTTCGGCCTCGCTCCGGTGCGAAGGGGAGACTCGCAAGGTGCCGTCGTTCGGCCTTCGGCCTCACTCCGCCACCTTGCTCGTAAGTTTGTATGGGAGCTATTAAAAAAAAAAAGAAATTCCAAAAATTTTTTTCAGAAATGAATTCAGCGACCCCAAAAACCCCCAGAGCCAAAATTTCATCCCCATCGGACCATTTTGAAATTTGATCCCCGACTTGAACCCCCAGGGGATCAATCAGACCATTTTAGGTTGGTAGCGCTTACGATTCCCTATGACATTTGGTCGAACACTAATTAAAAAAAGTTTACCGTTCCGAAGTTATTGAGGGTCAAACTTTGTATGGGATCGATGTTTTTTTGTTTGAGACCCCAATTTTTTTTTTATTTTTTGGGAGGGACTCATGGTTCCCTACAACTTTTGTTCAAAAAGGGGGGTTCCAAGTGTTATAGTTTAGCCAGGACGTTGGGGTACTCCAGGGTCTCTTCCACTTTTGCAACTTTTCGGATTTTTCCCTAGGTCCCCTAACCCTCCTCTATACAATCGCTCCACTCGCCGACCCCCCACAAAACTCCTTCTGGGAGAACAATTCTGTCAATGAGTCAATGGTAGTTCAGCTTTATATAATATAGACTAGTATTTGCGTGGCTGCGCGGGCCGCATGCGGCCCGCGTTTATATCCTTTTACCTATAGGATTAGTTCAAGCATTTTAGTTGCAGTTTTATTCTTTAAAACTTTGAAATTGATTAAGAAGGTAGGTAGATATCTCCAATTCAGTCTGGAGTTGGGTGGAGATAGAAATTCAAAAATTTTAAATTTGGATTCTGTGAGAAAAATTTAAATTCAGTTCAAAGAAGGTAGATAAATTTAGTTCAGTTGAAAAATAAGTCAAACTTTCAAGTCCAGTCGAAAAGTGGGTAAAACTTACCAAAGAAATATTTTTTGTATGAAATTGTATGTTGCTTTGTATGATCGTCAACAGGGCAATGAAGCTCGGCCTGCGGCCTCGCTTCAGCACCCACGATAACCGAACAGTATATAACTTTTGTATGATTTATTGTCGGGCACTGAAGTTCGGCCTCCGGCCTAACTTCAATGCCCTCCGGACTCGCAAAGTGCCATAGCTCGGCCTTCGGCCTCACTATGACACCTTGCTCGTCGACAATTAGCTCGGCCTACGGCCTCGCTTTAGTTACTCGAGAACTCGCAAAGTGTCATAGCTCGGCCTCCGGCCTCACTATGACACCTTGCTCGTCAACCGTTAGCTCGGCCTGCGGCCTCGCTTTAGTGACTTAGGAACTCGCATAGTGCCGTCGTTCGGCCTTCGGCCTCACTCCGACACCTTGCTCGTAACTATGTATGAAAGGATTAAAAAAAAAACGAAATTCCAAAAACTTTCATCAGAAATGAAATCAGAGTCCTTGAAAACCCCCAGATCTTAAATTTCATCGCAATCGGACCAATATTAGATTTGATCCCTTCTTTGAATCCTCAGAGATCATATGGAATAACCGTCGCTCGGCCTACGGCCTCGCTCCGGTATGATGAGACTCGCAAGGTGCCGTCGCTCGGCCTTCGGCCTCACTCCGGCACCTTGCTCGTTTGAACCCCACTTTGAACCCTTTAGAAATCATCAATGAAACCGTCGCTCGGCCTTCGGCCTCGCTCCGGTGCGATTGGAGACTCGCAAGGTGCAGTCGTTCGGCCTTCGGCCTCACTCCGACACCTTGCTCGTAAGTTTGTATGGCGGCTATTAAAAAAAAAAAGAAATTCCAAAAACTTTTTTCAGAAATGAAATCAGCGACCCCAAAAACCCCCGGAGCCAAAATTTCATCCCCCTCGGACCATTTTGAAATTTGATCCCCGACTTGAACCCCCAGGGGATCAATCAGACCATTTTAGGTTGGTAGCGCTTACGATTCCCTATGACATTTGGTCGAACACTAATTAAAAAAAGTTTACCGTTCCGAAGTTATTAACGGTCAAACTTTGTATGGGATCGATGTTTTTTTGTTTGTGACCCCAATTTTTTTTTTATTTTTTGGGAGGGACTCATGGTTCCCTACAACTTTTGTTCAAAAAGGGGGGTTCCAAGTGTTATAGTTTAGCCAGGACGTTGGGGTACTCCAGGGTCTGTTCCACTTTTGCAACTTTTCGGATTTTTCCCTAGGTCACATAACGCTCCCCTATCCAGGAGTACCACTCTTCACCCCCCCACAAAACTCCTTCTGGGAGAACAATTCTGTCAATCAGTCAATCAATGGTAGTTCAGCTTTATATAATATAGACTAGTATTTGCGTGGCTGCGCGGGCCGCATGCGGCCCGCGTTTATATCCTTTTACCTATAGGATTAGTTCAAGCATTTTAGTTGCAGTTTTATTCTTTAAAACTTTGAAATTGATTAAGAAGGTAGGTAGATATCTCCAATTCAGTCTGGAGTTGGGTGGAGATAGAAATTCAAAAATTTTAAATTTGGATTCTGTGAGAAAAATTTAAATTCAGTTCAAAGAAGGTAGATAAATTTAGTTCAGTTGAAAAATAAGTCAAACTTTCAAGTCCAGTCGAAAAGTGGGTAAAACTTACCAAAGAAATATTTTTTGTATGAAATTGTATGTTGCTTTGTATGATCGTCAACAGGGCAATGAAGCTCGGCCTGCGGCCTCGCTTCAGCACCCACGATAACCGAACAGTATATAACTTTTGTATGATTTATTGTCGGGCACTGAAGTTCGGCCTCCGGCCTAACTTCAATGCCCTCCGGACTCGCAAAGTGCCATAGCTCGGCCTTCGGCCTCACTATGACACCTTGCTCGTCGACAATTAGCTCGGCCTACGGCCTCGCTTTAGTTACTCGAGAACTCGCAAAGTGTCATAGCTCGGCCTCCGGCCTCACTATGACACCTTGCTCGTCAACCGTTAGCTCGGCCTGCGGCCTCGCTTTAGTGACTTAGGAACTCGCATAGTGCCGTCGTTCGGCCTTCGGCCTCACTCCGACACCTTGCTCGTAACTATGTATGAAAGGATTAAAAAAAAAACGAAATTCCAAAAACTTTCATCAGAAATGAAATCAGAGTCCTTGAAAACCCCCAGATCTTAAATTTCATCGCAATCGGACCAATATTAGATTTGATCCCTTCTTTGAATCCTCAGAGATCATATGGAATAACCGTCGCTCGGCCTACGGCCTCGCTCCGGTATGATGAGACTCGCAAGGTGCCGTCGCTCGGCCTTCGGCCTCACTCCGGCACCTTGCTCGTTTGAACCCCACTTTGAACCCTTTAGAAATCATCAATGAAACCGTCGCTCGGCCTTCGGCCTCGCTCCGGTGCGATTGGAGACTCGCAAGGTGCAGTCGTTCGGCCTTCGGCCTCACTCCGACACCTTGCTCGTAAGTTTGTATGGCGGCTATTAAAAAAAAAAAGAAATTCCAAAAACTTTTTTCAGAAATGAAATCAGCGACCCCAAAAACCCCCGGAGCCAAAATTTCATCCCCCTCGGACCATTTTGAAATTTGATCCCCGACTTGAACCCCCAGGGGATCAATCAGACCATTTTAGGTTGGTAGCGCTTACGATTCCCTATGACATTTGGTCGAACACTAATTAAAAAAAGTTTACCGTTCCGAAGTTATTAACGGTCAAACTTTGTATGGGATCGATGTTTTTTTGTTTGTGACCCCAATTTTTTTTTAATTTTTTGGGAGGGACTCATGGTTTCCTACAACTTTTGTTCAAAAAGGGGGGTTCCAAGTGTTATAGTTTAGCCAGGACGTTGGGGTACTCCAGGGTCTATTCCACTTTTGCAACTTTTCGGATTTTTCCCTAGGTCACATAACGCTCCTCTATCCAGGAGTACCACTCTTCAACCCCCCACAAAACTCCTTCTGGGAGAACAATTCTGTCAATCAGTCAATCAATGGTAGTTCAGCTTTATATAATATAGACTAGTATTTGCGTGGCTGCGCGGGCCGCATGCGGCCCGCGTTTATATCCTTTTACCTATAGGGTTGGGGCAAGTATTTGTTTTGCAGTTAGATTCTTTAAAACTTTGAAATTGATTAAGAAATGTTGTAGATTTCTCCAATTCAGTCTGGAGTTGGGTGGAGATAGAAATTCAAAAATTTTAAATTTTGATTCTGTGAGAGAAATTTAAATTCAGTTCAAAGTAGGTAGTTAAATTTAGTTCAGTTGAAAAAATAAGTCAAACTTTCAAGTCCAGTCGAAAAGTGGGTAAAACTTACCAAAGAAATATTTTTTGTATGAAATTGTATGTTGCATTGTATGATCGTCAGCAGGGCACTGAAGCTCGGCCTGCGGCCTCGCTTCAGCACCTACGATAATCATACAGTATTTAATTTTTGTTTGATATTACATTCGGGCACTGAAGTTCGGCCTGCGGCCTCACTTCAATGCCCTCCGGACTCGCAACCTTGCACCTTGCTCTTCAAACGTTAGCTCGGCCTACGGCCTCGCTTTAGTTACTTGAGAACTCGCAAGGTGTCATAGCTCGGCCTCCGGCCTCACTATGACACCTTGCTCGTCAAACTTTAGCTCGGCCTACGGCCTCGCTTTAGTTACTTAAGAACTCGCATGGAGTCATAGCTCGGCCTCCGGCCTCACTATGACACCCTGCTCGTCAAACATTAGCTCGGCCTACGGCCTCGCTTTAGTTACTTGAGTACTCGCAAGGTGTCATAGCTCGGCCTCCGGCCTCACTATGACACCCTGCTCGTCAAACATTAGCTCGGCCTACGGCCTCGCTTTAGTTACTTGAGTACTCGCAAGGTGTCATAGCTCGGCCTCCGGCCTCACTATGACACCTTGCTCGTCAAACGTTAGCTCGGCCTACGGCCTCGCTTTAGTTAGTTAAGAACTCGTAAGGTGCCGTCGCTCGGCCTTCGGCCTCACTCCGACAACTTGCTCGTAATTATGTAAAAGAGATTTAAAAAAAAAGAAATTCCAAAATCTTTCCTCAGAAATGGAATCAGAGTCCTTGAAAACCCCCAGATCTTAAATTTCATCGCAATCGGACCAATATAAAATTTGATCCCTTCTTTGAATCCTCAGGGATCATAATGAATAACCGTCGCTCGGCCTACGGCCTCGCTCCGGTGCGATGGGGGACTCGCAAGGTGCCGTCGTTCGGCCTTCGGCCTCACTCCGCCACCTTGCTCGTAAGTTTGTATGGGAGCTATTAAAAAAAAAAAGGAATTACAAAAATTTTTTTCAGAAATGAATTCAGAGACCCCAAAAACCCCCGGAGCCAAAATTTCATGCCGCTCGGACCATTTTGAAATTTGATCCCCGACTTGAACCCCCAGGGGATCAATCAGACCATTTTAGGTTGGTAGCGCTTACGATTCCCTATGACATTCGGTCGAACACTAATAAAAAAAAATTTTCCGTGCAGAAGTTATTACGGGTCAAACTTTGTATGGGATCGACGTTTTTTTGTCTGTGACACCTATTTTTTTTTTAATTTTTGGGAGCGACTCATGGTCCCTCACAACTTTTGTTCGAACCCCACTCCCCTAAACCCTACCATTTTTGCAGGACGTTGGGGTACTCCAGGGTCTGTTCCACTTTTGCAACTTTTCGGATTTTTCCCTAGGTCCCATAACCATCCTCTATACAGTCGCTCTACTCTTCACCCCCCCACAAAACTCCTTCTGGGAGAACAATTCTGTCAATCAGTCAGTGAGTGGTAGTTTAGCTTTATATAATATAGAATAGACTAGTATTTGCGTGGCTGCGCGGGCCGCATGCGGCCCGCGTTTATATCCTTTTACCTATAGGAATAGGTCAAGCATTTTAGTTGCAGTTAAATTCTTTAAAACTTTGAAATTGATTAAGAAGGTAGGTAGATATCTCCAATTCAGTCTGGAGTTGGGTGGGTATTGAAATTCAAAAATTTTAAATTTAGATTTTGTGAGAGAAATTCAAATTCAGTTCAAAATTGGTGGTTAAATTTAATTCAGTTTAAAATAAAGACAAACTTTCAAGTCCAGTCGAAAAGTGGGTAAAACTTACCAAAGAAATATTTTTTGTATGTAATTGTATGTTGCATTGTATGATCGTCAGCAGGGCAATGAAGCTCGGCCTGCGGCCTCGCTTCAGCACCCACGATAACCGAACAGTATATAACTTGTATGATTTATTGTCGGGCACTGAAGTTCGGCCTCCGGCCTCACTTCAATGCCCTCCGGACTCGCAAAGTGCCATAGCTCGGCCTTCGGCCTCACTATGACACCTTGCTCGTCAAACATTAGCTCGGCCTACGGCCTCGCTTTAGTGACTTAGGAACTCGCAAGGTGTCATAGCTCGGCCTCCGGCCTCACTATGACACCTTGCTCGTCAAACGTTAGCTCGGCCTACGGCCTCGCTTTAGTGACTTAGGAACTCTAGTGTGAGAGGTTTAAAAAAAATAAGAAATTCCAAAAACTTTCATCAGAAATGAAATCAGAGTCCTTGAAAACCCCCAGATCTTAAATTTCATCGCAATCGGACCAATATAAAATTTGATCCCTTCTTTGAATCCTCAGGGATCATAATGAATAACCTCGTATAAGTATGTAGTATACGAATAAGTATGTAGAGACTCGCAAGGTGTCGTCGCTCGGCCTCCGGCCTCGCTCCGACACCTTGCTCGTTTGAACCCCACTTTGAACCCTTCAGAAAAAATCTCAAGAACCGTCGCTCGGCCTTCGGCCTCGCTCCGGTGCGATGGGGGACTCGCAAGGTGCCGTCGTTCGGCCTTCGGCCTCACTCCGCCACCTTGCTCGTAAGTTTGTATGGGAGCTATTAAAAAAAAAAAGAAATTCCAAAAATTTTTTTCAGAAATGAATTCAGCGACCCCAAAAACCCCCAGAGCCAAAATTTCATCCCCATCGGACCATTTTGAAATTTGATCCCCGACTTGAACCCCCAGGGGATCAATCAGACCATTTTAGGTTGGTAGCGCTTACGATTCCCTATGACATTTGGTCGAACACTAATTAAAAAAAGTTTACCGTTCCGAAGTTATTGAGGGTCAAACTTTGTATGGGATCGATGTTTTTTTGTTTGAGACCCCAATTTTTTTTTTATTTTTTGGGAGGGACTCATGGTTCCCTACAACTTTTGTTCAAAAAGGGGGGTTCCAAGTGTTATAGTTTAGCCAGGACGTTGGGGTACTCCAGGGTCTCTTCCACTTTTGCAACTTTTCGGATTTTTCCCTAGGTCCCCTAACCCTCCTCTATACAATCGCTCCACTCTTCAACACCCCACAAAACTCCTTCTGGGAGAACAATTCTGTCAATGAGTCAATGGTAGTTCAGCTTTATATAATATAGACTAGTATTTGCGTGGCTGCGCGGGCCGCATGCGGCCCGCGTTTATATCCTTTAACCTGTTGGGGTAGGACAGTGCATTGGTGATGCAGTTTTATTCTTTAAAACTTTGAAATTGATTAAGAAGGTAGGTAGATATCTCCAATTCAGTCTGGAGTTGGGTGGAGATAGAAATTCAAAAATTTTAAATTTGGATTCTGTGAGAGAAATTTTAATTCAGTTCAAAATAGGTAGATAAATTTAGTTCAGTTGAAAAAATAAGTCAAACTTTCAAGTCCAGTCGAAGAGTGTGTAAAACTTACCAAAGAAATATTTTTTGTATGAAATTGTATGTTGCATTGTATGATCGTCAACAGGGCAGTGAAGCTCGGCCTGCGGCCTCGCTTCAGCACCCACGATAACCGAACAGTATATATTTTTTGTATGATTTATTGTCGGGCACTGAAGTTCGGCCTCCGACCTCACTTCAATGCCCTCCGGACTCGCAAAGTGCCATAGCTCGGCCTTCGGCCTCACTATGACACCTTGCTCGTCAAACATTAGCTCGGCCTACGGCCTCGCTTAAGTTACTTGAGTACTCGCAAGGTATCATAGCTCGGCCTCCGGCCTCGCTATGACACCTTGCTCGTCAAACGTTAGCTCGGCCTGCGGCCTCGCTTTAATGACTTTACCTTGCTCGTAAATATGTATGAGAGATTAAAAAAAAAAAAGGAATTCCAAAAACTTTCATCAGAAATGAAATCAGAGTCCTTGAAAACCCCCAGATCTTAAATTTCATCGCAATCGGACCAATATAAAATTTGATCCCTTTTTTGAATCCTCAGGGGTCATATGGAATAACCGTCGCTCGGCCTACGGCCTCGCTCCGGTATGAAGAGACTCGCAAGGTGCCGTCGCTCGGCCTCCGGCCTCGCTCCGACACCTTGCTCGTTTGAACCCCACTTTGAACCCTTCAGAAAAAATCTCAAGAACCGTGGCTCGGCCTTTGGCCTCGCTCCGGTGCGAAGGGGAGACTCGCAAGGTGCCGTCGTTCGGCCTTCGGCCTCACTCCGCCACCTTGCTCGTAAGTTTGTATGGGAGCTATTAAAAAAAAAAAGAAATTCCAAAATTTTTTTTCAGAACTAAATTCAGCGACCCCAAAAACCCCCAGAGCCAAAATTTCATCCCGCTCGGACCATTTTGAAATTTGATCCCCGACTTGAACCCCCAGGGGATCAATCAGACCATTTTAGGTTGGTAGCGCTTACGATTCCCTATGACATTTGGTCGAACACTAATTAAAAAAAGTTTACCGTTCCGAAGTTATTAACGGTCAAACTTTGTATGGGATCGCCGTTTTTTTGTCTGTGACACCCATTTTTTTTTAATTTTTTGAGAGGGACTCATGGTCCTTAACAACCTTTGTTCGAACCCCACCCCTCTAAACCCTACCATTTTTGCAGGACGTTGGGGTACTCCAGGGTCTGTTCCACTTTTGCAACTTTTCGGATTTTTCCCTAGGTCCTATAACGCTCCTCTATCCAGCTGTTCCACTGTTCACCCCCCGACAAAACTCCTTCTGGGAGAACAATTATGTCAATCAGTGAGTCAGTCAATGGTAGTTCAGCTTTATATAATATAGACTAGTATTTGCGTGGCTGCGCGGGCCGCATGCGGCCCGCGTTTATATCCTTTTACCCGTAGGGTTGGGACAAACATTCACACTGCAGTTATTTTCTTTAAAACTTTGAAATTGATTAAGAAATGTTGTAGATTTCTCCAATTCAGTCTTGAGTTGGGTGGAGATTGAAATTCAAAAATTTTAAATTTGGATTCTGAGAGAGAAATTTAAATTCAGTTCAAAGTAGGTAGATAAATTTAGTTCAGTTGAAAAAATAAGTCAAACTTTCAAGTCCAGTTGAAAAGTGGGTAAAACTTACCAAAGAAATATTTTTTGTATGAAATTGTATGTTGCATTGTATGATCGTCAGCAGGGCAATGAAGCTCGGCCTGCGGCCTCGCTTCAGCACCCACGATAACCGAACAGTATATAACTTTTGTATGATTTATTGTCGGGCACTGAAGTTCGGCCTCCGGCCTCACTTCAATGCCCTCCGGACTCGCAAAGTGCCATAGCTCGGCCTTCGGCCTCACTATGACACCTTGCTCGTCAAACGTTAGCTCGGCCTACGGCCTCGCTTTAGTTACTTGAGAACTCGCAAGGTGTCATAGCTTGGCCTCCGGCCTCACTATGACACCTTGCTCGTCAAACATTAGCTCGGCCTACGGCCTCGCTTGAGCTACTTGAGTACTCGCAAGGTGTCATAGCTCGGCCTCCGGCCTCACTATGACACCTTGCTCGTCAAACGTTAGCTCGGCCTGCGGCCTCGCTTTAGTGACTTAGGAACTCGCATGGTGCCGTCGTTCGGCCTTCGGCCTCACTCCGACACCTTGCTCGTAAATATGTATGAGAGGTTTAAAAAAAAAGAAATTCCAAAAACTTACATCAGAAATGAAATCAGAGTCCTTGAAAACCCCCAGATCTTAAATTTCATCGCAATCGGACCAATATAAAATTTGATCCCTCTTTTGAATCCTCAGGGATCACATAGTATTACCGTCGCTCGGCCTACGGCCTCGCTCCGGTATGATAAGACTCGCAAGTTGCCGTCGCTCGGCCTCCGGCCTCGCTCCGACACCTTGCTTGTTTGAACCCCACTTTGAACCCTTCAGAAAAAATCTCAAAAACCGTCGCTCGGCCTTCGGCCTCGCTCCGGTGTGACGGGAGACTCGCAAGGTGCCGTCGTTCGGCCTTCGGCCTCACTCCGCCACCTTGCTCGTAAGTTTGTATGGGGGCTATTAAAAAAAAAAGAAATTCAAAAAACTTTTTTTAGAAATGAAATCAGCGTCCCCAAAAACCCCCGGAGCCAAAATTTCGTCCCGCTCGGATCATTTTGAAATTTGATCCCCGACTTGAACCCCCAGGGGATCAATCAGACCATTTTAGGTTGGTAGCGCTTACCATCCCCTATGACATTTGGTCGAACACAAATTAAAAAAAGTTTTCCGTTCCGAAGTTATGAACGGTCAAACTTTGTATGGGATCGCCGTTTTTTTGTCTGTGACATCCATTTTTTTTTAATTTTTTGGGAGGGACTCATGGTCCTTAACAACTTTTGTTCGTACCCCACTCCCCTAAACCCTACCATTTTTGCAGGACGTTGGGGTACTCCAGGGTCTGTTCCTTTGTTGCAACTTTTCGGATTTTTCCCTAGGTCCCATAACGCTTCTCTATACAGTCGCTTCACTCTTCAACCCCCCACAAAACTCCTTCTGGGAGAACAATTCTGTCAATCAGTCAGTGAGTGGTAGTTCAGCTTTATATAATATAGACTAGTATTTGCGTGGCTGCGCGGGCCGCATGCGGCCCGCGTTTATATCCTTTAACCTGTTGGGGTAGGACAGTGCATTGGTGTTGCAGTTTTATTCTTTAAAACTTTGAAATTGATTAAGAAGGTAGGTAGATATCTCCAATTCAGTCTGGAGTTGGGTGATGATTGAAATTCAAAAATTTTAAATTTGGATTCTGTGAGAGAAATTTAAATTCAGTTCAAAATTGGTGGTTAAATTTCATTCAGTTTAAAAAAAAGACAAACTTTCAAGTCCAGTCGAAAAGTGGGTAAAACTTACCAAGGTCATATTTTTTGTATGAAAGTATGAAAACCATACATCATTGTACGGTTGGCAAAGGGCACTGAAGCTCGGCCTGCGGCCTCGCTTCAGCACCCACGATAATCAAACAGTATTTAATTTTTGTTTGATTTACTGTCGGGCACTGAAGTTCGGCCTGCGGCCTCACTTCAATGCCCTCCGGACTCGCAAGGTGCCATAGCTCGGCCTTCGGCCTCACTATGACACCTTGCTCGTCAAACGTTTGCTCGGCCTACGGCCTCGCTTAAGTTAAATGAGAACTCGCAAGGTGTCATAGCTCGCTATGACACCTTGCTCGTCAAATGTTAGCTCGGCCTGCGGCCTCGCTTTAGTGACTTAGGAACTCGCATGGTGCCGTCGTTCGGCCTTCGGCCTCACTCCGACACCTTGCTCGTAAATATGTATGAAAGGTTTTAAAAAAAAAAAGAAATTCCAAAAACTTTCATTAGAAATGAAATCAGAGTCCTTGAAAACCCCCAGATCTTAAATTTCATCGCAATCGGACCGATATAAAATTTGATCCCTTCTTTGAATCCTCAGGGATCATAATGAATAACCGTCGCTCGGCCTACGGCCTCGCTCCGGTATGTAGAGACTCGCAAGGTGTCGTCGCTCGGCCTCCGGCCTCGCTCCGACACCTTGCTCGTTTGAACCCCACTTTGAACCCTTCAGAAAAAATCTCAAGAACCGTCGCTCGGCCTTCGGCCTCGCTCCGGTGCGAAGGGGAGACTCGCAAGGTGCCGTCGTTCGGCCTTCGGCCTCACTCCGCCACCTTGCTCGTAAGTTTGTATGGGAGCTATTAAAAAAAAAAAGAAATTCCAAAATTTTTTTTCAGAACTGAATTCAGCGACCCCAAAAACCCCCAGAGCCAAAATTTCATCCCCCTCGGACCATTTTGAAATTTGATCCCCGACTTGAACCCCCAGGGGATCAATCAGACCATTTTAGGTTGGTAGCGCTTACGATTCCCTATGACATTTGGTCGAACACTAATTAAAAAAAATTAACCGTTCCGAAGTTATTAACGGTCAAACTTTGTATGGGATCGATGTTTTTTTGTTTGTGACCCCAATTTTTTTTTTATTTTTTGGGAGGGACTCATGGTCCCTAACAACCTTTGTTCGAACTCCAATCCCCTAAACCCTACCATTTTTGCAGGACGTTGGGGTACTCCAGGGTCTGTTCCACTTTTGCAACTTTTCGGATTTTTCCCTAGGTCACATAACGCTCCTCTATACAGTCGCTCTACTCGCTAACCCCCCACAAAACTCCTTCTGGGAGAACAATTCTGTCAATGAGTCAGTGAGTGGTAGTTTAGCTTTATATAATATAGACTAGTATTTGCGTGGCTGCGCGGGCCGCATGCGGCCCGCGTTTATATCCTTTAACCTGTTGGGGTAGGACAGTGCATTGGTGATGCAGTTTTATTCTTTAAAACTTTGAAATTGATTAAGAAGGTAGGTAGATATCTCCAATTCAGTCTGGAGTTGGGTGGAGATAGAAATTCAAAAATTTTAAATTTGGATTCTGTGAGAGAAATTTTAATTCAGTTCAAAATAGGTAGATAAATTTAGTTCAGTTGAAAAAATAAGTCAAACTTTCAAGTCCAGTCGAAGAGTGTGTAAAACTTACCAAAGAAATATTTTTTGTATGAAATTGTATGTTGCATTGTATGATCGTCAACAGGGCAGTGAAGCTCGGCCTGCGGCCTCGCTTCAGCACCCACGATAACCGAACAGTATATATTTTTTGTATGATTTATTGTCGGGCACTGAAGTTCGGCCTCCGACCTCACTTCAATGCCCTCCGGACTCGCAAAGTGCCATAGCTCGGCCTTCGGCCTCACTATGACACCTTGCTCGTCAAACATTAGCTCGGCCTACGGCCTCGCTTAAGTTACTTGAGTACTCGCAAGGTATCATAGCTCGGCCTCCGGCCTCGCTATGACACCTTGCTCGTCAAACGTTAGCTCGGCCTGCGGCCTCGCTTTAATGACTTTACCTTGCTCGTAAATATGTATGAGAGATTAAAAAAAAAAAAGGAATTCCAAAAACTTTCATCAGAAATGAAATCAGAGTCCTTGAAAACCCCCAGATCTTAAATTTCATCGCAATCGGACCAATATAAAATTTGATCCCTTTTTTGAATCCTCAGGGGTCATATGGAATAACCGTCGCTCGGCCTACGGCCTCGCTCCGGTATGAAGAGACTCGCAAGGTGCCGTCGCTCGGCCTCCGGCCTCGCTCCGACACCTTGCTCGTTTGAACCCCACTTTGAACCCTTCAGAAAAAATCTCAAGAACCGTGGCTCGGCCTTTGGCCTCGCTCCGGTGCGAAGGGGAGACTCGCAAGGTGCCGTCGTTCGGCCTTCGGCCTCACTCCGCCACCTTGCTCGTAAGTTTGTATGGGAGCTATTAAAAAAAAAAAGAAATTCCAAAATTTTTTTTCAGAACTAAATTCAGCGACCCCAAAAACCCCCAGAGCCAAAATTTCATCCCGCTCGGACCATTTTGAAATTTGATCCCCGACTTGAACCCCCAGGGGATCAATCAGACCATTTTAGGTTGGTAGCGCTTACGATTCCCTATGACATTTGGTCGAACACTAATTAAAAAAAGTTTACCGTTCCGAAGTTATTAACGGTCAAACTTTGTATGGGATCGCCGTTTTTTTGTCTGTGACACCCATTTTTTTTTAATTTTTTGAGAGGGACTCATGGTCCTTAACAACCTTTGTTCGAACCCCACCCCTCTAAACCCTACCATTTTTGCAGGACGTTGGGGTACTCCAGGGTCTGTTCCACTTTTGCAACTTTTCGGATTTTTCCCTAGGTCCTATAACGCTCCTCTATCCAGCTGTTCCACTGTTCACCCCCCGACAAAACTCCTTCTGGGAGAACAATTATGTCAATCAGTGAGTCAGTCAATGGTAGTTCAGCTTTATATAATATAGATATAGAAGAATAGAAATAGATATTCCAGTAATAGTATATAAAAAAATGTTTCAAAGGTACCTTTTCAAAAAAAAAATAACACGAACAGGTACGAGTATAAATACGGTACCTATCATTGTTTATTTTCTTTATTATTTAGTATAGACAGTTCTTTGTAATGTTGAGTACCTATATCGACCCCCTTTTGGATTAGTACATACACACTTAGACGACAGCACTTCATAGCAAGACACATCATAAGAATATAATATAAGTAATTTATCAAAAACCCGGAGTAAATTATAATTTATATGGTACTAGCTGTACCCCGTGGTTTCACCCGCGTAGTTCCCCATTGGTTTACCGAGATAATGGGGAACTACTTTTTTGAAGTCGGTTAAAAAGTATCCTATGTCCTTTCCCGGGGTCCAATCTACCTGTGCACCAAATTTCATCCAGATCGGTTTAGTGGTTTTGGCGTGAAAGCGAAACAGACAGACAGACAGAGTTACTTTCGCATTTATAATATTAGTTAGGATGATTCAATTTATTCCTACCTTGCCGCTATAATATGCGGTGTGTTTTGATTATTTATATGTCTAGATAGAGCTACGAGCTTCAGTGACAGTAAAACAAACAGGCTTACTCGGATATGGTAGTGTCTTAAAAACTAAGTAATAAACTTGCGTTGTGCCACTCGTCGTAGTTGTTTGTCGTAGTGTGCGAGCGTAATGATATCATGTGATGCATGTTTTAACTGAAATAATAATAATAATATGTGACAACATCCACACAAAGGTCTTCAGGTCCCAAACTAGACAAAGCCTGTGCTATGGTAACCTGATGACTGATATACATACTTATATATATATATAATAAACAGCCATTCACAGAAATGGAGAGAAAGTTATAAATATGAAAAACACAAAATATAATGAGACGTGATAACAGGATATTTCAGGACAGACAAAAGAACATAGATGTTTTTTTGATTGTTTTTTTTTCCGTCTTATGACGGCATTTTTTATTTCCGTTTAGTGTATAACAAGACACCTGTATTGTCTATGGCTGCATCGAGGCTTGTATCGAGGAAACCAGAATCCGAGTCAACTCAAAAAATTATTAACACTTCGTTACACAGACAAACTTACAGCTATATTAATAGAAATTATACATTATTTGAGCACAAGTTCGCACGACCATGCAACACATCAAAACTGCAGCCCTAGATGTAGCATGCCTATTCTAGAATACACCATACATATATCCTAATATAACTATCTTGATATTGCTTACCGGAACTTATAATAAATGCAAAGACCTTATTAGATTAAAAGGACAAACTTACAAAAATAGACGGACATACCGACCCGTGCAATTATTTAGTAATTTATTTATTTATTTACGCCATATAATGAAACATTACAGTAAACAGTATTGACGTATATAAGAATGTAAAAAAACACAGTATTATATATTACAGAATTACATTAATATTATTACTTCAAATAATTAGCTATTTTGAGATGATGAATTTTTTTGTATAATTTTTTTTCGACATAATAAGTGTTAACATAAACTTTTTTTTATATTCAACGTTTAACAGAGAGGTGTGACAATACTTAAGGGTGTTAGTCTACCTAGCAAAGTGAACCCATTGTAGAACTCAATTTTGCTTGAGATAACATCTCATTAATTGAGACTCAATTGAGAAAAAAATATTGCGTCCACATACAACTTGACTGATCACGTGACCTATTTTTGTATGGAGAAGCTAATATATTTTAACGAATTTTGCAAATTTTTCTTCTACAATAGGTACGCCTAGATTGGTAGACAAACACCCTTAAGTATTGTCTCACATTTTTTTATAGCTGGTAGGCTTGCGCTTGACCGCAACTCGCCTGATGTAAAGAGACGATGCGGCCTAGGATGTAGTACGTTTTGCTCAGAAGAAACCGATTCACTCGCGATTTAAAAAGACCGCGATTATATCTATCGCGAAATAGAGTACTCAGCAGTGAATTCCATAACCCAGGAGATCGCACAATAAAAGTCCACGCAAAATGTTTAGAGCCAGTCCTTGGAACCTCGATCATGAACCAGTGACGCCTTACTGTATCTCTACTTGTCTGATTGTAGAATAGGGGTAGGGATATGATGTATAATTTGACAACACTTAATTTTTGCAAAGTGATGGAAATCAGAAAACCATTTACTATAACGTAATGAAAAAAAAAACATACTAAAAATACCAGATTTTTATACTTTCTTCCGGGTTAACGAGTTATTCACAAAAAACTGATCTGACATATTTACAAAAAACTGATGAACAAAATTATCGTATTTATGTTAAGATCGTCAGATGCCACCAATAAAAAAATATTATTGTATCTGTCATCTGTGAACCTTACAAAAATAAACAACAAAAACACTAATAATTAACGACATCATTTTCTACGAGCTTTTGACGAGAATAACATTTTACTGAATTTAATTTATATTTTCAAAAAGCTCATGAAACGTAATTATTATTTCTGAATAAAGTAACAAAATAGGAGTGCGTTATTTTTCATGTGTCTTTCTATTTATTATCTTAATAAAAATGGCGGTTGCATTTTTTTAATGGCGAGTCGAGCCTTACAAATATTGACTTAACGACCAAGGACGGTATGAAACTAATAGGGTTCCTTGTACGACTTGTCGAGCCATAGAACCCTAGAATTATATACACTATATAGTACACTATCGCAGTGAAAAAAAAAACAAAATCACCATCGTATGTTAAGAAATATATATATAACTAGATAACTTTTTTTGTAAATCACACAATCTTTTATCCTTATATATACGAATTATAAAGCCATCTAAACATAATCTTTATCATTTATTTTTTTCAGCAACTGCACTCAAACTGTGATAGAAGAAAGGTTCTACGAGAGCTCTTTGCCGGGGGAGAAACTCATCGACCTGGTGGAGACAGTGGACGAAAAAGTCATTAATAACATCACCACCGGGTGAGACCACCATCTTATATTATATTAACTCACTAAAAATAAGTAAAACATTGAAATAAATAATATTTAAAAAATTGAAAAGCTGAATGCTATTTGGTATGCAAAGTTGCAAAATCTGTCGCGAAGAACCTAACGATGTGTTGTCAATGTATTTCAGACTAGGCATGCTCCATCTGAGGCTACAGTATCGCAGACTTCCGTGGTCGTAATAACTTGTGATCAAATGAGTAGGATATTTTTTTAGTAAAACTTGAAAAAAAGGGTTCTAATGAATAAATAATACTAAATATGTGATCTTGTTGAATTTATTTGTTGGAATTAATAAACGTAAAACCACACCCTCTTTATACGGGAGATCCGTCCCCGGCAGTGGGTCATTATGCATATATCAGCATAACTACGACCCCTGAAATAAAATATACATTGTTTTAAGTGATAATCTACCTTTTATAACCGACTTAAAAAAAAAGATCTGCTGAATTCTGAGGATTTTTGTTGTTTAATTCTTACATGTTTTCCAATAACTCAGTGATGCCTGAACAGATTTGGATAATTGATGTTCTGTATGCATTACAATTATTGATTTATTTCCCAGGTTATTGGGAGATTACCCGAACACATATGCCTATACAAAGGCGGCCGCCGAAGACGTCGTCCAGAAATACTGCAAGGGGTTACCAGTAGCTTTGTTTAGACCTTCTATAGGTAAGCGCTAATATTTTAGGATTCCGTACTCAAAGAGTAAAAACAGAACCCTATTATTAAGACTTTGCTGTCCGTCCGTCTGTCACTAGGTTGTATCCCACGAACCGTGATAGCTAGACAGTTGAAATTTTCACACATGACGTATTTCTATTGCCATTATAAAAAATATAAATTATAGACTTTTATTGAGTACTTGTACTGAGTTATGTCAAGATTTTTGCAAACTACGCTTCATGTGCACCAACCAACATACACAAAACATACACACTGATAAATAAAACATAATAGCACATACTCGTATTTACCAATAAGTAAATTTACTCATTACAATTTAAGTATTTACTGAATGTATGTAAGACAAAATTAGAAAAACATATACAGTTGATGTCAGCTTATTCCCGCGACTACAACGATACATACATATTCATAGATACAACAAAGCATTGAACATTCAATACAGAGACTTTTTGCTTGCTCAATTACTTAAGAGTATCACCGTTTTCATGTATCTGATACATTTTTCGTTCGGGGGCCTACCTCTTTTCACCCCCTAAATTAAAAACGTAATTTTTATTTTTGGTGTCAGTCGCATTACTATGATGTATTTTAGGCCAATACAATACAATGTATAAAAGCTTTTTAATAGGTATCGTATCAGGACAAAAATATGACTGCTTAGGAAGCTTGTAACTTTAAAGTGATCTAAAAAGCAAAAAAATAAATAAAACGGTAAAGCCTTGTAAGTAATAAGTTAGCTATGTGAAAAATATTACTGGAATCGGACAACATCAAAAGGTAGAAAAGAGGTATATCTTATTGTATGGACACGTTGGTGGTCTATAGCGGTTTTAATCTGTTAAATTATTATTTTCTTTTGCCTATTTGCAGTTATTGGAACATCTAAGGAACCAGTCTCCGGATGGATTGACAATGTTTACGGACCTACTGGTGTAAGTTGACTGTTGTCTTTAATGTTATAGGTATTAGTACTTCTGCGAACTGTTGACCTCACGGCCATTATAATTTTGCTACTCCAAGGCAACACATATGTCACGGTGCTGACGGCCATTAACAACATGGCAGTTACCACGGTAACCATACAACATGTTCTATTCATGTGTTTCTCATTGACGTACTATGTTAAATTTCATTGGTGGTTGTCAGTATATAAACCTCATAGATTTAAAAGCTAAACCTTGTTTCAAAATTGCATAGACAGACATAGATTTGTCGTCGTTTTTGCATCAAGTTTTGCACTAACCATTGATGATATAAAAAATGATAATGGAAATGGAAGAGAAAGAAAAGGAAACCGGTTCTAAGGATACCAACAATAAATATCCCACATTAAAATGAAAATATACTTAAAGACTATTTAATGCTAAAGTATCTCTCTTAAGAAGTAAAGTATTTTGTAAATAGTTAAACTTTCCCAATTTTTATGGGAAGTAGGTAAATTCCTAATCAAATACTTTCCGATGGCCAGAATTTGCTAAACACGTACAGTGTTTCGTAGTAGAAATCTTTCCAAAATCTCTACAAAAATTCAAAACTAACAAACGAAACAAAATATTTGCCAGACTTAATACATAGACGCTCTGTTCGCAGGTCAATGACTACAATTAATAATTTCCTGTGTTTTTATTCCCAGGTGGTGGTTGGTGCAGCTGTTGGTCTTCTTCATGTGTTGAACTGCAACCCGAAGGCTGTAGCAGACCTGGTTCCAGGTGACATGGTCGTCAACGCCTGCATAGCTACTGCTTGGAAAACTGCTAAGGTGGCTTTAGAAATAATAAATATTTGACGTAACACATCCATAAAGACCCGAAGACAGATATTCAAACTCATTGCACAAGTAGGTACCTGCCCCGGTCAGGTAACAAACCTGAAATCAAGAGAAAAATCTCAATCTTTTTTAAGGTGTGTTAATCGATTTCTTAAAGACATTGTCAAATACCTATAGTTTCTGATTATTTTCATATATTTTTATCAACGTCAGTTTAGTTGTTTTATGAATCATAATATTTGCAAATTTCTCTACTTGAATAATTGGAGTCGATTTTTTTATTCTTTTCGTACAATCAAGTACTAACAATGTCACCGTAAAGTCACAAGTGAGATTGCAAATTTAAAATACGGTAAAAAAAATGTGGTGGCGGCCATCTTGGACCGATTTTCGTCAAACATAGCTAAGAACAGTCCCGAATAATTTCCATTTGAACCAAAAAAAAAAACACAACAGAAGGTTCACAACAGAACACGCAAAGTTTCATCAGTTCGTGAATTACATAATTTGATTCCCATCTCTTTTCTACAATACAATTTACAAGGACAAGTAGAGATACTGCAAGACGCTACCGGTACATGTTAGAGATTCCACGAAAAGCAAAACGCTTAGCGTCTACTTTTATTGTGAGAACAGCTAGGTTGTAGAATTCCCTGCCGAGTTCTCTATTACCCGATAACTATAATTTCATAAATATTTTCAAATTGCGAGTAATTTGGTTTCTTCTAGGCAAGCGTGCCACATCCTAGACAGCATCGTCGCTTTACATCATAGTTGCGGTCAAACGCAAGCGTATTATTTATAAAAAAAAAAGCTACGATCAAACTTATTACTTACTGAACTCTGTCATGTATATTTTTGCATCGTCGGTAAAGAATAATTGTAAATGCTTAATTAGAGTAAAATTTGTTTTGTAGGAGTACCCTGGAAACCACGAAGACGCACCCCCGCAGGATCTGCCCCCGCCTGTTTACAACTACGTATCGTCGGAACAGAAGCCTTTGACTTGGGGTAAGTCTGCTTTCTTATCAATACAACCTTTTCGCCGCTGGGCACGTGTCTCTTTGAAATAATGTCTTCATAGGGCAGATCCAGCAGTATTAGGCCCACAATAGCAAGGTAAGTTAATTAATCGCGGGTCCAACCTGTGATGGTATCGCGGAACGTTAGCGGCGTAAGAATTAAAACAAGAGAATGCACTAATTGGTTTCGTTTTGATTGTTTGCCTCTTCAACTTTGTCAAAACGAAATCAGCAGTGCTTTCACTTCTTTCGCCTCTAATGTTACGCGAAAAACCTTTTTGAATTAGTCATATTACAGGCTACTGTTTGCCTGCCAGACAGAGAAAGTCATAAACACTGGGTATATTGTTTTCAGTCACACTCAAAACATAAAAGAGGTGCATTTCAAATAAAAGACAAATTTTCACAGACTCGTTTAGTATAAATCTGTAGTATTTTAACTATATATGCCTTTTATTACAAAAAAAAATGACTAGTTATAACGGCAAAAAAAAATGTAGCAGAATAATTAATGTACCTATAGATCATTTTAGATCTACTCTATATTGTCTGCCAAGTTCATACCGGTATTTTAAAGCTATTATTTTTCATCCACAGAAAAATTCATGAAATACAACGAAGTGTACGGTTTTGAAGTGCCAACGACACAGGCGGTTTACTTCTACCTACTCCGGTTGACTCCATCTCGGTTCATGACTGCGTTCTACGTGCTGTTCTTGCACTGGGTGCCGGCGTATATTATTGATGGCATCGCACTGCTTATCGGCAAGAAACCCATGTAAGTTTTTTTCCTATTTACTTCTACTTACCCTGACTGGTAAGTTTTGTTTTCATTTACTACTATTCCGACTGACTGCGTCTGATTTCATGACTGCATTCTACTTGTTGTTCTTGCACTGGGTAGATGCATTATTAATGGCATAGCACTGCTTATTGGCAAGAATCCTATATAATAGTATTATTTGAAATTTTTCATGGTGTATTCACATAACGTTAGCAAGTGAACTAATAACGGTACGTAGAGAAAAAATGCTTGAAATTGGTGAAATAGACGAATAGTGAAAGTGAACCTATGAATAATGTAGATCGATCTTACCTAAAGAAAAAGTAAAGAAAACTTTACTATTGCAATTTTCCTTATCCTTTCGAAGCAATTAGGGAGGCAAAGGTTGGCGTAGTTTTATCACTTAGTTATGTGTTGTGTACCTATTTGGTTTAATTGTAGCTTACTTGATGTAGGTGATATAAAAATGGTACAATAAGATAAGAGTACTCTTTGATGTAAGTACCTGAAGTCATTATACCGAAGTGAGTGTCAGTAAAAATGTTAATAAATCCTCCTAAGTCTTCTTTCTTTTGCCTACAGGTTACGAAAAGCGTACACGAAAATAAACAAATTCTCCGAAGTCATCGGCTACTTCGCGACGCGGGAATGGAAATTCAACGATAGCAATTCACAAAAACTTTTCAAAGAACTTTGTGACGCTGATAAAAATCTTTTCGACTTCGATATTAAAAGTTTAGACTGGTCCGATTATTTCTACAGTTATGTACGCGGTGTCAGAGTGTATCTTTTGAAAGACCCAATCGACACCATTCCAGCGGGTCTTCGAAAACACAACATATTAAAAGCAGTGCATTACATGCTAAGCGCTTTTCTACTTTTTATTGTTCTAAGGTTAATGTGGAGTCTATTCAAATTAATGTTAAGCGTTTGATTTTAAGTTATTGGTATTCTGTATATTTATGTGTGTGTTTAGGAATCTTGGTGAAGCGTGTTTGTGTAAATGAATATAAATTTATTGATTAGAGGTGCACTAAACTGTAATGTAGGTAAACTGTAGGATGTGTAGCGAATTTTTCAGCGATAAAACTAACACTAGCACAGAATTCGAGAAAAGAATCTCCTGTTCAATACACTTTGTCTATGGCTGATATAATTTGTCTATGAAACACCTATTATAAAGATTTTTACAGAATTCCGAGTTGCTTTGACACTAAAAGTAGATAATTACGATGAATGCAGTGATCCCCATTCGGCTTAGTATACCCCTAACAGTTAATCCTGTATTATACTGATGGTTTAAAAATATTACCAATTTTGTGAAATAAAATAATTGGTAATTAAAATAAATTGGTACCACTAACTTTCTCATACAAGCATGTGATTGAGTCCATATATATATACAAGACAAAATTATTATCAGTGATTTAGTTTAACGTTATTTATATATTGGATATATTTTCTTAACAAAGTTAAAAAAAAAAGTTCTCAATCCTTCCTAATATTTTTAATATTAATTTGCTGAATTTTATATATAAATGAAATTGAAAAATGTTTAATGACGCCTTGACCAATGGATGATATTCTTAATTTTGTTTTACAACTGCTGTTATATATTTCTCAGGAGATCACGTATACATTTTGTATGAAATATAAATATAAAATAACTGAACATAATTGTATTTTTTATCTGTGAAGGGGAGTATTTGCAACTCCAATACATACCTGGTAATTGATTGACATTTAGCACAATCACATGTCTGTGCGAAAGGTTACGTGTGCTAGTTTTATTATATACAGAGTTAGAGATCAAGGGTGTTCTAGGCAGAAAGGGGATCACTATACTCATCATTATCAACAATTTTAACTATAAAACAAACCGTGAAAACGATTAAAATAACCAGCTGTTTTATAAGTTATGTCAAAACCTGTTTTATTTCCTCAAATTATTGGTTGGTCACATTATGAAAGTTTTTCATCACGATGTGTACAATGACCCTTTTTCGGCCTAATACACCCCTAACCGACAACCTTGTATACAGCTAGTTAGCTATATTAAAGTGTTTTAACAAGGCATTGTGATACACATGTAATGGATTTTGCTCAGCAATGTAGTTTCTAAGCGAATATATTATTTTTGTATTTTTAAGATATAATGTAAGTATATAAGAATTATGAATGTGATAATAGCCAGGTTTTGAATAAATTAATTACATAATAATTATCTTTATGTTTTAGTTATATAAACCTAAAGTTAGTAAGTAGGTAGTATTAGGTACCTACAAAGAGTTTCATATATATAGAGTAGAAAACCTCGTTACCGCGCATCGAAATAAGTGTAACCGTTTTGGTGATGCGCAGTTAAACATGCGCTGCGGGTTGGTGTTGCTTACCATAGAAAAATTTACCCTAAAGTAAATTAAAAAGACTTAATTTATAAACTATTTTTTAGGTTTGTGATTGTCTGCAACTCGCCCGATGTAAAGTGACGACGTGGCCTAAGATTTAGTACGCTACGATGTAGCTGTAGTATGTTTTTATGCTTGCATAGAAGAAACCAATTTTGGACTTGAATAAGACCAAACATTATAGATATCTGAAAATAGAGAAACTGTTAGCTGGTTCTATGTTCTACAATCTGGCTGTTCGCACAATTAAAGTTGACGCTAAGCATTTTAGTACGAAATAACGGGAATCTTGTAACCAAATAATTTTTTATGCGTGTTAATTCATGACATTCATTTGCTGGGCACAGGTCTCCCTACAAAGGAGGCGTAGACCAAATTCCACGTATTGGACTAAATTAGGGTTTTCTCAATTTACTTAGTAGAAAGTTATCCAAAATTTCGTTGAAAACATTAATTCCTAAGAACTTTTTTCAAGGTATTTCAGCGTCAAAAGTTTTCTACGAAAAAAAAGGAAATCAAAAAAATACAATAACTGATCCCTCCATATTTTATTTTAACAGAAAAACAGATGGAACTAAGTAATTTATTTTATGCATTGATATTTTTCCAATATTGTGGGAACCCATCCCGGTGTTTTAAGTGCAACACCAAAAATTGAATCAGGTACATTAATATTTTTTGGTTTTGAGTTTTGCTTTATTTACAATAATATGCACACATAAACAATACTTACCTGTGGAAAGTAACCTCGCTGGATTTGTTATGTTTTTGAGTGATTGAGTCACATACTTTTACGACGCATTTAACCATTTCGAAATATTTTTTGAAGAGCTTTCGCTCGTTTGGCTTCTCACCAGGCACTGGTTTGAAGTGAGCTGAGGTAAGATAATGGCTGTGTCTTTAAGTGAAGCAGCAATGTATTGTGGCGGTTAGTACGCATCTACATATCTTTGATATAGTACGCGGCAAACAACTTGAGCTTGCGCGAGAAGTGTTGTACTGTTCGCACTTACCAAACTACCCGTGAGAGTGAAAGGGACGATGCCTCCATCTTGGTTCTAGTTATTTGCCGCGTACATTGGGTTTAGTTTATCTCTTGCCGATGACGCTGTTTTTTTCGACTTGAGTTTGGCATCATACGGTTTGTATATTTACCAGTATCATGTTTAGGATTTTTTCTACAAAGGTATAAGTAATATATATATTATTAAGTTCATATTCAGTGCGGTTCCGAGGGAGGGGGCATGAAAATCGTGTTAAACTAGAACTCGGTAACGCGTGCTTTAATTTGGATGATACATTTTTTATTCCAAGAGTCTAACTGAAATGATATTATCCCAAAAGTTAGTAGGGGTTCCCGTGGGAGGGGGGATGAAAGTCTTATTTAATTATAGCTCTGTAACGCGTGCTTAGATTTGGATGATTCTTTTTTTGTTACAAAGAACTTACTAAAATCTATGTTGTTCTAGGAATTAGTGGGGGTTCCCGTGGGAGGAAGAATGAAAATTGTATTTAACTAGAACTCGGTAACGCGTGCTTTGATTTGTATGATTATTTTTTTATTCCAAAAGTCTAACTGTAATGATGTTATCCCGAAGATTAGTTGGGGTTCCCGTGGGACGCATGAAAGTTATATAACGCGTGCTTTAATTTGGATGATTCTTTTTTTGTTAGAAAAGTGTACCTGAAATGATGTTATCCAAAAAATTGTGGGGGTACCCATGAGAGAGAGTATAAAAGTCATATTTAACTATAACTTGCCAACGCGTGCTTCAGTAAGGATGAGTTTTTTTGTTAGTAATGACTAACTCAAATTATTGTACTCGTATCCAAAAAAAAACACTTAATTTTTGTAGCGGTGGTGACCGAGTATTTAAAGGGGTAGATTGCCGTGCGAGAGGTAAGATGTTCGATCTCACTAAATACGCAAGAAGAACCTGAGCTACCGGTGAAGGGTAACATCGTGTGAAAACCATAGCATGGTGGAAGGGCAATCATAATACTTGCCTGGCTAACTACTAGCTAGCCCTTAAGTTGAAAAATCTGCCGCGAAACAGCTAATGGTGTGTTGCGGCGGCCTTTTTTGAGAATCAGTGTATTCCAGACTAGGCATGCTTCATCTAGGGGTCTGTGTCGCTGGTTTCTGTAGTCGTGCTAGCTGGTTGTCAAATGCCTAGCTTTCTTGAATAAAAAATAAATAGGCAATCGGGATACATATACATTAGCAAAACAAAATCCTACGGGTTAAAATGAGTGCAGAATTCGTAAAATTAAATAGGCGTTTATGATATGCAGTATCTTAACATGCTGAACACACGAGTAATTGTGCGAACTACTCTGTATCGCTTTAATTAATAAACGCTTTAATTCAAAACACTGCTATCTTATAGTATCTTTTACAATGATTTTAGACGGACCACTAAAATTACATCTCTAATTTTTAAGCCCCACCGCGAAGCAACCGCGAACAAAGTCGCGGTTACAGCTAGTTGAGAATATATATGTTCCCATTGGTTGCGGCATTATATTAAAAGTGAGAAGGATTAATTTTAAAATCTTGGTAGAAGGTTCTCCAGTTTGGAAACCTACCCAGAACATAGAAGTTACATTTGACGGGCAGGTGTTACCTAGTAGAATATTTATATGCTACAACTCACTCCCTGTTGAAATTTATACTTATCCTACTATACAGTGTTATAATTGCTGCCGTTATGGTCATACTAAACTTCAATGCCTGTCGTAATCTAGATGTTTTAGATATGGCCTTGAACATACTGGTGATACTTGCAATGCCGACAAACGAAACATCATATGTTGTCTCTGTTCAGCGCCACATTTTGCAATCAACAAGTCATGCCCTGAGTTTGCGCGACAAAAACATATCAAAATAACAATGGCTGAAAATAGCATATCTTACGGTGAAGCAGCTAAACTAGTTTCCCCGGCATCAAAGTCTTATGCTGACGTTGTCAGCTCTGTTTCTACAGATATAATTCAGCTTCTTATCGATACCATTACTCAGTCGAATATAAAAATACCGTCCATCGTTGCCCCTATCTTTGATATGTTTGATAAATCTAATTCTATTAATAATGACGACCCTTCACAAAGTTGTTCAATGGCTTTGCAGAATTTCAGTTAATAAGATTTGAAGTTTTGCAAGAACGAGCTTCGTTTGACAAAAATTGCTATTGTATAGACATCTATACATTTTTGTAGTTTATTGTGATGTAATATCATATAATTGTAAATATTGTAGTACATAATAATGTGTATAAATATAATTATGTGAATATCCCGCCTGTAATATATTTCACACCTGTCCCTTTGATCCTTTCTTATCACAACCACACACAAGTTATATCTTTTTTTTTCCGCGACATATACGTTTCCTAAACTTTTAATAAACATAAACCTTGTTCAAAAACAATCGTCACACCAATGAAAATTATAGCGAAGATTTACTTGAAAATGGCAAATGCACTAGCCGTGTAATGCCACAACCCTCGCAAGAGGGAAGAAGGAAAAAAATAAAATAAAATATCAACTCCAAAACTTCATCAGATGACGCGATGTTACGAAAGATGTCAAAAGCTAAACTGTCATTTTACGAATAATGATGATAGATATCTTCTGATGAATTTAGACGAATGTATTTTTTATCGTTTAATTTTTTTAGCAATATATTTGCCACGTTTAATGGGTGCTCAGAACGAAAATTTGATTCCCATCAAAACTGGTTTAGGCGAAATTTCTCTGTGTTCAGTGGGACTGCAATTTTTTGCAACTCTAAACAATACATCGAACGAAGATTATTTTGTGGAGTTGGTCGCTGACGAATGCTGTATCAGTTCTGATGGTGCTCTTGATTATGATACTCTCCAAATTATTGGAGAAACATCTGATGTTATTGAAAAAGGTAAGGCAAATTTTACGAACTAGGAGTACGTTCCGTGCCTACACTCTAGGTGCAAATATTAGCTCTTCTCGTTTTTTCGCAGCTTCAGTGCAAATAACATAACAATAACAACTGACATGCAACAGACGCTTTGGAGCGTCCGTTAGGTGCAATTATTTAACGATCAAATAGCTCGGTAAAAAACACTTTGACCTTTATCTGATAATTGACAATAACATGGTTATAGTAATAAAGGCTATTTTCCCGGTTGAGTTGCTATAAATGTCAATATTCTACTAACGCGTTCCGTACCTACGGCCCACGGGCAGCGTAAAAAATAACTACATCCTGACACACGGAACGCAACCATATAGGGTTGCGTTCCGTGCGTTCTAGTACGAGTCTATACTCGTACTAGGACGCACGGAATGCCTATGCATTAAATTACTATGGACGATAATTGACCATCTAAGGCTGAAAACACCTTGCATTCCTAAGAATTATGGTGGTTTAACTAAGATGACAATTCCTCTAGGCGCTAAAAAAGCCTAAATGTTGGGCCTCTACTTAAAATCTGTAAAAAAAAACCTTTTCATATGTGAGTAAAATGTTGGTACTCGCATAATAAAAGACTTTTTTCTTTTTCGGCTAGGACGGTGTACGTCTACCAAAAAATGTCTGAAGATTTGGTAAATATAACTCGTATGTTTTCATGAAATCTGCATCAGTGGGATAGTTCATTGTGTACAAAAATATCAAAATTTTATGAAATATAGTAGAATTATGACATTCCAGGAAGATGTTTTTTATTCAAGGTTGACTTCAAGGATCACATTGGTATAACAAAAATGGGAAAATCCCCTTTTTGCGAAAGTAAGGTGCAAATATTTTGAGCGGAAATTAATTTTGTACACTGCGATAAGTTACGTTATTATTAATTTGGTTGATGTACGACCGATGTTTTGTTCTTGTTTTTATCTTATTGTATATTTGGTTTTTGGTGTGCAACAAACAAATATTATATCTTGTATTGTTGATAGATTAAAGATTAATAATCTCTAACGTATTTATGGTATCATAATTGTGGGTAGATGTAAAATAATTATATCAGAATGATGCATGTAGGTAGGATAATAAATGAGTCAAGTCTTACTTACTAGTGTGTCTCATTTCTTTTTCGCAAATATAAATAACTTTACAACAATATACACTGTCCTGGCCGGGGCTCTATAAATTATTGAAACATCTTTTTTGGTACAACGCCCTTTAAATTTTTATGTAGCCGTGGAAATTTTTCTTTTTTATATATTTAGCTCCAAAATAAGAAAAATTAATTTTGCTATGCTATGTCATATTGATATTCATTTATTCAGTAACAAATGTATATAATAAGAAAACTATCAAAAATACTACGAACAGGATTCAAACCTGCACCTTTTCGACAATTACGCTAGAATTTCTTTTACCTTTGACTTGCTGTGAAAAAAAATACACTTGCTTTCTAGTCACAGATAGCACTTGTAAATTAAGATGGATAACCATTTTAAATTCTCTTGCAGGTAATGTTAAAACTTTTACATTAGTAGGTCCGTTACTCGATCCTTACGAAAGAATTGGACATTGCGTCATACACGTAGATTCCAGACCAGTTGATAAAAGAAGCGAAATCATGCGAGACACTATCAATATAGAATTTAACACAAGCCTTGATGGCAATAACGATATAGCCAATCGAAATATCAAAAAATGCCCACATGTTGATGAAGATCCCTTAAATGATTGCAAACCAGTCGATTGTGATTCTTATTACAACGGAAATAAGCCTGTTTTTAATGAAGATACTAGAAAATGTATTGAAATACCAAAATGTAGAAGCAAAAAATCTGAAGACAGTGTATACGATCCTAAGATTAATACATGTATGGTCCTTGAACCTATAAACAAAGACGATATTGATTTAATCAAATCGCTAAACATAGATAGATCACCTGAAGACGTTGTTATAGTAGAATCGCCAGATAAAGCCCTATTGAATTCTCCTCTGTACAAATTTCTTCTAGACCTTAACAATACTGACACCATGATTAATAACAAAATAAAAACAGATATTAAAAAGAAGTTTAACTTCGGTTCTATCATTCAGTATATATCATCGAATAAATATACGATTTCAGTTCTAGGGGTAGTAATATTCGTTCAATGCTGTTTAATATGTACATTGATATATTTTTTTACGAAAAGATCTATCTGTAAAGTTGGGAAAAAGGTAGAACAAAAATATTTCAATTATAGGCAAGACGCCTCTGCTACCACACCATTGATTGCAACTAGCAATATAGACACTGAAACTATTTTTGATTATATAAGCGAGTCATCAAATATAGAAAAAAAGATAAAATGTTACAAGTCTTGTCAAAAAGAGAGAAAAACTGATCCTAAAATAAGCATGTCTGATGACATACTCACTAAATGTGTTAACAGACGCGATTGGAATACCAAACCTAAATCAGATATAATTAAAGACGCTGACAATGCATATTTCAACAGCTTTAACGCGGAATGGAAAGCAGTACAATCTAATATCAAAGAAACTACCATACTCAAAAGTCCTAAAGTTAAAATAGACAAAGGTACTGAAATGGAAGCCGAAAATGAAAAAGCTAATGAAAAGCAAACTTATGCAATAAATAAAGTAAAAGAGGACTACAGCGACGGCGATTCATCTGAAAAAGAAATAAACCTTCACGAGTACAATATAGCTTCGATGAAAATTGCAAAGGATAATGGTAAAAGAACGGAATCAATGTCTTCCGAGAAAGGAGCTCAAGCGTGTTTTTCTAATGATTCAGTAGATGACTTTCTTTCAGAGCGTGGCATGGTTTTCTTAGCTGGAGAAAGACTATCAAAATATTCCTTATCAACCACAACAGATACTACTGATATATCAAGTAAGACATCAAAGAATCGTAACATGGTTAAAAATGTACTATCGTACTTATTGAGAAAGACTAAAAAACACACTAGCTCTGATCCTGGAGTTAATAAAAATCGACAAGGCAAAGATTTGGAGTTGATTCACATGTCTAAAGCATCTATGTATTCATCTTCGGCTTCAGATTACAAAAATATTAAAGGCATTCGAGGGATGGGGTTAGGTAAAGATTTTAGAGGTACGCATTAAATTTGGTCATACCAATGTAATGTTTGATAGAATGAAGTTATTATATTGTTAGTAATAAGTATTTGGATTTTATTTCTGATTTTTCAAAAAAAAATATACGGTAGCATAACTTTTATTGGTTAAGGCCGCGTCTCGATTAGCTGGATTGTGAGCGGCAGACTGTTTGCCCCTATCTCGTATATTATATTAAATTACATAATTTAATTCCCCTACCCCTGTCTATGGTCTACTTTTATTGTGCGCACGGCGAGTTTGTGGTATTCGCTGAAGAGTTCATTTTTACCCTACTGCGGAAGAAAGACAATTTTGTTTTTCGAGTGTATGTATGTATATTTATTTAGCACGCACTCGAGCCTAAACGGCTTGTCGTATTTTTATGTGAGTGGTGTCAATAGATTCGTCTGAGTCTTGAGAATGACACTGAGTTTGAGCAGTTGTTTCTACGCTGAATGCAAATCCATCTGATGAAACGCCAACTTTATCGCCTGAGGAACTGCAAACAGAGGCAATACAATCACAGGCAACAACAGTCCAACACTACAACACCAGAACTAAAAAAAGAATTTATGTATGATACACAGATTTAACGATTTAGAAAGTGGGGTTTTACGAACTCGTTTCTAACCACTTGTTCTAAACCGCATCGTCGCTTTACATCGGACACTTGCTGTCAAGTTATATAAAATAGTTAATAGAAGTTTCCACTAAGCGCGTACGCATTTTGACTGTTGACTTATCTAGCTAGAGTTAAGTATTTTTGTTTTTATGTCCCCAATAATAATAAATGATGCAATAAAGTCATTTTCATTATATTATTAAATACTTTTCTTATATACCATAAAAGACATGGTAGTATTTATGTGTAGTATTTGTATATATTTATGATATGACAAGACGGGCAAACTATAGAAGTACCTAATCTATTTGACTGGCCGGTTGGCGCAGTTGGTAGCAACCCTTCCTTCTGCGCCGGTGGTCCCGGGTTAAACGGTAGTTGGACGGGTTAAACATTTGTATGCATGAACATGTCTGTTTGATCTGTGTCTGTGTGTTTATTATGTATATAAGTATGTATATCAGTGATCAGGTTACCATAGCACAGGCTTTGCCCAGTTTGGGACCTGAAGAACTTTGGTGGATGGTGTCCCATATTAATATTAAATTATTTTCATACACGGCTCAGGGCCGGACCTTTATTGAGACATCCTTTACATTAAGGCAACTCTTTACTGGGTTAAAGGAAGAGGTACGGCACCTGCCAATTCTGCCTCTCATCAAAATATTGCAGTGGGTGTTGACTTGCCACCCATTAAACGGGGCCCCCCACTATAATAATGGCGATAACTGCCGCATAATGGCGATAGAGAGACAACGTTGGTGTGGGCGGCTACACGGTGCGGAGATGTGTGCTACGCGTTCAATATGAGCTACTAGCGGCGTCATGCCCTTTCTCAGGACCCTGGAGCTTAGCTTCTTAGCTCTTTAGTTACGGCGGCCAATTAAAGCAAGCCAAGGGCATGGTGGCATTTGGCCTCCACGGAATCTGGGTACGCGGTGTCGCCACACACCGACGGCTCACCACTAAGCCGCCCGTGCGTTATTAATATTAATAATCTCCATGGCAAAAGTGACATAGGTTGGCAGAATTATCTGTAAAACTATAATACAAAAGACTATCTTTTACCAGCGGTTTCGCCCGCGTTATAATTGTTTTCCCGGATTAAGAATAACTTATGGCATTCTCCGGACCTATCTATGCAAAAAATCAAACAAAAACATTTTCACATTTGTAATATATGTGTGGAAATGTAGGAAATTGTTTTCATACGAAAATTTCGGATTCTCATATAAGATATCCTCCTTCGCGTTGAGATTTATAAATAAATACTACCTATCACTAACATAACTAATATTTTATATTATAAAAGTGAAAGTTTATATATATGTGTAACACCAAGCGTGCACACTGCGCGTGCCCGTCGCCCGCGCGCCGCGCCCCGACTGTGAGCCTACGCACACATCGACGCGCGCCCCACCGGTTCGCGTCTATATAAGACGGCCCGCCGTCGTCCGGAAGTAAGTCTGCCGCTCGCAGCCCTCGCACCCGCGACGGGAAGTGGTCTGTGACAGTAGGCGCCCATACTCATTACTGACAAAGGAACCGGACGGGTGCATCGAGCAATTCGAACGCCCGCACCGCTACTTTGTTGCTGGCTTTCGTATAAATCACTGATTGTATTGTGACGAGAGAATAAAGACTAATTGTTTGTACCAACTGTTTAACTCAACTACTTCCCGAGGAACGACCGTTACAAACTGGCGCTCAACAGTAAGGCCCGCAAAAAAGCTAGTCCGAAGAAAGGCATTTCACCGAAGATAAAGATGAAGGAAGAACCCGAAGTCATAAATCTATCGGCACAACAGCTCGAAAGAATTTTGTCAGCTGTTGGATCACATCAGCGCAAATCGTTTGCCTCCTGCACGATATCGTACAGTGGAACCAGGGACACAGAAACTGTAGAAGCCTTCCTCACTGCGGCAACAGTATTTAAATCGATTCAACAGATCGAAGATGACTTTGCTATCAGGAGTTTGCCATTGATACTAAAAGGCGAGGCGGCCACCTGGTGGAACGGCATCAAACAAGATGTCACTGACTGGGCAGACTTTCAATCGCGATTACGTGTCGCATTTGCTCCAAAACGACCCGCGTACCAAATTTACCAGGACATCGTCGGCATCAAACAGGAGGAAAAAGAACTTACAGAGAGGTTCGTGGCAAAAAAACGCGCTTTGTTCTCGGAATTACCAGGAAATCATACAGAAGCGCAGCAGCTTGGCATGATTTATGGACAAATAACGTACAAGATCCGCGCGAAGCTATCGCGGGAATCGTTTAAAACCTACGACGAGCTCCTGAAGGCGGCACGTGGAGCGGAAAGGCTTCTCGCCGAGAAGCAATCTGGCGAAAATGACTTCAAAAATAAAGGTAAAGGATTTCCCGGGAAAAAAACTAAATGCGGGTACTGCCGTTTCCCAGGACACACGATGGAAGAATGTAGGAAGAAACAGAGGGACGAAACTGCTTCCACGGTTAGCAACCTCAATAAGTCAGCCATCAGCAAACCAGCAGTAGCAGCTTTTGCAACACAAGTTCCTTCGCCATCACAAGCGAAGTTCGCCTGCTATGGATGTGGTGCACCTGGTGTAGTGAGATCCAAATGTACTACGTGCAACAAGCCGACACTAGCCAGCCCAGAGAAGCACGAACTCGGTTTCTGTGCTATCGACATAAAAATGGACGTCCGCCCTAGACCAATAGTAGGGATTGGAGTTGGCAAGATAGCAGGAACGGCATATGTTGACTCATGTGCCAAGACAAGCGTTGCATCATTTGGTCTTTACCAATGCTTAAAAAGACAAGGCTATCCTTTCGGAAAACGACAACTGGTAGTGACACTGGCAGACGGAGAAAAGTCTCAACGAAATGTACTGACGGTGAAAGCACCAATAAGCATTTGTGATCGCATTGTACCTACGACTTTCATAGTGTTTCCAGAAGCCCGTGAGGCACGGACGTTGTTAGGAATTGGCTTTATCCAGGATGCAGAAATTATATTAGACATTCCTCAAATGACATGGCACTTTGCTGGAGAACCTGAAGTAATCTATGAGCTTCATAAAGAAGATGCTACAGAAACATCAATGGCTCACCTGGATACTTCGCCGGAGAAAAACAGAGTGCGAAATTCACTGCCAGACTTGTTAAAAGAATTCCACATGCCTGAGTTGATTTCCCCGCTTACAAATACCCCTTCGGAATCAAGCGTGACGCCTGAGAACAAGATAACCAAGGATACACCAATGGAGCCTGACTTACCTCGTTCAAGTTCATGTACTGCTGTGTGCTCCGATAAGGTGGTCGCAAAGCCAGCACTTCCAGAAGAGAGTGCGTGTAATAAAACACCATACCGATTGGTGCCAATCGACCCTGCAACACCGCCATCCAAACGAACGAGGCCACTTTTTGATGGCTATTCACCTCGTTTTGCGGACTTCATGTTCCGAGATGCTCAACTCGCGATGCATGAGTCTGAGGTTAAGCTATCACCACACTCTAGAAAGCTCTTTCCAGGTGAAGATGATAGTGATGATACGGATCTATGCGCAGTGTCAATAGAAGAAGTGACGTCAGAGGTTTTAGACCCTAGGCAAAAGACGCAGATGATGGAGTTGTTATGGAAGCATAAAGAGGCGTTCAGTGATAGCAACAATCCAACTAGCCTCACGGAACACTGCATCGATACGGGATCTCATAACCCTATCTCTGTCCCTCCTTATCGGCTTTCTCCTCCCAAGCTGAGCATACTGAAAGACGAGATAGAAAAGATGTTGGATAGCAAAATTATAGAGCCCTGCTCTTCACCATGGTCTGCGCCCGTCATCATGGTGCCCAAAAATGATGGAACAGTTCGAGTATGCGTCGACTATCGACGTTTGAATGCTATTACGGTCCCCGATATCTACCCCATACCACGGATGGACGACCTGCTCAACGCAGCTAAGCCTACGCCGTACATGTCTACCCTGGATTTGCGCGCAGGATACTGGCAAGTAAAGGTGAAGGAGAGTGATCAGGACAAAACAGCATTTATTACGCCATTTGGAGTTTACAAATTCATACGAATGCCGTTTGGCTTACGAAATGCGCCATCTACATTTCAGCGACTGATTGACAGAGTAAAAGTCAGTTTAGAGGGCGTCAAAATGCTGGCATATTTAGATGATTTGATTATATTCTCTCCAACCTACGAACGCCATCTAGCGGACCTGGACAAAGTCCTGAGTAAATTAACAGAGAACAACCTTCGAGTCAACTTGGCCAAATGTCGATTCGGATGCTCTACAATCAAGTATCTGGGTCATCTCATTACCCCAGACGGTTTAAAAGTGGATCCCGCTAAAGTCACCGCATTAGTTAATTCGCCCGCACCAAAGAACCTCAAGCACTTAATGACGTTTCTACAAACGTGTTCCTGGTTTCGTCGTTTTATACCGAACTTCTCAAAAATCAGCGAACCACTGACAAGCCTAACAAAAAAGAGAGCAGCATGGAAATGGACCATAGATCAGGAAGAAGCATTTCAAGATTTGAAAACTCTTCTCACCACAGCGCCCATCCTTCGTCAAGCAGATGAAACGAAACCTTACACGATTAAAACCGATGCAAGCGATTACGCCCTAGGAGCTGCTTTAATGCAGGGGGAGGGAGAGGACGAGCGCCCCGTAGAATATGCCAGCCGACTACTGAATCCCGCTGAAAGAAACTACTCGACTACAGAGAGAGAAGCACTTGCCGTTGTCTGGGCAGTCACCAAATTCAGAGGATACATAGAAGGCATTCCTACTACCATAGTGACAGACCATCAAGCACTAAAATGGCTAATGTCTCTGAAGTCTCCCACTGGTCGTCTAGCGAGATGGGCCCTCCAACTACAAGCCTATGATATTACAATCAAATATACACCGGGAAGAACAAACGTGGTTGCCGATACCCTCTCAAGACCCATATGTGATGAGCAGTCATCAAAAGACTGTGGTGTATGCAGTGTGACAGTGGATATGCCGCAAAGGCCTCCTTCCGAAATAAGGCTTGAACAGCTGAAGGACGACCACATAACAAGCATAGTGACTGCTCTGGAAGATGCTGAACGAAGTGAAAATGCTGTTTATTGGAGCAATAAAGGCTTTGTTATGAACAATGGACTGCTGTACCGGTATCACCCTACAGAAGACTCAGATGAAGCACAACTAGTAGTTCCTCAGCATGAGTGGGCAAATGTACTTGAAGCATACCATGACAGCCCATTATCAGAACACTATGGAGCCGACAAAACATACCAGCGCATTTCTCGACGTTACCATTGGAAGGGCATGAGGAAATACATAGAAGCTTATGTTAAGAACTGTATTCAGTGCCAACGATATAAACCATCGAATATGAAACCTGCAGGATTGCTCCAAACTACTCCAGCCAACCAACGATTTGAAACAGTAGCGTTTGATTTGTTTGGACCCTTACCAAGTACGGACAATGGCAATACTTAGGTATTCATTATAGAGGACATAGCCACAGGATGGGTGGAACTATTCCCAATGAAAACCGCTAGTGCTGAAAACTGTGCAAAGATTCTTTTAGATGAGATTTGCCTTCGATACGGCACCCCAAGGAGACTGATAAGTGACAATGGGCCCCAGTTCGTTAGTTCCGTGATGCAACAACTCACCTATTGTCTCGGCATCAAGCACCTTCTTACTCCAGTCTATCACCCCGCAGCTAATCCGGTGGAACGCAAAAACAGAGACATGAAGACTCAACTAGCTATACTTGTCGAAGACGATCATCGCACTTGGGACGACAAGCTGTCTAGCATCCGGTTCGCCATGAATACCGCAACCAGCCTTGTCACGGGATATACGCCAGCTTACCTGACATTCGCTCGAGAACTTCGTACGCCTGACGACAATGCACACGACCTTCGGCAAATCATACTGTCTGAGAATTTCGTTCCGGAAGTGACTCCGAAACTGCTGCAACTAGCAAACACACTAAAGAGAGCTAGCGAAATGCGTGAAAATCAAGAAGAACACAGAAAGCGGCATGGAGATAAAGCACGACGAGAAGACCCTGGCTATCAGCCCGGTGAACTAGTCTTGGCTTCAACACACCCTGTAAGCCAGGCCAACCGAGGAATCAGCTCCAAATTCTGCCCTCGTCGAGATGGTCCTTACCTTATCCATAACCGCCATGGTGTCTCCTCTTATACTGTTGCAGATCCCTCTACTCCTCACGAGCCTCTCGGCGTGTACCACACATCTGCCTTGACTCCCTACCAAGGCAACTCTGACCAGCTGCCTGCCCCAGTCCGACATCTGAAGAAGAGAGGACGACCGCCTAAGCCAAAGCCTACTCAATCTTCCGCGCAGCCTACGCGTGGACGTGGGCGACCTCGAAATTTTACCACTCAGAGGCCGCAGAACATCTAATATGACTGTCTACTTGTCGGGACGCCATCGCAGCCAGAGGGGGAGAATGTAACACCAAGCGTGCACACTGCGCGTGCCCGTCGCCCGCGCGCCGCGCCCCGACTGTGAGCCTACGCACACATCGACGCGCGCCCCACCGGTTCGCGTCTATATAATACGGCCCGCCGCCGTCCGGAAGTCAGTCTGCCGCTCGCAGCCCTCGCACCCGCGACGGGAAGTGGTCTGTGACAGTAGGCGCCCATACTCATTACTGACAAAGGAACCGGACGGGTGCATCGAGCAATTCGAACGCCCGCACCGCTACTTTGTTGCTGGCTTTCGTATAAATCACTGATTGTATTGTGACGAGAGAATAAAGACTAATTGTTTGTACCAACTGTTTAACTCAACTACTTCCCGAGGAACGACCGTTACATATGTGTATATATTTGTTTGTTCCTTCCTTACGCTCAAACGGCTGAACTGATTTGGATGAAATTTGGCACGAAGAAGCTTATGTCATATGCTACTTTTTATTCTGAAAATTGAAGTGTTCTCAGGGGATTATTAAATATCCATCGCGAGTAAAACTGCGGGGCGCAGCTAGTATGTTCATATACACCATCAAAAACATCGGTAGTCTTCTTCTTCTCTTATATATAAAAAATCAATTGCTGTTCGTTTGTCTCACTAAAACTAAAGAATGACTGGGCCGATTTAGCTGATTTGGTCTTGAAATGTTTGTAGTACTTAAGGAAAGGTTTAAAAGGTGAGAAACACAAAAACTGCTAGGCGGTACGCAGTTCGCTGGTTCAGTTAGTATATTATAATTTATTATAAGATTATGCACTCGTAGTAGGGCAAACTGGGCAGACGCAGGGCGGGCAAACTGTAGTAGTGGTCTCCGTAGGAACAGTGACGTAGGTGGGCGGAACTACCTGTAAAACAATCATAATAAAAAAACAACTCTTTTTACCCGACTGCGACAGAGGAGGGTTATGTTTTTCGAGTGTATGTGTGTATCTAAGTATGTATATTTCCTTTTCACGCTGTATAAGTATGTATATTTCCTTTTCACGCTTAAACGGCTTGTCGTATTTTTATGTGAGTGTTGTCGTGAGAGTGAGACTGGGTACATTAAAAAAATAAAAAAAAGCATGATACACAGGTTTACGATTTAGCTGTCGAGTTTTTCTTGAATTCACTTCTAACCGCTTGTTCCTTGTTTAAAAAAGTCCTTTGTATAAAAAGTGTTTACCGATTTCCATTACGATAGAACTTTTACAGTTATTAGATTTTAAAATAAACCTCTGTATGGATTCTGATAAAATTTTAATGAGCCCACTTGAGAAGTAAACTTTTAAACAAAAAATATTTTTTCAAGTCAGTTATGTTTTCATTTCTTTCATGCGTAACCCGATAGCTCTGCAGGTCGTGTCGTTTTTACACAGAAATCAATTTTACCTTTATTTTTTTGAAGTGAAGGTTCCCAAATAATTTCAGCTTAGAGAGAGGTGCTCTTGTGACGCACTGACACTGGAAATTTATAATGATTTTAGTAATGTTGAAAAAATAAAATAGTAGTTCTGTTAATTGGTAACCGCGCGACCATTGAAATATTTTTACCCGACTGCGAAAGAAGTTTATGTTTTTCGAGTGTATGTTTCTTTGGAATGCTCTAGAGAATAAATAACTTGTCATATTTATATGTGAGTGGTGTCAACAGATTCGTTTTCACCTGCAGATGTTTATAGGACATTCTTATTCTTATTCTGTGTGGGGGCGATAAGTCCTGCACTGACGTCCCGCTTGGGGTGTATTGTGCATTTCCCCCCGCCAGCCTAACCCAACCAGCCAAGCTCCTTAAAGTAACGGAGTACAGCTCTGAGTCGCTGGCTCACCAGTTCAACTCCTATTTCGTCAGGTGTAGTAGAAATACCCTCACGATGTGAAACCGATTTGGATGCATAAATTTCAACGCGTTTCAGCACTTCCAGTCTCTGTCTGATGTTTTCCGTGGCCTCACAGTGTAGAAGCACATGTTCCACAGTTTCGTCTGTCTGCATACATCCTCGACATAGAGGACTATCCGTTGATCCAATCTTATGTTGATGGTAGTTCAGGTCGCAGTGGCCGGTGATGATTCCGACCATCAGACGTAGATCTGCTCTTGTTAGCTTAAGTAAGCTGTTGGTTACCTTTTTGTTTATCCGTGGAAAGAAATGTTTGGCGTGTCTGCAGTCTTGTTTTTTTAGCCACAGGCTTTGTTGCTCTTTTTCTGTGTGTTGGATTAACATTGCAGTTGGCCTACACAGATCTGCAATGTCGGTACAGAGTACTTTGTCTATTCCTTGCCTAGCGAGTACATCCGCCCTATTGTTTCCTTCACATGAACTGTGGCTCTTAGTCCATGTTACGGAGACTCCGTGTGTTTCTGCTAAGTTTTGTAGTGCCAGATAACATTCGGATATTACTCTTGATCTGGTGGTTGGCTTTTGAAGTGCATAGATGATGGCTGCACTGTTAGTAGTAAATATAAGAGAGTCTTTCGGCCTTCCCCTAATATGGATATATGTGGTGGCCCTTGATAGACCGCTTTTGCAGCCAACAAAAGCCCCGTTGCTTCCGCTTGCAAGGCTGTTGTGGTCACATTTAAGGCCTTCGATTCTGAGAACCTAAACTCTGGTGAGTAGTATCCACATCCAGCGCCTTTGGTGCTTTTTGCGCCATCGGTAAAGACGTTATAAGTCTTACAATTGCTCGCATTATCTGCTGAAGTGTTATCAACTGCAAGCAGTGTATACTTTTTGCTGTCCAAGTGTGTGTTAGCTATTCTATCCGTTCCGCGATTGGCGTTTGGGACTATAGCTATTGCCCTGCTAAGGACTATACAGTGGGTTGTTGCTGAGCCATCTCCTTTCCACTGGTTTGTAGATTTAATCCTAAGTGCTGACGCCATTGCCTCCTGCTGTATATGAAGGTGCAAAGGCGTTAGTCCCAGGATAATTTCCAAAGCAGCAGTGGGTGCTGACCTCGTGCACCCACTTATGAGCGCGCATGCTAGCCTTAGAATTTTTTGTAGTTTTGTGATAGTTGTTACAAGGGAAGTTCTGGGCCACCAAACTACGCATCCGTAAGTTAGTACCGGCCTAACCATCACTGTATATAGCCAACGACATAATTTGGGTTTTAATCCCCAATCTTTACCTACTGCTCTAGTGCACTGCCAGAGAACGTTTATTGCTTTCGTGGTGATATGATCAAGTTGCTTGTTCCACAAGAGCTTACTATCTAACCATACCCCCAAATATTTTACCTCTTTACTTAAGGTTAGCTTAGACCCGAATAGCGTAGGAAGTTTTAATTGTGGTAGTTTATTCTTTCGTGAGAAGAGCACAATTTCCGTTTTTTGCGGATTCACCGAAAGGCTGTGTTGTTCACACCACCTCTCAACGATTTTCAATGCTTTTTGCATTTTGTTACAAAGGGTTGTTTCGAAGAGTCCGGATATCATTATTGCTAAATCATCGGCATATTCTATCGTATTTATCCCATCCTTGTTCAGAAGTTCGAGAAGTTCGTTTACTACTACTACCCACAATAAAGGAGATAGCACTCCACCTTGTGGGCAGCCTTTCGTTACAATGCAGCGAGAGTTATTTGAAGACTCAATGCTCGCAGCTCTATTTGATAGCATTGTTGTGATCCATTTGTTCCCCGCCCGTCTTCTATGCTTGGGAAGGTTGTTTTATCGAAAGCTCCTTCTATATCAATAAAGGTTATTAGGCAGGACTGCTTAGTTTCAAGGGCAGATTCGATTTTGTACACAACGTGATGTAATGCAGTTTCAGTGGATTTTCCTGACTGATATGCATGTTGACTTCTATGCACCGGTTTGTCCTTAAAAGGTCCGTTGCGAATGTATTTGTCACATAGCCTCTCCAAAGTCTTGAGTAGAAAAGAGCTCAGACTAATCGGTCTATATGATTTTGGGTTTGTGTAGTCCGATTTACCCGGTTTTGGCAGAAAAACAACCTTTACTTCTCTCTATGCCTTGGGTATATATTTCCAGGCAAGACATGCCCGGAATATAGCTATTAGATGGTTTTTAATTTTATTAACACTCCACTGTAGGAGTCCTGGAAATATACCGTCCATGCCCGCTGCTTTGAAGGGTTGGAAAGTGCCGATCGCCCACAATAGCAACTCTTCTGTGACTATTGAAGAGGCAAAGGTCCAGTCCAGTCATCATAGCAGGGCTCGTGGTTGGTATATAGGTTCCATCCTCTATCGCTGTCTAACCGACATTCTGGGAAGTGGGTCTGTAGCAGAAGATCAAACTGCTCTTGTTCTGATGTGGTGTAAGTGCCATCTAGTTTTTTTAGAGTTCCCAGTTTTACACTGTTGTTGTTCGAAACCAGCTTTCTAAGTCTTGCAGTTTCGCTCTCTGATTGGATTGACGTACTGTATTTTTTCCATGAGTTTTCACGACTATTTGTAATCTCTATTTTTAATCTGTGTCTTGCTTTTCTGTATTCTTGCCAATCCTCGTCTTGGTTAGTGTTCTTAGCTCTATTAAAATGGTGGCGCGCTTTCTTTCTCAGTTTGCTGAGTGTATTGCTCCACCATCTATCTTTTTTATGTAAGCTCCCAGTATTTTCAGTTTTTTGTGGGCACGCGATTTCATAGCTGCATTTTAGGGCGTCTGTTATTGACTCAACTAGATCTTCCAAGTCACTAATCGTTAATTCCTTGGATACTTCTACACGTTGTATTTCAAGTAAAGCCTCGTCAAGATTCGCCGCGAACACAGACTTATCCGTTTTCTTTGGATTCCTATATGTTCGTGGTGTGTGTTCGCCTACTCGTAGGCTAAATCTAATCCAGCGATGATCTGAGCCGGAATACTCTGAAGTTGCCGGAATACTCTGAAGTTGAATACTCGGAATACAACTTCAGAGTATTCCGGCAACTTTATAGGACATATTAACTGCATCCCGCGATTTCAGTTGTTAAAATACGTGACTCTAAAATTCTTGCAGTCGTGATTTTTAAATTCACATTGAGGAAGTCGGATACTGAGAAAAAGAGAAATAATAATGTGAGGTGTGACGGTGGTGAGGAGGAACCACAGCATAAAAAACAAAATATTTTTCGATTTCTTACGCTGACAACAAAACAAAGTGGGAAACAATAGATATTCTATGAACAACATCTTGATAAAAACAATTTTTCGCTTGTAAATATATTTCGAGCTTCTTAAATAAAACCCAACACAAGTGTCGACAAAATTGGATATAAATTACGAGTTATATACGCGAATAAGAAGTTTCTTGCAAACAAACATTCATACATACAAACCAGATTCAGATTTAAACTTATTATAATAATTAAAAAAATAACTTACTCCAGGCTAAATTAAACAAAAAATAATATTAGTTAATAGTTAAGTTTATTATTTACGAGAAATAATAATAAAATTCCAAAAATACTTACTCTCTGAAATATGAATTAACGAATTGTTAGAGCATTTCATTTTATCATACATTAAAAAGTTATTAAACAAAATTATTATAAATATATTTATAGCTACTTACCGTGACTGGCTATAAATACAATTAAGAAAAAATATTATATATATATTGTTTTTCTGAATTTTTAAACATTTAATATCATATTTAGTATATTAATAGCAGAGCGTCGACAATCCGAACTAATTGGGTGACATGTGTGTTTTTAAAACCGATTAATTCCGATTTTCGATCATCCGAAAAAAATATTCAGATAATCGAGTGCGGGGGCTGAAGTGGCGAGTGCGGGAAGAGGAAGATTGCTTCGCGCGGGCAGTTCTCTCATTCGGATGTCATTCGGTTGACTGACGTTCTTGTACTCGACGCTATATTAAACATAAAATACTACATAATTAGTACTGACCATTGTCTGAAAAATTTAATAAGTTTTACACGTAATAGTTATTATTTGCAAAGTATGTACCTGATTGTAATTTTAAAGCATTTATTAATTTATTTAAAAAAAAATAAAGTTATTACGCACGAAGGTGCCCAAAAAAGAGATTTATAAAAACGAATTTGTAAACTATCTAATTGTAATTGTAAAGCATTTATTGATTTATATTAATAAAAATATTTAAGTAGATATTATGCCCGAAGTAGAGATTAAAAAAAAAAGTTATTTCATATCTTAATATAATTGAGTAATTGAACTAATACAAGCAAGAGACCGCGTGTATCTAATAAATATTACATATCTTTACAATAAAATATAAATGAAATAAAAATAATAATTATGAACAACTCACGTGATACTAATTGTGAAAAATAAATAAATTAGTAATATATTCTAAATGAAAACCAAAACTTTTTTAATACAGAATTTAAGTAAACAAATTACAAACCGTTTTCTGTAAATATAAAAAAATGTGGATTTTAACAATGTCTTCAACTAGGACGTTAAAATAGCATTAAAAAAGTATTTATGTAAATATTTATTCGTTGACTAAAATAAAATTAATACTTTACCCAGAGCTGAAGAAAATAATAAGAATAGTTTGTTATTTAAATTCCAAGTAACGATGTAGGTGTCACTTTATAAAAGAACTTTTTAATTTTTTTGGCAAACTCACCTCAGTCTGTAATGTAAAAAAAAATTATTGTAAATTAAATATTTTCATAATTCAAATTATGACGACGCAACTATTTAAAATAAAAAAATTTACTCACATAAACTCTCTATAAAAGAAAGAAAATAACGATTTATTAATAAAGACTAGTTTTCAAGTTAGTAATTTATTTTTCGTTTGAAAAATTAAGACTTATTTTATCACTAGCTGATGCCCGCAACTTCGTTCGCATGGTATTTATTATTCCTTCTCCTTCTTTTTAATTGACAGGGATCAAAATAATCCTATATGTATCAACATGTAGGATTATTTTATTAACAGGGTTATAAGCTACCGCCATACAAAATTTCATTTAAATCAGTCCAGTCGTTTCGGATATTAACCCATTAGTAAAAATAGACAGATAAAGAGAGGAACAAAAAAATTTGAATAACATCTTTGTTAGGTACTTAGTGTTTTTTCCACTTCACCCTCTGACTCGTTTTTTAGCTCTTTTTTCATTGTGCAGAAATCCGACCTCAGTTTTATTATCCCTACTTATATGAAAAATGTAAATATAAGTTTCTTTGTTACGCTTTCACGTGAAAACTACTGAACCTATCATGATAAAACTTTGTACACATATTATTGGAGGTATTAAAAGTAACATACATATTTAACAGTAACATACTATTTAATTAAGTTAAAACAGTAAAATACTATTTATAAAAAAAAATAGTATGTTTTTTTTTCAAGATTAAAAATATTGTCGAAGTTGTTAATACGCGACTTAAAAAAAAACCCGACAATAGAAACTTTGACTATTAACTACTAGAAACTGGAATACTGTATGTTTACGAATGAATGCAACCAGTATTCACTATGACTATTTGCGGATAATGACAAATCCAATGACATCTCGCACATGAAAATCGGTCAATCATTTTAGATTGTGGATCAAAAAAAGCCGACAAACATACTTACATACAGTCGAAAACATCGACGAGTAAAACATTTTTTGGTCTCTTATAGACCGGCCCTCAAAGCGAGAACCGATGGAACCGAAATTAGCGGGGGTGCGGCTTGTGCTAATACGAATGATTTAGATATTTTATTTAATTGTCCAATATGTTTGTATGTCAGACATCGGGAGATATTGAATGACGGGAAAGAAAATTATTATACGAATAAATCGATTAATTTTGTATTAATACTATCTGATATCGATGGTCGAAAAGCTTAACAGAAAGCTTAAGAAAAGCTCTCTTTCTGAACAGTCGCTTAAAAATATACCTATTTATGAATTCATACCACTATCTGAAAATAATAAATAATATGTTTTGATTTCATTTATTTATTGATTAAGGCTAGAACTATAACAAAGAGCTTCACTAGATTTTATAAAGTATAAATAACTTACTTCTCCTCCCTATTTAAAAAAAAATAGACAACAGTTTATAAATTATTAATATATTTGTTTTTGTATAATTTATGAATATATTTAATATTATGTTAAATGTAAATAACTCATACGCACCGGTAACTGTAAAATAAGTTAAATATTAATAAGAATGTAGAATGAAGAATAAGAATGTAAATTAGTGGCTTTAGTAGTAAGAAGGACGCAATTTCTAATCCAAATAACATTAAAATCTAATCAGCCGTTGAAACTATTTCATTAAGATGGAGCAAACAAACTAACGAAGACAATTTCAGATTTTTTTATGTATGCGATTGAACTAGAAATATATATAAATTTATTTACCGTGAACTGAAATAAAAATCATAAAAGTCCATTTTAAAGTTATAGTTATATATTAATTAAAAAATTCTTATACTTTTTTTGTATTATGCAAAAAAGCTATGTAATGTTATAAAGTGTTTTTTTTTTTAATTTAATGTTTTTTTTTCGACCAATAGTATAATAGTTCCACTTACATTCATCTGTTGAATAAAAATAAGTATTTATTTTTAATCCGTTACATTTTTCTGTAAAAATTAAATGTTTTAATCTAGTCCAATTAATACTCACTACTTCCTGTAAAGAAAAAAAACATTTTTTATTTTATTTACTAAACGCATTATTCCTTTAAAAAAAACTTAAAATGGCATTATTCTCTTAGTAGACGCAACGTGGCTGTTGCGTCTATCACATAATTAAACCTATATATTTTTTTAAATTATATACCTATCGTGTCGTCGTATCAACCTATAGCGTTCCACTGTTGGGCACAGGTCTCCCCTAGTAAGGGGTGTAGGCCATAGTTCACCACGCTGACCTTATTGCGGGTTGGGGACTTCACTTATCTTTGAAAGTTATTAACCTTCGCCGACAAGCAGGTTTTCCTTCACCGTATATACTCGGAGTATAGGAATGACTAGACTGATATTCGCTAGAAATCCACGCAGAGCCGTAATCCGCTGAACCTAGAGACATGAAATTTGTAGGTTGTATTCATTATAGGGTGTAGTGGTGTACTAAGAAAGGGTCTTTGGAAATTGAACCCCTATGGAAGTCAAATGAGGGTTCAAAATTATTAAATTCATTTATATTTCACACTACGCCACGATTGACAGCTACAACTACAGACATAAATATAATGTACTGGATATATTTTTCATTATTCGTATTTTTTTTTCATTCCTGGAATACATTATTATTAATCAGAAACTTCCTGGTAGGAACTCAATTTAGATATTTTTTTTATATACGAACATAATCTGTCAAGTGTTTGTTGCGATGTTGCGTTGGTCGAATGGACAGTCAGGGATAAGTTAATTAACTACTTCAGTTATAGTAAAGTTGGTGGTAGCCTATATACTCGGTGAACTGCTTGCCTATCAAGCAAGAAAGCATGGGTACGATATCAAGTTCAGGCGTGCAGCCTAAGTTTTGCACTCATGTGCATTATTAGAATTAATTATGTACCAATTACTTTAACGGTGAACGAGAAAATTTAATAGCCTCCAAAGATACGTGAAGCCTGCAAATTAACCAGCGTGTAAAGAAAAGCCTACATTCATAAGAGAGACCCATGTCCTCTGAGATGTCACGCCATAGATTAACATGTACGTACTGCCGCGGGCACTAACTATTGCCAAAAATGTTAGTGCTCGCGAAAACTACCGTTCTCTGAACTTTTACTTAATAATAAAAACTAAACTTACCATTGTCTGTAAATAATAAATTGATTTAGAAATTTGAAATTAAAATTAAAATTTGGCCAAGCGTTTGGCAGGCATACATTTGACAAAAATGTTGGTTTTTTTCGGTCAGATAATCTCCATTGCCATCTAACGTAGCATTGCCAAATGCTGCCAGCATTTTTGCCACTTTTTCTAAACTAACGGACTTTTACACTAATCTTTTTTCTTTGTTTTTAATTTTAAGTACATTAAATTATTTAGTGTTTTAATCACTGTTCTCTAAAAATAAAATTTATTTTGGAATTATTTTTATTTAAAAACGTACTAGGTAATTTTTCCGTTGCCATAATAATTAAAAACATTAATTACTTAATTAAAGTTGGTATGAGAAAAAACATCCCAACCTCTGATTAGTTAAGTAATATTTTGCTATTTATGTTGTAATTTTTATGAATACTCACAGAAATAGGATTCTGAAATGAAAAATAAATTACATACAAAATTATTATTTTTAAATATTAAACTTTATTATATTATATGTTAATATAATAACAACTTTGTGTTTCAAACTATGTTGTAGCCATGTTTTTATCGAATATTCAAAAGTAGTAGAACAAATGTACCTCTTAATATACCTAAGTACAAATATTTCAAAAAAAAAATGGATTTTAATTACTACAACTACTACTTTGCTCAGCTCAGCTCAGCTCATCAGCTTATCTTAATCCACTGCTGGATGTAAGGCTCTCCCAAGACACACCAATCAGCCCGATCCTGAGCTTCTCGTTTCCAACCTTTGCCGAAGCAAAGACATACTAAGGACTGCATGCAAAGGTTGGAAACTACTTTGACTTAATTATAATTAAGTATGAATATTACTTACTCCCTGCATCTGTACGTAATTAATTTAATATTAGTTAAGTGGGTTGTTGATTTATTGTGCGTTGGAGCATTTGGATTATCTGTAGATCTTAAATAGTCTATAAGTTATCTTCTATTTTTTGTTGTTGTTGTTGTCTTTTTGTTTCTGGCAATAAAGGCCACAGAATAAAAACATAAAATTAAATAGCACTTGTAATATTAGGCACCTACAATGCTCGACAAACATGTAGAAGTAAAAGCTTGTAGTGTGTGTAAGTTGTTGCATGTGCACGTTCCAATTGTGTATGTGCGCGTTCACACACGTGTCGACGTGTACTCTACTGCTGCACACACACTCATACACGCACACAACATACACACATATGCACAGATACATACACAAGTGTGCCTACACTCTAGGTGCAACTATTCGCTCTTCTCGCGACCGCGGCCTCAGTGTAAATAACAACTGACATGCAACTGACGCGTTCGGAGCGTCCGCTGGGTGCAACTATTTAACGATCAAACTAACTCGGTAAAAAAACGCCCTAGACTTTTATTTGATAGTTGACAATAATACATAGCCATAGCAATAAAGGCTATTTTCCTGTGATATGTGAGGTTGAGTTGCTGTTAATGTAATTCTACTAACGCGTTCTGTGCCTAAAGGCAGGGTAAATAACAACGGAACAAGAACCCTGACGCACCCTGCGGTACTTGTTTGCCGGTCTGTACTTAATTCAAATAAGTATTTAAGGTTCATAAAATAATTGTAAATTTACCATTTAAATCGAAGTGATCATGAAACAGAAAAATAGAAAAGAATATTAAACTTAAAAATAGAATACAAAAACATACTAAAATAACAATAAACTACAGGTTAGATGTGATTAAAATTAGACGTAACTCTTGCATTTAATAAACCTGAATTGTTATTGCGTTATATTTAAATTTAATGCTAGTATAAAAATAATTATTTAAAATATTTAACTTACATAGTTATCCTGTAAGTATAAAATCAATATTAATTCTAGTTGTTCAAATGAACGAGGGACAAACCTACTTCATGGAGTCTCATTCAGGGTCACGTTCATTAACTCAATCGTTCTTTTATCTTTTATTCCTTATTACCATAATAAGCTAATAAAAGTAGTGGTAGCCTAGTCAGAAAACCCAATCCCAGGTTCAGGCATGCGCTTCGGAGATTTTCATTTATTTGCATGATTATTTATTTATTATTTTGGTCAAAATTTAGCATTGCCATTCAACGTGGCAATGCAGCCAGCATTCTTGGATCTTTCCCTTATACGGGGGGTTTATTGTTAGATTAGTTTTTATAACTGTGAATGTTATTTTCCTTTGCTTCTATGTTTTAATAAAATATATAATTTGCTTATATAACAAATAAATATATTTCTAACTATAATTTTTTTTTTGCATAATTGTTTTAATAAATTACTGCAAGCTTAAACGGCAAAGGGCATCATGAGTAAATCTTCTTGTCGGAGCAAGTCGGGGCTTTCCTTGTTAACCGAAAAAATGTAGGTTCGGATCTTGCTCATACAATTATGGTTTTTGTTTACGATTTCGTTCATCATTATGATTAGCTATTTTTCAAAATACATTAGGGTAAACCGACCGTTATCTGAAACATTAACATAATAGGTTATAACATATTATAAAATAAGATTTTAAACAGAACGTATCTTTGAAAAAATAACAACAAAGTACATAAAAAGTGAAGTACATAAGTTTAATCTTTTTTGTAACAAAAAGCTTGATAATAATGCAATCATTCTATTTTCATTATTTCATCTTAACATCTTAATATTTCCTAGAACCATCGTGGATCTAGTAAAAAAGTGTTAGCTTACAAGGACCATGGCGAAATGTTTTGTAGAGATGATTGCCGTACTAAGTACGAGGTTCAATCCTACGAAACATGCAAAAATAGTCTGAGCTACCGGTAAAGGAAAACATCGTGAGGAAACCATAGCATGGTGGTAGGGAGTTTCCTATCGCTCGCATGGCTAGTGTCGCCAAGAATCTAACGGTGTTTTCCGGCAGCCATCCTTGAGAGCCAGTGTATTCCAGACTAGGCATACTCCATCTAGGACAGTATCGCTGACTTCCGTGGTCATACGAATTCATGGTCTTGTGGTCAAGTGCCTAGCTGTGTTGGATAAAAAAAAGAATAAGCCCATACTGGCATCTTGATTGGCTATAATTTTATGATAAGTAATAGAAATTACGGTCTAAATGTGATATTTCAACTTACGACATTCTGCAAAGTTGAATATAAATATGTAATTATTAACTTTTGTTAGATGTATGATTGTAATAGAACGGAAAGTAAATACGAGTAAAATAAGTATTGCACTTCGGAGCAAATATAATACAAAATATTTGGATTTGTCAGTCAGTCAGTTTAGAGGTGCGTTCGTATAAACGAGTCTTAAAAAGTAATAATTCCAAATTCGATATCTTTGATTTAAAAAGATAAAAATCAAATAGAACACGAGTATCTTACCACTGGCTGTTAAAAACAAAAAAAGACGTAATTAATCCTTATATAAAAAAATCTATGCCACTTTTCGTTGTAATTTTATAAATCAAGAACGGGCTCACGTATCCAAACCAAATATTTAGGCTTTGTTCGGACTATTTAGTAGGTTTACGAGAAGTTTGCACGAAATCGGTCGAGCGGTTCTTCATTTATCGCATTTTTATTATTTCACTTTATACGTAGCTAAGCACGTACCGGCCCAATAGTATAATCATAATTTGCATAATGTTAGGTGAAATGTTTTTGGAATATTTATAATTAGGTAATTATACTATTTTATTACGTACTGTTGTCTGAAATAATGTACAAAAATACTTTTTATTGTGTGTAAAAAAAAACAACGAATTCTTTTTTGCAAACTGAACAAAAGATACTTTAAACAATAAAAAATATAATATTTAAAAATTAATAGTGTTCCAAAATAAGTTTATAATCATACATAATTGAGAAAATTTGGTTTAGTAGTAATTATTGTACGTTTTATTTTTAACTCAGATTGTATGCAATAGTTCAACTAATTTAAAAAAAAAGCTTACCATATCAGGCTAGAATATAATTCAAAAAGTTTTAAGTAATATACTAAGCATTTCTAAATTCATTATTGTTGCATTTCTTACTCACCCCTAACTGAAAATTTAGATTATAAACACATTATTCCAGTTCAAAACAAATTTAGTTTAAAGTTAGTGGAAACTATCGCGTAAAATTAGCGATGATATATGTGAAACAAGTGTTTGCAATCGTGCTTTTGTTAGGGTAATAATTTAGACGGTCACCAAAAATACCAAAATGACCTAACGGTCACCAAGCATATATGTACCTACGCAACAAGGTCCGCAGTAGGTTCAGGTTATTTTTTTTGTGACCATGTATCCATTTTTTGGCTACCATTTATCAATTTTTTGGTGACCATTTATCCATTTTTGGTGACAATTTATCAATTTTTTTGGTTCCCATTTATCCATTTTTTTGGTGACCATTTATCCATTGTTTTGGTGACCGTTTATCCATTTTGATAACCGTTTAGAATTTTTATGGCAGTAAAATACGACTTTTTTGGGCGGTGTTTAAACAAGAGCCCATTTGTTAGTACAGTTCGCTGCTTCAACTCTGTTGAAACCAAATCAAAACTGCTTTCACGACGTGTATTAAATATTATGACATATGTAATTATGTAGCATTATATATTTTTCAAATTTTCCTTACCGTAAGCTAAAATACAAATAACATAATATTACTAAAACCAGAAAGATAAAGTAATTTATGCCTAACGGACCGTCTAAACCTTCAACTTCCATGCTCTAAACGATAGGAGTTAAAAAAAAACACTGTGAATGAATAAAATTATTTAACTTACCAAAGCCTCTTTAACGTCCTGAAATAAATATAAAAGAAATGTTTGAAAAATGTACGGAGCCCCGACCAGGAACTGTCCTGGCCGGGGGAACTCTAATTCAAATACAACTTTATTGTACACCAAAAAATGTATATATATATATGACGGAGAAGGGTCACGCGGCGCATCATCGTCATCTGGTGTGTCCGACATGTTCAGAAGTCAAAAATAAACAACACTACGTGTACTTCACACGTTTAATATCAAATCTAAATCACGATTTCAGCAAATAATTTGTAGGATTCACTAGATGTTGGAGGATTACGTTCGTTTGTAACGGAAACGCGGCGAGTTCAACGCAGAGGCACGTAGCACTAGCGTTCCGCTTCAAAGTCAAAACCAGATTGCCACTGAATTCCTTTTTTTTATTATACCACTGCTTTCCTACCAACCGAAGTTGCCATTCACAAAAACAACACTAGCGCCATCTATTCTGCCTTGACCTCACCCAAGTGACAGTGAAAGTTGTTGTCTACTTGACGTTTCCAACGTTGACGTTTGAAGAACCGATCAAAACAATAACAATAACAATAAACAAACGCTCCGTCTCGACTCGCTCTCCGACATATATTAAACTAGCTATGCCCCGAGCTAAACTAAACTAAACTAGCTATGAGAACTACGCGGGTGATACTACGCGTAGTTCTCCTAAAACTAAAACAAATTAAAACTAACTTTGAAGTACTTTTTTTGAAGTCGGTTAAAAAGTATCCTATGTCGTTCTCCTGGTTATAAGCTACCAAATCGATTCAGCCGTTCTTTAGTTATAAATGGTGTAACTAACACGACTTCTTTTATATATTAAATATAGATATCTTTAATAAATATTGGCAGTACATTGGGCCATCTTATCGCCTAAAGCGATTTCTATCAGACAACCTTTGGATGGATCCGACAAAATGAGCTAGAAAAATCACATCGGTGGTGTACCAATAAATATTAGCAAAATATACACCACAGCTATTGCACTACAACTATCTATATTAACTGAAAAAATAAATTCAATAAAACTACATAAAATAAATACAAATACATATTTGAATAATCATGTACCAATGAGAAATGTAAAAAAAAACTAGCTCATGAAGTTTGAATTGAAGGCAAGTTTTTTAATGGCTAAATTTTTATGCTTTAGGGGGAGCAGTTAAAGAAAAGCTGCTCCACTTTGCGATGTAGATTGGTGCAACAGAACTACCGGGAATTTGATTTCCCATTAGTTCAGTCAACAGAACTACTCCACTGAACAGGTGGGAATAAACACGGTTGACGTTTTTTTGTACCCCCGACACAAGATCTTTCTTTAAGAGCAAGAATCTTAATTATGCTCTGCATGTTAGTTCCTAATATTATTGAAATCGACAAGTGAATAGCGCCATTGGTGTTATGATGTCATTGGGTATGTCGTTATCTTTTTATTGACTTCCGGTGATCATAGGCTATACTGGTTGCATCCTGCGGTTTCACTCGTTAAAATACAGTGGTCTAAAAATTTTTGCAGACGGGTTTTGTTGAAGTCTCTTGTAACCACTCGTAATTCAGTTAATCTTACCTCATCATCGTTTTCGTCTCCGTCTGGTACCTTTTTGCAAACAAAAATAATGATTTACATGAAGTTATTTTTTTTTAAACAAAGACAAACATAGGCAAGCGCTTTTATTGAGAAAATAATAATTACTAAGTACAAAAAAATTGCACACACTGTGCCCCGGGGTTTCAACCGCGTAGTTCTACTAACACTAAAACAAATTAAAACTAACTTCGAACTACTTTTTTTGAAGTCGGTTAAAAAGTATCCTATGTCGTTCTCCTGGTTCTATGTTACCTCCCCACCAATTTTCAGCCAAATCGGTTCAGCCGTTCTTTAGTTATAAATGGTGTTACTAACACGACTTTCTTTTATATATTATATATAGACATCATTAAAAAAAATTGGCGGTACATTGGGCGGTCTTATCGCCTAAAGCGATTTCTTTCAGACAACATTTGTATGGATCCGACAAGATGAGATGGAAAAATCACGTCGGTGGTGTACCAATAAATATTAGCAAAATATACACCTACTATTGCACTACAACTATCTATATTAACTTAAAAAAGAAATTCAATAAAACTACATAAAATAAATACAAATACATATTTGAATAATCATGTACCAATGAGAAATGTAAAAAAAAACTAGCTCATGAAGTTTGAATTGAAGGCAAGTTTTTTTATGGCTAAATTTTTATGCTTTAGTGGGAGCAGTTAAAGAAAAGCTGCTCCAGTTTGCGACGTAGATTGGTGCAACAGAACTACCGGGAATTTGATTTCCCATTAGTTCTGTCAACAGAACTACTCCACTGAACAGGTAGGAATAAACATGGTTGACGTTTTTTTGTGTGCCAGAACCCCCGACACAAGATCCTTCCGAAAAGCTGCGAGTTTTAAACGTTACTTATTTATTTGACTTACTTCTTGTTGCTGAAATTTTGTCAGTAATTTAGTAACGACATCATGGACGTTGTTATTACCCCACAAGTGGGAGAAGTTGGTGTGGTTAAAGTGAAATATTATCATTGCTTTCCAGCACAAGGCAGGTACTTAAAGCCTTGATCACACGTACCGCATTTTACTGTCTCGCCTAAAATATATACCTAAAATACCGAGAGTAAAATGCTTCTCGGACCAGATAGTGATAGATAGGAAATACGAGTATTACTGGTAGTTCTGCAAACTGTTGACCTCATGACCATTGTACTTTTAACAACTTTGTAAAAAATACGACAGCCACATGATCGATATTTTCTTTAAAACCAAGAATCTTAATTATATTTTGTATGTTTGTCAATAATATTATTGAAATCGGCAAGTGAATAGCGCCATTGGTGTTAAGATGTCATTGGGTTTGTCGTTATCTTTTTCTTGACTGCAGGTGGTCATAGGCTATACTGGTTGCATCCTGCGGTTTCACTTGTTAAAATACAGTGGTCTAAAAATTTTGCAGACGGGTTTTGTTGAAGCCTCTTCTAACCACTCGTATTACAGTTAATCTTACCTCATCATCGTTTTCGTCTACGTCTGGTACCTTTTGCAAACAAAAATAATATTTATACACGAAGTTAATTTTTTTTTAAAACATAGACAAACATAAGCAAGTGCTTTTATTCAGAAAATAATAAGTACAAAAAAATTGCACACGGATTACTTATACGAGGGCGGAGTGATAAGTCTGGTAAAAAAAATATATTTTGGAATAAAGTTATCGCAAATTGCATGTAACCTCCATGTTAAACTCTCTTTTTGTTCGCGACGGCTATAACCTTCGAGATGGATCGCGCTATTTTTCTATGTAGGCATCACAGCTGCAAACGGGATCGTTTTTTCTTTTGTTTAGTTTCTCCTTAGTATTTGTCGGCATTTAAATAATGTTTTAGCGTAATTGTAATTTGTCGCTCTTTGTAACTACGCGCGCTAAATGGTTATAGTTTTATGTCAATGTGTTAAGCCGGCAAATTACTTTCTAAAAATATTGTAAAATCTATTGTTCTGAATCCCGCCAGATGTAGATGCAATCCCTCCGTCTCCGTAAGAATAGTTGTGCGCCTTCAAAGTATTTATGTACTATATCTTAGTAAAATGTAAGTAGGTTCTCTATTATATAACTTGCTAACTAGGTTGATATACGAAAGACACATAAGATCGTAAATATACCGGTAGATATAATAGGCCTAAGTTAGTCAAGTAAGAACCTATGTACTAAGTTTGTAAATAAATAGTTGGGCTGTTTGTGTTGTCATTCGGATCCCCATCGCAGATGCAAGGTCGCTTCGTACTAACATAGGTAATTGATTAGAGTATATCTATTCGATAGTTAGGAAAAGCCCACATGGTCAATTACTCGGCGGGTAAAGGCTGTCCCACTCTACGAGCGCTCTCCCTTGCTGTGGAGGGACCGTACGACCCGCGCGGCGCGCGGGGTAAAGTTTACAGTTACGGGAGCGGTGGCGGGGATGCCATAAATACCCCAGAGCTGACCATGTGCGCTGCCCGCCATAGGCAAGTCGTCGCGGCAAGTACCAGTAGAAGATTCCCGTCGGCTGGTCTTGCCCGAAGACGCGAGGGAGTTACCGAGAGAGAAACACAGAGCCACTAGGGCATTCGGTAGATGCCCCACTGATGAGAACAGAGCTACCTTGCGGCGTTACGAGCGCCTCGTAAAGGCCCGCATCCAGGAGCTCCGGGATCAGAAGTGGGATGACACACTCGCAGATCTCGCGCCTACGCACCAGGCTTACTGGCAGCTGGCGCGCAACCTAAAGACAGATAAAACGGTCACCATGCCCCCCCTGAACCACCCCGGTCAGCCCCCCGCGTTCGATGACGACGAGAAGGCAGAGTGCCTAGCAGAGAGTCTCGAGGGTTAATGCGCTCCGTCGCTCAGTTCGGTCCCCGCTTCACATCTTACTATGGTGGACAGAGAGATCGAACATCGTAGCACCATTCCCCCCTCGATCCCCCTCGACCCTGTCACGACTAGGGAAGTTGCGCTTATTATCCACCGCCTCCGCGATAGGAAAGCTCCCGGTGCCAACGGCATCAGTAACAAAGTGCTCAAACACCTTCCCCCCGCCCTGATCCACCTCCTAGTCAGCATTTTTAATGCTGCCATGTGCAACGGCATGTTCCCATCCGCTTGGAAAACTGCTGATGTCATTGGCATACACAAGCCGGGCAAGAAGGCGTCAGAGCCCTCTAGCTACCGCCCCATTAGCCTCCTCAGTTCCCAGGGAAAAATTTACGAGCGACTTCTACTGAATCGCATGTGGGCCCACGTCACGGCCAACAACCTCCTTCCTAACGAGCAGTTCGGCTTCAGAGCCCGACACTCTTGCGTCCAACAAGTACACCGCCTCACGGAGTACATCCTAGAGGGTTTCAACACGAAACCCAAACACTTTGGCAACCCCCAGGGGACCGTAGCGGTCTTCCTGGACGTGGCCAAAGCCTTCGACAAAGTCTGGCATAACGGGTTGATATACAAGTTGTATCAATTTGGTCTGCCAGACCGTCTTGTCCACATCATCCAGGACTTTCTCCGCGACAAAAGCTTCCGCTTCAAGCTCGAGGGTGAACGTTCACCTCCACACCCCATCAGAGCGGGGGTCCCCCAGGGCTCAGCCCTGTCCCCGCTGCTGTTCTCACTCTACACGAGCGATATCCCCCGCTACCCGGGGGTAGAGCTCTCACTTTTCGCCGACGACACCGCCCTCTACGCCAGAGGGTGGCACGTGACTAGACAAATAGCTCTCGTCAACCGAGCGCTCCTCTCCCTGGGTAAATGGTTCCGCATGTGGGCCATTACCGTTAATCCAGAGAAAAGTGCAGCAGTGTACTTCACTCCGCGTAAAGTTCTCCCGAATAGGTCCCTACGCCTCCATGGCCAGCCCATCTCTTGGGCCTCCTCGACCAAATACCTAGGTGTTACCCTGGATAATAGGCTCAACTTCGAAAAACACATCACCACGGTGCGTAATCGCGCAGCCTTCTTTCTAGGCCGTCTCTCCCCTCTCCTGTGCGCGAGAAGTAAAATGTCCCTTAGAAATAAGGTGACACTTTACAAGACCGTGATCCGCCCCGTCATGACCTACGCCTCTGTTGTCTTTGCACACGCGCCCTCTTATCAACTGGATAAACTACAAGTCATTCAAAACCGCTTCATCCTTAGAGCGGTAGACGCGCAATGGTATATGCGCAACGCGGACCTCCATTGCGACCTCGAGCTCCCCTCCATCCGTCAATTCATGAAGGATGCCTCGCGTAGGTACTTCGACTCTGCTGCCCACCACCCGAACCCTATCGTGGTTCAAGCGGCGGACTACTCGACTGACCCGAACGGTCCGCCCCTCTTGCATAGGCGTCCTAGACACTTCTTAGATGATCTGGACGACCCCATTGCAGCCGTAGTATCGGCCGCCCTGGGGTCGCCCGGCCCACCTGACTTGTCTCCTTACACACATTCCATTTTTGGTACTGGTCCGTGCTACCAGATTCGACATCCATTCCGACGAAATAGAATGCGTCCTCGCCGGCGAGGACGTGGTCTCTTACGACTCTTAGGGTCACCCAGTTGATTGATAGGGTCCTAGGTCTTTCCCCGTCTGGGAGGCCAGGGCAGTTCGGTCAAATAATCAAATCAGTTGCCTAAATTAGCTAGGTTTAGGGTCCAGGCCTCTCCCCGGGATGCCATGGACACGAGTCGATCTAATGATAGGGCTCTGGCGCGGGCCAGGGCACCTCTCTCCAAAAAGCGTCCTTCAGATGCCAATCAAGTGTAGGGTCCTCGTGAACTCTGGCCTCAGAACTCCAGGACAATCAGGTCAAATAGTCACTCAGATTCATAGGGCTCATTTGTTCTCCCTCTCAGGGAGGTCTGGGCAAATTCGCTCTAAAAAGTTTTAGCTAGGATGCCACCAGTGGCTAGGGCCCTAGGCACTCCCCGTCTGGGTTGCCAGGCCAGGCCTTTGTGCTTGTAGCCCCAAAACCAAAACCGCGGCCCAGCGCACTAGCGCTTGCCAAACGTCCGGTCAAGCTGTCCGAGGTCGCGTTCGACCAGCAGCTCTGTCCTTTTAAAAAAAAAAAAACATGTGCGCTGTTGTGTGGTTGTTGTGGTTGTCAGCCGAGTATTAGTGCTCGTGCCCGCCGCCTTCGCGTATCAATTATAGAGCGGCAGGGATAGTTTGGCAATAGATAGCTGCGACAGCAGACTTCCCAGTCGATATGAGGTATAGCTGTATTCGAAGATGAAGCGATTCTTCTGCTTGCGAGGACTCGAAGCAGTAGCTGAAGTCAGATCGTCACACAGTTTTTTTCTTCGGCAATCCCAGCACACGTGGACGCTTCGGGTGGTGGAACATTTTCGAAGCATAGTTGACACATTTCGCTATCGCACGTTTCCTCGCCCGTCACCGTCGTCCACTTTTAAAGTACTAAATTAAAAATTTCAGCCAGTACCGCCGGTTATTTTTTTTAACAGCCATTAAAAAAAAACAATTGAACGCATTTTCGCAAAGATGGAGAAAAGGGAATTTCGTGTCAATTAAACATTACTTTTTGAGAGAAAAAATCCGTTACGGAAAAAAACAAAAGCTTGATAAATATCACGGCAAATCCGCTCCGTCAATTTAAATGATTCATAAGTGGTTTACTGATTTTAAATGTGGTCGTACAAGCACAAGTGATGCCGAACGTCCAGGACTCCCGGTTGAGATCACTACTCCAGAAATTATCGCTAAAATTCATGACATAGTGTTAAACGACAGAAGAGTAAAAGTGAGCGAGATAGTTGAGGTAGTAGGCATCTCAGACGAACGTGTGCGCAATATCTTACACCGACATTTAGATATGAGGAAGCTCTCCGCGAGATGGGTGCCGCGTTTACTGAATGTTAAACAAAAACGCGTGCGTGTGACCACTTCGGAAGCAGGTTTGGCGTTGTTTCGACGGAATAAGACGGAATTCTTGCGACGTTTTGTAACAGTAGACAAAACATGGATCCACCACCATACACCCGAAACCAAACAACAACCGAAACGGTGGATTGCTGCGGGTGAACCAGCTCCGAAGAAGGCCAAAATAGTTTTATCGGCCAATAAAGTTATGGCTACAGTTTTTTGGGATGCCCGTGGAGTTATCCATATTGACTACTTAGATAAGGGTGAAACGATTAATGGCGCTTATTATGCCAATTTATAAGAATAATTTCATAGAATTTTAGCTGAAAAACGACCGCATTTGGCAAAGAAGAAAATCTTCTTTCCCCAACACAACACAAGAGTGCACACCTGCGCGATTGCCATGGCCAAATTTCATGAGAGTTACGCTATGAGTTGCTTTCTCATCTACCATATTCGCGAGATTTAGCCCCTTGCGATTATTTTCTGTTACCGAATTTTAAGAAATGGCTTGGTGGAAAAAGATTTGGCTCCAATGAAGCAATCATGCATGAAACCAACGCCTATTTCGAAGAGTTGCCTAGGTCTTATTATATGGAGGGGATCGAAAAGTTAGAGACACGCTGGATGAAGTGCATTGAGTTAGAAGGAAACTACGTTGAAAAATAAATAATAATTTTTAAATAAATATCACTCCTTGTTTAATTTTTACCAGACTTATCACTCCACCCTCGTAGACTAGCTAAGGTAATGAAGTTTTAATTTTTAATATATAATTATAATCAAATGACATGTTTAAAAAAAAATTTTTTATGGCAAAATCTTTTTGCTTTAGTGGGAGCAGTTAAGGGAAGCTGCTGTACTTTGCGACGTCGATTGGTGTAACAGAACTACCGGGAATTTGATTTCCAATTAGTTCATTCAGCAGAACTATGAACAGGTGGGAATAAACACGGTTGACGTCTTTTTGTGCGCCAGTACCCCCGACACAAGATCCTTGCGAAATGCTGCGAGTTTAAAACGTTACTTATTTATTTGACTTACTTCTTTTTGCTGAAATTTTGTTAGTAATTAGTAACGACATCATGGACGTTGTTATTACCCCACCGGTGGGAGAAGTTGGTGGGGTTAAAGTGAAATATTATCATTGCTTTCCAGCACAAGGCTGGTACTTTAAGCCTTGATCACACGTACCGCATTTTACTGTCTCGCTATTTTACCTAAAATACCGAGAGTAAAATGCTTCTCGGCCCAGATAGTGATAGATAGGAAATACGAGTATTATTGGTAGTTCTGCGAACTGTTGACCTCATGACCAATGTACTTTTAACAACTTTGTAGAAAAATACGACAGCCACATGATCGATATTTTCTTTAAAACCAAGAATCTTAATTATGTTTTGCATGTTTGTTCCTAATATTATTGAAATCGACAAGTGAATAGCGCCATTGGTGTTATGATGTCATTGGGTTTGTCGTTATCTTTTTTTTGACTGCAGGTGGTCATAGGCTATACTGGTTGCATCCTGCGGTTTCACTTGTTAAAATACAGTGGTCTAAAAAATTATGCAGACGGGTTTTGTTAAAGTCTCTTCTAACCACTCGTAATTCAGTTAACCTTACCTCATCATCGTTTTCATCTCCGTCTGGTACCTTTTTGCAAACAAAAATAATGATTTACATGAAGTTTTTTTTTTTAAAACAAAGTCAAACATAGGCAAGCACTTCTGTTGAGAAAATAATAATTACTAAGTACAAAAAAATTGCACACGCTGTGCCCTGGGGTTTCAACCGCGTAGTTCTACTAAAACTAAAACAAATTAAAACTAACTTCGAACTACTTTTTTTGAAGTCGGTTAAAAAGTATCCTATGTCGTTCTCCTGGTTCTATGTTACCTCCTCACTAATTTTCAGCCAAATCGGTTCAGCCGTTCTTTAGTTATAAATGGTGTTACTAACACGACTTTCTTTTATATATAAGATTATATATAGACATCATTAAAAAAAATTGGCGGTACATTGGGCGGTCTTATCGCCTAAAGCGATTTCTTTCAGACAACCTTTGGATGGATCCTACAAGATGAGCTGGAAAAATCACGTCGGTGGTGTACCAATAAATATAAGGTCCTTACATATGAAATTGGCGTTTTGTCGTACTGGCCACTTTGATCTCAAATATCTCTTCTTTGGTTAGGGATTCCAATTTCAAATTTATACAGCTATTTATTCATACATTTGTATCTCGAAAACCGTAATTCATTTGTTTTGTCCTCGTTTGGTTTTTTCTTTGCGTCACGCAGTTTACAAAATGGAAAACTTGAAATATCGCGTTATTTACGAGTACGAGTTCCACCGTGGTACCAGTGCTGCAGAAACGGCTCGAAGGATTAATGATGTGTATGGCGGCGGTGTCGCACAAGAAAACACAGTTCGTTTTTGGTTCCAACGTTTTCGTTCTGGAAATTTCGACCTGCAGAACAAGCCCCGTGGACGGCCGGAGACTAAAGATGCTAATGAAGAATTGAAAGCTATTGTGGAAGCAGATCCATCGCAAACCACGTCCGAGTTAGCTGCAGGCTGCAGTGTTAGTGATAAAACTGTTTTATTCCACTTGAAGCAAATGGGAAAGGTGAAAAAGCTTGAAAGGTGGGTACCTCATGAATTGAGTGCAGCAAACCGACAAACGCGCGTCAACTGCTGCGTTACATTACTCAACCGGCACAATAATGAAGAGATTTTAAATCGGATCATTACCTGTAATGAAAAGTGGATCCCGTACGATAGTTGGAAACGCTCATCGCAATGGCTGAATCCTGGCGAACCATCCAAACCCTGCCCCAAGCCAAAATTGACTCAAAAAAAGTTACTTGTGAGCGTTTGGTGGACTAGTGCCGGAGTCGTTCACTACAGCTTTCTTAAATCTGGCCAGACGATTACAGCAGATATCTATTGTCAGCAACTGCAAACCATGATGGAAAAGCTAGCTGCTAAACAACCGAGGTTGATCAATCGCTCTAGGCCACTGCTGCTTCAGGACAACGCTAGACCACACACTGCACAACAAACGGCTGCCAAATTAGAGGAGCTTCAATTAGAATGTCTAAGACATCCACCGTACTCCCCGGACCTGGCTCCAACAGATTACCATTTTTTTCGAAATTTGGATAACTTCTTGCAAGGGAAAAAATTCAACTCCGATGGGGCAGTCCAAAGCGCCTTCAAAGATTTCATTGATTCTCGTCCTAATGGTTTTTTTAGTAAAGGGATCAATGAACTACCTATGAGATGGCAAAAGTGCATAGATAGCAATAGTACATACTAAAGACTTTATGTTCCTCCCTTACAAAACGCCAATTTCATATGTAATGAATGACCTAATATTAGCAAAATATACACCACAGCTATAGCATTACAACTATCTATATTAGCTAAAAAAAGAAATTCAATAAAACTTTATAAACGAAATATAAATACATATTTGAATATTCATGTACCGATGAGATATGTAAAAAAACTAGCTTATGAAGTTTGAATAGAAGGCAAGTTTTTTTAGGCTAATTTTTTTTGCTTTAGTGGGAGCAGTTAAGGGAAGCTGCTCCACTTTGCGACGTAGATTGGTGTAACAGAGCTAGCTACTGGGAATTGATTTCCTATTAGTTCTGTCAACAGTACTACTCCACTAAACAGGTGGGAATAAACACGGTTGACGTCTTTTTGTGTGCCAGTACCCCCGATACAAGATCCTTGCGAAAAGCTGCGAGTTTTAAACGTCACTTATTTATTTGACATATTTCTTTTTGCTGAAATTTTGTTAGTAATTAGTAACGACATCATGGACGTTGTTATTACCCCACCAGTGGGAGAAGTTGGTGGGGTTAAAGTGAAATATTATCATTGCTTTCCAGCACAAGGCAGGTACTTAAAGCCTTGATCACACGTACCGCATTTTACTGTCTCGCTATTTTACCTAAAATACCGAGAGTAAAATGCTTCTCGGACCAGATAGTGATAGATAGGAAATACGAGTATTACTGGTAGTTCTGCGAACTGTTGACTTCATGGCCACAGTATTTTTTTCATCTTTGTAAAAAATACCACAGCCAAATGACCGATATTTTCTTTAAAACCAAGAATCTTAATTATGTTCTGCATGTTTGTCAATAATATTATTGAAATCGGCAAGTGAATAGCGCCATTGGTGTTATGATGTCATTGGGTTTGTCGTTATCTTTTTTTTGACTGCAGGTGGTCATAGGCTATACTGGTTGCATCCTGCGGTTTCACTCGTTAAAATACAGTTGTCTAAAACAATTTTGCAGACGGGTTTTGTTGAAGTCTCTTCTAACCACTCGTATTTCAGTTAATCTTACCTCATTATCGTTTTCGTCTCCGTCTGGTACCTTTTTGCAAACAAAAATAATGTTATTACACGAAATTATTATTTTTAAAACAAAGACAAAAATGGGCAAGCGCTTTAATTCAGAAAATAATAATTACTAAGTACAAAAAATTTAAAAGTTACAAGCTTCCTAAGCAGTCATATTTATGCGCTGATACGATGCCTATTAAAAACCTTTATTATGCAGAATTCAATAACATTTTTCAGAATAATAAAATGTGCAGGCCTAAAATATATCACAGTTAAGCGATTGACACCGATAATAAAAAACTACGTTACAATTTAGGTGCTAAAAAGAGGTTAGAGAATTTAGGCGCAGGGTTTTCGTCGGCGGTGAGGATTGATAACACATTGCATCAAATTCAGCGTTTATTCATAGCACAATACATCAAAAGTACACATTTATATATACATACTAGTCGTATAGGTACATATGTATCGAGACCAAAAGGTGAGTCGAGCGCATATCGTTCCGGGGCTCGCTCTGCGCGCGTCGCGACCGTATCCCGTGGTGGTCGGCACATCACTGTCAGTGAGGGCGCGCGCGCGTCGTTCGGCTGGCGAGTGCCCGGGCGCGTCCCCACCCCTCGCCTCTTACCCCGCTGAACAAAGGCCACGCCGCCGACGCGGCGACGACGTGGCAGTTGCCATGCGCTAATACGCAACTTAATATTTTGATTGCCTACAGAGGTAGGCCCCCGAACAAAAATTCTATGAGAAACACGAAAACAGTGAAGGGTCGGTGATCCTCTGAAATTGTATTGAGCCAAGCCTATTAAAAGAGAGTTCCAGAGAAGAAGAAGAAAAGGGGTCCAGAGCTAAATGACGCGGCAGGGTGCCTTGTAAAATTGTACTCCGCCATTTTGTAGCGGCGGTCATCTTGGACTGGTTTTCATCAATCATAGCTAAGAACAACCCTGAAGAATTCTTCTTTAAAAAAAAAACAAATCAGTCTTGTCATTTTTGCGTCGGGAGTTCAAAATTCAATAGTTTCCACTTACTTGTGATCCCTGATGAAATAAGTGTTACCATAGATTAATGAGTATTTATCTTAAGTTACTTATAGATTTTATTGAAAGTTTGGCATGATATTTCAATATTTAATTATATTTTCCTCGACTTCTTCATTTAAATAGTAGGTATAAATACTTATGTCATTGAATAATTAATATTTAATTATATAACAAATTGTCAAATAATAAAAAAAACCATTAAAAACTTAATTTTGCCACACGCGTTTGTGATGAGAGAGAGATTCAGTAAAAAGAAAAGACTGGCTCACTAGTGTAAAAAGAAAAGAGTAAAAAAAATATTCAAAGATTCACGATACGCAGACTAAATACTTTTGTCCTTCGTTGCTAAAACGGTACGCCTGGGGCCACAGACTTGTATTATACAAGTAAACTGGACTTCAGATTGTCGTCAGTGACAATGTATCCATGTGATGTCCGCCATGTTGTCGCTGATGTGTGCGTGTGCGTGCTGTGTCAGTACATGGAACTAATGTTAGTGATGGGAGACAATACATGTTTAGTTCCCAACACTCACACCAGCCGCTTCAAATCTACATAAAAAACAACTGTAATTTCTTAGTTAATATTGAGTCTGTATTAATAAACGTCAATGCCTTGGGCCCTAGTCTGTAACTTGGATTGTTCCAGAATCACAATTGCACTACGTCATAATTATTGTTTTTGATAGTTCGTTTGTTAACATTTACTTTAATACTAATTATTCTGAGCTAGATATTCTATGTACCTACCTAAAAACTAGACAAAGCCGAATCAAAATCTTTATTTCCATTATATACCTATGACCCAATGCAATTGTAATTCTAAAACAATTCTCAGACCCTTTAGGAGGCAGAGTTGAGCGAGATAGAGGTGAAAATAAGAGCAAACAAACTTGATTTCATTTTGACATCCCGCCACTTCAACGCTATCAGAATGAAACTAATTTGCTTACTCTTATATTCCACTTCTTTAATGGCTACTCTAGTCGATATGGAGGGCGCTGTGATCTTACTAATATAACAGGTTTTAAGTACTCACATTATTCGGCTAATAAAACACAAGTGTTATTTTAAACATTTGCATATTATAAGTTTATGTTGAAAAGCACTTGTTTCATTTTCGGTCAGGACGCTGTACGTCTACCAAAAAAATGCCTAAAGATGTGGTTCATATTGTGTATTAATGAAAAATTAATGCGTCAGTCGCCTACTTCATTGTGTACAAAAATATCTAAATTCTGTGAATTGTAGTGGAATTATGGCATCCCTGGAAGATTTATGTATTCTCGGTTGACTCCAATGGTCACATTCGTGACTTGTATCGCTCGTCACAAATGTAGAAAGTGACACAATAAAAACACGCAAATCACATTTTTGCGTAAATATTTTGATTCGTTATTAATTTTGTACGTTGCGATAAGTTACGTTAATTCGAATTTGGTTAATTGATTAAAGATTAATAGTCCCTAATGTATCAATGAAATCATGTACACTGTCTTGGCCGAAACTCTATACATTTCTGAAACATCTCTTTTGTTGTGTTCCTTATTTGTACCAATCGGGTTTTAATAATATTACTTCTCTCCACCCAAAGCTTGCCTGGAAGAAATTGCTTTAGGCGATAAGGCCTAATGTACTACCAATGTATATATTTATCTTGCTGTATCTTTTATTTTTGTTTGATTTGCCATAAAGCCATATTCATTCATTGTGAAATCGGTCAACTGGTGTGTGCTGTAAAGGGTCACAAAGAGTCAGATATACATACATTTAGATAGGTATATAAGGTATACAAACATACATCCGAAAAACATTACCTTACTTTTGGGCAGTCGAGTAAAAAGGGATAAAACTCATAAAAGATTCTTACTTGCTAATACATAAAATGCAGGTTGTTTTACTCACGTCATCAGTCTAGTAAAAAATACAATTCTAATTAATTTACCAATTTTAGTAATAAATGGTAATTAATAACGGTTTAATCTCACTGATAAATAAAAAGTTTTAATGAATATAGAAAGCATTATTTTTAAAATTATTTCTTGTAGTAAATATTTACTTAGCAGTAGGTACAGCTTTGCAAATAAATAAGGCAGAACAATGAATGAACCATTACAAAATATTAATAATAACTAGAGAAATAAATCACTATGTGAATATATAATATGATAAATATATGTTGTAAGAACTACAAGAGTATTTAAATAAGTTTTTTGAGTTTTACCCGCGGTGGATATTTGCTAATTCCTTGGGAACACTTCCATTTTAAATTAGTAAGCTAACGCGTGTTTGATTCATATTGTTTAAGAACGTTAGTGCGATACGTCTCATTTCATCCCTATAGTTGGACCTTTCCAACAATCAGGTACATGTGAAAACACGTCTTCTTAAACACTTCCATTTCCTGAGATTAAAAGTAGCCTACATGTTAGTCCAGGTCATAAGCTATCCAGCAGCATCATTCGGGAAGCTTCGAAAAGTCTTCCGTCTTCGTAAAGTGTACTATGAGTAAATCAGGCTGCTGCTGAGTGTCAGTTTCATCCAAATCGGTTCAGCAAAGCGTGATATTTTATTTTGGTTGTAGAATAAAACTAAATTAGGTAAAAAAAAAACTTACTTGTCCCTGTAAAAATAATAAGTGGGTACATTAACAACCGATTAGGATTAGGTTTTACGGTCCTCAAAATATTTATAAGTACTTATTAGCTGCAAAAGAGTTGTTTCAAAAATATATGGAGCTCCGGCCAGGAAAGTGTACATGATACTATAAATACGTTTTAAATCTTTAATATAACAACCGAATTCAAAATAACGTAACGTATTACTGTGTGCAAAATTAATTTCGATTGATTGATTGAGGTGATTTACAAGTTTTTATTGATGTAATTTTGATATTTGGGACGGGCGGTACAATTTATAGACCAATGTGACCATTGGAGTCAACCTAGAATACATAAATCTTCCAGGGATGGAATAATTCCACTACAATTCACAGAATTTAGCTATTTTTGTCACAATGAAGGAGGCGACTGACGCATTTTTCATTAATACTTACACAGTATTAACCGCATATTTAGGGTTTTTTGGTAGACGTACACGGTCCTGGCCGAAAATGAAATAAGTCCTTTATAAAAGTTTCAATATTTGAAACTTAGGGGTTGAATTTCCTAAAAGCCTTTCTTAGTACACCCCTACACCCTATAATGAATACACCCTCCAAATTTCACGTTTCTGGATTCAGTGGTTTAGGCTCTGAGTGTATTCATAGCTAATACTTACTCCTTTACATATATACCTACCTACATTTATAAATAGCCGCAAGAGGAGAAGCTACAATGCTTCATCTTAGGCTGCATCGTCGCTTCGTATCAGGCGAATTGTAGTCAAATGCAAGCCTATTTTACTATACCTTCATGTGTATTCTAAATGAAATTTAACTTTATTTTGCTACTAGCTGTTACCCGCGACTTAGTACTCGTGAACAATTTTTTTATCATTCGTAAAAAATATATATTTTTTTTTCAATTAAGCATATCCTATGTTACTTCTAATACCTCTAAGAATATGTGTACATAGTTTCATGATGATCGGTTCAGTAGTTTTCCCGTGAAATCGTAGCAAACAAACTTATAGACATTTAATTTTAAAATATATGTAGGGATAATTACTCTGGATGTATCAGTTATGGGTTATTTTAAATATTTGGACAAGCTGGTTTAACTTTCGACGTTGAACTCGCGGTTGAGTCGTAGTTTCAACCCATAGACGACGCAGGGCACGGAACTTCCCTTTGAAGTATATAGGTAAGCCACAGGCAACCACTTTGTTATGGAGGTTAGGCACTTCATTTATATCTTCGAAGGGGTTATATTCTAACAAGCAGGTTTCGTCACGATGTTTTTATTAAATAAATATCAAGTTATAGTTTTTGACTTACCGCTACATTTATAGTCAAACATGTAAGACATAGAAGTGATAAAATTGACACTTTCATATTGATTCCTGAAACATTACATTTGAAAACAAGATTAGGTAAATTAAGACTTCTCACGCTCGCACGAGCGCTCCAGGTTCTAAGCTATCTGCGTACCAAATTTCACCCAAATCTGTTCGGCAGTTTTAACGTGAAAGTGCAACAAACATATATTATTACAAACTTTTTTGAATTTCAAAACAAATATTTGAACTATAAAATTTGACATTTTTATTGCGAAGAAATAAGTAATACAAGTATAAAATAAAAATTATAAAATATTTAGATATCAACATGCAAGTTACCTTAAATCTGGGTCGCGTAGCAAAAACTAATAGTTGAATATAAAATTTATTACATTTTATTACATTTTTTTACTATCGTATTTTTATTGCTAAGGTGCAAAGTTATGCGTTACAAAATAGTTATGACGTCGTAGCAACAGGTATGCGTTCCACAGCTTAGCACGGGTCTCTGTTAGGGATGTGAGCTATGGTTCACCACTTAGGCTCAATTGTGGATGAGATGTGGCTATACAGACAGGGGCTGTTATCGATAAATGAAACATATCGATACCTTTGATAAAATATCGATATCAATCACTTTATTACCATGAAATATCGATATACATATCACATTTTTAGCTTTCAGTAAATTGGTATCGATAATTTTATCAGTACTCCATACCGATACGGTACAAACGCCCTGCGTTGCCAGATATCTCGGCTCTGTTCTGTCTAAAGTTCGAAGTGGCAACTTCGCACGTAGAATTCGTCGTCGAATTATGCCGTTTCATAAGGCTGTAACGGTGCACGGTGGCAGAGGTGAAGTGAGCGTAAGGAGTTTATTGATAATATACCGTTATTTATATATCGGTATAAATTAAATAAATGCACACTAAAATATAGATATAAATCTATTCAAATAATATATCAGGTGCTGATAAAGAGGCACCCAATTACCAAAATTATATCGATATTACAGTCCTTGTATATAGGAGCCCAATTCTGTTATTTGAATTGTCTCACAATTTCGATTGCATAACGTCATGAATTCATAATGGTCGTTTTGTCATAGAATAAGTCAGAGTTAGTATACAGCTTAATATTAACAGACTACCATTATGACGCAACGCAATCGTGATTTTGAGACAATTCAATTAACAGACTTAGAGCTCCAGTTTTTAGCCCACCTATAAGTTTCAGACGTGGTAAGGGGTTGTTATTCTGAGCAGAACGGAAAATGCAGAATGACGCAAAGGAGGCCTATACCCAGTGGTGGGTATATAGGCATATAATGATGATCATAATCCGTATTAAAGTCGGATTATCTTCACAGTAAATTTTTTATATGCACGGCCGTATTTAAGTCCTTTCTTACTTTTTTAAATTGTATGACAGTAATAACTTACTTATAAAAAAAACGATTATTAAAAACATAAATATCATTATATTTATATACATTATAGTATGTACATACCTAATTTAATTACATTTGAATAATTCTACGCCACATACGTACACAAGAAATCTTTAAGAAATAATTAATGAGGAAGAAAAAACTCCATGTTTATGTTTTTACATCAATTATCACTCAAGGTTTAAACCTAGCTGAAAGGGTAAAAAAGTAGTTAAACCTAGCTGAATGGTAAAACTAATTGTTAAAACTAACTGAAAGTGTTAGAGAATAGTTAAACCTAGATGAAAGGGTCAAAAAAAAAAAAAACCCATCTAAAAGGTTTTTAGGTATACACTTGAAATAATTTTATATAAGCTTTCATCATTTAGTTTCTTCAGATTTTTCTTGATACGTAATTACACCTTTTTCTATTAAGTCTGGAATTTCTACCGCTAACCACGGCCCGAGCTGTAACAATAAATATAACTATTTTTAACTGTCGTCGAAAAATAAGGTTCTTAATTCAACATCTATTAGTTTTAGGGTTTTGTGCTTTAAGGATAAAAACGGGACCCTATAACTAAAACTTCCAGGCGACAAAAAATGGTAACAAAGATTTTTATATTTGTTTTGTCTATGTTAATAACAACATCAGGTAAAAAAGCTTAACTAATCTTGTGTAGATAATGAATGGATTCGGAACTCTTAGTGCGGGAATTTGACTCGCACTTAGCCGACCTCTTAAATTACCAGGTACTTGTTTTTGTTCTATTTTAATTGACTGTGAAAGAAAGAGGGTTATGTTTATATAGTGTATGTATATTTCTTTGGCACGCCCTAGAGCCTAAACGGCTTGAAGTATTTTTATGTGAGTGGTGTCAATAGTCTCCTTTGTAAGTGACACTATAAGTACATCAAAATTAAAAAAATAAATTAGTATGATACACATGATTAACGATTTAGCAGTCGGGTTTTTTTGAAGCCACGGCTAATCACTTGCTTGTTAATACAAACAAGTGAAACAACTTACCCCAAGAGCCATAGCGTGAGCTATACCAAATCTAGGCACGTTTCTCGCCCACAGAGGTTTGAAGTGGTCTGTTAGACAGATCTTTCCTCCGCGATACATCTTAGCTGTCTTTCCATCGAGTCCGGGTAGAGCCAACTCGGGCGCTGTCGTAGGATATGTTACCGGTATCTGAAATAATGCATTAATTAGTGCTTTACAATATTTTATTATTACCAGTTAATTCATATGTTTAGCTATAGTAACCAGACTGGGCGTGGAGCCTTCATCTTGCTTGATATAAATTTCTAGTACCTTGATTATGAATTATTTACAATTAAATATTAGACATAATCTGGCAAAAAGTTCTTTCATCAGTTAGTTTGGAGTGTATTCCATCTTGCCCAGTGACATGGCCTAGTGCCGGACCACATGGGAAAAAAGTTTTATCTGGCCCGGTGATATATTTATCAGGCCAGGTGACACAAATCAAGTGCCATCGTCCCCGGTCAGGGGAGATAAGAGGATCTGCCTCGTAATTGTGAAGCACTAACTACATATTTGTAAGGAATATAAAATAAAATGCAGTTAATTTAAATTTATCTTCGTTTTTTGGGAAACAGTAAAAAAAAATTTGTTTAAAACTCCACTTTATTCTAGCTTACAGTAATTATTATTATTTATCATTCACATACACATTACATTTATATTACCGGGCAAGTGTGTTTATTACTTATAAAAACGAAATTACAACAAGAAAAATATAGCAGTTGGATTATCTATAGACCATTTAAGATCTAAAGATAACCCAAATACTCCAACTTATCACCAGAGGGTAGCGTGCCTAATGCTAGCCACATTACCCAGTTACTTACATCAAATTCCAAGTCAAACTCGTACTTGAGCAGGTTGTGCACATACCAACATTTACCAAACCAGCGTGTTCCTGTCTTATCTGACTCCAGGCGGAACCAGTCATTGTCAGCCGCTTTATTGTTCTGTACATACTAAAAAAAAAAAAAAAAACATTAGTCTCGCAATATACCCCATGATGTCAGTGCAGGATATTTTTCGCCCACATAAAGAATAGGAATAAAACGTTAAAGGACTAGACTAGAGAAGGCTAGGAGTGACATCATATATGACTTTTGGTTCCCAAATAAAAGATTCTATAATACACTTCATCTTTTTGAATGGCTAAAGAAATACTTTGATCCTTAGATAGAGGGAGTGCCTTGACTGACAGAGTTTTTTTGAACACAATAAGAGTCAATGTTGATCTTTGAGCTCCATAAGACAGATAAACAGGACTTCCGTACATTCCAAGATCTAATTTTAATACAAAAATTAATTACTTAATGCTTATCTGCAGCTGGTAAAAGTAGTTTACTGGAATGTCTTAACATTTTATTCCTCACAACATCTATCTAGAATTTAAATTATTTAACCTAAAATCTCTATAATGGTTTAGAAGAAGGAAGTGAAAGTTAACCTAAAACAATAATGTTATTTCGGTCAATTGCAAACTTATAAGGAAAAAAACTATCTTGATTACAAATTAAGTCTGTCTAAGTTGTGTACGTGTACCCGGAAGTAATAATTACCTTTATCAGAGCCTGATATTCTTCTTTTAAGCGATTGACCCACAATTCTTTGTCCCTCGGTCCCGCTTTAGTTTGCATAAGGGGAATGCTACTCAAAGTCTTCCTGGTGCCTTCGTCTACCATATTGATGGTATTTTGAGACTTTAATTCATCACAGTTATTCAATATTTTCCCAAAAACAATAAATGCAAGTTTTTGTTTTCGTAATTTAGCTCGAAAAGGAAAACGTCAAAGTGACGTCTGCGCTACGTGTCACCTTACAGATAATAAAATCTGGTTCGGATACACCAATATCATGCTAATGAACGGATAAGTGAACAGACTAAGTGCATTAATTATATGTCAAAGTCAATCTTAATATTATTTTCTGTACTTCTGTTCCTTCTTTTCATTGTTTATTTTATGTGTCTGATTGTTCTGTTCGGTCGGTTCTCTTGCATTAAATCAATAAATAAGTCATAAGTTTAGGATGATTAAAGAAGTTGGTAACATAAACCGCAATTGTACAAATGTGCTAGAATTTATTATAAATACGTATTTCTAACTACATTAGAATCCTTCATTTACAATTCAAAATAGGTAAGTAAAAGTTTAGACATCCATGTTTTCAACTGTAGAAAATAATAAAAATTTGCAAGTTTTTGTAGATTACATTGTTATTAGGCTTTTAATGAGAACTCAGCATTACAGTACACATTTTCTACTAAATCCTTAAAGTAAATGTTAAAAAAATGTGGTTCTTTGTCTAACTATATGTAATTATTTCCCTCACAGTACTATGGGATCTGAACAGTCAACTCAACCTCAGAAAAAGCAGCCTCAAAGGGCTCCTATTAGACGGGGGCACACCATTGCCGTGTCAAGCACAGCGGGTAATTTAATTCCCACCCTTACATATAGAACTAGTAATCGGTCGCCTAGACCTCATCATACTTGTCTTAACAAGAACTGATATTAGAGCTTTAAATCTATATTTTCAATGTCTAATCTCAATGACCATTGCCTTAGTCCATATTTTAGGCTGTACTTTCATTGTTATTTTAGTGTGCATTGGAGTTATTCATTAATTTATGAGTAAAAAAGTATTGTGTAGAAAACATGAATGAATTATAACTTTTTAAACACCAAACAAAAGCAAAAAATAAAAGAAAAAATGCTAGTAAATTTTTAAGTTTTATTTATTACTTAGAGTCAGGGGTGGATTAAATGTGGAGAGCGCCTTTGTGCTTAATCATAAGCGCCCCTTACAGCCTTTTTACTAACTTCGATAGTACAAGACATCATATTATTGCATAGTTGATTTGGTGATCTTACTGATTTGTGATTGAGTGTTGTGATCAAGTCAGTATTAGTTGAGTCCAGTTCTTTAGCTATTGCCATCCCCTTATGCTACTACTTTATTATCTAATTTACAGAAGCAGGCAGGTCTACCGAGCCACCGCCCAGTGGTCGGTCCTCGCCCGGTGCCAGCGTGTGCTCCGACTCAGAGCTCCCGTACATATCCTACACTGTTGACAGACCTATTGGAGGTAACCCACGTGTATTGAATACGAGTAAGCTTGTTTTTATTATTTAGTTCCTCTTTATTTTATTCTTTAATAAATAGCGGTGATAAACTTTTAGAATATTGTGGGTAGTTCAAAATTATATACATTTTACATGCAATGTTTTGCTTCATTTTTATTATTTTATTGATAACCAATCTTAATTTCATTTCTTTTCTTAATAACAGTGGCAGACTGATATAATATTATTGTGGGTTGTTTGGATTTCTACACATGTTTAATAGGTCTGCAATCCTGTGATTGGCTGAGAGCTTAGTCTTGAGTTAGCATAGCTAACTGTTCGTTCAGTTATTTCACGTCTAAATAGATAGATGGCACTAATAAATAAATACATATTGTTTATCTATTTTAATACTTTATTCTACTTTTTAAAGTTATCGAAACAAAAGCGTATTTTTAGGTTTTTTAAACTTTTATATACTAGGTGTAATCCGTGACATCACTGTGTGGTAATTTTTTTCTTATCGTTCGTAAAAATATTTTTTTTCTTAAATATAAAGAAAGTATCCTATATTAATCCTGATACCTCCAAAAATATATGTACAAAGTTTCATGATTTTTTTCAGTTTCATTCATCGGTCCGTTAAGTAGTTTTCGCGTGAAAGCGTAACAAATAAACTTACATTCATGTTTATAATATTAATAAAAGTAGAGATTATTGATCAATTTCTATATTTCTCAACCAAACACATCTCAATATAATTCCTGACTGACTGATATTGGCTAGGAATCAACGCAGAGCCTAAACATCTGAATCTAGAGATTCGACATTTAGAGGGTGTATTCATTATAAAGTGTAGGTTGTACCAAAAATTGATTTTTGGAAATTCAATCCATAAGGGGGTCAAATTGGGGTTCAAAGTTTGAAACTTCTATATATTCCACTTTAGTTGCTTGCAACGCCGCAGATGACAGCTACTAGTCCTAACTAATCACTGCTAAACTAACTCTGTCTGTTTCGCTTTCACGCCAAAACCACTGAACCGATCTGGATGAAATTTGGTACACAGGTAGATCAGACCCCAGGAAAGAACATAGGATACTTTATAACCGACTCAAAAAAATTGACACTCATAAGATATCACAAGATAATCCAAGAGGGATCTTGGATTATCTTGTTAGTAAAATGGAGAACTATGCGGGTGACACCGCAAAGCACAGCTAGTGTGAATATAAATAAAACACACAATAAAAAGTTTTCTTTAAAAAACCCTTAGCTTATAGCATACCTTTTTACAGACTCACCAAAAACCTCATCGAAAACTCAACAGCCAGTCACCAAAAAGTCAATACTGCAGCGTAGACAACTGAGCCTTCAAGCTAGAAAGAACAAACGCACTCATGACATAGTGGTTGTAAGACAGCCACAGGATAACCAGCTGGATGAAGACATACGGAGGTTACAGGTTCGATTCCATAGAAAAACCATTTCACTATTTGGTAATAAATATTTTCAGCTTCAGGTCATCTGAAGCCTGAGGTACCGGTGAAATAAAACATCGTGAGGAAACCATAGCATGGTGGTAGGGTGTTACTTATCGCTCGCCAAGCACCTAACAATGTGTGCCTTCCTTGAGAGCCAGTGTATTCCAAACTAGGCATGCCCCATTTAGGGCTACAGTATCGCTGACTTCCGTGCTCGTGCGAACTTGTGGTCAAATACCTAGCTGTGTAGGATAAAAAAAAGCTAACTGTTGGACCTAACTGGAGAAGAGTGGCTTTGGATAGACAACAATGGAAAGAGTTGTAGGAGGCCTATGCCATAAGGCACTCTGAAAACAGATACATATTATAAAAACCTGAAAAAAGACTTCAGATTAAATGGCTTATTATTATAAATATTTTCAGTGTCTTCGCAAGTCGCGAGTAAATGGGTGACTGCCTTGAGGTCCCTTATTCACTATAAATATTTTAACAATTAACGCGGCCGCGTTATTCTAATCGCGTAGAATTTACATGGGAGCGTATTCACTAAGCCGATGTCAATTTTTGTGTCGTGCTGAGTCACAGAATGCGCACTTTTACATCATCAGGATTATATGTATTGCGTCAACACAATGTTTAACATGTCGCGCATTTTCGGCAAGGAATTACGTTGTCGGGAGTGTTCTTAATTATGTTTGATGAATATCGGTTCAAGATGGCCGCTGCAACAAACCCGCCATTAACATATTTTTGAGTTCTTTCTCAATATGGGTATGGGTAGATTGACTAGTAGAATACTAAACATACTATGCTAAATTTCAAATCCAAAATGGCCGCCACTATAAAATGGCGAAGTCGGGTAATTTTTTTTTATTTCCGTTTTAGAATCATTTAATCTCAAAAGAATTACAATTCGCTTACTGAGATAATAAGCTAATTTTAAATACACAATATTACTTGGCAAACATGCGTTGCGCAAACTGTCAATATTTAGAAATTGTTTTCATTTTTTTTTTAATTCTATTTGCTATATGAATTAAATTTTAATTATTTGAATTTATATAGCCAACTGTTTGAAGCTAGCCTAGAAAAAAAAACTGGTTCACTTTTGACTAGATTTATACAATATTTTCAGGATATACCTACATTTCTACCCATAATGCGAGGTACCCTGGGATTGCCCGGCGCCAGGGATCCTGAAGTTATGGAAGGTATGTCATTATTTTTAATTAACTACCAATGAACAAAAGGACAAGTCTCAGGTGTTTTTTTACCGAAACATCTCTGCTTTGAGAATGTTAATTTTTTCTTGCGTACGGTTGTTTTATGGAAATTCTGAACTCTCGTATATGTCGTAGTTTTAAAGTCATTTTGACAAATCTTGGCGTATACAAGCTATATGAATCTTTAAGAATCTTATATAGCGTCGGGGCTTTTTTGATTGGATGACTGTGCCTCCAAAAATGGGCAATATTTTGTGCAGCGTAATATTAACTGGTAATAATTTATTTCGATTATATTGAAACGCAGCGTTAAATAAAGATTTCAATATGAATAAAAAACGCCATGTCTTTTTTAAGTTCTTTAATGTTGTTTAACAATAGGAATGTACCTGATTGTTAGACAGGTCCAACTATAGTTTAGGTCACATTCGTTAAACTTCATCAGGGATGAATTTAGTGGTTCGTGTCCACAACGGTGGGCACATCCCGAAAACCGAGTACGCGCGGAAATCCATATTGTTTAACAAAATTTTCCATATGGTTCATTTTGTTACTCTTTTTTTTACAGAAAGTTCTTTTATAAGTTGCAAAAAGTAACAATCTTCTTTATAAATAAGCAAATAATAAACAAAAAGGAATATTGGAATATGTAGTCTGCGAACTCTTGACCTAGATAATTATTCAACAGTTCTAAGAACGTCTATCTTTTTTATCTATTTAAGTGTATTATGTTTAGAAGTAATTTAAATTATTTAATTGTACATAGGTCTCGACTATCGACCTTGGGTGCGTTTGACGACCAGGCTACAGGCGCATTTGGCAGCTTGCGCACATCCACTCGCCGCCGAGGAGATCAACCTAGCTAGCAAGATTAGAGAGGTAAAGTAGCATGATTATTGAGGTAAAGTTATCTAGCTAGCGATATCAGACAGGTAAAGCTATGTTGCTAGCCAGATTAGAGAGGTAAAGTTATTTAGCTAGCATGATTATTGAGGTAAAGTTATCTAGCTAGCTATATCAGACAGGTAAAGCTATGTTGCTAGCAAGATTAGAGAGGTAAAGTTATTTAGCTAGCATGATTATTGAGGTAAAGTTATGTAGCTAGCGATATCAGACAGGTAAAGCTATGTTGCTAGCAAGATTAGAGAGGTAAAGTTATTTAGCTAGCATGATTATTGAGGTAAAGTTATCTAGCTAGCGATATCAGACAGGTAAAGCTATGTTGCTAGCAAGATTAGAGAGGTAAAGTTATTTAGCTAGCATGATTATGGAGGTAAAGTTATCTAGCTAGCGGTATCAGACAGGTAAAGTTATGTTGCTAGCAAGATTAGAGAGGTAAAGTTATTTAGCTAGCAAGATTAATGAGGTGAAGTTATCTAGCAGCTCTCTAGCTAGCAAGGTTTCAGGGGTAAAGTTATCTAGCACCTAACTAATTAGGCAAGTCCAGCAAGTATTTCACGCAAAAGCAACTTCATATTCACTCGACATAACAAAGGAGGTGCTCGGAGAACACAAAAGGGTTAAAATGTAACACTAAAATATACTTAACATTAAAGTAAAGACTATGTACATTGTTGTTTCACGTAAATACATGCAGTATTAACATAGTTATGAGAAAGTTCTTGAGAACTTTAGACCACTTTTTTAAACTGCCGAACTTCCCGCCAACTTGTGATGACGTCGTAGGTCGAGTAACACGCCCGCGCGCCACTCGCCAGTACTGAATCTCATACAAATAAAGACACTCTCGCGCTTTTTGTTTGGATTCTGTTGCCTAAATAATGGGTCAGATAGTTTGTTGTTTGTCTATTGATTCGTAAGTTTTTTATTTTTTGATACCGTTCATGGAAGGATTCCAGAAAAGTCATTAAAACAATCTACTAAGAGTGGATAGCTCGATGATAGCTCAATATTTTATAAAAATAAGTATTTTAGGGCTACTAAAATACGTAGAATTAAAATGAAAAAGTAAGCATGTCTTTTAAGCAATATGTATTACAAATACGATATAAATAAATAATAAAATGTCTTCAGGTTGTATTGGTAATCTATGAATTTGTAAAGTTTTGTTATTTAGGTACCTACTTACGAGTAGGTATCTACTTTCTAAGGTTGGTAGGTTAGTGCCTAACCTAAAATATCTACGTATATGAAACCTATTCTGTTAATTTAATCATATACATTCTGTTAAGTAATCGGCAATATACCGACGTGTCGTTGTCCAGGTATGTACCGCGATATTTTTACCACTATAAACAAGTGTTTAGTAGCGACTTAAAAAAAACAGACTGCAATTTTTAATCCTGTGTGTCATACTTATTTTTTTTAAATTTTGCAGTATCCAGAATCACTTTCACGACTGAGACAAATCTATTGACACTACTCACATAAAAATACGACAAGCCGTTTAGGCTCTAGGGCGTGCCAAAGAAATATACATACCTACATCCATACATACATACACTCGAAAAACGTAACCCTCCTTCTTTCGCAGTCTGGTAAAAAAAAGACAACCAATTGGCCGATTTTTCTTATTATCAGGAATCTGTTAATATGATTAATGTGGAGTTCTGTATGTTTGCACCAAATATTATTGAAATTGGCCAGTAAATGGTGCCGTAGCAAGTTTCGCCCCTTTTTTGAGAGAAATATCCCAACGACTAAAAAATTCTTCAAAATGATCTATGATCTAGTTTTAGGTTTAATTGCATCCATTTCTTTCAGCGTTTTGGATCCCTCGTAAAAAAATATTTTTCGGGTGTTTTTGATTGGAATTAAATCACTGAGCACGACATAATATTTTTATCACTATTAGACGATTATTAGTCACTAACAAGATGCGCGTTATTATAATATAATGCTTTCAACCGTAGCGCGAGCAGCCAGCGAACGAATTGGCCATACCCTCCCGGCTAGCACACGACCTGTGACGTCATCACGCTTTAGAATGCCGAGTACATTTTGAAATTATGTCGAACGAAAATGCGCACTTTGATCTTAATTTCTCTCAGCAATTTTTATTTAATGATAGAAAAAAAGTAAAAGCACTGTTATTCTCTTAATTTTTTTAGATTATTTTGGCATTTTCATAGAAAAAAAAATGTGTGTCAACTCCATCAGACTTGAATTTTTTGTGTGAGTTACTTGATATCTCACACACAACTGGACGGATTTGTAAAATTATTGATTAATCAGTTAAACCTACATATAAAGTTAATACATCACATAACTACATAGTTTTGACGAAAATCACTCCCCGTCTGAATAAAAATAACTGTTTAGATATATCCTACCCTCAAGCTCCTACCGAAATTAAGTCGGGCGTTTGCACAGAGTTCAGTAAACAGAGTAATTCCAAGCGTGTCCACAAAAAGCACAGTAGATTCATTAGTAACTATCACTACTAGCTGTGGCTGCTATGTGACAGCTATAGTAGACTTTTTCTTCACTTTTACCATTACAGCCACTAAAACCATATCGCACGATTCTGTACAAAAAGTTTCGTCAGATCTTTACACTATTTATCACTAATATTTTATAAATAGGGATTATAATTCAAATAAATGAGTTAAACTCAGTGTAAAAATCGGCCATACGCTACGGAATAAAAAATCGGTCGTTCTGTCTCTTTCATTTCCAAGGGAATTGTATATTTCCTTCCTTGTTATAGTGTGACTGAGATGGCATGTATCTGTCGTCTATATCTATGATATTGTATTATTCAGTAGATGTATGTATGTATTGATTATAGTATTTTGTGTATTAAGTTAATTCAGTATATTCTTTATTGTATACCCGTCCTATTTAATTCCATATTTTTTACATTTGTCTCCATCCTAAGGTTGCCTGGAAGAGATTGCTTTCTAGTGATAAAGCCGAGTACGAGTAGCACTATATTTTGTAAGAATTTTCTCTTGTATTTGCTTAAATTTTGTAGTGTGTGAATAAAGAATTGATCTATTTGTCTATGGGTAGTTTTATTCGTTCAAAGTCGTTTTGTTTCTAATTGCAGGTAGACGCAGAAATTTCCAAAGTGTACAGTCAGATGGTGGAACGTCAGCGCAGTAACGCGCGTCACGCTGAGAGGTTAGCTCGCGTTCACGAGATGTCACATCAATTGACACGATGCAACTCTTTACTTAATCAGGTAAATATAAACATAAATCCCCGTTGGATTATCGAGATAATGGGGAACTATTTTTTGAAGTCGGTTAAAAAGTATCCTATGTCCTTTCCCGGGGTCCAATCCACCTGTGTGTCAAATTTCATTCAGATCGGTTCTGTGGCTTAGACGTGAAAGCGAGACAGACAGACAGGCTGGTAGAGTTACTTTCGCATTTATAATATTAGTTAGATAGTTAGAATAGGTAGAATTAAGATTAGGATTATTGATAAAAAATCCTAATCAATAAAAAAAAATAGAATATAATAAATTTGTGACAAAAAAACAACAAGCAATTTTGAACAAATTTAGCAAATACAATAGTAAGGAAGCATGTTTTCACTTCTTAGAAAGATATTGCTTTTTAGCGATAAGACCGCCTTTTGTGCCAGTTTTTAGTTTAAATTGTATCTATTGGTACCAACATTCTTTAATTTTTTGATATTTTATTTTAGAGTTTCGATTCTGCTTCCCTTTTGTGTTAGATTCACACAGTGAAAAAGTTTTTTTTTTAAATTTTGAGCGTTATGTTCTTATTTTTCACCTTACCTGATCATGATGTCTCTGAGTTTACGTATTTAATTGAAACCTTTTTTTAAATTATGTAATAAGGGGATTAAATATTATACCTAAAATTTAATTCTTTTTAAAAGAGTTGTTGCCTACTTCCATTACAGCGGGCGCTAAAAGAACTTTATCGGTTATTTTGATTCGATACAGACTGGGCATGCTTCATCTAGGGCTACAGTATTGCTGACATCCGGTCGTGCGAAGTTGCGGTCAAATGCCTAGCCGTCTAGGATAAAAAAAAATATTTGAAACAAAAACGGCTGGACCCATAAAACATTTTTTTATGGGTCCAGTCTCGGGTAACAGTGATAATATTTATCTGTTTTGTTTCAGACTTTACAAGACGTAGAAGAATTAAACTTGTTGCTGCCAGAACATAAACGTTTGCAACCTTTCGTTTGGAAAAATGAACAAGTGACTAAATAAGAAATAAATAATATACAATACAATAATTCTTTATTGTCACCACAAAAATACAACACAACAGAAATACAATAACAAAAAACATGGCACAAAAGGCGGTCTTATCGCTAAAAAGCGATCTCTTCCAGACAACCTTTATAGGAATGTAACATAATAATAAAATTTAGCGTAGACGGTGGTGCAAAACAGATATGAGAAATTTAAATAAATAATAGTAATTAAATAAAATATTAGTATAAAATAATAATATATAATATAATATATAATATATATATATTATTTTATACTGTTTTTTTATATATATATAGGCGGAGTGTCAAAGTTTCTAGGCCTCTGACTTGTTATGTTAAGACAAAGAACTGTTAGTATTGAAAATTGTGTAACAAACGCAGTTATAAGGCTAATAAATGATTTGACTTTGAAATTTAACTATCATCCTAATCACGCGGTAATTCTCAGTTGTCGCCGCCTTCCTAAATGGTGACATTAAGTTTTTAAAATTCCTAGCTGCGGTAACAAGATGGCGGTCTTCTCGGTCCGAGTCCACTAGTACGAGGCAGAATAAGAATAAGAAATATTTATTGGCCTTTAATTAACGTTCGTTACAGGCAACGTCTTGGTACATTTGAAATATTAATTACTTAAAAACAATTAAACTTAAATAACTTATTTGAATACTTCAATAGTTTTTATAACATACTAGCTGACCCTCCGAACATCGTACCGCCGTTTCTTACCTTTGAAACCTTCCCTTGAGTACGACAATCATTTAAAGACTAAAATCAGCTTTATCGGCTCAGCTATTCGCGAGTTTTAGTGAAACAAACGTATTTATATATATATATATATATATTAATTTTTCTCTTGACAATAACAAACAAAAAAATATTTGTGAAATCGGTCCAGCCGTTCACGCGTGATGACGTCACCAAGAGATATAGGGATTGATTTATATTATATTTATTATATTATATATCTACATACTCAAGTTATTATTAATATTTTATTATGGTTGTTCGGTTACACAAGAACGATGATTCTACTCGTACAAGCTGCATTCACATATATTCGCTGAGTTTATAAAACGGATTTCTTTCGACAAAATATTTTAATTTTTGTTTGAATATTTTAAAGTTTCTTTCTATACTCCTATATATCTAGCCAGTTACACTAACTACTTGTTGGGAATGCTTTTAATGTTATTCCTAACGAGTAACACTCCCAACTGTTACACTGTTACTGGTTGGGAACAAAATTTTAAACATATATCAAACCAGTTACACTAATTACTCGTTGGGAATGCTTTTAATGTTATTCCCAACGAGTAACACTCCCAACTGTTACACTGTTACTGGTTGGGAACAAAATTTTTAACATATATCAAACCAGTTACACTAACTACTCGTTGGGAATGCTTTTAATGTTATTCCCAACGAGTAACACTCCCAACTGTTATACTGTTACTGGTTGGGAACAAAATTTTAAACATATATCAAACCAGTCACACTAACTACTCGTTGGGAATGCTTTTAATGTTATTCCCAACGAGTAACACTCCCAACTGTTACACTGTTACTGGTTGGGAACAAAATTTTTAACATATATCAAACCAGTTACACTAACTACTCGTTGGGAATGCTTTTAATGTTATTCCCAACGAGTAACACTCCCAACTGTTATACTGTTACTGGTTGGGAACAAAATTTTAAACATAATATATCAAACCAGTCACACTAACTACTCGTTGAGAATGCTTTTAATGTTATTCCCAACGAGTAACACTCCCAACTGTTACACTGTTACTGGTTGGGAACAAAATTTTTAACATATATCAAACCAGTTACACTAACTACTCGTTGGGAATGCTTTTAATGTTATTCCCAACGAGTAACACTCCCAACTGTTATACTGTTACTGGTTGGGAACAAAATTTCAAACATATATCAAACCAGTCACACTAACTACTCGTTGGGAATGCTTTTAATGTTATTCCCAACGAGTAACACTCCCAACTGTTATACTGTTACTGGTTGGGAACAAAATTTCAAACATATATCAAACCAGTCACACTAACTACTCGTTGGGAATGCTTTTAATGTTATTCCCAACGAGTAACACTCCCAACTGTTATACTGTTACTGGTTGGGAACAAAATTTTAAACATATATCAAACCAGTTACACTAATTACTCGTTGGGAATGCTTTTAATGTTATTCCCAACGAGTAACACTCCCAACTGTTACTTAGTTACTGGTTGGGAACAAAATTTTAAACATATATCAAACCAGTTACACTAATTACTCGTTGGAAATGCTTTTAATGTTATTCCCAACGAGTAACACTCCCAACTGTTACACTGTTACTGGTTGGGAACAAAATTTTAAACATATATCAAACCAGTTACACTAACTACTCGTTGGGAATGCTTTTAATGTTATTCCCAACTAGTAACACTCTGAATTCAACACAATTTACACTGGTGCTCGATGGGAAAAAACAGGGAAACGTTTGGCATGTCCCATTTCACACCCATAGTGAAGTCAATGACAATGACAATTTTAAAATATTCAAACAAAAATTAAAATATTTTTTTTGGAAAAAATCCTTTTTATAAACTCTGCGAATATATGTCAATGCAGCTTGTAGAATCATCGTTCTTGTGTAACGAACAACCATAACAAAATGTTAGTAATGAAATAAAAGAAGTGAAAACGTTCACTACTGAAGGTGGTGCCAACTGGGAACGACCGGACCTGTGCCGCTGTACTGTATATTTATACCGTAGATGATAATTATATGACGTCATTATTCTAATTAAAAAAAATGCTTATTGCTTTGTTGTAAATAAATGACCTTTTTTATTAATACGTCTTTTTTTTTCAATAACGCCTTACCTATTCTACTTATGGACTATGTCTCAAATTTATCTACATCGTATTTATATTTAGAAATCTGACGCGTGTTTGATTCATTTTGTTTAATAATACAGGTTTTCACTTGTACCTGATCGTTGGAAAGGTCCGACTATAGTTTGGTTAACATTCGGTGAACTTCATCAGGGATGAAATGAGTCGTTCGTGTCCACTAGTAGAATACTATATACTACTAATTTCTAATCCAAGATGGCTGCCACAATAAAAGTCGGGGGTATTTCAAAATTATCAATTTTACTTGTAATATGTAAGTTTAGCGTCATGGTCTTGTAGATGTTTCTCTTCGTAAGTATACAGAACCCTAAAATAAGTGTGTCTCGACACGCACTTGACAACTTTACATTGTGTGGCGATGGCTAAATTAAACAAAATTATAAGTTCCGTAACCCCAACTCTCACGGTATGATTTCCTAAGTTTATTACATCAAAACTCCTCTCTAAATTCATCAATTCTCTGAGATCGATGGTAAAATTACAGGATATAAACCCACTGTACAGGGTTATTGGTAAGAATTAATAGAATATATAAAAAATAATAATATATAATAGAGAATTTCGATTATCTGTAGATCAGATTCAGATCATTTCTTGCTTCCATACCTAGATAGATAGATATATCAATTCTTTATTGCAGACACATAAAAAACAAACTAAATACCAGAGAAAATTCTTAAATATATAGTGCTACAAGTGGCGTCCTTATCGCTAAAAAACGTTCTCTTCCAGACAACCTTAGGACCTTACCGTACATGATGTTAAAAACATAAGTACGTACATTGTCCAATGGACCCTGTCGGGCACAGCAAAGTTAAAAGAGAGAAGGACGCAACATTATTACGGCATGTCTAAATAACGTCAATAATTAATTAGTTCAATTAATAATATCAGTCAAAATTTAATTATGACATGTGAAATTTTAATTCGATTTTCGTTTAGGAATTCGTCAACTGAGAAATATGCTTTATAAACATTTTTTTGTTTTTTTTTTGGAAGCTTTACTAAACTTCATGATATCGCTTTCACACTTTATCTTAAATGGTCTATCTATAAGTAATCTTTCTGCTATATTTTTTTTCTGTTGTTGTACTCGTAGTGAGTCAATTTGTTTTTGGTAATAGGTAAAGGCACTTGCCTCTTCTCATTTATGGAATAAGTATGAGCAAGTACAGGGGCTCATTTCTGCTATTTGAATTGTATTGTGATTACAGATTTGGTAGTCTGTTAGAGTTTGTTACGGATCTCGTGGTCAGACTGAGTTAGCAACGACAACGGAGTTGTTAATTTTTTTCATTGATAATTTAAACTTTCCTAGTAATACGAAATTGTTTCATTTTTGAACTACTTACTTTTGATATATAACATAAAACAGAAATTGACTTTCTGCATCGATCAATTTCGAAAATGATTTTATGGTTTTCGGATAACGAGATCGGTGGACAAAATATAAATTCATTTTCCTGTCGGAAACGAAAACGACGCCAAAAACATCACTCTGTGATCCGTGGTCAACTTAGTTTAGGGTTTTTTAAGTTACTTTGTATATAAGATTAAGTTTAGTTAGACTGTTTTAATTACTGATTACTTATAAGTTTTTGTCAATAAATACTTGGTTTGATCGGGTAGTTCCCAACGAGTAACACACCCCCAACTGTAACACTGTGGCTAGTTGGCACCTAAATATTTAAAAAAATCCCAACCAGTTACACTGTTACTCGTAGGGAATGCTTTTAATGTTATTCCAACGAGTAACACCCACTATTGCCACACTGTTACGTTAGGAAACTTTAAAAAAATATACCCTACCAGTAAAACTGACAATATTTTACTTTTTACTTAATTCTCGCCAGGGCTTTAAAAAAAATATCTGTCATTGTAATTTTGAAACAATTCAAAACAACAGACTTGCACTTCTGTACGTTTACAAAGAATTTTCCTTGGCTCGCAAGTAGGTTACAAGAGAAAAGAGGCGGGTGCAATCCCAGGGTCAGGCCTACCCTATGCAATATCGCTGCAGTTTTCAATACCGGTAACGGGCCGCGATACCGAAAAATATTCAAGTTTTTGAAAAAATACGTAGTAAGTTACTAAATTTGAAAGTCAACGTTTGTAATTGGTAGATATATTTTATTTTTTTATTATGTATGATGATATCGCTAACACTAAAATAAAATTTAAGTATGAACTGATTAATACTAGTGAAAAAATTAATTGTTTTTCACTGATCAAAATATTGTGTTCAAATATATAAATATTTGAACACAATATTTTGATCAGTGATATATTTTTTTTCTACATAAGATCCTAGGTGTGATAAAAATTGCCGTAATATAATCAAGTGTTCATTTACTTAGATTAAAAGATAGCTGTATTTATTAATGTATAATAATTTAATTTGAAATATGAAATATTTATTAACATAAATATGATTGACAGAATAATTAATTGAAATCAACTAAAACACCAAAATATAACATAAATAAAAAAAACAATAAAAAAAAAATATAACACATGAAAGCTTGATACGTTGCTTGCTTGCCTGATAATAAAATCCCAAATGATTACTACCGATCTTACCTATACATATAATAAACTTATAGAGGTCGAATTTCTGGCAAAATAAAAAAAATAAATGCTAAAAAGCGAGTCTGGAGTTGTAAGAAGTGAAATAGAACTGAAGAGAGAGAATTTTATTTAACTTTATTCATATGGAACGTTAAAGACACCAGTTACACTAAACAAACAGAAATACCAAAAAACAATCATCGATATTTCATATAAAGGAAGTTAAAATTCACGAAACAATCATAATAATTAAATTAAAAATTGATTTAAAATCAATGTAATTCATACATAATTTTTTTTTTTTGTTTTTTTTTATGTGAGCTTGTTCGAGCTTATCTCCGAACCACTGAACCTATTCAAATGCAATTCATTCAATGTATAGAATTCATTCAACTCATTCATTCCATTCATACACTTCATTCATTCATTCCATCAGATAAGCCAGTAGAGATTCTATCCGCCTGTATATTACGCGATGCACGTGACCTATTTCATAGTAAATTGTTGTTACAAACTTGCATCTGATATGCGAGTGCATAATGCTTATTGCACGCTGTACATTTTATAACAAGCTGTACGTATTATATATAAGCTTGATTATATATTTATAGTTAAATGATACATTTATAGCTTGCAAAAATATTAGGTTTCTAATTAATAAGAAGTCTTTTATGAAAAATATTTATATTTATTTCTGCAAAATGTTTTTTGCAGAAATAGTGAGTGAGTTAACAAAACTAAGATTATATTAAGTAAAATTTAACAGATTTTTACATAAAAGATATGTGAGAGAGAGAAAACACCATATTAAACTATAGGTATACTCATATCTTGCCGCTTCCTCACTAAGCGAGCTTGTATCGAGAAAATCAGGTCGCTCGTCTGGCTATAGCTACCACCTCAACCCTCAAGTTGTAAAATCTGTCGCCAAGCACCTAACGGTGTGTTCCGGTAGCCTCCCTTGAGAGCCAGTGTATTCCAGACTAGGCATGCTCCATCTAGGTCTACAGTATCGCTGACGTCATGGTCGTGCGAACTTGTGGTCTAATGCCTAGCTGTTCAGGATAAAAAAAACAGAATCCAAGTCAACTTAAAAAATATTTAATACCTCCTTACACAGACAAGACAAGATTACAGCTTTACTAATATTAATTATACATTTTAGACTTTTTATTGACAAAGGTTAACCTGTAAATATAACGATCAGTACGGATAAGTACAATGAAGACATTAACGATTTATGTACGAAAGGGATTTTGTCTAAATTAACAGGTGAAAATGAATTATATGTAAAAAAATTAATAGTAATTTGCTTACACAGAGGTGTTTATATTTCTTCTGGTTGGTCTTATGTCAGAGTTTTTAGCTATTTACTTATTATTTATGTTTTGATTCTAAGCTGTTCTTATTATTTAATATTACAATATTTTAAAACTATGCCATATACAAATACTTTAACAAAATTGCCATATTTATGAGCAAAACAGGTATTTACTGAAGACAGAGTCGTTTTATAGACCCGACGAGTAGCAAGCAATTCATACTCTGGTGATGCCCTGCATAAATGATGCCGATGCCGACACCAACGCTGACGGCTACGCCGAAGCCGATATACGCATCGGCGTTGGCGTCAGCGTCGGCGTCAGCACCCAATAGCCACTTTAAGAAGTGTAAAGTGACTCCAATTCTGCAGGACAAACATACGTTATAAAACAAAATATTATGTCAATGTTGAATTTTAAAACTACTGGGCTGTTTTTGATAAAAATATATGTTTCAGTAATGTATGGATCCCCGGCCAGGACAGTGTTCATGTATGGATCCCCGGCCAGGACAGTGTTCATGTATGGATCCCCGGCCAGGACAGTGTTCATGTATGGATCCCCGGCCAGGACAGTGTTCATGTATGGATCCCCGGCCAGGACAGTGTTCATGATACCTTACATAGGTTAGGGATTATTAATATTTAATTACAACCAAATTCTGACGTAAATCTAATAATTTCGAATCATAATATTTTCAGCTTAAGAGTATTTAAGCAAAAAGGTGATTTTCGTCTTTTTGTTGTGTCTATTTTGACATTTGTGATGAGATTGATAGACTAATGTGACCATTGTAATCCGCCTAGAAAGTAAAATTGTTCCAGGGATGCCAGAATTCCACTATTCAGAGAAATTAGATATTTTTGTGCATAATGCAGGTTTCATCAGTACATAATATTAACCACATCTTTAAGCGTTTATTGGTAAATGTACACTGTCTTGGCCGAAAATGATAGAAATCCTTTCAATAAAAGTATTAGGTTAAGCAGAGCGTGGAGACGTGAAGCTCAGGAGTAGGGCCAAGTGGTGTGCCGTGGGAGAGCCTTATGATGATTAGGATTAGGACCAATTTGAAAAGTATATACCTTTCTAATAAGGATATTAGTCAAATCGAGGTACGAGTACATACATAAATAAGTAGAACAGAATAAAAAAAAAACAAACAATACCAATGCCGATGCCGATGCCGATGCCGATGCCGATGCCGATGCCGATGCCGACGCCGATGCCGATTCCGCCGCCTACGCCAACAAGGAATTTGTCATCTGCATCGGCGTTGGCGTTGGCGGCGGTTTCGGCACCTAATAGCCACTTTAAAAAGTGTAAGCTGACTCAAACTCTGCAGCCTAAACTGTTACATAACTAAATGTTATATCAATGTTGAATTCGAAAAGTAATAATAATAATATGGGACAACATCCACACAAAGGTGTTCAGGTCCCAAACTAAGCAAAGCCTGTGCTATGATAACCTGATGACTGATATACATACATATATAAGTACTTATATATATAATAAAAACCCAGACAGAGGTCAAACAGACATGTTAATGCACACGAATGTTTAACCTGTCTGGGAATCGAACCCGGGACCAGCGGCGCAGAGGGCAGGGTTGCTACCTACTGCGCCAACCGGACAGTCGAAAAGTTCTGCGTAGCTTTTTAACAAAATTGAATTGATGAAGTTTGATTTTTTTACAGGATTAAGGGACAGTAGACCTCACCTTGATATCTCTATTAGTTAGCGTTCCTGAGAACAAGGGTTTAGGCAGACAGAATGACAAAAAAGTGAGGGTTCCGTTATTTTGCTTTTCAAGTACGGAACTCTAAAAATACAAATAGAGAAACACAGTACCTACACTTCTTAGGACGTTGGTTAAAAAATACACGCCGAGTGTGTGGGTGAGGGGTGAAGTAATCCAAAATGTCGAAAAAATAAAATCTGCCAAGTGCAAGTCGGACTCGCGCACGAAGGATTCCGTACAGTAATTATCTTTTTAACATTAGTTCAAGTTTCAAACTATTATCGTTAATTAATACGAGTACCGAATTAAAAACAACCAAAAAATTACGTACGTTGTGTGGGAGCCCCCCGTGCCCCTTCGAATACTAATTACGTACGTTGTGTGGGAGCCCCCCTTGCCCCCTTCGAATACTAATTACGTACGTTGTGTGGGAGCCCCCCTTGCCCCCTTCGAATACTAATTACGTACGTTGTGTGGGAGCCCCCCGTGCCCCTTCGAATACTAATTACGTACGTTGTGTGGGAGCCCCCCTTGCCCCTTCGAATACTAATTACGTACGTTGTGTGGGAGCCCCCCTTGCCCCTTCGAATACTAATTACGTACGTTGTGTGGGAGCCCCCCTTGCCCCTTCGAATACTAATTACGTACGTTGTGTGGGAGCCCCCCGTGCCCCTTCGAATACTAATTACGTACGTTGTGTGGGAGCCCCCCTTGCCCCTTCGAATACTAATTACGTACGTTGTGTGGGAGCCCCCCGTGCCCCTTCGAATACTAATTACGTACGTTGTGTGGGAGCCCCCCGTGCCCCTTCGAATATTAATTTATTTATTTTATTATTTGTTTTTGAAGTAATATACAATAAAATATTCTGTCTATGTTTGAAGTGTTTCTGTGACTGCTATTATTGTCAAGCAAATAAAGGCAAAAAAAAACATATTTGTTCTATTCTATTTATTGTTGTAGCGGCAACAGAAATACATCATCTGTCTAGCTATCAAGGTTCATGAGATACAGACGCACGGGCGGATAGATGAACCGACGGACAGACGTACAGCGAAATCTTAGTACCTACAATAAAATATTTCTTTATTGCACACCAAAAACAAAATATAAACAATAAAATACAAACAAGAACTTAACATCGGTATTCCATTGGGCGGCCTTATCGCCTAAAGCAATATCTTCCAGACAACCTTGGGATGTATTAGACATTTTGACAGTCACATCGGCTAAAAATAGAAAAAAATGGCATGGTCCAAATACTGTACCGCATGAAAAAAATATTTTATGAATAATCAATAAACACAATTAATACATACCTAAATACATATGTCATACTCGGCAATAGGGTCTCGTTTTCATCCTTTAGTTACAAAACCCTAAAAATGTCCACCCGTGCAAAGCCGGGACGGGCCGCTAGTAAATGATAATCCCGGCAATAACATTACATGTAAGATAATAGATGGAGTCAGGCGTTACTTTGCGGAAATCCATTTATAATAAGATGGTATATACAAAATATTTAGTGTTTTTCCGCCTCGTCTTGATGTCAGCGTGAGAAATCGAAAAAATATTTTAGTTTGTATGGTGTGGTTCCTCCTCACCACCGCCACACCTCACTTTATTATTTCTCTTTCTCTCAGTATCTGACTTCCTCGACACGTGTTTCGCCTTAGCACAAGGCATCCTCAGGAGATGTTGACTCTTCAAGCGCTCGCTCGAAAGTACAAAAAGCACATTAAGTATTAACACAATAATTACATAAGTAAGTAATTACATAAGTGTAAGAATTACATGTAAGTACAAAAAGCACAAGTTTCGCTGCGCACTTTATCTGCCGTAAAGAGTTGTGAAATCAAATGTAAACTAAGTCGCTTAACTCAGTATCTGTTTATCAATGGAAGAAACTTTTCAACTAGGTACTTTGTAATAAATAATACCCCGCTTGTAAGCTAACAACATTTTAAATTAAGCATATCAGTGTTTATTAATATTAGGCTGGCTAGTTTGCGCAGTTGGTAGCAACCCTGCCTTCTGCGCCGCAGGTCCCGGGTTCGGTCCCCAGACAGGCTAAACATTTGTGTGCATGAACATGTCTGTTTGGCCTGTGTCTGGGTGTTTATTATACATATAAGTATGTATATCAGTGATCAGGTTACCATAGCACAAGCTTAGCCTAGTTGGGACCTGAAGACCTTTGTGTGGATGTTGTCCCATATTATTATTATTTCTTTCATAAATGTAGTGACTTGGCAAACGCTCACAGCAACGTAATCTACAAGCTAATCTAAATAGCCATCCATGTAGGTACATTAAAATATATATAGGTACAATGCTCTAATTTTAGATAGTTTCAATTTGTATAACAATAAGCATTCTTATCCGTGTGCGATTGCCAAGTCACTATCGATTTGGTCATTGTAGTTAGCGTTTCTATTTATTTAAAAGATTTTCAAGTCTGTATTTACTCTCTGAGTTTGCGTTTTCACCCGAAAGTAGGTGATGGTAATTTTTTATGAAATACATTTGTACGGTTTTCGCACAGTCTATGGTTAGGATATGTGATATATGCGTAATATATATCAATTTAATTTTTATTTTATATTTTTAATATTTAGAATTTACAGGCTATTCATATGTTAGAGTAAAGTTTATGTCTTATTGTGTTCGAGTTTTATATATTTTATGTGAGCGATGAGGAATTATAAATAATCTAGATGGGTCTTTTTACACGTTGACAAATTATTAACAAAGAGAGATAAATTGTAAGATTTGGAATTAACGGTTTGGAAGAATGATAGGTATTTGTAGAAGGAGAACCTCAAATCCACCGAGATTTGTGTTTATTTAGAAGTAAAAATAATAATAATTGAAATATTCTCAGTAAAAATTCGACAACAAACATAGAAAATGTTTTCTGTCGAATTTTCTTTTGACAGATAGTGTCAAACGTACACCATTAGTAAATAATATTAAAAACAAAACAAAAAGAGTTTTATAAACAAAAGAGGCTAGACCGTCTCAGGCGTATATGAGAAATGTGTTACAATGGTCAGTGTATTAGTAATTGCCTATGTGTCATGTGCGTAGGCAAATGAATCCACTAACCGTTTTGTAGCGATGGTGGTGGAGTGTTGGTGAGGTCGATTGCCACGCAAAAGGTACGAGGTTCGATCTCACGAAACATGCAAAAAGAGCCTGAGCTACCGGTGAAGGATAACATCGTGAGGAAGCTAAAGCATGGTGGTAGGGCGTTTCCTATCGCTCGTCTGGCTAGCTACTACCCTCAAGTTGTAAAGTCTGTCGCCAACGCCTAAAGGTGTGTTCTGGCAGCCTTCCTTGAGAGCCAGTGTATTCCAGACTAGGCATGCTTCATCTAGGACTCCAGTATCGCTGACTTTCGTGGTCTTACGAACTTGTGGTCAAATGCCTAGCTGTGCAGGATAAAAATAATATACCAACCTTTGGCGCGTTCAGCTTCAGCAGCAGCTACGTATGTCAAGTGCGGCTGTAGACCGTCCTTGCAGTGTCGTGGGAGATCACAGAGCTCCACTATGTCTAAATTAATTTTTATTAAGGGAGCATTGTTTCTTCACCCTTTCTTAACTGGTTGTGAGGTGCGTGACGTCACCACCCGGTTCCAACGGAAGATCAACGCTGGTTGTTGTCAGCCAGCATTATGTTGAGATGGGTGTGGTTAGTGACAGAAAGCAGTAATTAAGTTTAAATAATTTTGTTTAGTTGTGTATTACTCAGTTATTTTCAAATAAAAAAAATATTCTATTATATTTTCATTATCAATGTATATAAATATCAATGTCACTTTTCTTTGTAATTTTATAACTCAAGAACGGGCTCACCTATACAAACCAAATGTTAGGCTTTGTTCGGACTATTTAGTAGATGGTTTATGTGGAGTTTGCACAAAATCAATCGAGCGGTTCTTCATTTATCACATTTTCATTATTTCACTTTATACGTAGCTAAGCACGTACTACCGGGTCGATAGTATTTTATAAACTTACACCAGTTCGGAAATTTGCATAGATTCTAACACTTTCAAACTAAGAGAGTGCGATACGCACGACCTCTTGATTGCAACTACTCATCAGTGTAGGTAGATGGGAAGATTTGATCATTAATTTGTATCTACCCTCATTTTATTACAAATTCGAACAACATTGTCCATGTAGTTTTTTTATTATCTAGGTGCGCTGAATTGAATTAGGTTGACATTTTTTTATAAAAACTATGTAATTGAATTTCCACAAATATTATAAAGTGAAGAAATACAATAAATTAAAAGACAAAACAGAATGTAATAACTTCGAAAAATCTTTAAAAATTGCATTATTCATATTTGTTGAACCTACTCACTCCTCCTCTCTCCGACCCTCCCTTACTCTGAAGCTACAATTTCCTACATCGTCCTTAAACCTTTACTAGCATTCCTCTTTTACTGTGCGGGCTATCACTTTATGGAATGCACTGCCATTGTCCATTAGGCAGGTAAAATACCTTCCTACATTTCAGGACATTGTGTTCACTCGTTATTTCTCGTAGCATAAATCGGTATTGGTATTTTTAAAACATTATAAATTGAACAGGGATACCATCTTATAGCTTATTTTCATGTTTAAATATATTTTATTTAATCGTTTTAGTTAGTTTTGATTCACGTATGGTAACTTTTTTTTAATTGTAGCTATTAGTTTGGTTGCACCAATCGTTTTTTTTTATATTAGTTCCCTCCATCCAAAGGTTGCCTAGAAGAAATTGCTTTAGGTAATAAGGCCGTCCAGTGTACTACTCTTGTATAGATTTGTCTTGCTGTATATTTTATTTTTGTTTGGTGTGCAATAAAGCAATATTAATACATTCATTAGAAGATCAGTGCTATTATAGTGTTGAAGAATGTTTAAACGATAAAACTTTATAATGAAATTAAATAAATGTGTGCGCTCCACTCAACATATCGCTATACCCGAGTAAGGTTAATATTAGATAAAAAAAAAAGTTAAATAGTTTATTGCCAAAAACGAGAATTATAACTATAGAGTACATATGAGGCACAAGTACAGAAATCGTTAGCAAGTCAGCTTATATGATATGTCAGTATTTATTGCATTATGTTAACATCTGCATGTAATATCTAATTATGGAATAAATATCTTGAGTATTGAACATTGACAATCAACCCAAGAAGTAAAAAAAGGCAATAAAAATATCCACTCGTGACTGGTTGATTACTTTGATGTGTTAAGAAAGAAATAAAGAAATTTTATTTGTACCAAAAGAACTATTTGTACTTACAGAGACTTCTTCCTCACTATATATATATATATTTATAATTGCTAAAGTAACTCTGTCTGTTTCGCTTTCACGCCAAAACCACTGGAACAATCTGAATGAAATTTGGTGCACAGGTAGATTGGACCCCGGGAAAGGACATAGGATTTTTATTAACCGGTTTTTAAAAAAAGAGGTTCCCCATTAACTCGATAATCCAGTGAGGAACTACGCGGTTGAAGCAGCAGGGCACAGCTAGTAATTAATAAAACTGTTAACCAAAGGCGTTAACAGTTGTATTTGTTATTAAGTATTGATTATGTTAATTTAATTAGTAGCTTAATAACTTTGTTAAACTAACTACATAAGATATTTGCTACTTTAAATATTTAAGAGGATCACCGACCCTTCACCGTTTTCGTGTTTCTGATACAATGTTCGTTCCGAGTCTTACCTCTTTTCACCCCCTAAATTGTAACGTAATTCTTTGTTATTGGTGTCAATCGCTTCACTGTTGTTTATTTTAGGTCTACACGTTTCATTATTATTTTGAAAAAAGTTATTGAATTCTGCATAATAAAGTCTTTTAATAGGCATCGTATCAGCGCAAAAATATGACTGATTAGGAAGCTTGTAAATTTAAAGTGATATAAAAAATAGAAAAAAATAAAACGGTATAACCTAGTAAATAATGTGTTAGCTTTGTGAAAAAAAACCCACTGTAATCGGACAACAATAAAATGTAGAAAAGAGCTATATCTTATTGTAAGGACAAGTTAGTGGTCTATAGCTGTCTTAAGAACACTTTGTAAATAATTGCAAGAAATATAATATGAATACTGAATATGCCATATTTTTAAACGCTGTAAGAGTTTATTTGTACCAGACATCAACTGTCATGAAAAAGTGATGTAATGTTGTAACCAGCACTTTGCCAACGACGAAATTACAACTGCAATAAAATTTTATAGTTATTTTACTAGTACTTATGAAGACTGTTAATCTCGTCAATACGGTTTATTTGATACTAGCTGTACCCGCGACTTCGTTCGCGGTTGCTAACCTTGCATAAATATATCAGCGGGACTTAAACAATCAGAATATGTATATCAGTGGTCCTTTTGAAAGTCTTATCATTGTAAAAGATACAATACGATAGCAGTGTTTTGAACTGTACATTTGATTAATTAAAGCAATACAGAAGTTTGCACAATTATGTTCACCAAGAGTGGTCAATTTTTAAGAACTAAATTTCATTTTGCAAATTCAGTACTTAACCCATAGTTTTTTTTTCTAATGTATTTTTCCCGAACGCCCATTTTTTTTTTAATTTAAGACTGGTTGGCATTTGACAACCAGTTAATTTTTTAATTCAATTCTATTCGATTTGATTCGATTCGATGCGATCCGATCCGATCCGATCCGATCCGATCCGATCCGATCCGATCCGATCCGATCCGATCCGATCCGATCCGATCTGATCCAATCAATCCAATCCAATTCAATTCCATTCCATTCCATTCTATTCCATTCCATTCCATTCATATTTTAAAAAATAACATGCAAAAATATTGAGTACACTTCAATTGAAGTCATGCAAAGTGATCGCGAAACTCATGCACACCCTAAGCCGCAGCGCCGCCTCGGTGCGAAACTAAGACACAGTGACGGCGAAACGTTTGGCACGACTCAGATTTACGTAATCGCGCTTAACCATATTTCTCAACATATGTATTTCTCAGTTATTAGTAAACAAATATGCAAAATGTCTTTGTTATGTATATTACATTATTATATCAGTAATATTAGTTCCATGTACTCACACTGGACGCACACGTAATGTTCATTGTCACTGACGACAATCTGAAGTCCAGCGTATAATTCAGGTGGGTCTGCCCCACGCTTTACATACGCGCCTGCAGAATAAAGTCGCTTTCTACTTCACTAAAAGTGTTACTTCTCTTATTTACCCTGTATATGATTACATAGTTACATACAGTATGTACATACAAAAAATGCTTATTTGTGTTTGTATGTAGTGACAATACAAAACTTTGTATGAACAGTTGGCACGTATGTATGTGTCTATAGTCAACAATGTTCTTAGTAATGCTTAACACCCATGACATGGGTGTATCCAATTACACTGGTACAAGGATATGTAAATATTTAGTAACTTTTCTTTAACACTTAATAGCACGATGTATTAAAATTAAGAAAACAAAAAAAAAAACAATCCGAATTTACGTAGTGAAATTACAAATAATACAAAACTGTAATGTTAGATTTTCGGCAACTTTTGTTATGATTAAATAAAATAACGTTCGTTACAGGCAAATTATTTAACATTTGAATTAATAAATACTTTCTTAAAAACCTTTGAAATCTTATTTACATATTTAGTTGACCCGAGCGAAACGTCTTTGCTTCGAGTCCGGCAAAACAATCATTGGTTTGTAAGTTTGTATTTTAGTTCGCCACGTACAGGTCGTTGTTTTCATCTAATCTTGACAATACTTGGTATATATATGGGTTCAACGAATTTTAATATTTTTGAAGCGTCAAATAAAATATTTCTATTTCGTCATTCGACCAGGATTGCCATTCAACGTGGCAATGCAACCAGCATTCTGGTAGCTTTCCCTTCTACTGTGGGTTTATTATTATATTAGCTTTTATAACTGGGAGAATGTTTTTCTTCCTTTGCTTTTTTGTTTAAACAACAGTACTTTAGATGTTCCTAAAATTAAAAACCGTTTTTAGCCGTCGGAATTTTTGTTAATGTTATATTAAAAAGCCGAAAGTTTGCTTGAAATTACAATAACCACGACTAATTTGATAAAGGCTTTCATTATATAGTACCTACCTGCTTTTAAAAGAAGGTCTAAAATACAAGGCTCTCATTCCTTAACGAAAAACGAGATTCCTGGTTAAAAATTAGTGACGTGTGTTTAAAGTTATGTTGACGAAATACATTATTGATTTGTGAAACTAGATGTAAGATTTTTTCTATATATTTGCAGCCTTATTAATAAACTCGTCTTAACTTTAATCGCCTTTGTCTTGTATTGGCGCGTGACGTTCTCCATTGGATAGAACAAGACAAAAGATGCTCTAAGTTAAAACGCGTTTATTAATAAGGCAGTTGATGTTTGTGTGTCTGCAATAAAGGTTTAATTTATTTATTCTCACGATGCATATGCATGCATCGTGAGAATAAATAAATAAAATAACGGCCACGCCGTAAAAAAATTGACATTGGCATAGTGAATACCGTTAGTAAATTCTACGCGTTTAAAATAACGTGGCCGCGTTAACATTGATATGTTCATAGTGAATCCTGTAGCTGCAATCTCACAAATTAAATATACGCTAAAATTTAATTCTAACAATGTCTGACACACCAATGTACCCTTGCCTCACTACATAGGTATGCCATATCATCACCTTATAATTACTTTCCATCATCATGACCTAAATGTCCTAAGCTTTGATTATCTATACGTCTAGATAAGGCGACGCGCTTCAATGAAACTATAACAAACAGGCCAAAACGTAGCATTTTGAAGCGATGATGGTCCAGTGATTAGTGGGGTCGATTGCCCTGTAAGAGATATGAGGCTTGATCCCACATTTCACTATAAAAACAGCCTGAGCTACCGGTATAGTAAAATATCGGGGGGAACTATTACATACCGCTAGAGCGTTTTAGACTACTAAGTTACTACCATCCTTGAGTTGATAAAATCTGTCTCCATGCATAACGATGTCTTAAAATCCAGTGTATTCCAGGCTAGGAATATTTCATTTTATCTAGGGCCACAGTGTCGCTGACTTCCGTGCTCGTTGTTAAATTCCTAACTGCCTTGACTATAAAAATCTTTGCTAAGGCAGTGTGCGTGAAAACTACGTTATACCACGTAATATTCTACTTGTCGATGTGTGTGTGCGTAATACGCCATTAAATCACGGTTATAAACTGGATTGTAAAAAAAAGTTTTATGTACTTATAAGAAACAAAAACTTGAAGAAACTAGACAATAGAGGTGTATGTTACACCTCTATTTTTACAGGACTGCGAAAGAAGAAGGGATATGTTTTGGGACAATGGGTCTTCATTTAGTTCGAGGTTGGAGATAGTGAACCATTTCAACCACCGTTTCGCGAATGTCAATCAATTCGTCTTTTTCGTAAGAATGACACTAGGTATAACAAAATTTAAAAGAAAATAGTTAAGGATGATACACATGTTTAACGATTTAGCAGTCGGGTTTTTTCGAACTCGCATCTAACCACTTGTTACTGACGAGTTTATGCTGTCAGTCTTAGTCTAATAAATAATCAAAGGTTTAGATAGTAAGGTAATAAGGTAGTAGATATAGACCCTTGTAACACACAATTAAGACCTCAATTAGGCAGTATTGTTTGCTTGTTGCTTTATAAAGTTTTGTAATGATTAGACTTATGCAGCGTTATCGATTATGAGTAGTAGGGATTCCAGAGTTCTGGCTCACCCAAAAAAGTTCTAACTCACACCCCTAAAGTCGAGTCAGGGCAACCTCAACGACTAAAAAAAAAAAAAAAAAATTGGTGTCGTTTTAGGGGTTTTTGGGGTCGCCCGATCGATTGACGCTATCAGATTTGTGATATCTCTTGCGGATCAGGAGATAGCTTTTTGGTTTAAAGGGCTCCAGTACCCCGTCATAAAAGCGTGCTGATCCCTCTATTGTATTCAATGCTCGCAGCCCTTTCCTTTGTAGCCTCTATTGTAATACGCGCTCGGTGTTCTATTGTGCTACGCGCTCGGTGCGTTCCATTGTTATACTACGTACGGTATGACCAAAATATTTTCTTTAAACTAACCTTGGTCCATGGTTTTGGTATTTTTGTAGGTATAGATATTACTTTTTTATCATAATCTAACCTAACCTAACCTAAACACTGGTACACAGTTCCCTGCGTGGCATTTTCCAAAATAAAACAACCTTTCTTGTCGTCACATATTTTATTTAAAATAGCATTTAAACAATTCGCACACTAATACATCATTCGAAAGAGTACTACTTTTCGCAAATAAATTGACTAAATCTAGCATACTATTACCATGGAATTTACAGAACAAATACACTAAACTATAATGGCCACATACGGGAGTCCAATCATTTTGTATCCTCTTCGTATTGAAATCCCATACTCTGCAATTTCTATCCAGAAAAGTCCTGTGGCACCCCGTGGGTGCTCGACCAAAGGAGTCAAAATATTGACCTACGTTGTTTTTGTCTATGTGAATAGCTACCCAATGGGAGCCTGCCTTAGTATCGGGATCTGTATTGCTCACTAAGAACGAAGGCGCTCCGATATGTATCGGTAATCTGTTCGCTGCATACACGCTGTTTTCTAAGGTCGGGTGAATTTGTCGTAAATATTTCTTAATCTCAAGCGTATTCATACTTGTGATTACTTGCGAAGATAACTTGCTAATGACTAATTTTTAAAACATGGCCTTTATATTTAAGAAAATAAACAAAGATGTCAGGTATTATAACAATTTATTTTTATTCGAATACATTATACATCACTTATAACTAGATTACAAACTAAATACAATTTCATCTTAACTACTGTAGTCGACGATTACATTGCGATTCTTATCTATTTCAATTACATTATCGAACTCGGCATAAACAATACAGTTGATGGTTTGAGACAGAGCAGATTCAAAACGAACTTCCAATCTTACGCTACCATTTCTTATCAGATTCCAGTGACTTGATGAGTTTGCTGATAAATCAGGAGTTAAGTCAAAAGCTAGTAGGCAATAGCCTTTAGCATACTCTTCCCTAGATATTCCATTGCCTTCGTTAAGAAAATGTATGCCCGTTCCTGAGAATAATGTATGATAGGCTGCAGTGTAAATATTATTCGTGAATGATGGTTGTAACGCTTTAGAAGGTATTTGCTGACCATCGATATATAAACTAAATGAACTCATATCGTAGTTTTCAAAATTAAAAGGGTTTTTTACGAGACTCCCATTGAACGCTACGTTATTAACAAACCCAACTATACATCTCTTAGGTACCTGTCCCAGGAAAATGTTATCGAGGGTTTTTCCCTGAACCCCTGATGGTATCGTTAAACAATTTATTTTTATTCGAATACATTATACATCACTTATAACTAGATTACAAACTAAATACAATTTCATCTTAACTACTGTATTTCAATTACATTATCGAACTTAAACTAATTGAACTCATATCGTAGTTTTCAAAATTAAAGTAATTTCTAGTTACACTACTATTTTACAACGCTATTTTTAAAAATATAATCTTATTACTTTATCAAACAGTTCTCGACAGATAGGACATTTATTTTTTAAAGATAACATACATTTTCCACAGCTTACAGTGTGACCGCAAGGTATAAAACATATACACACTTCTTCAAATAAACAAATCTTACAAGTCATGTCTCTGTTGTTACTTTTATTGATATCAAGACTATCAAATTGTTTTATAACATCAGCATCTTTATGGCTAATTGTTTTAATGTCTCTATTAATAACACTTCTTATGTATTTCTCACCTTTTACGAGAAAAACATATGCACAATCTTGAAAAAACCGGGTATGTTCCTCCCATGGTATATCTTGAAACATCCAGTCCTTTATACCACCTCCGCAAAAGTAACACCGCACACGATCACTTTGTCCAGTGTAAAAAAAACCAGCTTCAGCCATATCTTTAGGTTTCTGACCTAAGCCTTTCGGCCAAGAGTCAAAACTACGCAAACGCGTTGATTCAAGAGAATAATGACGATAAACAGGTTGCTTGAGCTCCATATTAAAATATTAAGTATTAAATATCAGATGTTAAAAACATGTGGACTTATCGAGTGCTTTCGGATTAATGACAAGAACCAAATCTAAAAACGTATTACGATCGCTTGTCTTCGAAAACAAGTTTCAACTTGATCTACCCAACCACGATATCAAACAATGGTCATCTAAAAATGTACTATTGATTTACCTCTAATATAAGCCGTTATTGCATCCCTTTGTAGCAATAATGCATTGTTAAGGTAATGGTTAACTCCAGGTATCGGGAGTTGCAAGTCAAAACGCGTTCAGTTCTTTGTCTTATGTATGGTCCTATTATGCTTTGTTATCGGTTCATCTGTTTGCATCCGTTGGTTGTAAAAAATATTGGTAAAGTAATGGTGGTTCACTCCAGGTAGCGGGAATCACAAGTCATAACATGTTCAGTTCTTTGTCTTATTTGTGGACAAAGAGTTGGCTATTCTCTATATAAGCTCGAATTTGAGATAGAGCTCTCTCAGTTTGTGGAAACATTCTTACAGTGAACTGTAGGCTCTTTGTATTATTATAAAGTGCTAGTGTTGTGTTGTTAATCCGAATTCTACAGAATGGAGGTAAGAAAAAGGTATACCACTAATTATTGTTTGAACTTTTTGTAAATCTTCTTTTGTTTATTGTTTCTGACTATCTACTTTACTATATTTTATTATCGTTATCCTGAAGATGTGCTTGCATTTAACCATATCCACCCTGATGTTAAGCAATAACATGATCTTAGATTGATGAGGTTTGCTAAGAAGGAACTTGCTTACTCTAGATTTAAAAGACGTGTATGTCTTTACAAATATGTCAAAAACTCATATAATAATCTGTTTTTTTCAGAACATGAATTTTGAAGAAAATACATTCAAACAATATTATTATCAACCTACATTATCAGATGAAGATACTACTGATAACTTAATCATTAATAACCAAACTCCAAAAAGAAAACGAGAGGAAGAACAAAATATTGATGAGTTATTTAATTGCACTAAAAACAAAACTAAAAAGCAGTCTCAGTGCTCATCAGTGTCCAGGACTCAGGCTAACGGGAGTGTAGCATACATGACAACAAATGCTGATTACACATCGGCTTCCACACACTTACTAAAGATTGAAGTCTATGATTTGAAAAAGATCGCAACAATACCGAGCTCGCAACATTGGAAACATGCACAAACACGAGTCAAATATTATTTAAACGAAACAAATCAAAATTTTTTAAGTATGAAACAAATAATTTACAATATTACTAAAGAAATTTCAATGACAGATACTTGCAAAAAAATGTCTTTTAACCATAGTGATAATTAATAACGATGGGTTACTCACTCACTCAGTTAATTTTAGTTCTAAGAATGTACACATTTTGTGAATAGTTCAGTAGATAATTTTTTTTTTCGCAAGAAGACAATAGGTTTTTACCTGACTTAATGTGTATAAGTACTCTCTAAAAGTTAGAATATTCCTCATTTATGATATATCCCTCGAGCTGTCTGAATGATGACTCTCTTTCAAAATGGAACGTGATTGTGTCAGTGCCTTTTTTGCAAACTCTGGGCTTGAAGTAATTCACGAAGAGTTCGAACATAGTGAAAATATTGTCAAATGTGGACTCGATGACATTTGTGAAGTGATTGATATGGTAGAACTATGTAAAAAAGTGGAAGAATTTGAAAAATTTGATGTCAATTATGACAACGAACTCTATGAAATTTGTGTTGCGGTTGAAAACAGTGAAATGTAAGTAATAAACATAATTATATTTTACCCTATTATTATAACTACTTTTTTTACTTGATAACTGGTTGAATTAAAATCTTTATTATCATAGTCAGAATGTATTTTTCAAAGATCACTCTTGAATAATAACAGAAATTTTAAGTTGTTAGCTAGTTAAATAAAAATTTAATGTCTAACATTTGATCTGTTTCAATAACTTTATTTTGTTTTTCTTACAGCCAACGATCATCATCTTCTTCACAGCATCAAGTTCAAACAGGACGAGGAGGAATCACAATGAAACGAAGTGCTGGTGATGAAAACAACGACAACAACCTCGCAAAGAGACCATGTAATGAAGAAACCTCAACTTCATATGATAAGGTACAATGTAATACATGTAATATATTAGTCAGCAAAAGATACTTCACAAACCATGTTAAGAGCAATACTCATAAAAATAATGTTTTAAAGTCTCACAGTTCTTTAAAAAATGTAACAGTAATAGAATCTGCTTTCAACCAACGCATTATTTCTTATAAAGTGAAAAGTAAACAGGTAACTAAGTTAATTTTTGAAACACCAGAATTATTTTTAGATTCAATCAAAGACGATTTAATTTTTTTAATTAAAGAAGCAATTAATCAACACACGTCCCTTAAAGTAAACTTTGTTTTACACGCAGATTTTATTCAGCAAACAAAACAATTATCTAATTCTTTTGATTTTCAAACGAGTAATTTTATATTATCGAAAGCAGATGATTTAAATATTTTTATGACAACTTTGCGCAACTTATTAGCTCATAAAATAAGTACATTTGAGAAAAAGGATAGCGGATGGAGTTTGGTTAAAATTGATAATATTGAACTCAACATAAATAAATTTAGTCCTCTACGCGGCACTTCATTCATTGAGCTACCTAAAGATATAAAAGATAAAAAAGCAGTTGTAAACGTGAAAAATTCTGATAACTCATGTTTTAAATGGGCATTACTCTCCGCCTTGTATCCGGTCAACAAAAACTCAGAACGGACATCATCTTACAGTATCCATTCAAATAAATTAAAATTTGAGGGGGTGTCCTTTCCAGTTAAATTGAGAGATATATCTAAAATAGAGAATCAAAATAATTTAAGCATTAATGTTTTTGGATTAGAATTTGATAGCATAACAAAAATACATAGCGTTGTAGGTCCACTTTATTTCACAAAATGTCGTAAAAGTACACATATCAATTTGTTATACATACAAAAAGAGTTCAACGGTCACTATTGTTATATAAAGAATTTATCTCGATTAGTAAGTAAACAGATATCTAATACAAATGGTGCTGTTCACATATGTGATGGGTGTCTAGTACGTTTTACCACCCGAGACAGATTGACCAACCATCAACAACACGACTGTTCTCACATCACTACCAACCTACCTAACAGTGAGAAAACATCAAAAAATTGGTTTGGACAACCTGTATCAAATAACGAAATTAAGTTTAATAAATTTCAAAAGAAAATGAAGATTCCATTCGTTATATATGCTGATTTTGAAGCGTTTTTAAAACCCATACAGACATGCGCTAACGACCCATCAAAATCATATACCAGTAACGTTCAGAAACACGAACCTTACAGTTTCGGATACTACATCAAATGCGCATACGATGACAGTTTGTCTAAGTATGAATCATACAGTGGTCCAAACTGTGCACAAGAATTTATGAAACGCTTGCATGGCGATTTAAAAATAATTTGTATTAAAAATCACTTTCAAAAAACTCCAAAACCGCTATCAACTATAGACACCGATAAAGTAGATACCTCAAAAACCTGTCACATTTGTGAAACTGACTTACATGGTGAAAAAGTTCTTGACTTTGATTGGCAAACCGGTGATTTTAGAGGTGTTGCACATGAAGTATGTGAGAAAAAGTTCTGTGTCCCTCGTTATATCCCTGTTTTTCTGCATAATCTTAGTAATTATGATTCACATTTTATTGTTCATGCACTACATTTAGTAGAAGGTGAAGTTGATTTAATCCCCCAGAACAAAGAGAAGTATATTTCGTTCTCAAAGCATCTAACAATAAATAACCAAAAAGTCAGTTTACGATTTGTAGACTCTTTTAGATTTTTACCCTGCAGTCTAGACCAGCTAGCAAAAAATCTAAAAAATAATGAATTTCATGAAACTAAAAAGAACTTCCCTGAGAAAGATGATTTCGATCGAGTCAGACAGAAGGGTGTTTACCCATATGAGTTTATGACATCACATGACTCTCTGAAATTACCCCATTTACCAAATCAAGATCAATTTTACAGTTCGCTTACTGATACAAACATTTCAGGTGATGATTATAACCGCGCACAAGATGTTTGGCAACACTTTGTTTGTCGAAACATGTTAGATTATTCCAACTTATATCTAAAAACAGATGTATTGTTGTTAACTGATGTTTTTGAAAATTTTCGAGACCTTTGTCACAGTACCTATGGCTTAGATCCGGCACACTATTATACAGCACCAGGGCTTAGTTGGGATGCTATGCTAAAACAAACAAAAGTAAAATTAGAACTAATGACCGATATTGATCAAATTGCTTTTGTCAAGGCAGGCATCAGAGGCGGTGTATCTCAATGTAGTAATCGTTATGCAAAAGCTAATAATAAATTTTTGGATGATTATAATGAAAATGTACCAGAATCATACTTAGCTTATTTTGATGCAAACAACCTTTATGGCTGGGCTATGTCGCAGTTTCTTCCCGAGGGGGGTTTTGAGTGGGTGAGCTCGGCTACAAATTTTGAAGTTGATGATACATCTGAATACGGATTTATTTTAGAAGTTGATTTGGAGTATCCTGAGGAACTTCATGATTTGCATTCGGACTTACCATTATGTCCAGAAAATATATGCGTGGGGGAGTCAAAAGAACAAAAACTTGTACCAAACTTGAATAATAAAGAAAAATATAAAATTCATTACCAAAACCTTAAGCAATACTTGAAAATGGGTTTAAAATTAACAAAAATTCATAGAATATTAAAATTTCGACAAAGTCCTTGGCTAAAAAAATACATTGATTTAAACACCGAATTAAGAACAAAAGCTGTTTCAGATTTTGAGAAAGATTTTTTTAAATTGATGAATAATTCGGTTTTTGGAAAAACGATGGAAAATGTAGAAAAAAGAGTTAATGTAAAATTGTTAACGCACTGGGAAAATCACGGTAAAAATTTAGGTGTGCAAGATTGGATTGCAAAACCTGAATTTAGCAGCCTCTCTGTTTTTTCGGATAATTTAGTAGCGGTGCAATTGCAAAAAACAAAAGTGTGCTACGATAAACCCATTTACTTGGGTTTTTCTATCTTAGACATATCAAAAACATTGATGTATGAATTTCATTACGAGTATATGCTCACTAAGTTTGAGAAAAAATGTAAATTATTATACACTGATACCGATAGTTTAATATATCAAATTTTCACAAACGATTTTTATGAAAACATAAAACCAGACCTGAATTCGCGATTTGATACCTCTGATTATCCTTCGAATAATATTTTCGGCTTTCCTCAAATAAACAAAAAAAAATTAGGTTTCTTCAAAGATGAAAATAATGGAAAAATTATCAAAGAATTTGTAGGGTTAAGATCAAAAATGTATGCAATTCAAACAGAAAATAAATTGACTGCAAAAGCAAAAGGTGTTAACAAATGTGTAACGAAACGGATGACATTGGAAATTTATAAATCATGTCTATTCAACAGAAATGTTCAATATGATGCGATGTACAGATTTAAATCAATCAAACACACAATATTTACACAGAAAATAAACAAAATATGTTTATCTTACAATGATACAAAAAGGTTAATTTTATCTAACAATGTTGACACATTGGCATGGGGTCATTACAAATTGAGAAAAGTATTCGAAGTGGATATTTAAATAGTATAGTTAAATGTAAGTTGTAAATAATAATATAAATTGTAGATTTAAGATAATCATAATATAATAAATAAGATGTATTTTAGTATTGTAAGTTGTAAATAATGTTACTTTTTTCTTAGTATGTGAATAAAGAGTGTAAATAAATTTATTTTTAGTACTTATCCATTGTTTAGATGTAACTAGTAAATAATGTAAGATTATTAGTTTCCATGTATTTTTTCTATTTTTTAACTATATTCATTTATGAAATATAATGATTGCAACATAAAATAACGTTTTATTCCCTTTCCAAACCCTTTAGGGCTTACACGTGTTAGAATGTATCACTTTGTTCATCCGTTCACTGCCATAGTAGCTGGTCCAAGCGGGTGTGGGAAATCCAATTTTGTAACAAACTTTGTGAAGTGTAGAAAAGAAATTTGTAGTGCTGAATTTGTTCAAATTACTTGGTGTTTTGATGAAGCGCAGCCTTTGTACAATCTTAAAAATGTAAATTATTGTCAAGGTGTGCCAGACATTAGTATGTTTGATGGAAAGGAAGCTCAACTATTGGTTATTGATGACCTCATGAGGGAATCAGATGGACGCATTGTTGATATATTTACCAAAGGTAGTCATCATAGAAACTTGAGTGTTTTTTATTTAACACAAAACTTGTTTCATCAAGGTAAAGGACAAAGAGACATATCTCTAAACTCTAATTATATTATCTATTTCAAAAATCCTCGAGATAAAACTCAAATCCGATACCTAGCACGACAAGTATCACCAGAAAATACAAAGTTTATGGAAGATTCATACAAAGATGCCACTACAGAAGCCCATGGATATTTGATGATTGATTTAAAACAAGACACTAGTGATATATGTCGTTTTAAAACCAAAATATTTCCTTCAGATGGATATTGCACTGTTTATGTTCCAACAAAATCATTTAAATATGCAAAAAACCAGCAGATTCCCATCATTCATAAATAATGCATCGAAGCTTAAGGACGCATAAAGATTTACTTAGCGCTCTGCATACACTTAAACCAAAATATCAAAAAGCACTTTTAAAATCATGTGATGAGGAAGAAATTAATTGCATTTGTGAAATAATTCATAACGTTTTAAAAGGTAAGGTGCCTCTTGAAGCAAAAGCAAAGAAAAAATTAAAAAAACATAAAGAACTACTCCGAAAACTAGTGCGTAAAAGTACAAACAAAGTTCGTAAACACATAATAGTTCAAAAAGGGGGCTCTTTTTTACCAATAATTTTGGGTTCAATTCTGAGTTCATTAATTGGATCACTTGTTTGAAAAATGGAACACGCTAAAAAAATGTTACTCATTGATCCAAGTGTAATTGAAAAAATAAAACAACATAATTCTGCTGATAACCCGTTAACGCGATTAGACACTGAAATGCAGAATATTTTGAAAAGTGATATGGAAGATAGAAAGAAGTGTATGTTATACTTACAAACTTTGCAAAGATACTTACATTTTACCGAAGAAGGACGTCAACCTCTAGAACTACCTTTAGTTTCTCATACTAATGTATCAGAAGACGTTGAAATGGACAATAAAACCAGAGCCATTGACACTAAAGATGCAGTTGCTATACAGAAACCAAACGAAGACGTGGGACAGTTGAAATGTACTCCTTACAACTTTAAACATATACTCAGTCTGATACCAAAATCATATATAAAGAAAGGTGAGGGATTATTAAACTTAGTGGCTTCGAATACAAACAAAATTAATTGGGATGAGCTGGGTACAGTTACCATTGACAGCAAAAAAGTCCCCGGAAGTAATATTTTAGACCTAGTCAATGATTCTATAAGACCGCTAAAGAAAACTGATCCAATAGGGTGGCGAGAATTTGCCACCGCATTAAAAGAAATTCAAATACCGTTGGCTTACATTGGAAATTCAAGAAGAGTCGATTTTATAAAACAACTTCAACTGGAAGATCTTGGACAACACACACCGAAGGAAGTATTTGCAACACCCACTTCCCAGAACAGGTATAAACACGTTAGGAGAATCAGGCAGCATATAGATTGGGAGAAATGGACTCCTTATTAGAAATAAACAATATCTATTATAATCCATCACACCCTGCTGGATATGCTAGTATTAACAAATTAGTTAAAGCAATGAAAGGTAAAATGAATAGACAAGATGTAAAAAAATGGCTTCAGACACAAGAAACATACACACTACATAAACCAGTCCACAAGAAGTTTGCACGAAACAAATATGTATTATCTAATCTTAATGAACTATGGCAGGCTGACTTAAGTGATATGAGAACTTATTCAAAACATAATGATGGTTTTAATTACATTCTTTGTGTTATTGATGTCTTTACTAAATATGCATATGCTCGACCAATGAAAAGTAAAAATTCGAACACTATTAAAACATGTTTTGAAAGCATATTTCATGAGGCTGATACAACGCCAACTCATATTCAATCTGATAAAGGAACTGAATTTGTTTCAAAGGATGTTCAGAAATACTTCAAAACTAAGAAGGTTAATTACTATATTACAAATAACCCTGATATAAAAGCCAGCATTGTTGAAAGATTTCAAAGGACACTTAAAATGAAGATGTGGCGTTATTTCACCCACAAAAATACGTATAAGTACACTGACATTTTACAAGATTTAATATATGCATATAATCATACCTACCATTCTAGTATTAAGATGCGCCCTTGTGATGTAAATTCAAATAATATAATGACTGTATGGAACAACTTGTATAGTTCTAAAAATGATCTAAATATCACAAGAACTTCTTTACCGAAATTACACACTGGAGACTATGTAAGAATAACCAAATATAAACACATTTTTCAAAAAGGTTACGAGTCTAATTGGAGTGATGAAATATTTATAATCACTTCGGTTATAGATCGCTCTCCATTTGTTGTCTATACACTTAAAGATTTAAAGGAAGAAGCTATAGTTGGAACTTTTTATGAAAGGGAATTACAGAAAGTGTCATATGACCCCACCTCAATTTATAAAATAGATAAAATCATTAGTTCTCGTATGTCGGGTAACAGAAAGGAAGTGCTAGTCAAGTGGAAAGGTTATCCAGATAAATTTAATACTTGGATTTTAACTTCTAACTTACAACAAGTATGATGAAAGAAAGTTTTTATTTGACATTACTTAGTAATAGTTCAATGGAATACTTTCCAGACAACAAAACATCAAAATTTTCAACAAAATTATCAAAGTCTATTATACTTGAAGGAGTGTGGAGTGTTGGTGTTGTTGAGTTCCAATATCCGTGTACAATGTTTACTGTTCAAGAACATGGAAATATAGTTTACATTACTAAACTCATGCAAATGCCTAATGAAACAAAGCCTTCTACTGTATACTATAAAACTCATATTCCCGCTACAAACTATGACAATATTAACCACGTCCTAACAGCATTAAACCACATAAAGGAAAATGTAAGGTTTCGTTATGATGAATTAACAAAGTTTGTGAATGTTACTGTAATAGATAAAAACATAAAATCAATAACGTTATCACCTCAGTTATCCCTTCAGCTTGGGTTCGAACCAAATAGAAATCTTGTTGAAAAAGGTTTCGGAAAATGCCCAGCCAATTTACATTTAGGATTGCCGCCACAATTATTTGTTTATTGTGATATTATTGAACCACAAATAGTAGGAGACGTTATGACTCCTTTGTTGAGAATAATACCGTTAGATCCGGCAAATTATATTTATGGGGCTAATAAAATGCATGTATTTTCACAACCTCACTATTTACCTGTGATGAGGAGGGAATTTGACACTATTGAAATAGATATAAGAACGAGTACCGGACAAAAAATACCATTCCAGTTTGGAACAGTGTGTATTAAACTTCATTTTAGAAAATTATAAAATGTTTTCGCAACACGAGAAAAGTAAATGTCCTTACGAACATTATTATATACATCAAGCTGGATCAGGTATAGGAGTTATTTACAAAGGGGCCCCATATCAGCGAGGTCATGGGATCGGTAGCTTTTTGGGTGGTTTGTTTAGATCAGTGCTGCCATTGCTTTCTAGTGGAGCTCGAGTAATTGGAAAGGAGGCTTTAAATGCTGGTGTAGGTCTCTTATCTGACATGGTTAGTTCACGTCCAATGGAAGAATCAATTAAATCCCGACTTAAAGAGGCAAGTTCAAACTTGAAAAGAAAAGCGGATGGTAAAATTGAACGCATGAACATGTCCGGATCGGGATATATAACAAAGAGAAAACGTCAGTCTTCATTCATTCCACCATCATCCGTTAAGCTGAAAGCTGCAAAGAAAATAAAACTAAACAAGAAAAATAGTAAAGACATATTTTCTTAAAATATTTTAAAATGTCTTTTTTACATAGTCATTCCTGCGAGTGCATAAAGTCTGAATTAGATTTATTTGCTTTACCGTCTACACAAACTAGTATAGAAAATGGAATTTGGATACATTACAAACCAATTTCATCACTTGCTGATGATGGACCCATAGAATTTCAAGTACCAGGAGCAGGCGATGACTACATTGATCTATCTCATACGCTTATACATATAAAAGCAAAAATAGTGAACCAGGACTCCACTAAACTGGCTGCATCAGCAGTAGTGGCTCCAATTAATAACTGGTTACATTCACTTTTTAATCAGCTTGATGTTTATTTGAATCAAAAACTCGTATCACCCCCGAATAATACATACGCATATCGTGCATACATAGAAACTCTATTGAATTATGCTCCTACAGCCAAAGACTCTCATCTGAGTTGTGGTCTTTGGTATGAAGATACATCTGGAAAAATGGATTCAACTGATGATAGTAATAAAGGGTTCACAAAGCGACAAGAATTTACAAGTGAAAGTAAAGAAATAGAAATGATCGGACATTTGCACGGTGATTTATTCAATCAAGAAAAATTTTTGATTAACGGTGTTGATATGTCTGTAAAATTAGTTCGATCCAGAGAGACATTCAACTTGATGGCTTCTTCGAATGATTTAAAATTAAAAGTATGCGTTACAGACGCAACTCTAATTGTCCGTAGAGCTCGAATCAATCCGAGTGTGTTACTCGCACATCAGAAAGTTTTAGCCTCAACTACAGCTAAATATCCTATTACACGAGCCGAAGTTAAAGTTCTAACGATACCATCAGGGGTTCAGGGAAAAACCCTCGATAACATTTTCCTGGGACAGGTACCTAAGAGATGTATAGTTGGGTTTGTTAATAACGTAGCGTTCAATGGGAGTCTCGTAAAAAACCCTTTTAATTTTGAAAACTACGATATGAGTTCATTTAGTTTATATATCGATGGTCAGCAAATACCTTCTAAAGCGTTACAACCATCATTCACGAATAATATTTACACTGCAGCCTATCATACATTATTCTCAGGAACGGGCATACATTTTCTTAACGAAGGCAATGGAATATCTAGGGAAGAGTATGCTAAAGGCTATTGCCTACTAGCTTTTGACTTAACTCCTGATTTATCAGCAAACTCATCAAGTCACTGGAATCTGATAAGAAATGGTAGCGTAAGATTGGAAGTTCGTTTTGAATCTGCTCTGTCTCAAACCATCAACTGTATTGTTTATGCCGAGTTCGATAATGTAATTGAAATAGATAAGAATCGCAATGTAATCGTCGACTACAGTAGTTAAGATGAAATTGTATTTAGTTTGTAATCTAGTTATAAGTGATGTATAATGTATTCGAATAAAAATAAATTGTTATAATACCTGACATCTTTGTTTATTTTCTTAAATATAAAGGCCATGTTTTAAAAATTAGTCATTAGCAAGTTATCTTCGCAAGTAATCACAAGTATGAATACGCTTGAGATTAAGAAATATTTACGACAAATTCACCCGACCTTAGAAAACAGCGTGTATGCAGCGAACAGATTACCGATACATATCGGAGCGCCTTCGTTCTTAGTGAGCAATACAGATCCCGATACTAAGGCAGGCTCCCATTGGGTAGCTATTCACATAGACAAAAACAACGTAGGTCAATATTTTGACTCCTTTGGTCGAGCACCCACGGGGTGCCACAGGACTTTTCTGGATAGAAATTGCAGAGTATGGGATTTCAATACGAAGAGGATACAAAATGATTGGACTCCCGTATGTGGCCATTATAGTTTAGTGTATTTGTTCTGTAAATTCCATGGTAATAGTATGCTAGATTTAGTCAATTTATTTGCGAAAAGTAGTACTCTTTCGAATGATGTATTAGTGTGCGAATTGTTTAAATGCTATTTTAAATAAAATATGTGACGACAAGAAAGGTTGTTTTATTTTGGAAAATGCCACGCAGGGAACTGTGTACCAGTGTTTAGGTTAGGTTAGGTTAGATTATGATAAAAAAGTAATATCTATACCTACAAAAATACCAAAACCATGGACCAAGGTTAGTTTAAAGAAAATATTTTGGTCATACCGTACGTAGTATAACAATGGAACGCACCGAGCGCGTAGCACAATAGAACACCGAGCGCGTATTACAATAGAGGCTACAAAGGAAAGGGCTGCGAGCATTGAATACAATAGAGGGATCAGCACGCTTTTATGACGGGGTACTGGAGCCCTTTAAACCAAAAAGCTATCTCCTGATCCGCAAGAGATATCACAAATCTGATAGCGTCAATCGATCGGGCGACCCCAAAAACCCCTAAAACGACACCAATTTTTTTTTTTTTTTTTTTTTAGTCGTTGAGGTTGCCCTGACTCGACTTTAGGGGTGTGAGTTAGAACTTTTTTGGGTGAGCCAGAACTCTGGAATCCCTACTACTATTATGGTTGAACTAAGCCAAAAGGAGCCCACTATACTCATCCTAAGGAACAAATTTTACCATAGCGCCAAACTTGAAATGACAACATTTAAAAATTTTTACTTCACGTTTCTCTTATGATAATGTAAAGACAAGTGAAAAATAACGTGCTCCTAGTTTTACTGTATTACGAATTTAATAACAACGTGTTTAAGATTTTTGCAAATATAAGAAAAACTCAGCATAATGTTATTCTCGTCAAAACTCGTAAAGAAATGATGACATTAGACGTCTGTATTTTTGTTGTTTGTTGGTATGGTTCACAGGTGACAGATACAATAATACAATATATACATCTGGTATTTTTGGTATGAACTCTTCATTACATTATCTCGAAATGGTTATCGAATTTCCATCACTTTCCAAAAATGAAATGGTGACAATTAAAGAAAAAACCAGCTGTTTCATACATTTTGACGACGACCGATAATTAAGAGTTGTTTGGTTAGTTTTATTCCACAAGTCCAGCATTATTAATCTAGATTGTAATTCTTTACAATGTTTAAACATTACAGATCAGAGTACCTAACTTCCCTTTCCTCACAGACTCGGCTCAGTTGTACAGTGATTACCTTAGGTATAAAGTTGCAATAGAAATCTAGATTTGCGGTTTTTACTTCTGACATACAAAATCAAACCGTGAGACGATATGATAAAATATTTTTGCTTTATTTTGTTTATATTATAACTTTAAAGATTTCTCTATACAACGTGAAACAGAAAGGTGTGACAATCCTTAAGGGTTATGGGTGTTAGTGAACCCATTGTAGACCAAAATTTTGCAAAATTCTATAAAAAATGTTTCGTCCTTCATACAACTTGGCCGATGACGTGACAATTTTTGTATGGAACACCCTTAAGTATTGTCATACCTTATACAGATTTATCGGTGAGTCGGTGAGGGGTGTACTAAGCCATACAGAGGTCACTATACCCATCCTAAGGAACAACTTTCACTATAACGTGACCAATTATGAATTCAAGAAAAAAAAACACCTCTTCCATACAAAAAGTTGATTGGTCGTCGACAAAATGTAACTCCTATTGTAATGTTACCATGCATCAATTCGTAACAGTATTTTAGATATACCCAGAATTTTATAATATGATATAATGCTTCAAGAGTTTACATCTTCCTTTATAACTTATATATTATATTTTTATACACTTTTTTTTTGTAAATGGCATCCCTGTGTTGGCCACGGCTCCACTGACACATCAATGAAGTTCCGCCTCTAGCCGCATTAAAAAAAAACAAATATAATAGTTAAATAATTAAATTGAATTAATTGATTAATTAAACTTTAATTTAATTACCTTGATTAATTGATCGATTTTAATAAATCTTCTTTGTTTGAAAAGTGATACCTATAAAGTGGTCACTTTTGAATTCTATCATCAAATCATCAATCAAAACAAGTCCAGCTCTTTTTTTCATCACGATTGAGCTTCCGTATAGCGGCGAAGTCTGAACCGATACCCTCACAGGTAGCCTTCAAATAAATTTTATCAAAATTAGTCTAATAGTTTAGAATTAAAATCGTGTTAGTAAAAAAATTAACGCCGTATCGAAGTTAGTAATAATTTATATAAAATATTAGGTAGCATGTAATTTTTCAACGTGGTAATGCGACTGGCATGCTAGGGACGCTGCCCTCTGGTAGTGGGTTGGAGCATTTGGATTATCTGTAGATCTTAAATGATCTTTATGTAATCTATCAGCTATATTTTTTTTATTGTTCTATTTAGTCATATTATTTCTGGTAACATGGTCAGTTTAAATGTAAGTTAGTCTACTGAAGAATTATTAATGAGAAAAATTGTTTTTTTTTTCTAATACGATTCAAATCCGTCAAGAGCGTGTCGAAATATCGTCATAGCCACACAGTTACCGATTAACTATAATTTAGGATTCAACACTCCTAAGACAAGTTGAGCAACAGAGCTCGTTTCTTAAAGACTGTAATTTTATATGCGTTAATATTCAATAATACTAGAACGAAATTATATTAAACGCTCTTAACATCAGTTATTAAACAAATTAAATGATTACATTTTATATAACCCTTTCAAACTAAAAACCTCACCTGTCCGTCCCAACGGAAGATCAGCGCGGGTTGTTTACAACCGGCATCATGCTGAGTTGGGATCGACGCGTGATAAAAATCATGCTTCCCTTTTATATATTCTTTTTTTTTTATAAAAATTGCTGTGTTTTTTGTCACAATAAACCATATTCTATTATATTAAAAATATTTTTTCTGATCGGTCCACCCGTCTCCAACAAATTAGGTAACAAACATTTAAAAAAAAACCAGTCGAATAGAATAGGTACCTCCTCTGTTTTGGTATAAATTCGGTGGATAAATAGGCAGCATATAGAACGACCTTATCGCCTAAAGCGATAAGTATGAATGAATGAACTCTTTATTGCAGCCAAACATCTAGTGTCACAAGTGACGGCCTTATCGCTAAAAGCGATCTCTTCCAGACAACCTTAGGATGGAGACAATATACAAAATAAATACAGTATAGGACGGAGTATACGATAAAGAATATTGACTAATCAAAATTTATAATACTATAAATAAACGACTAGAAGCGAAAGAGAAAAAATAAGTAAATAAGTGTATAGAGCAATAGATTTCTAGTTCTAACAAGATTTGACCTTTTGCCGACCACGGGGACACCGCACCGGTGCAGCGGTGCAGCGGTGCAGCGGTGCAGCGGTGCAGCGGTGCAGCGGTGCAGCGGTGTTCCAAATATAAATGATACAAAGATCAAGAAACAAATTTATATTTTTGTTTGGCATATGATAGTTTCTAAAACCCACCTTTTACGTATTTTATGATAGATTCACAAAATAAAAGTATCGCTTTTTCTTTATGGCTATTAGAAATTGACACTTCGTTTTTTCGGACACGTTCGGACATGTTTGTCCCAGGATAATTAAAAAAATACAATAGTTTTATGTGTTTTAACTGATAACTTTGTTTTTTTGAAAGCCTGATAAGTCAATAAAGTAATTATAAATAAAGTAAATAAATAAAGTAAAGTAAAAATAAATAAAGTACATAAATAAACTTGAGCGTCATCAAAATTTTTGTATAAGGTTCATATTTGGCTTGCGTAAGTATGACCATGTTTCTCAATTTCGCGCAAGGCTCAAGTGGCTATCTATTCGCCTTCGTCGAAACGCTCATATTCTTGATCTCCTTTATAATATATTGTTCACCCTACCACCCCCTGCTACCTCAAAGAACGTTTTCAGTATGTACACTCCACCCATTCTCTTTCTTTAAGGTCTTCAGACACATTTGCTCTTTCCATACCAAAGCATTCTTCTTCCTTCTATGCCGATTCGTTCACTGCTCAAGCTACCGTTTTATGGAATTCTCTGCCTGTCTCGATCAGAAAATCGAAGTCCCTAGCAATTTTCAAAAATCGAGTGAAGACGTTTTATATTTCACAGCTCTCACTGCCACTTCAATAAACTGTTTAACCATCTCTGTTATTTCTTTACATCATATTGAACTAAATTTCTATACATTATTCAATTTAGTTCAGTCTTGAAGAATTGAGTTTATTGTATATCATTGTTGTTTTGTATGTAATTGTTAAATCAAATGTAGTATGTAATTTATATTCTCATTCAACTCTGTGAGTAGTAACACTATGTATATTATATTCTATTTATCTTTTTTATTCTAAAACATTTGTCAACATTATTATTAATTGCTATTTAAATGCAAGTTTTTATGTTTAGTTCCCCGTCTATACTTATGCTTTAGTTTCTCTCCATCCAAAGGTTGCCTTTTAGAGATCGCTATTAGCGATAAGGCTGCCGCTTGTTGCACGTGATCATAAGTTTTATTAAGTTTATTGTATTATTTATATGTGCATACAATAAAGAGTTTTCTATTCTATTCTAAAGAAACTAAAATTATAGAAGTTTCATAGGTCCTGAAAGGGTTAATTCCGCCAAGAGCTTGTCAAAACATCATCTAGTCCAGGTCGTTACGAACGTAAGGAATCCTACACTTGAGCTAAGACAAATTGTGCAACAGAGCTAATAAACACAGCTAGATAGACTCTATAGATGATTACAATGTATTTAACGGTTGCGTTTCTATGCCTATGTACAGGGCTATATGCACACTTTTTTAATATATTTTTTAATTCACTCTTATAGCTCTTCACTAGGATTTCTCCTGTGTCAGCAATGCCACGTTAAATTCCCAAACAAACGCACAAAGACACTCAGACTCGAAAACAGATGTATAGTAATACTATATGAACTAGGATTTCTCCTGTGTCAGCAATGCCACGGTAAATTCCCAAACAAACGCACAAAGACACTCAGACTCGAAAACAGATGTATAGTAATACTATATGAACTAGGATTTCTCCCGTGTCAGCAATGCCACGTTAAATTCCCAAACAAACGCATAAAGACACTCAGACTCGAAAACAGATGTATAGTAATACTATATGAACTTATTGAATAATAATTCCTAATTTTTTTTTGTGTCACAAAAAATATTAATATTACTCTATTTGATAACTTATTTTTTTTTTCTATTATATTAATAAGATTAAGTTAAGTACGTGATGTTTATAAGATTTTGGTATCAATATTTATTAATTTATTATTAATTTGTAATGACGGAATATGTTGATATACATATTTTTTGGTATATATAAGGAATAAATGTATATCTTTGTGGTTAAAAATGACTTCATAGCACCCGTCTGCAAGAACTTTAGAGCCACGTACCTTAACAAGTGAAATCGCGGGATGCAGCTAATATAACTTATGACCATCTGCAGGTAAAGACGAATCTATTGACACCACTCGCAAAAATATATGACAAGCTGTTTAGGCTCTAGGGCGTGCCAAAGAAATACACATACATACATTCGAAAAACATAACCCTCCTTCTTTCGCAGTCAATCTTTTATTTTGATCACTTTTTAAATAGTAATTATTTAAGTTTTGTTTTTATTCCATATGGTGTGGTAATAAGGGTGATTTCAGTTTGTGGTCGGTAGGATAATAAAAAAACGTGGTGTCACTTGCACGGTTGTATTGCGACTGAGGGTGCGAGCGGGACGCGTACAATTAAATAGATTGTAGTTAATAGAAACACCACATATAACAATTTACATAGTAACAAACAACCGCCTTTGATTGTACCTGATGCAAAAGTATCAATCATACTGGCTGCATTGCCCCAAAGTAAGAAATAATTAATAAATACCTGTGATGACATATTATGCTAACTATGCTATGACACATGCTAACTATGCTATGAGCATATGCTGGTATGTACGGTGTGTACTAAGTAAACAAGTAGGTAACCCTGTATAAGCTTTGTATACTCCGTGATTTCCCCTTCACAATTTCCTCAAACCAAGAGACAATTGATCAAAATGCCTGCGCTCAATCCGTCAGTCTGTCAGTTGCCATTTGGAATTCATAGGGCAAAGTGTCAATATTAACAAAGCCCGCTGTCTCTTTCGCACTAACGGTAAAGTGACGCGTCGCGTGAGACGGAAGGAAGTGCGTTTCGCGAGTTATAGCGGTTATTTTGTGTTGAAATTAATTACGAAAAAATAAAAAAAGGGAATTAGTAATTGTGAATTAAATAAGTAAAATTAACAAAAATATAGACTTTACAAAAACATCGGCAGTAAATAAACAAAATTAATAATTATTTAAAAATCTTAAATTTTCCAAAATCTAACGTTGCTTTACATCAGTGTTATCACCATTTTTTTTTTGGGTCTTGTCATCACAAAATCCTATAGCGTTCCACCGTTGGGCACGGGCCTCCCCTATTAAGGGGGTCTGTAGTGAAAAATATAATTTCTTCAGGAATAATTCTAAATATAAGATTCAAGTTTATTGAGACTTATGATTCAGTGTTTTTTAACCGACTTTGAATATGCCGCGAGGAAGTTTTTAATTTGACTATTTAACCTATATATAGATATGTAAGTTACCGATTTCTCAGAGAGGGTTGAAGGGTGTATGTTCTTGTGTGGTGCGTCAAGAATATCATAGAAATCGTTCAAGTTGTTAGAGTGTTCAATGAAAATACTGTGCAAGTTAGCGGCGTATTGAAATAGTTTGACTATTTTTAAGATAAGATAAGACAACTCTTTATTAAAAAACCAGCATAATTATAAAAAATTATAACAAAAAAAACTTACAATATATACTAGGTTTCTCAATGGCGGTTTTATCGCTTAGAGCGATCTCTTCCAGGCAACCATGCACGTAAATGAATAATATAATATTAGAGAGTTTTTGTCGTTTTTAAACTATTATTTTGATTTCTTATTATTATTTTTCAGTTATCATGAAGTTTTCTTAAATGTTTATATATTTTTTATTTTAACGATGATAATTCAAGTTAAAATTAGTGTTATAGAGTCCCACAGCTGGACACGGGTCTATTAAAGGGGAGTAAGGCATAGTGCCAACAACGCTCGCCTATTTGCAGGTTGGGGACAAGTAGGTTAGCTCACGATATTTTCCTTTACCGTAAGTTGTTAATAATGTTAATAGGCACATAGGTAGACAAATCCTTTACTGAAAAAAAAAAACATTAATACGGCAGGCACCGATAGAATAATTTCAGTTATATCGATTTAAATATCAAAGTAAAATTAATATATATATATATATTTTTTTAATAAATGTCCCACATATTATTATTAATTATTTGTATATAATATAACCTTTATAATATCAAACTAGAGGACTGATTCTAATAAAATTTTAATTTAAAATCAAATTTTACTATGTTTTGTAAATACTAACAAAAAAAAACAAATCGGTCCAGCCGTCTTCGGGAAATCTGGTAACATACATTAAAAAAAAACATCAAATTGAGTGCTTCATCCTTTTTGGAAATTGTAAAAATTCAGAGGTTTTGTTCGATAACAACGCGGATAGACGTCTGAAATTTAAAAAAAAAAAAAAAAACAGTTAAGTTTTTTTTTGAAGTCGCGTCAAGAATCAAGAAATAAGTGAAAATGTCATACTCGTAGTTTAGCTATGTATTAATAATAGCGCTACTATAAATATACGGCGTTAACTAAGGGCCTACGCAGACAGAGCAACTTTTATCTCCAAATGTCGGCAACTTGCAACTAGCTGTTTCCATAATTGGCGCCTTTAGCAACTGTCAAATTTGTGCTTATTCTGTCGCTTGCTAAATTGAACTCGGTAAAATCTTTTTAAGTTGTGGTTTCTACAGCTGCCTACTTGTACACGAACTATTTCGCTAATAAGTTATTGCTACAGATGGCAGCTAGTAATAAAACAATTAAAAAGTTGTTAGTTGCCGCAACTAAGTAAAGTTGCAAATTAGCTAAGAATTTTCCACGTTTTATATTATCCCCCCTTCACCATTCCACTACCGTACTTCCAGAAGACGAGCAGGACGTCTCTCACTTATGGTAGATATGCCACTAATTCGTACCAGTCGTTTTGCTTCTTCCTTTTTAATAGCCAACAATACACTGGAATAAACTGTCATTATCTGTATTTCTAGATAAATACAACTCAGTCGTGTTCAAGCGCAAAGTGAATAGGTTTTTACTAGGTAAACGTGCTACATCTTCAATCGCATCTTCATTTACCCTCAGGTGAGATCGTGGTCAAACGTTGCCTAGTTAGTTATAAAAAAATATTAAAGTTTCTCTGTATGCGTAGGGCCTTAGAGCTAAGTTTGCCTTTCACGGTAGAGTACTAATCGAGCTAACTGTTTTGGCAGTTTCAATCGTGTATCGGTGTGATGACGTCGGTCGTCGATATGAAGAGGTTTTAGTGGAGGGCAAAAGTGTCACTTTGGATATCTGTTTGGATAGAAAACGCTTAATAAAATAATAAAAAATAATACCGTTAAATAAAAAAAAATAAAAAAAATACATTTCATAAAATATATTAATAAGTTATTTTTTGCAATTACTTTTTTGAAATTACCTACTTTATTGTTTATGTTAATTATAGTTTGTATGTAGGATGTACGGTGTATAACTTACTAGCAGGAGCGGCGAATTCGTTCCGACAACGAATGAACAGATTTTGGATTATATTAAGTTAAAAAGTAATAATCTTAAGTCCGTTTCCTGGTTCTAAGCTACGTCCCCGACAATTTTCAGACAAGTCGGTTCAGCCGTTCTTGAGTTATAAATAGTGTAACTAACACGACTTTCTTTTATATATATCTTATATATAAAAATCAATTGCTGTTCGTTAGTCTCGCAAAAACTCGAAAACGGCAGGGCCGATTTAGCTGATTTTGGTCTTGAAATGTTTGTCGTACTCCAGGGAAGGTTTAAAAGTTGAGAAACATACATAACTGTAAGGCGGTACGAAGATCGCCAGGTCAGCTAGTATAGAATAAATTTTGATGTTGACTTAAAGGTAAAATTCATAATAATAAAAAAAGTGATCGTAAATAATTTAGAATGTGATAAAAAATTAAAATAATTGATTTCAATTATGCACAAAACAAAAATGATTACAAAAATTTAATATTAAAATTTCTATTTACTTTACAGTGATCGTTAATCATTATACTTCCCCACTGCTGGGCAAAGGCTTCCTCTTTCTCAACAGCTAGTATATTATCTAACTTTACTAATTCTTCAACATAATTTAAACTATCTTCCTATACATACTAAAGTTGCAAGGTGCATTTTTATGACAAATAATTTATACGATCAAGGAAAAATCCGTTGATTCTTCTTTATAGCAGTTAGATTTAAATCGCTATAATTTATGGTTATCCCCACATATATTATACACGCGAATTTGTTTGTTAGTTTGTTTGTTCGTCTTTTCCTCAACAACTGAGTGACAGATCGAGAAAATATTTGTAAATATCTATAGAGTAGATTTTTTGGTTTATTTCTTCATACGGCTATCAATTGACAACATTTCATTTTTGTATGTATGTAATGAAGAGTTCATACTAAAAATACCAGAGTTATTAACAAAAAACCGATGTTTTTTTTCGTATTTATCTTAAGACTTTCAGTTGCCACCAATGAAAAATATTATTGTAACTGTCATCTGTAAACCGAAACAAACAACAAAAATACAGATAATTAAAGACATGATTTTTTTTACCAGCTTTTGACGAGAATTACATTATGCTGAACTTTTCTTATGAATATTCAAAAATCACTAAAAACGTTATTATTACATTCTAAATGAAATAAAAAAATAGGATCGTACGTTATTTTTCATTTGTCTTTCCATTATCATAATAAATATCAATAAAGTCAAAAATTTTAAAAGTCGTCAAATGTTTAGATATCACCATCCTGCTTAAGTTTATAAAACCATAAAACCTTGTTTAACCGCGTTAACAACAAACTCTGACATTCTAGTTTAATCTAGTTTAATATTATTTGAATTTCATTAATTATCTAAAATCAAAACAAATGTAAAAAAATCAATTGCTGTTCGTTTGTCTCGCTAAAACTCGTGAACGGCTGAGCTGATTCAGCTGATTTTGTTTTTGAAATGTTTGTGAAGGTTCAGGTAAGGTTTAAACATATAGAACTGTTAGGCGGTACGAAGTTCGCCGGGACAGCTAGTATAAAATATATATTAAATAGCTAGCTGTATGTAAGTAGCTGTATCTAGATCGTAGTTTAATATTTAAAATCTTATTTGCCCATTGATTGTGAATTGTTTTTTCAAATAGAGTGTTTAATATTGTAATAAACACAATGAATTTAAATATAAAAGTTGTAAATATTATAAATTAGTAACTTAAAAGAATTTAAAAAATTTCGGGCTAGGTGTCCAAATTGCTGGCTGCAAAAGGATCTTACACTTTTGACATTATTAAGAAAAAATAATAATAGATTAAAATATGATTAAAATTATTCTTGTGACTAGATCGTCATAGGTTACTTTTTTTCTAGGATAAAACATAACGCGGGTGAAGTCGCGCATAAAATCTATCAAAGCCTATTTTTGGATAGATATAGACATACGAGTGTTTGAATAGTGTTATTATTGTGTAGCTCGAAGTCTAGACAAGTTGTGCAGTGAAGTGTAGTGTTGAAAAATATATAAAATGGGAGGACATGAAAGGTGAGTGTTTCTTATTCATTTTGTTTAACCATAAGATCGTGATAGATCATAGATAGTTATCCAAAGTAACTTATGGTTAAACAAAATGGTACCAACTGGTAGCTTAGATTTACTTAAATGTTATTTACTCGTTTAAGCAAAATGTTGATTTCCTTTGAGAAATAAAAGTCTTTAAACCGATTTTTTATTAACCGAGCGTGCGAAGCGTTCCTGACTTTGCTATTTTTTCTTTCGCCGGTCGAATATTTTTTTTTGTCTGGAAATTCCCTACTCGATTACGTCTATAACTCATTATAAAGATTGTGTTCCGCAAGTCACTGCCACTGAGATTGTTTGGTAAATGGCGCCGCAGCAAACTGCCTGAGCCAATGAGTATATATCCGGAAAACACCAGAAAAAAACTTGCCTATCACATTTCTACCTGGAGGAAGAAAGACAGGAGTTTTATCTTATAAATTTCTTTCAAAATCGGTCTATCCGTTCGGGAGCTAATTTTAAATTAATCTCAAAAAAGTATGTTTTTAAAATACATCGAGTGTGTTAGCAAAATAAAGAATTCTTAGAGACGATGTTACAAATGATGTATTTGTTTTGTTGTAGTTTGTAATAGGAAATGCTAAGTTTAAGATACACAAGTTTAAATACTTAGCAGTCGGGTTTTTTGAAATCGTTTCTAACCACTTAGATATGTACTTAGTTCAGAGTCGGGAGAGTGCATTAGGCTTTTTTTCCCGGGAAAAATAACATTGTGCCGGCGAATCCGCGAGCAACTAGTTGGCAAAATCTACTTTCAATAAAGCATAACTTAAATCGACGCTAGAAATACGCGACCGCTAAATACTGTAAAGTAATAAAAACTAATGTTAAAGATGTCGTTCTATTAACGATTTTAATTATATTTTATGTAATGTGTGTGCAAAAATTTCAAGATGTTTTTAATCTTCTATCTGTCTATGTATTACATAACTACATTTTTTTAGAAAAATATGTGTTTACTGACTCCCATTACGATAGGCACTGATAGATTTTCAGATACCTTGGTGTGGTAATAAGGATGATTTTGGTTTGTGGTGAAGGATAAATGATAAACAAACGTGGTGTCACTTGCAAGGTTGTATTGCGACTGAGGGTGCGAGCGGGACGCGTACAATTTAACAGTTTGTAGTAAATAGAAACACCATACCTATTTCCATTTAACAATGAAACCTCTGTATTAATTTTCATAAAATTTATTTTGGAACATTCGAGAAGTATATACCCTTATATTTTCATCTGACTACGAATGAAGGAGTGTTATGTCTTACGAGTGTATATAAGAGTGTATGTATGTATATTTGTTTGGTTTAGTCGCGAGAGTGAAACTGGGTACATCAAAATTAAAAAAAAATTATGATACACAGGTTTTTAGATTTAGCAGGCGGGTTCTATCGGACTTGCTTCTAACCATTTGTTAAAAAGATTATTTCAAATAGGTCCAAACGACTCAGCGAAATCAGAGATAAAAAAAAACCAGTAAATTGAGGGTTTATTTCTGTTTGTCACCTCAATCTGTCTCCTTAAGTTGACAAGGAGGAATAAAGTACCCTCTTATTTTTGGAAATCGGTAGAAAAGAGTAAGCCCTGACTGACTGATATTAGCTAGGAATCAACGCAAAGCCTAAACATCTGAACCTAGACACATGAACTTTGGTAGGTACCTATATTTGAAACCGGTACAAGGTAAAGACGCCACGAACTCGCACTAAACGCTTTGCGTCTACGTTTATTGTGCGAACGTCCAGCTAGTCAAGTTATTTGAACGGTCTCAGATTAAACATATAATTGATCAGAGTTAGTTAAAAATTATGTTTTGTTTAATACTAACTATGGCCTATTCTATGTCAAAACGGCCATTTAGGTGCAATGTAATTGTAATTCTGAGACAATACAAAACAGACTTGACCACCAGGTTGTGGTGTTTTTTTTCGATCGCAGCTCGCCAGTTATAAAGTGACGTTACGGCCTAAGACGTAGCACGTTGCCTAGAAAAATACGATCCACTGAACATGAAGGAGGAATCACCATGAAGAAAAACATAGTTTTCGTATTTTCACGCTGAAATCAAAACACTAGATATTGGTTAAATCCCCTTATTTGTACCATTAATGGGGGAGATGGAATTTTTATTCCCTTCTGCACCATTGCATTGCTGTGGCCACTGGGCCAGTTATATTTAATATTCATGTTTTACGCGTGAATTATTATTTAGTTAAATGTAAATGTATACTTAGCAATACTTATATTGACAATAAGTTAGTGGTAAACCACTTGTCTCTCAAGCGAAAGGATGCGGGTTCAAATCCAGGTTCAGGCATGCACCTCCAAGTTTTTTCACTCATATACATATTAGAATTAATTACTACAAGCTTCAACGGTGAAGGAAAACATCGTGAGAAAACCTGCTTCTAGGAGAAGGTTAATTAATAAATTTCAAAGATAAGTGAAGACTTCAACCCGGGCCGCAATTTGGCCAAGGAACTATGGCCTACACTGCTGGACACGGATCTCCCTACAAAGGGGTCGTAGGGGAGATCCGTGTCCAGCAGTGGGCTTGGCAATATAAAGGAAAAGTTTTGAGATTGCTGCAATTCCTTGGCTGCATTCTGCGTTGAATTGCTATGAAAATTAACTGAGGAATACCTAAGTGAAAATTAATAATAATCTAAAAATTAACGAAAAATATTTAGTATATTATTAAATTGTTACTCTTTTAAGGTTCTACTCGTTAACTAAGAATAAGGGCAGAAACTTACTTTCTTATCTAGGGTGGAAGCTTAAGGCGACGGGTATAGACAAACGCAATTGAGAATTGAGCCACGGAATAAATAATAGTATGTACTGATACTTACCATGCCATGCCATCTGTTTGATTCTGGGCGAAACAAATGAGCGGGCATTGGCCTGCCGTCTATAATTTTGTCAACTGTATAGATAGATGGTGTCTTATGCACAGTTTGGATATTGACATAGAGTAATGTAAGTTCAGAGAAATAACATCGTACTTTTCCAAAAGTTAGGTCAAAGATTACTATTGTACAGAAGGTGAAGTATGTAGTAATTACTCAATTCAAATATAACTTTACTCATTATCGAATAATAATAACACGATTTCATTAAACTTTTATAAATATGATTTTTCGTACCTAGTAAAAACATTTAAAAAAATTGAGAAAATTTTGTAGTAACTATCGTTCGAGTTCGTTCGTTGAATATCGTGCGAGTTGCACCCTTCAAAATTCCGCCATCGTGAGCAGTTGGCAGCTCATATCATTGATGACATTATTTATCAACAACGAGGTTCGCTGGGTTAGGTAAAACTTACTTAAAAAAATTGTAATAAAGAAAAAAAAATGCATATTTTATTTATAAGTCTAACTATTCTGACCGATTTTTATCAAACTTATATGAATGAATTTTCCGTTAATTTTAGCGTCTCTAAGAAAACAGAAAAATACTTTAAAAAAACAATAACTGAAATAAAAAGTAAACATTTTATTTCAGTTATTGTTTTTTAAAGTATTTTTCTGTTTTCTTAGAGAAGCTAAAATTAACGAAAAATTCATATTTACATAATCAATCTAAAAATTCATAGTTACATATTTTTATTATGGCAGCTGCTCCTGACAGTGAAGAATAGTTTTTTTAAGATCTCTTCCCGTAGCAACTATCAGCTATAACATCTATGATGGCAATGCCGTTCGAATTCAACCTTCCGATTCAGATAAAAACAATTTTCTTCTTTAGTACCTACACTGTAAACGCTTTTTACGTAAATAAAATATAAATTTTGATTGTTTCTATAACAAAAACAGTAGGTATTGATTACTGAGAAAAAAATCCTCGTATTACCATTTGTTACAATAAGTTTCTGTAACAAGACTACTCTGTGCGTTGAAATTCGAAATTTAAATTCTGTGCGTTTAAAAAATGCATAGATGCAGACGAGCGTTTGTTTAGACTCAATACGTAGGTATGTGTGAAACGAGCGAAGCATCTCTGCTTAGAGGTACATTTTTATTTTGTCTGTCAGTTTGTATGTATGGATGTTTGTCCTCAAGAAATTTCGTAATAGCGTACAGGTTTTCTAATAAAAAGCGTTTACAGTATAGGTACTAAAAATATAATTGTTTTTATCTGAATCGGAAGGGTGAATTGGAACGGCATTGCCATCATAGATGTTATAGCTGATGGTTGCTACGGAAAGAGATCTTATAAAAAAAATTCTTCACTGTAAGGAGCAGCTGCCATAACAAAAATACCTAACTGTTTACCTTTTATTTCAATTATGGTTTTTTTAAGTTTTTTCTGTTTTAACGTTAAAATTAACGAACAATTAATTCATATAAGTTTGATAAAAATCGGTCAAAATAGTTAGATTTATAAATAAAATAATTGAATAAAAAAAATTTTTATCTAAAAAAAGTAAATTGGCGAAATCATCGATGAAAGTTTACTTATAAAGATTATAAGAAGTGATATTTTTTGTTTTCGATTCTTCTTATCTCCCATTTGTATATTATCACACTTCTACAAGTAGTGTCAAAATCACGGCAGAGAATGTTTCTAGTAAAACACAATCGCTTATAAGTATGTTATTACGCTCACGCGGTAACTATCCTAGGAAAGAATATTATATATAATTATTCTCACGCTTCACTAGATGAAGTCTGACAACGTCGCGCACTACGCGAAATGGCAGGGATGAGGCCGACACGCATGCAACGTTGCATAAAACGATCGCTACCCGCTAGCTAAGCCAAAGTGTCTCATTAAAATATTTGCTAAGTGCCTAGTTAAATATATTAGCAACGTGCTTTTCTAAATGAATACTTTTTAGTAGGCTCTAATAACATTTATCTTTAAAACTTCACTTACCTATCATTCTAAGACAAAAACAATACATTAGCCTGAAGGTGTCAATATTTCGATTAATCTACCTCAACATTACAAAGTAGACATTCCACGTATACCGAAAGAAACATGTTCAAAATAATGAGATAATGAGTTCTTCAAAAATATATTAAAATGGTTTGGTAAACTAAGATAAGCATTTTGAAACATCATGCTTTAATTGAGTATATGTATTACATGATGTATTAACTTCCAACATGGCACAGTATACGGTAATGCTAGAAAATGGAAACAAAAACGCATCTATTTGGGAACCATCACCTTAAAGTAACAATAGGTATATATCATTTAGGTTAGTAAGCACTTAACTGGCCGAGCGAGGGAAGCGTCGCTGCTTCGGGTATATATTTCTTTCTTTCTTCTGTCATTTTGTATTTTGTCTGGAAAGTTCATACTCGCGTAGGTACAGGCACAGTAGTCTCGTAACAACTTAAGGGAGATGCATCAATAAATCTGAAATTGATCACAAAATAATCTCCAGGTATTATTATTATTAAGGTATTTTTGTTGGTTTGTTTGTCCTTCTCCTCAGTAACTAGTACCTACTAAAAATAAATTGTTTATTTCTTTCTTTGTACTTAAATGGCGGACAAATTAATTTGCACATAGACATTTGGTACTTACAGTAGTAGTAACATTAAGTATTATTTAGCCGCGGGGAAAAGCTAGTTAAAATTGATTGATAATGAATTGGTAATGGGTAACGCCTGACAATAAAATGACGGAAACCGAAACATACCTTGAGTTTTCAATATGGCCAAAAATTATTTTCGCAGGCGTTTTGAAGAAACGACGCTGATATAGCGTTAATTAGACTTATATGGAAATATCATTGCCCTTGAATAACAACAGATTCAAGCCACGGATAGCGATTTTCATAGTTAAAAAGTAATATTTAAACAAGTGGTTAAAAGTTACTTCGCACAAGTGGTTAAAAGTGACTTTAAAAAAAATCGACTGCAAGAATTTAGACCTACGTATGTTAACGAGTGAAATCGCGGGATGCAGCTAGAATAGCATATGACTAACTGCAGGTGAAGATGAATCTATTGACATAAGTAGGTAAATTGATATTTTTTTTATTGTTGTGAAAGAAATATACTTCCACAAAAAGTGTACCATTTTGAACGCCATGATAATTGGTCCTAGATGACCGCCACCATGGCCATGAGAACACTGCATTTTTCCGGGATGAAAAAGTATGCTACGTGTCCATTCATTTGTATGTCCATAAGTTATCATATTCCCAGAATTTCATCCAATCCGTTCAACAAAATTAACATACATCCCTACATACAAGCTTTCGCGATTCTAATATTACTAGCTGCGCCCTGCGGTGTTACCCGCGTTAAACGTTAATACAGGAAGACGAAAAGTAGCCCATGTGTTAATCCAGTGTCTAAGCTATCTCCGTAACAAATTTTAACCAAATCCGTGCAGCAGTTATTGCTTAAAATAGTAACAAATATACATACATCCATACACCCTAACGTTAACGTTTAAAGTATTAAGTAGGACCTTGCATGCCTCTTACGATATCTTGTGTAATGATTGCATGTACTTATTAACTTCGTTGAATAACTTGAAAAGATATATTTCTTTAGATGACATTTGCAATAGTAAAGTGCGCCTTCCACTCCAACGATAACAAAATGAAACCAAGTTTGCTTGTCGTAGTGGATTTTAAGGCCATTCAGAGATTTTTCTCCAGTGATCACGGCTTTCTGCCATGTCTTCCCAGCCAGAAAAATTAATCTCAAATTAAGACATATCGCTTTTGGCACTATCGTTGAATTAGTAGTGGTTATATAAATTATTTATATAACCACTATAAACAAATACTTAATATTCAAAAATATAAGGAGGAGGAAAAACGGTCGTATAGCATGTGACGGGTAACCGAAATTTGTTTATTTATTAGCTTGTAAGGTTTGATAAAAATATTTACATATACAGCTAGGCATTTGACCACAAGTTTGCACGTCCACGGAAGTCAACGACACTGTAGCTCTAGATGGAGCATGCCTAGTCTGGAATAAACTGGCTCTCTCAAAGAAGGCTGCCGGGACACACGGTTAGGTGCTTGGCGACAGATTTTACAACTTGAGGGTGGTAGCTAGCCAGGCGAGCGATAGAAAACGCCCTACCACAATGCTATGGTTTCCTCACGATATTTTACTTCACCGGTAGCTCAAGCTCTTTATGCATGTTTCGTGGGATCGAACCTTGTACTTTTTGCACGGCAATCGACTCCACTCACCACTCCATCATCATCACTACAAATAGTAATAGAATAGAAACACAAAAGAGATTAAAAAAATTGGAAAACCGACATCCATTCGGCAAAATAATTTAATACTATCTATTCATACTCAAATAAATGAACAGTTATAGCTACTGATTAGAGAATAAGAACTAGCTTTGAATGAATGTATATAGCTTTATCGCACACCAAACAAAATACAAAAAGATACAGAAAGACAAATGTACACAATGGTAGTACAATGGGAATGATTCTGATAAAATAGATATATGGGAAGGAATATGAGACCAATTTTAAACGAAACATTTTAGAACATTATAAATAAATCAAACCAGTTCAGCTATGTTTGAAAAATCGGGGAACATATATTAAACTAAACTTTTACAAATTGATAACCTCCTCCTCTTAACAGAGGTAGAGTAAAAATAGTAATTAAAAAAATAGGTCAAAACGCAACGCATGCCCAACCTTCCTCAATGTCATCACCTTCTAAAAAACAGATCAAATACTCAAAAAATACCATTTCTCAATAGTAATACCACGTCGCTAGTTCTAAAACTTGCAATGAATATTCCGCAAGACGGCCGCCAGTTTTGCAACGCGCTTAGCCAAGATTCAACCCGACTCCTACTTAGTTTGAAGTTAACCTTATAACTGGTGGAACGCATTTGATTTTATTAGTGCTTTATTATCTCGGAATTTTTTAAAGGTGAGTTCTTTGAATGTCTGATATATATAAAATCGGTTTATTGGTAAGATATTCGCAAAATATACCTATATTTCAAATGATAACTACATCCAAATGTGACAATTACACAAAAGAGTCTTGACAATTTTGTTTTAAATACCTACATACTTAATTAATTTATAATATTATGGCTAATGTACGAAGTCGGATTATCATAAAATATTGTTAAAACCTAGATTAGAATCGGTTGATTGATAAGTTATTCGTAATTAATTTCAACTAATAATCAATACATTTTAATAATGATAATTATACAAAAGAGTCTTGACAATTTTCCTAAAAGCAATTAATTTAATACAAAGTATTATGATTAACGTACAACGTCGAAGAATCGAAAAAAAAACTGATAAAACCTTAGAACAATAACCTTATTACTAAAAGAAAGAAGTATCTCTTACAAGGAGTCCAACGTTCTTTGTTTAAAAAAAACAAATACTTTTTTGAGACTTATTTAAGGCGTTGTATATTTTAGAGTAAAATTAGGTAGATAATTAAATTTGCACTTGACTGCTATTTAATCTGGTTAAGGTTAACTACCTCGGTGGAACGTATTTCATTGTATTAGTGTTTTATTATATATTTTTTTATATGGTGAGTTTCTTTTAATTTAGTCGTGATAGATTAAGTTAATTGATACGTTATCCACAATAAACTACATCCAAATTCAATAATTACACAGAACAGTCTCGTCAATTTTATTTTAAACTAGCTGAGCCCGCGGTTTTTTTCTGCGGTAGATATATGATCATCCCGTGAGAACACTCAAATTTTCCAGGATAAAAATCCTATACGTTAATCTAAGGTATAAGCTATTTTCATGCCGAATTTCATCTAAATCCGTTAAGCCATTAAAGTGTCCATACAAACTTTCGTTTTTGTACTATTAGTATGATGATTATGTGTAACATATTAATATGGGTAACGTACGAAGTCATTAAAAGAAGAAAATACGTCATAAAACAATAAGTACTTACCTTTAAGAAAGCGCTTTTTAGTGACTAAAGTTTTGAAATTCCTAAAATCTAGGTAAGTAAACAGTAATAATTTAACTTGCACTTGCCCCTATTTAATTTGAAGTTAATCTTATAACAAGACCTTGAAAAAAACTTTAATGAATTCAATTATACAGTCATATAAGTATGAGGTAAAACTTCATCATTTTCCAGACCTTATCCCACTAAGTGGGGTCGGCACAGCAAGTCTCTCTCTTCCTTCTACTCTATTAGCTGTCATCTCTTCATTCAATCCCTTTCACACATATTCTCATTCATGTGTTCTTAGATCGCCTCCTCCCTGCACTACCACTTATCATCACCGTTGCCGAACTAGGCTTGGCCCGTGTTTCAGGGTACATACAGTTCTATCCTTATATTTGTATAAAATAAATATTTGTCTATCCTGGTACAGTCATTTAGAAGGATTAAAATTACAATTAATTAAAAATATTACAATAGTACCTAACTTTTCTATGAGTAACCCGTCTTATTTTTTTTCTTGTCAGTCATTTTGTTTTTTTTTTGTATTAAAAACACTTGCTCATTAGTTAAATTGAACGATAGCAAAAAAAGGGTTCAGTGACGTGACTCCCCCGGTATTGTATTGGTCTGATATTGTATCCCCTTGTCTCCCCGTGGTTAGTCAAGGGGATACAATATCACAATGAATGCTTGTCAGCGACCTAAGAGCCCGCCCTGATGGTATTCGGTGCAACTGTACCCATTATATGGCTGCATTGCCATTGAATAGCAATGGCCAGTCAATGCACCAGATGGCCAAATCTGTTATTTGAATTGTCTCAGAATTACAATTGTATTATAATTCTGGCCGTTTTGACATAGAAAAAATCAGAGTTAGGTATTAAAAATTTTGTTTTGTTGAATACTAACTGTGGCCTATTTTATGTAATAGCGGCTATTTTGGCACAATGCAGTAAAATTATAATTCTGAGACCAATTCAATAACAGTGTTGGGCAGAGCAGGAGTCTAGTCAATCTCATAACTACTGAAACGCATAAACTTAATAGTGTTTCATGAAGAGGATCACCGACCCTTCACGTGTTTCTGATACAATTTTTGTTCCGGGGCCTACCTATTTTCTCCCCCTAAATTGCAACGTATATTTTTGTTATTGGTGTCAATCGCTTCATTATAATGTATTATAGATATACACGTTTTATTATTTAGAAGAAAATAAATTGGTTTCTGTATTATAAAGGCCTTTAATCTGTATCGTATCAGCGCAGAAATATGACTACTTAAGAAGCTTGTAACTTTAGTGACGTGTAGATCTAGTTAGTAATGTGTTAGATATGTGAAAAAATAACTGGAATCGGACCACATTAAGAGGTAGAAAAGAGCTATTTCTTATTGTATGGAGAAGTTGGCGGTCTATAGCTGTCTTAAGTAAAAAATTTTGAAATGCTCTTTTTATTTTAAATAACTGTTAAAATGAACAGTAAAAAAGTTAGCAAAACTTACTTAGTGTAGGTCAATAAATACCTACTAAGCCAATCGAAAATCTCTGACTGAAAATTCATGAATTTTTTTATTTATTATTTATTTTATTACCTTTCTACCTACATATACCAAGTCACCTTTATATTTCAGCACCTAAACAAACTTTTTAATATGAATAACAAACTGTATTATTATTCATTAGTATTTTCACACATTTTATATAAATTATTTTATAAAATTTATATCAAAATTGTAAAAGGAAGTAGGCTTTTGAAAAATACTTTATTTTATTAAATTTAACTATATCAGTCCTGTGTTACCAGGATAAAAATTTCCGTACCAAATTTCATCTAAATCCGTACAGCAGTGTTTGATGAAAAAGTAACAAATACATTCTTACAAACTTTCGCGTTTATAATATTAATACCTAAGAAAGAATTAGGAAGTAGGACATCATAGTAGCATATAAAAGTAAGTCCTGACCGACTAATATTCTGCTGAACCTAGACACATGAAATTTGGAGACTTTAATCATTATACGTTATAGGAGTGTAGTAGTAAGAAATATTTTTTTAGAAATTCAACCCTTAAGACAGCTATAGACCGCCAACATGTCCATACAATAAGATATAGCTCTTTTCTACCTTTTAATGTTGTCTGTTACAAGCTTCCTAAGCAGTCATATTTTTGCGCTGATACGATGCCTATTAAAGCCTTTATTATGCAGAATTCAATTACTTTTTTCAAAATAATAAAACGTGTAGGTCTAAAATACGTCATAGTGAAGCGATAAACACCAATAACAAAGAATTACGTTACAATTTAGAAGGTGAAAAGAGGTAGGCCCCGGAACGAAAATGGTATCAGAAACACGAAACCATTCAAGGGTCGGTGATCCTCTTAAGGTGGTCAAATGGAAGTATACATACTCGTATACAGCCTTATTAATAAACGTGTCTTAACTTAAATCGTCATTTGTCTTGTTTTGGCTCGTGACGTTCTCCATTGAATAGAACAAGACAAAAGATCTAAGTTGCGACGCGTTTTAAGGTAAGGCTGTTAGTGTATAGTCAGAAAGTTTCATTTTTGTTAATACGACAAAGAATTGTTTAGGATCGGTTTAAAAAAAACATTAGACCGCTGTATCTTAACGAGTAGAACCGCAAGACGCAACTAGTATAAGCCTACGACCATCTGCAGATAAAGACAAATCCAATGACACTTAGCGCACCAAAATCAGTTTATTGTTTTATGTTGTAGAAAGGCACAAAGAGTCAGACATACATACATAATATACAAATATACAGTTGAAAAAAAAAGTTAACTTCTATTAAGGCATGCGCTGACAGATTTTATTCAGTTATTTTGATTTAAACATCTCTTGACTGGTTTTGATGAAACTAAAATAAGACTAATATTTGCGAGGTGTACAAAAAAATAAATTTTCTAATCGATATTCAAGTCCACCTGTTTCTGAGTAATCAGGTTGATTTTTTTTAAATAAAAATTATATTTTAAAAAAATCAAGCTAATTGAGTACCTCCTATTTTTTGGTAGTCAGTTGAAAACATTGCCATGTTTTTCATTTAGGCTGTCTGTAAAAAAACACAAAAGCAAACTTCGCTTTGCTCGATCATAAATCGTAATAAAACTTTTAATAAATTATATAACTAACACCCATTCATGAATATAAAAAAATACCAGACAGACATCCTCATTTTCATTAGTTACGACAAAAAAAGGATGCAGTCATTTTGCATTTAGTTATTGCTTATGTAATTTCGTCATTCGTCTGTATGTAATGTGTATGCAGAGTGACTGGTACATAAATCACTATAATATTCAAGGAAGCTATACTTCAAGGTAACAAGTAAACTTTTTGCCATTCATATCACTTGTACCACATATGGTACTTTATATGCATAAGTACTAAAAAAAAATAACCCCAAAGTTACAAGTTACATAACATAATATTTGCAAATTATATAGTACACATACTTAACAAGTGTTTAGTGCGAGTTTTCTTACTTGAGTGAGTCTGCATAAACTCAGTATTGTATGGAATCTAAACAGTGCCATCGAGTGTCAACGTTTTGTTTTAATGTCAACTCCATGCAAAACTGTCTGTACGCCAACGCGATCAACTACGTAAGAACTCGCATACTCGCACTAAACACAGTTCGTCGTTCAAATGTTTCGTGATTCAATAGCTACAACTACACCCAACTGCTTAATAGTAATAAATATTGCGACAGCTAAACTAGTCACACTGTATAGTGCAGGTACCCATCGTAATTGTTTTGCACATTATGACCTTGCAGCGTCTAAGGTACTTACGTAATGTAATTTTATTATTAAGTAAATTACAAGTTGCGGAACCGTGAATTATGTGCAATTACCAAAAAACTATTAGGGAGTAGGGCCCTAGCCTAGAGACCCCAAACTTTTTGGTCTTATTGTCTTGTTTATGCATAATATATCGTGCAAACTGCCAAATTTTGGAACTTGTTGGCGGTTTCTTCTAAGACTTCAATTGGGAGGAGGTTCTTAATTCGTCGGAATTCTATTTTATACCTATATGTTTCGCGATTTTTCAGGATATTCTGTCCGATTGGTCGTAGGCATACGAATTAATAATTAATTAATTAATAATATGAATTTTATAAAAACCGGTTAATATAGATTTCATTCTGTTCTGAAACGTAAGTTTTGCATGGAGACATGAACTCGGTTTATACTTTCCTAAAAAATAAATACATTTATTTTGTCTGCTGATAAACAATTTAAATATTATAATTTAATATTTATATTTATCGCGATTTTCTTTCTTATTGGAAAGGAATACAGAACCAAAGCAGAGAAAAAACTTTATTTGCTGCTCGGGTCCGTTTTTCTGATTATGTAGTTGGTAGGTTTTTTGTCTTAAGTCCTAAAATTGTTAATTTTGAATGTGTTAATATTTTTTCTTATATTTTTGTATAATTCACAAAAATTTAGACCCCTATAAGGTCATTTTAGCAACAAGTAAATAAAATTATCTAAGTTAAGTCTATCTAATATTATAATTATCAAGTCTCGGTCTTATCAAGTCGCGATTGAATCGGTTTCTTCAAGTCAAGCGTGCTTTATTTACTTCGCGTCATCTCTTTACATCATGCGAGTTGCGGTCAAACGCAAGCCTTTAAAAAAAAACAAATAAAATAATGTATTTCATAGTGATGATTTATGAGAATCCAATTCATTTTATTTAATGTATAAAAAAGATCTATTATGATTTATCGCGTTCTATGTATTAGCTTATTTACTTATAACAAGATTTTTTATAATGATTCTTAAGAAACGTAAATGCGGAAGCATTATCGTATTTGATTTTTTTTCTGGCACATACTTACCGGCAGTGTCTAGTGCGATAGACTACCTATAGCCCACACTTCCTTTGTTGGAGAGACCCTTGCCCAGCAGTGGGACGTTATGGGTTGATACGGCAATGGCTACGTTCGTATACTTCAACTGTTTCTTTTTGTCTGAGGGAAATACTAATCTAAAAATATGTATTAATAATACTGAAAATTCATAGAACCTGTTACTTTTTCATCAAGGTACGAAAAATGGGAACATTCTATTTCTTGTTTCCGTTTTCTCGAGAATAAACGCCCACGACAAATTAAAGAATACTAAGGTACGGTTTTTTAAGCAACTTCCCTAAAAAGAAGGTAGGTAGGTACTCAATTCGACGTTATTTCCCATGTTTGTTATACATGATTATCGGGAGAAAGCTAGACTGATTTGAATTTTTTTTAATGATATATAGCTGCGCATATACATTTAAAAAAAATATTTATTTGGTAGTACCCTATAAAAAATTGTTTTTTTTTCAAATCAGTCTAGCCATCTACTTGTCCCAACGACATAGTGAAAGCCACAAGTAACCAGTGGATGCAATTGGCAGATTGTCGTTCGGAATGGTCTTCTAAGGGGGAGGCCTAAGTTCAGCAGTGGAAGTCTTCTGGCTGATGACGATGATGATGACTTTCCATAGACATTTTATCTAAAACGGTTGAGAGTATTTGATATTAAATGGAAATAACTGAGAAAGATCGGAACGGAACGGAACCCGAAACTACGTCACTTTTTTTTTAAACCTTTATTATTTATAGTAGTTAATAAGTACCTATTTTGGTCTTTCCCTTTCATTTAAGAAATAATTTTGTATGGTTTTTTACTGGAGTTAACTAAAAACAGAGTAATCTTGTAAACATGTAGTTGGTTAAAATAGCGTATCTTTGTCTCGAAAGGATATGACGTCACGGTCAAGGCTAAGGCATAACAAACATGTCGTAATGTAGAATCATCAAAGATGACACAGTTAAATGATGTTACAGTAAATAATAATCTATACTAAGATTATAAAGGGGAAAGAATTGTATTTTTGTTAATGAACTCAAAAAGTAATGTAAAGATTATTAAACAGTTTTTTTGAAATCTACATTTATCACAAGGCTATAAAAAATTAGAGATCCGCGGGTAGCACCGCAGAATGTAGCTAATCAAAGATAAAACATGGCAACCCTTACCGGGCTAGAATAATAATTATGTAAAATTAAAAGAAAACATAATTATAATTTATGAATTTGTAACAGGCTTAAAAAAAATATGCATTCGTAACTGACTTAAAAAAAGGATTGTTTTCAATGAGACAAAATATTTTTATTATTATTTATTTATTCGGATTTCGTTGCTGACTGATATTTTTTTTTGTTTCAAAGCATCGATTAGAAACAATTTTGGTCTTTCAAAGAGTTACTTAACAAGTAGTCTCTAAATACGTTTTATCAATATCATATTAACAATTGTCTGCTGAATTGTATTCAGTAGATAAAATTCATAACAACGATGTCGTAAAAAAAAGCAACAACCACTTGACCCGTGGGATAATCAAAGATAAAAACGATCACGAGTAACACCGCAAGGCGCAGCTATATTATATCACTAGTCTGAGACAATAGCTCTTTATCGATGCATTGTAATCAGGTTTTTATCGATTCGTCCATTATTCTGATTTCGCACTATGACCCTAATTGTTCTGAGTACGAGGTACTTAATCTTTGGAAACGACAAATCAACATCTTTAGTAAGAACATCTACGTTGATTTACTAACTGAATGATAAAAAATACAGCTGCATGTAAATAATGTTTAAATCTAAGACAATTTATTGACTCAAATTAAGAAAAGTTTAAATAAATATTTAATTTTGTATTAGTTACTTATTTAGTTTAGTTTAAGTTAGTTAATTAATTATTATTGGATTTTTTACATATGGTTAGAATATGTATTTTTATCGTGTAGGTTTTTATTAAATTTTTATCATGTTTTATAATTTGTTTTAAACATCGTGAAATTAAAATCTTGTTATTTTTATTTTATCTCCTTGTTAGTTTCTTGTTATAAGATAATCAAGAATATATCTCTACTATAGGTAGTGTTCTATGTTCATATTTAAAACTATCTAGACTTCTTAATAATTTTGTAGGTATAATATTTTTCTTCCCCTTTCTCGTAAAGAGTATATTTGCTCTACGGTATCTGAGTGCAAAAGCCGTTATTATCCGCTATAGGATAAAGTAGATTGAATTTACAACATCATGAGCATAAAGTTTGTGAATTCGAAACATTATTAAACATATTTACTTCTACCTCTATGGTGCAGAATTTATCATACAACCTTTCTTAACTTGTTAAAAACTCAGACTCGGAACCTTCTTGGTGTACATTTTTTTATTTTTTGCTTTGTGTGCGCCATTTGCTTTTTCTGCATTTATTCATTTCCTTGCTGTGGTAGAATGAAAAGTTACATGTTTCAGTCAAGTGCAAAGATTGTTTCACCTCGTGCTCTTTGATTCCCTCGCTAACGCTCAGGATTCTTATTTTTGAATCCTTTGCTCGCTTGGTCTCGCATCAAAATTTATCACGCTGTAAAACAGCTTTGCACTCTTGTATAACAAATAACTATTTTGTTATTTTCGGAGGTTCCGGATAAACTCGTCATTGAAGAGTTTAACTATTATTCTGTATTATTATTCCTATTTTATATTATTCAGTGTAATCTCACTAATCCGGCACTATTAAAAACCGGAGGATGTCGGATTATTGGAATGTTCGGATTACTGGATTATACTGAAAAAATCATAGGTAATAAATAAAATAAAGCATTTAATAAAGCAAACTATTCTCACTTGAAAAAAACAAATACGTTAGCACGTGTCTATATATATATTGTCACCTTGTAGGTACTTTGACCCTTATTGTTCTGGACTGTAGGTGGTTTTTTGAAATCAGTCTTTGTAAACCTATCAACAATATCTTTGGTAAAAGAACCTTGCATTTTGCTGATTGACTCATAATTTATGGACAGTCATTGAAATTATATTACTAGTAGCCGCTACCCGCGGCGTTGCCCGCTACATGAACTGGAAAATAAAAAAATTCAAACTTTGAACACTGATTTTTGGAAACTCAACTAAGGTTGACATAGTTGAGTTTTCAAAAATCCTGTCTACACCTGTTACTGATACAACAGGTGTACAAAGAAAGGAATTTTCCAAAGAACTTGTTTCATTTTCGGCCACTACGGTGTAAGTCTACCAAAATAAATCCTAAAGATTTGGTTAATATGGCGTATTAATGAAAAATGTAGGTATTAGTCTCCTCCTTTATTATGTACAAAATTATCTTAATTCTGTGAATTTGTTCATAGAATTAAGATATTTTCAGAATAAACACAATAATTTTTTTGCGTAAGAAACGTAGCAATTATCCATTCTACAATCGGACGAGTAGAGATACTGTAAGGCGCCACCGGTTCATGGTAGAGGTTCCACGGACTCGCACAAAACGCTTCGCGTCTACATTTATTGTGTGAACTGCCAGATTGTGGAATTTGCTGCCAAGTAGAGAAATTTCCCGATAGCTATAATCTAGATCTCTTCAAATCGCGAGTAAATCGGTTTCTTCTAGGCAAGCGCGTTACATCCTAGACCGCATCGTTACTTTACATAAGGTGAGTTGCGGTCAAGCGCAAGCCTATCGACAAAAAAAAAGCAATATATTGATACGAAATTAATTTTGTACACTGCGATACCTACGTTACGATATTACGTTAAGATTAAAGATTAATAGTCCCTAACGTTTTGATATTATCATGTACACTATCCTGGCCGGAGCTCCATATATTTTTGAAACATCTCTCTTCATTTTTATGATCTGTCTGACAGTTTTGTATCCTATCTAAAAACCTGTCGGCATTCATCAAGAAATCTTTAAAAAAGTCTGTAAAAATATTTTGCAAGGAGTTTCAATCGGACTTGATGATAATGAGACACCCTCGGGATTATAACTAAATTATATAATATAGAATAGATTAATAACATGGTATATACAAGATATTTAGTGTTTTTCCACCTCGTCTTGATGTCAGCGTGAGAAATCGAAAAATATCGAGCACTCGCTCGAAAGCTCTTTCGAGCGAGCGCTTGAAGAGTCAACATCTCCTGAGGATGCCTTGTGCTAAGGCGAAACACGTGTCGAGGAAGTCAGATACTGAGAGAAAGAGAAATAATAAAGTGAGGTGTGGCGGTGGTGAGGAGGAACCACACCATAAAAACAAAAAATATTTTTCGATTTCTCACGCTGACATCAAGATGAGGCGGAAAAACACTAAATATCTTGTATATACCATCTTACTATAAATGGATTTCCGCAAAGTAACGCCTGACTACATCGATTAAAATAGATTGTTTAATAGGTTACCCAAAAAATGGAGTAGAATAGAATACAGTTTATTTGGTACGTAAGACAGTATATCACATAAGAGATGAAACTAACTTAAAACAAATAAGTAAATAACTGTAATCGTCAGAAACCGGTCCCAACTCAACATGATGCTGGCTGAAACAACCAGCGTTGAACTTCCGTTGGAACTGGAAGGTAACGTAACGCACGTCACTTACTCATAACTGTATTACATTAAGTATCGGCGAAGCAAACTTTCGGTCTAGAACGAAAAATTCCAAATAAATTCATAACAAACAAATGATCAGAATCAGCGATTAAAAAAAACCTGACTGCTTAATCTTAAACCTATGTATCATCCTTTATTGTTTTTTTGTTGTACCCAGTGTCACTCTCACGACTAAGACGAATCTATTGACACCACTCACATAAAAATACGACAAGCCGTTTAGACTCTAGGACGTGCCAAAGAAATATACATACACACATACGCTCAAAAAGCATAGCACTTCTTCTTTCGCAATCGGGTAAAAAATATACACTGACGAACATAGAACCTTTTAGAAGCCGCTTAAAAAGAACCAACGAATTGAAATCTTACTCCTAACTTAAACTTAAAAATGGGACGTTGAGTTTCATAACCACAGTTACCTACTGTTGATATATCAGTAACCCTACTTAGCATACTGGCTAAACATTACACCATGTGTGCAAACATGGCGAATTTTCACCACATGCCATAATGTTGACTTGACTTGAGACGACATTGCTGACTCAAGTACATTTCACAATTGACAACATTAGGTACATATATAGATAAGTGATGGAATATTCGAAAACCATTCTGAAATTTCCAGATTTTTATATTTACTTTCTTCAGAGTTATTCACAAAAAAAAATTACTCGACTGCGAAAGAAGGAGGGTTATGTTTTTCGGGAGTATGTACGTTATATTTTTTTGGCACGCCCTAGAGCCTAACCAGCTTGTCGTATTTTGATGTGAGTGATGTCAACAGATCAGCCTTAGTCATGAGAGTGACACTGGGTACATCAATATAAAATAAAATAAAAAGTAGGAGTAGGATTTTTTTTGAAACTCGCTTCTAACCACTTGTTATATTCATTTTCTTCAGAGATCTTTACAAAAAAAAAATATTTTTCTTTTGTTAGTATTTATGCTAACACCGTCGAATGCCACCAATTAAAAAGTATCATTGTATCTGTCAGTTGTTATAAACTGACAGATGTCACTCTGTGTTTTCAAGTCGTTTGTTGTTTTGTCTTTGATAATTAGAAGAATCCAATAGGTTTGGTGACTGTAAAATTTTCTCTTACTCTATTGTTCTAAAAAGACTGGTCTACAGAAACGTGTCGAGATGTTTAAATAGATCTATTTATAGGCAAAAATCAATTAAATTCATTAAAAATTTCGAATTCGTACTTTTAATATTATAATATAAAACCTAATATAATAAATTATTTATATCAGGCAACAAGAATTAATTAAAATTGTCCATTTCGCTGTTAATTACTTACTTATGTCAATAAAATTGACCTCATTCTTTTTTTTTGATTTCCTGGAGATAACCGACCGTGCTGAACATGCTGATTTAAAAATAAAACATTCACGTGATTTCGCTAAACTCGTTTGCATATCATTCACGACACACCCCATTATAACCTATCGTTAGATTAGTTACCTAAAGTTTCGCAACTGCCATTGGCCTAGTGAGAGGTAGACGGCGGTTTAGACAGATATATAATACCATACTTGAGTTATCATACAGTTTGGTATTTAAACGTCTTGAAAAATTTGAGGTTCTCAGTTCTACTGTATTTTTGCCTGTTTGCGAATGAAGGAGGGTTATGTTTTTCGAGTGTATGTAAGTATATTTCGTTGCCACGGCCTAAAGCCTAAACGGTTTGTCGTATTTATATGTGAGTGGTGTCAATAGATTCGTCTTCATCTGCAGATGTGATGATATTTTTTGTTAGTCTCAAATAAATTGTATTAATAATATATCCTGCAGTTTATTTTATTAATAAAAAAAAAATGTTAATGGACAATTTTCCTACCAAATTCAAGTCGATTTCTAATTTTTTTAAGTCTTTGCTCTTTTAATTGTATTAGGTACACGATTTAGTAACACTTGAAAAATAAAATGAATTTTCTAAAAAAATCTACTATGCTTGAGAAGCTTCTTCACAGATAGTCTTATATAAATACTAACTAATACCACCGAGACATTGTACGCGGCATAAAGTGGATACAATTTTTTTATACTTTAAATATTCTCTTCAATCCTTAGAAATATTACAAAAAAAAACGATTTGCATTTTTTTCGGTCGCAGACTCCGGCCGTCGTGAGTTCGACCGTTCGCAGAACTACGCATACATATTTCCTACTAGGTGACCCGGCGAACTTTCGTACCGCCTAACAGTCAATGCTACAGTATAGTATGACAGTAGGTAACAACCGCAGTAAAGTAAGTGCAGTAGGGCAAGGCCGGTTCGTCGACTTGTTGCGCAACCCATCGCACAACTGTGGCCCAATCAAACGTCCGCTAGTCGGCTCGCGTGAAAGTAATAGTGTAGGATGTAAGTAGTTATTATAATAGATTTATTGCTGTCGATAATTACGTACTGCAAGCTTCAAGATTTGCATTTGTTTAATAGGAAAAAGTAAATTTAAAGGAGATGTTTCAAAAATGTACAACGCTCTGGCCATAACAGTGTAATTTACAGTGTCTACTCTAATATTGTAATCAGGAAACTATTAGACAGATTTCAAAAACTGTTTTGTTGTTAGAAGCTTCGTTATCACTGGAGTAACGTAGGCTATATTTATTACCAAAAAATTAGATCTGCGAGTAATACCGCGGAGCGTTATCATAATCACGAAAGTATTATAAAAAGGCTAACTAATTATTTCGAATCAAATTAATACCAATTTTTTTTACATAAATGGCGAATCGAGAATTATCGTTCTGTCAGTTCTGACATTTGTCTCGGTTTTTTTTTTTGTTTAATGTAAGAGTTTTGTGACTATCGGAATTAACATGGAATTAAAAAACCTTAGTTGATGTTCTAATTTCATCATCTTTATATCAGGGTCAAAAGGTTCTGATAATCATCAACCACTTTTGTTCTACAACTTCTAACAATTATAAAAAACTACTTACAAAAAAAAACTATTTACAAAAGTCGTAGAACAAAAGTTAATGCTTACTGTTATCAAAGCCAATTAGGTTGCTAGTTGATAACAATCACCTTGTATAAAAGAGTTGGGACTGATATTTACTAGGAATCATCGCAGAGCCTAAACTGCTACAGACATGAAATTTGGCCACCGTCTTGGCCGGTAATGAAACATGTCCTTTTCATTCCTAAAATGGATCTACTCCTAATTATCCTCGAGCTTGAGCCCCGAACGGGGACAGATAGGAAGCCAATATCAATGGTCCCCAGATAATTTTTTTACCAAAATGAAAGACATTATGAGCAAACAATTATCCATCTGTATGTGGTTTGACAAAATAATAATTTGTATGAATACACAGAAGAGATATTTCAATAATGTATGGAGCTCCGGCCAGAGAGCATCGAGAAATAATAAATATGTTAGAGATTATTAATATTTTATCTATCAACCAGATACAAAGTAACGAAATATATCGCAGTGTACATAATTAATTATGATTCAAAATATTTCCACCTTATTTATGGCCAAAAAGGCGATTTTCGCATTTTCGTTGTGTCAATTTTGACATTTGTGACAAATGATTAATTTGATAGATTAATGTGACCATTGGAGTCAACCTAGGATATATAAATCTTCCAGTATGTTCATATAATTTAGATATTTTTGTACACAATGAGGGAGGTGACTGACGCATTTTTCATTAATAAACAATATAAACCACATCTTTAGGTATTTTTTGGTAGACGTACACTGTCTTGGCCGAAAATGAAACAAGTTCTTTATTGCGACTTGCCTCCTGACATCAGAAGACTCCCTATACGAAGACTCCACGTCCCTCTAGTTTTCACGTCATTCCCTAATGCGGTTTCAACTATGAGTTATTAAGTTATGCATAAAATATGTTGCTAAACGCCAGATTTAAATAAAGGCCCGAATTCACATACATAATTATTAATGTCACTATTACGTGGCTAAAACTTATTTCCCTCGCCACCCTCCTGTGACCTGCATTTGTTGTATATTTTTAGCTATTAATTAAGTATGCTTAAGTACCTAACTTACGTTTTATGCGTATTTGATTTTTCAGGGTCAAATTCATAATTAAGTAAATTTTGAATTAGGTTACTACAAAATGACTGTAAGCAGAATGATTACGATTTTAAAATACGAAAAATTAGTTTTTACCAGACTGTGAAAGAAGAAGGGTTGTGGTTTTCGAGTGTATGTATGTACCTATGTATTATGTAGGTATGTATGTATATTTCTTTAGCACGCCCTAGACCATAAACGGCTTGTCGTATTTTTATGTGAGTGGTGTCAATAGATTCGTCTTAGTCGTGAGAGTGACACTGGATACAGCAACATTAAAAAAAAGATATTTAGGTTTAACGATTTAGAAGTCGGGTTTTTTCCATCTCGCTTCTAACCACTTGTCAATAACTCTTTTTTAACTGACCGCCCTAAAGGAGTGTAATGTGCTTTGAGTGTATATTCGTAAATTTGTATATCTCTTTTTGATCCTATAAAGCCTAAACAGGTAGACAGATTTTTATGTGCGAGGTGTCATTGGATTCGTTTTTATCTGCGTTTATGTCGCGAGCGTTCGCCGCGCGAGCATCTACACTCGCCAACGGACGCATTACCGTAACTATAGCTATACATTTATAAGCAATAGGGATTGCAAATTTTTCTATCGATGTCGGTAATGGACAAGTTTCTTCTGAGATCGTCGTCTTTGACTAGTCTGCCAAGTAACAAAAGACCTCGGGAAGACGCCTCTACTACTGACTGGCAATTACCAAAACGTCCATGGCGCACATCAAATACTACGCCAAAGGAGCCAGTCGGCACGAGCAATCGTTTCAACTACCTCTCCGATGATTACAGTGAAGCTGCATCTACTCATCCTAATGAAGACGGCGGTAAGAAAAAACTTGGTATACCACCGATTATTGTAGATCTCGGAACAACTTTGTCTCACAAAAACATCAGTGAACTTGTTGCAAAATACTCTAGTGAGTTTCACCTGCAATATAGAGGCTCCAATAAGGTTGCGATTCACTGTTATTCAGAAAAAGATCACCAACTTACCAAAGAAGGACTTCTCAAGGACAACGTACCATTCCACACGTTTACCAGGAAAAATGAGAAGAAGCCGAAAGCTGTAGTACGAGGTCTGCCGTCTCTTGACATTGACGAAATCATTGTAGATCTTACCTCTTTGGGCTTTAAGAACTCCAAAGTAATCCTCCTTAGGACAAGAGCTTCATCTGATGTACCACCAACCAATCCACTATATCTCATTCAGCTGCCAGTGGGAACTGATATGTCGAAATTTCGCCGTGTGAGATTCTTGTGCAGATGTGTCGTCGAGATTCGCAAATTTAGGCCAAAAAATTGGGAAGGTACTCAATGTTTCCGTTGCCAAGGCTTTGGCCATGCTTCCAGCAACTGTAACCTCCCGCCTCGCTGTGTGAAATGCCTGGATCAGCATCCAACCAAAGAATGCCCTAAAAAAGACCGCAGTCAACCAGCTCAATGTTGCAACTGTAAGGAGCATCATCCAGCAAACTATCGTCAGTGCCCAGCGCGCAAGGTTTACCTTGATAGGATTCGCCTCCAACGCCCTGCAGTTAAGGACCCTATCCAATCTCAAGCAAGTCTAAAACCTCAAACCTCCAAGTCTACTGCATCCAGGAACTGGGCAAACACCGTTTCCTATGGAAAAAATACCTTCCGTTACAAGTAAGCTTCCAACTTCAGCACCTGTTAGCACAATAAAAACTAATGCGTTCGATAACACTAGTAACGACCAGTGTACAAATGAAATGCTACATATCCTTAATATTCTTAAGTCTATAAAACAAGAATATCAGGCCTGTGAAACTATGATGGACAAGGTTATCCTTATATTGAACCACCTTAGTCAATTTGTATAAGGCGTCCTTAATTTCCTGTCGTGGAATGCTGACGGCATTCGATTGAAAATGTCTGAATTATTAGAATTGGCTACTAATAAATACAATCTAGTTGACGTTATTGCATTGTGCGAAACAAGAATCAGCGACAAAATCAATCTACTCACACCTGGTTATGCCTTATATCGACAAGATAAACACAGTTCAGGTCGCGGTCAGGGTGTAGCACTGCTAATACGTACTAATATCCAGCATACACGTATTACTATCCCAGCCACAACTAATATCGAAGCTGTAGGCGTGAAACTTAATACGGAAGGCAATATGAACCTCGTTGTCATTTCGGTTTATCAATCTCCGAACAAACCTCTTATAACTAGTGACCTTGACAAACTCTTAAATCTTGGATCTAACGTTTTAATAATGGGAGACATGAATGCTAAACATAATAGCTGGAGTGATTCCGTTGAAAATCGCTTTGGAAAACTCCTTTATAAGCACATGTTAAGTCACGATTACATTATTCACGCTCCAATTCAACCCACACTTGTACACTATAACCCTGGTTATGAACGGTCTACCCCAGATCTAGTAATAACACAAAATATCAATAGTCTGGCTAACCTCAAGACAATACCTGCGTTATCCTCAAATCACTACCCAATTGGTTTTTGTATTGAAGGAAAGTTTATGAAAGAAAATGCCTCACAATATAAGTATAGCGCAGCTGACTGGCCAAAATTCCGCTCAGTTCTCGATGCAAACATATCTTTATCTTCTACAGTTTATGAATCCCCTGCTGTTGTAGATATCGCACTTGATCAACTAATACACGCAGTGGGTAAAGCTCGTGAATCATCTATTCCATTGACTGATGGAGCTTTTAAACCCAAGATTCTACCGCGTCGCCTCAAAAAGCTCATCAAGCTTAAAAACCAGCTTCGCCGTAAAGATGCATCCTCAGTGGATATAAATGAGAGAACTCACCTAAGGTTTTCTATTAATCACCTACTATCTGAAATTAAAATTGGTATTAAAAAATTTAATGAAAAAATTTGGAATGATAAATTAGACAGAATTGATAACCCTTCCTCAGACATCTGGCGGGTAGCCAAAGGGCTACGCTCCAAACGGCACATCATACCGCCATTATCTAAGCCTGACAATACACTAACCGCAACTGTGAAGGAACAATGCGAAGAACTGGCTGATTCTTTCTGCAGGAATATGTCCTTGACTTCAGCCTGGACTAGTACTCTGGCTATTGAAAGTAATGTAAAAATTTCAAATGATATTATTAACGCTCATACTTCAGAAAAGCAAGTCTTTTTCACAAAACCTCGTGATATTGTATCCTTAATACTCAAGTTAAAAAAACGTAAAGCTCCTGGAACTGACAGTATTCAAAACGAATTAATAAAAAACCTCTCCCGTAAAGCCGTAGTACTTCTCACTCGCATATTCAATGCTTGTCTTAGATTGACTTACTTCCCGAAATTTATGAAAAATGCCAAAATTATCCCTATTCTTAAGCCACGCAAGGATGATTCGCTTGCTATTAGTTACAGACCCATCAGCCTCCTCCCATCGTTAGGAAAACTGTTCGAATCAGTGATTTATAGCTTTCTGTTGAAAGAGTCAAAGCACATCATAATAAATGAGCAATTTGGGTTTCGTGAACAACACTCCACAGTACAACAACTCGTACGAGTGACTGAACACATTGCTCACCATTTAAATCTCAATCAATCTACCGGCATGTTCTTATTAGATATTGAGAAAGCTTTTGATACTGTGTGGCACGCCGGATTACTACATAAACTCTATGTTAATAAAATTAATATAAACTTAATAAAATTAATTTCTTCTTACTTGAACAAACGCGAATTTACTGTTAGTGTTAAAAATATCTCATCAGAACCACGTAAAGTCCCAGCTGGAGTACCTCAAGGCTCTGTCTTAGGTCCCTACCTCTTTTTACTTTATCTGAATGATATCCCTATTCAAACACGCACGAAACTAGCATGTTTTGCGGATGATACGGCTTCATTTACCTCTTCGAAAGATATTGACCTAATTATTAGTAGACTGCAGTTGTCTTTAAACAACCTGTACGAGTACTTTTCTAATTGGAAACTCAAGCTAAATGAAACTAAAACTGAAGCTATCCTCTTCACAAGGTCTCGCAAAAAGCCTACCAGGCGATTAAAAATTAACAATCATGAAATCTGCTGGAGTACTACTGCTAAATACCTAGGCGTAGTGCTTGATCCAAAAATTTGCTGGACTTCCCATATTACTTACGTCAGGGCAAAAGCAGTAAAAGCCATGGGTGCATTGAGCCCCATATTTAACCGGAAATCTAAAATCAGCTCGAGATCCAAATTGCGTATATATACGACCCTAGTTAGGCCTTGTCTCACATATGCTGCGCCAGTGTGGAGCGCTACGAATGACTCTAATTATATTAAAATTCAAGTAGTTCAAAATAAAGCTCTCAAAATATCTTATAATACCCCATTTCGGACAAACCTCAAAAGACTGCATCATTCAATAAACCTTCCCACTTTAAAAGAATTCATACTCAAACTTACCAAAAACTTCTATACAAAAAACAAGTTCCAACACTCAAATAAGCTAGTTACCACTCTCGGCCTAACCAGAAGTCACAATCTCCCATATATCGATAAGTATAAAACTTACCGATTACCACATCACTACCTGTTATACGAGGGACAACTGAGTCAACCGTCGCTCGACTTTGACTGCTAACCGAAATATTATTAAATTTTGGTCCATAAAAGAATGGAAATAAGCGTCATATTCATGTAACTAATTCTTGTCTCGCATATCAATATGGTGTCACCAAAAAGTCCTACTTACCCTCATAAAAAAAAAATTACTTGTAACTAGAATAAATTAAGAACTAATTAAATACGTGTGTTTATTGGCAAACGAATGTCTTCTAATAATTTTGATCTTGCCTCATCCATGTGTATGTTATTAATGTTTAACTCGAAAGAAAAATGTAATGTTAAAAAAATATTGTAAGTTTGGAGACAAGAAAACTGTAAGTAGATTTCTTCATATTGTACCTAGATAATAGTAAACACTTGCCTCAACGTTTCATTAACATACCTACCCACTGTATCTATGTCATATCACAATATTATTATGTTGTAATATATATATATGTATATATTTTTCTATAAAATCATAAGAACGAGTAAATCTCGATTCACAAACATTTTATAATACCTTCCTTTAATGGAATCACTGTGTTATAAACGTACGAAATCGCGAAGTAGTATGTAATATCCATGTTCATGTTGCTTATCATCATAATATGATTTAAAAAGAACTATAAATTTGTCTAAACATTATGTTATTTTAAAGTCTTTATAAGGCGTTCTTAGCCTAAAAACAACCTAAAGTATGTCCAAATTGTCACTTAGTTTATACGCTGAGTGTTACATGTACCTGTGTTATTATGATTAATAAAGAACTTTATAAATCAATCAATCATAATTAAGTAAATTTTGAATTAGGTTACTACAAAATGACTGTAAGCAGAATGATTACGATTTTAAAATACGAAAAATTAGTTTTTACCAGACTGTGAAAGAAGAAGGGTTGTGGTTTTCGAGTGTATGTATGTACCTATGTATTATGTAGGTATGTATGTATATTTCTTTAGCACGCCCTAGACCATAAACGGCTTGTCGTATTTTTATGTGAGTGGTGTCAATAGATTCGTCTTAGTCGTGAGAGTGACACTGGATACAGCAACATTAAAAAAAAGATATTTAGGTTTAACGATTTAGAAGTCGGGTTTTTTCCATCTCGCTTCTAACCACTTGTCAATAACTCTTTTTTAACTGACCGCCCTAAAGGAGTGTAATGTGCTTTGAGTGTATATTCGTAAATTTGTATATCTCTTTTTGATCCTATAAAGCCTAAACAGGTAGACAGATTTTTATGTGCGAGGTGTCATTGGATTCGTTTTTATCTGCAGATGGTCATAGGCTATACTAGTTTTATTCAGTGATTTCACTCGTTAAAATACAGTAGTCTGTCTCTGTAGTTGATTGTTTTCACTTCTAATCATTTTTATATTTTATTTTCCACTGTTTTTCGATTGTCATGTATAAGAACAATATGATATTGTAAACATTGTAGTAGATATAGCTTTTTATATCTCATTGAGATAAACAATTATTAATTTTAAGAAATATAAATTTAAATTGTTATACCTACTGCAATTGTAATTGAAACGAACGTTGTTGCAATTGTAATCGAAAAACGTCTTGCGTGAAATTTAATCCTATACAAGACAAGGTTATCGGCAAGGTGTGTACTTAGTCGAAAGGGGATCATTGTACCCATCCTAAGTAACAACTTTCACATTGGGACCAACGCTGAATTCAAGAAAAAAAAAGTTGACCGGGCTTCGACAAAATAAAGTAATATTTGTTTTTTTTTCAGCACAATGTCAGCAGAAGGACTATCAGCGGCGGAGGTAGATGCACTGCCTGATCGCATCGCAGAGACATTCGCTGACAAGCATGTCCTCATCACGGGAGGCACCGGATTCATGGGGAAGGTTCTGCTCGAAAAACTACTCAGGTACAAACACACATTCTTTTACACATACACATTCTTAGCAGACAGATACATACATTCTTTTACATTATATATATAAGTATGTACATCAGTCTTCAGGTTACCATATCACAGGCTTTGCCTAGTTTGGGACTTGAACACCTTTGTGTGGATGTTGTCCCACATTATTATTATTATTATTTAGTATTATTATTTTACACAGCACACACTTCTAAAATACATAATTTATTTTTATATATCTGCCTGAAGCCACAGTATTTTAGACCTTATTTCACGAGGAATAAAATTTACTTTTATAAGTTCCTCGTAGTTTTTGCAAAAAAAAATTAAAAATAGTAAAATCCAATCCAATTATATCAAGTTTCGTCAAGAATGGTTGGAAACTACGACCTGTACGCGAGTACGAAATTTCTCGAAGACTAACATCTATACATACAAACAAACAAACAAAAGAACAGACTTTTGCAGACTCGAAGCCGGGTCGCTTCGCTCGCTCGGTCAAGCGATATGGTCGTTCAGCGACAAAGCTCTTTTAATTAACACACATATAATAATTGGAAAAGTGTGTTTGTTGGTTTGTTTGTTCGTTTACTCCTCTATAGCGAAACAAATCGACTTAATTTTTTGCTCAAATATATTTACATTTATGAATTATTATGACAAATGTATACACGAGTTCTTGTTCTTTCTTTCTTTCTTGTTATATAAAATTAAAGTACTTGTAAACGGTTACAACCAAATTCATACCAGCAAACAGCTATACAAATATTTAAGTTAATTTATATTTAAATAACCCATCTTTTCATACGAAAAATAAGATGTCTCATCACTACGAAATACACTGAAATAAAATGAAAAAGAAAATTAATAAGAATAAACACTGCCGTTTTCTTACAAATTTTACCGACGTGCGGTTTATGATTAATTGTATAACTGAGAAATATATTATTTTATCAAAAAATCCCTAGTCTTGACTGGTAATGCATTGGGATGTTTTTTTCAGAGTTAAGAATAATGCCATTTACGTCAAACCATCCTTTTAACGAATTTTAAATCAACTTTAAATTTGTCTGTGATACTCACGTGAGTATCATCTGCAAATAAATATATTTGAGCCCAACTCGGCAATGCGTTCGTTACATCACTAACATGTATCAAAAATAAGACAGGGCGCAAAATGTTACCCTGTTGTACACCAATTTATTCATTAACCGAGAAAATTTGACTGTGATTCTATCCTGAGATTCTATCGTCCTGAATTAAATAAATAAGTCTTCATTATTTATTTAATTCAGGACGTTGAAATTCGTAATTTTACATTTTTAAATAACCATTTAACTCCGTTGTCCGGTAAGAATGCATAATGGCACCCAAATTAGTAAGGAATGACATTACCTAAATGACATCCATTGTAATAAGTAGGCACCTTCATCACACATGTCGTCTTATTGAATATACTATTGTATTCTAAAGGAATTCATTGAAAAATAAATAAATTAACAACCGACTTCGATTCAGCAGATAATTATTATTGGCAACATTTCAAATTATTTGACGCCCCATTTTTATTACGATAACGTATCCCTGTTTTATTTTTATTTTACTCAGAATGTAGTACTTACGTTTTTAGAGATTTTTGATAATCTAAGTAAAGTTCCGCAATATGTTATTCTCGTACAAAGCTCGTAAAAAACAAACAAGCAACATAAATACATATAATTGATGACATCTTTACGAGTTTTGTACGAGAATAACATTATTTGGAGTTTTACTTAGATTTTCATAAATCTCAAAAATTTTAAATGTTCTCAATTACTACACTTATTTTGATATAAAAAACGAACTGCTAAACTTAATTTTAACCTAAAAAAATGAGCAGTCGATGAATACTTAATGTCGTGAATGACTTGAGCTGATGGCGGAGTTTTGAAGAAAAGGTACAAAACTTGCAAGATGGTACAGCTCGACCTCCAGCCGCGCTGAATTTCCAAGATTCTCACCATCGCAAGATCTAGCCATTTTCTTTTTCTTACAACTAATTCTTCAAAGTATTAGAAAACATTTAAAAAATAGGATGATAACGTTAAATCCCTGGTAAATATACCAAATATATAGAATAATAAACCTCAAGTAATAGCATGACCAGGAGAAATTAGAGGTTCTTTTTTCGGGATATATTCAAGATGCTCCTATACAACAAACGTGATTTTTTTTGAACTTTATTAACACCAACAACAGGTAGACGTTTGAAATAATCACAGAACATTTAGTTGTTTTTTCAAAAATAAATAATTAAATCAAAATAAAATTAATATTTCAGCGAGCACAATCAACTTGTTTTTTGCCATTTTTTTCTCGATATTAATAGCAACAGTCTATATTTTGTTATCAATAGAGTAACTTGAATTAACGTTGTATAAAATCCCTAGTGCGCGAGTCCGACTCGCACTTGTACTGAACGGGTGTAATATATATATAGATATTACACCCGTTCAGGCTGGGAATGTCCAGTGTCTAAAGATGTCCTGTGTACTAGTCTAGTTCTGTATAACGTCTAGTCTGATATTGTCTAGTGACCTAAACCGTTTTCAAACAATTGAGAACCTCTTCCTTTTTTAAGTTAATGGAAGACGTCCATTGTTATAATTAGGCTCCTTACACACGCATGCCATCTTATGATTAACCATTGTGTTCTAAAGGAATTTGTTGCAAAATAAGGCCCAAGTATTCGCGTTGGGCAAGCTGGCTTGCTTGCTTGACAATGTACAGATGTACAGACTCATGTAGAGGATACAATAATTTACTTAAATCAAAAGCATATTGTTTTCTCCATATATGAAACAACATTGTCTTGACCAAGTAGGTAGATATTGCTTTGATAGGAGACATCTTTTTTTTCCGTGTACCAAAAACAAAATGACCAACAAAAAAAAATATAACAGAAAGATTACCTATAGACCATTTAAGATCTACAGATAATCCAAATGCTCTAATCCACAACCAGAGGGCAGCGAGCCTAGTATGCTAGCCGCATTACTACGTTCAATGGTAATGCTCATACGTGGGGACAGATAAATACCGACATTGTAGTCATGCGTTGAGTTCTTAAGTATTGTAACTTATTATTTGACCGTTATAAGTAAAACACAACTCAAAATAAGACAACTGAATATAACAAAGTTTGGTTGTCAAGAAAAAAAATAAAAATTACAATGTATAAATCTTTAACGTTGGTAGTAATCGCGAGATCAACTGTTCGCAGAATTATACACTAATATTAATACTAAAGCTAGCTTACAACCTTGTACAATATTTATTACAATTGCCACATCTTGTAGGTTTACGTCTCGAACGAGCAAATGCGAAAACGTACGCGAAATATCCTCTCTAATGTAGAAACATAATGTTCGCAAAAACAGCTAGGTACCTAATTGAGAAATGTTTTGACCGCCTTTAGTTTTAGCTAGCGGCACGATCCGACTTCGCACAGATAGACATTTTTGTAATAAACAATACTTCTCTGTAATATTAAAATGAATCGCTGAATGTGTTGCTAAGCGCAAATCTCGACACGCATTCCTTGAAGCACGAGGATGGTTCTTATGAAGAGATTTTTTTTTTAATTGCCTGAATAGGTCTAAAAACAACAGTTTTCTACACTCCCATACAATCGATTCGTCTTAATACTTAAAAGTCAATTTTGGACTTTAACTATACCATTAAATTTAAGTGTTAGTGGAGAGGTTCCGGGAAGGGAAAACAATTGAGTGACGTTAGTATCGTAAAAATATCAACGTCAATATTTGTTACTACTTATACGATAGTGACATTACTCTTAAAGAATCGAATGTTAGGCGGTACGAAGTTCGCCGAGTCAGCTATTATAATATAAAATTGATCTACTGATAATAAAATTGACTTTAGTTCTATTGTTTTTATAAACTAAATGGATGGGACTGGTGACATTTTTTTTTATTAATAGTTCCATAATGGAACTATGAATGGTACTAGTGTGAACTCAAAATCGTCACTAGTTCCATTATTTCGATATCTATTTTTAATGGAAGTAGTGTAGTAAATTATTATCAGTAGTTCCATCATGGAACTGTTAATGGTATTAGTGGCAACGAACCATTTACTCAGTGATAATAAAGCTTTTTATCTCAAAAAGAATTTTTGAAATAGGCCCAGTAGCTTTAAGGTTAATTCATTACATACAAAAACATAGTGAGCGGCAAACAACTTGACCTTGCGCGAGACGTGTTGTACTGTTCGCACTTACCAAACTACCCGTGAGAGTGAAAGGGACAATGCCTCCATCTTGCTTCTAGTTATTTGCCGCGTAATATACTAATCTTTATCTTTACAATATTACTATAGATGAATACGGTCTCCCTGTCTGACCTCCATTTGGGTAGACACTTGTAGGTAGGTATTTTAAATGAAATTACCATATCGTGATCAGAAGTTTCACCATCATCGTTTGTGTGTTCTAATTGGTAACAACGCCATCTAACTAAGCCCCTCAGAAGCACAACATACGTATACAATAGATGTTCTATTTGTTTTTACTAGTCCATTGAAATGTTTCATTTTTTAGGCCTTACCTTGCGTTTTTTAGAGGACGCAATTTTATTTATTGATGTGTAGGGGGGGTAAGTGTAAAGCTAAAATCAAGTTTGTGGGGTCGCCACCCTTGTCCCACGGCCGCCATCTTGAAAATAGGGGTTGAAACGGTTTTTACGATATATCTCTTAAACTATTTATCTGATAAAAAATTTTTGTAACGTTTTTTGTTGCAAATTAAATTTTCTATAACTTTGGTCCAGTAATTTTTTGTTGTAAAACTATAAATAAAAAAGTTATAAGTGAAAAAGGTCAGGACTGTTCTTAGGTATGTTTGATGAAAATCGTTCAAACATGGCCACCATCACAAAAGGCTTCGAGGAAATGAGAACTTCCTCTTTTTTAAAGTCGGCTAAAAATATAATACAATTAGTTTAATAGTATGTATATATTTAATCGAAAAATATCATTTTAAGAATTATAATAAACACTAATATTACATTATATTACTTCTCGAGCCACAACGTTGTGTTGTCGAACATACTACCCGTCCCTGATCGCTCCCGGTGCAAATGTGCCCATAACGCTTTCTGTATTACCGCGCTGGATGGCTAAATAAAGAATATAATACTTCTTCTTTAGTCTATTTCGCATATATAGTTCTCTAAACTTTGTGATTGCTGTCTAAATATATAAAATATGAATTAAAAAAACTTTATGTTAGCAAAAAATACAATGAACGTATCTACGCCTGCGTTTGTTGACGTAGGTCAGTTATACATATTAAATAAGCATCGTGGCAAATAAAACCCGTTACAAAATATACCGTGATATTCAAGGTGAAAACAATAATAGCATTTTTGACCTTTCGTCGCTTTAAAGGTGTCAAAATAAAATTATTTCGCTTCCCTCACTTTTTAAATATATTATGCCTAACTTTAACCGATAGCCCTGTGGTGGTATTCCGTAACGTTAAAGGTGAATAAAGAGATACAAGTAACAGCAATCTTATTTTCATTTGGATAGTTCCCTCCTTTAACTCCGTCATAACGAAAACAATTGTTGCTGTCTATTTGTTCCATTCTTTCGCCTGTAACGGTACGCGATGCTCACCACCTGGCTATCGGTTAGAATTAGGCGTGTAAGAGGGAAAACGAGAGTAAACAAACTTGCTTTCATTTTGATAGCATCGAAGTGGCAAACGATTGAAATGAAACGAAGTTTGTTTTTCTCTGGTTTTCACCTCTTTGTCGCTTCTCTATATAGCCGAGTAAGTCCTGTATGTGTTGTGTGATTCATGTTATGTTTATTTATTTTTAGAAAATGTCCAGACATTGGTCAGATCTACCTTCTAGTTCGAGAGAAGAAAGGAAAGCTTCCGAAACAACGGCTCGAAGAAATCTTCAATGGAGATGTAAGTGAAGACTTAAAGTTTAGACTTAGATTTTTTTAAAGTTGCTTGAGAGGCGGGTAGCTAAATACTTTTCAGCCCCAGAGAGAATCATTTTCAGCTGACAGCTGTCATGTTATACAAAAAAAAAACTAGTACAATTTTTAATTCAAATTCAAGTTCTAATTTTCTATACGGCCACTCAATGCGATGTAGAATTGAAATAACGAAAGATTTTTTATTTTACATGTCTATATAACATAATTAACTCTCAACAATTTTAAAATAACATTGATCTCGGCAAAATACTAACAAATTGATAAAAATGGAGAATAACGAAGCTAAAAGTTGTAGAATAACCAATTGCATACATTTTAAAAACAAAGCTGTTATTAAAATCTATATGTATTTTATTAACTTATTTCAATATAGGAGTATGTTTAGTCCCATCTGACTATTCTGGTTCCATCGCACCACTGTTCCAAGAAAAACTAGTAAAAAAACACGATTGATTTTAGATTGAGTGCATATATTTGGTATACTGAAAGGATATTGAAAAATTAAATACCCGTGTTAATTTGTTTAACCCAATTTTGTACAAAAATATTGAGAAAACTTCAATTGAAGACATCTCACGAAACTCAAGGACACCTAAGCCGCGGCCACTGAATTTTTAAAATATTTTAGGTTGTTTTCAATTTTTGATTTCATTTCTCAACAGGTTGTATTGTTATTTTTATATTATTTCGTAATAGTTGCATGTAATTGAATCGACGAATGATTCGTACCACAATAATTTTCTATCACCAGACGGAATTTAATTCATTACGAGTCAGACAGAACTACGATTATATTTACATACGTAGGAATTTCTAATAGTAAAAGTTGTGTGTATAAATCGTAGTCCTTCCATGGCGAAACATAGCAGCGTTCTGTCTGACCCACTGATCTACTTGTCCACTTGTGAAATCCTTACAAGATCTTAGATTACTCTGTGTTGGGGTAGGTAAGTGTAAGTTATAAAAAACTGTAGTTCCTAGTACACAATAATTTCGCGAGTTTACTTATACTAAGTTTTCTCTTTATCAATTTTTGTTATGTATCGTATCGTATAATACGTATTAACCCATAGGTGTCCCACTGCTGGGCACGGGTCTTCCCTATGAAGGGGGTGTAAGCCATAGTCTACCACGCTGGCTAAATTGCGGATTGGGAACTTCATTTAACTTTGAAAGTCATTAACCTTCTCCGACAAGCAGGTTTCCTCAGGATGTTTTCATTTACCGTTTAAGCAATCATGAAGTAATTAATTGTAATATGCACATGAGTGACAAACACAGAGGTGCATGCCTGTACCTAGATTTGAACCCATGCCTTTTCGCTTGTAAGGCAATGGGTCTACCGACAGGGCTACCACTAACTTTTTTGAAGATTATTTAAGATTTTGTTTCTCATGTTCGTGCCTAATATACAACGTGTAACAGAAAGGTGTGACAATACTTAAGGGTGTTTGTTAGTCTACCCATTGCAGAACAACATATTTCAAAATTAATAAGAGTATTAGATTCTCCATACAAAAATTGGTCACGCGATCGGCCAAGTTGTATGGAGGATGCAATATTTATTCACAATGGGTTTACTTTGATGGGAAGACTAACACCGTTAAGTAATGTCACAGCTATTTGTTACACGTTGTATTTGAGAAATTATCTTCTATGTAAGTAAGTATATAAAACCGAATGAGTGCTGATTGACTAACTGACTGACGGATCACTATCAACGCAGAGCCTGATTCGCTTTATAGAAACAAGGAGTTGAAATGCGTAGATACTAAGAAATATTTGTTTACAAATGCAACCCCTAAGGAGTTATGGAATTCCTCGCTTCGCTTGGGGTGGTCATTGTGTCGGTGAACGCAGGAAATTCCTAAGTAAAAGTTAGATTTCCTGATGTTTTTTTTATTTCTTATTTTTTTATTGGCCATCACACTCTGTGTATTATTCCAGTTCTCAAGTTGTTTAAATTTTCGAGTATAAAATACTCAATTACAAAAGTCATCGTGGTAAAGTCATGTCATGTGCCCTAATAAAGCGGTGGATACTTTACTAGGATTTCTATGGAAATTTCGCGTGATTTTGAAAACCATGGCGTTCCGGCTTTATATATCTCTCTCCCACTATTGCATATAAAGAAGACAGTATCTATTAGTTAATAATTCACCAATATTACGCTACAATAATTGAAGAATCACGTTTTTTGCAATAAACACACAGACGAGTTCGTCATTATTTCGACGAACTCGGGAAAACTTCTTCCTGATTCTATGTCTCGTATTATTAAAGAAGACGGGTTTTCACTTGTACCTGATTGTTGGAAATGTCCAACTATAGTTGCGTTAACATTCGGTGAATTTCATCGGGAATGAAGTGAGTCGGTAGTGTCTTCAACGAAGACTTGTCTCGCACTGTTGTCTAAATATTGTCTCATAAAATTGACATTGACATACGCAAGCACGGCAGCAGAATGTTGGTAAAACCCGTCAACGTAACCAGGTCAAGGTGTGTCCGACAGCGCATACCTTCCTTGCGTAATATTAACTTATTAGAAAAGTATATTCAGTTAGTTATGGCAGTTACAAAACATATCCTTGTCTAATCTTTATTATAATTTTTGAGCTAGTCATTAGTATTCTATAGTAAATAGTTATTTTATAAGAACATGAGAATGACTGTAGATGGAAGCGCTGGGAGGGGGGACCAAAGAAGATGTGGGTGAATTGTGTGAAAAGGGATAAGTGTGAAAGGGGAGTGAATGAAGAGATGACGGCTGATAGAGAAGAATGGAAGAAGAAGACATGCTGTGCCGACCCCACGTAGTGGGATAAGGCCAAGAAGATGATGATGATGATGATGATGATAAGTACAGTGTAAATTATATATTTCGACACTGAAGGGATTAGGTACTTACATTTATTTTATCTTTGTGAAGAGGAAAGATTTGTATTTTTGAATGTAACAAATAAACTTAAGTATTTCAAATTTCATTTTTTTTTTGATTTCAAAAACTTACGCTGTTATCAAGCTTCCTTAGTTAAATGGTCTTATTAGTAAACGCGTCTTAACTTTAAACGCCTTTTGTCTTGTTATGACGCGTGACGTTCTCCATCGGCATCCATAAAAAAGACAAAAGACGTTTAAAGTTAACACGCGTTTATTAATAAGACCATTAATTAACCTTAGAAAAATATTATAACTGAGTAACATAGGCTGTAAAAAATTAGCTATCCGCGGAATTAAATTTATATTATATTTATTTATGTATACAGCACTAAAACACTTCCTTAAAAAAAATCTATTCATTTCATGAGTATTTATGAGATCAAGTATAGAACACATAAAAAATAAGATAAATACAGATGAGTTAAGAATCTTCCTTTATTTGCATTGAATTAACAAGTGATTATTTTATTTATTTATTTATTTCGAGTAACAGGACTTATACAAAACTTATATAACATGTTAATGGTTATATTAAATTCAATTCTATTACAATTACAACAAAATATAAATAATAATTAAAATCAAGACATAAAAATATAGTTTCATTCATAAATCCACATGCAAGATCACTTACTCTAACCTCTGTGTGCAACGTGCAAACTACAAGAGTGGTTGATATATTCGCAGTGGAACCGGTCCGCGAGCACTGCTAGCATGCTGTTGGTGCTCCCTCGCACTCGCCGCACCAGTGAAGCCTCACTTGCGCATTATTGTGTAGAAACAATCTACGCGCGCTTCAACAAACATCGCTGATTAGAAGCGACTAAAAAAAAACTCGACTGCTAAATCTATACACCTGTGCATAATCTTTATTTTTATTGTTTTCATTTACCCAGTGTCACTCTCACTACTAAGACGAAACTATTGACACCACTCACATAAAAATACGACAAGCCGTTTAGGCTCTAGCGCGTGCCAAAGAAATATACATACCTACATATATACACTCGAAAAACATAAGTCTAGTAAAAAAGTAGAATAAGAGTGACCCCAGGCAACCGATTCACCTGTAAAAAGTTATTCTGCGGAAGCTAACAACCACAAATTGATATATTACACAGTTATTTTGGCATTTCAAATTACGCTGCAACAGTCAAGGTTGCAAAAATCTCTTCATAAAATCACTCATAATTAGCGGTCTGTCTAAAGATTTCAAGTAAAGGTTATTTATTGGTTACAAAGAGTTTATTATAAGTGTTATGCAATAGTTTATTATTGAAGTAGGATCAATCAGTGTTTGTATGTTTGCAAATTTTATCGACGGAATCTTGACTAATAACGGCGGCCATCCCGGCCTCAAAATCAAAATCAAATTATAAAATTTATGTCATGAAATAGAGGAAAATAATCTATTTTCAACACACTGCCTCGTGAAAGGTATTTTTACTGCATTAGTTTTATATTTCCGTGTCTAAAGGTTCTCTGGAAAATATCGCGTTTTGTGCTATTTTTTGCATTTATTCAATTAAAGTTGTACCTTTGTGGTGACAGCAAAGAATTTTTGTATGTTACGCACATAAGCTCTTTTAACTTTACATTACCGCGCAGGAACTGCTTTTAAGGTTTTGTACCTAAAATGTAAAAACGGAACCATATTAATCAGACTTCGCTGTCCGTCCGTCCGTGTGTCACTAGTCTGTATCTCATGAACCGTGATAGCTAGACAATTGAAATTTTCACAAATGAAGCATTTCTGTGGCCGCTATAACAAAAATACTAAATACATTTAAGGGAGGAATTAAATAAACATTTACCTAAGGGTGGCTCTGATACAACAAACGTAATTTTCTGCTTTTTATTGATCGATATTAATATCGAGAACAGTTAGAAACTTAAACTACCTAATGTTGTATAGATAACTTTACCAGACTGCGAAAGAAGATTATGCTTTTCGAGTGTATGTATGTATATTTCTTTGGCACGCTCTAGAGCCTAAACGGCTTGTAGTATTTTTATGTGAGTGGTATCAATAGATTCGTCTTGACCTGCAGAAGGTCATAGACTATACTAGCTGTATCCAGCGATTTCACTTGCTAAGATACATGGCTCTGTAAGTTCGTAAAAAAAGGATTTTTTAAAGTCACTTACCGTCGAAAACCGCTTGTTCATGTCTAATTCTAGTCGAAAACGTTCTAAGTATTATACTTACTTGTATAAGTAAGATACCCCTGTTTATAAACAAGTAATGACTGTAAACATGACGTCACAGAAATCGTGACGCATTTTCTAAAGCATTACTTCAAGTTATTGTATCAATAACAGGAAAACCACAAGTTGCTCGAAATTATGGAAAATTCTTCGCTACGTCGCCTTTGTCTTTTATCTGTAGGACAAGGTTGTTTTTTCTGAGTTTGCGTGTTTATAGGTAGACTAACTTTTTAGTTATAATACAAGCTGCGCCATGCTGTACGTCCCGCTTTAATACAGTATAAAAAGTACCCTATGTGTTAATCCAGGGTCTAAGCTATCTCCGTACCAAATTTCATCCAAATCGGTTCAGCAGTTATTGCGTGAAAGAGTATCAATCGTACATCCATACATCCGTTCTTACAAACTTTCGCGTTTACGATACATATTAGTAGGATATATTATTTAGTAGTTGGATTTAAAAACAATATAATTCATTTATTAATATGAATACATACTTATAAAAACAATAATAGTTTTTAACATTTTAAAAGTTAATTTTTATTATTTATCCAACACAGCTAGGCATTTGACCACAAGTTTGCACGACCACGGAAGTCAGCGACACTGTAGCCCTAGATGGAGAATGCTTAGTCTGGAATACACTGGCTCTCAAGGAAGGCTTTATTTTATAACATATTATTATAACAGTAAGGTTTTGTGTATATAAATAAACAAAACGGAGTTTTTTATAACTTGACGGCTGTCAGTTAAAAAGGATTCTCCCTAGAGCTGAGAAATTTACTTACTTTATTTTTTTTACTTTCAACTTGCTCCAAAAGCATCTTCAGTCCTACTTCTTGAGTATGAGTAATGAAAGAGACTTTTCGATACATACATCCTAATTCCTCAATATTCGTCATGGTTTTTTATCTGTGTCCAAGAAAAGCCTACTATCTTACACAAAGATAAAAGTATCTAATACAAAGGTAACAGGTGCTAGCTAGGCTTAAACTACCATAAAACTAATACTGTTCATTGTGATCCATTTAACTTTAAAGAATAAGTCAGAGCTAGTATTAAACTTTTTGAAATCCCTCTAAAACGTCCTATGACGCAATGCAATCGTATTTCTGAAATAATTCAAACTACGGATATGCGCCCCTAGTCAATTGCAATTTAAACACAGAGTCGGTAATTTTGAATGCATCTCTTTCTAGCTATTCACGAAATTCCGCACCGCACAAGGCGGAATCACCCAAATGCTGGAGAAAACCACCATAGTTGGCGGAGACGTCGGCGCGCCGGACCTGGCTCTGTCAGCAGCTGATAGAGAACTGCTGATAGAGAAAGTTGACATCATCATACATGCTGCTGCTACTATAAGGTATAACACTGACGTCTACAATTTGGACTTAATATTGACTAGGATAAAATAGTTGTTTTTCAGCCGATGCGTGCCCCCGAGCGGGTCTTTGGTACTAAAATTCACATTATCCCTTCACTCATATAGTTCCAATTTTCACTCTGAACGCACACGCTGTCATTAGTGCCAAAATGGCGGTTATTAAATTAATTTACCACAAGTCCAGCGTACTTGTATTATACAGGTAAGGATCAATGAGGACTGCGCCGTGAGGATTTTCTCAAAATATATTTTGTAAGATAAATTTTGTTGTTTGGTTCCCAGGTTCGATGAAGAGCTGAAGAAGGCTGTTCTTCTGAACGTGAGAGGCACCAAGCTGATGGTGGAACTGGCTAAGGAGTGCCAGAACCTCAAGGTAGATTACATTTATGACCAGTTCCAAACAAGAAGGCGCATTTCATAAATACTGTTTTTTATAGATGTCCCAGAGACGCGTGGACCGATTTTGCTAAATGTTTTATGAGAATTGGTCTAGTAGTTTGGTTTGTAAATAAGAGAAAAAATTAATTGATTGACTTTTTTCTAAGTTCTAACTTGTTATGGGCATCATTTCTTACTAATAGATCACAATAAATTGTGTAGAAAAGAAAAAAATACCATAAATATAACCAGTTGAGTCAATGAATTATGCCGTGGGAAATTAACAGTTATAAATATAAGAAGTAGGTAATTATGAAAGTAATTTACTTTGACTCCATGTCTTATCAGCAACCTCATTTCTGCAGCTGTTCGTCCATATATCAACATCCTACTGTCATCTACACGAGAAACTTCTAGAAGAGAAGCCGTACCCTCCTCCCGCAGATCCTCACCAGATCATATCAACAATGGAGTGGATGGACGAGGCAGCCGTTGCTCAAGTAACACCAAAGTAAGACCTTCTTATTACGTCTTCTTCTTTATTTTCGACTCCTTCAAGAAGCTTCTGGAACCGTTCAAGACATCAAATGTGACTTCGCCAAACGTCCTGGCTAAAAAAGTGCAACATTTTCAGCGGAAACTAGAAGGCGGGGGATTTTAATTGGGTGGAAGGAGAAGGATGGCTACTTATTATAATATTTATCGATTTCTATCGATATTATATGCCAGATACTTTCTAGTAAGGAGTACTACGAGTTTAAGATTCTTGAGGTAGCCCTGGAGGGCGTGCGTAAGATCTTAGATTCGGACATGCAATTCTGAATTTTTCACTCATAATATTATGCGTATTATATAGCTAATAACTATCCTTTAACGGTGAAGGAAAACATCGTGAGGTTAGAGATGGCTTTCGGAAGGAAGCTTTTGAGGATAAGTGGAGTCCTCTATCCGCGATTTATATGTATTTATCTATGGGATTTCTTTGTATCAACACTTAAACACGATTTTCATCCTCTTAATAACTTAGAATTGATTTGGTACTTTAAACACTTTGCGATCGGCGATGATAATGCAATAATTCAAATAGTTTCTCTTATTAAAGCGTGTGTTTTAGTTTGTTTAGAACTATTATTTAATTATTCAGGTTACTGGACAAGTTGCCCAACTCCTATGCATTCACCAAGGCACTTGGGGAAGCGTTGGTGGTGGAAGCAATGGATCACATACCTGCTATGGTGCTCAGGCCTTCCATTGGTAAGACCTATCATGTTTTAGCCTACTGCGAAAGAAGGAGGGTTGTGTTTTGCGAGTGTATATATGTATATATCTTTGGCACGCCCTAGAGCCTATACGGTTTGTCATATTTTTATGTGAGTGGTGTCAATAAAATCGTCTTAGTCGTGAGAGTGACACTAGGTGCATCCAAATAAAAAAAAGAAATTTAGAATGACACACAGGTTTAATGATTTAACAGTCGGGTTTTTTCGAACTCGCTTCTAACCAGTTGTTTTATGTTTTTACTGACATCCCAAAAATGGAGGAGGAGGAATCAATTCCACGGTGTTTTCTTATGTTTGTTACCTGATTGCTATGTTCTATTCTATTTCTCGGGACTGGACCGATTTAAAAAAATATTTTTTGTTTTCTTCTCTATTTTAATCCTATTTAAAATTTAACAAAATCATAATTCGATAATGATCGAAATAACTGAAAAAGTTCTATCGGCGTACTGAAGTATACACTCACTTCTTTTTAATAAGAACTTGGTAACATTTACTGTCTTATTAATAAACGCGTCATAACTTAAAGCGTCTTTTGTTTTGTTCTATCCAATGGAGAACGTCACGCGCCAAAACAAGACAAATGACGATTAATGTTAAGATGCGTTTATTAATAAAGCTGTTAAATTACAGTTATACCCATTTGGCAAGAGCCTGTCCCCGGGTGGACTGACAATATTAACGGACCTACGGGACTTCTTATTGGTGAGTTACAAATACAAATAATTTTATTAACCTAAATAATGCATGTACATTAAAATTAAAAGGTAGGTGCCATAATATCAAAGGTAACCGAAGAAATTCTTGTAAACCTTGCATTAGAGAGGACCCTGTATCGCAGGTATTACCTGAGCACGATTTACAATTTGAGTATTAGAGGTGTGATAGGTTCAATTGATTGTTTACAAAAAATTGTAGATTTAGGCAAATGCAATAATAGCGCAAATAAATTATGGGAAGCTATTATAATTATCATACTAACTAGTTTAATTTGCACATAGTGTGTGAGTTATTGGTAAATGAAATAAGGCGAAGGACATTACAGCCTCGGCTTCCTAATCGCCTAATACCGCCTCTGCTGTAATGATCAACTGAGCACACTTATATCATAATATACTATTGTTATACAAGAACGATGACTCGACAAGCTGCATTGACAAATATTTACGAAGTTTATAAAAACTTATGTTTATTATTTTAAAATTGAGTTCCATAATGCTATCTGGTAATTTGTTGTACTTTAATATTTAGGTGTAACATACCTGTTTCTTACACTTAGCTTATCTGTTTACAGGCAGGACCCGCCTTTACTCCGCCCTACTTACTTAAATAAGTTAGATTGTTTTTGTTTTTGGTTTTCAGGTGCCGGCAAAGGTGTGATTCGTTCGATGTACTGCAAGAGTAATAGCTATGCGGATTATCTTCCCGTGGATGTCTTCATTAATGGCATCATGATAGGTGTCTGGAACTACTTGTCTTATGGGTATGTTTAGTTTACTTTCTTGAGGTTAATAACCTATTTAAATATTGTTTAAGAAAATGGGCTTTCCCACGTACCTGATTGTTGGAAAGGTCCAACTATAGTTTCGTTCACATTCGGTGAACTTTATCAGGGATGAAATGAGTCGTTCGTATCTTCAACAATGACTTCTCGCACTCAAACAATATAAATCAAACACGCGTTAATTTTCGAAATAAAGCCTATTTACAAATGAAAACAAAAATGAATTAATTAATAATATTAAAAGATTATAATAAATTGATGTCCGCGTGGCGTTGTCCCAAGAAGCTAGCTGAACAAGGAATGAGCCAGCTTTCTTGTCCCCAGTGACATATTTTATTTTTATTTTTCCTTGAGATTATTTTTAAGTATGTTTCCCGATTTGTCAATGCCTGGATGATCTAGTAATTATTTTTGGTATGAAAGAAAATATGATCAAACTGCACCTCAAAGTTTAGTTTAATCATGATAAATTTCGTAAAGGGAAATACGAACTTAAATTCGGTATATATTTTTTACAATTATTCATGTGTTTTTTTTTATTCAGTTCTTTTCTTAATTCATACAAATATACATTTTTTCAATAGGGACAAAAAATCGAACGTGATAAACTTCACATCATCAGCTGAGATCAAAGTGACGTGGTCTGAGATGATCGACGCTGGACGTGAAATCATCATGAATAGAGTTCCTCTCAATGGAGTCGTATGGTAAGACTGTTTTTTTTTTGAAGGGTGAATTAGTATTTTTTTTTTATCCTACACAGCTAGGCATTTGACCACAAGTTCGCAAGACCACGAAAGTTACTGTAGCCCTAGATGGAGCATGCCTAGTCTAGAATACACCGGCTCTATAGGAAGGCTGCCGGAACACATCCTTAGGTACTTGGCGACAGTTTTTCAACTTGAGGATGGTAGCTAGCCAGGCGAGCGATAGAAAACGCTGAAAACCATGCTATGGTTTTATGTTGCTCACGATGTTTTCCTTCACCGGTTGCTCAGCTTCTTTTTGCATGTTTCGTGGGATCGAAGCTCGTACCTGTTGCACAGCAATCGACTCCACTAACCACTCGACTCGTTTTTAGGTATGTTTGATGGAAATCGGTCCAAGATGACCGCCGCTACAAAATGACGGATTACATATTTTTACAATTCACTCAATATTCTCGTACGTATCATGTGGTTTAACTTCTAGTTTACTATACACAGTAATCAATTTCAAACCCAAGATGGCCGCTATCACAATATAGCATTGTCTTTTTTTTATAGTATTGTTCTAGTCAAGCCCTTAGTGTGCGTGCCTGGAGTCATTTATTTATTAACATGTACTAGCAGTTTTACCCGCGGGGTATATTTGATCATCCTATGGGAACATTACAATTTTCCGGTGTAAAAATTAGCCTTTATTGTCAATCCAAGGTATAAGCCATCTTTATGCCTAATATAACCAAATCTGTTAAGCCGTTTGTTCGTGAAGGAGGACTAACAAACACACACACACTAACTTTCGCCTTTATAATATTAGTTTGATTTATTATGAGTGTGAAACGTCACATATTTATTATTGCAGGTACCCCGGCGGTTCCATGAAGCATTCTCGTCTATACCACAACATCTGCGTCTTCTTCTTCCATCTTCTGCCCGCTCTGTTTATTGACGCTCTTCTCTTCTGCCTTGGTTATAAGCCTATGTGAGTTATCACCATAATAATATGACTAGTAGTCCTACTAACTGTTGACCTCGCAATCACAATAAATTTTGCAGTACAAAAGGAAACTGACGTCTTGACTATTATTTGTTATATTTAAAATCATCTATGAACAAAAACCTAAATTTCCCAAAACCTAATTAAATATTTCATAAGGCAAAGAAGTTAATTTTACAAGGTGTCCAACGCTTTTTTAAATCCATATTGAAAAGTTGGAGTCCTCATTCGTAGATGGAGCTGTTAGATCTATACTAATACAAAGAGGACAGATTTCTATATTTTTTTTATATAGTGAATTCTCTTATAAACAACTGATTCGACTTACGAGTAAAAGCTTTTTTCGCCGTTAGAAAGCTACATTATCACTGAGTAATATAAGCTAAAAATACCGCGGGTAACACCGCGTTTTAAATATTGTGTCCAAATGACTAGCTAGGTATGCTCAAAACTGTAAATGTTATTCCTCAGACTAATGCGAGTCCAGAGACGTATCAACAAGGGATTCGAAGTGTTCGAGTACTACACCAACAACCAATGGGACTTCAAATCTGACATCGCACAAACTGTCAGACTACGTCTCAATGCCAAGGAGAGACGTGACTACAAAGTTGATGCCGTCGGTAAGTATCCGACTTAGAAATTATGGGAAGTTCTTCATTCGTCGCAACTCCTTTTTCTGAGATATCTTAATCGAATTGGTTTTTTTAAATGTGGAAGTCTGATGATACGCTTTCTAGTTGGATATACATTTTATCAAAATCATTACATTTCCTTATACATTTTTCGCACTTTTCGGATTTATGATTGACGAGTAAATCGACTTCAGCCATAAAATAAGTCAAAAATATGCTTCAGCTATCAAGATGTAAGGATTGTCGCTTTAGATTTTAAATTTTCGATTACAAGTGTTTTTTGTACTGCAGGTCTGGACATCTCGAAATATTTTGAAGACTGCATCTTAGCTGCGCGTATCTACATCCTAAAGGAAGGCAATGAAACACTGCCGGCTGCTAGGAGGCACATGAAAGTGTAAGTACATACATAATTAAGGAGTCCTTCTGATTCTGTCAGAAGATGTTTACTAAACTGACAGTTCTGAAAGCCAACTGATTACCATATACCGATACGAAATGAAACAAAGAATACATAATTTCCAGTAAAAAAGAAAGGCTGTAATCTTCTGAATTGGAAAAATAAATTCAAGCACTAAATTGCTTTATGTAATTGCTGTTTTTGGCTGCCCAATATTCTGCCATTCTTTTAATTTTACTTGTTTTGGGAAACATCAAGTCTAATTTAGTAATAAGTAATATACAAAAAAATCTGCATAATTTCATATACATTAACTGTGATTGTAATTTTTGACTTTGTAAATTTATTCAAATTTCCATTTGTATTATTCGAATCAAAAGCGATAGAAGAAAGTAACATGTTGTTTTTTTTCTAGGATGTGGTGGGTAGACCTGATTACTCGTGCCGTGTTCTGGTGCCTCGTGCTGTACTGGGCCAGTGGGTGGCTGTCTTCCTTGTTCTCGCTGGCAACGCCTTCTACATCAGCTGCTATTGCTATGGACGCTTAGTTATTCACATATCATATTAAAAACTAAAAGAGGCTGAGGTTCCTTTCTCTGAGTAGATTCATTTATGTAGTGAGATATCATATATCATTTATATGTATGTGTTATTTGTATGCCGGCTAGTTTCTTTCCATAACAACACAACTCAAATGGCTGGATTCATATAAAGCAAGTCTCGCAACAAAATTATGTTAACACATGTTATTGCACTTCATGTAAACTGTACAATTGTTGTAGTTATGCATTCGTTTCTCATGTGACCAATGCTTCTACAGTTGTTGCATACATTTTCTAATTATGAGTTGAGTAACTGATATTGTTTTATTTTATTTTACCCAGGCCATTACTTTGTTGTTTATAGGCAATATTATTATCACAAACTTTGATCTTGTTTAAAACATAATAAACATACATAATATTAGTGTATTGAATTTTGCCCGAATTGTGTATACCTACACGGTTACTAGTTATTCTTTAAACTGATTTCCATAAGATGATGTTTATTTGATGATTTTTATTGCGTAAGGTATATTATTTTTAGCTTTTGGTTGCAGGACTGCATTATTTTTGTTAATTTCCACCTTGTACTTACTTAAAGTTTGAACATTTTACAAAACTACTCTCTTGTTATGAAAATGTTGCCGGCTTTGCCTGATTGAAATCAACGTTTCTAGGAAATCTCAAATGCTGATTAGCAGCGAGCTGTCTTGTATTAGTAGTTAATCATTTTACCAGACTGTGTTAGATTTTAAAGTTTTGTATTGTTATATATAAGCATATTTTTATCCTAATTTTAAGATAATTACGACGCTTTACAGTTTGTAATTTTCTTAACATTATTTTCCGTATTTCTAACTAGTAAAAACCAATTAACCTAATAAATTTTCAATAGTTTCTGCAAATATTTTAAATATTTTGTTGCCTTTGGATTTTCAACAGACTAAAAACAAAAATCTGAGTTCCTCGTCATCGTTTTGTAAAAATATTATACGCTTGTTTATAATTTGATATTTAGTATGTTTAATAAGAAATTTCTTAGCACTTTGAAAAATAAACAAGCAAACATTGTTTTTCTAAATATTTAGCAATTACCAATAGCGGTGCAGGCATTTTATTACAATTTTTTAGATTAAGTTTATTTTAAGAATGTAGATATTCTATTTTGTAATCAACATTTAATTTACTTAGATAAATTAAAAAAATGTGATGTGAAATTTAAATAAAGTACATATTTTCTATAATTATTTGTTTACTTAAAGATCTTATTTTATGTAATTAATTTATTCTACGAGTATTGAACTTTGTACTTCCTTTCTGTGCTTTACTTATTGCGAGTTCATCATCACCCACAGCCTTCTTTATACCAGTGCTAGATATAAGCCTCTCTTATATCATAGATTTCTATACGGCTGTACCCATCCTAAGGAACACACAAATCAAAAAGAAGGGGAACACTTTTTATATTACATAGTTTTTTTGAACATTCGGGGGCTGTGATCATCCTTTTTCTTAGGGTCAAATAACACACGTAAATTTTTAAAAACTTGGATGTCGCATTGTCCGGGTTATTTACCTTATTTTCTTATCATCACTTTTTCCCTATGTGGCAGTGAGGTAAAAAGAAAACATACTTTACATACCATTCCGCATTTCATTTATTCTGAAGCAATTCTTTTCATACACGTTCACTTTACTTGTAATAGATTTTTAACTATAAAATACTAAATATAATTAGTCTAGATCATAATATTTACATATTAATTTTCATACACTTGGAAAGAGTAAGTGAATTAAGTGTATTACAATGATGTAAGTATATTTTGATCGTGTTTCTCATATATTTGATAATTTTTTTCACTTTGTTATCATATTAAGTTAAACCATTAAATTACATTCAAGTGCCTAAGTAATGCTCCTTGTGGGCTACTAATGTGGCTGATTAAAATTTGACTAATATTTTGTATTTAATTTAGTAACTCAAATATTAAAATGATCTAAATATCAAGGTGTCAGATAAAACTTTTGAATAAGTAAAAAAAAACATACTGTCCCTTACATTTTAAATAAATCCATAAAGAGGGTATGAATAATTTATTGGATATTTCTTAATTGCATTACATACTCGTACCTATCTACTTGGATCTATCTGCAATATCGTTCTATACAAGTTAGTCCCATATTATTATTTTTTACTGATATACCATCTAACCAATTTACCATCTTTTAGTTTATATTCAATACCTAATACATATATACATATATTGTAAAGCTTCGGTTACGCTAAAGCATCAATAAAATTAATCTATACATGATGTAACTAAAGTTAAGAAAAATAGCACGACGTGATAGTTTTTTAATTCATGTCCAAAAGTTAGAGAGAATCCCATGAAAACTAAAATGACAACTTTGATCATGCCACATTTGTAATATTCATTTTCTCAGTAGCGTAAATTGGCCTTAAAAACTTTCTTCTTAGTATATGCAATCATATATAGAAATTTCACTACAATACTTTTGAGTATCAATCATTATGAATTTTGTTTCATTAGACCATAAAGTTTTTTCGTGTCGATGATTAAATACAATAATAACATTTCGGCCGTCATCGCAACTGTGTTTCTCAACCAGTTGTCAACGAGAATTTTTTAGTCTTTAATGGAAGCCAGTTGTGGTAGAACCAGTTCTTGTAACGCAAACAGTCGCCAATAAAGAAACAAATCGCCGCCTTTGCAATTCAGTTTTCACTAAGTATTCTTAACATTGATAATATTTTAACATGCTTTTATTAGGTTGATATGTATCTATGAATCTATGTAACATAAACGTTATTTAGCTCACCTATCAAGGACCGATGACATTGCAATAATTTACATATGACTCAAAAAGACTGTGTTTTTTAAACTCACTTAAATTATTATTTCTCGGCAGTACATTGCCCTCTTAGACATGAATTACAAAACTGATTTAAGTAATGCTACCTTATTAATGTCGCACATGTTTTAACATAAAATATACATAGTTTGATCATCTAAATTTTGCTTAATATTAACTTAAACGCCTTACATAGTTTCATTGAAAACCTGTTCGATTTAATTAATTTCTAAGGAAAAAATAATTAAAACAAACTTGTGCTATTTATCATTATAAAACTATAGTTTTATAGTTAGAATACCTAGAATATTATAGATTTTACCGCAGACGACCGGCCAAAAGTCTGAATATGTAGTAACCAGTGGCAGCTTGGAACAGTTTGTGTACCCAAAATAATCTGAAAAACAAGAGCATGTAGTTCATTATTAAGGTTTTCTTAATATTACTTGAACGTTTGTCTTGAGCTTATTTGCATAAGAAAGCAGATTTCTTCTCGATGTTTTCTGTTCACATAAATAAATATAATAAATAATATGAAAAGAAAGTTGGTTGCTCATGTTTTCATTAATTTCTTGCCGATTTATCTAAATGTCATAAATTTTGTCGACGACTAATTAACTTTTTCTATGAAACAGTTGTTTTTTTTTTCTATAATTTCGTAAACAGATTTGATCTCATATTAAAAGTTATTCTAAAGAACATTTAGTAAAACTTCTTTCAGCTTAGTACACTCCTAACCAATAATTATAAATTTATTATTGACGTTTTGCGAGTCCTACGACATCAAAACTAATAATTTTGTAAGTAAATCTCAATTTCATCTTATTAACATTTAAATAATTGTAGATAATTCTGTAAGATTTACAAATTATAATATGTATTATTGCTATTAAGACTCATATTCATGTTAAATAAATAAATATCTCTTTAATTTCTTTAATATAAAAAGTATATTAAAGAAATAAAAGAGATGTTTTAATAATGTATGGAGTCCCGGCCAGGGCAATGTACATGAAACTATAAATACGTAAGGAATTATTGATAATTAATCTATCAACCGAATTCAAAATAATAAGTTATCGCAGTGTGTAAAATTAATTTCGAATCAAAGTAGGTATTTTTACCTTATATAATTTTACGCAAAACAACGATATTCGTGTTTTTGATATGCCAATTATTGACGGATGGAACAATAATGTGACTATTGAAGATAAGCTAGTATATAAAAATATTCCATAATTCCGCTACAATTTACGGAAATTAGATATTTTTGTACACAATGAAGTAGGCAACTGATGCAGGTTTCATTGATACATAATATCAAACACATCTTAAGGAATTTTTTGGTAGACGTACACCGTCTTGGCCGTAAATGAATAAAGTCCTTTGCTAAACGTACCTGTTAAGCTTGGTCCTAGCCGTGGGCAGAGATTCCGTGGAGTCTTTAAGTATATAACGACGTATGCCCATCATATAGGCGCCTATGTACGCGTCCCACGAGAACGTCGGCCAGTGGAAGAACGCACCGCCATCACAAGTGTTCGACACCTTTGGCAAGAAATAAATTTTTTAAATGGGTTATGGCTTCAAAAGCATCGTCAGATGCTAGCCTAGGGCCAAGATATAAGGAAAGTGAAAAAAGTAGGAAATTAAAGTCACTCACTTCAAGGTACGTAGTCTACAAGGTACAAGGTCACAAGTCAAGTAGCGTACTGACATATACTGCAGTAAACAATAGGAATAAAGATACCTCCTCATGCAGAGCAGTAAGTGATGATACACCAAACTGCCACTCGTGATTTGCGAAATATTCGCCTGTAGCCGCCGCCATCTTGAATCGACGAGCCAATTTCATCATTCTGAAAATTGAAGGTAATGCACAGGTCAGAACATGTTTTAATTATGGCAACCAAGGAGTAGGTAAAGCATAATCTTCGGAAAATAACAATTATTAATCGTCCGTAAAACTTTTCTCAAGCTAATAGCGGTTTTACTCATGTATATTGTGTCTGGGGAGACAACATTTAAAGTTTCCGTTTTTATTTTTTACTCGTAGAAACTAGTTACATGGCTGATGTAATAATTCATGATATTCTGAAGACTATTATTTATTTGCTTTTGATACATCAAGTTAAAATCTTAAACACAAATCATAGTATCATAGTGAAAGCACATTAGCCCCTTTTTGCTTTTTCCCTTGGTTCACCTCTAATAAATAGACCCAATAGCGTATATACCCTAAGATCAAAAGAGCTGTGACCCGGGGCTACAATGCACTCAGCTTTGTTAAACCTTTATTAACATAAAGTAATAATTTAACAAAGATAACCTACCCAATAAACAAAAATACTTTGTGGCTGTATTATTGCGTTGCGGTTAAAAAACTGCATTGGAACAAAACAAAACACAGTAAAATTAGATTTTGAAATGAAGAGTTTATGATTTTTCTGTTAATTTATAGGGTGGAAAACCTTATAGGCCCATGGTGCAGAATTCTTTAATACACCACTGACCCTGTATATAATTAATTGTCTAACACTTTTCTACTAACTTCCTAAAGAGGAGGTACTAAATTCGACTGCATTTTTTTGTAAAATGTTTTCTACAAAACGTAAAGACAACTTTGAAAAATTCTTATTTTACTTCTCGAGTGGTAGTACAGACGAGCAAGCGTGTCGGAGCGAGGCCGAGTGGCACTGGGGCGCAAGATACAAACCTTGAGCTTAGTTTGGAGCCCACCGTAACTCAAACTTTAGTTTAATTTTAATTGATGTTTAGTAGTACTTATAAGTTGAATGTAAAGGTAATCTTTTCTGGCGATAAAATATATTATATTCTAGTTTACTTCTACTTTTCGATACTTACATAGCTTTCCTCCCTTGCGCGCGGAGCAGCATATCGTAGAGGAAAGCAGGCAGAAAGTGACACGTCACCTCCCAGAACGTGTTGATAAATCGGGACTCCGTGAACGCGAAGTTTGGATACCACATCACGTATCTAAAATAATATTATAAGATAAATAAATACATGTAAGTAACGTTTCTCACTCAAAGCTTCCCAATAAGATTTCTCCGGTTTAGATGATGCCAAGATACCAAGATTATAATTTTTCTGCCACTAAATTAAAAAAAATTGTCAGTTAGTTTGGTTCGGTTCGGTTGGGTTCGGTTCGGTTCGGTTCGGTTCGGTTCGGTTCAGTTCAGTTCAGTTCAGTTCAGTTCAGTTCAGTTTAGTTTAGTTTAATCTGAAACTTCGTAAAATCGAAAAACATACACAATAACGAAAAAACTTATAGTAGAAAATTAATGCTTACTTGGTAGGATTCTCCCTGGCCCATTTGACACACAGCCGGGTGAACTCCCCCCATTGGAGGGGATTGATGGAGCCTGACGTCACGTTGTACACCGGACACCGACCTGGCCTGGAATAACATGCTTGCATTAATTATAATTATATTGACTTATTAAGTTTCTGTTTGCCTGACGTCAACCCCATAGCGTCCCACCCCCATAGCCCAACCCCATAGCTGAACACGAGTCTCTCATTTGAAGAGGGTGTAGGCCATAATCTATCACGCTGGCCAAATTGCTTTTTTTCTTTTCCTTTCTTAGTTTCGATTTGCTTATATTTTCCGTTTAAGTACGTGATCTGAATATTATCCAGAAAAAGGGCAAGCACATGTACATAAAAGTCAACTGTTTTAGTTGACGATAACGAGCATTTCTAACTACTCCGTCGAGATTGCGATCAACCTAATATATATTTTTAATACAAGAGAAATAGGCATTACACTTGGTGGTCGTACGACCACAGAAGTCAGCAACACGTAGCCCTAGATGGAGCATGCCTAGTCTGGAATTCTCTAACTTTCAAGGAAGGCTGCCGAAACACACCGTTAGGTGATGACGAGCTAGCTAAACGAACATTAGAAAACCGCTCTGCTTAGTCTCAGTTGGAGCCGGTTTGTGCCAAGAAATTTAGATTCTAATTATGAATTCTCTGTTAGTACTATAAGTTATAGTACAAATAAATTTAATTCTTTCTTTACCACCATGTTCCTGACGGTGGAATGTTCTACATTTGTTATTAGACTAGTAGATGTCATCCACGGCGGCCTGCGTCATAAAATGTGATGTAAATAAGTTTCAAATTCTTAACCACTATTTCACCTTCTTAGGGGTTGGGTATCCAAAAACCTTTCTTAGTACACACCAAAATCTTATAATGAATAAATACCCCCTCCAAAGAACTTGTTTCATTTTCGGCCAAGACGGTGTACGTCCAGCAAAAATGCCTTACGGTGTGGTTAATATTATGTATTAATGAAACTTGCATCAGTTGAATATTTCAGTGCGTACAATAATATCTAATTTCTTAGAATTGTAGTAGAATTATGGAAGATTTATATGTCCTAGGTTGACTTCAATGGTCACATTGGTCTATGAATTGTACCATTCGTTACATATGTCAAAATTGTTACAACAAAGACGCAAAAATCGCCTCTTTGCTTAAATAAGTTGAAAATATTTTGATTCGAAATTATTTTTTTACACTGCGATAAGTTACGTTATTTTGAATTTGGTTGATAAATTAAAAATTAATAATCTCTAACATATTTATGGTATCGGGTACACTGTACTGGCCGGGGTTCCATACAATATAGAAACATCCCTTTTCAGCGGTTTAGGTTCGTTGATTCCTAGCGAATATCAGTTAGTCAGGACACACTCCTTTATAAATATAGAAGATAGATGACAGCAACACTTACTTCTTCATCCCCTGTCTCCAAGCGGCGAGGATGCAGCAGCTGACCACCATATCCACCGGCACCAGATCTACCACGTACCGCTCCCGGCAGTACCCCGAGCGGTAGGTCCCGCGAGATATTTCCATGATGATACCTGATGATAGGAGGAGAATAGATATTATGATGAATATTTTGCGCAGAGTTGTCGGATAGGAACAGAACTAAAGAAAAGTCACTAGAGCGTCTATTTACATTAAGGCGCTTTGCAGACAGCGGGGCGAGGCAGTCATTTTGACCGCGAAGCAAAGCACAGGCAACGCGGACCATTTACCCTATTGTGTATTGGTAGTATAGGATTTCCTTTGCGCTATCATTCGCAGTGAAACTGAAAGGCCCGCCCCACCCAGGCGTTTATAAAGCGCCTAAACGTGGTAAACTTGCACTATGACTAACCTAGCAGTCAAGAAAAACAAATAAGCTGATACAAAAAATTAAAATTTTTTTAGGCCTGCAAATTGTTATAGTCCGTGCTTAAAACGTTAATTCAAAATAAAAAATAAGATTTCTTAGTTTCAGGCAGAAAACCTATGAAATTATAAAATGAAGAACTAAAGTTACTGAAAAATATCACATTAATCAACATTATTGGCTGTCAACAAAATGTATGGTACAGCTGATTATTTTTCTCAAATTCATATGCTTAGGATATTAAACGTTGTTCTTCATGATGAGCACAGTGACTTCATATTGGCTTAAACACCCCTAACCGATATTTATTACCTATGTCATTACTTAATACAATATAACAATTTACCAGTTACTCCATAGACATTGTCAATCCATCCAGGAAAGGGTTCTTGCAAAGCAGCAGTCACTGGAACAGAATTTTTATACATAAATAAATATTTAAAAAAATGGCTTCTGTGTTGCTGGCGATGCGTGTCTATATTCAATAATATGTAAAGGAAATAAGAAAATATTTATATGCATTAGAAAACTATACTAAAACACAATTTGTAAAATTAAACTTATGTTGTTTTAATTTTTAATCGTTTGCAATACAATTATCCTGATAATTTATGGTCACATAAGGTTTTTCATTCATGTACACATTACTCGTAGAGTGAATTACATAAAAATTATGGTTTTAAATGATAATATGGATGACAGATGGTCGCAAGCTTCTCTGCCTGTATGGTTAGGAGGCTTGGGAGTCCGCAAAATGTCTGCTTTCTTGGCTTCTTTACATGGCACGAATGATTTGGTAGGATAAATCCTCGCACCCTCTTTAGGCCATTCTAATGTAGTAGTAGCTAATTCTTGCAAAGCCAAGGATGCCTGGAGGCTCGCTTGCCCAAATACCGCTTTTCCCAAACTCTCCATCTTGTTAGAGGCTGTGGGATCGACTGATCTGTGAACTAGCAAGGAAATCTCTTCTAGATACGTGTACTAGCGTCACAGATCGCGCTCGTATACTTGCAGTCTCAGAATGGCAGCCGGGACTTTGGTTACAAGCTTTGTCTTCTTCCAATCTGGTTGCCTATTAGATCCGACTGATTTTCGTCTCGCTATCAGCTTACGTTTGGGTGCGAGGTGTTATGAGGCCCATTGCTGATAGTGTGGTACTGCAGTCGATCAACTCGGTCACTATAGTTTGCCTTGTACTAAAAGTGCTGGCAGAATGAGTCACCACCTGAGAAGACCTGACGGAATGACGCTTGTGCCTTGCAAGTTGGCTAAGCTTGTTGTGTGGGCCGCGACATGCGTTGGCACATTAGCGCTATCTCATTTACTTTTGACACATAGTAGGGCTGGGGTGGGGCGGCATATTCAGAAAGAAACCATCGTGATCTCGGGATTTGCTTGTCGGAAAAGGTAATAGTTTTCCAAGATAAGTGAAGCCCCCAAACCATAATTTGGCCAGCGTGGTGGACCTACACGTAAGCAGCAAGATAACTATGTAAAAAGAATTTTATATTGCCTATAATTTCTTAAATCGGAACAAGAAAACCATTATAGGCCTGTCATTCGGGTCACCTACATAACACTATTCTAAGTAATTGACCGTCTGGTACCCTGTGTTTCGACTCCCATGGCATTCATTAAATAGTCATGGTGTATTGATTCCTTTCCTAGTAGCTAACACGTGGAGTTTCCCAGGGTTTGTTTTGTGAAATCTAAGAGGCTTTATCAAAATTGTTTCTACCTTAAATAACCTTAAATAACAGTAATGAATACAGGTCAACAGTTCCCAGAAGTACCAGTAACATTTCATCTACTTACCAATAGAAGGTCTTACGATACAGACGGGCAAGTCCACTTGGTTGTACACGATGGACTCGGCCAGGGATTTCGTCAGAGTGTAGGGGTTGGGGTGTTCACCCTGCGACAGAAATAGACAACTTTCTATTGATTTTGTATATTAATTTCTTAGTTTTATTGTATACTAGATTTTGTTTGCGGTTCCGTCCGCTTTATGTTTGGTTTTCGCTTAAAAAAGTTAGTCTATAGCAGTAACCGGAAATCGAACTATTTATGTGCAAAAAATCATGTCGATCCGTCACTCAATTGCTGTGAAGAAGAAACGCCAACCGGCCAGTCAAAATATCGATGATTGCCGAAGATTTTTGCTAGGCATCGTACCTGTAAGGCAGGAGCAATGACATCTAGAGTCTCTGGGGGCAGCATCTTGGTGCATCTGATGATGGAGTCAGGGTCATATGGTGGAGGGTACACCATCTCATCAATGTGAGCTCGCGGGGCGTTACTGTAGGCTGTAGACACGTGGACTAAGGCCTGGAAAAATATTTAATTTATTTAATATCCAAACTAATCCATACAACCTTTTTTCAATAACTGGACAGGTACCTTTTTTTTCATATATGGCACCATATAATTTGTTTATATGCTAGCGTCAAGTTTATGAATTTACAAGTTATGAATTAATCAAGTTATCAAGTCAAAAATCAAGTTTTTTTTTTATCCTACACAGTTAGGCATTTGACTAAAAGTTTGCACGGCCACTGAAGTCAACGAAACTGTAGCCCTAAATGAAGCATGCCTAGTCTGGAATACACTGGCTCTCAAGGAAGGCTGTCGGAACACACCATTAGGTGTTTGGCGATAGATTTTACAACTTGAGGGTGGTAGCTAGTCTGGCAAGCGATAGGAAACGCCCTACCACCATGCAAATTAGTCGGCGTGGTCAAATTAAAGTCACATCATACGCCCTAGCCAAGGATGGAGATTTTCCGCGACCACAAAAATCACGTTGTACCGGTTCCGTTCCGTGATCTCTATTTTTTTTTGAAATAAATATTCATTAATCCATTAAAGACGAAGCCCATATTTTTTTTAGCTTAAAAGTTAGAACATCACCTGTCTACCTCTGTTGAATAGCCTATTGTAATAGACCTAACCGTAGAACAAGGGCAAGGCATTATATAATACAAAATTTAGCATAAGTACTTAATATTAGCAAAGATATGTTGTCCTAGATAATAGTTAAACTAAGACATTATTGTACCATATCTGAAGCGAAATAAAGAACTATGAGCTTCGATGGTATCATAAATTATACTTAGCCTCTAATTTTACCTTCAAATGAGGCATATCCTGGGCTAAGTTTAGCAATGCCGAAGTTCCCTGGACATTCAGAGCTGCGGCTGCCTGCAGGGGATCCGTAAACCTTTAGAAAACACAACATAATATTACAAAAATGATACAGGCATATAAATATTTATAACTAGGAGTAAGAATTTATACATTTTCAGACTAAACTTTAACGTCAACCGCATTTTTAAACTGCTTTTAATAAGGAAGGTTCTCAATTCGTCGGAGTCCTCTTTTTACCCGACTGAAGAAGGAGGGTTCTGATTTTCGAGTGTATGTATGTATATTTCTTTGGCACGCCCAAGAGCTTAAACGGCTTATCGATTTGTTTATGTGAGTGGTGTCAATAGATTCGTCTTAGAGTGATACTGGGTACATCAACATTAAAAAAAGAAATTAGGTATGATACACAGGTTTAACGATTTAGCAGTCGCTTTTAACCACTTGTTAAGTATGTCTCCAATTCTCCTTCCCTCTCCTAATTCTCCCAGATTAATTTTATTAAATCTTTATTTAGTTTGTAAGGATTTTCAAATTTTATATGAATCGGTTTAGCTGATAGGTTATTATATCGTAAAGTAAAAAAAATATTCAGGCGCCATAAAAATTATCTTCTTATCTTCTCTTATTTAAAGTATTATTTATTTATTCATGGAAACATCTAAAAGCTTATGTAGATCTGGAAACTGCTTGTCAGACGCCTGTGTTGTTTGCTCGGTCGATACATAATGACCCAACACAGCGATTATTTCAATAGATAACTGTGATATTGAGTAAGGTTTGATTACACAGACTAAGTATAAACAAAATCCTTTGCGTTAACTTTGTTGCACAAAATGCCAGATTGTGGAACTGGTTACCAGCTTTTCTATATCCATTTAGCTATAATCAGGGTCTTTTCAAGTCATGATTGAATTGGTTTTCATCTAAGAAATCATGCTAAATCATAAGCAGCAAATTTCAAACATACTATTACTATCAAAATACTATTACTACTATATTACTATTTAAAATTTTAATTAACTAAGGTAATGAAAAAACAACGGGGAAAGCAAATGCTCCAACGCTTTAAGGCTCTTTCCCCAGACTACGCAGATATGCGGTTCAAAACCGACAAATTACCGGACCTATCTAACAGTTGCAGAATAAAATAGAGCTCGTTTTTTACTTTCAGCAGGTGGTGGTGAGCGGGACTGACGCTAAGAGAGCATCCACTAAGACCAGCCTTAGGTCAATTTACACCTGAAAGTTGCTGGATACTATATTATCCAGATGTGTTCTAAGCTAATTGCAAAACTTACAGGCAAAATGTCACAAATTTGTAGTTGAATACCCGAAGGAGCAGCTGAATGAAATAAACCGATGATTTTCTGTAATCCAAGCTGACACCAAGGCTCTTTGGCTTGAGAACACAGGATATGCAAAAGCTGGGAGCAACCACTACACCAGCTATGAGACCAGCATTGAGTTCATAATCATTTCATCATGAGTCATTTCAGCAAGTTGCTGAGGATCTTACCTGACAGTGGCAGCTGAATGAAACAGAGCAGTAACTCGTTTTAGCAGCTGGCGATGCTCAGGGCTGACTCCAAGGCTGGGAGCAGCCACGTCACCAGCTATGGGATAGAGCTTACCCAGCCTGTCAGGCCAGTTGGCACGGATGCGGTCAAAAACCTGGAAATTGAAGTGATTAGTGGTGGCCGAATTGCAGGTGACGAGATCGTAACTAAGTGGGGCAAAAATATACAGAGAATAGCAGACAGGGGGTGAAGACGAGACGCCTAGTAGGACCGAGTAGCATACATTGGGTAAATGATGAATTGCAAGATATTCCAATTCAGTACAGCATTACTATTCACCGTGGTGAGATCGTTAGCATACCAGTTATAGTATTCTCTGGTAATTAGCTCGACATATCTACAGATACTTGAATCCAAATTGATCTTTAAAGATTGCGGATTATTTGTAAAATTAGATCTGATCGTTTAGAGCATGCACTCTATTTTCATACCATCCTGATCAGCCATAACTAGTATTTTGTTTTACCGGCAAACAGTCAAAACCTGACCTTGTAATGACCTTGGTTGACCAGTGACTATTTCAGGCCTCTTTAACTGATAGGGTAGGTTGCGTACCAGAGTATTCGTCGAGACGCGACAAGTGAATCGTCAATCAGAAGTCCATATAAGTGAAAATTCCCCTCTGCATTGCTTCTAGCTCAAATGTTATAAGCATCGTACATGCTACTACCAATACCAGTTTAACTTCAACCTTATAACAAAGTATTCCACAGACCTGATTCTTGAGTAATTCCTTGTACCGCTGATCGACACTTAAGCCTCTCTTAGGCCTCATCAGCAGGTAGATAGTGTCTATCCCTGGACAACTCCGTAGCAGCTTCTCCAGAAGAGCCTTGCCTACAAATAGAAATTTAAATTTAAACTATCTAACGCATGTTAAAACATGGTATAATCACAGGCAAACGACCTAAACCTTGGCTGTGCAGTGGCATTTATTTTTATTTTGCGAAGCAGAGATTTAGACGAGATACAACCCTCAGAACAATAACCTAAGGCAGGAACGAAGTTTCTTTTACAAGGAGTCCAATCCTATTTAATACGCATCACTTCACTTGCACAAGAACTTCCTTTGCCGGACACTATTGCTCTTAAAACACTTTACTAACAAATCCGGTTCCTCCAGTGGCCAAAAACAGCTTCGCCGTAGAAGCAGCTATAGCCTCTAAGGCGTCTTTAATGCCATAAAGCAAGTGTTGGTTAGTAAGTCGCTGTATAACAACTTTACTTATTACTAGTTGCGCCCCGCAGTATTACGCGCAGAAATTTGATCATCCCACTGGAACACTTTATTTTTACGGAATAAAAATTAGTCCATGTGCAGGATACAAGCTATCCTATCCCAGTAAGAGTGTGAGTGTGAGAATATGTTTGGTGTAATATACGTTTGTTGTACCGTACTCACCAACGAATCCAGTTCCTCCAGTGACCATCAGAACAGCTCCATCGTAGAAGTCAGCTATAGCCTCACAGGCATCCGGCCGTTCGCTATTCAGGTGGTTGTAGTCCACAGCAAAAGGATCGTTGCCGTTTAGATACTCCATGTTGTTGCTGTAAAGAAGATAGGGTTAGCGAAAGACTAACTGTTTCCTTTAGACATTCAAGGTCATGGACCCTTAAAGCTAGTACCAAACAATACATTAAAAAACTCTTTCGGTTTGTATGTTTGTTTACTTGTTTTTTTCCTGAAACTTCGTACTCGCGTACAGTTCGTAGTTTCCAACCAATCTTAAAGAAACTTTGTTGTATGGGTTCTATGTTTTTTTTAGAAAAGATTGTTTTTAATCGTCGGTGACTTGGAGGGCTTATTTATCCCAAAAAGACGGGAAGTTAGTTATAGTGCCATTTACCTACTGGCCGACTTCAATAACACTTGGTACAAACATGCGGAGATTCCTGAATATAAAAGAAATCTGTCTAGTAGTTGTCGCAGAATATAGACCATGGTTTATTTCTGACAAAAAACAACGGGTAATTTTGAACAAACATAGAAAACATAATAGTAGAGAAGCGTGTTTTATATCACGCGTCGATCCTAACTCAGCATGATGCCAGTTGTAAACAACCCGCGCTGATATTCCGTTGTGACCGACAGGTGACGTTTTCTACCGACATTCAAAATTTTTTCTACCGATTCAAAAATAGATTTTTCGAAGACCAAAATCGGTCCAGAGGATTGATTTTTAAGTCAAAATAACTGAAAAGAATCTATCGGCACCTGCCGCACTGAAAGACGGTAGTCACATTTCCTTTAAATAATGATTTTTTTATAAAGTGTAACAGAAAGGTGTGAGGGTGTTAACGTGAACCCATTGTAGAAGAAAGTTTTACAAAATTCGAGAAAAAAATATTAGGTTCTCCATACAAAAATTAGTCACGTGATTGATCAAGTTGTATGGAGGACCTAATATTTTTTTCACGAATTTTTCAAAATATTGTTCTACGCAGGGTTCTGCATGTGTAAACTAACACCCATAAGTATTGTCACACCTTTCTGTTGCACGTTGTATATCGTCGTCACGAGAATGATAGTTCGAAATAATAATTCGATAATTCGAATCAGAAATACTGGTATATTATTCTATGGGTGCTAATGTATCTACGCATATCGTGTCTCACACAAGAGGCAGACTTAATAATTGATAAACAAATAAGGCTATAATTAATTCTTAATTAGACGACATTTTAATTTTATCATTGTATGCAAATGACGATAGATTGTTATGTCAGAGATTAATTTACGACGGCTTTATATATGTGGTCAGTGAAGACAAATATCGTTTTAATTATGTAAATAATTTATTAGTATTTAGGACATACTTTTAGCCGGATTGGGGTCAATATACAAAAGAATTAAACGAGCTAAGCGTTTCAGTTTCTGGAGATTGATAACATTTTCTTTTGGATGTCAGATGTAAGAAAATATCGTGAGGAAAACTTGCTTGCAAGAGAAGGCTACGACTCTTCCACTTTCGTATTTATAATATGTCCTACAAAGGAAAGTTTTTATCAACGTTAAAGCAATTAGAAATCGAGTCTAATTTGTATATAAGTCAAAAACATAGAGCCGGAGATATCTGACCCGTAATCGACTAAATTATTTATCGTACCAACCCATGACGTCACAATGTTGGGCACGGCCCTTCCCTATGAAGAGGGTGTAGGCAAAAGTCCACCACGCACGCCTAATTGCCGGTTTTAGACTTCACCTATCTTTAAAAGCTTTCGTCAAAGGTTTCGTCACGATGTCTCTCCGTACGACGCAGTTCAATACTGTATACTTACTGATTGTCATCAATTTTCTCAGCTCCTATTTTCTTGATGTCAGTGTCCATATTTGGATTTTATTTTTTACTTCCTCAATATTGAAAAATCTGCAACAAAATATAGATTTAAAATAAAGATATCTGTGAACAAACTTCTACAAGAGTAAATACGCAATAGAAATTTGGAACATTTTAACATATTATAAACTATAGTTATTTTGTAAATTATCTCCATCTAAAGGTTGCCTGGAAGAGATCGCTTATAGCGATAAGGCCGCCACTTGTGACACTAGATGTAAGGTTTTTCCTGTACATTTGATGTTTGTGTGTCTGCAATATAGAGTTTATTCATTCATTTCTTCATATTCGACCACTGTCGCTTACTATCGAGGCTAGGTGGTGGTTAAACGATATATACAAAATTACAAGTAATAATTAAAAATAAAATTACAACCCGACTTCAATTCAGGCAAAAATTACATTACAAAACAAAATATTATCTACATATAGAGAAAGTAAATTAAAATATAAACCCTTTTGATGAACTTCAAACGTGGTGCGGCTCAAGTAAACTTTTCAAAACCAGTTCAGCAGTTAAGTTTTTAAGTTAAAATAATCAAAAAACACAATTATGCATGTGTCGAATCGATGGGATGTGGTCCATCATGATTTTGACGCCACTTACAGCTGGGCCCAAGGTAGGTGTCCCTTCAGAGATCAGGGGGGGGGGGACAATCAACCCTGCCCCCTTATCGATTGAAGTTAGGCATGAAAGAGGTAAAGACAAGACCTAGCAAACTTGCTTTCGTTTTGACAGTTCACCGCTACAACGCTGCCAAAATAAGAACCAAGCTTGCTAGCTCTTGTCTTGACATCTTTCACGCCTTACTCTAGTAGAGCAAGCATAATGGTCTATCATTCTTACCTGTGTTGGGAGCAAGCGCTGACAAACTTTCAGCTTTCATAAAATAACGAAGGTCTGAGGTTCACGGGCTCTTAGACTATACCCAATAAGGCTGCTCTCTATTCAATGCATGTTATCAATAACCCACTGTGGTCATAATCATATTGATTACATCACTAAAGAGTCAAGTTTGCTATAAGTGTGTTAATGTCGGCACAGAAATCCACTTAGTTGACATTGGGCAAGACGGCTGGTGGAGATATTGAAATTATTTATTATGTAACATACGGCGTTTTGGACGCACGAGGTGAATAATAATTGACAACATTTCAAATTTATGACCTCCAATGTTTATTAGGATATTGGAAAGACAATGAAAAATGACGTACGCCTATTTTTTATTTTATTCAGAATGTAATAATTACGTTTTTAAGGATATTTGAAAATATAAAATAAGTTCGGCATAAGTAATGTCGTTCTCGTAAAAAGCTCGTAAAAAGTGATGTCATTTTTGTCTGTACGGTTCACAGGTGACAGTTACATTATTATTTTTTACTGGTAGCATCTGACAGTCTTAGCAAAAATACGACATTATTTTTCATCAGTTTTTTGTAAATTACTCGGAAAGTGGATGTAAAAATCTGGTATTTTTAGTATGAACCCTTATTTACATTATTTCGGAATGGTTTTCGAATTTCTAACACTGCAAAAATGAAATATTGTCAATAGGAGATTCTTTTTTTTTTTTTTTTAAGAATAAGAAATATTTATTGGCCTTTAAATAACATTCGTTACAGGCAACGTCTTGTTACATTTTAATTATTAATTACTTTAAAAATAAACTTAACTTATAAATACTTTTATAGTTCTAAGAACAAATAGTTATTATATTATACATTTACATTGTCATTTATTTCTTTACCTATTACTAACATTTCGTAATTGTTGTTCTTTTGTCTGCCAAGGGACGTATTTTTATCATTTTTGGTTGGTTGGTAAATATTCTGGTGGGACCTAGAGCATCATCAACCGCTAGCCTAAGATGGGGCTAGAAATCAGCCAAGTGCGAGTCGGACTCGCGCACTAAGGGTTCCGTACCATTATCTATACTATATTATTAATAACGAGCAAATATTACGTTTATTATATGGGAATAAATAAATATTTATTTAATTATGATTTAATTATTTAAAAAGTAAATACGGAACTAAATATTATGTAAATGTTTAAGTCTACTTGTTGTTTTTATTAATATTGAGTAAAAATTACGTTTTATGTATGTATGTATGTATGTATGGGAGCACTCCTAAAATATTTATTTCATTATGTTTTTAGTGTTTTTTGTTATTGCGGCAACAGAGATACATCATTTGAGAAAATTTCAACTGCCTAGCTATCATAGTTTATAAGATACAGCCTGGTGACAGAAGCACCGACGGACGGATAGCAAAGTAATAGGGTCCGCTTTTACCCTTTGGAACCCTATAAAAGGCTTGCTTGCTAGGCTGGCTTGAACTTGACTTCTGTGGTCATGCGAGCTGGTGGTAAGATGCCTAGCTGTCTTGAATTAAAAAAATCTGCCAAGTGCGAGTCGAACTGACTCACGGCGGGTCCGTACCGTATTAAAATGGAGCATAAAACGGAAATAAAAATACGTTTGTTGTATGAGAGACCCCTTAAATATCTATATTATTGTATTTTTTGTTATAGCGGTACCTAACAGAAACACGTTATCTGTCCAGCTTTCAGTTCCCACAGTTCATGGAATACAGCCCGGTGACAGATGGAAGGATGAGCTGAGGCTATGGAACTCTAAAAAGGCGCTTTTCGACTTGAAATCGTCACTTTTTTATAATTATTACTTATGTTATTTTACTTACAAGTTGTTTTTCGTTTAAGATTACTTTGTTACATTCATAAACCTGGCAATTACTGGCATTTTACTTACTCAAATTAACATATTCTAATATATTAAATATACAGTGATTTGAATATTGTATGCAAGGTGACAATTACATTTTGCTTTTATTAGGTTATGACAATGTAGTGGTTGATTTTTTATTAACAAATTTTGTTTAAACACGGTTTTATTTGAAGTTTATTTTTATGATAAATAAGCTTTATTATTCCAAGTAACGAGTATATTAAAGTTTAAAGAACCACAAAATACCTCTATAAGAGAGTATGATCATGTTCCGTTAGTAATCTTCTATCGCGTTTCTATTAATCTTTTATTTGTAGCTATATTTTTATTGTCAACTTGTCACAAAATTTAGTTAATTCTTCAAATTATCCAAAATCATAAATAAATGCTAAGTTAGCGTTGGCCCCCTTTAAGTAGTTAGAGTTCGTGCGGAAAGAGAACCGTCGTGTCATAAAATGGAACTAACATTATGGATTTTATATAACAGCCTCAACCTAGTATACATCCTACTATCTTAATATATATAAATCTCGTGTCACAATGTTTGTCCTCAATGGACTCCTAAACCACTTAACCGATTATAATAAAATTCGCACACCATGTGCAGTTCGATCCAACTTGAGAGATAGGATAGTTTAAATCTCAAATTATAGTCGCAATTTTAATTTCTTGCTAATTATTTGTCTGTTATTATTTGACAGTCACAATTATCTGTTAACTCCAAATGATTCTAACAGATGTCAATACCTTTCGACTGGGTTGAGTAAGTAATCAATAGATGGCGCTGCTATGGTAAATCTACGAACGTGTCATATAAGCTACATTTTAACAGCATATTTACCACGTGTTGTTGACGCTATAAAATAGCCACAGCAACGCGTGGCCGGGTCAGCTAGTCTATAATATAAAAATGAATCCCTGCGTGTGTTGCTAAGCGAAAATTTCGTGAGCAGTTGAACCGATCTTGCTAATTCATTTTTTTAAATAATCCTTGAAGTATGAGGATGGTTCTTACTCACTATGATATATGTATAGTACGACTAGGTATTCTGCAAGTCAAGCTTTCAATATCATTTGATACCCATATTGAATTGGGAATTGAGAAAAAGTTTGTACTACACCATTTTGTAGCTTCGGCCATCTTGGACCGATATTCTCTAAATATATCTAAGAACACTCCAGACTAAATACAGCATTGAAGCGGCAAACTGTCAAAACGATACCAAATTTTGTTTGTTCTTGTTTTCAAATCATATATCTTTTTCTAGCCGATAGGGCTCTGATTCTATACTGATCGCACGGGATTAACTCTCCTTAAATCTCCTTAGATTTCTATGACCTTTAATTAGGACCCCAGTTCATTCAAGAGTATTCAAGATACAAATTGCGGATTTTCAGCCACTTATTACCTGTCTGCGAAAGAAGGAGGGTTGTATATAAATTTCTTTTATCACGCCCTAGACCCTATATGGCTTATCGTATTTTTATTTGAGTGGTGTCCATAGGTTCGTTTTAGTCGTGAGAGTGACACTGGGTACATCAAAAAAACAAAAAGACATTAAGTATGATACACAGCTTTAACGGTTTAGCAGTCGGGTTTTTTCGAGCTTGCTTCTAACCACTTGTTGAAGTCTTTACTAGCTTCGTTTGAAGATGACCCAGGATGGTGATATCGTGAGGGCATAAAGCATATTATTACGACATTGGCACCGTCCGTGCAGAAAGTATTGCATTACACCACACATGGTTACCAGTTACGATGAAGTTATTTAACACGGTTAAGGAAAATGCAATCATTTTACAATTCAATGCACTAGTAAGCAAATGGGCAAAGTATTTTGTGATTGGGTAAACGCCCTAAAATTGTTTTTACTCGCACTAGTTGACCGAGGGAAGTGACTTCTGTAAGTTTATATAGGGTTATCGGCTAGGGGTGTAATAAGCAGAAATGGGGGTCACTATACTAAGCCAAGGAACAACTTTCACTATGAGACCGTATGAGTTGTTCCTTAGGCTTAGTATAGTAACCCTTTTTCGGCTAAGTACATCCCTAGCCGATAACCCACTATAGATCCACCCTAACAAATAGTTTTTATTTGTTTTTACCAGACTGCCCAAAAGGAGGGTAATCTTAGTGTTTATCTATGTAGGTATGCCAAACTCTTTGTTACACTCTACAGCCTAAGCTAAAATAGATTTTGATGTGCGCGGTGTCATTACAATTTTCGGTTGTCCTGGTAGCATTATTTGAGTTTGTCAATAAAGCGATTCACGATTCGTAAATCGTTGTCAAAAATGTTTTGCACTTGTGTTAACCTGAAATCGCTTCTGACATTCTAACCATTTGCGCATCTTCGGCAATACGAGTAAATCAAAGTGTTAGCAAAATTTCATGATTAACCAATCATTGCATTTAAACTCTGGATAACGAGAAAGTATTAGAAAATATGCACTATGAAACGGAAACGTACAACGCGTTATTATAAGACGTCAACTAGTGCAATCTCAAACTTTCTAACATTTTTCGGAACTTTACTTATATTTCCAAAAATCTCTAGTAATATTATTATTAGATTCTTAGTAAAGTAAAAAAGGTATACGTTATTTTAACTTGATATTTCCATTATGGTAATAAATATAGAGGGTAAAAAATTTGAAAAGTAGATTTATGAAAAGAAGAGCACTGTCTGCCTTTTGCACAAGAAGGCACAAGTGATTCCTGACATATGATGAAAATTCAAAACCATGCTCCTTGAGTGATAACCGTAGGAGACATTAAAATTGGCATTGAAAAAGATGCTGTACATTGACGACGTTGCAATCCTAATAACATAAGGTAAAAACATTTGTCTTAAACTTATTGATGCCTCTGCTGACAAGAGACCTGGCTTACTCCTTGCTCAAAGGATTTTTGTGGCTATTCAACACGGGAATGCTGCCAGCGTTCTTGGGACTTTGCCACATTATGGACATCCATTTTTTTCAGACTTTTTTTTATTGAGTACTAAATTTGACATAAGTTTTTGTATTTATTTTTAAATAAATAATATAAAGAAGTCGTACATGAAGAAAGGATTAGTACTGAGGAAATAATCTGTCTTGAAACCAATACTCCGTAGAAGTTTGACAACAACAAGCTATTTTTTTGGGTTACCGTACCTAACAGGTAAATACGGGAACCAAGAATTCTCTGTCCGTCCGTCCATCCGTCTGTCACCAGGCTATATCTCATGAACGGCTTAGCTAGAGGGCTGAAATATTCACAGATGATATATTTCTGTTGTCGCTATAACAATCAAATACTTGAAACCGAATAAACTAAATATGTATGAGAACGCATACAACAAACGTGATTTCTTTGTTTTATTCTCTTAATTAATAATGGCACAAGGTAGACTTGAAATATTCACAGAATATTTTGTTGTATATTTACTTTAAAATGGAATAATTAAATCAATCAAATAAATATTTAAGGGGGCTCCCATACAACAAGAGTTTGCTCTTTATTAAAAACACTTTGAACGTCACGTCTTAGATGTTGCCCCCATTTATTTTATCGACAAGAGGAGGTATTCAATTCTGTTGTATTTTCTTCGGGTAACTGAGTTGTCGTAGATGGGTTATCCCATGTCGTATATGGGATAATATTTGGTTTGTTTGTAAAGGTACACCTCCCATGTAGTCTCATTTCAATTTTTTATCAAAACCAGTCCTAACGTTTGCTCTTTAAATTGAAATTACTGAAAGTTATATTGGAGCTGTCGTAATGGAAGTAGTTGGCCACTTTTTTTTTACCCGACCGCGAAAGAAGAAGGGTTAGATTTTTCGAGTGTATGTATGTATGTATATTTCTTTGGCACGCCCTAGAGCCTAAACGGCATGTCGTATTTTTAGAAGTGTCAATAGATTTGTCTTCACCTACAAATGGTCTTATGCTGTACTAGCTGCATCCCGCGCTTTCACTTGTTAAGATACGTGGCTCTAAAGTACTTGCAGTTGGGTTTTTTTGTCTCTCTCTTTTAACCACTTATAAATATTATATACGACCTGTTAATAATAGTTGTTAGCGTTATAGTTCGCATGACATACTTATACTTACATATAATATATATTGCGTGTTCTTCCGTCTGCCAGTTGTATGGATTTCTCAGATTGTAGTTTCCTACCAATCTTGATTATACTTGGTGTAAGAGTTGTACGAATTTTTGTCCTGAAGGAATTTTTTATTTATTATTTCTATCAAAATGAGGGGTAGTTTTTGATATGGCGTCATTTAACGGCTGATTTCAACAACATTTGGTACAGCATGCGGAACACAACATTTATTAGTAATCCTAAATATTAAAAAAATCGACCCGATATATACTTTATTGCCATGTCATCCATATCTGATATAAAATATAAAATAGCAAATAGCAGTCAAAGTTATAGCGCTCCTGCTTTTAACAACAGAGGGTGTTTAATAAAATGCTATCAATTAATTAAAATAAAATTAAAAAAAAATATTTTTTTATTTTGTTTACAAGTATTCCGATATCAAAGCTACACCTGCTGGACTGAGTTGGTTTTCATGTTTGAAAGGATATACACATCGATTTACAGGTTCCATATGAGTTTTATCAAAATCGATCCAGTAGTTAGGTTTGCAGATCAACAATGCTGAAAAATTCTCCTGCCGAATCGAAGTAGTCAAACACTTTTATTAAACTATTACTTATTCAACGAAAAAAACACTCACCAAAAATATCGAGAAGCTCCAAAAAAATCCTCACAAATTTCCTCAACAATAGAAAAAAAACACACACTTTGTTATTTGTTACTCATGTTTTTTTTCGCGAGTTGTGTACGGCGCGCTCTACGATCCGACTTTCACTGGTAGCCGATACTACGTAACACTTGCCGTGTAATAGTTGGGCGACACACGGATGGGTGTTACGGACGGGCACGCGGCGAGAAAACCAGCTGTGAACCATCTCAAACTTAAAAACTTAAATAATAAAATATACCAAAAGACTTATTGATGAAGGAATGAAAAGGATCTGCAATCTGTAAAACATGTATAAGTAATTATTATAAATAATCTTTTACAGTACTTTTACAGTATTGTACTCGATGCAAAGATGTTCATTATCCTAGCCTCATTTATGCGCTGAAATGCAATAAGTAGCTATTTTTGCACCAAATAAGAGCCGTAGCGAGAATCATTTACGATTCGTTGTGCATATCTCACGAGCTCAAAAGATTTTCGGGGTCACATATGTCAAAAGACTTGAGCCAATGATCTTGACTACGCAATAACGATTTTTACTTCTGTATGGTGGATCATAGAGTGCGGGACAGGGTACTCTTCAAGGATGCATCTCGAATCAGAAACACAAGCGCAAAATTGCACCCACCGTGTCACTTTTAACTCAAGATGTTTGCCGGAGATTAGTAAAACGTCGCGTTAGCTTATGGTATATTTCCCCGTGTGTTTCTAAAGCTTACGCGTAAGTTACGGTTTAACTATTCATAATCACCGCACTAGGGCTTTTCTTGTCCATTCAATAGTGTTGGGATAGGTAATAAGTGAAATTAGTCGATAATTTGAACCGATTCGATACAAAGTATTCATACAACAATTCGATTTGAACTGATACGTTTATGAACGATATTGGTTTATCTACTAAATACATTGTAATCCTGTTTAGTAGCGTAATTAATACATTAAATACAACATAATCCAACCGCTCATTATTTATGTCAAAGTTACTAATTGCATTTTTTTTCTATTATTTGATCGGTAGCTACCTAAAGTTAAAATAAAGTTATTATCTTTATTTATATATATGCTAAGTGAAACTATAATAGGTGTTGCAGATTAAGAATTCACGCGATAGTTAAATGGTTGCAATCCATTTTTGTAAAACGCCCATCCGCACGAATGCGGCTTAACTTACCTTATCTTAATAAATGAGAAATATTATTAAATAAGAAATAATATGTGATAAATTTACTTATTTTACATAAAATAAAATAAAACTCGCGCGCTTGTGATTTGTAATAGGAACGATTATAGAATAGTTGTATCGATTTTGGATTGTCCAACGCACATCACTATTCAAAGCAATTGCAGATTCGTACATAAATGTATCGTAACTTAAGTAAATACAAACTTGTGATCAAGAATATATACTCGTCGTCAATATGATAATAAATTATGTATATTTAATTAAATAGACATTAAATAAAATAAACATTTCAAGGAGAGAATCAAATTATGGATATTTAATAGACCTTAGATAAAATAAAAAGTCCAATGATAGACTCTATTGTTCCTTTTTTTCTTGGTTTAACTGCGATATTACAGATAAAAAGGTCTGCAATTAGACAGATGAATGTACGGTTTGTGCAAATCTTATTTCGGTTCGACCATAATAAAAAGAGTAAGTTTTGATTGACAGACTGACAGGTCGAAATCAACTCAGAGTCTAAACCTAAGTCACTCAGAGTCTATTTTACATGAAATTAGGAGGGTGTATTCATTATAGGATGTAAGGTTGCACTAAGAAGGGATTTTGAAAATCTTACTCATAATGGAGTCAAATGAGGGTTCAAAGTACGAAACTTCTTTATATTCCAATTTATCTCACGGGCAACGCCGCGGGTGACAACTACTAAATTAATCATAATTGTCAAAAAAAAACATGAAAATATATAATTACTAAAGTAAAGTAATATTTATTGACCTTTAAATAACATTCGTTACAGGCAAGTCTTATTACATTTGAATGAATAATTACTTAAAAAATTTAACTTACATATCTCATTTATATACGATTACTTAATATTAGTTCTTAGTTTAATAGTTCTCATGACAAATATTTACATTAAAATTGCTTTGTTTAGTTATTAGTGATATTTTACTATGGTTGTTCGTTACACAAGAACGATGACTCTACAAGCTGCATTGACATATATTCGCTGAGTTTATAAAAAGGATTGCTTTCAAAAAAATACTTCAATTTTTGTTTGAATGTAATAAAATTGAGATCCATTACACTATTAGGTAATTTATTATACATCAGTATTTTAGTATAAAGCCCCTGCTTCTTACATTTAGCTAATCTATTTATTGGTAGGATTCGCCCTTTTTTATTATTGCGTGAATTTCTTTTTTCCGGTATTTCCCTATCCTCGTGTACTTATAATAAACAACTATAAATATAAAGTGATATAACTGTCATTATTTTAACTTTTTTAAAGTGTTTTCTCGCAGGACTACTATATTCCGTATTCACTTCTTTTTTGAAGGTTTAATAAGCATTTCCCCTAAACTAGTTGAGTTCGCGCTGACAACCAGTATTGAGAACCGGTTTCGAACGGAGCCAAAAGCAAGAGCGGCGTGTTCTTTTTACCCAGAGTCGCGACAACTGCAGTTGCGTAACAGTTTGTTCTACTGACCGACTGGAGGTAAATCCGTGTGTTTTTTTATTGACTTTATGTTGGCCATCATAAGTCCGACTTGTTGTGGGACTTTCAAAAGAATTAGACAAATTTCGACAAAACTAGAATCTATTTGTAATTTTTTTAGGAAACGTTTAAAAGAAACTAGATTTTTTTCGTCTTTGGTAAAGGAGGTTCTTAATTCGTCTTAGTCTGTTTTTGATTATTCAGATGTATTGTTTTTTATGGGTTTGTCCAAACCTGGACAGACGAGGAAATTTCACTTTAGTTTGTAATTTTATCGAAAAATAAGTAGGTTTCTATAAAACTCAAGGTTGTTCCTGTAATGTATGTAATTAATAATTATCCTACTAATAATGAAAATAAATAAATGTGAATATAAAAAAAAATATGTCCACGCGACGAAGTCACGGGTAACAACTAGTTTTTACTAAAGGTGTGCAACACAGAACGAAATATAAGAAGTTTCTAATATTAAATTTATATTTGAGCACTTATGAGCTTGATTTTCCAAAAATACCTACTTGCTTAGTACCTTATAATTAATTTAATTAATTAATTTAATTTTTTTAATGCATCTTCCAAATTTCACTCCTCCAGGTTTACATGCTCTAAGTTGATTCATCTATAAAAATATAGCATCATAACGAATAAAATTACTTGTTAAGTTAAGAGTAAAATGATCGAGTCAGGTAAAGTCGAAAACATCAAGTCAGAGGTCGACTTCTAGATGGATGTTCAATAATAATAAAAAGAGACTTTGATTTTGACTTTGCATTTGCTAAAAGTTTTACGTTAAATAAACGTAATATTTTGAGTTTTTTAAAAAACTCTCCTTTACGTTTTAAACATTTTTTCATGCGATCGAACCATTTTTTTAAACAGGAGGACCACAGATCTGTAGTCCTCTTCGGAGTTGGTAAAAGTGAAACCTCTCATCAAATCTTTGATTTTGGGGAAAATACAGAAATCACAGGACGCTAGGTCGGGGCTATGTGCAGGATGGGTGACGAGTTGTACTTTTTCGGAAGCTAAAAATGACTTTGTTTTGTTGGTCGTGTGTGAAAAAGCGTTGTTATGATGTAGGGGAACGCGGCTTTTTGGCACAACACCCTGTTTAATTAAATAGTAGTATACCACTCGGCATTAACACTCTTTTGTTCTTCCAGTGGAATTGTGCAGATGGGACCCGTAGCTGAGAAAAAAAACTCGATGTTTTCGTACCAACGTTTCTCACCTGCCCCAAGCGACAAAGTTTTGTTGGCGTGTTCCCATTTTCAAACACCCATTCACAATATTGCTGTTTTTTTCGGGTTCAAAACAATAAATCAAAGTTTCGTCTCCTGTGACAATGTCATAAACAGCATTAGAATGTCCGTGGTCGTACTTCAGTAGCATTTGAGAGCACCATTCCACGCGAGCCCGCTTCTGCTCCGCTCTGAGTTCATGAGGAATCCAACGACAACAAAGTTTCCGACTAAATAGTCCTCGAATTGTCTCATAGGTAATCCCCAGGTGCTCTTCACAGTAGCCGTTCCGTTGACGGCAGTTGAAAGCCGCCTTTTACGAAATTCGCCATGTAGAGAAACTCGACCTCTAACAAATTCAGCAAACCATCGCCTATACCTTTGGTGCTCAAACAAGGTGCTTCTCTCCCGAAATCGTTTTGAAGACGAGCGGTCTTGCGGAGACAGAAAAACTTTTAAAATCATAAAAAATCATCGCTTTAAAATTGTATTTAGAAAACTAACGCATGTCTGATTAGTATTGATATATGGAAACCCGTTTTCTTAAACAATATCTCTCTAAAATCTTTGATGTGTTATAAAAATCATTAATAATGATTTCCCGCCATTTTTTTGTACTAAGAAGGTTACAAAATTTCCAAATATGTAAGATTCTAAATTCTAATAGTTCCGATAACCTAAAAATTCAAAACTTTTAGTGTGCCCCATGTATTCCGATTGAGAGCTTTTGCAATAAATATTATTTCTTAATTATGCAATTATAGTAACGATAAGCGAACATCAAATATTAATAATATCAGTTATTTGCACAAACAACATGTAACAGAGAGGTGTGACAATACTAAGGGCATCATCAGTCTACCCATGACCCTATTGTAGAACACAACTTTGATAAATAAAAAAAAGTCGTCCTCCATACGTGGTCGGTCAAGTTACTGTAACTTGACCGACCACGTGACGATTTTTTATATGGAGTACCTATTTTTTTTGACCTTATTACTTTCATTTAATCATTATTATAACCTAACAAAAACTATTTAAGTTATAAACTATATGTACAAAAGCAATATTCAAAAATTAAAACTAACTTAAATCTAAACCACTGCCAGTTGGTAGAGTACCCAAAATGCTGGCCCCATTGTCTCGTTGAATGGCAATACTTATGCGCTGACCCAGGTAGAGGCCAGCATTTTGGTCTCGAGTAGCGTCAACTAGACGCTTTGTTAGGGCTTTATATAATATTTTTTTTTTTAATTTTCTATTTTTCTTTTAAACATTTTATGGGGAGACGACTATTATAAGTATTATCACACTTTCTGTTACACGTTGTATACACATACAAATTTACAAACATAAACTCGAAAAACCATACCCTACTTTTGAGCAGTCGGGTAAAAATCAGATGACTAGTATCTGCATAAAATATATATGCGACAATATGGGACAACATCCACACAAAGAGTAAAAGCATGAAAAATAGAGATCAAGTCTTGTTTCGACATACTTAGAACAAATAGATCAGAGTTAGTTTTGTTTAAGACTAACTCTGTGTCCTGTTCTATGTCGAAACGGCCATTTTGGCACAATCCAATTGTGATCCAATTGTAATCTCTTCCTTTATGGAGTCGGTTACAAAGGTTATGGTACTTTATGCCGCCATGTGATGTGACATAATCATTATCTACATTACACCACGATACCGGTTGTCTCTCATAGTGATGAGACACGATAGATTTTTTATCGATATAAATACGCTGGTTATTTCGAGCATCATTAGGTATGTCGAGTCGGGCCGGTTTGTGAAGGAAGACCACGATACCGGTTGTCTGGTGTATTGATGGCATGTTGTACGATGACTTTTATCGATAATAACATGTTTCAAGTAGAATTACGATAGTAATATCTTAGAAGAACTATTAATTTATAGAAATATTTGCTAATGTTTCAAGCTACATTACAAGAATGGAATAATAACATAGAAGAACTGTTAAGTTTCAAGCAGCTTTATATTAGTTGGGGTTAATTTGTTAGCTAAGACCTAAAACTCTTTAATTTGTATTTTACGAAGTTGTTTTCTGTTGCAGATAAATACATTTTATAGTTCTGTGATAATATCTATTGCATACATTTTATACCATGCAGCGGAAATATTTTTTATTTAATAAATAAGTATTAAGTTTATTAAATATAAAAGTATAAAGAATAAAATACATTTAACAAGTTGTTATAAATAAAAGAAAGTATTGCATAGTATACTATTTGAACACTGAAACCTGCGCGGTATTTTGTAAAAGACTTCTGAGCTTGTCAAGTATGTTTTGCTTGTACCTACCACATTTACTAGGCAGATTAAATAATTTCGAGTTTGCAATTATGTTACGTTCTGCTATGTATTTACTTCTGTCATATCTGTCAGTAAGCCCTCCACGTCATTACAGTAGTGAGTAGTATTAGGTATTCTCTCTTTGTGGTTCTAGCCATTCGAGAATTGAGATGCATAATACTGTAAAAAAGCTGTTTCTGTAAATGTAACCACTACTTTATTTAGTAAACGTTAGTTCACTTCACATCTCATTGCTTAAAAAGCGTCTATGATGATTCGACAGTGTCCAGTTCGACAAAATAAACACAGTGTTTAATTTCACTCCGCAAGTAAAAATGCAGAGGCGTTAAGTCCACTCTCGTGTGAATTCGCGAACGTTTTACTGATATACGCCATGAAGAAAAAATCCGGTAGACAGCAGCATACGTCCTTGACCGTGACATACTTCCTACTGCCTGATCCAATTTTGTTTCTCTCTCGGCGCGGGCGCTTCTTATCCTTTGATATCTTCCGCCGCACGTGTAAACTGCGGAAGGAAGTGTGGAGGGGTGCATTGTTTATGAATGAGTTTATTCCGCTTTTCGTTTAAATGATTGCGGGTGACAAATAATTAACAAATTTTCGAGATATTTTTTTTAACTCATATTTTCAGATTTTTTCTTCATAAATGTGTTCACTATCGGAAATAAATAACGCTGTTAAAATTTTGTTCATGAAAAAAAATAGTGGTGTATAATATAAGCTTGAAAATTGAGATGCGTTTCGGTAATATTATTTTGATAAAAAAACTATCGATTAATAAAAGTCCTTACGAAGTCCCATCACTAGACAAGTCATGAAGTTAGGTCACTTTCTCTAAGTTTACAAGTTTCCTAGGTGTATGTTATTTAGCAATAGCTTATTTTAGCACACTAACAAAACTCCTGCTTTATAAGTGATGTAACCCTAATTTATGGCTTTGCTTAGCATAGTGGGTAAATACTCGTCTTTTAAGTGGAAAGTCTTGGGTTCAACTCACTAGCAGTTATAGGAAATAATTAACACGGTGAAACGAATGCATTGTAAGGAAACTTGCTTGTCGTAGAAGGTTAGCGGCCGGCTACTTTGCACTTACTTTTGTAGGTCGCATTTTACATTGAATCTTGGTATATTCTACGTACGGTGTGACGGGCGGCGTCGGGGATGTTTGATTGTATTTTTTAAATGTTATGCAAATTTTCGGACAAACCTTATTATTACCAGGAAAGAAACACGGGCGAAAAATATCCTGCATTTCCCCTTAGGCATTTGCCATAAGATCAATCAGGAGTTTTTCCTAAACACGGGCAAAAAATATCCTGCCTTTCCCTTCATTTGCCATATAGGTACAGACTGGTTTTTTTCTGTGTGTCTTCTTGCGATAGTTTCAACGGGAAAACAGAAATAAATATATTTTGTTGTACTTACCATCCGGCTACATAAGATCGCTACTTTAACGCCTCTAACGGATTTCTTTTGTACTAAGCAGCTATACCAATTTTACCACCTTTAGGCCTATGTTTCAATACCATGCACACTTAATACTTATTTACTAGATGGCGCTGTACCTATATAATAAAACTTAGCCCGCCAATTTCTCCACCCTTCACTATCCTTAACGTACAATTTACAAGCTTCTGCTACTCTACAGAAGATGGCGTTTCAACGAAATACAACAAACTTGCGCAACGTTCAATGCATATGCTTACCAAATCAATTTTATTGTTTTCATTTCAACAGCGCAGCGTATGAATTTTGTGAATTGCATCACTCGTTTTTTTTAGCAACGATTAAGAAGTAGAAATCGCTTTTGGTGATAAAGCCGTCTTATTTAAATTATTTAATACTTGTTATTAGTTTTACCTGATTAATGATGGGTATTGTAAAGTTTTGCAACAAAGTTATACCTAATAAAATGGTAAATTACTTAAAAAATCTCACGCTTAAGCTTATTTGTTTTTTATCAACGTGCCAAAGTAATCGAATCCGATCAGAGACGATTTGGAATTATTTAGAATTAGCATGATTCTGAATTCGTTTTATCTACATTATATTATGATAACTGTAATCTGCGTATTTACAAGCAACAAATGAATCGATCGGTTTATTAAAGGCAAACGTGCTACATCTTAGGCCGAATCATCAATAACTTCAATATATCAAACGCGATGCGATTAAAATATATAAAGTATTTTGATCGATTTACTATAAAATTTTCGTCACAAATTATGTAGTACCTACCACCAATTATTACATACATTTTAAATACATAAATAATTAAATATATAATTATTTTAAAATTATAGTAAGTAATAATGTATTAATTTTAAACACATATATTATTAATTTATTAATTTTAAACACATATATTATTAATTTATTAATTTTAAATACATAGTAATAATGTATTAATTTAAAATACATAGTTGTTAATAATATATAATGAGATTGCGTTTATATTGTTACTCGACGGATACTTCGTTACAATTGACGATCTATACAGGGTTATCGGCTAGTGCAGCTACTGGGTCGAAAGTAGGTCACTCATGCAACGACAAATTACAAGGCTAAACACGGAAATTGAAAAAAAAAACGCTTTGTCAATAAGTAGTTAGAAGCGAAAAAAGGCTCGTGTTTAAACCACGCCCAAAAAAGTTCTATTTTACTATCAATAAAATTCTAAACGGTTACCTACCAATAGGGTCACCAAAAAAAAATTGTTGCTAAAAATATTCAGAATGTCATAAAAATGACCTGAACCTACCGCGGACCTTGTTGCCGAAAGTATTCGGAGTGTCAAAATTTAGTAAACGTTAAGCCATTTTGTGAAACAAAAAAATTTGTTTTGGTGACCGTTTATAATATAATACCCCTTCAAAAATAACCCGACTGCAAAAACATTACACTGTATCCTTACGAGTGAAACCGTGGCATGCAACCAGTATATCCTATGACCATCAACAGATCAAGACGAATCTAATGATACCTCGCACATCACGTGGGTAAAAAATCAGCTATTTATTCATATGTTTTTTTAACTGTATCCTAGTAACAAAATTGATTACACAAATACATATTAATCCCAATTTAGCAAAGTTTTGTTTTACAATTATATTTTTTTCATAAATTCAATAATAATATGAGTTGTAGCAAACTAACGTTTTTACCATACTTGCTTGTTCAATAACTTATTTACTTAATTTTTAGAAATTTGATTCTACGTAGTATGTCACTTTGTACGGAGAAGAAACTATTTATCTCGAATTCAAATTTCAAAATTTACTTTGATAGGTAGACCAACCCTTAAGTTTATTACACCTTTCCGAAGGGCTATCTAACGAGTACAAGGACGCCTTTTTAGCTTAGTAGACCTTACGATGGCCCTGTATAACTGAGCTTATTTCATAGATACACTATTAGGTACATTTCTAAGTTATTTATTTTACCCTTTCTAATTATAGGTACCATTACGGCCGTCGCGGCGATCTACTGTATACTTACGTTGATTTTAGTTGAAAGGGAATGTTTTACAATCATATCTAACAAATAAAATTGAAGTATGAAACATAACCTATAAAATAATAATAATAAAGGAGAAAAGAAATAAAGTACGATTTATTTATTTTTGACAGATAACATATGCATTTTAAACATATCATTATACCTAGGTTTTTTATTAAGAAAAAAGAAAGATATATGAAGAAAGAAAATTTATATAATATTTTAAAAAAACACTTGACACAATACATGTTACCTACCTGCCTTTAAGAGATCGCTTTTAGCGATAAGGCCACAAATTGTGACGCCACTAGTAAAATTTTTCCTGTATATTAGATGTTTGTGTGTCCGCAATAAATATTTCTGTTAATTCATTCATTCATTGATTCATGTTGAAAATAACAATTAGTACAAATTTTATTTTGCGCTCTCAACGTCTACAGTGATTTGGCAGGACAAGTGACAAAATAGCCCTCCCTCAACGGATTTTTTACTATGTTTAGTTTAGTTTAGTTAGAGTTTTAAATACTGTTTTTATTTCAATAATTAATATGGAAATTCTATTCAAATTATTTTTGCTTAAGTCACATCAAAAACATCTTACATAAGCAAAATATTACTACAAAAAAATTACATGATTCAATAATTTTGTACGTTAATAAAACTGAGCGAGCGAGAGGACGCGTGATAGTGCGAGTGAGAGGACGCGTGATAGTGCGAGCCAGAGGACGCGTGATAGTGCGAGCGAAAGAACGCATGACAGTGCGAGCAAGAAGACGCACGCCTCCGATTCTGGCCCTAAAGCCAGTAGCTGGTAACCCTGTATGTATGTCTCGATTAAATACTCCATAAGAGCTTACGTCCAAGGCTTCAATATAAACCCAATCGACTCATTCTGAGGCGCGAGTCCGCGAAATCAGGTGGTGCTGTAAAAGAAATATTGCAACAGTGAGTGAAGTGAATTCATTTTCATTTCAGACAGTGTGTAAAAGTGATTTTAATTAATACTAGTCTTTTTTAACGGCGTGTTAATTAAGGTGAGTTTTTTTTTTTTTTTAATTTCGTGTATGTTCTCTTTAATTTTTTATATGAAATTAAATTGTAGTTTTGTTTTAACCGTGTGATAGTTAATGTGTTTTTTTTTTGGATAAATTATTTCGGTTAATGTTAATTTAATATTTATATAAAAATAAGTACTAGTCATTTTTAACATCGTGTTAATTTAAATATTTTTTTTTTCAATAAAATGAGGGTAGTTTTGTTTCGTTTAATTTTGTTTTTAGTTTTGATATTTTTTTGGTAGGTACGTACCTAACATGGATAGTCGTCTCAGAGAAAGGTAAAAAACGTTATAAAATGCGGCTGATTTAAAAAGACATAACATTGTTTGCTTTGCGACTCACTTTGTGACGTTTTTATTCATTAACTGTATGTCGAAATTTCCAGTTTTGTCTCTGAAGATGGAAATTGTGATTTTTATCCACTTTTTGAGACAAAACTTGAAATTTTGACTGATAGTTCATATCAAAAAGTTTTCGAAAATATTAAATAAATAGTCTGGGTGTAATCATAATTTTGCTAAACATACAATACTAGCTGAGCTATGAGGTGCCTACGTTCCTCAGTGATAAAGCAGCTCAAATGTCTAACAATTGTTTAGATCGAAGTTTGCAAAATGATGTTCTACTATGGATTCACTTTGCTAGGTAGACTAACACCCTTAAGTATTGTCACACCTTTCTGTTACACGGTGTATATAGCTACACAACATGCATTTGCTATTATAAAGGAAAGAAAAAATTAAATCACGTTTCGCGTTAATAACATGAGTAAGATAGTGTAGTATTGTAAATTTTTTTATCGTTTAGAATTTCGACTTTATGCTTTATCTCCTTAAAGACCGGTTCCGGTCAAAAAGTACTGTTTATCACGGCTCAAATGGACCACGGATAAGCTAGCTTCTTCGTGGTACTATCGGATGAACCACAGATAGCTTAACTAGTGGTACAACCAGTTGGGTATAGCGGTAGGAACGATCGGGGTTTTGTTTAAGAATAGGTATTTAATACACCCCCAGCGGGACGTCTAAGCAGCACATATCGCCCCCACTCTGAATAAGAATATGACAAAAATTATTAATAGTTTTTGTGTTATTCTCACAAACATAAATTAAGGAAGCGAGGTCAACAGTTCACAGACCTAGTATCAAACTCTCTCATAAAAAAAATTACAACTTTAAAAGCTGAAAAAGCTTCACAGCTGTTTTCTCAGCTGTTTTTATTAATCCTGGTCGGTTACTTACTAATATTTGTTCGTCATGATGAGTGCCCTTATTTTGGCTTAGCACACCCTTAAACCGATAAACTCATTAGTTTTGTTTATTTATCGCGGGTGTAGCCTGGACACGATTGGCACAGGACCGAATTAGATGGCATCATATGAGAGAGGCCTATACCCAGCAGTGGGATAAGGAAGGCTGTGGATGATGATGATTATGATCAATATTCAAATATTCTATGAATATTAGTTTAATCTTAATTACCTCGGGCTTTATTTTTTACAACATATTACACGATAAATTCATAAGACTGTCCAATAAAAGTTCTATGCAGGGAGATGAGTAAACTAAAGCCGATCCTACTAAAGTGTGTCGGCCATCACAGTTGAGCCGTCAGTTGGCTTAGAAGCCAAAGAGTATGTTCGTTATTAATACCTAATTATGCAATAAACATATTAAGGTCATGTTTTTCAACTCTAAAGTAAAAAAAACTTGGTTGGATACATATAATATATCTGATCATAAGTTGCCTGGAAAATATCGCTTTATGCGATAATACCACCCTATGGAAAACAATATTCTAAGTGTATATTTTTTATTGTTTTTCGGTGTGTAACAGAGCTTTAATCATCCATACATTCAAAGTAAGAAGATCACCTGTCTATCTTTAATAGAATTACTGTAACTGTGAATGTCATAATATTGTACGATGACTTTCAGACAATTTTGCAACTCTAAAAATTTGCAATTCTTTTACGCGTGCGTAAGTATTTATATTCATAATTTACGCAACGGCTCAAAAATAAGGCTTTCAAGGCAAAAGTCCAAGGTCGAATACACTTTCGTATGAAACCGTAAAAGTGTTATTTTAAAGGATCTGCCAATCACTACTGATGTATGCACCGTGTAACAGAAAGGTTTGTCAATATTTAAGGGTGTTAGTCCACACATCATAGTTAACCCATTTCTGATCAAAAATTTTCATAATTAAATAAGTTATTGCATTGGTTTTGCATACGAAAATTGGTCACGTGTTCGCCCAAGTTGTATGGAGGACGCAAATATTTTTTTTTAATTTTGCAATGTCCGCAAAAAAAAAGAAGGTGTTACTCAATTACCTGATTTCTCAGCAATTTAAAATCCAATAGATTGATTCGTACAAAAAAATAAAATTAAAGGATGGTAATGTTTTTCGAGTGTTCGTTTGTATGTAATTAGGTACGCATGTATTGTCCAACTATTTTAAAACCCTTTACAGCCTAAACCTATATTCATATCGGCCCCATTATCTGCCCCATAAATGGGACAGATGGGAATTTGTTTTTTGTTTTTTAGTTGACCGTTTTTTTTATGTGCGAGGTGTCATTGGATTTGTCTTTAAAGTCTTTATCTGTCATAAGCTATAATGGTTGCAACCCGCGCTTTAGAGCCTAAACGACTTGTCGTATTTTTACGTGAGTATTGTCAATAGATTCGTCTTCACCTGCCGATGGTCTTACGCTATACTAGCTGCATCCCGCGGTTTCACTTGTTTAGATACGTGGCTCTAAAGTTCTTGAAGTCACTTTTAACCATTTGTCTAACCATTTGTTAAAACATACTGAAGTAAATAAAAGCCTTGAAACTCTTGCCGTGACTCTTAATGAAGTTAAAAAAGTAAATTGCATTAGTTCAAGAATTCTTATTGATTAAACGGCCCAGAAAGTATTTTTTTCGAGCGACTTGAATTGAAATTGTTATTTCCGCAAAACACGCCGTATTATTTAATTTCAACCTTCATCTTTAGTTATAAAATATATGTAGACCTAACATAACTACTACCTTATAGATGTGAGTGGAGCTTTTGTTATTCACTTGTTTTTTTTTTTTTTAATTTAGGCATAAACCATTAAACGTATTTTATGTACCTACTGACTTCCAAAAAATTGTAGAAGTATTTAATTCGACTGATTTTTGCATTCTTTTTTTTAAGTTTGTTACCTGATGAGGATATGAGTGAATTGATGTGAAATTTGAAAAATACTTTTTTAATTTAAAAGTGTATACTGCCCATGTGGTCCCCGTGTTAATGATACAAAAAAACGTCCAGAGGTTTTTTTTTTTTTTTTAAATTGAATTTACTTAAATTGTTCTATCGGCGCATGACTACAAGTCGGTAGTGTTTTTTTTAAAGTATTATATTAAAAGGGTTGTTTCAAAAATATATGGAGCTCCGGCCAGGACAGTGTACATGGTACCATAAATACGTTAGGGACTATTAATATTTAATATATCAACCAAATTCAAAATAACGTAACTTATCGCAGTGTACAAAATTAATTTCTAATCAAAATATTTCCATGTAATTTACGCAAAAAGGTGATTTTAACGTCTTTATTGTGTCTAATTTTGATATTTGTGACGGGCGGTACAATTAATAGACCAATGTGGCCATTGGTTTTAACCGAGGTTACATAAATCTTCCAGGGATGCCATAATTCCACTACAATTCACAGAATTTAGATATTTTTCTACACAAGGAAGGAAGCGACTGACGCATTTTTCATTAATACACAGTATTAAGCACTTCTTTAGGCATTTTTGGTAACAAGTCCTTTGAACCAAAAAAGATATTTCTTGCATGATAGGAATTTTCTAACACTTACGAGCTCTATACTATAATTTTGACATTGAATTTACAGATTTGAAATTCATTCACGATACAATAAGTATTTATTTTGATATAAACTTGACGCGAAAGATACAAGCGTATAAAACCGTACATTTCAAAAATTCGTCTTCTGAACATTTACTTTCTTCGTAGCTGATTTCAAATAAGAGAGAGGATCTCTATTCGTTGGGATATCTACCAATAAATTTTTATAAATATCTCCCAAAGAAAATTCTATTATTTGATATTATAAGTACTTCCCCATGGCTAAATATAATTATTATTATTATTGATTACGTCTATTTCAAAATAAGTTTAGGAGTTTGGTAATATTAGTAAATTGATCGAAAATTATTCAGTAAAAATATAAAATAATAAATAAATAATATAAATATAATAAATAATAATTCCTATGAGTTGACGGCTATCACATTTTTAAACCATCGTAATAGACGTTCGAAGAAATAGACATAAGATTAAACTGCACGTAAAAGGAACTGGACCTAAGAGACCGAAGGGTCCTAAATCTATATTTCTATACAAATATTAAGGAATAACGAAGTAAGTAATTGTATTTTTGTTCGCAACAAATACCCTCAAAAACTACTGAGCCGATATCAGAAAATGTTTCGCCGTTAGGAAGCTACACCACGAAATAGTTAAAAGTTCAAAGTTCTTTATTTCGCTTCAGATATGGTACAATAAAGTCTTAATTTAACTATTATCTAGAACAGCATATCTTTGCTTATACTAAGCATGCGAAAGTATACTAAATTTATATGTTACTAGCTGTGCCCCGCGGTTTCACCCGCGTAGTTCCCCTTTGGATTGTCGAGATAATGGGGGAACTACTTTTTTGAAGTCGGTTAAAAAGTATCCTATGTCCTTTCCCGGGGTCCAATCTACCTGTGCACCAAATTTCATCCAGATCGGTTTAGTGGTTTTGGCGTGAAAGCGAAACAGACTGACAGAGTTACTTTCGCATTTATAATATTAGTAAGGATTTACATAACACAGGCTATAAAAATTAGAGATTCGCGTGTAACACCGTGAAACCCAACTAGTACAGATAATAATTTAAAAAAAAAATTATGTAGGTAAACGTCAACTCGAAAACAATTTATTCCATACGTCATTCCGTGTTATGCAATGAATAAATTAATTGCATTTATTTAAATTATTTAAAAACTGAAACATATATGTAATTACTACATATATGTTTCTGTTACCCGCGACTTTGTAAAAACATATTTTATTCTGATTCAATAAAAAGTATCCAACGTTACTTCTAATACCTCGCAGAATATTTTGTACAAAGTTTTATGATAACTACCTAGTAAATCTGCGAACTATTGACCTCGCGATCACAATTCTCTTTCATGTCTTTTTACTAAAAATAGTATGGAATAGAATAGAATGAATTTTTATGTGTAGACAACTTAAAAAAAATGTAACTTAATTACCTACCGCTTTCTGTCGCAAACCGTCACAACTCAACATAATGACCATAATGATGAGTCAACCACTTGACCTATGTTTGCTCTTTTTACGATTCTGAAGTACCAGTGTCTGGCAAATCTTATTAATATCGACCATTAATTAGGAAAATAAACCCCTAATTAATAATTCTAATTACTAAATTTCTATTCTATTTAAACATTCCCGACATTCTTTCTAATATTCTTTTAAAGCTTACTTTTGTCCGCATAGCAAAAAATACCGCTGTTATCAAGCGACGTTGCGGCCTAAATGTAGCACACTTGCCTAGAAGGATCTTATTCAATCGCCGACAATCCAATCCTCAAATACGACGAATTCAGAACCTCCTCCTATTTTGAAATCGGTTAAAAACAACAAGCTTCTATAATAATTGTCGTGCAATCATTAATAAAGCATAACTACAATAAGGCTGTATGTCATCACCGTACGACGCTTATTGCGCAACGGAAAAGGTGAAATGACATGACATAAGATGACAGTTGTACTGTGACGATTAGGGTTCACTTATATGTACGTACCTACGTACACACATACGATCCCCGGACAGGTTAAACATTTGTGTGCATGAATATGTGTGTTTAACCGGTGCCTGGGTGTTTATTATATATATAAGTATGTATATATGTATATCAATCAACAGGTTTCCATAGCACAGGCTTTGCCTAGTTTGGGACGTGAAGACCTTGTGTGGATGTTGAAAAATAAAGACAAATAAAAATAGGGGCTGTAGGCCATGGTCCACAAAGCTGGCCAAATTCACTTATAAATTAAGTAAGATATATTATCTTCGAAAGCTGTTAACCCCCTCCGACGAGCAGATTTCCTCATGACTTTTTCCTTCGCCGTTTAAGCTTGTTGATAATTAATTATGATATGCACACAAGTGAAAGATTCAGAGGTGCATGCCTGTATCTGGGATCGAACCTTTACGCGTGTAAAAATGTTCTACAATATTATATAATATACTAGCTGCACCCTGTGGTGTTACCCGCGTCAATACATGATAAAAGGTAATATATGTGCATATGTGTAGCACTTGATGCGTATTTTAAAACGGCCAGACAAAAAAAATATATCACATAAATTAAGGCAGATTGATATATTTTATTATTTTTAGATTGTGTCCGTCCAGGGTCTGAACTATCTCCGTGCCAAGTTTCATTGAAATCGGTTTTGCAATTTTTGTGTGAAACTGTCACATACATATTATTATATATCCCTACATTCTTGTACTTATGAATTAAGATTTGTTTATTAATATATTAATTAATATTAAAAAACGTAGTCCTGCGAGAAAACACTTTAAAAAAGATAAAATAATGACAGTTATATCACTTTATATTTATAGTTGTTTATTAGAAGTACACGAGGATAGGGAAATACTGGAAAAAAGAAATTCACGCAATAATAAAAAAGGGCGAATCCTACCAATAAATAGATTAGCTAAATGTAAGAAGCAGGGGCTTTATACCAAAATACTGATGTATAATAAATTACCTAATAGTGTAATGGATCTCAATTTTATTACATTCAAACAAAAATTGAAGTATTTTTTTGAAAGCAATCCTTTTTATAAACTCAGCGAATATATGTCAATGCAGCTTGTAGAATCATCGTTCTTGTGTAACAAACAACCATTATAAAATATTAATAATAACTAAACAAAGCAATTTTAATGTAAATATTTGTCATGAGAACTATTCAACTAAGAACTAATATTAAGTAATCGTATATTAATGAGATTTGTAAGTTAAATTTTTTAAGTAATTATTCATTCAAATGTAATAAGACTTGCCTGTAACGAACGTTATTTAAAGGTCAATAAATATTACTTAACTTTACTTTAATATATATTCATAATTATAATAATAACGTGTTATAATTATGAATATATTAATATCAAAATATTAATATATATTATTTTAGTAGGAGCAGGATTTTAATTCAGATCACAAACAGATACATATGATCGTCATTATTAAATGAATCCGCCCAAAACGCCCCTAATGCAATCTTTCTTAAATAAATTCTTAATTTGGAAAGTAAGAAGTAACTGATGGACATAAAGAGCGAAACTTTAATAGTTACTTATATACGGAACCCTAAAACCAGTTATTTTCGAAATTCTGATATTGAGGAATACCTTAGTATGAAAAAAAAATCTGACTTGGCGTCCGCTTTAAAATCAACTTCAAAAACGAGGTTCTCAATACGTTTTTTTTTTATTTAAACTTTCTTTGTATAATGTTCTCCGATTTCTTAAAGAAAGGGAGAGAAATCAATTTTTCAGCTGGTCTTATATAAAGTTTATCAAAATTAGACCTCTAGTTATGCATATTATAACCTATACCTGCGAGTTGTATATGTTGTCCGCTAAATTTAACTATCCCATGGGAACACATGTGTTGATCCAGGACATAAGCTATCTTGGTGCCAAATTTCATCTAATTCCGTTTAGCAGTTTTTGCATGAAGGAATAACAAACATCCACATACAATTTATCGCGTTCATAATATTAGTAGAACAAAATACTTCAAAAATTTATCTGCTAAATAGCAGTCGGTTTTTTTTCAAACTTTTTGCTGTACTTTTTTTGATTTTGTAGTAAATTACTCGGTTATTCAAGAATCCGCTTTCTTTTGCAACGAATCTCTTGAATCGTGCCGAATGGCCGTCATTGACCCGAATACATAACACATAATCGAATCATGACTTTGTATTATAAATTTATTTAAATTACCTAATGCGTGGTATTAGCAATTCAGCACCAATTCATCAAAAAGTATGACAAATATTATCATACTATTTACTAGCTACGCCCCGGGGTTTTACCCGCGGTAAATATTTGATCAACACCGAAATTTTCCGTGTGAAAAGTAGACTGTATGTTAATCCTGAGTATAATTCGTGCCAAATTTCATTCGAATCCGTTCAGCCGTTGAAGCGTATTGGAGGAACAAACAAATACAAACTTTAGCCTTTATAATATTAGTGTGATAAATCATATTTTTATTAACTTTCTTTCTTGAGTGTAATAAATTTAATCACCGAGCGAGGGAAGCGAGCGAAACGTCTCAGGTTCGGGCCTGGCAATTTTTTATCTGTCTTTGTATATCTAAATTTCGTACTTGCGTATAAGTCATAGTTTTCTGTCCAATCTTGCCGAATTTGATTACGTCACGGGCAATGTTGCGGTTGATGGCTTTTATAGTAATAGGTAATATAAAATGAGAAATATTTAAATAAATAATTTAAAACTAATATGATATTGACATATTATTAAATACAAATTAAAGTTTAAAATAACTGTCGACCTCGCGACCAATATATTTTTGCAACTCTATAAAAATAACGATAAACCCTTGACCGATTTTTTTTTACAATCTTAATCCCGCATGCCTGTAATGTAATGTTAAAATTAGGTAGTAAATGCCGCCATATCACATTTTCTCCATTTTTGGGAGAAACACCCCAATCAAAGATCCTAGATGACTAAAAATTTGTGAAAAGTTTCTATAACCACTGATAGAAATGTTAACCAGACCATAAGCAGAGGCGTCTTGCTCGCTTGGTATAGTCTATTATCTCAGTGTTTGTTTGAAACAACCCGATCAGTAGGGTGAGCACTAGTTCTTTTAGCATGGCTGCTTAGAGACTGCTTTTTTTTCGTGTGATATATGGCACCATACGATTAGTATATTTGCCAGCATTAATTCATTCAAGACTTCAATATCAAGTAATAAGACATCGTGGTCAAGTTAAAGTCACATCATGTACCCTCGTAAAGCGGCGGAGACTTTACCGGGGTTTCTATGGAGATTTTCCGCGAACACGAAAACCACGTTAATTCGTCTTTATATCGCTTGCCCACACTTGTACACATAAACATGACATTAATGGTTAATAATCCATCAATATTACGCAAGAAAACTTGTAGAATCACTAGTTTTGCAATAGGTACATACCTATAAAGTTTCGCTGTCGTTCTTTGTATTGTTTAAAAAAAATGCTTTAACATCATCAAAAAACATCATTCTCTCGATTTAAGCATAATTTTCCTTGTCGCTGTCAAAAGATAACTGCGAGTAGTACTTGGCAGACAGCCCTGTTCCGTAATCTCGCACCGCGGAACACAAAAATTCTTACACGTCTAAATAGTATTTTTAGATTAGTGATTCGGCTGTAGGCCTCAAACACAAGGCCTCATATAAAGTTCCGGTATAAAGGGCAACGTATGCAACAGAATTACAAGGCGTAACGAATCGTAACTACTTGAAAAACAACATTTTTACACAGTAAACAATATGTGTATAACACATCATATATTTTTTTTTATTTGGGTTCTGTACAACCTTTTTTGTCTAACCTTTATGCTTACCTTTACTTTTATAATCTTTATGCTTAAGGCTCTCCGTCCATCTGTCCTCCCTTTTTCAAATTAGTTAGAACCAATTATGGTCTAAATTCTAAAATGTATGTATTTTAATCGGTCTTAAGACATAAATAAGTACATCAAAAATATTACAAAAATCTGTTGAAGTAAATTGTTTTAGACAAAGTACGACGAAAAAAACAAACAAAAAACGAAGTAATTTAAGTTAAATAAACAAAACTAAAACGAGAATAGCTTGGTTATAATGTTACAGAACCCTACTATATGATTGTTTCAAGACTAACTTGACAAAAATATTTAGATCAAACTTAAGAGACCAGTACGTTGAGATATTGGTAATAGCATAAAATTCGTTTCAAATAAACAACTGATTATAAGCGAAACCCGACTGCAAAAACTTCAGACCCTGTTTCTTTCCAAGTGAAACCGTGAGATGCAACCAATGAAGCCCATGATCATCTGCAAATAAAGACAAATATAATGACATCTTGTACATCAAAATCGGTCCATCAGTTTAAGCTGTAGAAAGTCACATTACTATTAAACTGCTGACGACTTATGCACTTGAAGATGGCAAATACTCAAGCCGTGTAAAGCCAAAGCCCTCGAAGAGGGAAGAAGAAAAAAAAAAGTCACATTAAGATAGACATACATATATACAAACAAACACTCGATAAATGATTAGGCTCCTTTAGAATAATCGAGGGAAAAAGAAATTAGTTTGTCTGCCTTTATTTTTTATACTCATCTTCCTCTTGTTTGCTATGCAAACTAATACGAGTACATATCTACTTCCTATACAATTCTTATAATACCACATATACCTACCACGACCATGACCATATAGATTTCGTTACGGCGCCCCCGTACAGAGTTGACCAATTATTTTTACTCGGTGGAATCCACCTTAACTTGTACGATTTTGGTTCATGGTCACACATTGCAAGAATTCGCGGTTATGTCTGTCTGCCCGTCGTATTAATTTTGAACTCTGCAGTTGTATCGCAGATTATGATATTGCAGAGACTTAAAGTAATAACGATACTGTGACCGGTAAAGTACGTTATTGGCGGATACGGCACTATAGTTACAAAAAGTTCTAACATAATTGTTTCTTTTAACTCTTCATTATTTAACAGTGTTAATTAGATTTTCTAACTTTAAGTTTTTTACAACATATATATTATAAAAAACTTAAACTTAAACAAAATATATCGTTGTGTATAGGTATATTTTTTCTAAATTATGTTAACTACTTTATCTATTTAGTTATGTATAGGATAGCGTCAGTAGCCAGCTCCGAAGTACATGGTCATTCGAAATCTTTTCTTTCCATATATTAGGGCGAATTTTTAGAATTTTGTTATAAATTTGTGGAAGAAGAGAGTTAGGGTGACGCGTCGCAAAAGCCAACTTTACATAAGCAGTATGAACCCTGAAAACCCTTTTGTTCAGAAGTTCCTCAAGATCGCTTGAATCTTGAGTAACTTTGTGCATCTTCATCGCAGCTTTTAAAATAAACAGTTGCCGTACCGTCAAAACTCCTGCTTCCTGATACAAAGTATCTGTTAAATAGCGGAATATTTTGCGCAGCATTACTTTTAAAACAGCTCGTTGAGCTCTTTTCAACCTCTATAAGGTACGTCTTAGCTGCCCCCGCCCATGCTAAGTTACAGTTAGACAAGATAGACTGGCAGAGAGATGTGTAAACCATAGTCAGGGTCTTAATATCGTAGCAGTAACGTAGGTCCTTCATAATAAAGATAAGCTTTCTTACTTCCTGACAATTTACGAATGTGATACTTGAAGGTAAGTGATTCGTATAGTTCAACAGCTAGATATCTAATTTTGTCAATATGACCAATAGTGACACAGTTATTACTATCGGAAATGGAAGAGCCTGCACATTTGTTAATTTTAATATTTAGATTTTCAGTCGGTTTAGACCTCTGAGTTTTGAAAAATGTCATGAACATAGTTTTACTAGTATTGTGAGTCAGTAGGTTATTATTCAACCAAGCAGCAATTGGTTCATTCCAGTCTCGGCTACCTGCATAACCTTTGCCCACGATGTATCGCTAAAAAGGACAGCTGTGTTATCCGCGTAACAAATAATGTTAACCCCCGGGAATTGGAAGATCCAAAACGTCGTACATATAAATTGAAAAAGGTGTAGGAAATAAGATGTAGTATCTTATTTCCTACACCTTTTTCAACTTGGGGGACTCTGAAACTCACCGACAGCTCCTCGCTGAGGGTCGACTCAATCCTAACCCGTTGTACACGATTTTTGAGGTAGCTCCGGAACCAGCTAAGTGCAACACCCCTGATTCCGATTGTCTCCAGCTTCTTCAGTAGGATAGGAGTCGAGACCGTGTCAATAGCATTGGCGCGGTGGAGAAAAACCCCCACACAGCTTAGCTTGTTATCGACGGCCATTGAAATTTTATTGGTTAGCATAACCAATAAACGCGGGAAATCCCGAGATTTCCCGCGTCTAAAAGCAAACTGTCTCTCTGACAGATACTGCTTAACTTCAAGATGTTTTGTTACCCTAGAATTGATTATCTTTTTTAGAAGCTTCGAGAAGATGCTTAACAGTGATATTGGTCTATAGTTACTGGGGATATCTTTAGCTCCAGCCTTGTGAATGGGTACGATTAACGCGAGTGTCCATTGATCTGGGAAACATCCACAATTTTAGGAATTTTTAGTTTAGTCAATGTGACTGGCCGAATCGGGGTCATTGTGACAAAATTTAGTATAGTGTGATTAAATTAAGTACAAAACAATACGTAAGAATTTAAAATTAAGCTACAATGAAAACTACAGAACATGATAAGTTTTACACTAAAAGTGTAATTACTCTTAGCATGGGTTGCCATGGGTTTATCTTTGGTATTATTTGTTAACCGAATGAGCAAAGCATTTTGCTTCGGATCTCGCAAATGTTGCTTTTATACGAAACAAAAAATGATTTTTGTTAATGGTTCCAAAAAACTTTTGCTAATTGTGTTTGTATGTCTCCTAATATTTTTTATTCGCGTACAGGTCGTAGTTTCCAACAAATATAGACAAAACTTGGCTTTCTACATTTTTATTTGTCATCTTGGTTTTTTGATTGGAATTGTATTTCTCCCAATAATGCAGAAAGTTTGCTTCCGGGCCATCTACTGGCTGATTTCAATATTTGATATATATGATATAACCACACTTAATATAACAATAATTAAGATTCCGGGATATAAAATAATCTGTCAAACAGTTTTCTTTATATATGTTGCAAAAAATATCGCGGTCGAGACGTTGACAGTTCGCAGAACTTCTAGTCTATTTTTTTTTCCTTGACCATCAAACTCTGTGTATTGTGCCAAACAAAAAAGTTGTGTCTCTGCAACTTCCTGGTTCGCGTATAAACCTCCTTTCTGCAATAAGTACCAGTGTTTTTGTAATCGATTAATGTGACGCAATGAAGTTTGCGGTTATATCGAGACTTTTTGCCAACGGAGTATAAATCAGGCGTTTGATCTATTGACATATGTAACCGCAAAATTGTTGGGTTTTATCAATAACAGTTTGTGAACTCGTAAGCTATATAACATGGGTTTTAGTCCATTGAAAGGCTTTAGTCCATGAGCTTTACATTTTTTAGAGGACGCAATTTTATTTTTGAGGCCTGGGTGGGGTCAAAGCAAAAAAGTGATATAATTTCTATAAAAATTTTCTTTATTGCTCTATAACTTTTTTGTCGGACGCATAGTTTTCGAGATATCGCGAAAAAGATGTTTGCACCTTTGTTTTTGCGTCCATTGTAACATTTCTATGGACTACTTTGTTTATACCGGCTTTATAAAACCAACTGTTAGGTTTTTAAGCCAGATCTAGTAGCCGGGGTTTTAGAATCCCCTGCCTGCCTAACGGTAAAGGGGGCTACAGTGGGGCTCACCTCATATTTGTTTTTTACATATTATTCATTGCGAGGACAAGTGATTAGGTTAGCTTGCAAGCAAGTCCGGAAAATAATATTTTGTTTTTTCTATTTTTGTTTCTGCGAGTCTTTAGATCATGCCATGCTGGTTTGTTTCTGTGATACTCAACTTGTTTCTTCGATATTTTCTTGTTTCTACAATGCTCATTTTTGTCTTCTGCAATTTTCACATGTTTCTTCGATACTCACTTGTTTCTGGAATGCTCTTTGTCTTCTGTAATTTTCAATTGTTTCTGCGATGTTCACTTGTTTCTTCAATATTCACTTGTAGATTGTATAATTCTTTTATGTTATAAAAGACTAACTGAAATTATTAATGTTGTACCAAAACATCAGTGGGGGTTTGGGAAGGGGTATGGCATATTTAACTATAACTCGGTAACGCGCAAATAAATTGATCCAAATGCATTAGAAAGATTATCAATATTTTTGTTTGATATCAATGTTGATAGTGTGTTGGATTGCCATGCGAGAGGCACGAGGTTTTGTACCCATGAAATACGCAGAGTCTTGACTGCCGGTGGAGGAAAACATCGTGAAGAAACCATCGTAAAATAAGCATGGTGGTAGGGCGCCACCTACCGCTCTCAAATTAAAAAATCTGTCGCCAGGTGTGTTTCGGCAGCCTTCCTTGAGAGCAAGTGAAAAATAAAAAAAAATGCATCTAGCCGCACAGGCGGCGGCCTTATCGTAAAAATAAAAATAAAATAAACCGATCAATTAGATATTTCTTTTTTATATATGCGTTTGACCGCAACTGCCTCATGTAAAGCGACGAAACGGTCTAGGATGTTTCACGCTTGCCCAGAAGAAACCGATTCACTAGCAAATACAAAGATCGAGATTATAGTCATCGGGAAATAGAGAACTCGGTAATTGCTTTGCAAAATATTATTTATTTTCATTGCGTGAAATAATCGAAAAATCAAGTTTAACAACTTAAAAACAATATAAAATATACTTACAAGACAGATCCGTTATATAACTGGTTTAATTTAAATGAGACGTAGGAATCCTGACTCATAGTAAATAAGGTATTTCCACCATTTCCTACTTTCGTATCAGTAAAGTGACTCGCCTTTTCGTTAAGTATTAAGGTCAAGCTATATATGCATGATGGCGTTTTCTAACACTCGCCTGGCTAGCTACTATCCTCAAGTTGATAATTCGTTGTTCGGTGGAGCGGTATGTTCTGGCGAAACTGTAAGGACCTAACAGTTTCGCCAGCCTTTCTTGAAATCCATTGAATTTCAGAGTAGGCATGCTCCATCTAGGGCTAGTGTCGCTGACTTCCGTTGTCGTGCGAGCTTGCCGTGTCAAATGCCTAGCTATCATGCACAAAAAAGCTATAGTTCTGATATCAATTCCCGCAATGTAATGTAATACATAATGAATTATTCAGAAATAATTGTTTTGCAATGGCAATTAGAATTTATAATAAGGTTCCAGAAAATATGCCAGGTGCGATATACTCATTAGAATTTTAAATATATACTATTATGTATGACTTTAATATAAATTAAAACCATATTTGATTGAGTTAAGTCTCAAAGTTAAGTCTCAAAGTCATAATACCTACCTGAAAAAATAATTATAGACAGTCGAAATAAAGTAGAAATAAATAAATAATTTTGTAAAGAATTATCTTTGAGACTGGTCCTCGCCTCGGGAGATCCCAGGGCTGGCACTTACTTTGCTCAAAAGTTAAGTTTGATTATTCAGCGAGGTAACGCTGCCAGCATCCTGGGAACATTGTCACACGGCAGTGAGTTGGACGGGGTTTTTAATTTAAGTGATTAGGTAATTTTTTATATTTATAAGCATACATTAAATACTATCTGTGTATTACTTAATTTTTATAGGCTGTATAATTGAGATGCTGATTTTACTAAATTATTTACGTAATATATTTTTTTTTAAATGCTACATCAAATAAATTAGTTTATAAATACTTAGTAAAGTTTTATGTCACTTTAAAATAATCATTCTAAAACTGCTGATGAGAGTGATATTATTTTTTCTATAATTATTAATTCAAAAGAGAGGAGGTACTCAATTCGACTGTATTTTTTTTTATTTTTTATATTTGTTACCTGATTACACTGAGACGGATTTACCGATTTTAAAAATCTCTTTTTTTGTTTGAAAATGAAAGTACTTCTCATGTAATGCCATATTAATTAATCAAAATCGGTCCAGAGGTATTAATATTTAAATCGAAATAACTGAAAAAGTTGTAACGGCGAATGCCGTAATAAAAATCGGTACTTAGTCTCATTTATATAAATATCTTTTTAATGACTGCAACTCGCACTTGACCTTTTTACTCACTTCAAAAAATGAGGAATTACTCAATATAATTTTTTAAATGAGTTAGTCAGCAATTTAAAAAAATCAGCTGTTTCATATATTTGGTCCGACCGATCAACTTTTTATATGGAACAGCTGGTTTTTTATTTTCTAGAATTCAGAATTGGTCTCATAGTGAAAGTTGTTACTTAGGATGAGTGTAGTACACCCCTAGCCGATAACCCTGTATAAAACTTTCGAACTGAAGTTGGTAATGTAATTTTTTTATGAACTTGTCTATTACCTATATCTACTCGAAAGTAGCAGCCAGCTTTGCATATACTATTTATTATGCAAAATATGTCATAATGAATAATTAATTATTAATTAATTACCCACAAGTGCTGTAATTATAATAGCTATAAGTATTTCGATACAGTTTTTATCTGCTAAGATTTACCGACTGCGTCTTAGATTAAAAAACATTATGATAGAATATATAATATTTATGTTCTACTTTTATAATATACTACCTATTTTAATAATTCGCTAATATCACAATACATTACTAAATATATACATTTATATATAATATCTATGTACAGGGGTCAGCACTCTCTATAATGCATACAAATTTAATTTTTCTCCAAATGTCATATCTCTAGGTTCAGCGGTTTAGACTCTTTTATATATATACTAGCTGACTCGCCGAACTTCGTACCGCCTAACAGTTATATATGTGTTTCTCCCCTTTTAAACCTTCCCTTGAGACCTTCCCTTCATCATTTCAAGACTAAAATCAGCTATATCGCCCCAGCCGTTCTAGAGTTTTAGTGAAACAAACGGATTCATTTTTATATATATTTTAAGTTTTATCTGTCATAAGAACCTTCCCCTGACAATAACAAACTCAACAAAAAAAAAATATAGTGAAATCGGTCCAGCCGTTCACGCGTGATGGCGTGACCAAGGGATATAGGGATTCATTTTTATATACAGGGGTAGGCACTCGAAGTGTTACCAACTTTAAGTTGCTATAGCTATCAAACTGTTTACAATATGGCGCCCATTTTTTCATAGTCGTAAGTCTATTGTATTGTTCCTAAACATACAGAAGCTCATTGTTTTTCGTCGCTGCTAAAAAAGTTATCCAGATGGAATTCATTACTTTGTATTTGGCTGGAAAATCGCAACCAGCCATTGTTAATGCGCTACGACATTTACATCTGAATAAAATGTTTGTGTATCGGACCATCACGCGTTACAATGATACGGTTAGCATCAAGAAACGCGATGGAGGTGGACATCCAACAACAGCAACATCATCAGAAATAGTTCGAAAGGTAAAGGCTAGAATTGAACTAAAGCCACGACAAAGCGCAGTTAAATTTGCGAAAAGTCTTAATGTATCTGCCCGGAGCATAGGACGCATATTAAAAAATATACTACAACTGAAGCCTTACAAAATACAAAAAGTGCAAGACTTGACACTTGCACAAAAGGCAGTTCGCCTAGAAAGAGCTAAGGAGTTAAAGCAGTTACACGTTGATAGCAAGCTTGAAAATTTGGTATTTTCCGATGAAAAAATTTTAACGGTTCAGCAATATGTGAACAAACAAATTTTTTTTCAAAATTCTTTTGCTGTACCCAAACTGATATCTCAAATCGTACGTGATTACGCTTATGCAAAGTTGTTGCATACAGATATGAAACTTCGGCAAGAATGAAGTCAGTATGCCATTATAAATAACAACCGAGTTCAATTCGGCAGGCATCTATACTCTTGCAAATTTTCAGTTATTTTGACTTGCAAACCGAACTACTGGACTGATTTTATAAAAATAATTCGTATTCTAAACCTGATGAGTACTATTTTTCTAACAAAAAATAATATATTACACAAAAATATATAATATAAAAAAATATAATATAAAAAAAATATATAGTATAAAAATAAAAAAGACAGGCGACGCGACGACTAATTGTAGCAGGTTAAAATAACCTAAAAAAGTCTATCAATATTTTGCAATTGCTTTGATCTATTGCAAAAAATAAACATATTCAAGTATAATTAAAGTAAAGTCTGTCAGAAAATTGTTACCTCTAAAATATTATTCATATTGACACTTGATCAGGATGAACGTTATTGCAGACACAAATAAAATAAAAATACAGGAGAAAATTTCTTACAAAATGTAGTTATACAAGTGGCGGACTTATCGCTAAAAAAGCGATCTCTTCCAGGCAACCCTAGGATGGAGATAATTATGAAAAAATAAAAATGTTATAGGACGGGGTAACTTTAGTCTGATCATAAATTGTGTAATTAAGTTGGTTTTCTGTTTCAAATAAATATGTTTCAGAATTATATTATTTTTTATATATGTTTCAGAATTATATAAAGTCCTTGCGGAAAAAGAACCGTCGTAGGTATTATATTGTCAGCACAGTCAGCGACTCAGTAAACTAATTATTTATTACTAGCTGACCCAGCGAACTTCGTACCGCCTAACAACTTCTTATGTTTCTAACTTTTTAAACCTTCCCTGAAGTACGACAAATATTTCAAGACTAAAATCACCCAAATCGGCCCAGCCCTTCTCGGTTTTTTAGCGAGACTAACAAACAGCACTTAATTTTTATATATAAGACTAGCTGACCCTACGAACTTCGTACCGCCAAACAGTTATTCATTTTTCTCACCTTTTAAACCTTCCCTGGAGTACGACAAACATTTCAAGACCAAAATCAGCTAAATCGGCCCACCCGTTCTCGAGTTTTTGCGAGACTAACGAACAGCAATTGATTTTTATATATAAGAAGAAGAAGAACAAGAAGATAATTGACTAGCTGCGCCCTTTGGTGCTCTCCTCGTTAAAACTAGATAAAATAAGCTATGTGTTAATCTAGGATATAAGATATCTCCATACTAAATATCAACGACATCGATTAAAAAAAAACAAGTCAATCAAAGTGTTTGCGCGGAAGAGTAACAAACATACATCCACATATTCTGCATATTTCTTCTTGTTTGTATGTTTATTGTTCATATTTTGTTTTTGGTGTGCAATAAAGAAATATTGTATTGTATTTTTACAAACTTTCGCGTTTATATCGAAAATAACTACTTAAGGGGGAGTCCCTTAAGTATATATATTTGACCTTGACCCCAACCCTAACTTAGCATTTATGATTTTGGATAGTTTGAAGAATTAACTAAATTTGGTGACTAATTGACACTACAAAAAATTTAACTACAAATAAAAGATTAATAGAAACACGCTGATGTTTTTAATATAGATAATATTTTGAAATAAAATATAATTAAATTGATCAGCAATGTAAAAATTTGACAGTAACATTATGAGAATTTTGACGTTATTGTCAATTTTTTTTTTAATATTTTTAATTAGTATTTTTTTTCCCTGACAAATTGAGATTTATTCATATTAAATTAAAAATAAGCTTTTAAATAAACACTTAGTAAATTAATCTATTACATATTTATTGTTATCTGTTTCGACATTCAATGTAGCGAGCCCTTATTTAATTTTTATGGACGTTCTGAAGTGTTTTCGCGGACGCGCCCAATAAAATAACAAAACCTTTCTAATGTACGTAGTGTTTATTATTTGATTATAAGTGATAGTGAAGTGTAGTGTTGCGCCTTAAGATAACACAACAATAATCTTGAAAAGTCTTAATCTGAATAGAAAATAAATAAAACATATAATTAAACAAGTGGTTTGAAATGACTTTAAAAAATTCAGATTGCAAAAGCTTTCTACCTCTGACTCTTAACGGTTAAAACGCACATTGGATGCACTCATCATGATTAACAACATCAAGGTCTTAAATTCCAATTTACACATATACATACTTACATTCAAATCAAATAACTTACTCACATACAAATCTAAGTTTCAATGGTCTTAAATTTCTACAGTCGGGTCATTTACTAACACCCTTATAAGTATTGTCACACCTTTCTGTAAGTATATTAAAACCTCTATTTTTTTTCTATGACACGTTTCAGCAGGCGTGGCACTTAAAATTTATTTTTCTTCTTGATTTTCTTTATTTTTATTTGGCCATTACACTCTGTGTATTGTGACAGTTCTCGAGTTACAGAGAAAATTGCAAGAGTCAAACAGCAAGTCATAAATGGTCGTTGTCAAGTAAAGTCATGTCATGTGCTCTAATAAAGCGGTGGAGACTTCACTAGTTTGTTATTACATTTGTATTGTATAGATTCTTCCATTACATAATGAAAGCATCTTGTCATTGTGACCGCTCTATGTCATCGTCACACACGTTTATGTATAAGAGCCAGATGTCACAAAGAATTATATGTATTTACAGACCTTACATAAATTACTTCCTGCTCGTAGTGTATAAGGTATTACTAAAAAAACAAGAATCTCTAACACTAAACTAAAACACTCTAACTTAACTTTATACAAAGTAACCTAAAAAGAACCTAGACAGTAAAAACGATTAAAAGTCTGTAAAAAATGATGTCCGTGTAGCAGAGTCCCAAGAACGCTGGCTGCATTCCCGCGTTGAATTGCCACTGAAATCCTTTGAGCAAGGAATGAGCCAGCTCTCTTGTCTCCAGTGGCATCTATGATTTGCAATTTTTTTTAAGAAACTCTTGGTGGTAGGACTCCATGGACCAAAAATATTATTATTAGGTATTATTTGGGTCAAAAAACCAATACAATAGAGTACAAAGAAACAATATTTTTCCAAAAAAATGTGACAAATTTTTTTTTAACTTATATAAACGACGTCCATTCAGCATACGCCGATACATTGTTTTACTAAAACTAAATTAATAATTTTTTGTGGGACAATTTGGGAAGTATAAAAGTAAATCGACTTGGCACGGCCAGGGATAAAAAATTTACTATTACAAGAAAAAAATATAAAATAAACATATTTCAATGCTTGAATGATGATGCTGCAAGATTACTAAATGCTTACCTACTATTTTCTTTTTTATAACCAGAATAAACAATTGAAGTATATTTTCTGATATTTACCTCATCAAAAAACTAGAAATAAATGTTAGTTGTGATATTTCCAACAATAAAGAGTACAATGTTCAATGACCCATCATGCCACATTCGTCATTCTTTATAATTATTGATGGGACTTACCTACCTGAATCTAACCACAGATATATACAAAAAAAAACTCCTAATTACGCACCAACTAGCTCTAGCTAAAAATAACGACTATCGAAAACATTATTTCGACATAACATTCGTATAAAAAAATATTATTTGACCCCTGAGTAATTTTACGTCTTCGTAGACTTTGACGTCATGACGTCACTGCATTCAATCCTTCGCAATGGACCTTTGAAAAACCACAAAGTCATTCTTTATAATATTTGCTGAGACTTACCCGAAATTAACACAACACAAACATATCCAAAAAACTCCTAATTATGTTCGAACGCTATAATTAAGGTAAAAATTATAGATTTTTCATAAATACAAAATAAATAATAAATTGACATATTATCATATTAGTAGCTGTTACCTGTGGGTTTTTTATATTCAATAGATTTGCGCTTTACCTCAACTCGCCTGATTAAAAGTGACGATACGGCCTAGGATGTAGCACGCTTGCCTAAAAGAAACTGATTCACTAGCGACTTTAAGAGACCGCGATTATAGCTATCGGAAAATAGAGAACTTCCACAACCTGGCTGTTCGCACAATAAAAGTAGAAGCGAAGCGTTTTGGGTGAGTTCGTGAAACCTATACCATAAACCGATGGCGCCTAACAGTTATCTCTACTCGTCCGATAGTGTAATGGAGATGGTGACTTAAAATTGAATATAAAAAAAACAACTTTGAACCTCCATTTGAACCTCTTAAGGGTTGAATTTCCGAAAATCTGTTTTAGAATACGCTTACACCCTATAATGAGAACACCCTCCAAATATCATGTCTCTAAGTTCAGCGGTTTAATCTCAGCATATATTTCAAGCAAAAATCAGTCAGGACTTACTCTTTTATATATATAGATGACCCCAGAGTAATCTTACAACGTCTTAATAGACTTTGACGTCATGACGTCACTGCATTCCTTTCTTCGCAAATGGACCTTACAAAAAACGACCGTCAGTTCTTTGCTCTATGGGTAATCATTAATTACGCGGCAAAAACGTCTGAGATTATTGTTTACGGTCCGGCAGATGTTTCCATCGGTGGCTTTGTACGGGATTTTCCTATAACGCAATAGGTTTTATGGCTTGCGACGTCTCCGATAACATATTATTAATTTCCGACGCAAAAACGACGGGGTGTCATAAGTTTGACATGTCTGCGTGAGTGTGTGTGAATGTTTTTTTTTTATTATTACGTATATATCTCTCTTTTATCATAAAATCAAGAATTCCTACTTCTTTTTTTCCTCGATCTTTCCATCCCCTGTTTGACAAGCATGACGTACGTCTAATTTATGACCAGGTGAACGAAGCTTTTCTGATTTGATTCTGAAAATCTTTCGTCTGAAATATAAGTGACATATAGTCCCCGAATGGGTAAAATAGACCACTTATTATGAAATGAAATGAAATGAAATTATTTATTGGCCTTATAACCACTTATGTTATACTAGGCAAGTCACATTACAATATTTCACACAATACTTAATTTAGTAAATTTTAAAATGTACCTATGTCAAAAACTTTACAATTCACTTAATTACAAAATTTAAATAAGATTATGTAGTATAGATTAATAGATATATTACTGATATAATAATACTTCTAAAATAGTTTACATTAATGTGAGTAGAATTTAATAAAGTCATTATATAATAAGATACTTTAATGTCATTATTAGTTTGTGAGTTTTGACTATAATTGTTTAGTTAGATTTGACAATATGTTATATAAATTAAGTATAAGTTAAGTATTAAATTAAAATTATCAGAAAGAAAAAAACAATGGCGAAAGTCTTATTAAAAATTTAGCTATCACCTACTTATAAAATTATGATTGCTCACTCACGAACGAAGATTCAGTCAGCTTCATGTTCATAAATTCTTTGACCGAGTAAATTGGGGTAGACTCAAAAAACCGCTTTATTTTTTGTTTAAAATCGTTCGCGTGAAGATTAACTACGGCATGGGGCAACTTGTTGAACATACATATCTTAATATAAATTCCTTGTTTTCTAACTTTGGCTAGGCGTGTTTTAGGCTTACATAGTATCTCTTTTCGTCTTTCATCCATTCTTAGATTATGCGCATATGGTTGTTTCGTCTATTAGAAAGAAGCAAAGATGTTTCTATAATGTATGGGAGATGGCCCCGGCCAGGACATATGTTACCATCAATACGTTAGGGATTGTTAATCTTTAATCTACCAAATTTAAAATAACGTAACTTTACGCAGTGTACGAAATTACATAATTTCGAATCAAAATATTTCCACGTTATTTACGCGAACGATCTATTTTTGTTGTGTCTATTTTGACGTGTGGTTCATTGATAGACAATGTGATTGATAGAAGATGTGACCATCAGAGTCAACCTAGAATATAAAAGACTTCCAGGGATGTCTTAATTCCGCTACAATTCACAGAAATTAGATAATTTTGTACACAATGAAGTACGCAACTGATGCAGGTTTCATTAATACATAATATCAACCAAATCTTTAACAATTTTTTGGTAGACGTACACCGTCTTGGCCGAAAATGAAAAAAATCCTGTCATAGAACGTCTAACAAGTTCGTTTAATCACCAACGTTAGATATGATGGTAATTTTCCTACGCACTATTAATGTCTTAAATCGTGTTATTGGTTTTTATGTACATAATAAATGTTATTTATATCTCCGCTTCTATTTTGATGGGTGCAATAAAACAAATTCTAGTTCTTGAGTAAAACTGCTACTAAAAATACTGGAAGGTAAAAAAAGAAGGAAGTAATTCTATTTGTATGTTTTTATTTTAATTTATTTTTTGTTACTTGATTTCTCGGAGACGGCTAGAGCGCTTTAAAAAAACTTGTTTTTGTTTGTACTTCTGGAGTGATCCTGTTTAATTTTTTGTCTAAAGCGCTCCAGAGATTTGTTTTTAAATCGAACCGAAAAAGGCGAATGCCGTAATGAAAGTCACTTTTTTTAATAAAAAACGACCGTAATATGTACATTATGTAATGTACATAGATGTATTCTATACCGTGATTTGATTCACACGCTCGTATTTGTGTTATACCGTGAGAGAAAACGGGGTTTGTTTTTGTAATCGAAGGTTTAGTAGTAATTAGGTAGATAATTATATATAATGGTAACCTAAGTGTAAACATGCTAGGAACGGGTCTCCCCTATAAAAGGGGTGTAGCTTTAGGCTATATTCAATCACGCTGGGATCCAAAATAAAGAAAACAAAAATATGATCTCTCCATTAACCCAAGTCTGTTATTAGACTATTTGATATTAGACCACTGTATTTTAACAAGTAAAACCTCGGAATGTAACTAGTATAGCCTGTAACCATCTGCATGTAACAAAAGAAAAAAAAATGCCAAAAACCAATGACACAGTCTGCCGTTTAAGGAGGGGTACACATTGTCATAGTTAGGCATAATATTATTAAAGCCACATTTATTTCTTAATAATACTTACAAAACCATAATAATTTATTTTTACACCCTCATACATACACTCGAAAACATAACAGTCTTCTTGTGCAGTCGGTCAAAAAAAAACTAATTAAATACAATTTATAAAACGTACGCATCCATGTTGTAACATTTAATTATTTTAATGGCATTGGATGATTACAAAGTGTAATAATTAACCGAATACAAATTAAAAAGGGCACATTATTACATTAACAATTGTAATGGATTGTATGAGGAATGAATCGTAATATCCAACCTTTGATTTGCACAAGGTTAATTATACGATGTAAAATTTCAGTAAATTAATTATTAAAATAATTAATAAAATATTTTTTGACAGTAAATAAATAAATATATATATTTCAGAAATAGGGCAAAGGTTTATTGTTACCAGTAATAATTTAAAAAACCCGACTGCAAGAACTTTAGAGCCACGTACGTTAACAAGTGAAATCGCGGGTTGCAGCCTATGACCATCTGCAGATGAAGACGAATTTATTGACACCACTCACATAAAAATACGACAAGTCGGTTGGGCTCTAGGACGTGCTAAAGAAATATACATACTTACATGCCTACACTCGAAAAATACACGCATACAATCCTACCCTATTTTAACCCTCCTTCTTTCGCAGTCAGGTAATAAGAAAAACCGACGAACCGAAAAATGTTATCTATGCTATGTATACTTACATAGATAACATTTTTGATAAGTAAGTTTTTCTTTGAGTACAAAGAATATTCAAAGTTATATTGATTAAAAACTACTGGACTAATCTTCATAAAATTTAGATGCGACAAATACAAAGTAATACCTAATGTGTTCACTTGACGGGTAGACTGACAACCTTAAATACTGTCACAACTTTCTGTTACACGTTATATACACCAATAATTGTAATAAGGACATAAGTAAAAAACTTAGAAGTACATGCCTGCACCTAGGATTGAACCCGCCACGTTTCGCTTGAGAATCAAGCAGTTTATCGATTATGCTTATATTAAGTAGAAAAAATAAAAAAATATACAAATAATAGAAAAATAAATTGTGCTGGTGACGTCAAATGCTCACAAACCACTAATTACTAGCAGAGACGTATTTATCCTAGAGGGAAAAGGGCCAAGGCCCGGGGCGGCAGGCTGCGAGGGGCGCCGCGCCGGGCTGCGAGGTGTATTGATATACATCAAGATACGTAACAGTCGTTCCGACCGGCGGTGGTGGGCAGGAGACTGCAATAACTCTATTTAATTTATATGGCCGCCCCTGATCCTGGAGCCCCAGTTACCCGGTGCCAATATCTGTTAAATATATGGTGTTATAACAATCTTTTGTTCAGTTATTGCTTTCAAACTTATCATCGCTTTGCTGATTTAAAGAGGCATTGCTTTCGTAGCCGGAACGAAACGGCAAGATTGTTTTCAAAAATATAGCATTACTAAAAGCAAAAGTTAGCCGATAAGGGCTGATCCTGAGCGCTGAATCTTAAAATACGTCCCTGGTTACTAGTAGCAATAACGTATAACTTCGTATAACGTATTATACGTTCTATTCTAATGTAGGCACTTATTATATGAAACGCCTTTATTACGAAAAATAAAACGTCTGATACAAAAAAAAAATTGCAAATAGATTTAAGATCTACAAATAATCCGAATGCTCCAACCAAACACCAGAGGGCAGCGTGCCCAGTTCACTAGCCGCATTACCACGCTGTATAGCAATGCTTATACGTTGGGTCAGATAAACACCGGCATTCTGGTCACGCGTCGAACAGATCAAACGCAATTTATATTATTCTCATTGTCGAGTACATAGTTTACTTATTTACTTAAATAAGTCGTTATAAAAATGTTCACGTATGATCTTGCAGCAGCTATTTTTATTTACTCACAATAATTGACCGAGCGAGCGAAGCGGGTCTTTTAATTTGGTCAATTTTTGAAGTCGCATTAACCACTTGTTTTTTTCTTGTTGTTTTAGTGTCATGTGCATCACAATAAATATATTTTTAGTCTTATACAGAGTTATAGGTAAGGTGTGTTCTAAAGGATGTAGAAAAAAACCTAGTTCTACTTATAAGTAACTAGCTGCGTCTTGCGGTGTTACCCGCGTCAGTATAAGGATAAGAAGTATCCTATGTGTTAGTTCATGGTCTAAGCTATCTCCGTACCAAATTTCATACACATCGGTTCAGCGGTTTTTGCGTAAAAGAGTAACAAACATGCATCCATACATACATTCTTACAAACATTCGCGTTTATAAAACTTATAAGTAGGATGCTTGTTATGTTTAAGAAGTTTTTAATAACATTCTTTATTGTATATCCTGTCCTATTTCATTTCATATTTAAAATGTGTCTCCATCCTTAGTTGCCTGCAAGTGTTAGCTTTCTAGCAATAAGGCTGACGCCACTATAATTTTGAAAAAAATATCTATAAGTAATGTTTTGTGCGTCTACAATTAAAAACAAAAATATCTTTCTATCCAGCAGTTCCATAAACTAAATCAGCTATCACATGCACTTTGTCTAAGACCGATAATATTTTTTTATGAAATAATGTCACTGTTATTTATTTTACGTTCTCTTTTTTTCAGATTTGTAGGCAAAATGACGCCATCTATGAGCGTAGCAGAGTACTACGCGGGCAAGTCTATTTTTATCACAGGCGCCACGGGTTTCATGGGGAAAGTGTTGGTGGAAAAGCTGCTCAGATCTTGTCCAGATTTGAAGAAAATCTACCTGCTAATGAGAGGGAAGAAGGGTCACAACAGCAAGGAACGGTTGGATCAGTTTCTTAACGTTCGGGTGAGTAGCGCCATCTAGTGTTGAGTAGCAGAAGTATATTTGAATATTTTTTTACTATTTGCGCTTTTATTTTTAAAATATCTGGGATTATACAAAGTTATCGGCTAAGTTAAAGGGGTTCACTTTTTTATCGTGCATAGCTAGGTATTTGACCACAAGTTCGCACGACCACGGAAGTCAGCGATACTGTAGCCCTAGATGGAGCATGCCTAGTCTGGAATACACCTACTACTTACTAGAAAAAAAATTGCAATTCCATACATTTCGTCGACAACTCTTTCTATAAACCGTCCCATCATAAAAGTCGTTCGTAATGATGAGTTTAGTAAATTCCTTTCGGCTTAGTACACCCCTAGCCGATAATAGATGCCTATACTAAGTAACAGTTATGTATGTTTCTCACCGGTTCAACCTTCCCTGAACTTTCACAAACATTACAAAACCAAATACAGCTAAGTCGGCCCAGCCGTTATCGAACATTAGCGAGACAAACGAACAGCAATTGATTTATATATAAGATAAGATAAGATAAGACAACTCTTTATTAAAAAACCAGCTTAATTATAAAAAATTATAACAAAAAAAAACTTACAATATATACTAGGTTTCTCAATGGCGGCCTTATCGCTTAGAGCGATCTCTTCCAGGCAACCATGCACGTAAATGAATAATATAATATTAGAGAGGCCTTAAAATAATACATTGAACAAACATATTTGAAAAATAAACAAATTATACATACAAATGGATACACAGATAAACAAATACATATAACATACGATACAAATTAGGAGCATGGAAATACAAATATATATATGAATTACAAATTAAAAGAAGAAGACACAAATTATATAAAATTGTATGAACATACCATGGACATTTTAAATAATGCGCCTTATGGTCTGTAGATTTAAAAATATAAACTTTGTCGATAAACTTCCTCATAATACGTATATTGTTTGGATAATTATAAATAATCAGAAACTCGGATGCAATCAATACTAATAGCAATTAAATTATGTTTTAATAACTCAGATCTTGACCTGATGTTAACATTGTTGTGGCAACTTAATCTTAATTTTACCAAATTAAGACAAAGTTGCCACATTTTTTTACTTAATGACCCTTAGAAAATGGGGCACTAGCCCTGTCTAAGCACCTTTGTTTATCTCACTGTAACTTATAGTTTTTATCAAAACTATGCTTAACTAATTAATAAATTTTTACTGATTTATTATGAAAATTATTTACTCGTTTTTTTACCGCTTTTCCAGGTGTTCGACCGACTACAAAAGGAATCACCGAAGCGATTGGAGAAGCTGCAGGTGGTCGCTGGCGACATCCTGCTGGAAGACCTCGGCATCTCTCCAGAAGACCGGGAGGAGTTGCAGAGAGAATGCAGCATTATATTCCACTGCGCTGCCTGTGTCAGGTAATCATTAAAAATACCACTAATAATAAAAAGGTGAAAATATGTCTTATTGTATCGTATCTACCTAGTGTCTCTCTGCTGGACACGGGTCTCCCCTATGAAGAAGGTGTAGGTCATAGTCCACCACGCTGGCCGAATTGCGTGCTGGGGACTAAACCTATATTTTAAAGTTATAAACCTTCTCCAACAAGCAGGTTTCCTCACGATGTTTTCATTTACCGTTTCAGCATGTGGCAATAAATTGTAATATGCACATGAGTGAAAAACACAGAGGTGCATGCCTGTACCTAGATTTGAACCCACGTCTTCACATGTGAAGCAACGGGTTTACTAACTAGCCTAACACCTAATACACTAGGCTATCACTAACTACATATAAAAATCAAACCTAACCAATTTAAAATATTTTTTCAAATCAGTCTACCCGTACCCGACATATGAATTAACAGACATGAGTGTAATTTCAATAAAACAGTCGAATTGAGAAAAAAAAAGAGATGTCATCTTTTGTATGGGAGGTGGTATCGCATTATATTAAACTGATATAATTTATACCACTATGTAGTATAAAACATTTGGAATAAGTATAACCAGTTATGAAAAAAAATGCACCGCCATTTGTCCGTGATATTGAATTAATAAAAAAAGTAAACTAGCAATACTAATTGTCAGATAACGCTATTCATTCAAAACATGGGCACTCTTGTCCGGATGATCAAAACAGAAAATCGTTTGACGTTTAATAATATCACCAAATATAATAAAAATAATTTTGGCTATGCACGATGGTGTGTGACCTGTTCCATTTTTCCATCATTTTCAAAAATTAATATTAAAATAATGGTAGTACCAATTCTGACAGTTAATATGTTATATTTCTTTTTGTTTTTACTGCTTATATCCTTCCTCTTAATAAATTAATATATCCTTCCTCTTAATAATAAACCTAAAATAATAAGAAACTCGGATGCAATCACTACTATCAATTAAATTATATTTTAATGAGTCGGATCTTGACCTGTTTTTAACATTGTTGTGGCAACTTAATCTTAATTTTACCAAATTAATTAAAACAAAGTAGCCACATTTTGGTACTTAATGACCCTTAGGAAATGGGGCTCAAACTATTAAATAATAACAAGTAATAATAATTACTTCAAGCTAAACGGCGAAGGAAAACATCGTGAGGAAACCTGCTTATCGGAGAAGTTCCATAACTATCGAAGATTAGTGAAGTCACTGATCCGTAGTTTGGTGTTAGCCTACAACCCCTTCATATAGGAGCCGTGCCCAGCTGTGGGACGTTATGGTTTAAAAAAACGTTGGCTTTAACAAGTACCCATCTTATATGCTTTTAAGAAATTACAACGGACTTCAATTCGGCAAGTCGCTTTACGAATTGTCAGTCAAATAAAAAACTAAATCGGTCCAGCCGCTTCTTAGAAATCGACGAACGTATATAATAAATGATTTAGGCGTAACTAACCTACTCTTCTTCATGCCGAACTTAAAAAAAAATGCTAAAAACACAATAATCATTGTTTTGCTTTTCAGATTCGATATGTTCTTGCGTGATGCCGTCAAAATGAACACAGCCGGCACAAAGAAGGTTCTAGAGTTAGCTGAAGGAGTCAAACATCTAGAGGTAACGTACGCTACGCTATTCCTATCAAACCGTGCCGGACAAGCAGGTTTCCTCGCGATGTTTTCCCTTCACCTTTCAAGCTTGTAGAAATTATTATTAGGTACTTATTAAATAATAATACTGTGCCACATTTCCTACGGGTCATTAAGTAACAAAACGAGGCAACTTTGTCTTAATTAATTTGGTAATATTAAGATTAAGTTGCCACAACTAGGTTAAAAACAGGTCAAGATCTGAGTTATTAAAACATAATTAAACTGCTATTAGTATAGATTTCATCCGTTTTTTTTCTTAATTAAATAATAATTAATTAATTAATTATATAATAAGAGGAAGCATGTCCTCGCGATATTAATTGGTATGTAGGTACTCGCATTCTCTACCGGCTTACAAAAGAGGAGCTACACAGATCGACTGTATTTTTTTATGTCTATTACCTGGTTTGACTGACGGGTGGACTGCCCATCTTAATTTAAGTAAAATCGGTCAATAGATTAGATTTTTAACTTAAAAAAACACTGTCTGGAAAATGTCTATCGACGCGATGCCTGCTGTTACAGAAGAACAAAAAAAAAACATAACTTTAATATTAAGTTTTTTTTAATAAGTTACCTACTTCAATGACGTCAGCCGTCGATAGGGTATACTTTCCTGATGTATACATTGTATCAAAATCAGTCTAGTACTTTGATTTTTTTCAAAGGTTAATGGCGAATTAAAATCGATGTATCACTTTTTACCCGACTGCGAGGATGGTTATGTTTTCCGAGTGTAGGTATGTACCTATGTATGTATATTTCTTTGGCACGCCCTAGAGCCTAAACGGCTTGTCGTATTTTGATGTGAGTGGTGTAGATTCGTCTTAGTCGTGAGAGTGACACTGGGTATATCAAATTTAAAAAAAATATGATACACAGGTATAAAGATTTAGCTGTCGCGTTTTTTTGGAACTCGCTTCTAATCACTTGTTTAAACGTATGACTTATTTTATTAAAGGCATTCCTCCACGTGTCCACGTCTTACTGCCGCTGCGAAGTTCCAGTACTGGAAGAACGACTTTATCCTGCTAAGCACCGCCCTGAGCACGTCATGCACTGCGCCAACTGGATGGATGACGAACTTCTGGAACACCTGCAGACTAAGTACGACCTTATTTTTTGCAACTAAAGGTTTAATTTAGCTTGCGAGCTTACGGTCGCAGCTGAAGGTCTCTTCTCTTACGGTCTAGAAGTTTCTCAAAGGAATTGCGATCGTATTTTTTATGTATAAGATTCATTATCGCTTAACCAGTACTAAAAAGCTAGATTTATGAATTGCTAAAACTGCTACAATCCGTGTTCTGCCTTATTTTCAACGCAGTAAAGTTGATTATAGGTTGAACATGAATGGGAGCATTGTCTCTTACGGCTGGAAAGCGGTGAAGTTCTGCAATGAAGATATGTTGACCGTATTCGCTGCTGTATCAGGTTCATTATCATTTAGCATCGCTTGTCATACACTATTCCAACTGCATGAATGACAAGCTACAGGAACACCTGCAGCCTAAGTACGACCTTATTACATAGGTACTACAGAAAATTCAGTTTAGTGTCTTCTCACATGAGTAGAAAGCCTGGAAGTTCTGCAAGATAATTGCGACCGTATTAGGTGCTACATTACATTTATTATCCTTTACCACCATGCCAAACACTAGAATATATATTTGCTATTGCAGAATCATCGAACCTCAGCCCAATACATACGCGTATACAAAGAACCTGACGGAAGACCTTGTCTCACAATACCAGGGCAAGTTTCCCATAGCTATCGCTCGGCCTTCTATCGGTAAGTAAATAACATTAACTAAATATATTAAATAAATTTAAAATGTTTTAAGAATATCAAAAATACACATTCAAAAACAAAATCTGTCACAAATAAAATTATCGTCATGTTTTTGATAATGTTTACCAAACCAACGTTTGGTAAAAATATGACTATTTCAACGAAGAAGGCAGAAGTTAATTGGACGAGGGATTTCTTCAGGAATCAAGTCATATAGAGAGCAGCGAATCTTTGGGCAGTCAAAAAAAATATGATCGGTGGACATCTGTATCCCTGCCATATTCACATAGGTAATGATTGCGCACTTTAATTTTAGCCAAGAATACCGGTGTGCAAGCGTGACCCAAATGAACGCGACATATAGTAGATACTGTCTGTTTATTAGGTTTTTTGTACATAGAAAACCAGGGTTTCTGCATTTTCGATTTTTGCCAATCTGATTTAGACATGTTACGCAAAGAAATATGGCATGAAAAAGCTAGAACATGGCTAGATACTTGATAGTGGTTATCATTTCCAGAAGTTGTAGCCTCTTTAGCACAAGAATCGGCGTTTTCATATCCCTGGATACCAGCATGGTCTGGAATTCAAGCAAGGACAATCTGAAAGCCTTTTGAACAGCTTTTAGGAGTTCTTCTCTGATTTGCAGGATAATGGGACATTTATTACACTTAAATTGATTCGCAATGATTCCTTGAAGGCAACTTGTAGAATCCGAGTTTATGACATAATTGATAATGTCATGAGAACTTATGTATCGAATGGCTTTAAGGATTGCTATGTCACCAGTGAATATAAAGGCAAGAGGAGGGCATTTATAACCAAGAATAATTTTGTTTTTTGCTCGTTTTGCATCATCAGAATAACTTATTGCGTCAACATAACGACAAACACGTCACGCGAGATAGGAGATTGGAAGGCGATTTCAGCAAGGATGCTGAAATATCCTTCCTATCTCATATCTCGTTACTCGTTAGAGAATAAGGGCCCTGATTAAACAATCACCGGTCACTCGATGACTCCTTACTTATACTATCTTTGGTTAAAATATTTGAACATAAATATTTTAAATATAATGTTGACAAATTTGTAGAATTTGTAATAAACTTTAGTTTCGTCAAGGTTTCTTCATAACTTAGGTTTTACTTGCATCCGAGCACAAAATTTCCAGACAAACTGACAGGGGAAAGAATATTTTGACAGACACAAAGCAGAGATGCTTCGGTCGGTCAACAATAGAACAAAATATACAAAAGTGTTGTTAAATAATTTTCCAGTAACAGCAGCGTACAAAGAGCCGATGCCAGGATGGGTGGACAATCTTAATGGACCCACGGGTTTACTTGTTGGAGCTGGAAAAGGTTTGATCTTTACTATATCTACACTTATACACTAACTACTTAGAAACGTTTAGTCTTAGTGATAAACGCGTCTTAATTTTAATTGTCATTTGTCTTGTTTTGGCGCGTGACGTTCTCCATTTGATAGAACAAGGCAGAAGACGCGTTTATTAATAAGACTACACGTTTCTAAGCAGTAATATTACGAAGCTGAAAGATTTGTATTTTTATGTTTAACAAATAAATTCAAATTTTTTTGATTGTTTAATGTTATTATAACGTATCCGAATTATAATTTAATCCGGATAAATTCAGAACAAAATGTATTGGCTGCTCCACATACACTATTGCGATACCCAATATGAGTTTTATGTGACATTCACCGCACAGTTATTTAAGATTTCATGTTTTTGCAATAAATTATTTATTCACATTATTGTGTATGGGTATTGAATCACAGATCGCGTCTCGACGAATACCCTTGTTTTGGTATGGGGGGGTATCTTCACAATACCCAGTAGCCTTGGGGTGCTGCCGGGTTATGTAGGGTTGCACCCACTAAAACCCCTTCGGTGGCCTGTCCCTGTGCTTGACGAGGACTCCGAGATCTCAAACTGAACGCACCGTAGCCCTCATACACTTCGCATCTGCACGTCCTGGGAAACATGTTTTCTCATATGTCAACGTGAGTCACGCATTCGCTTTCTCTGGATCCGCTGAGAAAGGATATCGAAATCCTCAAGTATCAACGAGTACCCTGCCTCGCACTCTACGCCGCGACAAAGAGACATAAAATCGTCACTTAGACCGATGATCTTGAGTGCGCGCCCAAGGTCGTTGGTTCAAGTTGTTTGCCAAGAGCGGTACTTAAATTGTGTTACAATAAACTTATTATTTGCAGGAGTGATTCGTACAATGCATTGCAACGAGGAGTATTTAGCTGACGTGGTGCCGGTAGACTTAGCAGTCAACGCGTGTATACTACTCGCTTATACAACTGGCATGGACAGGTAATTCCTTCCTTTTTCTTCTTCTTATACACAAAATCGATTGTTGTTCGTTTTTCTCGCAAAAGCCTGAGAACGGCTGGGTCCGATTTAGCTGATTTTGATCATGAAATGTTTGTCGTACTCCAGGAATGGTTTAAAAGGTGAACATAATAACTGTTAGGCGGTACGAAGTTCGCCGGTTCAGCTAGTTAAAAAAAATTGTTTGTCACAATGCTCGGCAATTAATTTGAAGTAAAAGCTACGTGGTAGAGGAATTTACGAGCATATGCACTCATAATTGACAAATCACTGGTTGTAAAACTACATGTACTCTGCCATGCATCTATACACATACCCTCAAACACTTATACACCCTCTCACACACATACACACAGACCTAACCGACGTCACTGAGCAGTCAAGGTCATCGGTTCAAGGTTGTCAGTAATTGTAATGATCAATTAGGTATCTGTCTTAATTGCACACTAAAAAAACAATATAGATCTAAGCACATATACAATTTTACAAATTCAGTAATTGGACCCATATGACATTACTCCGGCAGCCTTTGGATAGATTAGACTAAGTGAGAATAGTAACGTCTGTGTTAAATAAAAAAGAGAGAAAAAATATCGATAACTAAGTATTGTGCTAAATAAAACAAAATATATACCGTATTATTTATTTAATTATTTTGTACCTATTGCCGTGGAGACCCTGGGCTGTTGGGGCTCTGAAGCATAAGCTTTAATTAGGGAGACAGGGCGTAGAATTAGCAAATTGACTGGCGACTCTCGCTCCGGATCTTACTTGGTGCTAAGGCTGGCCATTGCCATTCAACGCGGTAACGCAGCCAGCATAATGGGTACCTTTGCTCCAGGTACTGTTCGGGGTGGGTTGTTCGACTAATTTATTTTGACGTGTATTATGATAATTTATGACATTTGTATTTGACCTATAAGAAATAAATAAATATATTTTTTAGAAAAAAAATATTTATATTTAAGTGGTATATAGATAATCCATGTGATTTTTTAATGTTGCTGTATTTTAGTCTTCTCAAAAAAATAATATAATTATATTGTTTTTCAGACCAAAAGAAATCAGATTCTGCAATGTGACGCAATCGGGAATCAACCCTATCACATGGGGAGAAGCTTTAGACATGGGTAAGTGCGTTTTATTTACTTATCAGCATTGTTTAACTTATTTGTTAAACTCCGGTCCTACTATTATTATCTGGAAATTCTGCAGTAAGCAAAGAGGGATAGAGATCCAGGAAGGGAATTGGAGCGGCATGAGGCTCCTCCCTTGATCCCGGGGAAGCTCAAGCCAATTTTTAGATTATTTACATTTTTGTTATATTTTCTTTCTGATCCCGATCCTGATGATCTTGATCACTGAATGGGGGCGGCACAAGGCTTTTTCCTGGATACCGCATTAGGGGGGGGGAGGCTCATGCCTATTTTGTAATATTTTATTTTTATTCTTTGTTAATTTTCAAATTTTTTAATATTTTTTCAGGTCGCGTCCACGTCCATGAGTTTCCGTTCTCGATATGCCTGTGGTACCCCGGTGGTTCAGCGAAGAGTTCCTGGCTCCAGCACCAGATTGCTCTGTTCCTCACACACCTGCTCCCAGCATACTTCGTCGATCTGCTCATGTACTTAATGGGCAAGAAGACTTTGTGAGTATATCTGTCTTTAAATAACATCCTTTTAAATCTGTCTTTTAGCATGTGGGTTGTGGCCACTTAAATGTATACAAGATTATCGGTTACGGGTGTACTTAGCGGAAAAGGGGTAACTAAACTCATTATTACTAACAACTATCATTATGGGAGTAACTTGGCTAGGCATTGGTGCGGCGACCGAATCAAGAAATTCCGTAACGAAAATAAACCTAACACTCGTCTAACGTCGTTTCAGTTCGGCACGGTGTTTGTGCGCGTGTGACTAGACGTATGCGTATGCAATAGCTTTAGCGCCCAGTGCCCGAGTGACACACGTATTTTGTTTTCCTCGAATATAGAATTGGTCCCATAATGAATGTTGTTAACTAGGGTGTGTATAGTGACCCCCTTTAGGCTTAGTACACCCCTAACCGATAGCGCTGTATATGAACTAAATATACAGTTGTTTTTATGTAGATTTGAAGCGCCAGGTGTGAGTTCCTGGAACTAACATTGGCATCATTGTCAAGTAGTTGTCGAGGTACAACCGATCTTTTTTAGAGATAGGCTTGGATTTAGAGATAAGTTTGAATTTAGAGATAAGCTGGGATTTAGAAATAAGCTTGATTTTCTAATATAAATAATTTTAATTTTAACTACAGCATGGTGAAGATGCAGAAACGTATCAACTACGGCTTAGAAGTGTTACAATACTACACGACCAAAGAGTGGTACTTCAAGAACGACAACTTCCTAGCTCTACAGAACGATGTATCGGTCGAAGATAACAGCACTTTCTATACTGATGTTAAGGTGAGTGTTTCATACGCACTTCAAAAAGGAACGAGCTCCCGGTATATCAGCGACTTTATTAAAATACAAAAGAAAAAATTAGAGATTTTAAATTCGATTGTATTTATTATTTTACTTTTTGTGTGTGTTTGAAATCTACCCGATTTTTCAGAGACGCCATTATCTCCAAGTGTTCCTATGTAAAGTTTTATCCTGTCTAAATGTTACACAAAAATGCGCAAGTGTCGCAGCACAGGTTTTGTGCCGTAAAAAATCGTGAAATCTAATATTAACCAAGTCGTTTCATGCAATACCTTTTTATTTATAAGAACAAATGTCCAACCACTTTGTCATAAATAATAATATAAACATAAGAGCTGCATGCCGACCTGCACCGAGCTGCATGCCTACTTGTACTTGTTCTCGCTTCTTACCAATTATTTTACACTTTGAATTGGTTTTAGTAGGTCTAAGGAAGTCTAATTCTTTATAGTAATTATTATAGCCTATGATACTGAGTGATAATGTAACTTACTAACGGCATATGATTTTTTTTAAATCGGCACAGTATTTTTTATGTATATTCCTTACATACAAGAATACAAATCTTTCCTCTCTATAATAGTAGTGTAGACAAACATACACTCGAAATTCATGTCACTTATTTTGGGCAGTCAGGTAAATAGCGCCTTACTCTAAACTAGCTGCGCCCCGCGGTTTTACCCGTGGCAGATATTTGGTCATACCATAGGAACACTTCATTTTTCCAGAATAAAAAGTCTTAGCTGTCAATCCAAGGTATAAGCTATCTTCGTGCCAAATTTCATCCAAACCCGTCAAGCCGTTTGAGCGTGAAGGAGGACCAAACTACTAAAAACACATACAAACTTTCGCCTTTATAGTATAAAATAATTAGTGTTATAGTCTATATATATATAAAATAAAGTTGTGTTAGTTAAACTATTTATAACTCAAAAACGGCTGAACTGGTTTGGGTGAAAATTGTTGGAGATGTAGCTTAGAACGATGAGACGGACATATAATAATACTTTTTTATCTTATATATAAAAATCAATTGCTGTTCGTTAGTCTCGCAAAAACTAGAGAACAGCTTGGCTGATTTAGATGAATTTGGTCTTGAAATAATTGTCGTACTCCGGGAAAGGTTTAAAAGGTGAGAAACCTGAATAACTGTTGGGCGGTACGAAGTTTGCCGTATCAGCTAGTACTTAATAAAATCCATAACCTGCTGATTTATATTGTTTAAGAAAACGGGTTTTCATGCGTACCTGATTGTTGGAAAGGTCAAAGCAAAATCTCCATTAGCAAAATAAACGAAGAACCGCTCGACCGATTTTGTGCAAACTTCATATAAACCATCTACTGAATAGTCCGAACAAAGCCTAAACATTTGGTTTGGCTAAACGCTCTTGTTATAAAATTACAACGAAAAATGGCTTTGATTTTTATATATATATGTAGACAAAGTATGATACACATACTCTGTCTATGCTTATTTAAATGTACCGCCTATACTTGTTTTGAATTTGCCGCGCTCACCGTTGAAGCTCACGGTTTGGAGGTTAGATTTTATTATGGAGAACAACGCATATAGTTTGAATGTGAATTGAGATTTATTTTAAAGATATTGATAAAATTAGTACTTTTACTTGTGGAGTAGTTACTTTGAATGTTGTTTCTCTATTATTTCAGGTGGGTTCATTTTGATAAGTGTAGTTTTTAAGTGTTCATAATGGTGTTTGAAATAGGTTAATATTTTATTACTAAATACTCTATTATTTCAGAACAACAACTTCAACTATTATTTCACCACAACCCTATATAAGAAGGAACACAATTATATATATATATTGATTGTATTTTCCGCAGATGATTAAATGGAATCCGTACATAAGGGATTATATAAAAGGAGCTCGCGAGTACTGCTGTAAGGAAGACCCTGCCACTCTACCACAAGCAAGAAGGCTGAACCATCAGTGAGTATACTTTATACAGGACTGTTTGATACGGGACATATAACCAGCCTTTTATAATAATAAATAAACGTTTCACACTCATAGTTCCCCACTAGGATTTCTCCTGTGTCGGGGATGCCATGCAAAATTCACAAACACAAGCACAAAGACACCCAGACTCGAAGACAAATGTTCAAACTTCATCTTTCGAACACCTGCCAGGACCGGGAAAAACCCGGGACCGAGATCCGATCTCGAAGCAAGACTGCTAGCCACTAAACCACGTACCTAAGCATAACAGAATAATACCTAACCACACTGTCTGTCTGTTTTCTGTGCTTTCACGGCTGAACCAACAAACCGGTTCTGAAGTAGACATTGAGGAACGACATATCCTTTTTTAATCGCATAAAAAAGTTTGAGAAGCAAACGCAAGTCTTCTTATTACCAACTCAAAACTATTTTTATTTAATTTCACATTGTTTTTTTTTTCTATTTCAGATTATACTACTTGGACAAGGTGACGCAAGTAGTAGTTTGCTCATTAATAGCCTACTTTATATACTACTACGTTAGAATTGTATTCCCTATCATATTTCAACACGCTTAGCTATAATTGTTATAATATTCTTACTAATTTAATGAATTGTATAGTTAATTTTATGTTATCTTATTAGCTCTCTTTTTGTACGTTTGCTTCTGTTTTTTTGAAATAGAAAAAATAAATCAAAATTTGAGGGTAGGTAGGTAAACTACATACATATATAATCTAGCTGTCTTTCACGTTATTTTTCCTTATTAATCCCAAAAAATGATCCATAGTACGAGTAGGGCAGGCTCTTTTATTAAACAAAAAAGAAAAAAAAAACACATAATATATTATAAATGAACACTTCTAAAATTGTCACCTGTCACGTTGTTTTCATTTAGTGGGACTTATGAAAACAAAACATTTATATGTTTGAGAACTGACAGTTTAGTCAATGTAATAGGACAAATCTGGCACTAAGTAATGACGATACTTAATCGAATAAATAGGTATTAATATAATAACACTAACGTAGTAATAGATAAACTGAATAAAATAAAAAAAACTATCTCTCAGCCCTAAAGTTTATTTATTTTTTATTCTTGAACCAGTCCGAGAAATAGACAGTGCTTAATTATATATTTATAGATAGAAGGCATTTTGTCAATAGATATTTTTCGCTTAATATTAGATACAACTTTGACGATGTCTTAAAATTATTCAAATAATAAACGATTATTTATTAAAATAATAACTATTATGGACCATTAAAATTAATACGGTAGCAAACGGACAAAAAGACGAAAGCTATTTAATTTAGTATTATATTACAATAATTGTATAATAACTCATGAGATAATAACTACACTAAAATGGTTATAGTTGCGCAAATAAATTAATATTAATGATAAGAATTATGTTAATTAAATACCAAAATAACTGGTCTATTTGCAGTCTTATTTTACCTTCCTCTAAATTATATTTCTGACCGCTTTCGTATGTTTTTGCATTTGTATGCGATAGAGAAATTTCCTTCTACGTTACGTAACCAGTTCACTACAAAACTTTTTCCACCATAGCAAGCCGAGTTTTTCAGCCAATAAGTCTAAGGAGATTTCAATCTCTGTCATTCATCCGCAAAATTTAGTAAAAATATTTATTTTTATATCCGGACCTTTTCTAAGACATTAATTGGGCCGTAGCCAACATTGAAAGGCCCTTTACGATAAAAATTAGGATATGAAAATACAGAAGTAATAAAAAAGGTGCGCGCGAAGGATTAAAACTTTTTGATGACTGATGATCTGGGCTAAGAGAAGAAGGTACGGCATCCGCAATTCTGCCTCTCATCAAAATATTGCGGCTAGTGGTGGTGACATGCCACCCACTAAACGGTCCCCCGCTAAAGGCCGCTGGATGACGGCGCTGGAGGAGCAACGTTGGTGTGGTCGGCTACAAGGGTGCGGAGCCAAGTGCTGCGCGTTCACTACGAGCTACTAACGGCGTTATGCCCTTCAACACTTCTTGTTTGGAGCTTAGGTTTTTCTTAGCTCTTGCATTTCCACCCTTGGACGGGTAATTAGAACAGAACAGACTGAATTTTAATTGCAACATCATTTATTATTTATTTATTTAGAACAGTAAAAACACCAGTTACACAAACCAGTTACTAAAGAAAAAAAAAGTCCAATATCAGTCATCGAGATAATATAAAAAAGCAGTATAACACACAGCGTTACAAATAAAAATAAATCTATTAACTGCTTTTTCAGAAACCAAACACAAGACAACATGATGCTGGTTGAAACAACCCGCGTTAATCTTCCGTTGGAACCAGGAGGTGACGTCACGCACGTCGCAAGCAGTTAAGCAACAAAGAAGAAACAATTTGTTATTTCTAGATTTCTAATTATGCTCTATGTAAATTAAGTACGACGCTGACAAACACAGCATTTGATTTTTATATATAAGAAGATTACATAGTTCACTTTTTAGGCCAAATAAAAAACTGCTGCTGATAAACGAATAGTAATAACTTACCTATAAAATTATTACCAATAGCTAATCCACTTTATTTACTTATGTAGTGGACAATAAAATCGCCTATTTCGCAAGTTTTCCAGCATGACTTCAATGTCGTGTTACAAATAACCAATCTGTAGTTCTGTATTTAAAGAAATTGTTTCGTCAATTATTAGGCATATAGAATATTATTATATGCCTGTAATACCACTATATATAAATAAGAGATATTCCTGACTGACTGATATTCGCTAGGAATCAACGCAGAGCCTAAACTACTGAACCTAGAGATGAAATTTGGAGTGTGTATTAATTATAAACTCAACTCCTAAAGGGGCTCAAAATGGTTTACAAAGTTTGTCGCTAGATTGAACAGTTTAGGTCTACATTGATGCCTGGTAAATGTCAGTCAGGAATTACACTTTTATACATGTATTTTTTTTATAAAACCACTTAAAGAATTACTTAAGTTTTTTTTTTAATACTTTAATGATTGTAGTCCCTAAAATATTTTTACTATGATGTGACTTATTTATTTTGTTTGTGCAAGTTACAATTGCGAAGGACATCTAGTCGTACTTGTAGATAATTCTATTTGGTACTGAAAATAGGGAAGTGTAATGATTATACATCATATTGTGTTGTTGATTACAATACTGAAGGCAGTAAGGGCACAGTTCATTAACTTAGTGGATGAAATGCTCAAAGGCGATGGTATGTGGATTTTGGCCGCTGCAGGTATGTTATAAGGAGTAAGTTACGATATTATTTTACAATAAGAAACAGGACAACATGTCCGGTTCTCTTCGCCTATTTAATTTTACGAATTCTGCAGTTATTTTAATTTAGATATTGTTTTGCTAATGTATGTATCCCGATTGCCTATTTATTTTTTATTCAAGACAGCTAGGCATTTGACATCATCATCACGGGGCGTCTCGTGCCCCCTGTGGGGAGGGCACAAGGTACGGGGGGGTCGAGCATTTCGCTATTTCCCCGGGTTGGACGCTGGGGCCATCAAGCCCCAGGGAATTTATTATCTGGGGCGCATTCTGCGCCCGGGGTCCGTGATTGATGAAGAATTCACATAATCCTCTCATCGCTTTTAACAGGTCCGTTCTTGCTGTCTGAGGGCGTCTTCGTGTCTCCGCAGTAGCATAAGGGTGGTGTGTTGAAGAAGGAGGTGCTCCTGGAGGGCCACTATCCGTAAAGGAAGTACTGGGTAGTGGCCAATCCTCTTGCTGCTGCCTGCCGCAGGTCTTCCCCTGCCGCGATTGCTGACAGCAACCCTACCAGGGCGCCCATCAGCGCAGCGATGGGTTCTTGGACAGGGGTGCCAGTCGCTGTTCCAGGGAAGGGGTGGTGTTGGGCTTGAGGCTGGTGTAGTTCCGGGGGTGGTAGTAGGGGCTGGCGCTGTTGCTGCCTTCGTTGTTGTTGTGACGGGTGGTGCCCCCACTGGTAATGGAGAGGGGCTCCATGCGTCACCGTCACTGTTGGCTGGGTTCTGCTCACTGATGCGTGTGACACTGTGGCTGTCGATACCGTGCTGGTCGCAGTCGAGTTCGAGACACGAACTGCCTGCGATCTGGTCCCCGGTGTCGTCGGAGGGAGAGTGTGTGAATGTCCCCCCGCAGCTGGTTCATCTCGTCTGCTCGCGCCCACCTCTATGTGGGGTGGCTGAGACGAGGGGTGGGCGAGGTAGGGGCTGTAGGGAATCGCCCCCTTGCCGCTCCACCTCCTCTCGCTCCTCTTCGCCCTGGTCTGGGGCGCTCGCCTGGCATATTTGCAGGCGGGCGTAGTGTGGTGGGCGTCTGTGTTGGTGGTGCGTGCGTGGTCCAGCCCCATGCTGTAGGTGGTGCCCGTAAGTAGGGGGCATGTGCCATCGCCGGGGAGGGACGCTATAGCGCCGTGGCTTCGTGTCTAGTGCGGGGGGCCGGTGGTTGGCCCCCTCGGGCAGCTGTGGTGTGTTGCACATGGGTAGGTCTTGGTACGCCGGGAAGCTGAATTTTCCTCTTCCTCGCTTCTCGGCGGAGGACGGGGCACAACCTGCTGTTTGCGGCGTGCCGCCCCTGGCAGTTGGCGCAGTGCAATGGTGCCTCTGCTGCATTGGGGCACTCGGAGCCGGGGTGTGCCCCTGCGCACTTCACACATTTCTGTGCTCAGTGGCAGTGGGCAGATGAGTGCCCGAAGAGCTGGCACCTGTGACACTGCGGGATCGTGGTGCGCCCCTTCCATGCCTCGAAAACCACTCGAGGCATGTTGAGAAGCTCCGTGGTTGCGAAGAGCCTCTCCAGCTGTTCCCTCCCCATCGGTTCTAGCTGGAGATGGTAAACATTTTTTGACGCTCCGGGCCTGGTGGGGAGCGCCCGGGCGAAGATGGCGGGATAGCCGAGGGCCTTGAGAGCTTCCGCGATGACTGCTCCCTCGGTGCCTTGTGGAAGTCCCCACAGCGCCGCCTTCACCGGCTTCTCGCTCTCGAGGGAGTAGCAGTACCAGGACAGAGTGGGCGTCCTGGTTTGCTCTTCGGTGAGGTAGCGCTGGATGGTGCGGTACTCCTCGGCTGATTTGGGTTTGAAGCGGATGCCCCTGTCGAGGGGCTTGGCATTCGGTGGATAGCCCAGGCGTCTTCTGATCTCCCCCATGTGCCTGGGCCAGTCGGGGAGTTCTTCGACCGTTATCGGGGGGTAAGACCCCCCGGTAGTCTGGCGTGGACTGGTGGCGCCGGCTGGTGCCGCGCTGGTGCCGTGCGTCGCTCTTCTCGCAGCCTGCGACTGGGAAGGCGGCGGCGAGGGCAAGGGCGCGGGGGGCAGCGCACCAACAACCGACGCGTAGGTGGTATGTGGTGGCAGTTGATGTGCTCCATAGGGTACTGGGTGGGCCCCTAGCGCTTCGCCAGACTCAAACGCTACATATGACGTCGAGTCCAGCGTAGGGGCACTCTCCTGCTGCTGCAGCGACATCGACATGTCCGCCATCCCGGCGGACTCGTCGTGGGCAGGCGTTGGCGCTGGAGAGGAGATGGGGGGCGGCAGTCTTGAAGAAGTATGTGCACGCCCCTGCGTCCACGTGGATGAGGGTGGTAGTGGCGCCGAGCGAGGTGTGCTTGCGCTGTAGCGGGCCAGAGCGGCTGCTTGTGCCGGCGACTTCAGCGGGACGAAATATTCCTCGCTGCTGTCCCGGCGGGCATGGAAGGCTGTGTGTCTTCTGGCGGGGGGAGGGGCTGGCTGGAGGCGTGTTCCTACGCCTCACGGTGGGTTGCGTCTCTTCTGTCGACGACTCTGTCTCGTCACTGGACGCGGCCGTCGGAGAGAGAGACGAACGAGTTCCGTCCGACGCACTGGTCCCTCGGAATAACTGGGGCGTCTCGGGTGGGGGCGGAGCTGTGGTGGGCGCTGCTGTCTCAGTGATAGTGCGGGCTGCTGGCCCGGATATGAACACTTCCAGTAGTGACGGAATGTGGTCCCCTTGCTGCGATAACGGCCAAGGGATGGGCGACACTACCGGCGGGGGCTCGTAAGCGCGGCCCTGCTGCTGCTGCTGTTGCTGCTGCTGCTGGGTGGCGATATGTGGGTCTGGTTTTTGTATGGGTTGTGCGGACGGCTGCTGACTTGAGCGCGCGTTCCTCACGCGTTGGGGTTGCGGCGCGTCTCCAGGTCGGGCCGCTTCATGAATGTGAATAATTGGTTGTGAGGCGGGGCCCGCCTGAGGGGTGGGAGGGGACGCCGAGCGCAGCTTCGGCTTCTTGTCCTTGTGAAATATATCACCTGGGCTTCTCTTCTTCTTCTTGAACTTCGGTGGTCGCTGCTGGCCAGGTGTGCGTGAGGTGTGACCTGACTCCGTCTGCGAGTCAGGTCACACCTCACCAGTTGAGTCCATCACTGTTCACAGCTGTTTCGGCATGGCGATGCGGCACACTGCATGGTCCCAGGGCGCTTGGTGGAATGATGTCAATGGTCCGACCGAAGAGGTCACGCCGGGCGATGACCTTCTCCGCCGGTCCATAGCGGCCACTGGTCCGTTTGGGATGTTCAGACATTTTCGGCTGATGATGATGATGATGGTTAACGATGGTTAACGACCGTACTACGGGTGCAACTGCGCACCAACCTACACCTAGTGTGAGGGCGATGCAACACCGACCAGGTGAGATCCGTGGTTGCCCCACGGAAGGCCCAGTCAATGCGATCGGCGACACTACACACCAATAGTGCGGCTAGTACCGTTAGCACAATAGCGGGTAGTACGGTCGGGACGAGATGGTGGGTTGTGGTGGCTCGGGTACTGCTCACTGAAGTTATCGCTTCCCCACGAAGCGACTATTCAGTCGAGCGTTAGTCCGAGTGTGCTGATGTCGACGTCGCGCACTCGACCAGCATGAAATGCCCGGTGCAGCGACGTTAGCACGGTGAGAAGGGGCATGGCTCGCACCCGAGATGACCCTCGCGCCAGTAGGCGGAGTCGAAGTTCGGTGCGGAACACACGCCCTGAGGCTTGGCAGTGCTGGGGCTGTCGCGCACGGGTCGACTACAACGCACGCGGGCGGAGTCAAGACCCAATGCGGAACACGCACCCGGAGGCTTGACGCTGCGCTCCGTGGGGCGTGGCGGGGAGGGGTCACTGCGTATGCAGTGGCGCGACTCAGCCAGGCGAAGCGGTGCGGCACAGCTGTAGATCGACGATAGTGGGTTATAGTTAGTACGGAGGACGTAGGTCGACTCAACGTAGTAACTATGCGCGCAAACTATGACGATCCAGGCATTTGACAACCAGCTTGCACGACTACAGAAACCAGCGACACTGTGACCCCTAGATGAAGCATGCCTAGTCTGGAATACACTGGTTCTCAAAAAAGGCCGCCGCAACACAACATTTGTAGTTTGGCGACAGATTTTTCAACTTGAGGGCTAGCTAGATAGCCAGGCAAGTATTAAGATTGCCCTTCCACCATGCTATGGTTTCCACACGATGTTATCCTTCACCGGTGGCTCGGGTTCTTCTTGCGTATTTAGTGGGATCGAACATCGTACCTCTCGCACGGCAGTCTACCCCCTTTAACTACTCGGTCACCATCGCTACAAAAAATTGTGGACACTATGTGTTGACACATAAGTCTGATATTATGTGTGCTATGTGTTTCATCTAGGACTACAGTATCACTGATTTCCGTGGTCGTGCGAACTTGTGGTCAAATGCCTAGTTGTGTAGTATAAAAAATAAATATATGTACAATCATAATCTATGCCGCAACTATAAACTCAAAATAATAATAATAATAATAATGAATTACAATACCGATGTCGTATTTATTTGCAGTACAACAATTTCAGATAATTCTTTCTAAAAAAAATAACTATGCAAATTAAATTTCAATAGTAAAAACTTCCTTGCTACAACTTTTTATGTAGGCGTTCAATTAAAGATTTTTTGTTACAACTACAAAACCTAAGGAATATTTTCTTATAGTTAGTCAATCAGTTAGTCATTTCTAACAAAAAATATAATTAAATCCCTATTTGAGTTCTATAACAAAAAATACTTGCTGTAAAGTTTTTTGTTGGCGTCTACCAGAATATTTTTATAAAAACTACAAAACCGATAACTTTTTTTCGGTACATTTTAGTTCCAAATCAAACCATAACGCGTGGTTTGATATAGGTAAATACGATTTTCAGTTACTACTTTTTAACAGAAAAATAATCATCTAAATCAAAGCACGCGTTACTGAGTTATGAATTAATGTGACTTTCATCCCCCTCCCCAACCCCTCTCCCACGGGAGCCCCTTCGGATTTTCGGAATAAAAATTAGATAATATTCTACGTCATGGTAACAACCTTAAGCATACCAAGTTTTATCAGAATCCATCCAACAGTTTCGGAGTTATGGGAAGTCCAGAAACAGACAGACAGACAGTCAAAAATGAAAAAAATATAAATTTGGGGTCTGTATCGTTAATAACTTAAAGATTTTTTTCAAATATATAGCAGCGCCCTTATTAAAGAAAATTATAAATAATTAATATACTCACGGGTCAAAAGTTCGCAGAACGCATATAGTATTACTTTCCACCAGGTACCACCGGCACTCGTCCCCCCTGGGAGTCTTGCGTCACAGTAAACGTAACCGACACGGGGCTGACGAGTGAGTGCGCTATATTGTATCACAACCACACCTTGAACAAGGTGCGGATCATATCATACGTGGGGATCAATGAGGAAAACATTACCGAGATACAATCTAAAGGTAAATAATATAAATAACTAAGGTTCGTGTGACTAAATACCAAACAAAAAAGTCCTATTTAACTACCAAAAAAAATCTATACGGTTACCAAAATGTATAAATGGTCCCCAAAATGGATTGAATGATGGATTGATTGAGAAATTGTCACCAATAAAAAATGGGTAAATGGTCACCAAAAAAGTTGTTGCCGTAAGTATACATAAAAAAAATGAACTGAACTTACTGCGGACCTTGTTGACTTTGAGTGTCATAATTCGGTAACCGTTAAGCCATTATGGGAACCGAAAAATATTTATGGTGACCAAATAACTAATTTAATATAGTGTGAATCCTAATGAAGTTAAATACAATGTATATTTTACCTACTTCTGATGGCCAAATAACCGGTCGCGACTCGACTCTGCAACGCACACTACGATCCGCCAAACACAGTTTAATAATCATCCCTAAAGCCTCTCAGGGTGACAACGACAACTTCCCAAAATGACGTTTTCCTAGAAGGTGCATTGAAACTCGTCAATTTTAATATGACAAATTCCTATAATGGCTAATTCCTTACACGACGTAATCCTACAATGTCAATTTCCAGATATGACTAATTCCGAAATTGACATAAATGACTAATCTGTTCATTAAGGTCATTAGTCCAAATTGACAACATTTCAAATATTTGACCACCCATTTTTATTTCGATTATGGAAAGACAAATAAAAAATAACTTATGTACTCTTTTTTTTATTTTATTCAGAATGTAATAAGTAATTACGTTTACGAATATATAAGAAAAGTTCAGCATAATATTAAGCATTTTTTTATTCTCGTCAAGAGCTCGTAAAAAATTTAGTAATGAACTATCTGTATTCTTGTTGTTTGTTTTGGGTTTTTGTACAGTTCACAGGTGACAGTTACAATAATATTTTTATTGGTGGCATCTGACGGTCTTAGCATAAATACGAGATCTTAATATAACTCTAAAGAAAATGGATATAAAAATCTGGTATTTTTAGCATTAACTCTTCATTACATTATTTCGAAATGGTTTTCGGATATCTATCACTTTATAAAAATGAAATGTTGACAATTGTTTGCCGGAAACTATAGCACCCTGTAAGCTTCATCGTGTGAATAAGTCTGGAGAAGGCTGCCGCCGAAAATTTAGCAGTTATGATTATTTTTAAAACCAAAACACTGGACTAATTTACATAAAATTTATATGAGACTTCTTGGGCAGTAAACTTTTTCGAATAAATTAAGAATTGTCTAAATTGTTTCAAGCGTATTTGAATCGGAAATACAGGTAGGTACATAAAAAAATTGTTTATGAATTGAGAAACTGTTTGCTGTTGGAGAGCTATTTATTTGCTACCTACTTAACACTCTTAATTATAATCAAATCCTTTATACTGTGATAATCCTTTTTGGATAATAAATCCTAATAACTCCCCACGCATAAACAACTGTTATAATTTAACGTATTATTGTGATTCTATGTATCTGTCTGCAGCATCGTAACTCTTGAACGGATAACAGATTTTGGTTTATGATAATATCGATGCTAATAATATGTCCGAAACGTATCGATGCTACTGGTGACAAGAGAGCTGGGTCATTCCTTGCTCAAAGAATTTCAGTTATTCATTCATTAAATATTGTTCTTTCGAATAGGACCAACCCACCAGTATATGTTCAAGACTATGACATCAGGTTACACCACTCCTTTGGCCTTCAAAAATGAAATCGACTACAACGCCGCCATTAACCAAGCAATTTGTTGGTTCGGAAAAACAGAAAGACCTTTAGAATGGCGCTATATCGTATTGCCAGTCACCAAAGTAATACCAATCGAAGCATTCTTTTTAATAGGCGTTCGAGCAAGGCTTCAAGCGCCTGAATATCAAATAGCAATATTCACTAAAAAGAAACTGCAGCAAGATTACTTAAAGGATATCATAGACAAAGTAAACTTTAAGAATCAGTATTATTTTAGAGAAAAATGTATGTATGACAAAAATCCGCTCTATGGATATTGGTTTCCGCCATATTGTTTACCGAAATTGTACATGAAGTGTGCAATAGATTATCGTATTTGGGATGTTACTCATAAATATAACCAGATCGGTGAATCTGATGATGAAGTCGAGTATATTAATAGTCAAAAACTAAGGAAGAAAATGATGAATATAGGTCAATATTCTTATTATAATACAGAAACTGTATTGGTATTGCATCAAAAATAAAATGAAATGAACTATCTTGTCTAGAAAACTAATTTATTGCTTATACTTCGTCCAGAAGCACGGCGCAAAGGCTGCTATTTATACAACGTGTAACAGAAAGTTGTAACATACTTAATCTACCACATCAAAGTGAATCCACTGCAGAACATAAAACTTTCAAAATTAAAAAAAAATGGTGAAATGATTGGCCAAGTATGGAGACGCAATAAAATTTTAAATTTGCTAAATTTTGTTCTGTTTTAAAATAGGTTTACTTTGATAGGTAGACTAACACACTTAAGTATTGTCACACCTCTCTGTTACACGCTGTATATCTTTGAAAAATTTTTGAAAGTGGTTCACTAAGATACTGTACAGATTATAATTATTTATTTGATGAGAGAATAGTCAGTCAGTAATGCAAACCACATTAGATATATATATACGTATAAAAATGTTATAAGCTAAATATAAAACCCAGAAATTAGGGAATATTAGTTGTCTTGCGACTATTAGAGCCTGATGCGGTAAAATTCCCACTTCCCTTTCCCCTGGCCCTGCCTACCACCACATCTTGACTTATTTATTTATACTCAACGAGTTAGAATACCGGATGTGTCTGTCAAATATCCAAAATCGGCCAAAATTAAATGGCGGCTTGAAATGATTTACCTATACAAACAGTTGTAGGTACCTAAAATTTGACGCAGTGATGACTTTAGGCAAAGAGTTACATATATATAGAGTGAGAGAACATGCGCTGCGGGTTAGTGTTGCATTCCATAGAAAATTTTACCCTAAAGAAAATTAATATGATTTATTTTTATACGTTTTTTTAAATGTTTGTGATTGTCTGCAACTCGCCCGATGTAAAGTGACAAAGTGGCCTAAGATGCAGTACGCTAAGATGTAGCTGTAGTATGTTTGTATGCTTGCATAGAAGACACCAATTTAAAAAAAACTATTTTGGTCTTGAAAAAGACCAAACATTATAGATATCTGGAAATAGTGAAACTGTTAGCAAGTTCTACAATCTGGCAGTTCGCACAATTAAAGTTGACGCAAAGCATTTTAGTACGAAATATCCGGAATCTCTATCTTGTAACCAAATAAATATTTGTATGAGTGTTAATTCATGACATTCATCTGCTGGGCACGGTTCTCCCTACAAAGGAGGTGTAGACCAAATTCAACTTATTGGACTAAATTAGGGTTTTCTCAAATTACTTAGTAGAAAGTTATAACAAATTTCGTTGAAAACATTCGTTCCTAAGAACTTAATGCAAGTTATTTCAGAGTCAAATTTTTTCTACGTAAAAAAGGAAATCAAACAAATACAATAAGTATTCATATTTTATTTTAACAGAAAAACAGATGGAACTAAGTAATTTATTTTATGCATTGATATTTTCCCATTATTGTGGGAACCCATCCTGATATTTTTAAGGGCAACAACATATACTGAATTATTTTATGGTTTTGAGTTTTGCTTTATTTACATCAATATGCACACATAAACAATAAACTTACCTGTGGAAAGTAACCTCGCTGGATTTGTTATGTTTTTGAGTGAGTGAGTCACATGCTTTTACGATGCATCTAACCATTTCGAAATATTTTTTGAAGTGCTTTCGCTCGCTTGGCCTCACACCTGGCACTGATTTGAAGTGAGCTGAGGTAATGGCTGTGGCCTTAAGTGAAGCAGCAATGCACTGAGGCGGTTAGTACGCATCTAGTACATGTACGTCAATGACTTTAGGTCTATATAAAATCGTAGCGGACAGGAATTTCGTCAAGAGGTTACAGTGATGAGTCAGTATGCGCTCTGCGGTGTAACCTGCGGATCTCTAATTTTAACCTGACTGCGAAAGAAGGTTATATTTTTCGAGTGTATTTATGTATGTTGGTACGTCCTAGAGCCTAAACGGCTTATCGTATTTTTATGTGAGTGATGTCAATAGATTCGTCTTCACCTGCAGATGGTTAAATGCTATACTAGCTGCATCCCGCGATGTTCACGTGTTAAGATACGTGGGTCTACGTCCACTTGTTCACATATGTTACATAGTGATAATAAACATTTTCACACTCATAGAATTAGTATAAAAGCAAGTAGGTATAAGATATAGACAGTACAACCGGTAAATCTCCCGCGACGTTACAGGGTTTGAGGGAGGGGTATCACCGATGTGAAGTTGGCAGCCAAACTTAGCAGCTAATATTATCCGACCAAATAAAGATGGTCTTAAAAAAATAACTGTTTTAAGTCTTTTTGCAGCCGTATAAAGGCCGGAAAATTAACAGCAACTTATAAAAATAATAAAGATAAGCCTGCAGGCGCCACGCATGATTATTTTGTAAAAAAGTTTCGATGTGATGTGTGAATTATTAAGTTAATAGAAGTACATCTTTGGCTGCTGGTAGATTTGGACCCTTTATCCCCCGAAATATGAATCAAATATGGATGATTATTAAAGCTGCATAATCAATGCATCGAACTAGAGCAATTCTAGAGCGGCTAAAAGCTTCCTTAACCCTTAAACAGCCACTGAAAAGCTTTAGTTATTTTTCTTAACTTGGTTTCTATTGCATGGTGGATTCCGACTTTTCATCCCCTGAAATATGAATCAAATGTGGATGATTATTATTGCTGCATAACAAATGCATCGAACTAGTGCAATTATAGAGCGGCTAAAAGCATCCTTAACCCTCAAACAGCCACTGAAAGACTTTCGTTATTTTTCTTAACTTGGTTTCTATTGCATGGTGGGTTCCGACCTTTCATCCCCTGAAATATGAATCAAATGTGGATGATTATTAAAGCTGCACAATCAATGCATCCAACTAGTGCAATTCTAGAGCGGCTAAAAGCTTTCTTAACCCTCAAACAGCCACTGAAAGACTTTCGTTATTTTTCTTAACTTGGTTTCTATTGCATGGTGGGTTCCGACTTTTCATCCCCTGAAATATGAATCAAATGTGGATGATTATTATTGCTGCATAACAAATGCATTGAACTAGTGCAATTCTAGAGCGGCTAAAAGCTTCCTTAACCCTTCATCGGCCACTGAAAGACTTTCGTTATTTTTCTTAACTTGGTTTTTATTGCATGGTGGATTCCGACTTTTCATCCCCTGAAATATGAATCAAATGTGAATGATTATTAAAGCTGCATAATCAATGCATCGAACTAGAGCAATTCTAGAGCGGCTAAAAGCTTTCTTAACCCTCAAACAGCCACTGAAAGACTTTCGTTATTTTTCTTAACTTGGTTTCTATTGCATGGTGGATTCCGACTTTTCATCCCCTGAAATATGAATCAAATGTGGATGATTAATAAAGCTGCACAATCAATGCATCGAAATAGAGCAATTCTAGAGCGGCTAAAAGCTTTCTTAACCCTCAAACAGCCACTGAAAGACTTTCGTTATTTTTCTTAACTTGGTTTCTATTGCATGGTGGGTTCCGACTTTTCATCCCCTGAAATATGAATCAAATGTGGATGATTATTATTGCTGCATAACAAATGCATTGAACTAGTGCAATTCTAGAGCGGCTAAAAGCTTCCTTAACCCTTCATCGGCCACTGAAAGACTTTCGTTATTTTTCTTAACTTGGTTTCTATTGCATGGTGGATTCCGACTTTTCATCCCCTGAAATATGAATCAAATGTGGATGATTATTAAAGCTGCACAATCAATGCATCGAACTAGAGCAATTCTAGAGCGGCTAAAAGCTTTCTTAACCCTCAAACAGCCACTGAAAGACTTTCGTTATTTTTCTTAACTTGGTTTCTATTGCATGGTGGGTTCCGACCTTTCATCCCCTGAAATATGGGTCAAATGCAGAAGATTATTATTGCTGCATAATCAATGCATCGAACTAGAGCAATTCTAGAGCGGCTAAAAGCTTTCTTAACCCTCAAACAGCCACTGAAAAGCTTTAGTTATTTTTCTTAACTTGGTTTCTATTGCATGGTGGGTTCCGACCTTTCATCCCCTGAAATATAGGTCAAATGCAGATGATTATTATTGCTGCATAACAAATGCATCCAACTAGTGCAATTCTAGAGCGGATAAAAGTTTCCTTAACCCTCAAACAGCCACTGAAAGACTTTTGTTACTTTTCTTAACTTGGTTTCTATTGCATGGTGGGTTCCGACCTTTCATCCCCTGAAATATGGGTCAAATGCAGAAGATTATTATTGCTGCATAATCAGTGCATCGAACTAGAGCAATTCTAGAGCGGCTAAAAGCTTTCTTAACCCTCAAACAGCCACTGAAAGACTTTCGTTATTTTTCTTAACTTGGTTTCTATTGCATGGTGGGTTCCGACCTTTCATCCCCTGAAATATGGGTCAAATGCAGAAGATTATTATTGCTGCATAATCAATGCATCGAACTAGAGCAATTCTAGAGCGGCTAAAAGCTTTCTTAACCCTCAAACAGCCACTGAAAAGCTTTAGTTATTTTTCTTAACTTGGTTTCTATTGCATGGTGGGTTCCGACCTTTCATCCCCTGAAATATAGGTCAAATGCAGATGATTATTATTGCTGCATAACAAATGCATCCAACTAGTGCAATTCTAGAGCGGATAAAAGTTTCCTTAACCCTCAAACAGCCACTGAAAGACTTTTGTTACTTTTCTTAACTTGGTTTCTATTGCATGGTGGGTTCCGACCTTTCATCCCCTGAAATATGGGTCAAATGCAGAAGATTATTATTGCTGCATAATCAGTGCATCGAACTAGAGCAATTCTAGAGCGGCTAAAAGCTTTCTTAACCCTCAAACAGCCACTGAAAGACTTTCGTTATTTTTCTTAACTTGGTTTCTATTGCATGGTGGGTTCCGACCTTTCATCCCCTGAAATATGGGTCAAATGTGGATGATTATTATTGCTGCATAACAAGTGCATCCAACTAGTGCAATTCTAGAGCGGCTAAAAGTTTCCTTAACCCTCAAACAGCCACTGAAAGACTTTCGTTATTTTTCTTAACTTGGTTTCTATTGCATGGTGGATTCCGACTTTTCATCCCCTGAAATATGAATCAAATGTGGATGATTATTAAAGCTGCATAATCAATGCATCGAACTAGAGCAATTCTAGAGCGGCTAAAAGCTTTCTTAACCCTCAAACAGCCACTGAAAGACTTTCGTTATTTTTCTTAACTTGGTTTCTATTGCATGGTGGGTTCCGACTTTTCATCCCCTGAAATATGAATCAAATGTGGATGATTATTATTGCTGCATAACAAATGCATCCAACTAGTGCAATTCTAGAGCGGCTAAAAGCTTCCTTAAATCTTAAACAGCCACTGAAAAGCTTTAGTTATTTTTCTTAACTTGGTCTCTATTGCATGGTTGATTTCGACCTTTCATCTCCTAAAAATGAATTAAATGCAAATGAATATAATAGCTTCGTAACCAATGAATTGAAAAAATGCAATTCTATAGCGAAAAGTTTCCTTAATCCTTAAATAAAACACAATAATATTATTTTCTTTAAGTACACAGGTGCTCTCCTTTAGGTAAGGATAATACGTTCCTTAGTAAACCCAAGTAATAGAAGTAAAATTGTGAATGCTTAAGTTTTTTTTCTTTTTAGTCTTGGAAACGAAGAAAATAAAAAAGAAGCTTATCAAACAAAAGTTCAGCATGTACTACAAGAAAAAGGAATAACCAATAATATAACTGACATAATAATACCTGAACATGTAGTACAAAATGACAGCTATAATTTTGGAGCTGTAATTATTAAAATCTTCGAAGCTATGGTAAAGAATGAGGATTTAAAAACGTCGACAAATTTTGATGCATACCGAAAAGAGCTAAAAAAATTACTTGTCACTCGGAGCGAAAATATGAAAGAGAAATGTTTGTCATGTGGTTGTGCGATTCGAGAAATGGACAAATATTATAAATGTAGTAAATGTAAGAGAAAGATACACCGTATTTGTTCATTCACTCCAGCTGAAATCAAAACTATTGAATTAACAAAGTCAATAGAAAAAACTTGCTACGTTTGTAAACATTACACAGCAACAAACACTGTGCAAATGTTGCCGGCCCAGTAAAAAATTTGCTGAAATTTTTTGTGCAATAAAGTATCGGCAAGAAATTGCAGGAGCGTTGTACTACTGTATGAGGGTTAAGGAAGCTTTTAGCCGCTCTAGAATTGCACTAGTTGGATGCATTTGTTATGCAGCAATAATAATCATCCACATTTGATTCATATTTCAGGGGATGAAAAGTCGGAATCCAGCATGCAATAGAAACCAAGTTAAGAAAAATAACGAAAGTCTTTCAGTGGCTGTTTGAATGTTAAGAAAGCTTTTAGCCGCTCTAGAATTGCACTAGTTGGATGCATTTGTTATGCAGCAATAATAATCATCCACATTTGATTCATATTTCAGGGGATGAAAAGTCGGAATCCACCATGCAATAGAAACCAAGTTAAGAAAAATAACGAAAGTCTTTCAGTGGCCGATGAAGGGTTAAGGAAGCTTTTAGCCGCTCTAGAATTGGACTAGTTCGATGCACTTGTTATGCAGCAATAATAATCATCTGCATTTGACCTAAATTTCAGGGGATGAAAGGTCGGAACCCACCATGCAATAGAAACCAAGTTAAGAAAAATAACGAAAGTCTTTCAGTGGCTGTTTGAGGGTTAAGAAAGCTTTTAGCCGCTCTAGAATTGCTCTAGTTCGATGCATTGATTGTGCAGCTTTTATAATCATCCACATTTGATTCATATTTCAGGGGATGAAAAGTCGGAATCCACCATGCAATAGAAACCAAGTTAAGAAAAATAACTAAAGCTTTTCAGTGGCTGTTTAAGATTTAAGGAAGCTTTTAGCCGCTCTAGAATTGCACTCGTTGGATGCATTTGTTATGCAGCAATAATAATCATCCACATTTGATTCATATTTCAGGGGATGAAAAGTCGGAATCCACCATGCAATAGAAACCAAGTTAAGAAAAATAACTAAAGCTTTTCAGTGGCTGTTTAAGATTTAAGGAAGCTTTTAGCCGCTCTAGAATTGCACTCGTTGGATGCATTTGTTATGCAGCAATAATAATCATCCACATTTGATTCATATTTCAGGGGATGAAAAGTCGGAATCCACCATGCAATAGAAACCAAGTTAAGAAAAATAACGAAAGTCTTTCAGTGGCCGATGAAGGGTTAAGGAAGCTTTTAGGCGCTCTAGAATTGCACTAGTTCGATGCATTTGTTATGCAGCAATAATAATCATCTGCATTTGACCTATATTTCAGGGGATGAAAGGTCGGAACCCACCATGCAATAGAAACCAAGTTAAGAAAAATAACGAAAGTCTTTCAGTGGCTGTTTGAGGGTTAAGGAAGCTTTTAGCCGCTCTTGAATTGCACTAGTTCGATGCACTTGTTATGCAGCAATAATAATCATCTGCATTTGACCTAAATTTCAGGGGATGAAAGGTCGGAACCCACCATGCAATAGAAACCAAGTTAAGAAAAATAACGAAAGCCTTTCAGTGGCTGTTTGAGGGTTAAGAAAGCTTTTAGCCTTTCTAGAATTGCTCTAGTTCAATGCACTGATTATGCAGCAATAATAATCATCTGCATTTGACCCATATTTCAGGGGATGAAAGGTCGGAACCCACCATGCAATAGAAACCAAGTTAAGAAAAATAACTAAAGCTTTTCAGTGGCTGTTTGAGGGTTAAGAAAGCTTTTAGCCTTTCTAGAATTGCTCTAGTTCAATGCAATGATTATGCAGCAATAATAATCATCTGCATTTGACCCATATTTCAGGGGATGAAAGGTCGGAACCCACCATGCAATAGAAACCAAGTTAAGAAAAATAACTAAAGCTTTTCAGTGGCTGTTTAAGATATAAGGAAGCTTTTAGCCGCTCTAGAATTGCACTAGTTGGATGCATTTGTTATGCAGCAATAATAATCATCCACATTTGATTCATATTTCAGGGGATGAAAAGTCGGAATCCACCATGCAATAGAAACCAAGTTAAAAAAAATAACGAAAGTCTTTCAGTGGCTGTTTGAGGGTTAAGGAAGCTTTTAGCCGCTCTTGAATTGCACTAGTTCGATGCACTTGTTATGCAGCAATAATAATCATCTGCATTTGACCTAAATTTCAGGGGATGAAAGGTCGGAACCCACCATGCAATAGAAACCAAGTTAAGAAAAATAACGAAAGTCTTTCAGTGGCTGTTTGAGGGTTAAGAAAGCTTTTAGCCTTTCTAGAATTGCTCTAGTTCAATGCACTGATTATGCAGCAATAATAATCATCTGCATTTGACCCATATTTCAGGGGATGAAAGGTCGGAACCCACCATGCAATAGAAACCAAGTTAAGAAAAATAACTAAAGCTTTTCAGTGGCTGTTTGAGGGTTAAGAAAGCTTTTAGCCTTTCTAGAATTGCTCTAGTTCAATGCAATGATTATGCAGCAATAATAATCATCTGCATTTGACCCATATTTCAGGGGATGAAAGGTCGGAACCCACCATGCAATAGAAACCAAGTTAAGAAAAATAACTAAAGCTTTTCAGTGGCTGTTTAAGATATAAGGAAGCTTTTAGCCGCTCTAGAATTGCACTAGTTGGATGCATTTGTTATGCAGCAATAATAATCATCCACATTTGATTCATATTTCAGGGGATGAAAAGTCGGAATCCACCATGCAATAGAAACCAAGTTAAGAAAAATAACGAAAGTCTTTCAGTGGCCGATGAAGGGTTAAGGAAGCTTTTAGCCGCTCTAGAATTGCACTAGTTCGATGCATTTGTTATGCAGCAATAATAATCATCTGCATTTGACCTATATTTCAGGGGATGAAAGGTCGGAACCCACCATGCAATAGAAACCAAGTTAAGAAAAATAACGAAAGTCTTTCAGTGGCTGTTTGAGGGTTAAGGAAGCTTTTAGCCGCTCTTGAATTGCACTAGTTCGATGCACTTGTTATGCAGCAATAATAATCATCTGCATTTGACCTAAATTTCAGGGGATGAAAGGTCGGAACCCACCATGCAATAGAAACCAAGTTAAGAAAAATAACTAAAGCTTTTCAGTGGCTGTTTAAGATTTAAGGAAGCTTTTAGCCGCTCTAGAATTGCACTCGTTGGATGCATTTGTTATGCAGCAATAATAATCATCCACATTTGATTCATATTTCAGGGGATGAAAAGTCGGAATCCACCATGCAATAGAAACCAAGTTAAGAAAAATAACGAAAGTCTTTCAGTGGCCGATGAAGGGTTAAGGAAGCTTTTAGCCGCTCTAGAATTGCACTAGTTCGATGCATTTGTTATGCAGCAATAATAATCATCTGCATTTGACCTATATTTCAGGGGATGAAAGGTCGGAACCCACCATGCAATAGAAACCAAGTTAAGAAAAATAACGAAAGTCTTTCAGTGGCTGTTTGAGGGTTAAGGAAGCTTTTAGCCGCTCTTGAATTGCACTAGTTCGATGCACTTGTTATGCAGCAATAATAATCATCTGCATTTGACCTAAATTTCAGGGGATGAAAGGTCGGAACCCACCATGCAATAGAAACCAAGTTAAGAAAAATAACGAAAGCCTTTCAGTGGCTGTTTGAGGGTTAAGAAAGCTTTTAGCCTTTCTAGAATTGCTCTAGTTCAATGCACTGATTATGCAGCAATAATAATCATCTGCATTTGACCTATATTTCAGGGGATGAAAGGTCGGAACCCACCATGCAATAGAAACCAAGTTAAGAAAAATAACTAAAGCTTTTCAGTGGCTGTTTGAGGGTTAAGAAAGCTTTTAGCCTTTCTAAAATTGCTCTAGTTCAATGCACTGATTATGCAGCAATAATAATCATCTGCATTTGACCCATATTTCAGGGGATGAAAGGTCGGAACCCACCATGCAATAGAAACCAAGTTAAGAAAAATAACTAAAGCTTTTCAGTGGCTGTTTGAGGGTTAAGAAAGCTTTAAGCCGCTCTAGAATTGCACTAGTTGGATGCATTTGTTATGCAGCAATAAGATTCATCCACATTTGATTCATATTTCAGGGGATGAAAAGTCGGAATCCACCATGCAATAGAAACCAAGTTAAGAAAAATAACGAAAGTCTTTCAGTGGCTGTTTGAGGGTTAAGAAAGCTTTTAGCCGCTCTAGAATTGCACTAGTTGGATGCATTGATTGTGCAGCTTTAATAATCATCCACATTTGATTCATATTTCAGGGGATGAAAGGTCGGAACCCACCATGCAATAGAAACCAAGTTAAGAAAAATAACGAAAGTCTTTCAGTGGCTGTTTGAGGGTTAAGGATGCTTTTAGCCGCTCTATAATTGCACTAGTTCGATGCATTTGTTATGCAGCAATAATAATCATCCACATTTGATTCATATTGCAGGGGATGAAAAGTCGGAATCCACCATGCAATAGAAACCAAGTTAAGAAAAATAACTAAAGCTTTTCAGTGGCTGTTTAAGGGTTAAGGAAGCTTTTAGCCGCTCTAGAATTGCTCTAGTTCGATGCATTGATTATGCAGCTTTAATAATCATCCATATTTGATTCATATTTCGGGGGATAAAGGGTCCAAATCTACCAGCAGCCAAAGATGTACTTCTATTAACTTAATAATTCACACATCACATCGAAACTTTTTTACAAAATAATCATGCGTGGCGCCTGCAGGCTTATCTTTATTATTTTTATAAGTTGCTGTTAATTTTCCGGCCTTTATACCGCTGCAAAAAGACTTAAAACAGTTATTTTTTTAAGACCATCTTTATTTGGTCGGATAATATTAGCTGCTAAGTTTGGCTGCTAACTTCACATCGGTAGGGGTATCGATGCACATGTAATTATAAAAAAATACCTAAGATTCATAATTTTGTATTTAAATGAAGTATAAATCGATTGCTATCAGCGATAAGGCCGCCTCTTACTACACTGCCACTGATAAACCTTTTTTTTATTCATACTGTATTGCTTTATCTGAATAAAATAAAGTGTTTTCTATCAATCTGTTATATAATATGCTCCGACGTGCCTTTTTACCCCGCAACACACTACATAGTTATTTCTCATGTTAATAATACTTAATTTACCGACTGAAATTATTGCTTGCGTGTAGTCTGCAGACCATATTCAGTACGTTTGCAGCAGATCACAGGTTCAGATAAGTGAAGGAATATTCTGCAGCATCATTGGACGAGCCATGGCTTCTGTGCCACAATACTTTAAAGGAAAATCTGTCTTTATCACAGGAGGTTCAGGGTTTTTGGGGAAGGTATGTTTTATCACACTAATATTAACATTGTTTGTATGTGTCCGAAGATCCATATCCATCTTTGTTCCTTTACGCTAAAACGGGTATTGGAGTGAAACTCAGCACGAAGATATCTTATTATCTTCGTGCTGAGATAATAAGATATCTTGCTGATCTTGGAAAATTTAATTAATTTCATTTAAGTAATTTCAATCAATCACACATTATGTATATTGAGTTATGGGGACTCGCATAATCTTGTAATAAATAGTCCCATTGTAAAAGCATTAAGGTACGTTATCGTTAGTAGGTACCTAGAAGATGATTGAATAAAATGAAATTGAGTATGTCATTATTAGTAGCAGAGACCCGCGGCGTTGTCCGCTATATAAAATAGAATTTACAGAAGTTTTCAAAACTTTAAACCACTATTTTTCGAAATTCAACACCTAAAGAGGTCATCCCTTTAGGTGTTAGGAATTTCCAAAGAACCTTTTTTAGTACACAAAAATAAAATAAATAATAATGTCGTAAAAATTCTTATCTTATCTTGGAAAATTTAATTACTTGCATGGGATGATCAAATTTTAATATAACTAATATTATATTATTAGGACAAATGTTTGTATGTGTGTGTGAGTTTGTTACTCCTACACGCTAAAATGGCTAAACGTTTTTGAGTGACATTTAATTTTCTCAAAACTTAGGCCCAGAATTAAAACTTAGGCTAATTTTTATCCCGGAAAATTTAAGTGTTCCCGTGGGATGATCAAATTGTAATTTCCACCCTGGGTAAAACCGTAAGGCGAAGCTAGTTATACAATACTGGGTTAGGGTTAGAGAGACTAAGTAAAAGTGCCACTATACTCATTCCAATGAACGAGTTGTATTGACCAATACTGAATTCTAAAAAAAGAAAAACAGCTGTGTCATACTTTTTCTGTTACTTATTACTAGATGCCCGTCCCGTAAAAAAAGGTTTATTGTAGATATAGATATGTTATATAATATTTAAGATCATTTTTTTGTTCCTTTAGAACATCCTGAACCGTAAAAGTGTTTAGATGTTTTAATATAATCGCTAATAATAATATACTTAATATGTATTTTAATAGGTACGAGATAGGTATTAAATATAATTCATTAAATAAGGTGATTACTTAAATCAAAGAGTCACAGATAGGTATGATCTCCATTTTAAAAGTAACCCGCCCAACACTGGCGTAAGTGTACCCAATCATCGAAGAAAAGAAATTTGGTCTCTTATATCGATGTACCCAATACACTAGCTGCATTGCTCGCTTGATAGCAATAGAAAATGGAGAACGGCGTAGAATATTTTTGTATGATTTCAGGTACTAATATATAAATTGCTGAAAAGCTGTCCTGATGTCAAAGTGATATATTTGCTGATGAGGCAGAAAAAGGGAGTGAGCTGTGAAGGAAGGCTTCTTGAGCTATGTAGTAACAAAGTAAGTAAAGCATCGATAAAAAATAAGGACGTAGAAGTAGACCTTTTTTATACAGGTCTGGGATGTACCTACTAAGCCGAAAAGGAGAGAAACTATACTCGTTAAGAACAAAGAACCCTGATTCCAAGAAAAATCTGAATTAAGAACTGAAAAAATTATCTGTTCTTAGGAAGTAGTTTATTAATCGTCGACGAAATGTATGATACAGATTCAGAATTGACAACATTTAAAAATTTATTGACTCTCCATTTTTATTACCATAATGGAAAGATCAAATAACGTTTCTTTTTTATTTTATTAAGAATTTTAAAAATTTAAATAAAGTTCGTAATAATGTTATTCTCGTATGAAACTCGTAATAAAAGAAACAAAGAACAAAAATACATATAATTGATGACACAATTACGAGCTTCGTTCGAGAATAATATTATTCCGAACTTTATTTGGATTATAAAATATCTCTGAAAACGTAATTATTACATTATGAATAAAATAAAAAATTGAATTACGTTATTTTTCATTTGTTTTTCCATTAGGTATCGTAATAAAAATTACAGGTCAAGAATTTTAAATGTTGTCAATTCGTACCTAACCGATAACAAAGGTCGATTCCGTTGTTTTAGTTTATTTAATGATAATTACTTCTCCTATTAAGAATTCTTCAGCCTATTCATAAGCAACGGGTTCCGTAAATCAAACGCAATATGAATCCAGTAAATTTAGTTTCATTTCAAAGCATAGCAAATCGTTAGACCTTAAGGTCAAGATATCCCTTCTGCATATACATTTACGTGTTAAGGAATTATACTACCTACTTATATTAATATAATGATGAAAAATGAATATTACAACAAGAACTATCAATTAAGTGAATATGCTAATTATGCGATAAATAATCTTCATACATTTGTTGCGTGCTAAAAATTGTTCTTAATTTTTTTCCAAGTTTCCGCCGCACAGATCGTTTTAAGTAATTTCAATCAATCATCACAATTTATTACACATTATGTATATTGAGTTATAATAATAATAATAATAACTCGCATAATCTTGTAATAAATAGTCCCATTGTAAAAGCATTAAGGTACGTTATCGTTAGTAGGTACCTACAAGATGATTGAATAAAATGAAATTGAGTATGTCATTATTAGTAGCAGAGACCCGCGGCGTTGTCCGCTATATAAAATAGAATTTACAGAAGTTTTCAAAACTTTAAACCCCTATTTTTCGAAATTCAACACCTAAAGGGGTTATCTCTTATATAAATCTCTTTATAAATCCCTTTAGGTGTTAGAAATTTCCAAAGAACCTTTCTTTGTACACAAAAATAAAATAAATAATAATGTCGTAAAATTTTTAGTCCAGACTGACTGATATTTTCTAGGAATCAACGTACAGTCTAGACTGCTAAATCCATAGACATGAAATTCGGAGGTGTATTCATGTATCCTACACATGTTTAATAGTATTAAAATTTATTTTCGAAGGCCTTCGATACTCTGAGAGAAGTGAATCCAGAGTTCTCCAAGAAGCTGAGGTTGATAGCTGGAGATATCATGGAAGATGGACTCGGGATCTCTGACGAAGATAAGCAGGAGTTGCAGAGCCAGTGCAATATCATCTTCCATAGCGCTGCTTGCGTCAGGTAACTCCGAAGCCTTCAAGAAGGAGTAGGAAGTAGGGACGGGAATATTCTTTCCCGTTGTTCAGATTTATTTGACAGTAAATAAGACATAGAAAATGGTACGATAAAAGCAAAAATAGTTTTACATTTAATTATGTTACAAACGTTAAGATGGTCAACCGTGAGCCTATTTTAACTAAAATATATAATTATCTTAGGCGTTACAAAAAATTTTCGACAGTCAGTTCACCACTGATTAACATCAGTTTAGTAGAGTTGATTGACGAATGGTTAGTGGAGTCGATTGCCGTGCAAAAGGCACGAAGTATACGATTCCACGAAACATGTAAAAAGATCCTGAGCTACCGGTGGAGGAAAACATCGTGAGGAAAACATAGCACGGTGGTAGGGCGTTTTCTAAGGCTCGCCTGGCTAGCTACCGTCCCCAAATTGTAAAATCTGTCTCACCTAACGGTGAGTTCCGGCATCCTTCTATGAGAGCGTGTATTCCAGACTAGGCGTGCTCTATTTAGAGCTACAGTGTCTCAGACTTCCGTGGTAATGCGAGCTTGTGGTCAAATGCCTAGTTGTGTTGGATAAAAATGCTTGCGTATTCATTATGAATTCGTCTCTCATTATTTTTATCTTTGCCTGATTATTTGTTATTTTAGTATTTATAAAAAATCATTTTTGAGTAAAATTTTCAGTAAGTTGATTATCCCGGGTCCAACTCTTGTTATTTTTTTATGTCACTTTCCATTCAGTTGGTAGTTCTTTGGTTCTGACCAAAAACCGACCATGTGTGCTTAAAACTTAACAACTTCGCTGCCGGCATGATTATGAGGGTTGGCTTGTGGAAATCCGATATGTTTTTTTTTTCATAATATGTATTGGGCACATACCTAAAGCATATTACAATACATGTTTAATTATTATTATTATACATTACTATCAAAAAAAAAAACAAAAAAAAAACGCATATATGCGGGCCCGACACTGGGGTCGAAAATTTCAATCCCTGTGCCGGGTCCCGCAAATTAGCGGAGTGGTTTATTTTATGAATAATCGTATATTTATGTGGTTTGGACAAGAAATATCGTACTTTTCTTAAATTATAATACTCCCGAAAAGAATCACTAGAGTTTTACACATACTTAACTTAGAAAAATAGAGTAAAAATCGAAATAAAGTTCGGTCGTTTAGGCCGCGAGGGCCCCGGTTGATCACTCATAATTGAACGCTAATCATCAAAATAAAACTCAATTTTCAAAAACCAACACTATACAACAATTTTGAAACATTCGAGCGTAATGCCAACCTATAAACGTGTTGCCAAGTGCGGTGCCGGACGAGTACTAAAGCATACAAACGGAGCGGTGCTACTTCGCTAATATGCAGAGCTGGCACCCCGCGCTTAACCCGTGCCCCGCGAATTTGCGGGGTCGGCACTGAAGTTGTTAAGGACTTCTCTAGCTTTTGCTTTTGATAATATTATTTATAATTTTTGTATGTTGTCCGAATCAGGAGCATCTGTAATAAATATATTACCAATCTTCGTGTATTACGAGTAAATGCGGCGGTAGTAACGGCAAAATGCTGGAAAGTACAATTATTGGTGGTTTTTGATTTAGTCAATTTAAATATCTTAGCTAGCTTCCACACGCTCGTATTATTAAAATATAGTCACAAGTAAAACCTAATATTTATATACAGAGTTATCGGTTATTGGTGTACTAAACCGAAAGGGGGTCGCTGTTTCATACATTTTGTCGACGACCGATCAACTTTTTGTAAGGAACAGCTGCTCTTTTTTTCTCGAATTCAGAGTTGACCCCAAATTGAAAGTTGTTTCTTAGGCATAGCATAGTTACCCCCTTTCGGCTTAGTACACCTCTAACCGATAACCCTTAACTAGCGACTAGCAAAAGAACGCCTCAGATATCACGATAAAGACTTCTAGACTTAAGACTAGCTCTTCCAAGAAACATGTAAAAGCAAGAACAACTTATTGCACTATTTATATCACTTTTAGAACTATTTCTTCTAATAAATTAACACATTGTCTACTGTTTGTTACCAGATTTGATCAGAAGCTGAAGGATGCTGTAAACATGAACGTCAGGGGTACTTTAAGAATATTAATGTTAGCAGAATCTATGAAAAACTTAGAGGTAATGCTGAACTTCACAATATCATCCAATTCTTCATATACTAAGTGGAGTCAGTATAGTACTTTTCTCTTATCATTTATAACTAGTTTTTTTTTTCCATTCCCTCTATTTATTATTACCTGCCTGTACCTACCTGTACCTGTACCTACCTGTACCTGTACCTAGTAACCGACTTCAATTCCGTAGGCAAATAATACAAAATTCAGTGACATTAGCTTATAAAAACTACTAGACTTATTTGGATCTACTTCTCCACTGCTGAATTAGACTACTCTACATGAATATGCTATCTAACCAAACAGAGGCTCAGTTGTGAAGAACTGTAATTGATTACGGTAAACCACTCTGTCTACCTAAGTCATCGTCACAATCAATAGCATCGTCAGCCTGTATCAACTCATTAAGTCCCAGGTACTTTATCTCCTATCCCTAGTGCCATTGGTAATCCCGTTCACATCATTCTTGTACTGGATCTTATGTCATTCTGGTGATCTGCCTATCGGGCGTATGATCTCAACCTGGCCTCTCAAAGTCGTCTATAGGTCATTACTCAATATTTCTCTCCTCAATGATTTACAAGATCGTAATAAATTAACTTGTGAATCCATTTGCAGGTGCTAGTTCACCTATCCACTGCATATTGCCGGTGCTACTTGCCAGTGTTAGAAGAACAGCTGTACCCAGCTGTACACAGCCCTCGACGGATAATGGATATGGTGGATTGGATGGACGATGACCTTCTCGCTCATGTGGAGCCTAAGTAAGAAGCTCTTGAACTACTAAGAATTGATGGAGTAGAGTATCTTCATTTGTGCTAGACAAAAAACGTTCCTTGGGCTCAATGTGATGCGAGCGACAAGCTCGCATCACATTGAGCACGGCGTGGTCCCTTAAACTCAAATTGATTGGCTAGTAGTACGCCGGAGATACTTGCATCCGACTTTTAACAAAGTGGTAAGTATTGGTTCACTAAGACCATGTAATGTTTTTACGGTGAACTACCGCATTTGAGTTCTGATATTTATTATTCCAAACAAGTTCTTATACTCGTCAGAATTGATCGTAAGTTTCTGCAGAACTCCAGAATTACTCTTTTTGTCATCTCTTAATGGTTGATCAAATAATACTCCATTTAGAAACAGAATGTTTTTGAAGCAAATTGACCTTTTCAATATTTAAATCTCAAGTTCATGCGTTTGACCATAAACATAAAAGTAATAATGTAGTAAACTTAAAACAAGGAAAGACAATACAGAGAGAGGTGTTAGAGATTACAGAGAGAGGAAACTCCTGACAATAATAATATTATAACTTAAGTTTAGTTAGAGCGACAAGCTCGCATCTAGAGTTAAAAACTTATATGCCCTTTTTGATTTTTTGTTTCAGGCTTATAGAATCTGAACCCAACACGTATTCTTACACAAAAGCCATCACCGAAGACCTCGTGGCTGAATATGGAGACAAATTCCCAACGGCAATCGCAAGACCATCAATAGGTAATGCAAGTAGGACAACAACAAGCTAGAAGCGACTTCAAAAATCCCGAGTGCATAAACTTTAGACCATTGTATTTTAACGAGAGAAACCGCGAGAAGCAACGAGTATTACTAATCTGCTAGTGATAATAATTCGGAAACCATTTCGAGATATTGTAATGTTGAGTTCATACTAAAATTACCAGACTTTTTACCGACTTTCTTCCTAGTTATTTACAGAAAACTGATGAAAAATATTCTCGTATTTATGTTAAGAGCATCAGATGCCACCAATAAAAATATATTATTGTATCTTTCATCTGTGAAGCATATCAAAACAAACAACAAAAATACAGATAATTAATAACATCATTTTTTTACGAGCTTTTGACGAGAATAACATTATGCTGAATTGTTCTTATATTTTTAAAAATCTGAAATGTTGTCAATTGTCAACTGGTTTAGATACTAAACATACTTACATAAGTACAAACATACACTCGAAAACTTCTTTTAGGCAGTCAGGTAAAACACTGCATTGATCAAATGCACGATAAGAAATATCACCACAGCCACTTTAGCTTATCTAAGTACGACAGAGTAGATTAAGATTTGACATACTTGCTCCGGTTGAAAGTTGGGATCGTACGGAACGTATCGCGTCTACTTTTATTGTACGAACTGCCAGAATGTGGAACTCGATGCCGGCTTATCTATTTCCTGATAGCTATTATCTGGGCCGTATTAAGTTACGAGTGAAGCGAGCCCCATCTTAGGCATCGTCTCTTCACATCAGAGGTGCGGTCAAACGTAAAGTCGTCTACAAAAAAAGAGAATCTCATCCTCATTACAAATTGTTTTTCTTCTTCTACTTTCTTACGGGGATTTGGCTTCACACTACAAATTACATATACTACGACGGACATCAATTTTTATTTTTTTATTGCCCTAATTTTCAGGACTTCTTTTTAAACAGGTAAATATTTAGTTTCATCTCAAAAAAATAATTGATTAATGAGTTAATTTAGTTTTCGTTTGACAGTGATAGCATCATGGAAGGAGCCGGTGCCGGGTTGGATAGACAACATGCAGGGACCTACTGGTCTTATCATTGGCAGTGGCAAAGGTATACATAATAATAACGAAACTATAATTGGGCCTTTACAAGAATCAGGTACAAGTCCCCCAGAAAACCCGTCTTCATAAACAATATATACCACTCAATCAACTCTCACTCTTGTTTTATTATAAATAAACTAGGTTTACCCGCGACTTCACCGGCTTTCTGTCTGTTTTCTCGGAAAAATATGTGCAAAACCTTTTAGAAACCACGCATAAAAGCAAAGATACCTATTTAACTTTTACGTCAATTATTAATTGCTCATATTCTACTCGTATGTTGAGCTTCTGTGGTGCTGTGCTAAATTTTTGTATTGTATTGTATACAAGCTGACCCGATAACCTCGTACCGCGTAAGTGTCGATAAATGATGTCAATTACGTGAGGTGTAAACTTCGCAAGATGGCGGCGATTTGAAGAAAAGGTGCAACTCGCTAAGTGCTATAGCTCGCCATTTAGCTCCGCTAAATTTTTTAAATTGCTGCACTATTTTCTTAATTTTTTTACATGTAAGTTACCTTTTACTAAGTGTTAAAAAAGAAATCGGTAAAGCCGTTCTCAAACTACAGTGTGACTAGGAAATCATAGTCCATAAATTTTTGGTACAAAAATGATCCACGCATTAAATTAAAAGTATTCTTTGAAGATAATTTTTATATAAGTGAATAAATCTAGAATAAGTGTTAATTTTTAGTGTTTATTTGGCTTATACACATTAATTTTTTTGTTTAAGTAGATATTTTATCATTAGCTTTACACGTAATACGAATAGAATAGAATAAGTAAAATACCTAATATTGTTGTTAGTTATGAACTATACTCGTAGTACATGAATTTGTACCTAACTGTAAGAACACTGTCTTGGCCTGTACTAAGCTATACCCTAACATTTAAACCATGTAAATGTTATTATTAATAAGTAATTATTATTTATGTACCTATGTTGCTGGAAATAAATGAATACGAATATATGAAAGAGTTTCATTTTCATATAGATAACTTACTGAATCCTTTCGATATAATAATTTGGTCTTATACTTTCCAGGCGTGATTCGTTCTATGCACTGCGAACCCTCCTACGCTGCCGATGCAATGTCGGTGGATGTGATTGTCAACGCTTGCATACTCATCGCATATACCACTGCTTTGCATAAGTAAGTATAAGTATTTATAAAGGTATTCGCTACAAGTCAACGCAGAACCTAAGCCGCTGAACTTAGAGGCATTAAATTTGTAGGGTATATACTCATTATATAGAGTGTAGTAAGAGATATTTTTATTAGAATTCCTTTTTGAGAAAAAATGGTTCAATTACAATACGGATACTCAAAGATAATGGATACTTAGATACGGATATTCTAAGCTATGTTAACTTCTTTTTATTTAATACTAGCTGACCTGGCAATCTTTGTTCCACCTTAGAGGCAATAAATTAACAAATATTGGATTTTAATAAGTTTCGAAAAAAATAAAATATTATGTCCATCTCCTGGTTCGAAGCTATGTCCCCACCAATTTTTAGCGAAATTAGTTCAGCCGTTCTTGAGTTGTAAATAGTATAACTATAACACGACTTCCTTATATATATTTATGTAACACCTGTGAGGTCAGCTACTTGCTAGTCTTAAATAAAATATTTCGTAATTATTATGCTCCGCAGAAGCTTTGTACTCCATCATCAAATGCTAAACAGAGTGACAGTTTGATCACTCTTATTATTCTCCGACATAATTCCGATTCCAAGTTTGCATGTAAAGTTTAATAATAAATATAATTAAATATAGTAACAATAACTTAAAATAAAAATACCATTGCTTAAATTTTTCAATCGCGGGTGCAAAATTATAGTCATGTTTACCTTCATTAAATTTCAGACCACGGCAGACACGAGTTTATAACCTGACTCTTTCTGGTATGATAAAAATGACATGGGGAGAAATTATAAAGATAGGTAAGAAAACCATTTTTATTTGAGGAGGTACCCGTTTGAATTATTATTTTAGCGCTTTTTTTAATTATTATTTTTGAAATATGATTTTAGCTCATTAGCTCAAGTATTTGTTTGTCTGTCAATTATTGTACTGAGATAGATTACCGTCCGAGAAAGGCAGGAAAAAGGTACGATGGCTTTGAAAGTCTATCTTAAGGTTTCAGGTCTTGTTTTGTTGTGTATGTGTTTCTGACTATTGCATGACAAAGAAGAAATCATCAGGATTGGATCATGCCAATTTGTTATACTCCTTGCCTCTCATTGATTAGAATAAATATACCAATATGGGTTTTTTTAAGAAATGTTTCAATTTTTTTAAATTTTCCAGGCAGTAAACTGACCAATGAGTTTCCGTACACCATAGCGCTATGGTACCCTGGTGGTACCCTCAAATCCTACTGGTTCACTCATCAGATCAGCGTTTTATTATTCCACATGATACCCGCTTATGTGGTTGACGCACTACTGTTTCTTGCTAGAAGGAAGACTTTGTAAGTTTTAATAAGAATTAAGGCCTTTATTTGCAGGGATCTTTCCTTTTTTCGATTTTTACGACGCATGCACCAATTTGTTTTTTTTTTATCGACGGGATGAACAAGTGTCACTCCCCACAGATAATATCAAATAAATATTATCAAAATCGGTGCAGGAATTTAGTAAAAATCTTAAAAGAAGGGTTATGTTTTCGAATGAATGTTTATATCATTTGATTTGTAGGTAAGCATGTACTTGTATGTCTCTCTTTGTGACCCTCAACAGCCTAAAGCAGTAGATTGTCTTCCGCGAGGTGTCATTGTATTTGTTTTCATTTGCATGATCAGGTAGTCTTATTACTATCTGACAACATCAATCAATTTATAATTATATATAATATATTGATTGTATCCCGAGGTGGCACTCGTTACAATACAAGGTTAAGGTTTTTTCGGTGGGGTTTGTTAAGTCTCATTTAATCGCTTGTTTTATTTCAGCATGGTACGCTTGCAAAAGCGTATAAGCAACGGCCTCCTCCTATTGCAATACTACACTACAAAAGAATGGTATTTCGACAATGACAACTTCAAATCTTTGCATCGCCATCTGTCGCCTGAAGACAAAACTACTTTTTTTACCGATATAACGTCAGTGAATGTTGAAGAATATTTTAAACAATTTATTTTGGGGATAAGAGAGTATGTATGTAAAGAAGATCCATCGAACCTTCCCCGAGCGAGAAAACTTAATAGAATGTGAGTTAGTTATGTTTCATTACTAAGATATTTTTATAGGTTCAAGGCATTTCTTATTAGTACCTACTAAAATCTAAGTCTAAGCCTAATAAGCAATTACTAAGTTAAACTTCTATAAATTAATGTCTCTAAAATGTGACCATAAACACTTTTTAAGTGACTATACAAAACGAGAAGATTCTTAAATTTTAGACTTTTTTGTGTAGGTATGCTCCCCGCTTGCTCTAGCTCGGGCTAATTCAAAAATGGTTTAAACGTATCCTTTGCAGGCAGTCCTATACCAGGTATATTTTATCATAATCATTCCAGTTATCCAGTAGTTTGGTTATTAAAACAAAATAACTGAAAAATTATATGTTACCTATATGTGGGCGCCTGTCAAATTAAAGTCAGTTTCTATAGTAGTATTAGTCACTTTTTAAAGTATTATTTGTACTATTAACTGCCCATATTTTTAACCGACTTAAAAAATGAGTAGATATATCGGTTTTTTTAATTATTCCCGTTAAAAAATGTTACTAAATTTTGGTGCAGAATTTTTCTTATAAATGAAACTAACTGAAATATTTTTAAACGGTGTTTTACTTTTTTAAAGTATTAATTGAAAATCAACATATATTTTTTCAGGCTATACATCGCGGACCGCACTGTGAAGATAGCATTCTACATGCTCTTAGCGTGGTTTTTATATACTTATGCGTATGTCTTCACGATCTGCCTAGAAAATTTTGATCAGGCGCTCAAGAAACTCCTACCTAGTTGAAGCTTTTCAGTTTTTTTTTTATTCTACTCAGATTAATGGAGGCGGCAAAGAATATTCATACAAATGTACCTATTCCCCAATCTTTTACTTTCCTCGTGAGCAGGCGAGTCTTACCCGTTATGTATGATTTATCAGTCACCCTGTATAGCTCCGAGTCTAGGTGGAGTGTAGTCAAAGGCCCCAAAATCTACATTAGCACAATATTACCAGGTATTAGGTAAATAAAATGTTCGATTTTATTGGTTTCTGCAGTTTTATTTATAGCTATAAGAAAAAAAACAAAATATCTTTAGTTCCCTTTATATAGAATATAAACATGTTAGATAAATCCCAAAGAATAAAGTTGGCAAAAGAGCGTTGAACACTTTGATAAATATTAATATGATATAATTAGACCCGGAATATTGTGGAAATGGAAATAGCATACATGTGCAACATGTGCAACAGAACCATTTTACTTCGGCTAAGCCAATGCTAAAGTGGTCTCCACGCTTATTATTCGAATACCTACAATTCGATATTGAATTCTTTTTCATTAAAATTGCTACCAGACTCAGCTAATTCATATCTAGCCTATATAAAAATCTATATAATAGATAATATTTCAAAACCAACATGAAACTATGTGAAGTGCTCGTGCGATGGAATGATGGATTAATACACTTGCAGTGTAGAGCCAAAACAACAGGAATTTGACAATTTCATTAGATGTGACGTTGATTAACTTGACTGCTAGGTCATTGACATTAAACTTCAATATCAAATCAAAGTGCTTTTGCTCTGTGCGATTAGAATTTAGAAAATCATTTTTAGATAAAATAAATTACATTCTCCGCAAAGATTATACCTAAAATCAGTCGAAAATCGAGAGAAATTTCTTCGAAATATAACTTCAATCATCCGTACAGCCGTAAGTATGCTTTCTTTACCATCGGATGCTGTAGTGAATTATGTTATTCGCATTGTAATTATTTTTGTTATGAACGTATTTTGCTGAGTAATTTAGCAAAGGAAACCAGTGCTATCGTTCTCGAGCAGTGTTCATCAATGTTTGACACTGTGCCAAGATCTGAAAGCTCAAAACAACGCAGCTCGTAGTGGTAGTCGATTATCTTGTTACGGACTTTTGTGCGTATGACCAAATTGTGTAGTTCCAAATCGAAGAAGTGATAATCAGCTGACCTTAACCTGTGTTTTTGTTTGAAAACAATAGTTTTGATGGTAGCTTACTTTACATGTGACCTATATTTTACGCGGTTTGTGTAACTAAAGGTGATTAAAATATAATTTAGCCTAATAACATCTAATGCTGCTTTTGATTAATTTGATTAGATTTTCTCCTTCATATAAGCGGAGTGGCTTGCCTCAGTGTCAGTATTGAGATGTCTAAAAGGTCTGGTTAGCGTAAATAACTAGGACATTTTAAAATTAGGACAATACAATTCACACAAAGGCTCACTTATAAATCCATTTCTACTAGTCACCAATCCAAAGTCTGGGCTCGAATGTTGCCAAACATGTTTAGGAACATCTAATCAAAATCTCATTACTACAATGCAATAATATAAAAGTAAGAAAATGTTATTCCTCATAATATAACCTCCGATTAAATATAATACTTTGTCCTTAACTGAACCTTGCATTAGTTATGTTAACTGTTGGCAGATAGAGTTCATCTAGATACTATCAATCAGTAAAAAAATTGTCCAATTGCGAGCCACGCTCGTGCAACGACTGACGGCAAAGAAAATCCTTGTAATAGGGTTCCATTTTTACCATTTTGGTATGTAACCTTTAAAATCAAATTCCTTCACTACTATACCTATTAAGTTACACAATGACAAATAAAAAAAACAAACAAAAACTGATATATATATACATATTATACAATTCAAACAGATATCATAAAACATTGGCAGTACATTGGGCGGCCTTACGCCTAAAGCGATTCCTTCCAGGCAACCTTTGGATGGATTGGACTTGATGAGAAAAACACGTCATTGGTGTACAAATAAATACTAACAAAAAAATACACAATAACCCTTTCACTGCAACTATCTATATAGACAAATAAAAATAAAAAATAAATAAATAATAATAGTATATTTTAGGTGTACAATAAAGTTATATTTGAATTTGATGTCTTCGGGCAGTCTGGTAGAGATGTCTGAAGACATAATGAAAAATGTGGACACTGATGCCAACACAAATACAGCTTAACACATCGTCAGCAACAGAGTCGTTCACAGCTGGAACAACTGAAAATGTGACCATTGCATCGTCCACAAATTCTTTTAAAAACCAACTGGGCAAATGGTAAAATGATAATCAAATCCTATAAAGACAATATGTGCAATGCATTGGATACTGGCACATCAACTTTAAGCTGCTCGCCTATTATTAGATGTATAAATAAGTATTTTTCTTTGTCTAAAGTAAAATGTGTGTTGCAGGTACATGATAGAACTTCTCAATGATGTCTCTAAAGCCGAGGAACGTGGACTTTCAGGAGACATGGGCCAATCTCAAGGAAACGGTAATATATAAATTTAATCATTTTTTGCTAGAATATTAAATATTGTCGCATCTGTAGAAATTTTAAAGTAAAGTGAATTAATTTTACACATTGAAAGTTTTTTGTAATATTTAATTTTGTAGTCAAAATTTTTATGTTTTAATTTTTCTTGATTTTTATTATAGGGGTATTGGATTATTTATATTGATATGAGGAGTTTACAGATTGATATGGTAATTTTGAGACTGAAATAAATTATTTCAAAATTTTAAAAAGAGCATGATGAAGAATTTACTGCGCAGAATGTCTGTTTGCTGTATAGCATTTATACCATGTTATTTTAATTTTTGCTATCAGTATACCACTAACATTTCTGTTCTAACTTTGTCCAATCCATAAAAACAAGTTTGCCGAAAGACATTCTCTGAATACTTTGATCGGAGGTCAAAAGAAAAAGGTATTTGGTATAAAACGATTCAACCAAACGCCCTGAGAAACACATGGATGAGCAGTCTAATATGGACAGAAACGATACTGTTATGGCCTTGAGACTTCGTTCCGGGCATACTCCATGTAATAAATTCGCCTATGTCATGAAAAAAGTGGATAACCCAAAGTGCGATTTTTGTGACAGTATAGATGATATGCAACATATTTTGCTGGAGTGTGGCCGGAACGCGAACCTTAGAGCCAGAGTTATCCCTGATAATTGTCTATGTCAGATGGGGTATTGTAATAGCGTTCTGGCTGAGCCCACTTCGGATACAGCCAGAATGCTTTACAAATTAGTTTTAAATAGAATGCGTACAGATTGATATATAGTTTATTTGATTGTAATTCAATATTTGGCGACATATTCGCTAAGCGAATAAGCCTTAAATAGATTTTAAAAAAAAAGTTTAAGTATTTTTGCAATGTATTCAAGTAAAACTAATAATGTGCGAATTTCTAATTAAAAATAGTAAAATACTATAATTTACTATGAATAATATTTCTTAATTGCTCTATGATAGTTTTTACTAATATTTTTATCAATATATTTTTATTTGTATGTACTTCTAAATATGTTTTAGCTGTATTTACCTGTATATATTATTTTTGGTGTGCATTAAGCACTTTGCAGAAGCTGTCTTTTTGCGCAAAACAAGTTACTAGTGATGTGATCTTTGTGCTCAGTATGTGCGCTGGTTGTATAGGATTCTCTTTGCGCTATCATTCGCAGTCAACCCCAACCCGACCCGCCTTGCAAAGCTCCTTAAAGACATATTGCAGGCTATTGTTTTATTTTTTTACTTAGTGGCGCAAATATCACACATATTGTGAGAAGATGCTGGTTTCTTGCAACACAGTCTTTCGACTAGTGCTTGTACCAGTGGCTTTTGTATCAAATTTAAGTCATCAATGTCAATAAATACTTGATGGATTGACTGAATGTCCATGTTTATTTTTCAGGTGGCAGGTGTAGTGGGTCTGAGGTCCGTAGAACGTTCAGTTTGGAACACACGTTTCTCCGACGTGTACGCACTGTGCGTCGCACATCCGGAACCACTTGCTGACAAACTGTATGACGAGACCAAGTGAGTGTACAGGAATACTGCAACCAGATTTTAATTACGAATTTTCATTTTCATTACATACATTTACATACATTTGAAATTTTCATATGCTGAGTCGTGGCAAAATAGGTTTACGTAATCTAAAATATTAAATAGTGATTAATTTTAGTTTAGATTTTCAAAGTAATAATTTGGGATTTTCTAATAAGTTTTGGGTAATTCTTGTTGCAAAGTTTTCGAATCTTAGCGGAAACTCATTGTGAGTCTTGTGATTTCATTCATTGTGAACGTGAAAATATGTAATTAAAATCTAGGGACTCAGCACCTAACTGATCCCCAGATTTTAATTACATATATTAATATATGAATATGGTTGAAATTTTCAATTTTCGAGCTTTCGAGCGAGCGCTTGTCGAGGAAGTTGGATACTGAGACAAAGAGAAATAATAAGATGACGTGTGGCGGTGGTGAGGAGGAACCACACCATAAAAACAAAAATATTTTTCGATTTCTCACGCTGACATCAAGACGAGGCGGAAAAACACTAAATATATTGAATATACCATCTTATTATAAATGGATTTCCGCAAAGTAACGCCTGACTCCATTGATTATCTTGTTTTAAGAGATTTTAGAAAATGTAGGTAAAATTTCGGCATAGTGTTATTCTCGTTAAATGATCATAAAAAAGTGATGTCATTAATTATCTGTATTTATGTTGTTAAGTTTGAAAACACAATGTGACAATTGTCAGTTTTTAACAGATGACATATATTTTTTTGTTGTGGCATATGACGATCTTAGCATAAATACGGAAAATATATTTTCAGTTTTTTGTAAATAATTCTGAAGAAAGTGGATATAAAAGTCTGGTATTTTTAGTATGAACTCTTCATTACATTATCTCGTAATGATTTTCGTATTTCCATCACTTTACAAAAATGAAACGTCGTCAATTGTTCTTATTCGTCACGCAGGAGTTTCTTAGAAGAGCATGTATCGTCTATTCTACGTCGTGTTGCTGGCTCGGCGCCGCTCGACGGTGATGATCCCGCGGATGGACTGCTCTCTAGGTAATTATTACACTTCGTATGTCTACGAAACCAGTTTCTTACGAATACTGCACCAATATTAATTGGTAACCAGTTACGTGCCAAAGACTAAATTTTTATCTAGTCTTAACTAGGTATGCGGATGTACCGTTTTTTACCGATATTAGAAAAAAAGGGCCTTTTCCATTTGATGCCGGCATCTCTAAATAATCAAAATCAGAATATTTTATTTGTTACAACATGGTACATATACATACTCAGAAGTATACAGGTGCTATAATTAAATACTAACAGTAAAATTGGTAATACATGAAAGTGATCCGATGAATTACAATTGAGAACCTTCTCTCTCTTTTTTGAACTTGAGGTAAAATACCAGAAAAAATGGTTGCTGTAGGGAACTAATTGTATTGTAAGACTAAAACTTCTGCAACTCCACTGGTTACGCAATTCCGGTTGCGTTGCAGGAGTTTATCAGTGATCAGGTTACCATAGCACAGGCTTTGCCTAGTTTGGGACCTGAAGACCTCTGTGTGGATGTTGTCCCACATTATTATATATTATCATTAGTTTGTGCCTGTTTTCTGTTGTATTTATTATCTGATGTTCTACTTATTTTGTGATGACAATAAAGAGCATTGTATTGGACAAGTAGCTAGATTTATCAATATTTATCAATCGTTTCATTTCAGATATGTAACCGCGTGGCGTGAATACAGTCAGGGTGTTGCGTATCTTAACTGTCTGTATTCATATCTCAACTTACAACACGTCAAAAGACAGAAGGTGAGCGCTTGCCTTCCACTCTCATGTATTTACACCCGAACGTATGTATTTACAACCCATAGCGTCCCACGGCTGGGCACGAGCCTCCCCATGTAGGGGCTGTAGGCCATAGTTCACCACGCTTGCCAAATTGCGGGTTGTCTTCACTTATCTTTGAAAGTTGTTAACCTTTCCCAACAAGCAGATTTCCTCGCGATTTTTTCCTTCACCGTTTAAGCATATGGTGATTAATTTTGTGTTATTTTGTTTATCCTGCCTTTCTTTGGATTTTAATTCCAAAACGAATGGAGCGAATGGTTTTAATGTAGAAACGCTTTTTGTTTGTTTGGTAGCTGTAGAAATTGAGATGGTTCTAAGCTATTTATGTTTGATTGTTAAGATCGTTGGGGGACTTTAATTTATTTAGACTTATAATTATTTTTAAAAGACAAATAAAAACATTACTCACGTTATAATAGGATTAATGTTAGTTAAAATGTAAATATATAAAATTTGACACTATTAACTCTATTGAACCATAGAAATAAGAATTTTAGTTTATTTTTTCAAGTAACAATTTATTCAAGTCTAACATGACTCTCCCGTAACGAACGTAATTTAAAGATTATAGCTTTTAACGAAAATATAAGCGCAGTTAAGTAGACTGATACATCTTTGCTTAGTCACTCATAAAACAGAAACCGTTTCTAAAATGTTAATTTCTGCTTGACAGGTGTCAGATGCTGAAATCATATACGGGTCGGCGGCGACCGTGAGCTGTGCCGAGCATGATTCCAGACAACTCGAGGTAGGTATTTCATTTTAATTATACACTGCTACAATACCCGGCAGTCATCTTTGATTATATAATATTATTTCAATGTTTTATAGTTGAATTATTACTATTTTTTTGTGAGATGTATAAATAATTCGTAATGTGATTTTAATTTTTAAATAGTTATTGATAATTTAATTTTATATATTTTGTTTGTTAGAGTATAATTACCAACCTGAATTACTTAATATAATTTGCCAGTATGGCAATGGGAACTATAAATGAGAGACAAGATGGTATAACTCTAATTTATTATTTAACAAAAACAACTTATGTACTAAATGCCTATCAGTAGCACACTATCTTTGTCACGTACACACGTCACGCCTTACTTAATAGTAAGGCGGCTTGTAGCAGCAATAGATTATAGAATGTACGTGATTTACGTGACGTGATTTATTTATTAAAATAAACATTGAGCTAAATAAAGTAAAAGCTAGCATATGTGCACATCTGATTTACAAATCATTGGTCGCGTCACGACGAGAATAATGTCCAGTAAATAGATAGATAGATCAATTCTTTATTACAGACACACATGCAAAATACAAGAGAGTTTTTTTACAAATTATAGTGTTACAAATGGCGCCCTTATCGCTAAACAGCGATCTTTACTACTGGCTGCGAACTACTCACTGACAAAAAGCCTAAACATCAGCACTCATTGTAATCGGATCAGAAATTCGGCACCAATATAGCTTATGTCTTGGATTAACATATAGGATACTTTTCAAAGTTTATTTCGAGAAAAATACAATGTTCCCATGGGATAATCAAATTTCCGCGGGTAACACTTGCAAAGTGGGCAAACTGCACCTGCACTGTCGCTTGTAATTATTTATATATTTAATAACAGGCGAGCAGCTTTAAGTTGATGTGCCTATATCATATTGTGTTGAATTCATTAATTGTCCAATGCATTGCACAAATTTTCTTTAAAGGTTTGCAAGAGATAGTTGATTGTCGTATAGCTATTTGTACAATTGATTTAAAAAAAGTTATGTACGTTGCAGTGATCACATTTTCAGGCAACTTGTTCCAGTTGTGAACAACTCTGTTGCTGAGAAGTTTTTCTAGTTCGAATCCAGTGGATTCAAAGTAATCTTGTTCCTATATTAATATGCCAAATAAACATTTATATTTGTAGGTCGGTGAATTAGGCCTTGAGATATGGGAGCGCGTACTTATAACACCCCTCTCGGGCGCGCTGAGTGGTCGGATAGTGTCGGCGTTGTGCGCGGCGCGCGACCAGCAGTGCGACCCGGCGCTGGCCGACACCGTGCGGACTGCCATACACAGCACCAGTCACGTGAGTATACCGAACTAAACTAGTTACGAAAGTTTCGCAACTGGTATCGAAAGTTTCACAATTGGTTACGATAGTTTTGTAAGTAGTTGCGAAATCCTAATTAATAGCGGCTATGTTATTGCTTGTTCGTAATTATTTACTTCTCTTATGTAACTGATTTAGAAAAATTATTATTTCAAGTGTCGTGAGTATACTGAATTATGGCACTCTATCCATAATGTCATGCTTCAAAACAGCTGGTTGCCGAAAAAATAATTTTTATTTACGGAACTAAATGCGCTTAATTTCATTAAATTGTCAAAGAATAAATATGCAACATAATATCGGACAAAACTAATTTAGTTCACAACTAATTACAAAGTTATTTTTTGACATATTTATTTTATATGTTTTTCAATCAGTACTGTTCACAATTCCCAATAGGTCCGCAGTTTCCGCGTCCGCAGCCCCCTCTCTCTGTACCAGCAGCTGGTCCTAGAGCCGTACCTGGCAGCCGCGGGGGCCCAGCACGCGCGTCACGCACAAGCTTCCTTGCAACACGGAGATATATCCGACTATATGAAACGAGCGCTGGATGGTAAGTTATAATAATAATAACCTGAAAAAGACAAGGTCAGCAAGTACCTTGACTTGGCTCACGAGGTTACCGCGATACATGTGGGGTGTTGAGTCGACGATTATTGTTCTGATAGTCGTTTCGGCTAACAGCCTGATAACGAGAAGTCTTAACCAACATCATAAGAGGCTCTCGCTAGATGGTTGGATCAAGGGTCAGATACAGAAGGCTGTGCTCCTCGGTACAGCACGTATTGTAAGGAGGTTCCTCTCTCTGTAGTCCCTACCACCGGTAGCTTGGGTGGCACTCTAGGTTCTCCTACCTCGCTGCTGGCGGCACTCTAGGTTTAAGTTTGTTATAATATTTATTGTTTTATATTTATATTATAAAAAATTTGGATTTTGAAATAAAATGAATGCTAGAGTAATAATAATAACAAAGTTGTTAAGGGCCTCTCGTTGTTGGTTGCGACCCCAATGATTCCTTAATAAAGGTCCGGCCCTGAGCCGTTTTTGGAAACAAATGGGAGGAATAATAATATGGAACAACATCCACACAAAGGTCTTCAGAACCCAAACTAGGCAAGAACTGTACTATGGTAACCTGATGACTGATGTATATACTTATATACATATATACATACTTATATACAGGGTGTCCCAGAACTCAACGTCAAGCTGGCACGGGGCAAGAGGGGGGATCATACCAGTTCCAGGAAAAATAAAATAAAAAATCTATATCTTTTTTGAGAGATGAGATAGTTAGCTTTGTGACCAGAATAACTAAAGATATGTATAAAGGTGTCGATTTTCTTCTTTTTCATAAATTTGTCAATTATAACTTAACGACCTGATATAGATTTTTTATTTTATTTTTCCTGGAACTTTGCCCCGTGCCCGCTTGACGTTGAGTTCTGGGACATCCTGTATATATAATAAACACCCAGACACAGGTCAAACAGACATGTTCATGCACACAAATGTTTAACCTGTCCGGGGATCGAACCCGGGACCAGCGGCGCAGAAGGCAGGGTTGCTACCAACTGCGCCAACCGGCCAGTTATAAAATGCTGTGGTTTGTCCGCCGCCGTCTTTATAAAATCCGATTTTTATTACTTATATCTATAGATAATTCATCTGCTTTTTTATTGTTGTTGTTACTTCGTTTTTCTTTAGGTAAGTATCAAACAATTATAACATAAAATCTATCTTCCTTTTTATAAACTCAGTGAATAACTCATATGTTAATGCAGCTTGATATTGTAGAATCATCGTGCGCGTGTAACAACCAACCATAATAAAATACCAATGATTAAAATAAATCAAAATGTAAAGTATGTCATGATAACTTTTACGTTATATAAAAAATATTTACTAGGCATTTTTTTTAGTATTTTATAATTCAAATGTAACATGACTTGTCTATGGCGAACGTTAATTAAAGGTTAAATTATATATAGACGCCAATTCGGCCAGTCACGCAGACTAAACTATAATTTCCTAAAAAATATATCCATCCTTTTCTTACTTATGAAAACAAAAAGTTTAGAAAGTTTAGCCTGACAGAATCAGGGTCAATACATTGTCTTTAAAAAAACTATGTAATCCTTAATTTATTTCATAAATATAGAAAATAATGTAAGAAAATTAGGACAATATATATTTTATTTCTATACACTACCCCTTATAGGTCTGGAGCGAGAAGTGGCCCTAGCAGGGAGGTTCCTACACGCCTCGTCGTTAGAAGCTGTACGTGCGAGTTACGAACGAGTGTGCGTCGCCGCGCACTTGCCCGCTTTGCACGCAGAGGTAAAAAAAAAAACTAAAGTTCAGTAATTAGCTGTTACTCGCGTTTATATTGGAAAAAATGTAGCCGCTGCTCTAATCCAGAGTCTGAGCTATCTCCATAACAAATTTCATACAAATCAATTCAGCCGTTTAAGCGTGATATGACATTTTATTTTATGATTATTACCATTTTATTTTTCTGTAACAATTATTGACTGAATTATTATGATGCTGTATTTATTTGTATTTAAAAAGTAAATGAATCTGACTCTGAAAATATATGCATTGTGTCCCAGTGATTTGATTTAAATGTATTACAGTGCCATCTAGTATAATTTTTCTGAAGTAAATATAATGTAATTAAATTATCTTATACTCGTACTAGCGGCACGGCCCGGCTTTGCTGTGGCGGACATGTTTTGTTATAAAACCAGGCTACGTTTTGCCTTTCTGATGGCGAAAGAATTGTTGGCCAGTCCATTCCAAGCCAGTAGTTTATGCTACATATAAAAATACAGATCTTTTTCACATTATAATATTATGATGTAGTTTGGAAATAAAGTTGAAATGTTAAGGTACCTCGTCTGTTACGCGAAGCGAGCGGTACAGGCGACGTGGCAGTCGCACGTCGCGGCGACTTGCGTCGTATGTACACGCTACTAGCGCCGCTCGGCAATGTCGCGCTACGACCGCTAGTGGCCGCCGCGCACGCTCAGGCAGCAGCCGAGGGACACGCTACTGATTACAACAAGGAAGATGTGAGTAGATCACTTAATAAGAAGCTGTTATAAAGAGGGTAGTATGCGAGGGGTACAAGCGATGTGGCAGTCGCCCGTCGCGGCGGCTTGCGTCGTATGTGCACTCTACTAGCGCCGCGCCGCAATGTCGCGCTACGACCGCTAGTGCCCGACGCACACGAACACAGGAGAAATAGGTTTTTTTTAGTAAAGCAAATTGAAGATAAAATGCTGTAGTAACTTGTACAAAAGGGAAAGCAAATTCCTCGTAGTTATCATCATTAACAATGAGTATATGGAGACCCCTTTCGGCTTGTTCCAACGGTCACCAGTGATCTTGTACTTAAGAAGACCTAACAATTTACTAAGACAAGTGTATATTTTCCAGGCTCACTTCCAATTCGTGAACTCTATGCTGGCGCTGCACGGTAAATACAGCGCTCTCTTCGCGGAGGTGTTTGGTGGCTCTCAGGCATTCATAGGTGCACTTGATAAGGTAACTTTATTTTACATCTCTCATATTCGGTAAGTAGGTCCTTATTACCCCCAAATGAGGCTTGTAAGTGACCAATTAGCGCTCTAGAGTAATAATGTAACTAGAAAAGCCCTAGGGCGGTAAGTAATTTAAAAAAAAAAACTTCACTATTTCAAAAAGTTCGCGTACATCTAACCATTATACTGGCAATAGACATCATGCATTCAGCCCAATGACAAAAGAGGTCGCTTCGCTATTCAGCCTTGTCTTCGTATGAGTATAATAGTCATCAATTTTAAATATCGAACGGAGAAGCTCAATTTCGTTCTTGAAAAAATAATTTAAAAAAAAGATGAAAAAAGGCGGGAATAGAAAACTTTTACTTTAAATATTGTTTGTTTTTGGGAATTTTTATAATAACGTGCTAATTAGGAATAAAACATGAGTTCTGCAAGTGATGAAGATATAAGCTGCACTCCCGATTCAATGAAAATGGAAGCTGAAGCAGCAATTCAAATGTTTTATTATTGTTATGCCGGTTTTTTTCTACTTACCTCATAATCGAGATGTAAAGCAGAGTACATAGTTAGCTCGGGTGTAAGCATCAATTGCACCCTCGAACTATAGGCGCCCTCGCTGCGCTCGTGCGCCAAAACATCTCGGGCTGCAATTGATGCCTTACAGCCCTTGGCTACTAATCTACTATTACATCTCTCATATTCGGTAAGTAGTAGTAGTCACAGACACGTAAAACTTGTAAGACCCCATCGTTATAGTAAATGGGTGATCCTTACGGAAGCTAGGATGTCACAGATACGTTGTCACAGATACGTAAAACTTATAAGACCTCGTCGTTTTTGCGTCTGGGATGAAAAACTGTGCAAGTGCAATTAATTATTATTTAATATAATGTATAGGCATGCAGTGAAGTGGTGAACGCGCGTGCGTCCCCCGACCAGCCGGCGCGCGCGCCCGAACTACTGGCGCGCTACTGTGACTGTCTCCTCAGGAAACGGGTGAGAATACGCAAATATATCAGTTTCGTAACTAGTTACAAAATACAACTTTTCCTACATCTTTCAGGAAATAAATGAGGATGTATAGTGTGATACTCAAATAAAATTCCAGATACTAATACATACATTTTATTTACTTAGTTTAATATTTTGGCTTATCTATAATTCGAATTAAATATCCTCCCCTCTCCTATTTCTTTGCTACACCCCACGGGGTACATTGTACTTTGTATTATTTTTATGTATTTTTAACATCTGCATGACTCAATGGAAGCAATAAAATCTGAAATCTGATGTGTTTAACTAGTTATGTTTCAAACAAGTTACGAAATATGCATAACTTCGTAACTAGTTACTATTAGAAAACTTCTTTCAACATTCAGGAAACAAGTGAAGATATATGTAATTAGTAATATTTAAGACCTGTATCGTAACTAGTTATGAAATTGTAACTTTTCCTTAATCATTCCTGAAACGGGGTATGCGTGACGAGTTATATTGTAGACCATTTTCGTAATCGGTTGCGAAATCAATATTATTTCCTACATTGTCATCTACCTATATATAGACACCCACGAGGCTTAGTATAGTTATTTATCCCAAGGAAAAGTGGAAACAAAACAAGTTACTGAAAAAAACCTAAAACTGCGTTAACAGTTATTTAATTAAGATTTTATCGATTTAGAAATATAAAAGAAAAAAAAAACTAAAAAAATGCGATATTGAGTAACGCTTCCTTTTTGGGAATTCGGTAAAAAAATATCCCAACAGGGCCATATTGAAACCGTTTGTTTTTTTACATTGTCTAAAAAACATTTAAAGCGATAACATACTTTATGTTTCATATCTAAATTATTTTACTAATTCCACAGAGCGGCGGCGAGTCCGACACAGAAGAAAGATTGGCGGCCGCCATTACAGTTTTCAAATATGTCGACGACAAGGACGTGTTCCAGAAATACTACGCCAGAGCTTTGGCTAGAAGACTGATCCATCAATTGTCCGCTTCCATGGAACAGGTACGTTTATACATTTATTTAACTTAGCTATAATATCAAACAAATTAATGTTGTTAGTTTTGATGGCCGATTGCAAATTTCCACTGAAATATACATAGACTCCGAACAACACTTAAGATTCAAATAAAGCATTACTGATTCGCTTTAATTTTGTAACAGAAGTATTATATAAATCATATTTGTCTAATTACATGAAATAATTACACTTTGTATTTGTGTGTGCGTATATTTGTTAGTCCTCTGAACGTTGAACTGATTTCAATGAAAATATTGCACAAAGATAGCTTATATTCTGGATTAACACATATAATAAGATTATCGAAATATCCGCCGCGGCTAAAACTGCGGGGCATTTTGTATGGAAACCATCAACTATAAAATTAACTGTTATTTGCCAAAAATTAATAGTATACAGAAAAATCGGGTAATAATCTTAAAAAAGTAATCGATGACTTGAGAATCTTCTTTTTTTTGAATCCCATAGGAGGAAGCTATGATCAACCGACTCAAGGCGGCTTGTGGTTACGAGTTCACGAACAAACTGCATCGCATGTTCACCGATGTCGCAGTGTCAGCTGACCTTAACACCAAGTTTCAACAACATTTGCGTGAAAACGACCAAACATTACCTGCGGGATTCTTCATACAAGTAAGTGTTTATTGTAATAATAACTCATATTTATTACAGAATATATCTATAAGTACTAAAAGATTACATAATATTTCTATATAGATTAAAATACATAATAATAATCACAATAACATCGTCTCATAACACAATTTATAGCTTAAATTAATTCCGAAAACCGCGAGTAAAAGACCATAATATATTACCTGCAGGATTCTTTATACAGGTGAGTGTTTATTGTAATAATAATATATTTTCGTTATAGAATATATCCATTAGTACATAAATATTGCATAATTTTTCAATATAAATATAAATTCAAAATAATAATCACAATAACACAATTTATTTAAATTAAATTAAATAACGACCAGATACTACCGAAAATATACTTAATACAAATTAGTGTTGGTCTGAAATAATAATGATTTATTTAATACATTATTGTTATATCAGAACATTTACACAAGTTCAGAAAAAAAAAACCTATTTATAAATAGTATAAAAAACATTATGCGTTTCCGACCGAATCACATCTCGCACAGTTATTTTAGGTAATTAGACTATTTGAGAACTGTCACAATGCACACAGTGTGGTGGCCAATCAAGAAAGAAAAAAAAAGACTATTAGAACAATTTTTTTCATTAGGTACTACAAGCGGGCGCTTGGCCGCTGGGTGGGGCTATGGCACCTCTAGCCCCCCCGCTGCAGCTGGAGCGTCCCGCGCGTTTGTTCGAGTCGTTCTACCGCGGCGCGTTCAGCGGCCGGCGGCTCGCGTGGCTGCACCACCTCTGCACCGGCGAGCTGAGGACGAGGTACACTCCCAGAGTGTACCACGTGACCGCCACAACGCACCAGGTGACGTGACTGTTGCTCTAGCCTCCACCCCACCCCCGCTGCAGCTGGAGCGTCCCGCACGTCCACATTATGACAGTATCTTGGATCCAAAGAACTTGTTTCATTTTCGGACAGGACGGTGTACGTCTACTACAAAATGCCTAAAGATGTGGTCAATATTGTGTATTACTGAAAAATGCGTTAGTCGCCTCCTTCATTGCGTACAAAAATATCTAAAAATCTGTGAATTGTTGTGGAATTATGGCATCCCTGGAAGATTTTTGTTTCTTAGGTTGATTCCAATGGTCACATTGTTCTATAAATTGTTTTGCCCGTCACAAATGTCAAAATTGACACAATAAAGACGCTCAAAGCACCTTTTTGCGTAAATAACATGGAAATATTTTGATTAGAAATTAATTTTGTACACTGCGATAAGTTAGGTTATTTTGAATTTGGTTGATATATCACACATTAATAATCCCTAACGTATTTATGGTATCATGTACACAGTCCTGGCCGGAGCTCTATACACCTTTGAAAGAACTCTTTTCTCTCCTAACATTCTTATCGAAATAAAATTATGTTCCTCAGTGCGCCCTTCTCCTATGCTTCGAGACCGTAGACTCTGCTCCGGTGCGTGAACTGCGCGATACTTTACAACTATCTGGCGAGGCGTGGTCCCGCCACGTGCGGCCTCTCATAGACGCAGGTCTCATTACGTGCGAGGGAGATATCGAGGGGGAAGAGGATGGCACGCTGTCTCTCAACCTCGCTTTCTCGTGCAAGCGGACCAAAGTTCGGCTCACTTGTGCCAACGCGCCTAATCAACCCGGTGAGTTTGTTAACGGTTATTAAAACTTTCACGCTCGCTTCGCTCAATCTAGACTTATCGTATTAGTGGACTAAAGTGCGGCTCACTTGTGCCATCGCGCCTAATCAACCCGGTGAGTTTGTTAACGGTTATTAAAACTTTCACGCTCGCTTCGCTCAATCTAGCCTTTTGTGGGTAAAAACTAACAACTAACTTCTATAATTGACAACATTAAATTTTTTCTGAGTGAAAGAAATTCAAAAACCATTTCGAGTTAATCTTACTAAAAATACCACTCTCTTCAGAGTTATTTACAAAAAACGAAAGAAACATTTCTCGTATTTATGCTAAGATCGTCAAATGCCACCAATAAAAAATATTATTGTATCTGTCATCTGTGATCCTTACCAAATCAAACAACAAATAAGCAGATAATTAATGACATCGGTTTTTTACGAGCTTTTGACGAGAACAACATTACGCTGAAATTTTCTTATATTTTCAAAAATCACTAAAAACGTAATTATTACGTTCCGTATAAAATAAAAGAATAGAAATACGTAATTATTACGTTCCGTATAAAATAAAAGAATAGGAGTACGTAATTATTACGTTCCGTATAAAATAAAAGAATAGAAGTACGTAATTATTACGTTCCGTATAAAATAAAAGAATAGAAATACGTAATTATTACGTTCCGTATAAAATAAAAGAATAGGAGTACGTAATTATTACGTTCCGTATAAAATAAAAGAATAGAAGTACGTAATTATTACGTTCCGTATAAAATAAAAGAATAGAAGTACGTAATTATTACGTTCCGTATAAAATAAAAGAATAGAAGTACGTAATTATTACGTTCCGTATAAAATAAAAGAATAGGAGTACGTAATTATTACGTTCCGTATAAAATAAAAGAATAGAAGTACGTAATTATTACGTTCCGTATAAAATAAAAGAATAGGAGTACGTAATTTTTCATTACTCTTTCCATTAATCGTAATAAAATTGGGGGGTTAAAAATTTGAAATGTTGTCAATTCAGGTCAGTGAGTATTGTAATCATTTTCTACTATTGTTCGCTGTAGGTACTGCGAGTGCAATAGAATGATGTTGTGTATGTGTTGGTGTAGGTCCCCTGTCGAGCGGCGGCGGGTCGGGTGAGAGCGAGGCGGCGCACTGCGACGACGACCGCAAGATGTACCTGCAGGCAGCCATCGTCAGGATCATGAAGCAGAGGAAGGTAATAACTACTACACGATATACTTTAAGCGATGATAGCCGAGTGGTTAGTGGGTTGATTGGTGTATTTACAACATTATACGTTGAACAGGTACACAATCTTACGGCTTATTTTCAAGTTTGAATATATTTTATTTTTGTTTCGTTTCATGTGTGGTTACTTTTACTTTTTTTTTTTATTAGCATTAGTTTGGTTGCACCAATCGTTTTCATTATAATATTAGTTCTCTCCATCCGTAGGTTGCCTGGAAGAAATTGCTTTAAGGCGACACGGCCGCCCAATGTACTACCACTGTATAGATCTGTCTTTTATTTTTGTTTGGTGTGCAATAAAGCTATATTCATTCGTTCATACGTACACACTAAGAAGCCTAAAAATCATCACTGGTATAAGTCGCGAAACTCATTGATCTGAGTTACTTGCTGATGATTGTTCGAACATTATTAATCACTTAGTAGTCACCCGCAGGTTTGCACGCAACCTAAAATGTTTTGAACTTTGAAGCCCCATTGGACCCCTCCTCCCTTAGGGGTGAAATTTCCAAAAACCCTTTATTAGTACACCCTTACACCTTATAATGAATACACACTCCAAATTTCACGTCTCTACGTTCAACAGTTTAGGCTCTGCTTTGATTCCTAGGTAATATCAGTCAGTCAGTCAGGACTTACCTAAGTAGTAACAAAAAGTTTTGACAATACTTAAGGGTGTTAGTCCACCCATCAAAGTGAACTAAAAGTAAAACAAAATTTCCACAAAAAATATTAGGTTTTCCATACAAAAATTGGTCACGTTATCGGCCAAGTTGTATGGAGGACGCAATAATATTTTTTGATATTGCCAAATTTTGTACTGGAATAAGTTCACTTTGATGGATAGACAAACACCCTTAACTATTGTCACACCTTCTGTTACTTTTTGTACTTCTATCTATATTTCTTATTATTATTATTTTTATCTATATATGTATATTATCTCAGGTACTACGACACACGGAATTGATACAAGAGGTGGTGTCACAAGCGCGTGGCAGTTTCGCTCCTTCAGTGGCAATGATCAAAAAATGCATCGAAGCACTCATCGACAAACAGTATCTGGAGCGCACGCCCGCCGCTCTTGATACTTACAGCTACCTCGCGTAACCCTACAGGTACTCTCTTAACACACAAGTACTGTCTTAACATACAAATACTGTCTTAACGTACATTTACTGTCTTAACATACAGATACTGTCTTAACATACTTCCGTCTTAACAAACAGGTACTATCTTAGCAAACATGTACAATCTTAAGATACAAGTGCTGTCTTAACTTACAGATACTGTCTTAACACACAGGTACCGTCTTAATATACAGGTACTGTCTTAACATACAGGCACTGTCTTAACATACAAGTACTGTCTTAACACATAGGTACTATCTTAAGATACAAGTACTGTCTTAACACACAGGTACTGTTATTATTTGTGAATTTTTTTTTGTCCACCTACGATAAACGTAATTTTAATTTCCCATACCTACAAAGGTTGTTTGGAAGAGATCGCTTTTTAGCCTAATAAGCCTGCCTTTCGTGCCTGTTTCCTCTTGTATTTATTATTAGGTATTCAATTTTTTGTATCTGTTGACCATAAAGAATTATATAATTGTAATAATTGTTATTTTATTTCCAGGTACGGAACCCTTTGAACCTGATACAACTCCCAATTGCAGAGGTTCTCACCGAGACTTCAAAAAACAACTAAGCAATTGTAGAATCCTGAAATAAATTTAAATAAAATATATTATTCTTATTATAATGCAAATAAAATAGATTTTTTTTTATAATTAAGTTTGTATAGAGTATAGAATTTTAATGACGTGTTATAATTTTACATGTATTTTCCTTTGCCCCGGGAATAAACGGTCGTTTTAGGCTTCCTGGTATATTTTGATACTAGCTTTTGGCCGCGGCTTCGTCCGTGTTGTTTATTTTCCCGGGGCAAAAGTAACCTATGGTCGGTATCGTCACTTTGTTGCTGATGAAAAGACAGACAGACAAACCAACAATACACGCTTCTAAATTGTGTAGAGATATACATACTCAAGTAATCTCAAATCTTGGTTTTCATACAAATGATTTCCTGCCTAGTTTTTGATACTTTTTGAGTATAAACAAGGAGGAGATTCTTAATTGGTCGAAATCTTTTTTCTTTTGATACTTTATATACTACCCCTGTTATATTGGTTTTCTCTGTGCAAAAAATCAAGTCGGTCAGTTACTCTTTTGCTGAGGAGAAGACGAACAAACAAATACACTACCCAGTATATTAAGTTTGTTCAACGAACTTAAGCGGTAACGCATTGACTAAGTTTTGTTGCTACAGAGCTATCCGAACGGCGCACGACTACGAACAGGGCCGCTAGCGTCCGACAAAGCGTTGTCGCGAGAAACGAAGTTAGGCGAGCGTGCACGACAACTTACGAAATCGGTTTAAGCAAATTTTCGGCCAATCTTGGCCGAAACCGAAACTGCCGCCGAAACTTAACTTGCGGTCGGACACTACTCGCGATATAATCACGATTTACACAAATATAAAAGCAAATGTTTGTGATAGCGGATTTGAATTACATTCGACATAAGGATACCTTATTATGTCATGGATTAACGCTTCGACATTTAACAGCTCGCCGCGCCATCAACAACATCAACTTTCACTATGGGACCAACTCTAAATTCGAGAAAAAAGAATCGGCTGTTCCATACAAAAAGTTGATCGGTTGTCGACAAAATGAATGGAGCAGCTAATATTGGTTTCTCGAATTCAGAGTTGGTCCCATAGTGAAAGTGGTTTCTTAGGATGAGTATTGTGACCCCCTTTCGGCTTAGTACACCCCTAGCCGATAACTCTGTATACACTCTGGTACACTCACCGCCAAAGTAAAAGTTGAACTAATGACCTAGACTGCGCACTGACTATGACCCCGGCTAGGTACACTGACTAAACTAAAAGTTCCTAAAATCATGCCCATCATTTTCTCACTTTCGGAAATAAAAAGATAGGAGACAATTTTAGAAATGTCAAATTAGGTTAGTTTAAGAAGTTTGGCCTGACCGAATCGGGGTCATTGTTTATGCGTCTTTGTTGTGTGTGAAGCAGAGTCACGTCACACGTCGAGATGTGTTCTCACTAGTTTGACGGGCGAACTGTGAAAGTGAGATTATTTTTTATTTTTTCGTCCGTCAAAATTATTTGAACTGAGAAATCAGTTCTACAATTTTAAGATATTTTTTTCATCTTTCTATGTATTTTTTTTCTAAATTAAAACTATATTGATGCTCGGAAGAGCGAAAAGAAATCTCACTATCATAGTTCGAATTTCCTCGTCGAGAGGAGTTTGCTAAACATTGTAAGAGTTATAACATTAGATTCGACGTTATACTCATATGACTAATGCAAAAAAAAATAAGAAATTGTATGTGATAACGCGCTTATGCAAAGTTGTTGCATACAGATATAACAACACCAAAAAAATATTAATTTGCGTTTAGTATAAAACAAAACTGTTGTAATATATATAAATGTAATAAATATACATACATATTATTCAGCTAGTTAGTTAGTTAGTAATAAGTAAGTAGGTCGTTTTTTGTGCTGTTTTTTTTTACATTAACGCGTTTAAATAAATAACAAATGTACCCAAAAAATTTGCTATTTTTTTTTAAATTGCATGAAAAACCCTTTAGTTTAAGAGTGCGTCTTCAATCTAGCAAATAAGCGTATACTTTTTTTATATAATTTCTTAACTTCGAAATCGTTGCAGTGGTTCTGAAACAAATTTATCAATATTTCTCAAAAATCAAATAGCTATATAAATAATATGATGCGGCAATTATTGGAAGCTATTTTGTGAAGTGAAATGAATACTTATTTTATTTTTTTATGTCCAAAAAAAAACAAAAGATGCCTCGCTTGGTAGTTTATAAAACACAAAAGCAAAGGGAATATAACATTCACAGTTATAAACAACTAATCTATGTAGAAGGGAAAGTTCCGAGAATGTTGACTGCAGCGCCACATTTAATAGCAATGCTAATTTTTTGACCAAAATAAGAATTGGTATTTTTTTTTGGGGTCTTATCGAAAGCAATCCTTAGTTACGTTAAATTACCTTGCTATCGATTACCTACTTTTAGAAAAAACCTTGTACAATTGTCTCGCCTATGACGGGGGTGTAGACCATAATCCACCTTGCTGGCCAAGTTGCGGGTTGGATACTTCATTTAACTTCAAACGCTATTTATTAGCCTTCTCCGACAAGCAGGTTTCCTCACTATGTTTTCCTTCACTGTTTAAACAAGTGGTAGTGGTGGTGTAGTTAAAAGAGTATTACCTCAAATTAATTAAAAAATTGTATTTACCTAAATCTGTATTTTTGTACCTACACATATTTCTAGAGAGCCTCTGTTTACCACGGCTCCACTGATGTCCCAATAAAGATCCGGCCTTAGGCCGTGTTGAACAATGATAATTTGATTAGTATTTATCAAAATTTAATCGTTTTCGGTTTGGCTACATTAAAATTGATAATTAGCACAGGAGCGAGGCAGATGGTATGAAATGAGAGAGATACCAACAATGGGATAAGGAAAGCTGCGGATGATGACTATATCAAAAGTGTTTAAGTACCTGAGCGTACTTTATTGTGTACATCAGTGTACTAAAATGTAGACTATGTAGGCACGTTACAAATCGTTAGAGTACTTAGGTAATACTTAACAACTTTACGTTGTTTATCGCCTCCTGTAATATAAGTGAAATTATAATGCTGAAATACTAAACATTAGGAAATGCAGCGTGTCACGTTATTTTATCATAATTTATTATCTTCAACGTAGAAACCTAGTTTTCTACTGACAACATCTATTCGTTATCAGTAAAAAAATATACAATCCTTACTCATTATTGTATGCAAAAGTTTGTTACAATGGAACCATGGAGAGACGTACATAAAACACGAGTTATAATCTAAAACCCTAGAGTTTGCAGAAAAGTGTGAAACAAGACATAGATATTTAGATGTTCGAATACAGACTACCTACATACCACAAGAAGAATAGTTTTTGAGTAATAATATTAAATTCATTTCTCAAATTTTATTTATTTACAATATAAATTTAACAAAATGTATATACCTATTATAAACAAAACTTAAAGCTAGAGTGCCGCCAGCAGCGAGAGGACCCAAGCTACCGGTGGTAGGGACTACACGGAGAGGAACCTCCTTGCAATACGTGCTGCCCTCTGTATCTGACCCTTGATCCAACCATCTAGCGAGAGTCTCTTAAGATGTTGTTTGAGGCTTCTCGCTATCAGTCTGTTTGCCAATACGACAATCGAGACAATGATCGTCGAATCAACATCTCAATGGCGGTGAGCCGAGTCAAGGTGCTTACTTTAAATAACGTAATAATATTAATAATAATATTATTGGTATGTCAGAGTCGTTGAGTATCTCAGTAGACGAAGTCAAGAAATCGATAAAGGATCGCTTCTTTTGTCGCTTGACAAAAGTACTTAATAGTCTTTTGTCTGGCGGCAACAAGGTGCGAGCCTTCAACTGTTGGGTGATGCCTCTACTGGTATACTCCTTTGGCATACTAAGATGGAACCAGACTGAGTTGGACGCTTTGGATAGGCGAGTTCGTCAACTGCTCAATTCGCATCGCATGCATCATCCGCGCTCGTCAGTTATGAGACTGTACATTCCACGGAAATGGGGGGGTCGTGGCTTTTTGAATGTCAAAAACCTCCACAACCGTGAAGTGTGCAGTCTCAGGGATTATTTCCTGAACAACGAGTGCGGGATGCATTGCGACGTTGTAGCAGTTGACAGGGGCCTCACACCGCTCTCCTTGGCGAACGGGAATTGGCGCAGGCCGGTGGTGCTGAGCGTTGAGGACCGCAAGGAAGTATGGAAGAGTAAGGAGCTGCACGGGAGGTTCTATCGAGCTCTAACCGGGCCCGATGTGGACCTACTCGCTTCGGTGAACTGGCTACGGTTTGGGGACCTCTTTGGGGAAACCGAAGGTTTTGCTTGTGCAATTGCCGACGAAGTAATGATGACGAACAACTATAGGAAATATATCCTGAAGGACGGTACGGTCGACATTTGTCGGGCATGCCGCCGTCCCGGAGAGTCTATCAGGCATATTATTTCCGGTTGTTCCCATCTTGCTAATGGTGAGTATTTGCACAGGCATAATCTAGTAGCCAAGATCATCCACCAGCAACTTGCTCTTCAGTACGGCCTTGTCGAGTCTGAAGTGCCGTACTATCGGTATGCACCGTTGCCAGTTCTTGAAAATGGTCGTGCGTTGCTCTACTGGGACCGCTCTATCATCACGGACAGGACTATTGTTTGCAATAAGCCTGATATCGTGCTGGTAGACCGATCCCAGCGCAGAGCAGTGCTCGTCGACATCACCATCCCACATGATGAGAACCTCGTGAAGGCTGAAAAGGATAAGGTCAGCAAGTACATCGACTTGGCTCATGAGGTTACCGCCATGTGGGATGTTGATTCGACGATCATTGTTCCGATAGTCGTTTCGGCAAACGGCCTGATAGCGAGAAGTCTCAATCAACATCTTAAGAGGCTCTCGCTAGATGGTTGGATCAAGGGTCAGGTACAGAGGGCTGTGCTCCTCGATACAGCACGTATTGTTAGGAGGTTCCTCTCTCTGTAGTCCCTACCATCGGTAGCTTGGGTCCTACCCCGTTGCTGGTGGCACTCTAGGTTTAGGTTTTTTATAATATTTAATGTTTTATATTCATATTGTAAAAAACTTAAATTTAAGAAATAAAATGAATATGAAGTTAATAATAATAATAATTTTAAAATTAATAAAGTCACGTACAAACCCACTTTCATAATATGTAACTTACTAGGTTATTATTACATACTCGTTACCTACAGATTAGAAATTACTAACATCTAAACTAATTTCATAACCTAAGATTTCCTTAACCGTTAAGAAATCGAACAACAACTGATACAAGGTAAAGTAATCTTTATTATGCTGCGTTAAGACTTAAATTATAAGTTCAAGGTTTTTTTGTAATACGTCCATAGTTTGATAAGGGTTTAGGATAAAGGGCATTTGATGGAGTCTTGGTCATAGTTTGTCAGTAACAGTGAATATGAACGGAGTTTGGGTCATCTGTGTTGCTCTCGCGGTTGCTAAGGTAAGCTTTAATATAAGCTTTTAAATATTTTAGGCAAAGTCCATTGAAATGTTACAATTTAAGGACCTAATATTGCATGTTTTAGAGGAGGTCATTTTATTTTTGTGTTATGTGTGGTGGGGTCAATAGTAGCTTATCCACAGGTTTGTGCTGTTGCCGTCCTTGTCCCCAGACCGCACTCTTGGAACAAGGGATGTAGACACCTTTTACGCGATATTTCGGAAACTACACGTCCTACAAAAAATCGTTAAGACATAATTTGTTGCAAAACGCTGTATCTACAAATATGTTTATACAACTTTTGCCCTAAAGGACTTGTTTATTTTTTATTTGACGGTATACCTAATACCGTCTTGGCCGAAAAATGCTTAAAGATGTGGTTAATATATTATGTATTAATGAAACCTGCATCCGTTGCCTACTTCATTGTGTACAAAAATATTGACTCCAATGGTCTCATTGGTCTATAAATTGTAGGTACCACCAGACACATCAAAATTAACACAACAAAAACGCGCAAATCGCTTTTTTCCCGAAATAACGTGGAAATATTTTGATTCGAAATTAATTTTGTACACTGCGATAAGTTACATTATTTTGAATCTGGTTTATAGATTGAAGATTAATAATCCCCGACGTATTATTGATATCATGTACACTGTCTAGGCCGGAGTTCCATACATTTGTGAAACAACTCTTTAAATTAAAAATTTAAAAAAAATATTAGCAAAAAAGTGAGAATATTCCTATAAACCTTTTCTTTTACACTCTATACCTTTACGTTTTTTATTATTACTTTTTCAAAAAAATTACAATTTTGTAGATAATCATTTGAGAAAATTTAAAAAAGTTTTTTTTTTATATATCATTAATTTAAACGCAGCTACAGCTATAGTTACAAAGTAACTGAAACGCTTCTATCGGAAGAATAACTTTTTTAATAGAACTTTTATTTGGTACATAGGTACGCTAAACTATCATAGTCTTGACCTATGTGTAGCTATTATAAACTATGTGTGTCTATCGCTTATCTGTAAGCTACGTCTCAACATGTTAGGTACTTTGACAGTATTCATTGTAATAATAATAATACGTAATATTTTTATTTTCAGTGCGTATCAGCACAATACGCGTATGTACTACCGCCGACTGCAGCGCCCTCTCCTTACGCCCTGCCAGCTGCTCCTTGCGCCGCCCCCGCTCCTCTAATCCTACCCGCCCCTGCTTACGGTTGCGCCCCCGCGCCTCTAGTCCTGCCAGCACCCGCACCTCTCGCCCCAGCTTGCGGTTGCGTTCCTTCGGCTCTTGCAGCTGTAGCCCCAGCATTACCGGCCCTTGCCCCTGTCCTAGCGCTGTCTCTGTCAGAATCAATCGCCAACACTTTACCACCGCTGCTCGAAGCTGCTTTACCAACAGTGCTGACTTCAGCGTTGTCAGCAGCAGGGCCACTGTTAGAGGCTGCTTTACCTTGCGCGGCGCCGTACGCCCTGGCCTCCCCTTGTGCACTCCCTGCGTTGCCCGCCCCCGCACCATGCGCGTTGGCCCCGCCCCCGATGTACGCAGCCCCTCTGCCCCTGCCGCCATCTCTGTACTCGTGCGGAGCCCCCACTTGCCTCCAAGCTACCATTTGCTTGTAATTTGTCTTGTTTGTAATAAAATAAAGTTTCGGAAATAAATATGCGAGTTTTATTTTGAATTTCGCATCGTTATACGAGTACGACCTCTGGCTCTGACCGACGACGCTGACCAAATTGTGAGGTGTGGCCTTCACTCATCTTCGAAAGCTATTGATTTTCTCCAACAAGCAAGTATGTACCTCACGATGTATTCCTTCACAGTTTAAATCACGTGGTTATTAATTCTAACATGCACTTGACTAAAAAAATAATCAAAAATGATTGAGAACCTGGGATGGCAGTAATTTCATAGTTAATTTTTCCAAACTAAAGAGGGTAGATATAAAAAAATAATCACAAATCAATTCTATACTTGATTTATTTACTGTTTTCTTTCCTTTCGACTATGTTCGTTTAAGTTTCACAAACCTACAGCACATCATTACTTTCTATACATTTGTTACCTATCTGTATGTACATTAATACATAGCTAAAATATACACATATTTACTATTATAAGAGAGAAGAAAGTTTAAGCGCTTTTTTATATTAAATTTCGCTCAATATTTTTTTCTACTACTTTTAATATAGTATACAGGATGACTGATAAACAACTAGCATCCTCTTAAGGGTTCTGATGATCATAAGGAAAAAAACTATTGTTCTACGACTTTTGAAGATTAGCAAGAAAAAACCAATGACGAAGCGTGCCACATCTTAGGCCGCGTCGATATCGTATGACAAATCTTATTAATTTAAAAATATATATATATGTTCGATACATTCAGCCGCGCGTCAATGATCTTTTGGATTAAAACCTTCTTTTTTTTTATTTTTCATAAGTAGTAGATGAAAAGCCAACAGAAGCCACTTTTAAGAAGATGCTAGTAAATTACCAGTCACCCTGTATAAGTATTAAAATTTATTGGGCATTATATGGTACATTTCATAATTGTTAAAAAATTAAAAACAATAGATATATATTTTGTACACTCATTTTTTATCTATACAAGGTGATCGGCTGAGGACACACTATAAGGGGTCATTGTATTCATCAAAACTAGAACAAGTTTGTAAAAGTAACCTATAGCACTCTTAAAATTTCATACTATATCTGCGCAAAAATAGATCAAGTCAAAAAGATATTCGTGATTTAGACGTTGAAAATAAAAAATAAACAAAAATGATAAATAAACCTAAAAAAAATGTAAGTTATTTTATTTTATTTAACCAATGAAATGGTGAAGTAATATTATGCCAGATTATGAAAAAAAGGCTCACTAACCGAAACAAACAAACGTACATCATATCAAACAAAAAAAAAAATACTTTTCATCAATCAACCATGAATTATTTCAATTTTTTTTTTGGATTTAAGAAAAATTCAACATCTCGGATTTTAAAGAACATACCAAAAACAAAATCCCTACATATTGTAAAACCTTTTTGAAGACGATTTAAATGTTGTTTATTTGTTAAACCATACTAGTATCGATACAGCGCCACTAGTTCTCTTTATTCGAACTAGATGGCGCTGATACCCCTTAAAACGAGCAAACGATTATTTTGTGATGACATGGGAGTCTTGAACTAAGATTAGAAAGAGACAAAAATATATTACAACTTTTGGTATACATAACTATATTGTTTAAATTGCTAGTATTTTGCCTAGAATGTGTCACTGAAAGAAATGAAAAGATATGAGCATATCTTTTCACCACTGCGAAGTATGTCTTTCTTCTAGTTCGGTAGTTCACTTCTCACAATTCAAATTTCGAACGCTAGTTCTTCGAAGGAGATTTATGTTGATAGATATAGTGGTAAAAATAAACCAAAATGAATCTTAAAGTCATGTCCTAAAGCTCATATTCTATAAACATTGTATCACTTTAATGTCTTTCTTGGCTCTAAACAAATTATATGTGATTGTATTTTATACATTGCGTATACTCTGGTGGAATTTCAAAATTGACGTTAAGCGTAACAAGCAATGAATGATAAACTTTAGAGAATTCACAGTATCGTTCGTAACTTGATACGTGAAGTGCGAGTGAAATAGATAACTACTTCAGTCAGCCGGGCTCGTGTCTTCTCTGTCGGCAGCTTTCGGCTCAGCTCAGCGTTTCGTTAGCGTCGATATGATAGGTCGAATCCTTAAACTGAACTAGGTACTTTAATTGAGGGATTCGACCTGCACATGACTAATTATGATGACTACAATGACCAATTACAATTGCTTTCTTACATTTAATTGTATTTTTATTTTCATTAATACAATAAATCGATTTTGTGATATACATAACCTCATACACAACGTGTAACAGGAAGGTGTGACGATACTTAACGGTGTTAGACTACACATCAAAGTGAACCAGCTGCGTAGAACAAAATTTAGCAAAAATCTATTGAAAAAAAATAATTGCGACCTCCATACAACTCGATTGATCACATGACCCATTTCTGTATGAAGAACTTAATTATTTTTTTGGTATGAGAAAAAATATTTTTTTTTCTACGCAGGGTTCTCTTTGATGTGTAGACTAACATTCTTAAGTATTGTCACACCTTCCTGTTACACCTTGTATATATATATATATATTTATATTGTTATGTACTTGTATAAAAAATATTTACATTCTGTCTGTATATAAATTGTATTATGGCATCTCTTTAGGAATTATTGTAACTTACTTATACAGAGTCATCGGTTAGGAGTGTTCTAAGCCGAAAGGGGGTCACTTTGCTGATGATAACGAACATTTTCACTATAATTAACTCGGAATCGGTTAAAAGAAAGTCAAGTGTTTCATAATTTGATTGATTGATTGATTTTTTTTTCTCAAAATAACACTTTTTTATTTATTATCGTTTGGCTTTGCTCTCAATATCAAAAAGTTTATCAAAATTTCAACTGAGACTATAAAATTACGAATATTACATATATATATATTATCGAGTAGGGTGCGCTAAGCCGAAAGGGAGTCACTATTACTACTCATCATTACGAACAACTTTCATTATGGGACCAACCTTGAATTTGTGAAAAAAAACTACTCGTTCATACATTTTGTCGACGATCGATTAACTTTTCCAATGAAATAAATTGTAATTTTTTTCGAAAAAATTTCACTATAGATAAAAAATTCATCAAGCTGAGTATAGTGACCCGCTTTCGTCTTAGCACACCCCTAGCCGATGACCCTGTATACTCTTAACCGATAACACTGTATATATTTATTGTATTTACTAACAATAAATATAAAAACTACTACGTTTTTTATATTTATTGAAACGAAAACGCAAAAAAGAGGGTAGCAGCTATTGTCACAAACACTTTCGTCGAGCATTGTCTTTACATTGGTATACACTCTTTATGGCAATTAGTAAAAAAAACAAAATGCTATTTTAATAGAGCCAAAACCAAAAAAAAAAAAACTTTTCTTTAATTATCAAAAATTAAAAAAAAACTATTTTTTAATTTTTATAAATATCACGGTAGTTTATTTAAATACTCTTTACGGCAATCAGTAAAAAACCCAAAAGCTATTTCAATAGCGTCAGTTCAAAAAAAAATATCAAAAAGTTAACGGTCGTTTATTTTATACTAGCTGCACCCCGCGGTGTTTCGCGCGAAAATTTTAGTATCCCACGGGAATACTGTATTTTTAGGGTTCCGTACCTAAGAGGTATAAACGGAACCCTATTACTAAGACTTCGCTGTCCGTCCGTCCGTCCGTCAGCAGGCTGTATCTCATGAGCCGTGATAGCTAGACAGTTGAAATTTTCACAGATAATGTATTTCTGTTGCCGCTATAACAATAAATACTAAAAATACAATAAATATTTAATAACCTTGTGTATGTATGTTTGTATGTATGTATAATATCGTTTTTTGCTCGTTATTAATAATATGGTATAGATAATGGTACTGAACACTTAGTGCGCGAGGCCGACTCGCACTTAGCTGATTATTTAGGATCAAAACTAGTGTTAACTCTGGATATACCAATAAGCTATCCTGGCGCCAAATTACAACCAAATCCGTTCAGCCGTATGACTGCGAAAGAGTAACAAACACACACACTTACAAACTTTCGCTTTTATAATATTAGAGTATGATTAAAATACTTTTTTAATAAGATTACTATCTGTCCCGGCGAACTTCGTACCGCCTAACAATTATGTATGTGTCAAACCGTTCAAACCTTCCCTGAACTTTCACAAACATTTCAAAACCAAAATCAGCTAATCGGCCCAGCCGTTATACGAGTTAAAGTGAGACAAACGAACAGCAATTCATTTTTATATATAGAAATAAGAAGATTATTATATGGGCATTGTATAATGTATGGTGGAAGATCATTTTGTACGTTTTTTTTATAAACACATCAATAAACATACACCATTAACAAACACATATTCTATACATGGTTATTTTTGTATTAAATTTGATTTGCAAAGCCGAAAGGAGGTCAAATAACTGAGCTATTATGATTTACTTTTACTATGAAACGTAACTAAAAGTTTTGATTACTTCTTTACTATATTATTATGGGACCATCTTGCAATATAAATACTTGATAAACAAAAAAAAAAACAGATCATCCCCGATCTCCGAAAGGCCTCTAAAAACAGATTCAGTTTAGAGGCCTCTCGGAGATCGTGGATGATAAAACATCAAAAAATTTATTCCGATGCATTATGCGATCTTGTTTTTTTGAATTCGAAAAAAAAATTACGATTCATGTTTTTCTGTTGGATACTATGCTATAAATAGTAAAAGTCGTTCATAATCATAAGTCGCATGACCCCATTTCGGCCTCACATACCTACCTCATTACATAAAACTTTATATATATAACAACTACACATTCTTACATTTAATATTTACAATAAATGCATTCTTTTTATTTATTTATTTATTTATAATATAAATAAATTTAATTTTATTTATTATTTTTTTCACCTATTAAATATAGTTTTTACTAAGTTGATAGACTGTAGCAATATTTTGCTATTGGCACTGCATGTTTTTTTTATAAAAGGTTATCTGCTAGGGGTTTGTTTAGACTGAAGGGGGTCGTTGTACTCATTATAACGAACAATTTACACTATGGAGCCCATTATGGAAGTAAAAAAAAATTAATCATTTAGGCAAATATATTTTTTGAGATACGTGACTTTTATTACACCTTCAGTGTGTCTGTGAGCTATATTGAAAATATATTTTCATTCTTGTTTAAGTTCTATTATTCAACATAATGAATATTGAACATTTTGACACATACAACATTTTGCCAGTTGAACATTTTAGGTTATGATTTTTTTTTATGATTCAATGTTTTTAACCTTATGAGAATCCAACATTTTGGCAAATTCAACTATCTGGGCTTGAAGGCTTTTTTGTTGGTCCCATATTGAAAGTTGTTCATAATTAAGAGTACAATGTCCTCCTTTAGGTATCACCCAGACATCTAACCCTTTATATTTCAATTAATTTTAAAATGTTTCCGAACAAGATTTTCATACAAACGGTTTCCATTACTATTTTTTAAATGAATAAAAAAAAACATATTTCAATCACATTACGGTTATTTTTTACATAATTACAAAATAAAAAAATTATTTTGTACACATTATGGATTTGAATTTCATTCAAAATTTAATTTTATAAATTTAGTGCCGATTCACAATAAAAAACTATATACAAAATATAAAAATCTCATCAGAAAAAAAATATGGAATGTCGTAAAAATTTCGAAATCATTAAAAAAAAAAGGTTTTGTGATAAAATGCATACAAGTAGTTTGATTAGGAACATAACATTATAGGACTAAACCTAATCCATTTTCATTTAATTTATTGGCTGTCACTTATTTATCGGCTATCACTTTATTGACTTTCACTCTACAGTTTCCGCGAATTTGTACGATAATTGCCTTACAAATAATTAATTATTTCGCTTAAAAACTGATATTTATTTACAAAATAGAGTTACTACAAGGAATTAACATTTTTTTTGGAAATAACATGTGTACTAAATTAAATAAATAAATAATAAATTGTCACAGTCTGCCTACTTACTTATTATATATTTAGGAGCACAAATTATTAAAAATAACAAAAAAGTTTGGTCATCATTAGTAACATATCTTTCACTTTTATCACAAATCACTGTTTCTTAATTGGATATCACTTTATCACTCCCGTAACTGCCAGTATCACTTATTTTTATTTATCACTGTGGGCCTTAGTGTGGGCTGTCATGTAACTTACCCACTGTTGGGCAATCGGGAGTGGTCACTCGCTGGGCAATGAGTGGGTTAGCATTTGACGGTGATGCCCACGAGTGGGACAGGTCGGATGCGTGGGCCACGACGCTAGGGTCGCGGCGACACTGGCGGGGGCTTCGGAGGCAAGCGGGGCGCTGCGCCACTGAAAACATTAAAAACGATACAGAGGAAGAACAAAAATATTTCTGAAAGTAGTGACAACGACTTAATCCGTATACAGGGTTATCGGCTAGGGTTGTACTAAACCGAAAGAGGGTCACTATACTCACCCTAAGAAAACAACTTTCACTATGGGAACCAAATCTGAATACGAGAAAAAAAATCAGCTCTTCCATACAATATGTTGATCAGTTGTTGACAAAATGTATGTAACATCTGATTTTTTTTTCTCGATTTTAGAGTTGGTCCCTTAGTGAAAGTTGTTCCTTAGGATGAGTCTAGTGACCCCCTTTCTGCTTAGTACTCCCCTAACCGATAAGAAATGCTGTAAGAAATCAAATGGACAACATAAAAACGAGATTGTATCATATGGTGCATGTAAATAGCTCTAGCTACTGGCGCTGGTTCAAGCGTATTCTTTTTAGGGTTCCGTACACAAATTGCAAAATAGGGACGCTATTACTAAGACTTCGTTGTCCGTCCATCCGTCTGTCTGTCAGCAGGCTGTATCTCATGAGCCGTGATAGTAGACTGTTGAAATTTTCACAGATGATGTCCTCCTGTACCCGCTATAATAACAAAACTAAATAATTTAATAAAATAAATATTTAAGGGGCTCTCATACAGTAAGCGCGATATTTGCTCGCTTTTAATAACGTCAGCAGGTACACGTTAGACATATTTTCAGAATATTTACTTGTATATTCAATTAACTAAGTAATTAAATCAAAATCAATATAATGTTTATGGGGCGCTAAAAGCTATAAGACAGCCTTTCCTAATTTTCACTTTACTTTTATATTTGCTTTTGGCAGTATTATTTATTACTAGTTGACCCGGCGAACTTCGTACCGCCTAACAGTCGATTTTTTATATATGTGTATAAATATTGACATTAATACGATACTAACGTCACTCAATTGTTTCACCTTCCCGGAACCTCTCCACTAACACTTCTAACTTCATGGTATGGTAAAGTTCAAATTGACTTTTAAGTATTATTACGAATTGATTGTATGTCAGTATAGAAAAATGATGTTTCTAGAACTTTCAGACAATTTTTTAATTTTTTTCTCTCCGTAAAATCCATCTTCGTACTTCAAAGAATATTCTAAAAAAGGAATTAGCAAAATCTATTCAGCTGCTCTCTAGATTTGCGCTGAGCAACACACTCATTTAGCGATTCATTTTTATGTTATAGAAGATGTACTCACGTGTTATTAGTGTTGGTGTGCGTGTGCTGCCTTCGCTGTAGGATGGCCGAGTGTGCGGGGCGGAGCAGTGCGGGCGCGGGGGCGGGCCGCGGGGGCAGCGGGGGCGGGGTGCAGCCCCCGGGGGCGGCGGTTGCCCCCGCAGGAGAGGTGCCGCTGCCGCCACCGCTTGACGACTGGACATATTATTGTTTAATCAATACTTTACAAATTCAATCCTTTCTAATGGAGTGCAGGCCGTCCAGCACGCTTCAAGTAGCAGATTGTAGATTCCACGTATATCTTCGAAAGTCATTGACCTTCTCCGACAAGCTGATTTTCCTCACGTTCTCCTTCACCGTTTAAGCTTGTGCTAATTATTTATAATATGCACATGAATAAAAAACACAGAGGCGCATGCCTGTACCTGGAATTGAACCCACACTCTTTTGCTCTCGTGGCAAATGATTTACCCACTAGGCTACCACAAAGTTTTATAAAATTAATAAAAAAAAAAATCAGACAACATGAACTATTTTGCTAGTACTTCTGAGTTAAGAGCTACTCATAAACAATGTTAAAAAAACATGAGTAGTAAAATAACTATATCTAATATAAGTATAAACAGGGAAACATTAACGTTAGTCGTGTCATGATTGTTACCTGCTTTTTCGAAGTTATTCTTTTTTTGTTAAAGAGTAATTTGAGTGAAGGGAGAGCCTCTCATACGATCCCATTTTGATTCAAGCAAAATAGGTCAAGAGGCTTAATTCTAAAATCGAAATAACTAAAACTTTCAGCTTAATATTTTTAAAGCACTCGTGTATGGAAGTATTTTACTAACACTGATTTTTATTCGACTGCGAAAGAAGAAGGGTTATGTTTGTCGAGTGTATGTATATTTCTTTGGCGCGCCCTACAGCCTAAACGGCTTGTCGTATTTCTATGTGAGTGGTGTCAATAGATTCGTCTTAGTCGTGAGAGTGACACTGGGCACAACAAAATGGAAAAAAAGAAGAAATGAACGATGATAAACAGGTTTAATGATTTAGCAGTCGGGTTTTTTCCAAACTCGCACCTAACAACCACTCGTTAACAAAATATTTTTTTTTATACATAATAATAAGTTAAAGAAGATTTAAATGTATGTGTGCGATTACATATCACTTACGAGATGTATAGGAGTGGGCGGTGCCGCGGAGTCGCGCCGGCGGCGCGGCGGCAGCGGGGGCGGCGTGCCGCACGACACCGCTGCAACATCATACAACACATTCACTAACTACTTTATATATAGTTATACGAACTGTTCACCTCGCTAAATAAATAATAATATAAATAAACGTTTCACACTCATAGCTTCCCCACTAGGATTTCTCATGTTTCGGGGATGCCATGTAACATTCACAAGACACCCAGACTCGAAGAGAAATGTTCAAACTCATGATTCGAACATCTGCCCCGACCGGGAATTGAACCCGGAACCGTTGGATCTCGAAGTAAATATGCTAGCCACGTCCGCCGTTAAATATTGCTTACTCTAAAAATTTGTTACTTCAATATCCTTATTTCTAAAAAAAAGGTGTTTCTTTAACTGTTTGTTTCCTTGATATTTCCTATTCCCGAACATACTAACGCATTATAATATATTTAGCCGGGCTCCGCGGTGTTTACCCGCAGATCTCTAATTTTTAATAGCCTATGTTACTCACTGAGCAACATAGGCTATTAAAAAAAAATTGATATCGCTCCAGTAATTTATAAGTTTATTCATTACATACAAAAATCCAAATCTTCCCTTTTATAATATTAGTATACAGATAACAGGAGATATTATTATACGGCAAGCCCTTAGCCGCGCAGACCAACGAACATCATCATTTCCTATGTATAAAATTAAATAATGGATTCCTCACGGAGATTTTATAATTGTTTAACGAAACGGGTTTTCACTTGTACCTGATTGTTGGATAAGTCCAACTATAGTTTCGTTCACATTCGGTGAACTTTACCAGGGATGAAATGAGCCGTTCGTGTCTTCAACGATGACAAGTCTCGCATTGACTGACAATAGTTGGACGTTTGCAACAATTAGGAACGCGTGATAATCCGTTTTCTCAAACAATATGAATAAAACGCACCGCAAGAGAAACACCTTTTTTATTTAGAAAACCAACTTCTAAATAAATAAAAAAGTGTAAAATACTCACGATGATGAGGCGTGAGCGGAGGCGCCGGGGGCGAAGGCGCAGGCGCTCTCGCGGGGAAGGAGAACGCGAGCCCCGCGCCCGCGCCCGGTGACGCTCCCCCTAGTGGTGCTTCGCCCCCCGCCGCAGCGAGCACGGGCGGCGCCGGCGCGGGGGACCGCTTCGGTGATATCGCTGGCATTCTGTAAATAAATGATTAATTATTGATTAACATTATATCCACGAAAAAGAACTCGAGAACTGGCACAATACACTAAGTGTGGTGGCCGATCAAGAAAGACAAAAATAATATATCCACGAATGTTAGTGACATTGGTGAAGTTTTACTTTTACAGCGAAAGAGCGCGAGTTCAATCCCAGGGTCAGGCACGCATCTCTCAGTTTTTCATTCATGTTAATGTGCATATTAGAATTGACTACCGTTACGAGAGAACCTGCTTGTCCAAGAAGGTTCGGAAGATAGATAGATGAACGCTTTATTGTACACACAAAACATTACAATACTAAAGTATAATTTTACATGTAATGTTTTTACATTTTACAAGCGGAAGAGACAGAAAGAATAGTTTTCGGAGATACACCCTCTTCATAGGGGAGACCCGAGCCCAGCATTATATATAGCAGTAATAAATCATATATATATATATATATATATATATATATATATATAACATATACACAACGTGTAACAGAAAGGTGTGACAATACTCAAGGGTGCTAGTCTTTCATCAAAGTGAACCCTGCGTAGAACTAAATTTTGCAAAATTCTAGGATAAAAATATTTGATTCTTCGATACTACTTGGCCGATCACGTGACCAATTTTTGTATGAAGACTTAATAGTTTTTCATTGAAATTTGAAAAACAATTCTCTTGCACTGGGTTCAATTCTATGTGTAGACTAACACCATTAATTAATTATCACACCTTGCTGTTTCACATTGTATATATACCTACTCGAATATATTCATAACAAAATACAGGACAAATGTACCGTGTCATCTAAACTAAGGCAGCGCTCAGCTCAAAATGTAAAATTAAAGCCGATACGTAAAACTCCGTGATCTTTTTAGACCCTTTCACTTATTGAACATTATAAACATTAAATCAAATTCAAATAATGTAATTTAAAAAAAAATAACACGTCTTTACTGTACTAAAAACAATACTGCAATGGAAACATTCAAAGCGACGTTGAATTAACAATATTATAAATCGTTATGAATATCGGCGATAATTCTAGAAACGGACGAACTTTAGGGTTGTGTCTTTGTTGGGTTCAACTAAAAATCAGTGTTAATTCTTAAAATGAGTAATATTTCTTTAAATTGAATTTTTAATATGTCTTCATAACATTCATCAAGCCACAAAATTACTAGCCGTCCCTGATCGCTCCCGGTGCAAATGTGCCCATAACGCTTGCTGCATTACCGCGCTGGATGGCTATGGCCAACCTTTGCAACTAAGAACAAGCCGAAACGGGAGTCGATTGTTCATGTTATATGTTTACATACAGGCGGTGAGATTATGATATCCAAAAGTAGAAAGTATCATATCAATTATACAGTTCACGTTGACACATTTTACAAAACTAGACTTTGTCTATTATTAGATAGTGTTCACTTTTGCTTGAATGCAATGTCATCGTAGTTCACCCGCAAGGTCGAGGTTGTGCTCACAAGGTCGAGGTTGTGCTCACTCCGCGGTTGGCTTACAACTCACCAAAAAGAGTAGTCGTGTAGCGGTACACTTTTTTGTGCGGATATTTTTGTCGCAGGTTTGTGATTCCTGGTTATCATAAATTACCCTGGTCAGGTGTAGATGGTGGCCAAACTATCTAACGTTAATTATCTACTTTTAATTAAAATTAGTATCCGAAGAAATATTAGTATTCTAGATTACTCCATTTACATTTAGGTAATTCCTAGTAACAGTGTTACTGTTTCACAAGAACACACAAACTTATTAAAAAAAGGCATGGTGATGTAAAAAATTTCACTGCCCATTTTGCATTGCCATGTATTCTCAATAATTTTGTGTTTTTAAAAAGAAATGTGTATGAACTAAAGCACCTGTGGAATTACCCATTTTGAGTTTGGAGTTTGAATGTCTGGAGTCCTATTTTTGAACCGCTCGTCAAGACGAGCTTACGAACTATATCCAAAATATCGCATGCTTCAAAATTCATATCATTCTCTAACAATAGGAACGGAAAATCCAATTTAATTTTGATAGTTTTGTAATAAACATAAAATAGTTCACTCAACTTTAGAGAGTTTCAAATATGCGTAAAAACAGTACAAATCCAAATTAAATTCACCGTTGATTTCTTTTAGCACAATAAATAAATTTATATGAGTTCTATTAGTGTCCCGGTTGTGTGGACCACATAACTCAATCAATCAATCAATTTGCTGAGTTGGGGCCGGGTGTACAAAGATTTACACTACTTTTAATAGTTACTTTTGTATGCTCTTATGTATTTTCGTTGTGTGTTACATTAAAAAAAAAATTGCATGCTAAATAGTTGTTTTAACAAAAAGTTTTTTTTTTATGATTATGATATACATTTTACTTATTGTTTTTAACTTGTCCAAATTTATAATATAAATGTCAATATAAATCTTAAATGTCAACTAACTCCTAACTTTTTTTTTATCTGTATCAATTTTTTTTCAGTCAAATCTTCAGGTTTGTGTGTAAACGTCGTCTCCTTCCTCATCCATCCCTGTCCGTGTCTTTGTGTGAACACATCTGCCCAGCGTCTATATTGTCTGCCTCTGTTCCTTTTATCTCCTCTTGGTATCCACTCCACAACTTTCTTAGTCCATTTATCGTTTTCCATCCTACATATATGTCCTGCCCAGTTCCATTTCAATGTCCTTATTGTATTAATTACGTCTCTGACTTTTGTTTTTCTTCTAATTATGCTATTGCTAATTTTGTCAGATATCTTTTTCCCTAACATGCTTCTTTCCATTTTCCTTTGACAAATCGCCAAGCGGTTTTCATCTTTACGCCTGAGAGCCCACGTTTGGCAACCATATATGAGGCAAGGTAAGATAGCCATCTTATATGACGTAGCCACGTCATATATCAATATCCTTATTTTTCATTATTTCCTTCATGCTCCAATACTTTTTCCAAGCTAAGACTATCCTTCTATCTATTTCTTTTTCCATGAGATCCTCAAATGCTATCGATTGCTCTTCTCCGTTCGTCAATATTTTAGTTTTTGCTGCATTTAGCGCTAAACCAACTTTTTTGCTACCTTCTGATATTTCTTTTAGTATATTTTGTAAATTGTAAGCGGAATCAGCAAAAATAACTATATCGTCAGCAAAATCGACAGAAAGCAGTAATTAAGTTTAAATATTTTTTTAAAGTAGTGTACACTATTGTTGTCTGTGACAAAAAAAAAATATCTCTATTACATTCTAATGGGTATGAATACGACAAACAAACAAAAAAAATTGCCCCAACTTATTCTTCCTTAGTGCGTTCCCTGAAGAAATTATATGGCATAGTCCACGATAAACTAACAAAATACTTATCACTCAGTTCATATTACCGCATATGTATGCTGTAATGTCGTAGATAATATTGCAATCTAATATGGTGTGATGTTTTAACAATCAATTGTTACATTGCACAGCTGTTACATTCAAGGTCAGTGAAATATTCTACAATAACTGATTTTTTATTTAGAGCCAATATATGAGCAGATTTGGGATTTTAATTAGGTATAAAAAAAAACTTATGTCCGTCCCCCGGTTCTAAGCAACGTCCTCGCCAATTTTCAACCAAATCGATTCAGCCGTTCTTGAGTTATAAATACTGTAACTAACACGACATTATTTTATATATTGATATAGATTTCTTAGGGTTTCATGGTAAAACAAAGAATTCTTATAGTTTCGCTATGTCCGTCCAGCTGTGGTATATTTGGCACCCATAATCACGTTGTGTGATTTTTTTTTTGTACTAAAATCTGTAGTATTTGTATTATACTACTGTATTATATTATAAAGCCCTTTTTACTAACGTTTTGCGTTGTCTTTCATACTTTATAATTTTCTCATTTATCTTTGTAAAAACCTGGTCAATATATCCACAGTAATTTTCTGATGATTTCGTTATACTTTTGGTGCTGAAAATATCACTTTTAAATGTATTAATTACCATTTTTATGTCAGAATTTGTTTGTTTACATATTGTTGACAACGTCAATAATTTTAATTTCACGTCATATCTTTCAAAAGTTGTATTTTTTTCTATGAGAACGTGTAAGGTTTTATGATAAATAGTCTAGTTTTACTTATTTTTGTATTAGCCATTTTTAATATTTAAATTTTTGAATATAGATTTTAGAAAACGGGCTCGCGACTATATAAGACGTCACGAGGCATTCCCCAAGAGAGATCTCATCAAGTTTTCTTTCAACTACGTACTACGGCCACACCCGGGCCAGGCAGGCCTGGGAATTCTGTTGGCGCGACCAGTTTTATTTTAAAGTGAAATTTTCATCAAGAAATAGTAAGTTCCCAGGACTAAAAAGAGGACATGGATAATGTGACATAGACACGTATACATTTGGATGGAGCATTCCTTAAAGTTAAGGTCGGTGCAAACTTGAAATATTATATTCATTGTTCCGATACTGTGAGCTGCCACATTCGGAACTTCGAGCTGCCACCCTCATCTGTGAACTGCCACCTTTCATCTGAGAACTGCCACCTTCATCTGAGAACTACCTCCTTAATCTGTGAACTACCCCCTCCGTCTGTGAACTGCTACTGCTGTATCGTGACCGGTCGTTTAAATTTAGCGCTCGTCAGTTCGGTGTATATAGGAGTAGTTTTAAGTTCGTTTAGTTATAAGGTAGTTATTTAATTTTCATTTTTATACACAGTTGGTAATTTGTAAATTAAACATTCATTTATATATATATATAAATGAATGTTTATATATATATATATATATTTTCTTCTTTCTTTTCCTCCAAAGTTAGGGTCCTACTGGTAGGGTCAGGTAGGAGCTAACTTCTCTTTTTTTTATTAATTTCCTTGCCCTTTTTTGGATAAAAAGGGGTAACGTTATAAATCTTATTTTTATGTTGAAATATATTTTACGAGTAATACTTAAAACTTAAAATATATATATATATATATTAGACCGATTTGGATGAAATGTATATTGTACCTGTGTAATATACCTATTCGAATAAAAACAATTTTAGTAATCGGGGCAGACATCTCTGAAGCATCGAAAATATACATTAAAAATAGATTCTGACGAAATGAGCATTGCAACTTCATTCAATAAATTAAAGAACGAAATAAAAAAAAAACCTGTATAGTTCGTGAATTCCTAACCTGTATAGTTCGTGAATTCCTAACCTGTCCAGTTTGTGAATTCCTAACCTGTATAGTTCGTGAATTCCTAACCTGTCCAGTTCGTGAATTCCTAACCTGTCCAGTTTGTGAATTCCTAACCTGTCCAGTTAGTGAATTCCTAACCTGTATAGTTCGTGAATTTCTAAACGGCATAGTTCGTGCTTTACTTACCTGAATAGTTTGTGAATTTCTTACCTGAATAGTTCGTGTTTTGGGCTCGGCAGCGGCCTGTCGGGGGGCTCCGGAGGCGGCTCGCATATTGACGATACCGCTGTAACGATAACAACTTATTCACTCACACAGTTTTGTTGACCGAGCGAGCAAAGAGTTTCTGCTTAAGGTCTGGCAATATTTTTTTGTTTGTTTCTGTAATTTCGTCTTTGCGTGCAGATCATATTTTCCAACCAATCTTTATGAGATTTGGTGTATCAGATCTATTCAATTTTCAGAATATTTTTGTTCTTAATTGATTATTATTTTGCATGAAAAAAAAATTGGCGCCTACCGAATGTAAGTCAGTAGTTTAATTTTAAATAATATGTTATATCGAGTAAATAATTTATTTCTATATCATCATCAGCCGTTAGTATACATACAATGTCTAGGCGGTGGTGGGGGTCCGTCTCTGGCGGGAGGTGCCGCGGGGACTGCACTTCGCGGCAACAGCGGCGGAACACGCTCCTGCAATACAATTTTATATCTTATTATTTTAAAATTATTATATCCATATAAAAATCAATTCCAGCAATTGATTTTGCGTTTGTCTTGCAACAACTCGAGAGCAGCTGGGCCGATTTAGATGATTTTGGTTTTGAAATGTTTGTTAAAGTTCAGGGAACATACATAAGGTTAGGCGGTACGAAGCTCTCCGAATCAACTAGTCCAGCTGTCGTATATGTATGTATGTTATCTTATACGGGGTTATTGGCTACGAGTGTACTAAGCCAAAAGGGGGTCATTGTACTCTTTTATGGAACAGCTGATTTCTTTTCTCGAATTCAGAGTTGGTCCCTTTACTTTCTCCCCCCTCCCCCTTTTGGCTCAGTTCACCCCTAGCCGATCACCCTGTTTATATAAAAATCAATCGCTGTCCGTTTGTTTCAGTAAAACTCGAGAACTGCTGGGCAATTTAGTATATTTAAACCAGTTCATATTCAGAGACGGTTTAAACGGTGAGGAACATACGTCACAGTTAGACAGTACGAAGTTCGTCGAGTCAGCGAGTATATTATAAAATAATAATAATAACATGGGACAACATCCACACAAAGGTCTTCAGGTCCCAAACTAGGCATAGCTATGGTAACTTGATGACTGATATACATACTTAGAAATACATAAATACATACTTATATATATAATAAACACCCAGACACAGGTCAAACAGACATGTTCATGCACACAAATGTTTGACCTGTCCGGGGATCGAACCCGGGACCAGCGGCGCAGAAGGCAGGGTTGCTACTAACTGCGCCAACCGGCCAGTCCAAAACCAATATATATTAGACAGGAAATATATTGTTATAAGTTGTTATAAGTAGTTACCTGCTTGGCGGCAGGTCGTTGTTCGTTGCTCCTACAGTAGAATAGTTCAGCGTCCACTATGGCCCCCCGGGGGGACAACGCGGGCTTGCGCTCCAACGTCGACTGAGACCTGTGACCGCATAAAGTAATATTTATTGACCTTTAAATAACGTTCGTTACAGGCAACGTCTTGTTACACACGTATTAAAAAATACTTTAATATATTTATATACAATTAGTTAATATTAGTTATGCAATGTAGTGTTATTGACCGAACGAGCGAAGCGTATGTGTTGTTACACTAGTTGCGTTGCCCAGTTACATCGGGCTTACTGCCTATTCTGTTCTATGGAAGATCTTTGATTATCATATCCTCCATAGGACAGGATAGAAATCCTTTCTTCTTATCCTATCCTATGGAGGATAGTTCTTAGATTTTCATATCCTCTGTTGGATAGGATAGAAATTCTTCCGTTCTATCCTATCTTATGGAGGGTAGGTAATCTAAGAACAATACTCCATAGGATAAAATAGGCAGAAGTCTCATGATAGAACCAACCTATGGAGCATAGGATAGGAAGGAATGCTTTCTATCCTATCCTATGAAGGATAGGATAGTAAAGAAGGCTTTTTATCATATCATATGGCGGACAGGACAGTAAAATAGGCTTTCTATCCTATCCTGTGGAGGATAGGATAGGAATATTTCTGTTGTTAACAGATTTTTTGTTCAATCGGGTCTGGTGGAATTTTGATCGAATCAATTACTTAATAATAATGAACATCGCAGAAACAAATGAGCAACACAAAAACAAAGAAACAACGCAAAAACAAATATTCATCTATAAACAAGGGAACATTGCAAAAACAAATGAATATCGCAAACACAAATAGATAGATCGGAACCAAATGAAAATCGCAGAAACAAATGGGCATAACAAAAACACATTCAAAAGGCAAACAAAAGACTGAGAAATAATATTTTTTCTATCAAAATGTTGTCAGTTTGCTTGCATGTAAGTAATCGCGTAAAATGTTATTCTTATTTCAATAAAACGCACACACGAGAAATAAAGGTTCTTTGATTTTTTTTAAACTTTTTAAGTACTGGATATAATATACAAAGCTCACCTTTCATGTCTGGGCGAATGTCTGTCTCTGGGTGATGGGGGCTCATCTCTAGTGCAATTTCTGAAATTAATTAAAATAATTACTAAAAAAACTGCAACATTTTGTTTCCTTTGTATCGGCAAATATTTTTTTTTGTAAATTCTAAGCGTGACATTGACAATTTTTTTTTTCATATCGGTGCAGACCTCTAAATCGAAGAACATTTTAAGAAAAAATGCAAGAATTTGAGAACCCCATTTTTAAAGTCGATATATAAAATATTTTGAATCCAAACCAATTTTATCGGATATAATAATATTCAAATTGGCTGCTGGTTTTTTTGTTATTTTCAAGTGTTATGAACTTTTCCCTCTATACTGTCGTTTAGTAATACTGTTACGAGCTACGGGTTCGGGATAAAAATAGAAAAATGTCAATTCACACCAATGACGATTTATTACTCCAAACACTCAGAAACTGTCACACAAAAACACTACACAACACTTTCACTCACAATCACACTACACTGAGCACTTCGATTAGCACTTGGTTCGCACTAGAACTGTTCGCGGTTATAGCTTCCGATAACTGACCCCCCGGACCCACAGTCGGTCCCTTTATATACCTCAGTGCCGTAATTCTGTAATTATCCAGAATATTCGTCTAATTGCTAGACACCGAGAACAATAGATGTTTACAAATAAGAAGGTACTTGAATTCGAGAGAGATTCCTATTTTGCTATGTGCGATAGACAATAGCGCGGGCGACACTTACTATGTCTTATTCTGTGAATAGGGTGCCGGTACACTAACTACTGCGTATTCTGTGAGACATAGGGCATGGCCGTGACAGTACATTGAATATATACCAATTTTAGCGTGAAATTAGGAAGGTGTATTCATTGAAGAGTCTCCTACACTCTACTAAGAAAGGATTTTGGGAAACTCAATCCTAAGAGGTTATCAGTTAGAGGTGTACTAAGCGCAAAGGGGGTCACGTACACTCATCGTAATGAACAACTTTCACTATGCAACCAACTCAAAATTCCAAAAATACAAATCAGCTGTTTCATACATTTTGTTGACGACCGATAAGCTTTCACTTTGGAAGAGCAGATTTTTATTTTTCTCGTATTCAGTGTTGGTCCCATAGTGATACTTGTTTGAAATGATGAGTATACTAACCCCCCTTCGGCTGTATAGTAGAATACTTTAACTGGTGTACCTAGTGAGCTCTTCTGTATAGGTGGATGTCAAACTGTGTGTATTGGGTATTGCAATTCAATTAAGTAAATTGTTTTTTTTTTCTATAATTACTTACTTGGCAGTAGAGTTAGGTTTCGTCTTGTCGAACAACGCCAGTCCCTTATCGAAGAGACTGAGTTGACTCAGAGACACTCTCTCCAGTCTAGGACTCACAACCGACCGCTCCTCCTGTCTACTGCCTGCGGACAAAAAGAACGTGTTATAAGTGATTTATGATTGCAATCAACGTTTAAATAAACAATTTTTTATAAAGTAGTATATTTTTATTACATTTTCGTTCACAAACGTTTACAAACATTTTTTTTTTAAATTAAATTTCAAAAAAGAAACAAAAAGAACATTCTTATATTCGAAATACACCTTGTTTATTTTTTAAATTTATTTTAAAGAGGAATATTTAGTTTTAGGAGTGTTCAAAAAGAAATATATATATACTGACCCCCTTGAATATATATATATATATATATATATTTCTTTTTGAACACTCCTAAAACTAAATATTCCTCTTTAAAATAAATTTAAAAAATAAACAAGGTGTATTTCGAATATAAGAATGTTCTTTTTGTTTCTTTTTTGAAATTTAATTTTAAAAAAAAATGTTTTCAAATGATTATTTTTCGTTAGGAATGTGTTTTAAATTAAACTGCACATATTCTTTTAGATGTGTTCTCGGAAGAGGTATTTTGGACACATTCTTAACGAAAAATATTGATTTGAAAACATTTTTTTTTTTTAAATTTAATTTCAACAAATCATCACATGTTTAAAATGTGAAGGAAACACCATGAGAAAACTTGCTTGTCGAAGAAGGTTAATCATTTGAGACTGAGTTGCAACGTTAATAGTAATCCTAACAATCTTATATATAAAAATCAATTGCTGTTCGTTAGTCTCGCTAAAACTCGGGAACGGCTGGATCGATTTAGCTGATTTTGGTCTTGGAATGTTTGTCGTACTCCAGGGAAGGTTTAAACGATTAGAAACATACACAACTGTTAGGCGGTACGAAGTTCGCCGGGACAGCTAGTAATATTATAAATGCGAAAGTAACTGTCTGTCTGTCTCGCTATCACGCCAAAACCACTAAACCGATCTGGATGATATTCGGTGCACAGGTAGATTGGACTCCGGGAAAGGACATAGGATACTTTTTAACCGACTACAAGAAAAATAGTTCCCCATTGGATTATCTCGATAGTAAAATGGGCAACTACGCGGGGGAAACCGCCGAGTACAGTTAAATAAAACCAACAATATGTTACCTCTATGATCGTCATGGTGTATGGGCAGCGAGGCGACGGACGCGCCGTCCCACGAGCTCCCACTAGTGGGCGACAGCTGGGACACACCTGTGGGTAACACAGTTCATGATAACGATAATTTTATTTGGTAAATATAATTACGTCAGTATCTTTAAATATATATATATATATATATATATATATATATATATATAGTTTATATATACAATTATATATATCTTTATATATATATATACGTCTACATTTATACAAATAATAATAACATAATAAATACATCAATAAACAGGAAGTCAATAAATTCAAAATCAATACAATTAATAATTTATACATTTTGTATAAGTTCGGGGTGAGTTCATCGACAGTATAATGTCAAATATGTTTTAAATTTAAAACATTTAAACGCTACTAGTGATTTAGAGTTACGATTTAGATTTTATCCGGCTAATAATTATACATGGCAACACCACAAATTCTCGCACGTTTTCTGGACTTTACCAGTCGATAGATAAATAAATTAATTCTTTATTGCTTACACACAGAAAAAATAAAATTAAATAAATGCGAAAAATCTTAAATAATATATAGTGCTACAAATGCCGGCCTTAACGCTAAAAAGCGATCTCTTCCAGGCAACCTTAGGATGGAGACAATTGTGAAAAAATTATATGGAATAAGACGGGGTACACAATAAAGAATATACTTAATTAAATTAATACACAAAATACTATAATCAATACATACATACATACATACATCTACTGCATTCTATAATAATATATGATAGTAAAATAAAACAAATAAGCCACGGTAGACAATAATACATACAGCAGACAACTAACGATCACACAGAGGACAGATGAAACTTTATCACCATATCGTTGAAGCTACTCAATGATATATGATATATTATCCCAATGAGTTTGTCCTAAATTCTTGTGCACATGTCGCCCTCCCGCTCGTCATGACAAGTACGAAAGGTGTCACAAAAGGGAGCGATTGAAAATAACACGACGGGCAGGATTTGAACCTGCATCCAATGTGTTTAGTAATAGGAATCTAATTAATGAACCTAGACATGTTACCCAGAAGGGCAAGGTGCCTAGATTCCTAACCATTCGGCCACCGTTGATAAACTATAGTACGCTTAAATGTTATTAAATTGACGGAGGTTAGCGAGAGTGGGCAGCGAGAGGTTTTTTAGGGCGAAAGGACGCAGCTTATACCGAGAGAGGCCACACACATATATATAAGAAAGAAATCATCTTAGACAAAAACTCTAATTATCATATTTACTACGAAATTCTTTCTGTCACAAACCGGCCCCAACTGAACACAGTGCCGGCGAAACATCGAGCGTTGATCTTACGTTGGGACCGGGTCGTGACGTCACGCACGTCGCAATCCGCATTGAACATAAATAAATAAAAATTCATTTGTACAAGAAACATACAAGTTCATGTTCAATAACATAAAATACTTACTAAGGTTATCATCGTTGCTGGACGTGGAATGATGCGATCCGTGGTCGTGGTGCGTCCGTCTCGACACCTTCACTTGTTTCAGAGACAGGTCAGGATATCTTCTAGGCTGTGGATAAAAAAATATAATACAATTGACAGCATTTCTAACATTCATTTCATTTTTCACTCCCCATTTTTACTACGATAATGGATAGACAAATGAGAAAGCAATAGTTTCGTTACTACATATTTTTGAAAATATAACAAGAGTTCACCATAAAGTTATTCTCGTCAAAAGCTCGAATAAAAATTATATCATTAATTGACTGTATTTTTGTTGTTTGTTTTGCTGTGTTTCACAGATGAATATATTTTATTGGTGGCATTTGACGGTCTTTACATAAATACGAGATTTTTTTTCATCAGTTCTTTGCAAATAACTCGGATGAAAGTGGATATAAAAATCTTTTATTTTTAGTACGAAGTCTTCATTAGATTATCTCAAAATGTTTTTCGAATTTCCATTGCTTTGCAAAAATAAAATGTTGTAAATTATGGATTTTAGTAGCAAACCGTCTTAACTTAGTCGAAAAATATAGCGGAGGCAATAATAATACGTTGTTTACAATAATAATTTGTTGTATTGTAGTCGTTGTTAGTCTGACAAATTTTCTTGTCTGTCACTTCGTATGTCCATCTGGAAACATTGTACTCGCGAAACGGTCGTTGACCAATCTAGACGAATCTTGGTATACAGGTTTTAAATTAGTATTTTTTTGTAGTAAATTAGTTTTTGATTTGAAGAGTTTCCTTCAAAAATATGAAAAGTCTGGTGCGGTAACATTTGCCCGTCTATTTCTATAATATCTGATATAAACACAAACTTAAACGTGTTCTGAACATAATATGTATATTCACCATTGTTATTTGACATTGTTAACATATGTCTACAATAAAAATGACATTATCATTAATTACTATTTAAATGCAAGTATCTTCTTATGTTTTGCTTCACCGTCATTACTTACGCTTTAGTTTCTCTACATGCAACGGTTGCATGGAAGAGATCGCTATTAGCGGGATAAGGCCGCCGCTTGTTGCACGTAATCATAAGTTTTATTAAGTTTATTGTATTATTTATGTGTGCATAAAATAAACAGTTTTCTATCTATCTAGTATAAGTCAGAAAGTAAAATAATATGGACGCGAGCCTATGATCTGTTTTATACGAGTAAACTGGACTGCAGATTGTCGTCAGTGTAAATGAAGTCATGTGAAGTCCGCCATGTTGTCGGTGCTGTGTGCGTGTGCGTCCAGTTTCAGTACATGGAACTAATGTTAGTGATGGGAGACAAGACATGTTTAGTTCACAACTCACACCAGCCACTTCTAATCTACCTAAAAAGGACTATCATTTCCTAATATTTAGTCCATATAACACAGAACGACTACTATTTATTATCCAACTGCAAAAGAAAGAGGGTTATGTTTGTCGAGTGTATGTATATTTCTTTGGCACGTCCTAGAGCCTACACGGCTTGTCGTATCTTTATGTGAGTGGTGTCGATAGATTCGTCTTAGTCGTGAGAGTGACACTGGGCACAGCAACATTAAAAATATAAACGAGTATATTGTAGTATAAGTATATCAATATTAATCTTTTTTTATAAATCGCAAATATGTTTGCAATATTGTGCGTGTCAAAAAAAATTATTAAGAAAGGTTTAAAGCTTCAGCAGTCGGGTTTATTCGAACTCGTTTCCAGCCGATAGTATAATAATATGATATAACGTGAACTCACAAACTTGGGCATCTGCTTGACGGGCGGGCGCGGTTCTATCTCCAAGCTCTTGTTGTACAAGTAATTCGTGATCTCCTGGTCGTCCATGCCGGGGAAAGGGTCCAAACACTCCAGGAACGCCTGACAAACAAACGTAAACACAGAACTTGAATGAATGAATGATTTATTAGTTTTTTTTTATATAGAAGACAGGCTTGCGTATGGTCGCAACTCGCCTGACGTGAAGCGACGATATGGCCTAAGATGGGACACGCTTGCCTAAAAGAAACCTATTCACTCGCGACTTGAAAAGACCCAGATTATAGTTATCAGGAAATAGAGAAGCCGGCAGCGAGTTTTACAATCTAGCAGTTCGCACAATAAAAGTAGACGCAAAGTGTTTTGTGCGAGCCCTGGGAACTTCTACCATGTAGTCTGTGAAACTAGGTATTCATACAGAGCTATCGGTCATAGGTGTACTAAGCCGAAAGAAGGTCACTTTATTCATCCTAAAGAAAAACTTTTACCATCAAACGAAATCAGAATGCTAGAAAAAAAAATCATACATTTTGACAACTTGACAACACGACCGATTGAGTTTTTCTATGGAAAATCTGATTTTTCATCCTCTTAAGTGAAGGACGAAGTTGAAGTCATGGCTATTATCGAAATCACTTTAGTAATTAATAGAATACTTTGAAAACTGATTCAAGTATACTCAATATTCTGTGGAGTGTAATTAAATATAAAAAAATAAACATTGATTCAATATAATTTGTAAGGAATGGCGAGCGTCAAGCGACAACCGTGTGCAGCGAGTCGATACAACGTGCAACAGAAAGGTGTGACAATACTTAGCGGTGTTAGTCTGTCTACATATCAAATTGAACCCACTGTTGAACAAAATTATGCAAAACCCAAAAAAAAAAAACATAATGTTTTTGTCCATACAATCACGTGACCAATTTTTTTAAGGAGAACCTAATATATATTTTGTATAAAAAAAAAATTGTTCTACGTAGGGTTCACTTAAATGTTTTTATAAACTCAGCGAATATATGTGAATGCAGCTTGTACGAGTAGAATCATCGTTCTTGTGTAACGAACAACCATAGTAAAATATCACTAATAACTAAACAAAACAATCATAATGTAAATATTTGTCATGAGAACTATTCAACTAACAACTAATATTAAGTAATCGTATATCAATGAGATTTGTAAGTTAAATTTTTTAAGTAATTATTAATTCAAAAGACTTGCTCGAAGAAAACGAACGTTATGTAAAGGTCAATAAATATTAATTTACTAACACCCTTATGTATTGTCACACTTTACTGTTACATGTATACAACTAAATAACAAATTTAAAAACCTCTGTCCTAGTCATATATAGCCAGCCTTAATAATAAACGCGTCGCAACTTCAAACGTCCTTTGTCTTGTTTTGGCGCGTGACGTTCTAGATAGAAGGACTGGTCGGTTGTCGCAGTTGGTAACAACCCTCTGCGTCGCTGGCCCCGGGTTCGATCCCCGGACAGGGGGGCTATCGGCTATCTGTATTGCTTTCAGTATTGCTATAGTCTTGAAAGCACTACTGTAGTTTCGTATCGGCTACGAAAGCAAGACTTTCAGCAAAGCGATGTCAATTTTCAAAACAATAAGTGTTCAAAAGATTGCAATGACTCCATATATTTGACAGATATTGACATCGGCTAGCGCGATGTAAGTACTACTGCTTTGAGTCTAGACATCGCCATCTTCGTAGCTTTGAAAGCAATACAAATAGCCGATAGCCCCCTGAGCCCAAAAATGTCTGTTTAACCTGTGTCTGGGTGTTTACTACATATATAAGTATGTATATCAATCATCAGGTTACTATAGCACAGGCTTTGCCTAGTTTGGGACCTGAAGACCTTTGTGTGTGGATGTTGTACTTTTCACATAAAAAAGAGACAAAAGATGGTGTAAGTTAGGACGCGTTTATTACTAAGTACTGTTAGTGATGTCGTCCATTCGTCATTAGACTCACCCTCGTCCTCGGCTCGACGGTGAGACAGTACGGTTGGTTCTGATACTGCTGTATCTCACCCGTGATCTCCGCCACTTTCCGCCGCTTCGAGAAGTTTATCAACTCCGTGTTGGGCAAGTAATCTTGAAAAAATATATTAATTTATATTTATAACCAACTTTCTAAAAATAATGGAACACGAAATGAATATTTATTTCACAAAAATAGGGCAGAAGAACAGTTGGTTAGTAGAATTTTTGTACAGCCCATTTTTCCGAGAGAACATGTGAACATTACAAAATTGATTAAATTAAATTAAAATGATTTACCATTAATTATTGATACATGAGCGCAAATCAGATCATCTAATATATCTAACGGCAAAACACCTCTAGCTTACCTTTACCCTAGATTTTTATACTTCATTAAGACAAGACGGTATGTCTCAATTACTTTAGGCTGTTCAATAAAGATAGTTACATAAGTTGTTAAATCTGTCGCCAAACACCTAACGGTGTGTTCCAGCAGCCTTCCTTAAGAGCCAGTGTATTCCAGACTAGGCATGCTCCATCTAGATTCGTGGTCATGCGAACTTTAGTACCTAGCTGTGTAGGATAAAAAAAGTTTCATACTGAAAAGTATCCAGTTAAACTATCAAATAAAACACGAGCACATTTGTTCTATCCACCATGTTTTTTTTTGTCCTGCTCAGCTAGGCATTTGACCGCAACTTCGCACGAGCACGGAAGTCAGCGCTGATAGCCCTAGACGGAGCATGCTTAGTCTGGAATACACTGGCTCTCAAGGAAGCAACAAAAAAGCGAGCGCTACCCACATTATTTGGTTACCAAATACCTTACGCCTTACCTTGGTTCCCCTCCTCGATGTGCAGTATATTAGTGAGGTACATGCCGAAGAAGGGAACGCACGGCGGGTTGATGCTGCGCAGTCGCTCCTGGTAGCGACGGAAGTGGTCAGAGTTCAGTTCCCGGAACTCTTCTAGAGCGCTTTTGAGTCGGGGCGGTATCATCTGTGGGAGGAACAAAGCGACTTCTAAAACCCGACTGCTAAATCGTTAAACCTGTGTATCATCCTAATTTTTTTTTTCATTTTGTTGTACCCAGTGTCACTCTCGTGACTAAGACGAATCTATTGACACCACTCACATAGTTGCCTATTGCATTACGGATTTACATACGAGTAGCTATGCAAAAATAAGTCAATACGTCTCTCGGTCAAAGAGTGAGGTGAAGAGAGTGACAAACAAACCAACAAACACAGATCTACATTATTTATAAATTTGTGGAGATATACGGCGAGTAATATTTCAACATCCCTTAGAGGGGGAAGGAGGGTTTTCATGTAGAATTAACGGCAAACATCTTGAGCTAAACTCGAAGAAGAAAGTGCGTGCACTTCTGCTTTTCGACATACTAGTGGTTGGAAGAGACTTAAAAAAATCCGACTGCAAAAACTTAAGACCACTGTATCATACAAATATATAAACATACACTCGAAAAACACAACCCTCTTTTTGGGCAGCGTCGGGTATAAACACAACCTTCTTTTTGGGCAGCGCCGGGTAAAAACACAACCCTCTTTTTGGGCAGCGCCGGGTAAAAACACAACCCTCTATTTGGGCAGCGTCGGGTATAAACACAACCTTCTTTTTGGGCAGCGCCGGGTAAAAACACAACCCTCTTTTTGGGCAGCGTCGGGTATAAACACAACCCTCTTTTTGGGCAGCGCCGGGTAAAAACACAACCCTCTTTTTGGTCAGCGTCGGGTAAAAACACAACCCTCTTTTTGGGCAGCGTCGGGTATAAACACGACCCTCTTTTTGGGCAGCGTCGGGTAAACCCACAACCCTCTTTTTGAGCAGCGTCGGGTAAAAACACAACCCTCTTTTTGGGCAGCGTCGGGTAAAAACGCAACCCTCTTTTTGGGCAGCGCCGGGTAAAAACGCAACCCTCTTTTTAGGTAGCGTCGGGTAAAAACACAACCCTCTTTTTGGGCAGCGTCGGGTAAACCCACAACCCTCTTTTTGGGCAGCGTCGGGTATAAACACGACCCTCTTTTTGGGCAGCGCCGGGTAAAAAATCTCCACTACACAAACAAGTTTGACGAGGATTGTACTGTCTTATTTCTATTTTTTTTAAAGAAATATTTTATCTCATACTTGAGAGTTCAAATCCGGTTACATTATTTTATTATCGTTTTCAGCTTTAATTCTCAATTTTGCTGTTATTTTAAGCATAATCATTTATAATTTTCTTTTTTTATATCTAGAAAACATTTAAAAATATATATTATTTTTTTGTTTTTTTCTGTCTATTACCGATACTGACCTCCGTAGTGTTAAATCAGTGTGTGCACGGCAGCGGAGCCAGCGATCGCGACCACGGCTCACACCCCCTTAGTTATTTAGGTACTTAAACGCTACATGACGTCACCGACTATTAACTTGTATAGACTCATGACAGCCTGGTAGTTTTCCTCATATTTAGACATAATATGTTTATTCACATTGGGAGTAAAAATATAGCATATAACTAACTATATTTTATCATGTTTTATATATTTGTGCAATAAAATTAAACGCACTTGCGGGAAAAATTAACTACTAACTAAGTTTAAAAAAAACCTCACCTGTGTAGTGTTTTTTAGCCTGTGCACGGCAGCGGACCCAGCGGCCGCGACGACCGCCAGCACTCCGTTGAAGTTATTGAGGTCTCTGAGCGCTATAGCCACGTCTAGGAACCTGCACATGACGCCCACCCTTTCCTCTAAATTCTCACTTTCCACTATCCATTTCTCCATCCATCTTGTGAACTGTTAATAAGGAAAAAATAATAGTTACCTAATCTTATCGAACATCTAGACAGTGAGGTCAACATATTTACGGAACAAATCCAACATGCTGCTTGGAACAACACACCTGCAATTAATCTAACAACAAAAGGCAAGATTTATCCGCATAAAATAAAAGAATTGGTTGCCGAAAAAAGGAAGCAAAGACGAACATGGCAGCACTCTAGAAGCCCTGCAGATAAAAGAACACTCAATAATATGACAAAACAGCTTAGTAGAATGATTCAAAGTTATAATGATGAGACTACAAACAAATACCTTCAAGGAATAACTGGTGACAGCGGTTCCGGATATTCACTTTGGAAAGTAACAAAAAAGCTAAAGAAGCCAATTGACCACTCTCCACCGATTAAAATCAGCCCTGGAGTTTGGGCAAAAAATAACGTGCAAAAAGCTAAGAGATTTGCAGATCATCTAGAAGCAATATTTCAACCAAATGAAAGCGAGTTTTACGAAATTCCCGTTCTCAAAGTATTTGACTCTTGCGACCGTAATAATATAAAACTAGTAACTCCAAAGGAAGTACTAGGTGAAATCAAAAGGAGTATAAACCCTCGTAAATCTCCCGGCTATGATTTAATATCCGGAGAAGTGCTAAAAAATTTACCGCGGAAAGCTATAGTCAAACTTACTACACTTATAAACGCTGTTATAAGGCTGAAATATGTGCCAGATTTATGGAAAGTTGCCGAGGTAATAATGATTGCCAAACCTGGTAAACCACCACATGAAACAACATCATATAGACCCATATCTCTCTTACCAATAATATCAAAATTATTTGAAAAACTGTTACTGAAAAGGCTCAAGCCAGTGATAGAAGATTTAAAACTTGTACCTGACCATCAGTTTGGATTTCGAGAAAAGCACTCAACAATAGACCAGGTGCACAGAATAACAACCATGATTGAGAAAAGCCTTGAGGAAGATAAAGTCTGCTCGTCAGTGTTTTTAGATGTGGCGCAAGCATTTGATAAAGTTTGGCACGAAGGTTTGATAGTGAAACTGCGAAACATGCTACCAAAATCGTACGTGGATATTCTGGAATCATATATAACAAATAGAGTATTTAGAATAAGACATGAAGATGCATATTCAGATCTAAAAAATATAAAAGCCGGTGTACCACAAGGAAGTGTATTAGGTCCGGTCCTGTACCTGTTATACACATGTGATATACCACAGCCAGAAAATAACACCATTGCAACTTTTGCTGACGATACTGCAATCATGGCCGTAGGGAATACTCATGAAGAAGCTGCAGAAAAAGTTCAAATGGCTGTGAATAAAGTCTATGACTGGACGAAGAAATGGAGGATAAAATTAAATGAATCCAAATCAATTCACATAGACTTTAGTAATAAACGACACAAGTATTCTCCGGTTTACATCAACAGTCAAGTAATACCATATGAGAATACAGCAAAATATCTAGGCATGACCCTTGACGTGAAGCTTCGCTGGAAAGAACACGTCAAGAAGAAAAAAGAGCAGCTGGATTTACGCTATAGAGAAATGTATTGGTTGCTTGGAAGAAATTCTCCGCTGTCAATACATAACAAACTGCTAGTGTATAAACAAGTCCTGATGCCAATATGGACTTATGGTATACAGCTGTGGGGCTGTACCGCTCAAAGTAATAGGCTCATGATTCAAAGATTCCAGAATAAAGTACTGAGGGATATTACCGATGCACCTTGGTACATAAGAAACAACGATCTTCACCAGGACTTAAAAGTAGAATTCGTTGAACAAGTGATAAAAAAATACGCCGAAGCTCACCAAAACCGGCTTCACCATCATGTCAATGTCGAGGCTATCCAGCTCCTCGACCACACTGACATAACTAGAAGACTAAAAAGAACTAAACCGTTTGAGTTAGTGTAGTGTTAAAAGTAAAATAGTGAAATATAATAGTGAAAGTGCTAAGACTTAAGAACACGTGAACAAAGTGTTTTCGCCTTAACAACTGTAATAAGAAAAGTGCCGATGGACAAATTCTTAGAGACATTATTTTGTAGAAGATTAAGTTAAACTAAAATTACTTATTAGCCTTAGACTTAGGCTAGATTGTAATATTATCAAGGAAAGTCTTTACGGGTTCTCCTTGTGCAATAGAAAAAAAAAAAAAAAAAAAAAAAAACCTAATCTTATCGGAAACTCTATTTGAGTTATTATATTAAAGAAAAAACGACTTATTAGTAAAACGTCCAAAATGTATCATCCAAAAAGTACTTGGTACAGGCAAGTGTAGTCTTTTCTATAGAATTCAATGCTCTTTGGAAGCGAATAAGAAATCTAAAAACAAGGACGGATATAATTTAAAGAACTGTCGATATTTTTGTAACTCGCTGTAATATTGAGGTCATTGAAAACGAAATGTTTTATTATAGTTTTCCAAGTAAGTAATTTTTTTTTTCAAAATTAAAAAAAAAACATTATTTTATGAACGTAAACATTTCATTTACAATAAAACATTTCGTTCGAAAATTTACTAGTACTCAATAGTAAATCTTCGAAAATCATAACAAAACATTTCGTTCGATTTGCCTCTGAATACACAATAAAAACAATATTGTGAAACTTACGTTGGTGGTGTGTTTAATAATTCTCAATAAATTGGGACTAGTTTTATCTTTGTCTTTCTTCGTCCACACGGCTCCGACTAGCTCGGATGGTTTCACCTGAAAAAATACATTTGTTTTATTGAAGCTTAGATTTTTTTAAAGTAGAGTAATATTTATTGACCTTTAAATAACGTTCGTTACAGGCAAGTCTTATTACATTTGAATTAATAATTACTTAAAAAAAATAACTTACAAATCTCATTTATATACGATTAGTTAATATTAGTTGTTAGTTGAACAGTTCTCTTGACAAATATTTACATTATGATTGCTTTGTTCAGTTATTATTAATATTTTATTATGGTTGTTCGTTATACAAGAACGAGGATTCTACTCGTACAAGCTGCATTGACATATATTCGCTGAGTTTATAAAAAGGAATGCTTTCAAAAAAATACTTCAATTTTTGTTTGAATGTAATAAAATTGAGATCCGTTACACTATTAGGTAATTTATTGTACATCAGTATTTTGGTATAAAGCCCCTGCTTCTTACATTTAGCTAATCTATTTATTGGTAGGATTCGCCCTTTTTTATTATTGCGTGAATTTCTTTTTTCCAGTATTTCCCTATCCTCGTGTACTTCTAATAAACAACTATAAATATAAAGTGATATAACTGTCATTATTTTATCTTTTTTAAAGTGTTTTCTGGCAGGACTACGTTTTTTCAAACCGTTAATTGTTCTTATAGACTGTTTTTGACATTTTAAGACTTTTATGCTATCTTTAGCATTTCCCCAAACAGTAATAGCGTATCTTATCATGTTTAGCTAGTCGTTTGATCACAATTTTGCACGACGACGGAATTCAGCGATACTGTAGCCCTAGTTGAAGCATGCCTAGTCTAGAATACTCTGGCTCTCAAGGAAGGCTGTCGGAACACACCGTTAGGTGCAAATTTTACAACTTGAGGGTGATAGCGAGCGATAGGAAACGCTCTACCAACGACGTTTTCCTTCACCGGTAACTCAGGTTATTTTTGCATGTTTCGTGGGATCGAACCTCGTACCTTTTGCACGGCAATCGACGCCACGTACGCAGCATAAGATTGAATACAGAGTTTCAAACTTTGCATCTCTTAGGGTTTGAATTTTCAAAAGTCCTTTCAAGTATCTATATTTTTTTTTATTTGTAAAAAAAATGTATTTGTTAGTAAATTTTCAAAATTACTAGCAGTTTAGTTACGATTAAGTACATATAAATGAATTGTATCAAATATGTATGGAGCTCCGGCCAGGACTGTATACATGATACCATAAATACGTTAGGGACTATTAATCTTAAATATATAAACCAAATTCAAAATAACATAACTTATCGCAGTGTACAAAATTAATTTCGAATCAAAATATTTCCATGTCATTAACGCAAAAAGGTGATTTACGCGTTATTATTGTGCCAATTTTGACATTTGTGAGAGGCGGTACAATTTATAGAACAATGTGACCATTGCAGTCAACGGTCAATGGATACATAAATCTTTCAGGAATGCCATAAGTCCACTACAATTTACAGAGATTAGATATTTTGTACACAAGAAAGGAAGCGACTGACGCATTTTTCATTAATACACAATATTAACCATATTTTAGGCATTTTTTGGTAGACGTACACCGTCCTGGCCGAAAATTAAACTAGTCCTTAGAAAATAATCGCTGCATACAGACATTGCTTTAGTGAAATCTATTCTTGATGATTGATTTATTTATTTACTCAAGGAATGCATTGTCTCGTAAACGCTGGCAGTATATAAATATTCTTATTATATTCTGCTAAAATATTCTTTTGCCAACTTTATCAAAAATTTTAGAAGCTATTATAAAATCGAGAATTGTTAAATACTTTGAAGAAAATAATTTATTTACAATGTCACAGTTTAGATTCAGAAAAGGCCGCTCAACAGAAATGGCTATAAGAAAAGTAGTATATTACATTCTAGAATCCTTAGATACGTCAAATAAATGTGCAAGTATCTTTTGTGATCTTTCAAAAGATTTTGATTGTTTGAGGCACGATATATTGATTTTAAAAATGCCATATTACGGATTTCAAGGTCATGAATTAAATATGATGATAACTTACTTACAGAACCGTAGTCAAATTGTCTCGATTAATGAACAAATTTCTACAGAAGGTAGGATGTCAATTGGAGTACCACAGGGCTCTATTTTAGGCCCAGTCTTATTTTTGATATATATTAATGATATTACCAATGCATTGCCAAGTTGGGCTCACATATATTTATTTGCAGATGACACACATGTAGGTATCAGAGACAAATGTATACAAAATTTAGAAAATAAAGTTAGTATCGTTATGGAATTGTTAAAGGAATGGTTTGACGCAAATGGAATTGTTCTTAACTCTGATAAAACCATCTCTATGCAGTATCAGTCAAAGTAAGGGATTTTCGGGAATTCCATTAGTAAAACAAATGTATTTCTAGCTTATACAATAGATAATACAATTAGCCATAATGCGCACATCGATAAAATTTTCAAGAAAATGGCAAGTGGTAATTATGCTTTATTTAAACTTAAGCCATTACTAGATAAAAAGTCGCTCATCTCTGTCTATTATGCCTACGTGCATTCTATTATAAGATACGCTATTACTGTTTGGGGAAATGCTAAAGATATCATAAAAGTCTTAAAATGTCAAAAACAGTCTATAAGAACAATTAACGGTTTGAAAAAACGTAGTCCTGCGAGAAAACACTTTAAAAAAGATAAAATAATGACAGTTATATCACTTTATATTTATAGTTGTTTATTAGAAGTACACGAGGATAGGGAAATACAAATTCAGGAAAAAAGAAATTCACGCAATAATAAAAAAGGGCGAATCCTACCAATAAATAGATTAGCTAAATGTAAGAAGCAGGGGCTTTATACCAAAATACTAATGTATAATAAATTACCTAATAGTGTAATGGATCTCAATTTTATTACATTCAAACAAAAATTGAAGTATTTTTTTGAAGGCATTCCTTTTTATAAACTCAGCGAATATATGAGAATGCAGCTTGTACGAGTAGAATCATCGTTCTTGTGTAACGAACAACCATAATAAAATATTAATAATAACTAAACAAAGCAATCATAATGTAAATATTTGTCAAGAGAACTGTTCAACTAACAACTAATATTAACTAATCGTATATAAATGAGATTTGTAAGTTATTTTTTTTAAGTAATTATTAATTCAAATGTAATAAGACTTGCCTGTAACGAACGTTATTTAAAGGTCAATAAATATTACTTTACTTTACTTTAATAAACATCTTGTGTTTTTTGCCACCTCGTTTCGGTATCACAGCGAGAAATATCCGAAATCGAAAAACTAATTTTAAACTTTATTCCTCACCTCACTTTTTCGTTATATCTAACGTTGCTAAATCAATGAAAATGACAATAAAATATAACACGTACCTGTCTATACAATTGAAACTCTAAAAGCGTCAGTTGTCGCGCCAACTCCAGCGGATGTAGCGCTAGTGGGTGCCAATCCCAACGCTCGGGGTCCGCCACGTGACGTAACACGCAGGGCGGAGCCCTATCAAATACGTGAGAGACTCCACCACCTAGCTCCAGCTCCACATTCTGACCACTCTGTAACATAAATAACATACTCGTGAGGAAACCTGCTTGATAATTAATGGAGTCAGGCGTTACTTTGCGAAAAACCATTTATAATAAGATGTTATATAAGAATATCTAGTGTTTTGCCGCTTTGTTTTGATATCAGTGTGAGAAACGAAATATATTTTTGTTTTTATGGTGTGGTTCTTCCTCACCACCTCACTTCACCTTATTATATTTCTTTATCTCAGTATTTGACTCCTCAACACGAGTTCCCTTAGCACAATGCATCCTCAGGAGACGTTGACTCTTAAAGCGCTTGCTCGAAAGAGCTTGCTTATGCTCGATTTCTCACGCTGACATCAAAACAAAGCGGGAAAACGCTAGAAATTCTTTAAATGACATCATATTTGAAACCTGCTTGTTTAATAGCTGTTAAAACCAGTTCTCAACCCTCAATGGGCATTTGGGTAGCCTAATGGACTACAGGCCTTCACCCTCTTAGTAGCAGGCCTAGCAGTAAAAATCAGAACTTGAAACTTGTAGATAGCTATTGAAACTCATCGTTCAAACACCTGCCCCGACTGGTTATCGAACCCGGAACCTCCGGATCCCGAAGAAAACATGCTTGCCATTAAAACACGGCGGTCGTCAAATGTAACAACCAAATGTGTTTCATCTACAAATCCATCAATGTCGAGTCATTCATATAGTTCATGATATAATAAACTACTACTATTATCTATATTAAACTATATATACGATACTATTATCTATATTAAACTATATATACGATACTATTATCTATATTAAACTATATATACGATACTATTATCTACTTACTACTACAATAGTAACAACTTAATTTAAAATGGTTGATTCGTAACCAAATGACTTCTGTTTGTTAAGTTAATATTAGATTACATTGCTTTATATAAATCGTTACCTAAAATCTGCTCTAAATATTATGTTTGTATTGTTAAGATAAGGAAGAGCGGGATCACCTGGCACAGGGATTACTATTGTCCCTAAAAGGTAGACCCAACCTCAAATTTGTAAATTTAATCTGAGATGAAATAAACGATTTATTATTATTATTATTAATAAAATCATAAACCAAAAAATAATTATTAAAATATATATATATATATATATTTTAATTTTTTTTTTACGCAAGATTATGAACAACAAATCACCATCTTTACATACTAATCTATCTATCATTTGGCAATAACGTAATTTTTTTTCGCGACAAGTATTTGCCAATATGCTTTCTACGCTTCTACGGAACTCAAAACCATAACCAACCTTTCTCTGCAACGTTTTGAGTACGCTTTGTACCCACTTTCTCATTGGTTTTCCATCGACCGATTCTAGGAATTCACGTAGCCGTTCTAATAACTCTGGATCGCGTTCAAAGTCGTAGAAATGCTGGTCCACCCAATGTCGGATAACATTTATTACTCTGAGAAAGAAAAAAATCATTTCATTTCAATTTCAAACCGCTTCAATCTATATATATTTGTGTGCAATGTGTACACTACTATACATACATAGACATTTATACAGTGTGGAGACACGTAAGTCTCTGACATTTCAAACGGCTGCACTAAATTATTATAAATCAGTATTTATATTCGCAAGAAGACCTTGCGATAGTCCATAGACCGAAAATGGTCATGAATTCCTCAAATATTTTTTGAACATTTTTATAAATGGCAATGGATTTCTGTTGCTTATTTTATGGTCTTCATAAATTCTCACAATAAAGAAATGGAGGATAGATAGAGAATGTAGGATCTCCGTTGTCTGGATAATTTAGAATATAGCCTCCAGGCTTTAAAATCTCTCTAGTGGAGTTTTGAGGTGACTGGTACTCCAGCACCCACACCCTTGTAATTATAACTACAAAAATTCGTAAGTAACACCGATATATCACGAATATCTTCAAAACTTACCTAAATTTAACAGGCTGTTGAAATTCTTTCCTATACCTCTTCCAGTCTTCTCTCGCTGTGTTTTTACTAAGTTTCTCTGCGTCGCTGCTTGCAACGCTTTCTATACTTTCCGCTACAAAGAAAAAGAATGAACAGTTTATACAACAATAAAATCATAAGTACAATACAGTATTAAACTTTAAACTGTATCTATTTAAATCACGAATAATTCTTAAGTATCCATGTTTTATGATAGGTATTGATTTATTTTTTAGCGGGCAAGTGCATTCATTAAGATAACACAAAGTGGCTAACTACAACAACATAGAAATAGCAAGTGGATTACATACAGACCACTACAGATATAGATAATCCAAATGCACCCACCACCTATTTATTAATTGATCTTAATGCTATTTATTAATTGATCTTAATGCTATTTATTAATTGATCTTAATGCTAGTATTATGAAACATAGGCAATTGACAACATATAAAATGTTGACCCCGATAAATTTTTATGGTACCGTTTAATACGATAATGGTAAGACAAATGAAAACTAACGTACTCCTACTTTTTTATTTTATTCGAAATTAATAAAATAAAAGAATATAAGAAAAGTTCAGCAAAATGTTTCTCGTCAAAAGCTTGTAAAAATAATATCATTAATTATCTGTATTTTTGTTGTTTGTTTTGGTGTGTTTAACAGATGACAGTTACAATAATACTTTTTTTTGGTGAACATCTCACGGTCTTAGCATAAATATGAGTTTTTTTTTTATATCAGTATTTTGTAAATAACTCGGAAAATAGTGGATATAAAAATCTGGTATTTTTAGTATGAACTCTTCGTGACATTATATCGAAAGAGGTTCGAATTTCCTTCAGTTTTCAAAAATGAAATGTTGTTTATTGTAGCATTCACTATGATAACTAAATAACAATTTAAATACAATACATGTTATGAAATATATAATACTGGCTGACCCGACGAACTTCGTACCGCCTAACAGTTATTTATGTTTCTAAATTAGTTTATAATATTATATTATAACACTATAGAATTTTGTTGGTAGAACAAAATAGGTACTTTTTTGGGGCGGTGTTTAAACACGAGCCATATTTTTATACGTTACCTATATCTAACTCCAATAACGAAGAGTTAGGGCTAAGGTCCTTTTTAGGAGTCTTGATCCTTGGAACTATTGCAGCGTGCACAGAAAAATCATGCTTACATCTATGAGAAGCCACGCAACATAAAATAAAGCGTTCCGACGTAAGCGTAGATTCTGTATCATCGTAAAAATATCCTAGTATCCTAAGACGGAAGATCAGCGCGAGTTGTTTACAACCGGCATCATGCTGATCATCATCATGGGACACGGCGCGTGACAAAAAACTTGCTTCCCTATTATTGTATTTTATATTTTTGTTCAAAATTGCTTGTTATTTTTTGTCACAAATAAACCATATTTTATTTTAAGAAGAAATTGGGCTATTTGTTTGTGGGATAAACTTGTAGGTAGCTCTGGGATGAAATATCTATGAAAAAAAGCCGACTTTGCAGCATTTCTGACTCAAGGTGCCTTGTGGCGTTGTAAACTAATCTATAATAATTATTATATCAAGAAAATATATTTAACTTCTTATTTTAAATATAATATTATTACATTCATAAAAAATAACTTAACAGTATTTCCAAATTAAAAAGATAAGATTCAAAACGCGTTAACATTCGAAATCTTGTAGGGTAGTATATTTTTTTCCACTTCATAAATTTCATAATAGTTAAGACGGCCCTCCTGGGAGAGTAGACGTCGGACAAGTCAGACGCAAGCACACCGCTATTATTTAGGTCAAAGATTTCTAATACCGGATCGAAGCCGGATCCGGTATATATCGGGGCCGGATCCGGTATATCGAAGCCGGATCCGGTATTTCGGGGCCGGATCCGGTATTGTGGGCCCGAAGTCGGTATAGATAAATGATAGTGATGCTTTTGATTTTTCATGCAATCCCTAATTCTATTGTAAATAAATAGTTTCATATATATAGTTACCATGTCTAGGCGCATCGTAGACCTCCCCCGGTTCAGGTATACGGAACCTCTCGATCAGCAGCTCCAGCAGTTCCCGGGAGGAGCAGAACGAGCGGTAAGTAGTGAGGAAGGTTCTAACCAAGTTCAGGTCAGCGTATATGTGGTAGGTAAGACGTTCTACTAGCTTCAATAGAGTTGCACCCTGGGAAGAGATAAAAAAATATAATCGTTAAACATTTTTTTAAAGAAATACTATTTTTTGCCAGGGGCGACGACCAGTATAACAAAAAGGAAAGATTTGTATTCATGCACGTTTTATATATTATATATTCTTCAGAATTGCTCTAAGCTTGTTTAAATTATTATTTTCACGTATTTGTTACTTTATTATAATTTTATTTATACTTTTTTCGTTGTTGACGTTTATTATATCAAAATAACTATATTTAGGAATTCTCCCAATGCCGTAAGGTCCGGGTATCCATCCGGGTATCTGTTTATTTGACATCATCACTCCTGTTCCACTAGGTCAATACTGCTAATAAAGAAGATAACACTCATTGAGCACAGATACAAAATGTAAATGTGATACTGTGCGGTAATTAGTCTTCTAGACTCCTTAGACATTAGAGTCTCCTAGAGTGGCAGGACAGTAGAGAAGTGCGCTGAGAGCCCGTACAATACGTGTGTGTGACGTACCTTGATGAGAGGCACAGCGTGGTGGCTGGTCTCCAGCACGAGGTTGTCGGGCGAGTCGGGTACCGCGAACCGATACAGCGAGACAGGCGGCAACTGTAGCGGGTGACGCCGGGACACGTCCACTAGTATACTGCGAGGAGATTCATCATTATTTAAACTAATTGACATCATTGCAATTTTTTTCATTCAAAAGCTAGTGCAAAAATATGTCTTTAACTATCGTATTTTTGTTTCTTGGTATAGTTCACAGATGACACTTACAATATTATTTTTTGTTGGTGGCATCTGACGGTCTCACCATAAATACGAAAAAAAAAATTGTCATCAGTTTTTGTAATTAATTCGGAAGAAAGTGAATAAAAAAAATCTGGTAAATTTATAATATAATATAAAAAATAATATATCGGATTGCATGCATCACTTTGGAAAAATTAAATATTGTCAATTTACTTTTATATCTCGTTGCGAATAACGTATTTGTAGAAACTTCCGAAACTCAGACAATATATGTGTTAGAAAACAATTTATTACCAACTAGTATAATTCGACAGGAGCTTATTTATAATTGTACATAGTTGTGTTGATTTAAAAACAAAGTTGATAAGTTGATTTTGATACAATGTTTACAACACAACATGGAAAGCAAAAACTTTCTATAGAAAAATACTTCTTTTAAATTGATTGAGCTGACTTCGAGGACTAAAGTAGCAAACGTAAAAAAACGTGGTCGCATTGAGTACCACCTTTTTTTAAATCAGTCGAATATTTGGCTTAAGTGAACAACCTCCTCCTCTTTTTTAAAGTCAGTTAAGACAACTATAGACCGCCAACTTGTCCATACAATAAGATATAGCTCTTTTCTACCTTCTATTGTTGTCCGATTACAGTGGGTTTTTTTTTCACATAGCTAACACATTATTTACTAGGCTTTACCGTTTTATTTTTTTCTGTCTTTCATATCACTATAAATGTACAAGCTTCCTATATCGTGTCCTTCGCTTCCTGTAGCGTGCGCTTATATGATGTCAATTAAAAGCCCTTGTCTTATACAAATTTCATTTTTTTTTCTAAATATAAATAAAACGAGTAGGCCTAAAATACATCATAGTGAAGCGTTTGACATCGATAACACAAAAATACGTTACAATTAAGGGGGTGAAAAGAGGTTGGAACCGCAACGAAAACTGTTTCAGAAACACGAAAACAGTAAAAGGGACGGTGATACTAATAAACCATAGTGTAAGAGAAATGATCTCTCACCTATCAAGACTCCTGTCCAGCATAGGTTTAGTATTCAGCATGACGAGGTCGCACATCCAGTTGCGTTTCTCCAAGCACGAGCCGCAAGCTAGGACGACGGGGGCGCCAACCCGGGGGCACAGCTCCACCATGTGACGCGCTTCTGTGGCGCATGGAACAAAAAATATATATTGTAGAACTAGTCAGATTCCGCAAATGCCTGTAAAGTGAATTTTTTTTTCAATTATTCAGGACAATAATAAAACTTATATATATTTTTTTATGTAAGAATATTAATTAATTATGCCACCCAGGTTACAGACCGCCAATTATTTATGTTTATTTGAATTTTTCGTGTGTGTTTGTTACAAATATATAATTCATTCATTCAGTGTTTTCATTCATTCATCATTCATTCAATCAATTACTATTCATGATCTGTTTTGTGGTACAAATCAACTGAGGGTTCTGGAGCAGATTTACTAGTTGTCTGTATATCTAAGTGTGTATATTGTAAATTTGTGTTGTATTTTCGTAATGCATAGAGCTCACCATCAGTGTCAGGTCTGTCAACTAAATCCAGTTTTCTGACGTGAAGTTTCTCTTTAAGTTTCAGTTGTTGGACTCCGCTCAAGCTACCGCTGCCGCTTGAGTTTACGCCCACCTGGGAATGGATTAAGCAATTTCATTGATAAACAAATTCAAAATTGTATGAGAAAACGGGTTTTCACGCGTACCTGACTGTTGGAAAGGTCCTACTATCTCTTCTTCAAGGTGTCTTCAACGATGACACGTCTCGTCATCAGATGTGTCATCGTTAAAGACACGAACGGCTCATTTCATCCCTGATGAAGTTCACCGAATGTGAACTAAACTATAGTAGGACCTTTCCAACAATCAGGTACAAGTGAAAACCCGTTTTCTTACATAATATGAATCCATATCTTCCTCTTCTTTTATATAAAAATCAATTGCTGTTCGTTTGTCTCGCAAAAACTAGAGAACGTGAGGGCCGACATAGCTGATTTAGGTCTTGAAATATTTGTCGTACTCCAGGGAACGTTTAAAATGTGAGAAACATAAATTGGTACTGTTGGGCGGTACGAATTTCGCCGAGTCAGATAGTATTATATAAAAGAGTAATTCCTGATTGAGTGATATTATGTAGGAATCAAGAGCCTTAACCGCTATCCTAGAGACATGAAATTTGGAGAATATTCATTATAGGGTGTAGGACACCCCCTGCACCCTAAAAAACGTAGTAAATAAGGTAGGATTTTTAGAAATTCAACCCTTAAAGGACTCAAATGTGACGTACGACGTCGCGGGTGGTAGCTCCAGTATATAGATGAAACAAGTTGTAGGAAGCGTTTTTCTTAATCCTACATAGCTAGACATTTGACCACAAGTTCGCACGACCACGAAAGTCAGCGATACTGTAGCCCTAGATGGAGCATGCCTAGTCCGAAATACACTGCTTCTAAAGGAAGGCTGCCGGAACACACCGTTAGGTGATTGATTGGCTAGAAAAAGACTGACAGTAAAAAAAAACAAATCGTTTTTGTCATCTTTAAGATATCATCAGAAAATAAAACATTACAAAAAATAAACAATTAAACTGGATATGTTTCCTTTTTGGCAGACAAAAAAAAACGAAATATTATAATTTAGCCTTTCGTGGAGGACCACATTCTGTAACCCTTTCATATGGGAGACCCGTACCCAGCAATGAGAGTCCTTATTGGTTGATACAATACAATCACAATGTGTATACAAATAATACTCACTAGACTAGTAATAGGCTTGCACAATAATAGTAATCCGTCAAATAGAAATGCTCTTCTCTCCGCTATTCGTTTCCCGGGACCTATTTTTGACAATGTATCCTCTGTAACAAACAAATTAAAAAAATACTAGTCATTGTTGTGAACCAGCAGTGAGCTATATAACCTGTTTGTTTTTCGAAGATCTTTATTTAACATAAGAATTTAACACAACACATAAGATCGCAGTCAATTAATGCAATACAGGTTTATTTACAGCTATTAAAAACTATACATTTCAAGTTTCTATACATACATATAAATCATAATATCAGAAATCTTCATTTACACTTTTTTGTTTTACAAAATAATAAGCTATTTAATAAAATAATAATATGGGACAACATCCACACAAAGGTGTTCAGGTCCCAAACTAGACAAAGCCTATGCTATGGTAACTTGATGACTGATATACATACATACATACATACTTATATATTACATAATAAACACCCAGACACATTTGTAACTACCTTATTTTTTAACAATATAATTACTGCATTACATTACAAATTACTCTTATACGGGATGAGAGACTTATTATTTTGTGTAAAACTATCGTAAGGGAATCTCCCCGCATTCGTTGAAATAATGGCGTCTCTGTCTGTGTACTCGTAGTTATTGCAAAACTAATGATTCTGTAAGTGTTAATGTGTAATACTGATAGATTATTGACCATTAATGTCTTGTTTATGTGCACAAGTGTGGGTAAGTGATATAAAGACGGAATAACGTGGTTTTCGAGTTCGCGGGAAATTTTCATACAAACCCTGGTAAAGTCTCCACCGCTTTACGAGGGTACATGATGTGACTTTAACTTGACCACGATGACTTTTTACTTGATATTTAACTTAAATTTATTGATTAAAAACATGAAAATTGTTAAACTTGACGCTGGCAATTATACACATCGTATGGCGCAATATATCGAAAGAAAAAAATCTGTCATAGTTCTCGTCGCCTCTCATTTGGTTTCCATAAGGCCCCGACATTTCCTTGCTAAAATATTCGATGAATACTAAGCCAATAAAGGAGACGGCCAACCTCCATCAGTTTATTGCTATTTTTCATATATGCTATTTGATTTGGATACATTATTACAATTTTTGAAATTATTTAGTGCGATTTAGAACGGTTATGGTGGGATTTTAAACTATTAGGGTAAAATTTGTTACTATTAGGGTGAGATTTAGAACTATAAGTGTAGTATTAGGAACTATTAGGGTGGGGTTCGGAACTATTAGGGTAGAATTTGAAAGTATTAGGGAGGGATTTGGAACTATTAGGATGGGGTTTGGAACTATTAGGATGAGATTTAGAACTAAAAGTGTAGTATTAGGAACTATTAGGGTGGGGTTTGTTACTATTAGGGTGAGATTTAGAAATATAAGTGTAGTGTTAGGAACTGTTAGGGTGAGGTTTGGAACTATTATTGTGGGACTCAGAACTACTCCTATTAGTGTTTTATTTATAACTATGTATTAGAGTAGGGTTGGTAAGTACTAGAATGTTTTTTTAGCTACTTCCTATGATTAATGGAGCTTACCTCTAATAAATTCATTACAGCACTGTCCAATGTCTCTATTGTCCCAGTTGTCCACTATCCGAGCTAGTTCGTTACACTTCTCTATCGCCATCTGCCGTCTCGCTCTAGACGCCATGCGCAGCGTAGCGTCCAGCTTGGGACCGTTGCCTAATGCTTTCGTCAATAACTTTTTGATCGGGTGTAGATTGCATTCCACCTGAATGGGCAATGTTGAATATTTAAAACCAAATAGTGTGTAATTTTTGACTTTTATTCAGGTAGGGGTAAGTTAAAGAAATGCAAATGACCCCAGAACTCCACGTTCGAAACCGAGAACCCCCCATTTGAAACCCCATAACCCTACGTTTTAAACCCAGAACTCCACGTTTGAAACCTAGAACCCCACGTTTGAAACCCAAAACCCCACGTTGGAACCCCAGAACCCCAAGTTCAAAACCCAGAACCCCAAGTTCGAAACCCAAAACCCCACGTTTGAACCCCAGAACCCCATGTTCTGATTAAACCCTAGAACCCCAGAACAGCACATGTATACGTCACCTGTTTAAAGCTCTCCCGGTCGTCACTAGCGGGCGCTATCTGCAGCAAGGCGAGCACGTAGTTGTGGTAGAGGAACACGTGACCCACCGGCTGCAGCAGCAGCTTAGGCAGGTAGTACTTCACTGCTAGACGGAACCCGTGACCGGCCGTGTCTAGACGTTCCGATAGCTGTCGACGAAATGGTACATTACTGCCGCTGTTTGTAATGACTACATTGATCCCGATTTGGTCAGGCCAAACTAACTAAACTTACCTAATTTGACAGTTCCAAAATTGTCTCCTCTCTTTTTGTTTCCATAAGTGAGAAAAGGATGGATACAATTTTAAGAAGTTTTAGTTTAGTCAGTGTGACTGGCCGAATTGGCGTCATTGTTGGCAGCAATGGTGATGGCCGAGAGCGCTTGCATATTCTTTCAGTATACTAAATATACGCACTCAATTTAGAATCACCCTGTATGCACTAATATTTCTTTCTAGTAGCTGAATTTTGAGAGGTTTCATGAATGGACTCACCGCTGGATCGTCGCATATGTTCTGCAATGCGTCCCTAGACTCCTTCCTAATGACAATGTTCGCGTAGCGGACGTACGCGCGGAACTCTTCTACTTCTGCTAACTCTACAAGTAAAAAAGTATATTTTGATTAGTCAATAAAATTAAGGGCACAATTTGCAAGTATTATTAGGACTACATTATTATTTATAGCGCAGTAGTTGCAAAATAACGACTCTTTAAATTTTATTATTTACAAGTATGTAATATCTTATTTACATAACTGCATGTATTAACGACACTCAATAAAGATTAAAAGTATTCATTTGAATCGAAACAAATGAATTATTATTACAATTATTTTATCATTATTTTGTTATAAAGTATCTAAATATACCTAATTCAACTTATTAATTTATTTATTATATATAGATACAAAAAATTCTAATGGTAATCTAAATCTTCCAACCCGCTAGGTACCTGAGGGCAGCGTATCCAGAGCTAACTGCGATGCGGAATGGCAATGGGTAAAATAATTATGTTGGGCGAAAAAAAACGGGCTTTTGGTTCACGCGTCGGATCTATCAAATGCTTCGATTATACTTAATTTAAACCTCGACGATTTCAATACTTTTTTTGTTATTATTATTTTGCAAATTATTTTTTTCTGCTGTCAGTGTTTAGTAGTTTGTAGTATTTTTTTGATCTGTCTTCTGGAAATTTCGCAGTTTCCAACCAATCTTGACAATTCTTGGTGAATTATTGTAATCTTTCCGCTGTCTGCGAAAATTCGAGAGAATTACACTACAATAAAAAAAGGTTTGTTGCGTTTAGGTCTCTTCAAGTCACGAGTAAGTCAGTTTTCGCAGTGTACAATGGTGTATGTCACGTCCTGCCCTTAGTGGAGATCCTAGCCCACCATTGGGTCAACATAAATAGTAGAAACAAAAAAATGCATATTTAAGTACCTTCAAAACAGCTGCCGATGTAAGGTTGCGGTGAGTCCTGTGACATTTCCATAGCATCTTCCAGATTGCCGAGCAATGTCACTGTCAGCTCGTATATGTCCACTATATTGCCGAATATTAGAGATATTACCTGCAACAATATTATAAACATTTATTGTGATAAAAACTTAAAAAAAAAACAGTAATTAATACACTAACTAAACTAAACCTACTTACAATTAAAAAAGAAATAACAAAAGTTTAGTCAATAAGTCCGTCAGTTGAGGGAAAGGTGGCAAAAATGCTTAAAGCATTGCCACGTTGGATGGCCATTATCTTGAGAGATTATCTGACCCAAAAAAAAAACCAGCATTTTTGACACCTGTACCGTCTACCAAACCCTTAGCCAAAAATGCCTGTAAATGTGTTAAAATCTAACATTAGCTTTAAAAACCTTATATGAACCTATTTTCTGTTATACAAAAAATTTGTCATATATGACTCGTAAAAATTATATTCATATTTTAAAATTAATTCGTATTGCAAATAAATGGCATTTTTTGTAACATTATTTAAAGTTAGACATATCAAATATTTTACATTGTTTGAGGTCACAGAAATTATTAAGTTATGTCTGAAGAACTTATCGGACTTCAGTATTTTCTCCAATTCATCCTTAAACACTCTTATAATAAGGTTCAAATCTCTGAGGCAGTTTTTCTCATCCATCAACAGATCCCGGACTAGTTATACTATTGTTAACCACTCATCTTAAAATATGACTCATATGAGTCATATGCGACTCAAATCTTCACACTTTATACGCATACACAGCCAGTTCACAGGAACCACATTAGGTTAGAACAGTAATTTTAGTTTTAAAACTCACCCTACTATCTGACTCCAATATTTTCTCCAATTCATCCTTAAACACTCTTATAATAAGGTTCAAATCTCTGAGGAAGTTCTTCTCATCGGTGAGCAAGTCTCGGACTAGTTCAGCGTAGGAGAGAGAGGCTCTACGGGCCGAAGTGCCGGTGGGACGACGTTCTGTTCCCGAAGGCGCGGGGGGCAGGTCCGTCTCTTGGTAGAACATGTCCATTAGTACCTGAAATAGAGGATATATTAGTCATAAGGAACAAGTTGTTTTTTGGAAAAAAAATATTACCGCAGGACGTCCATGACGGCAGACGACGATAGAACTTTTTCAGTTATTTAGATTTAAAAATCAAACATTTAAATGAGACAACTCGGGAACTCAAAACTCTTTCAAACAAATAAATAACTTGACCAGACGTCTCCGAGGACTAGGGTAAGAAATAACTTGTTCAGACATCTCCGAGGACTTGGGTAAGAAATAACTTCTCCAGACATCTCCGAGGACTTGGGTAAGAAATTACTTGTCCAGACGTCTCCGAGGACTTGAGTAAGAAATTACTTGTCCGAAAGTCTCCGAGGACTTGGGTAAGAAATAACTTGTTCAGACGTCTCCGAGGACTTGGGTAAGAAATAACTTGTCCAGACGTCTCCGAGGACTTGGGTAAGAAATAACTTGTCCAGACGTCTCCGAGGACTTGGGTAAGAAACATAAAAAATATCGTCTAATTGAGTACCTTCCCTTATTTTGAGATGTCAGTGAAAAAATATTCAATAAAAAACAATAGTGAAAAAAACGAATTAAATAAATATTGTTTAATACCAGTAGCTCCCCATTATCATTATGAGCCTATTGCGTCGTATGAACCTGTTGTAGGCCATGGTCCATGCTGTCTAATTTGAGGATGTCACATTTCTTCGAAAGCTATCGATTACCCTCCTCTGACAAGCAGGTTTCCTAACAATATTCTACTACACTTACTTACTACACTTATGTTAGAGCAACATATACATATGTAAGTTAAATCGCGGGATGCAGCTAGTATAAGTCTTTAACCACATGCAGTTGAAGACGAATCTATTGACACCACTCACATAAAAATAAGACAAGCCGTTTAGGCTCTAGGGCGTGCCAAAGGTACACACATTACATTACATACATAAACGCGTAGTTAAGTATACAATAATTTGCAAATATTTATGTTATTTGCAGGAGTTGTAAATTTGAGGTTTTTAATTTTCTTTGTAATGTATTGTGTTACATACATACAGTCAAAAAACATAACCCTCCTTATTACGCAGTCGGGTAATTAACTCACCTTGTCCGCACACATGGCCGTCTTGATATCTCTACACGTTATAGTTTCATATCCAGACTTCTGTGATATTTTCTTCACAAAGTTGCCAGCAAGTTTCAATATGTCACAGCTGACATACTCCAGAATGCATGTGATGAACACAGACACTGACATGTCTATTTTGTACATAAGCACCTCCTGGAATAGATATATTTATATATATATATATATATATTAGAGTATTTTTCGTTAATACACAATAATAGCGTTTAATGCGAGTCAGTGGAATCTATAAACATATACTGGATCTTTTGTGTACACTATTATTACTAGCTTGAGGAAACATGTAGCAATGGCGATGGGATCACAATAGCTCGAGACCGGAGAGGATGGCGCTCGTAAAAAGTGACCTATACTCTGCTGTGTTTTATTTTATCATACACAGCTAGGTATTTGACCACAAGTTCCCACGACCACGGAAGTCAGCGATACTGTAGCCATAGTGGAGCATGCCTAGTCTGAAATACACTTCCTCTCAAGGAAGACTGTCGGAACACACCGTTAGGTGCTTGGCGACAGATTTTACAACTTTGAGGGTGGTAGCTAGCCAGGCAAGCGATAGGAAACGCCCTACCACCATGCTATGGTTTCCTCACGATGTTTTCTTTCACTGGTAACTCAGGCTCTTTTTGCATGTTTCGTGGGATCGAACCTCGTGCTTTTTGAACTGCAATCTACCCCACTAACCACTCCACCATCATTGCTACAAGGACTATCATATAAAAAAGAATATATTGATATTGTATAATTTACCTTCTGCAGCATGTTATGTATTTTGTCTAGTGGCAACACTGAGCGGCGACGTCGTTGTGCGGTGACGTCACGCGCGTCCGCCAGCGCCCACTTGTCTAGCGGGGTGGGGAACGTGCGCGCGACCCGCTCTTCCACGTCCTGAAATACAATGTACGAATTATATAGTGATACTACAAGAAACTTTACCTTCAAGCACTCAGGTAACAAGATAAATTTTTTTATTAAAAACAAACTTTACTTATGACATTTTTTTTTTCAGAAATGGCTGTCGCGATCTGTATTCCTATTTCTGAGATCGCCCGTATGAATACAAGATTCACATGCGAAAGAAATCACCAGTGAATATTTTTCGTAAGTGACGTCATTAACGAGTGATGAATTCACTCGAACGTTTCAGAAATATAGGCCCAGGTCATCTATTGCGCGGGGGCATTAGATGACCAGGGGCTCAGTTACATAGATTGACAGTAATTATTACCCATCATTATCCCCATGTGAAGTAATAACATACCTGTACAGTGAGAGGTGATGGAGCAGCGCAGAGCATTGCCAACAAACGCAGGCAGAGTGACTCCACATATTGTAGAGCACTTTCTTCTGCGCTTAACGTAGGGTGGACTTGTTCTAATACCTGGCAACATATACATAAAGCCTTAAATAATTGTTGAGAAGTTTTTAACAATATTAACTAATAGAACACAAATCACACAACTCATTTTCTTAAATTTTTGATTGATGAACACCTATAGTATATGAGAGTTACCACACATTCCCCCCCTAGTTTCACATAGTAATGCATTAATATGGTTTTCAAACATAAAGTTAATAAAACATACTTTGGTGTGCTCATGTGTTGCCACATGTGAGTTTGAAAAGTTCTACATGATGTGCACCATATTAAACACAGCACAGACATAGCACATACAAGAGCACAAAAGATATTGACTTATTGACTATGTAACAAAAACCTAAGGCCCCCTCCCTTCTGCAACAAAGCACGGTATTATGTAAACTTCCCTCCCAAATGAATCACATAGCATGGGTACATTCCCTCATGGGCAAAGTAACTCATGGAAAAAGACTGCCACACTAGCATTTATGAAAAACTTTCATTAATTTGACTGTGTTTTTGTAGTTTAACAGTGCATTTATTTGCCTCTATGAATATTTAATTATCATAAACATATTAAACAATATTATAAAGACAAGTGTGCCACTGACAATGAAAAGAGTCTCTATGCTTGTCTACAATGCAATTGTTTGTTTTCCTAATTTAATTTAATAGCCTGCTTATCACAAGTTACATCATTCAATTTCTGTTATCAGACCACATTTATATTGATCGGATTTTAGTGTGAAAGCTGAGAATTGGAACTGTTGTTAATATCAAAGAAAATCAGATGTTTGATTTTTATTACAAGCCCTCCCAGTATTATAATCTTTATAGAAAAACTGGTCATTAAGTTTCTGGCAAAGCAAATAGGTGTATAATGCAGGATAAAATGTTGGTCACTCCAAGTATGACAAACTTCGAAAAGTAACTTTGTGCCTAAAGCCAGTCTGGCCAAAATGTACCAGAAATTACTAAAAAGATAAGCAACCAAACTTTTAGTAATAAAAAAATCGTTTAAAAAGGCTCCTTTTTTCAACTACGCGTATGTAAATGAATAGAATGTGAATTTAGGTATTATCTTGATTGCACCAAATTGTTTTTGTACAGAAATCAGTCCTATCCAACTCTATCTCACCATTGCCTGGAACAAATCACTTTAGGCACTATGTCTAGCTATGTTTTATTTTATACTAGCTGACCCGATTCATACCACCTAACAGTTATTTATGTTTCTCGCCTTTTAAACCTTCCCGGGGTACACAAACATTTCAAGACCAAAATCTGCTAAATCACAGGTCAGCCATTTCGAGTTAAAATGAGACAAATGAGCAGAAATTGATTTTTATGTAAGTATATAGATTACATACATTTTTTTTGTGATGTTTTGATGTGTAATAAAATTATATTCATTTATTCATGTCATGGAAGATTTTTATTTAAAGCCATGCAATAATGCAACCACGAACTGAAATTCTGTACATAACTGACATCTGCTACCTATAAACTAATCTGCCAAATTTCAGCTGTGTCATGCAGAGTTATCCAGATTTAATGTTTATTTAGTAAGTAAATGAAGAGTGACCTTTTGCATTATAGAAAAGATAAAATGCTTCAAAGCTACTCTTGCAGTTGGTATAAAACATATTTAATTAGGTTTCCATAACAAATGAGTTAATCAATTGTTTACATAGAAGAATAACAGTTATATAATTTATGAGATATTAAACTACTGTTTTAGGCATTAAACATAAAATTATCCAAGGTCTTGAAAAAGAGTTGTTTCAAAAATGTATGGAGCCTCGGCCAGGACAGTTTACATGATACCATAAATACGTGAAACACTATTAATCTTTAATGTATCAACCAAATTCAAAATAACGTAAGTTATCGCAGTGTACATAATTAATTTCTAATGTAAATATTACCATGTTAATTACGCAATAAAGTGGCTGCGCTTTTTTATTATGTCAGTTTTGACATTTGTGATGGGTGGTATAACTTATAGACCAATGTGACCATTGCAGTCAACCTAGGATACATAAATATTCCAGGGATGCCATAATTCCACTACAATTCACAGAATTTAGATATTTTTGTACACAATGAAAGAGGCGACTGACGCATTTTTCATTAGTACTCAGTTTTAACCACATCTTCAGGCTTTTTTTGGTAGACGTACACCATCCTGGCCGAAAATGAAACAAGTTCTTTATGACACTTTTATCCCTTTATTTCAACCCATTCAAGTTTTTCCTGAATTAAAGTGTATCAGTCGGACAGAGTTACTATCGCATATTAGTAGGGATAAGCTATTTGTATATAATCATTGTGGGCAAATTTGAGTAAACAATAATTTATTTATTTGACTCAATACTTATAAAAGCTTCATGAATATTAATGCTTTTAAATTAAAATTAAAGCAAAATATATAATCTGTCATCGACATTGCTAATTGATAAGCAGGTTATCGATTGTAAGTTGCAAAATATCTTGCTTGAAACAACCAAATGATTACATATTGATACTAAATTGATAACAAACCAGGGCCTTGAGTGACACTGATAGCTCGAGAATGCATACATTTGGGCATCAAAATTGAAGCAAATTCTGACTAAAGATAGCTTCAAAACTCATAATTAAGTTTACGGAGAGCTACAAAAGACTTTTTGTAGAGTTTCATGCTGATATCGATGTACAAAGAAGGAAAATTACTATACGGAGTTATTGTTGACGCACCTTTCTGAGAGGGTTTACGAAGAGTCCGCGCCATTTCTCCGCGTTCTCAGGGTCCTGGAAATCATACCCTCGCGTCTCCTCCACCGTCGGAAGCATTTTATCCAAGACAACTCTGAAGGAACCATGTAAACACTGTTACCAATGCGAGACATGAAAAATCATTTCTTTCGACACACGCACGTTATTAGACACGACAGATATACTGGAAATTATTGTGACAACACAGTCTTAATTTTAATTTAATCCTTGGACGAAAGGTGAAATTCGATCAGTAAAAGAAATTAATTGAAAAATATATTCTTTGATCCATTTGGTCGGCTAAACGACGCCATTTTCAATTTGTAATTTGTCTATCACTTGTCTATGGTAATTCGAGTTGCCAGCTGGTTGCTATCCTATCAGATCTTGATCAAATAGTGCATCTGTGGCGACTCAAGCTTTCACACCACTAGTTTTGGGCCACTCATTAAAGAAAAAAAAAATAACGGAGAGACATGTCATCCGGCTTGTTTTTTGATACATGTGACACAATGTTATGATTAAGCTTATAGAAATGTGTACTAAAATTAAACCAGTGTCTCTAAAACAACTCCTCCTCACATCAAACTTACGTTGTGACTGCGCCTAATAGGAAGATAATGTCATTTTACGCACCCCGGTTCCTCCGAGACAAAATAAAAACTTTAGACGAGACAGTACGGCTATAAAAGCTTTACCATACATGAAGGCCAAAAAAGTACAAAAGCAAACTGCCAATAAAATTCAATTTAAATCAAATGTAAGTCAAAAACAATGAGTACAGACGAGTTTTCCCGCGTTCGCTGAAATAATTGGCATCTTTGTCTGTGCATTTACTGCAAATCTAGTGATAGTAAGTTTGAATGTGTGATATTGGTGGTTTATTAACAATTAATGTCTTGTTTATGTGCACAAGTGTGGGCAAGCGATTTATAGATGAAATAACGTATTCGCGAAACCCTGGTAAAGTCTCCACCGCTTTACGAGGGTACATGATGTGACTTTAACTTGACCACGATGTCTTATTACTTGATATTCGACTATATTGATTAATAACTCGAAAATTGATAAACCTGACGCTGGCAAATATACAAACCGTATGGTGACATTAATCAAAAGAAAAAAAACGAGTACAGACAGTAATAAATACTTATATAGTGACAAAGAACTTGAGAACTGGCACAATACACAGAGTGTGGTAGCCAATCAAGAAAGAATAAAAAAAAATAGGGACAAAAATCAAAACAGTATAAGTTGTTTTGTGTTGTGTTCTTCTGTTCAAGTGTTCAAAATATACAGTAAACGCGTACTTTACGATGTATTTTATAATACTTAATTTGCTATTAATCGAAAATATGTGTATTGCTCAACTAAATCCAAAGAAAAACTTTAATTATGGCACGTAAGTCATGAGAAATTTCCAGCAAATAATCTGCTATGTTTATTTACGTTTAGTGAAGAAATCTTTTTTTGTACTAACATAAAATCCCTAAATATTATCATAAAATTCCTTCTTATAGATGTGTATATACGCATTAAACTATATTAATAGTTTCAGAGAATGTCACTAGATACCTACATAATGCTGTTTATTATTTGCTTTATCATGGTTTTTTATAAGTAGGGTAGGGTTTTCCCCTTTATATAAAGGTACATACTGCAAAAGCAAAAGATAACACCTATTGAATGCTTACTTGCTAAGAATATTATTACTAACAGTTCTGCGACCTATTGACTTCATGGCAACAATAATATTGACTTAAAACAAAATATTTTATTTCTGCTTTAAAGTTCATCATGCCCCTGCCAAATTTTATTGCCATTTAAGCGGCGCTACAGCTTCGCGGTTTAACTCATATAACGAGTCGCGCTTTCGTAGAGGGGAATAGAAGCAAAAAGGAGGGAAGGGAATCAACTAAACAGCTACTAAATAACTAAATATTTTTCAAAATTATATTTAGTTTCAAACATTGGCTAGGTTTTTCATAGGATTTATTAATATACGACGCCCCTCTGCCAGAGAAAATTGCACTGGGGTGCTTGGTAGAAACCGCCTCAAGCCCCAAACCTTTCACTGTAGTGAAATTCAGGCAAGCTAACCCTGTTTCCCCATGTATGGTAAGACCTAATACTCTCCATTCAAGAACATGACAAAAAATTCTAATAATTTGTAAGCTGGATACCAGTTCAGTCTGGATTAGTTGGAAACTACAAACCTGTATCTGAGTATCAAATTTACAGATAGACAAACTGGCAGAAAGTAATATTAGCCGTATGAATAAACTAGAAGCTGTTACCCACAGCATTGCCCGCTACATAAAATGGAATATTGAAAGATGTATAAAACTTGAAACCCTTATGTGACTCCTTATATTTCCAAAAATCATAATTAAAACTAAGAATTAGTACACCCCTTCAGCCAATACAACTTCCAAATTTCATATCTTTAGGTTCTGCATTAATTCTCAGTTAATATCAGGACTTTTTAAATATAATTATATAGATACTCAAATCGGAGATGCTTTGCTAATTACAATTGATTGTTTCAGATATTATTACGATACTAGAGTAAGCATTATTGTAAGCAACAATACAGAACAAATATTAGACTTTAATGAGGTAAGTTAAAAATATCTAAAAAACTTATAATGTTGTGCGTGAATTGTAATAAATATTTCTCTATTTAGAATTTAATTTAGTTTAATCAGAAATATTTATAATCATTTAAGTAATGTGTTTAGAGACAATAAAATTTTACATAAATACTTAAATGAAACTAAATTAACAATCTATAAAATATTCAACTGTGGTTTAACTAGTAAAATTTAATAAAGTTTAAAAATTTGGTTGCAAATCATATTTTGTAAAATCTTTACCCTCCATTTAGTTGCATAAAAAATTAATTCAACCCATGCCAAAAGTCTCTTTAAGAAATTGCTGTAGGCGTTATAGCACATATTTACCTATGTATATATATTTTTACCTCCTTGGGTAAACAAGCAATAAAGATGGCGATCAATTTGTTTTTTTTTTCCAGTGTAAAGTTAAGATTATAAAAGTTAGGAATATATATTTGTCGTTAAATGTTACTCCTATGTTATTCACATTGCAAGAGCTTGTGTGCGTGCGTGACGTCACCTGCCGGCACCAACTGGCTGGTTGTTTACAACCAGCATTATGCTGAGTTGGAGCGGGTCTGTGCCAAGAAACTTAGATATTAATTATGATGTCTCAGAAAGTTATGTTAGTACAGAAAGTTTTCATTAAAACTAGTCTTACGATATTATTTTGCAGTTAAATGATATAAATCAAGTATATCCGACTCGTGTGCATGTGTCCACAAATGACACCATACCACTCGACCATCCTATTTTCATCACGGCCACACAACAGAAAGGTAAGATATCAAACATAAACATCTTTGGCTTTATTGATAAACTCGTCACAATATTCAACGTCCATACATTCTTTTAAATATCAACTGGATAAATGACTATATGATAATCCACTATCTCTAGCAATCCTTAAGTACAATTTTGTGCAATGAATTGGATAATTAATGAATTTAACACAACATGATGTAGGCACTTCAGCTTGAACCTGCTCGCCTATTCTTATTCTGTGTGGGGGCGATAAGTCCTGCACTGACGTCCCGCTTGGGGTGTATTGTGCATTTTCTCCTGCCAGCCTAAACCAACAAGCCAAGCTCCTTAAAATAACGGAGGTACAGCTCTGGGTCGCTGGCTCACCAGTTCCACTCCTATTATGCAATAAAACAAAATTTATGGTTAAGTTAAGATGTAGCATGCTTTCCTAGAAAAAACAAATCACTATTGCGTAAACAAATGTAATATGTCAATAATTTTTTTGGAATAGGAATAAAAAATATTTATTGGCCTTTAAATAACGTTTGTTACAGGCAATGTCTTGTTACATTTGAAATATTAATTACTTAAAATACTTTTATAGTTCTTATAACATATTTTTATTATATTATATATTTACATTGTGATTAATTTCTCTAGTTATTAGTAATATTTTGTAATGATTGTTACACAAGAACGATGATTCCACAAGCTGCATTGACATATATTCACTGAGTTTATAAAAAGGATTTCTTTCAAAAAAATATTTGATTTTTTCTTTATATTTTTTAAATAGAGTTCCATAATAAAATATTTTTAGCTGTGTTAAAGACTCAATTGATTTTTATTTCTATTTGTCATATTCAGGTATATCGTCATGGGAGCTGCCAATGGTGGTACAGACGGGTAATTCTTCTATAATGTTCAAGGATATGTCCCGTACACTGTGCCCACATGATGCTGGACCGGGTAAGTGACATTACTTAGCGGGGATGATTACATTTTTTTCTGTTTATAACCATCTAGGTATCTTATTTTTATATCTTTATTAATATAAACAAAACGACTAACTACAGCAATAAAAAAATATAGCAGAAAGATTACCTATAGACTGTTTAATATCTACAGATAATCCCTTAATGATATTACAATATAGCCAAAGGCTAATAAGTAATTTTAAGTTAGCTTAAACTTTTACAAAAATAGTGGCTCTAAGAATGTGTCCATTAACATGTATCTTATAATCTCTATTAAAGGAAAGGAATTTATCGATTTATTTATCTTTATTTATCGATTTATTAAATATATTCATGTGACCTGAATATATTTAATAAATATTTGAAAAATAATGAAAATCAACTGACATTGAAATATTTAATTGAAATAAGTATTGTTTTGATTGACATTGACTTAATTATGTCTATGTACTTTTTCTATTCTTTATAAATTGTGGGAGTTATACATTAATTAGGTACTTTATATAAATTATGTTATTTATTTATTTATTTACAACGAAACACCAACAGTATATATATTACAAAATTTAAAAAGACGTGATAACCAATATTGATTCTGATATATATACCCTGTATGGGTGTTTACAACATTCTTAGAAGCAGTAGAACATTATTCTCGTTGAACAATGCAATTAGTCAACTTGAACATATTTATTGAGAAATTTTAAATAATATTTAAGCAAAGAAAATAATAACGCTATAATTTAATAAAATATAAGTGCTTTAAAATATACTTATAATACTTATATGACAGAAAATGACAGAACATCATCCATCTAAATACCTTACTAGTTTGTTCTTAAAGATGTTTAAAGAGTCGTGAAAGATATCAAGATCTTTCACGGAGGCATTCATTTCATTATAAGTACGGCACATTCTAGGTATTAGGGAGTTTCGAGCTAAGTTCGTTTTGGCATGAGGAATATGAAAGATTTTAGAGATTCTACTACGTGGGTAATTGCCAGGAATTTTCAATGAAATGTCTTTCAAGATTATGGGACAATCGGTTTGGTTGTGAATTTGTTTATACAGAAATGAGAGATCTCTAATTTTTCTACGTTATGTTTTGTTATGTTAGACTAATAAATCATTAATTCATTATATACTCGTAGGCAAATTTACAGTTAAGTATTTTGATTTATGAATGATATAAATGAAAAAAATTACTACTACTTACGAAAATAAAAATATATGGAACCAACTGAAAGTATTTACAGGTTTATCGGCTAAGGGTGTACTTAGCCAAAAGGGGGTCACTGTACTCATCATGACGAACAAGTTTCAATGTGTTGCCTACCAGAATTTCGATATAAAATCAGCTGTTTCGTAGAATAAGTTAATCAATCGTCCACAAATGTATGGAGCGAGTTTTGGAGGAGGGGGCAACATTTTTGTTTCATTATTAATTAGGTTATTTAAATTAGGTGTAGTTATTCTTTTTTTTAATTGGTAAGAGTTGTAATTAATTAGTTCTAGTAAAATTCTCAATGATTTTTTATTTTTTAATTATTACTTTTTTTTTGCAGATTTAAGAACTATAAATCGTCCCACCATACACATAACCACGCAGAATCCCTACAATACGACAGTTGATATCAAATTGAGACGAGTGACTGACTTTTTTGTGGAAGTTAATAAGGTAATAATTATTTTTGTGATATTTTTTAATTAAATTGAGTCACAAATACATTTTTTTTTTTTTTTTTTTTCTATTGCACAAGGAGAACCCGTAAAGACTTTCCTTGATAATATTACAATCTAGCCTAAGTCTAAGGCTAATAAGTAATTTTAGTTTAACTTAATCTTCTACAAAATAATGTCTCTAAGAATTTGTCCATCGGCACTTTTCTTATTACAGTTGTTAAGGCGAAAACACTTTGTTCACGTGTTCTTAAGTCTTAGCACTTTCACTATTATATTTCACTATTTTACTTTTAACACTACACTAACTCAAACGGTTTAGTTCTTTTTAGTCTTCTAGTTATGTCAGTGTGGTCGAGGAGCTGGATAGCCTCGACATTGACATGATGGTGAAGCCGGTTTTGGTGAGCTTCGGCGTATTTTTTTATCACTTGTTCAACGAATTCTACTTTTAAGTCCTGGTGAAGATCGTTGTTTCTTATGTACCAAGGTACATCGGTAATATCCCTCAGTACTTTATTCTGGAATCTTTGAATCATGAGCCTATTACTTTGAGCGATACATAACACTCCAAAAAATTTGATAATTATAGTAATATTTTTTTTTCTCATTAAAAATAATTATTCATTTATACTAAGATTTTGAAATGATAATAGAATGGTAAACTTAGAAAGTTCATATACGGAAAAATAACTCTGGAATGAACTCCAATGTAAACAAAGTAAAAAAATACTAAAAATTATATAACATTAGTTGCGCTCCGTGGTGTTACCCGCGATCTCTATTTTTTATAGCCTATGTTACTTGTTGATAATGTAGCTTTCTAACAGCGAAAGATTTTTTGAAATAAGTCGCTGTAGCTTTTAACTTTATCCGTTAATTAGAAAACATACAAATCTAACCCCTTTATAGTATTAGTTATAGATAAGCTGCTGATAATTCGCGCCGCCTAACAGACGAATGATGTCGTCAATGACGTGAGCTGCGATAGCTCGGTCTCCGGCCTCGCTAAATATTCTTAGTTTCTACGCAATTTTCCTAATATTTTTTAAAGTTAAAACCCTTGTAATACTTCATTTATTAGTAAACATATTTGAAAAAAAGAATTATGATCGGTTAAGATGAATATAATAGCTAAAGACGAATATAATCAATAAAGATGGATATAAATGGCAAAGATAATCAGTAAAGATACTGTTTAGTATAGATGAATATAATCGGTACAGATGAATATAATCGGTAAAGATGAATATAATTGGTAAAGATGTAAATAATCGGTAAAGATGAGTTTAACTGGTAAAGATGAATATAATCGGTAAAGATGAATATAATCGGCAAAGATGAATATAATCGATAAAGATGAATATAATCGGCAAAGATGAATATAATCGGTAAAGATGAATATAATCGGTAAAGATGAATATAATTGGTAAAGATGAATATAATCGGTAAAGATGAATATAATCGGTAAAGATGAATATAATTGGTAAAGATGTATATAATCGGTAAAGATGAGTATAATCGGCAAAGATGAATATAATCGGTAAAGATGAATATAATCGGTAAAGATGAATATAATTGGTAAAGATGAATATAATCGGTAAAGATGAATATAATCGGTAAAGATGAATATAATTGGTAAAGATGTATATAATCGGTAAAGATGAGTATAATTGGTAAAGATGACGATAATCGGTAAAGTCGATCTCAAGTTTTAACGTGACCAGGAATAAGGGTCCATTGTTATATATATCGTATTGTATTTTATTGCAGGAAATACCGTTAAAGGCGACTCCTAGTACGCCCAAGTATTATTTCTTTTCCTTCGATCAAAACCCGTGGAATGTGACCCAACGTCGTCTCCGGGGTTTGCCTGTGTGAGTAAATAGAAATATATTTATATGCAACCGAAAATTTCTTAAACAAATATTCAAATTATAATATACAACGTGTTAGTTATAATATACAACGTGTTAGGGTGTTAGTCTATCAATCATGGTGAACCCATTATAGTACATTTTTTTTGCAAAATTCGTATAAAAAATATTAGTATCTCCATACAAAAATTGGTCACGTGATCGGTCAAGTTGTATGGAGGACGCAATAGTTTTTTCTCGAATTTTGCACAAATTGGTTCACGTTGATCTGTAGACTAATTACCTTAAGTATTGTCACACCTTTGTTACACGCTTTATGATTAAAATATATAAATAAATCGGAAGAGTTTTATAATCGTTTTTTTTTTAATTGAATAAATCCTCGAAATCTTTGATTAGAAATTTGTCATAGTATATAGCATTCTATTGGTCAAATCATTTAATTTGATATCATTTTGAGGGAGTTGTCGCGCATATGCGGCGACGGCCATCTTGGACCGATTATCATCAAAAATAGCTAAGAACTCTACAAACAAAAAAACCAAAAGGTGTCAAAATTCAAAAAGCTTGTAACCTTTTTATACTTCATTTAGCCGCGGGTGACAGCTACTTTTTACCCGACCGCGAAAGAAAGAGGGTTATGTTTTGTTTTTCGAGTGTATGTATGTATGTATATTTGCTTGGCACGCCCTAGAGCCTAAACGGCTTGTCGTATCTCTATGTGAGTGGTGTCAATAGATTCGTCTTAGTCGTGAGAGTGATACTGGGTACAACAAAATTAAAAAAGAAAGAAATTAACGATGATGTACAGATTTTACGATTTAGCAGTCGGGTTGTTTTCGATCGCGCTTCTAACAACTTGTCTCAAATACTCTCCTCTGGGTTTTTCAACAGATACATTATGTTATTTCTGTTCCTACAGGTTTAATTATACGATACCAAAAAGTGTGATATTAGTTATAGATTCGGAGGACGATCTGTGCGCTACTGTGTCCATACAGAACAACTCGGTAAGTTATCGTTATACATATAACTTTTTATATATATATGTATAAGTTTTTTTTAACCTATACTGTCCAATCTGGGCAAAGGTCTCCCCAAAGCCTTCCGCATTTGCCTGTTCTCTACTCGCCTGCACGCGAGTACAAAGAAGACATACTATCATCATCCTGCTAATATTAAAAACGCGAAAGTTTGTATGTAACTGCTGAACAGATTCCCTGGATTTAACACATATAGGATACTTTCCATAGGACCGTGAGTGAGTGCCTTGCGGGGACTTAGATCCCGCAGTGGATTAATATAAGCTGATAAAGATGATGATATAATGATAATCAGGTTGCTGCGGGTGACACCGCGGCGCACAGATAGTTGATCGTAAAGTTTATCATCAAATTGTTTCATAATTGTCAACATTTCGTTTTTCCAAAGTGAATTCAAAAACCATTTCGATATAATGTAATGAAATGTTCGTACATACTAAAAAAACATATCCACTTCCTTCCGAGTTTTTTTGTAATAAAATATTATTGTATATGTCATCTGTGAACCATACAAAAACAAACAAAGAAAATACAGATAATTAATGACATCATTTTATTAAGAGCTTTTGACGAGAATAACATTATGCTGAACTTTTCTTATATTTTCAAAAATATGAAAGTTTGTGATCATAACATTCTCAATATATAAAAAAATAGGAGTACGTTATTTTTCATTTGTCTTCTCACTTTCGTATTAAAAGGGGGGGGGGGTCAACAATTTTGAATGTTGTCAATTCCTTTCTTGTATAGTACCTTAATCTGTAGAGAATGTCCAGTATATGTGTTATCTAAAGGAAATTCAGTAAGTAATAAAATCATTTCAAGATTTGAAATCGGTTGTCTCTTTTCTAAATTTTATTTTAAATTTTTCTTTTATAACTTATTTAAAAGGAAATTGACCTCTAGTCGCTCTAAGCCAATCACAAGTCTTAAACAAAACCAGAAACCAACACATCAAGACACTTCAATGCATACTTACCACTTCTGTATCATAGCTCAAAACCATCATGTTTAATAATAACCAACGTAAAATGAACTTTGCCAACTTATCAAACTCAGTACAATAGAGGTTAATTTAGACTGGTTTTCTATAGGTCTTTTCATAAAGCTACTTATGTTCCAGTGTCCAGTATTCGACGATGAAAAAGAAATAATGTATCAGGGATATCACCTGACAATGTCTACTAAAGGTGGCATCACTCTTACTGTAAGTCTTATATTAATACTTTCCCGCGGCGTTACATAGATAGCTAGCTAGATCAATTCTTTATTGCAGACGCACAAAAAAACATTAATTAGCCTTAACCCACATTCGAACCCTCAGGGGCCTGATTCTCTATTGACCACAAGATACCATGCTCCAAACTCGTGACGTCATGACATGCTAGAGACGCAAACACGTCTTTTCGACCGCGCCATGACGTGTATGTGCAAAACTTTATTCTGTATGCCACAAGATAGCTTGTCTATGCTCTTTGTTTTCTTTTTATCGATAACAAGGTTACGTTCAAAAAATCTTACTTCCGGTTTAAACGGACAAGTACCGGTTTTTTAGAAAAACAATTATATTAATAAAAATCAATCTGAAATGAATTTATTATCTCTAAATGACTGAAAAACCATTAAGTATATGCTTGCTCGTACGACAATTTGTAGTATTAAAACGAAAATAAATGTTAAACTTTATTTTAATGAAACAAAACTTTTTACAATATAGTTTTGAACGAAATTGTGAACTTCGCTATGACAGTAAAATAGTCAAGTGATTTGACATCATGCTGTCACGATCTCGTTTTAATAACAACAACAACAAAATATGTAAAGTTTATAAGTTAAAACAAATGTTTTTACATAAAAAGCAGCAAGATAAAGGCGAGAACAAGTTTACAAGTATTGACAGTCGGTTTCACGGGGATCCGCAGATCCATTTTCTACATCCCAAGTTATACCTATTAGTGATACCTAATATTAAAATGCCTCATCTCACGGATCTATAAACGAAGATATAAGTATAAAAGGCATGTGAAAACGAAATAACTGGCGCAAAATAACTAGCCAACATCAATTTAGTGCCTGCAAGAAGTTGTGGATGCTGATAAACTCAACAATGACAAAAAAATCAATGGATACATGCGTACAAGAAATACCTACCTACCGTTTTAAACTTTAGTTTTATAAAACATTGGATGAAATAATTGTTGCATGTATCGAAACATCATAGTTGAAATGTAACAAGTTGAAACGTAGTTCGAAGTAGCGTAGTGAACACTTAAATATGTGTATAGGAATGTAAGGCTATGTTTATTTCAATAAAATACGGAGTTATACTGCATTTTCTTTTATTCACTAAGGATATAATCATTAATTATCGTAATATATACATTCTGTAAAAAAATGACCATTTAACCCTCTCACAGAGGAACATACTTATGTCCCTCTGGGGGGTTATTTTAGAGACCGCAATCACCACGCTGGCTCAACGCACTACGAGCATGCCAGAATTTACAACACGAGAATATTAGGAACGGATTACGTAAATAAATTATTAGAAATCTCAAAATTCGGTCAAAATCATACCAAACGCGCCTCTAACATGCCGGAGAGCAACATGTTAAATTGACAGCTGACAAACGAGTGCGTTCGTGCCACTGCACGATATAAAATTTGACGCTGACTTCGTGAATATTGTTCAAAGGTTTTACCACGAGCTTAACGTAACAAACCCGCGTTTCGTGTTAAAGTGGTCATCGCGAATCAGGCCCCAGGTCTTGAATTTACAAAAATCTTTTATTAGTACTCCCTTTCAACTATATACAGGCCCTTCTTTAAAAATAAAACGACCCAACACGCGTTTACGTGCGGATTGTGACGTGCGTGACGTCACGTCCCGTTTCCAACGTCAGATCAACGCTAGCTTTTTTCACAGACAATTTTTTTTTCTGTGTTTGTGACAGACAGCACTAGCATACCCGCAATTGTATGAATTAAGGAATTTGCTCTTTATTACCCGAGATTACAAGAACGCTTGTTCTTGAACGGAAATCGATTTGAAAAATGATTTTTTGTTTGAAAGAATATACGTTTCAGTTGGTCCTAATTTAATCAAAATCTATCCAACAGATTAATTATATTTAAAAATCTTAATAACTGAAAAATTTAAAGTCGTTTTTTTTTAAACTTATATTTCAGTACTGTTTTGTTTCAGCAATCAATGTTCCCGTTGGGTTTCTACGTGGTTTTCGTTGTGAAAGAGACAGACGTAGAATGCACGGGTGCGATCGAGACGGCGAACAATCAGTTTAACTCGGACAGTCTTAGAATGAAAAGTTTTAAGTAAGACTTTTTTCTACTAATCACTAAAAAAATAATAAAGAAAAAAAAGAGATAAATTGATACAGTCATCTAATATATAACCAATTGTTCAAAATTCAATATAAGATACGTATGTCGTTTAATCTTACGATATTATAGTTATAATATTTACAAAAAAGATGGTATTTTTCACGAAGAACCGCCTTATTGTATATATCGATATTGTATGAACGTATAGATATTAATATCGATATTTTTACCAAGAGTATCGATATTTTTCATTTAATGATAACAGTCCCTGCTGAAAAGAGCCTATTCTATAAAAAAACAATAAGACTATTAAAAACACACGAAAAGTAGTTTTATTTTCAATTAAATGCAAATAAAAAGTAAGAACGGTAGGCGAGAGCGATGTGTCAGTCAGAAGAGGAGTATTGGTGGACGTGACGTCATCCAAAAGTGTTTTTCTACGCTAGCAGCATATTATGCATGTCTCATTTTACATGAGATAGATTTATCATACTCGTAGTAGGTATATTATATCACACTACTTAACCTAAATTTACAAAAATGCATACTAAATAAATAAAAGTTAAAAATTATTTGTAAGTATTGATATACTAACTACTAGTAGCATGCTTTATTCGAGATCTGTTTTTTATTTTATTTTCAGGTTCAGTGTAATATCGACAATATCCTACCGCGAGTACGCGATAGGCGCGCTAGTGATCATAGTTCTAGTTATACTGGTCATTGCATTCGTGGTGCTGGCCGCCGTGCCGTATAGAAACCTGCTCAATGGTGAGTGGCATTCATTCGTTACATTAATCATTCATTATTCCATCAATAAAGCATTCATTATCATAAGCAAAATGACTAACTACAACAACAAAAAAATATACTTAGCAAAAAGATTACCTATAGCCAGTCCAAATCCTCCACCAGAGGGCAGCGTGTCCAGCATGCTAGCCGTATTACCACGCTGAATGGCAATGCTTATACGTAGTGCCAGATAAAAACCGGCATTCTGGTCACGCGCCGAATAGATCAAACGCTCCGATAAGTTTTAAGTTCGTTTTGTAAATATTTCAATCTTTTTATATAAATCTTTTCTTTAATTTAAAAGCATTTATTAGTTTAATAAATCATTACTTTATTATGTACATAAATAATGCTTAACACATAGCTCCCGACTAAGATTTCTTGTGTCGGGTATATTTCACAAACACATCTACAGAACAGCCAGCCCGAAGACAGACATTCAATGATCGTAACGATTCGGTCATAACTCATTCATTCGTTCGTTAAATTCATTCTTTTTTTTAATTTAAATTAGTTTCTTAATCGAGGCCAATTTTAAAACGCAAACGTAGCTTTATGAGTTTGGAATGAGAATACTCGAAAAAAAACATAATTCAATGTTTTTATTAAAATCTGTTTTATTTTTTTAAATTTTCTAATTCAACATGTTACAAAAAAAAATTCTTACTGAATATTTTTGATTTTGTATTTTCTCAGAAGAATTATCAATAGTAGAGGAGCCAGTGCCATCTACTTCTCGTGTTGAGCCGCCATCTACCGACGAGACTGCTCCTATAGTGGATAACGAAGATAATGCTGGTAAGTGGACGACAGATGGCGCTATACTTAGTTTACTACGTTATGGCTCAATAGTTAAAATGTTCAAAATATCTATTCGTTCATGTTCATTTTTTTCTTCATACTACATAATATTGTGTCAGTTCTCAAGTTATTTGGACAAGCAAGTAAAAAATATCTAAGTTGTTAAGTCGGGTCGTGTCAAGTGACTTGATTTCTGTGTAAAGTTCCCGCGAACAAAGAAAAACAAGTTATTCTGTCTTTATTCTTATCTCTCTTCTTTGCACATAAACAAGTTATTCTGTCTTTATATCTCTTACTCTATCTTATTTCTCTTCTTTGCACATAAACAAGTTATTCTGTCTTTATATCTCTTACTTTATCTTATCTCTCTTTGCACATAAACAAGTTAATGCGTCTTTATATCTCTTACTCTATCTTATCTCTCTTCTTTGCACATAAACAAGTTATTCTGTCTTTATATCTCTTACTCTATCTTATCTCTCTTCTTTGCACATAAACAAGTTATTCTGTCTTTATATCTCTTACTCTATCTTATCTCTCTTCTTTGCACACAAACAAGCAACAATTTGTGATATTTATTTATTATTATTGTTTAATATTTAATCATTTGACAAATATTTTAATTGCCATAATCTATTATATATAAAAGTAAGTCGTGTTAGTTACACCATTTATAACTCAAGAACGGCTGAACCGATTTGGCTGAAAATTGTTGGTGAGGTAGCTTAGAATCAGGAGAAGGAGATAGGATACTTTTTAACCGACTTCAAAAAAAGTAGTTCGAAGTTAGTTTTAGTAGAACTACGCGGGGCACAGCTAGTATTTAATTTAAATTATTTTTATCAATTACAAAAAAAAAAACTTCCTTATACGGAAATTGGTCACGTGATCGGTGGGGTTGTGTGGAGGACGCATTAATTTTTAATTTTGCTAAATTTTATTCTACTGTGGGTTCACTTTGATGAGTAGACTAACACCGTTAAGTATTGTCACACTTTTCTGTTACACGTTGTATATGAGGTTATCGGTTAGGGGTGTACTAAGCCAAAAGGGGGTTGCTATACTCATCTTAAGCAACGACTTTTACTATGCTACCAACTGTATATACGAGAAAAAAACAGGTTTTCATACATTTGGTCTACGACCGATAAACTTTTTGTATGGAACAGCAGATTTTTTCCCGAATTTGGAATTTTTCCCATAGCGATAGTTGTTCCTTATGATGACTATAGCGGCCCCCTTTTGGTTTAGTACACCCCTAACCGATAGCCCTGTATATAGATAGTATAATGTTTGTTGACAGAGGAAGCTTGTAAGTTGACCGTGGCGAGACTGACGCGAGCCCCGCCGGAGACAATGGCCAGACGATCCGAGAGGTAACTTAAGAGCATCACCGACCCTTCACTGTTTTAGTGTTTCTGATACAATTTTCGTTCCGGTGCCTACCTCTTTTCACCCCCTAAATTGTAACGCAATTTTTTGTTATTGGTGTCAATCGCGTCACTATGATGTATTTTAGGCCTACACGTTTTATTTATTTGATAAAGGTTATTGAATTCTGCATAATAAAGGCTTTTAATAGGCATCGTATCAGTGCAAAAATATGAATGCTTAGGAAGCTTGGAACGTGATAAAAAAGACAGTAAAATAAAACGGTAAAGCCTACCAAATAATGTGTTAACTATGTGAAAATAAAACCACTGGAATCGGACAACAATAAAAAGTTGAAAAGAGTTATATCTTATTGTATGGACAAGCTGGCGGTCTATAGCTGTCTTAAGAGTAAGATAATAAAAAAAATGGTAAAAATGGTCTAATAGCTAATCTTTCTGCTTTATGTTATTATTAAAATTCACAGAGGCTGCAAATAGACTCTGTGAAAATGTTGTATTTAGGAGTTCATGTTTTATAAAATAGTTTAGTGTAGCATCGCCTTGGTCTTACTGTCACGATGCTATTACTGTGTTTATCCAAATAAATAAATAAATAAATAAATAAAATGTTTTTGCTGTTAGTTATTTTGTTTTTGCTAATAAATGCAGATAATCATAATCCCAATTGATTGGTAATAAATATTTTTACAAGTCATTGGGTAAGAAAATAAAATATAACAACAGCATGTTCAACTTACTCGTATTATGAAATTAACATTTGGACAGATTATTTGTAATTTGTCCAAATGATATGAAATTGCATAAAATTAATAAAAATAAAAATTACGACATACAATTACTAAAATTTATTTATTATAAATTCTTCATAACTAGGTATATAATTTTTGGTAGGTTGGCACTTTCTTGTGTAAACTAAAAACTTTATGTATTGTCACATCTTTATGTTACATGTTGTTTATTTTTTTTTTTCTTCCCACCATCTCGGAAAGAGTATATTTGCTATTCGATATCTGAGTGCAAAAGCAGTTTTTATCCGCTAGAGGATTTAGTAAATTTGAATTTAGAATATCGTGTTCAGTAAGTTTGTGAATTAAAAACCTCATTCAACCTCTATGGTGCCGAAATCATCATACAACCTTTTTTTGTTTTGTTAAAAATTCAGACTCGGAAACCTTTTGATGTACTTTTTTTAAATTTGTTTTGCGCGCGCCATTATCATTTCATTTCACGTCATATTCTTAAAACCTTATGTTAAAAATAAGTGAAAAAAACTAAAATGAGTGATTAATTTTTTTTATTTTTCGTATGTAGTAATTTCCTCGCTGAAGTGGGATGAAAAGTTACGTGTTGCACTCGAGTGCAAAGATTTTTCACCTTGTGCTCTTTTAATTCCATCCCTAATGCTCAGGATTCTATTTTAGAATCCTTCTCTTGCTCGGTCATCAAAAGTGAGCACGCGGTTAAAAAGCAACTTTGCACTCTTTGTATAACAAATAACTATTACTATTGTCTGAGTGTGTATTTTAGTGTGTATACATTTGTCGCAGGTACTTGTGGGGTGCGTTGACGGTCGCCGTAGTTTACTCTCTGCCGGTGGTTCAATTACTCTTCACATATCAACAGGTATTATTATCTATACATTTTAATCAAACTTTTTTTTTGTATCAATCATGTATTTAAAATGTAATACAGAGAGTTTTGTCAAAAAATATAATTAAGTATGTCCGTTTAGCAAAGTCCCAAGAACGCTGGCTGCATTCCCGCGTTGAATTGCCACTGAAATTCTTTGAGCAAGGATTGAGCCAGCTCTCTTGTCACCAGTAGCATCGATGAGTTTAATTAAACTAGCTTTATAACTTAACAAAAATAAAAGGTTTGCAATTATTGTTTTGTTATATAAATAATAATATGAGTGTATTTATGATTAATTATTCATTGCAGAAAAAAGATATAAAATAATAAAGAAAAATGCTTAATTTTAACGTGTAGATTTTACTAATTATTTCAAATTACTTACAAAATAATAGTAAAGAATACTTATATTATTAATTTATTAATTATTTAAGTGTATTTAATTGTTGTTTTTCTCCACAGATGGTATTCCAAACCGGAAATCAAGATCTGTGTTATTACAACTTCCTGTGCGCACATCCGTTGGGTTTCTTATCTGATTTCAACCACGTTTACTCGAATATTGCCTACATTATGTTCGGAGTGGCGTTTATGCTGCAAGTGCGAGCGAGACAACGTTATGCGAAGAAAAGGAGACAGGTATATTTCAAACTTCGCTTTATATTGTGTTCGGTGTGATTTGTGCTGCAAGTGCGAGCGAATCGACGTTAGCGGAGAGAAGTACAAACATTGCGTCTTCCATACAACTTGACCGGTTACGTGAACAATTTTTGTATGGAGAATCCAATATATGATTTATAATTTTGAAAAAAATTGATCTACTCAGTGTTCACCTTGATGTGTAGACATATCTCTCGCGGGTAAAACCCAGGTGGGGCGGAGCTAGTGTAAAATAAATGTTTTATTTTGACATAGGACATAGGCATTCCTCAGCACTACGGTTTGCTGTACTCGATGGGCCTCGCTCTGTGTATGGAGGGCTTTTTATCCGCGTGCTACCATCTTTGCCCGAACAAGATGAACTTTCAGTTTGGTATGCTTCTTGTTGTTATTACTAGTCATAAATTATATTTTTTAAATTAAATAGCTTGTGCTTGTGTATAACTAATTTTGTTTGTTTTCCCGGGGAAAAATCTATAGCAGTCTTCGAATCTCTGCACAGACTTATGAGTCGATACTCAGTAGCTGCGAAACAGACAAACAAACCGACAAACACGCCTTTGGATTTATAATATGTGGTATATAGATTATTTAGTTGTTGGAAAAAAATGAGTATACCAATAACACATTTTTCTATATTAATAAGCGTGATATTTTTGATTGAAAATGTAAATACTTTACAATAATAATTATAATAAAAAAAATCATAACAATAGCCCAGATATTTATGATACATATAACAATAGCCCAGATATTCATGATACATATAACAATAGCCCAGATATTCATGATACATATAACAATAGCCCAGATATTCATGATACATATAACAATAGCCCAGATATTCATGACACATATAACAATAGCCCAGATATTCATGACACATATAACAATAGCTCAGATATTCATGATACATATAACAATAGCCCAGATATTCATGACACATAACAATAGCCCAGATATTCATGATACATATAACAATAGCCCAGATATTCATGACACATATAACAATAGCCCAGATATTCATGACACATATAACAATAGCTCAGATATTCATGATACATATAACAATAGCCCAGATATTCATGACACATATAACAATAGCCCAGATATTCATGATACATATAACAATAGCCCAGATATTCATGATATATATAACAATAGCCCAGAGATTCATGATATATATAACAATAGCCCAGATATTCATGATACATATAACAATAGCCCAGATATTCATGACACATAACAATAGCCCAGATATTCATGATATATATAACAATAGCCCAGATATTCATGATATATATAACAATAGCCCAGATATTCATGATACATATAACATATTCATGTTTACATATTCCAACCTTTTATAATATTTTGTATAATATTATATTGCAAAAGACCTCTCAGTCAGGCCCCATTGATGCCCTAATAAATTTTTGCTTTTAGGCTGTGTTTTATAATAAATGATTATAACTGAAAATATTATAGATAACATAAAGAAAATTAAATCTGAAGTTATTATAAATAGCGATAGCTGAATGTCTTGCCGTACGATGCTACTAAGCCAAAAATTAAAACCTAATGTATGTCATTATTTCCAGACTCGTCGTTCATGTATGTGATAGCGGTGCTTGTGATGTTAAAACTTTATCAAAACCGACACTCAGACCTCGTACCGAGCGCGCATTCCACCTTCATGCTCATAGCGCTTGTCATAGCTATTGGTAAGTGTTGGCAAATGTACTAGTCGTGTGACGCTATGTTTACAAAGAGCGTAAAAGAAACTCCTTTCTGCCTTTAAGCACGCGTCTGCTGAAACGTACCGTTGAACTTAAAAAAAATTGAAACCTGTCTAAAGTACCTATAACGAATGACGTTACAAAAATATATACGATTAGGTTATATTTCTTGAATTCAGTGTAATTTCATTAGTCCCTTAACGAAAGTTGTTTGTAACGATGAGTATAGCGACCCCATTTCGGCTGAGTGCACCCCTAACCGATAACCAAGTATATGAAAGGTTATTTAATTTTATACGAGTGAGTCAGTAAATATTTGTTTACCTTTGTTGCAGGAATGTTTGGCATACTGTTTCCGAGTGTCTATTTCTCTGTATTCTTTACACTGCTCCATCTAACTACTTGCCTCGTCTTGACATTGAAAATATACTACGCGGGATCATTCAAAATGGGTGAGTTTTGTTTTGATAATATTTGATATTTTGTACATATGATGGTCCGTCTGTCTGTCTGTCAGCAGGCTGTATCTACTGATACAGCCTGCATAATTGAACCGTGGTAACTAGAAAGCTGAAATTTTTAACAGATGATGTATTTCTGTTGCTCCTCTAACAATAAATACAAAAATCATAATTGGGGATAATAATAATTCTCTTTAATGTTAACGTGACCTTATATGGGTCAAAATAATTTGTGACTTGCACTTTGTAATAAAAAGTATTTTAAAGTTAAAAACATAATATAATGATTATTTAAGTTCCCATACATCAAGAGTGTTTTTGTTGCCATCTTTGCTCGTTATTAATAACAACACAGAAACTAAAATTATTATTCCACAAGGACAAAAACTAAAAAAAACAGGAATCTCTAACACTAATCTAAAACACTCTAACTAAACTAAAAACAGTATAATATATACATTTCGTAGAGCAAACCATAGGACAAACGAGATTTTTAACCGTATATTTAATTCGATAGCATCGTATTTAACGCTTGAAATATTCACAGAATATTTAATTGTATATTCTATTTAAAAACAAATGTGTGAATCAACATCAAATATGTTATTTAAGGGGGGCCTTCCATACAGCAAACGTGATTTTAGCCAATTTTTTCGTTTCTTGCTCGACGTTAATAACGACAATGTGTAGAAACTTGAACTAATATTGTGAAGATAAGGTTGCCTGCCTTTAGTGATAGATAGACAGATCAGTTCTTTATTGCAGAAACACAAAAAAAATTAATACAAGAGAACGATTCTTACAAAATATATTCATAAACAAATTGCCTACCTAGTAAAATAATCTATCTATATAAAATAAACATTTAAGGATAGCTTCCATAGGTCCAATCTACGTGATTATTGCCGTTTCTTCCACACGACACGACAACGGGTAAAAACTTGAACTAATATTGCAAAGATAATGTTGCCTGCCTTTAGTGCGTGAGTTCGACTCGCACTTGGCCGATTATTATCTAAAGCATGAAAATGAATAGCTAAATGTGTTGCTAAGCGCAAATCTCGACAGCAGCTAAACAGATTTTGTTAATTCTTTTTTTAGAATATTCCTTGAAGTACGAGGGTGGTTCTTACGGAGAGAAAATTAAAAAAATTGCCTGATAAAGTATAAAAACAACACTTATCTATACTCCCATACCATCGATTCGTAATAATACTTAAAAATTAATTTTTATTTTAATACCAAAAGCTTAAGCGTTAGCGGAGAGGTTCCGGGAGGGCAAAACAATAGAGTGACGTTAGTATCGCATAAATATTAATGTCAACTCTTAAAGAAACGACTGTTAAGCGGTGCGAAGTTCGCCGGGTCAGCTAGTTAATAATATTGTTGTTATTTCAGAGTGGTCAGTATTACCCCGCGCCTACAGTATGACGCGTGCGATCGGCTGGCGAGTACTTATCCCGCGGCAAAGAGCGCGCGCCGTGCTGTTGGGTCTCGCTAACATCGCCAATTTGACCTTCGCTATATACGCGTAAGTTAATTTCAACTGCTAGTTGTTACTTGCGGCTTTTCCCGCAATATAATTGCTATATATTCCCTTGCGATAAATAGTACTCTATGGCACTTCGAAGTATCTAACTTAACCGAAATATGATATGCATGGTGTGAAGAAGGATTAGTGTGGAAAGGGAAGTGAATGAAGAGATGACGGCCGATGGAGTAGAATAGAAAAGAAGGACATGATATGCCGACCAAACGTAGTGGGATATGAACAAGACGTATGTTAATGAGGTTTTATTGTTGTAATGCAATTTATTTTATTTTGTTCACAGCGCCATCTCCCACAACAAGGACGTAGCGCGCCAGTTACTAGTAATTCTTATGGGCAACGCTATCCTCTACCTCTGGTTCTACATAGGCATGAAACTGTCTCACGGTGAGCGGGTCAAAGCCCACGCGTGGACTTACTGCGCGCTCGCCCACTTGGCGTGGGCCAGCGCGGGCTATCTGTTCGTTAATGGCAACACAAGGTGGTCGGTGAGTACTGTCAATGTCACTTTTCGTTTGGTTGTCAATGTCAGATATGTGTCAAAACTGTTGTTAAGTGAGCAATGTAGCAAGTGCTAGAGGCTTAGCACTACTGCGTCTGAAAATACCTGTAGATTTGATAGACTCCAGATAAGAAGATGCCTATGTGTTAATCCTAGGTATAAGCTATCTTCGTGTCAAATTTCATCAAATTCCGTCAAGCCGTTTGAGCGTGAAGGAGGAACAAACAAACATACATACAAAATTACGCCTTTATAATATTAGTGTGATTCCACAAAACCACTTCATAATTATTAAATTGCGTCATATCATGATGCCGGCCTTATCTCGCGTCTCGTGGCGTCATACCTCCATACCATTTAGCCTAACAATTTTTATTTGAAGGAAACAGCGGCGATGTCTCGTCGACGCAACGCTCCATGCAGCGCTCTGTCTCTGTTCGACTCGCACGACCTGTGGCACGTGACGTCAGCAGCCGCCTGCTTCCTCTCGTACAACCTGCTGCTGGCGGCCGATGATGACGTCATCACACCGCGCACGCACACCAACACCTTCTAGATACTACATGTGTATGTAATAAAGAGATTATTGCCTGAGAGTTTTTGTTTCTTTGAATAATATAAGTTGATCGTATGAAGCTATATCTAATACTAAAAAAAAATACTTGACATATGAGATGACTTTTTCTCATTTGACGATGACTTCGTACGACAAACACATAGTCCAACCTAGCCAAGTTGTTAATTCAGTTTCGTGCGTCAGGGTTATAGTTTTTCCGTGATTTTTTACCTTGCCCGTAGGTACGGAACGCGTTAATAGAAGATTGTCATTTCAGCATCTCAACCTGAAACTACGTAAAAATAACCTTTATTTTTAAGTCGCATTATTTAAGTCGCACCTTTCGCTAATATCCAACACTTTGGATTTTACATACTCCCATCCTTCCGTAATACGTAATCTTACCGTAATCTTCGGGCAATAAAGGAAGAACGTTGCACAAACTTACGATTCTTTTCTTGCGTTTGTTTTTAATGCCCAATTGCGTTGATTTTCTCCATTTTCCTCTCTTTTTTTGAGAAATGATAGTAACAGCCCTGATGTTCGGCATTAGGGAAAACATCTGCAATGGCTTGAATGGTAATTCTTTAGGTAACTCTTTTTCTTTACTTTATTTAATTTATTTCTCCTCCTGTAGATCGAAGACTTAATTTGATTGAAGCTAGGTAACTCTTTAATGAGATGTTTTCCCGTGTCTTTTAAAGCAGTCACAGTTTTCTTATATACTTCCGGTACGGTTTCATTACTTAGTATCATTTCTTTAACACTATTGTGGATTATGACGGACATGACTTCTTTATTTGTATCAGGAATGCAGGTAGAGTCGTGTTCGACACGTTTAATTTTCATCCTAAAATACAAAATAACAATAAAGTAATAATAAAAAAATAAAGTTGTGTGAATTTAGGTTCACACCATGACTTGTTAAACAAAGTAATTAGGAACCTCGGAAATGGTAACAGTTCCACAACATTTGGTTTTCTTGTACATGGCACATCTCCATAACGTTTGAAAATTTTTATATTTTGAGAGCTGGTAATATTGGAATCCATTTTCGAGTACTTAACATGAGACCGCGACCGCGTCGTATTAAGTTAAATTCACTCATTAAAATAACAACAATTCCCTTCAATATACTAATTCCCTCTTCAAGGCACTCTAAAAAGCTTGAGATAAAATTGTGTAATTGTGATGTTGTCACCAGGAATCATAACAGAAAAATAAATTACCTCAAGTGCCAGTACTTGACAATTGATTGCAATAGTTTAAAGCACAATAGAACTCAACAGAACAAGGGAGAATTGTATTTCCCATTTGTTTTGTGGACAGAACTAATCAGAAAAAATATACCAGTAGTTCTGTCAACAGAACAGGTGGGAGTAAACGCATTTTGGTACAATGCAATCGTAATTCTGAGACGATTCAAATAACAGACTTGGTCATTGCTCTTTTTGATGATTGCCTATCGCTCTCATAAAAAGTCAAATCTAAAAGATAGCGCTTGCCCCTAGGCACTTGCTAAGTATGCTTTATTGATTATCTTCCTCTGCCGTTATGGATAGGCGGGTTCAGATCAAACCATTTCAAAAGGCAGAGACGTGCTACATAAGTCATAAACAAAAAGGAGGTTTAGGCTTACCTATATTGTTTTTGAGTGGGTTTTTCTTCGTATTTCAAGTAATTTTTCTTACTAGTGCGACCACGAGAAAGCCCTATTCCCAATATCCCGACTGCGTAACAATTACGCCAGATTTTTCTAAATTATTTTTATTTTTGAACATTAAAGTTTAATCTAAAGTCTAGGAATACCTGATTCCACTTTAAGACTACGAAGAAGTAGCAGCCGTCATAACATTAATCGTCATTTGTCTTGTTTTGGAGCGTGACGTTATCAATTGGATAGAACAAGACAAATGATGCTCTAAGTTAAGACGCGTTTATTAATAAGGCTTTTATTAATTAATAAAGCTTTTGAGTACATTCTCCTAAATAAATTTATAGAAAATAGATACATAATATACAACATTTTCCCAATACTCTAACCAATAAACGACATGTCATCTGGTCCGGCGTGCCTGTAGGTCGTTTTACGAGTGGCGAAGCTGTCAATGTTAGTGTTAGCCATTAGCTGTTGGGTCTTCTCTTCCAACTCTAACACGACTCCTCCCTTGATGTTCCTGTAGTTCTTCCATATGTAGGGAGCAGAGTAGTTGTATAAAGCTCCGTACTCCGCTGAGCTAATGCAAGCGCCCAGGTGCGCTAAGCGAATTGCTGAAAATAGTAATTAATTCAGGGGCGCATCTGCATCAAAGCTAAATTAACATTTACATTATCGTATTCCGGTCCTCATCCCACTACGCGGTGTCGGCACAGCATGCCTTCCTCTTCCATTCTACTGTTCCAGCCGACATCTCTTCACTCCTATTTCACACAACTTGTCCACGTCTTTTTAGATCGCCCCTACCTTGAACTCTTCGTCACACGACTATCTTCTCTACGCATGGCAATAACTTGTCCATAACGCATAGGACTTCTTAACTTTTCAGTCACTACTTACTTTTTCCTATCGCTCGCCTGGCTAGCTACCACTCTCAAGTTGTAAAATCTGTCGCCAAGCACCTAACGGTGTGTTCCGACATTCTTCCTTTAGAGCCAGTATATACCAGACTAGGCATGCATCATTTAGGGCTACAGTACCGCCGACTTCCGTGCTCGTGCGACCTTGTTAAATGCCTAATACACAACAGTGAAAAGGTACAGGGTCACGAGAATCATCTAGCATCCTCTTAAGGACGGCATCTGGCGACCACCAACAACTTTTGACGAAATTTGAAAAAAAGCGCAACGAAAAATTGTTTTTTCATACAATTTTTTTTTAATATTTAAGGTTAAAAGAAATAGGGTACCTAAAAAAGATATGCAACTTACTCGGACGTGCGTAACGATCTGTAAGTAAAAATATTTGTAAACCAGCTGACACACCTTTTCTTAAAACACCTCTATATCTAACTATAACATAGAAAGAACAGTATTTTTAACTTTGCTTATAGTAAGAGCTGCAAATTTCATGTCTCTAGGTTCAGCAGTTGAGGTTCGTTGATTCCTAGCAGTCAGTCAGTCAGCGCCAATTCTTTTATATGTAAGTACAGGGTTATTGGTTAGTGGTGTACTAATCAGATAGGGGACAATATGCTCATCCTAAGGAGCAACTTTCACAATGGAATTAAATCTGAATTCGAAAAAAAAAATCAACAGTTTATTCCTTTTTTCGATGCCCGATTAACTTTTTGTATGGAGCGGCTGTTTTGTTTTCTCGAATTCAGGGTTGCTTCTGTAATTAAAGTTGTTCGTAATAATTAGTATACGAGTGGTTACCCGTTTCGGCTTAGTACACCCCTAAGCGATAACTATGTATAGATAACGTTATGACATCACATCGCCAATATTATAAAGGCGAAAGTTTTTGTAAGTATATTTTGATACCCCATATCTGCGCTAAGCGGCGGAACGGATTTTAATGAACTAGAGACAGACAACTTGTAAAAACATTGCTCGGGTTTTGGTAAACCTTACGAAACCCTAAAAATGTAATGAACTTAACATAGCAAAGCAGATATAAGTAATAGTTACCACGCCCAGCGCCGTACGTACTGAAAATAATTTAATAGCTTTTATGTTACAGTTTTATATATTTATTTAAGAATAATAACAGCATTACGTGAAGTCCTCAACCCGCAATTTGGCCAGCGTGGTGGACTACACCCCCTTCATGGGGAGACCCGAGCCCAGCAGTGGGACGCTATGGGTTGATACGCAACAGCATTACAGTAGTACACATTGACACAATAAAAATAAATAACACAACAATTACAAATTAAAATTTACTTTAAAAAAGTCTAGTTCTCATTATTTAAGACGCTTTTCATTTCGCTTTATGTACCAACATCTACTCGTCCCTATACAACGTGTAACAGAAACGTGTGACAGTACTTAACTGTGTTAGTCTACACATCAAAGTGATATGGCAGCTCAAATATTTTAAAAATTAAAATAAAAATATATTAGGATTCATACAAAAATTGGCCACGTGATCGGCCAAGTTGTATGGAGGATGCATTTTTTTTAAGTTTGCTTAATTTTGTTCTATGCTGGGTTCACTTGAGGGGTAGACTAACACCCTTAAGTATTGTCACACCTTTCTAATACACATTGTATATATAGATAGATATATGGATAGAAGATAGAAAACTCTTTATTGTATGCACATATAAATAATACAATAAACTTAATAAAACTTATGATCACGTGCAACAAGCGGCAGCCTTATCGCTAATAGCGATCTCTAAAAGGCAACCTTTGGATGGAGAGAAACTAAAGCATAAGTATAGACGGGGAAACTGAACATAAAAACTTAATTGAATTTAAACAGCAATTAAAATAATGTTGACAAACGTTTTAGAAATATATATATATATATATATATATATATATATATATATATATATATATATATATGTATATATACATGACATGATTTTTATGATTATTACTCGACTGCCCAAAAGAAGGGTAATGTTTTTCGCAACTTTTTGCAACCCATGATGCAGTGATCTACAGTTTTTGCAGTCACTTCAAACTACTTGGTATTATTTTTTAGAAACCACCGACCGCCAAAGAAAAGAAGTTCCCCAAACCGCAATTTGGTCAGAGTGGTGGACTATGGCCTACAACCCCTTACAAAACCACCGGCCGCCAAAGAAAAGAAGTTCCCCAAACCGCAATATGGTCAGAGTGGTGGACTATGGCCTACAGCCCCTTACAAAACCACCGGCCGCCAAAGAAAAGAAGTTCCCAAACCGCAATTTGGTCAGAGTGGTGGACTATGGCCTACAGCCCCTTACAAAACCACCGGCCGCCAAAGAAAAGAAGTTCCCAAACCGCAATTTGGTCAGAGTGGTGGACTATGGCCTACAACCTCTTACAAAACCACCGGCCGCCAAAGAAAAGAAGTTCCCCAAACCGCAATTTGGTCAGAGTGGTGGACTATGGCCTACAACCCCTTACAAAACCACCGGCCGCCAAAGAAAAGAAGTTCCCCAAACCGCAATTTGGTCAGAGTGGTGGACTATGGCCTACAACCCCTTACAAAACCACCGGCCGCCAAAGAAAAGAAGTTCCCCAAACCGCAATTTGGTCAGAGTGGTGGACTATGGCCTACAACCCCTTACAAAACCACCGGCCGCCAAAGAAAAGAAGTTCCCCAAACCGCAATTTGGTCAGAGTGGTGGACTATGGCCTACAACCCCTTACAAAACCACCGGCCGCCAAAGAAAAGAAGTTCCCCAAACCGCAATATGGTCAGAGTGGTGAACTATGGCCTACAGCCCCTTACAAAACCACCGGCCGCCAAAGAAAAGAAGTTCCCAAACCGCAATTTGGTCAGAGTGGTGGACTATGGCCTACAGCCCCTTACAAAACCACCGGCCGCCAAAGAAAAGAAGTTCCCCAAACCGCAATTTGGTCAGTGTGGTGGACTATGGCCTACAGCCCCTTACAAAACCACCGGCCGCCAAAGAAAAGAAGTTCCCCAAACCGCAATATGGTCAGAGTGGTGGACTATGGCCTACAGCCCCTTACAAAACCACCGGCCGCCAAAGAAAAGAAGTTCCCCAAACCGCAATTTGGTCAGAGTGGTGGACTATGGCCTACAGCCCCTTACATAAGGAAGACCCGTGCCCAGCAATTTATCGCAAGGGTTCAAACGAAACGAAGGTTGTTAGTACCTATTATTATTTAATCTGTAAGCTTTTTATACATACCGAGGATCATAAAGACCTGAAAATGAAAAACTATATTATATAATTAACTAGCCGCGCCCTGCGCTGTTACCCGCGTTAGTACAGGATAAAGAGTACCCTATGTGTTAATCCAGGGTCTAAGCTATCGTCGTACCAAATTTAATACGAATCGGTTTAGCAGTTTTTGCGTAAAGGTTACAAACTTGCGCGTTTTTCGCGTTGATCAGACTGCCCAAAGAGAAGGATAATATTTTTGTACTTGCATAACATCTCTTCTAGACAATCATACATATGTAGTATTTCTGCAAATTTTGATGACTTCCAACTAACAGTTTCAGACGTGAGTTTTGATGTGGACATTCTTATCCTAACAGAGTGTTGGCTCAAGCAAAACAAGCATATACCACAACTATCTAACTATAACACTTATCAAACTAGCAGACATCTCAACCAAAATGATGGCTTGTTGTTTTTATAAACAAAACATTAAAACAAAACGTTACTGAAGTCAACACTGTCGACGCCTCCCGTCTTCAATTAAAAGTAAACAATAATATAATACTAGGCATATATCGTTCTCCTTCTAATAGAAACGCTGATAATTTTATTACCTCATTAAACTCTCACTTAGATCCCATAAAAAATAACAAAAACATAATCATTGCAGGCGACCTATATATAAACCTGATTCCGTTCGATGCTGAACTTACCTACGAATGTAATAATGGGATAAACTACTTAGAAATGTTATCCCATCGCGGTATTTTACCCGTACCTACGAGAGAAAATGCGTGCCTAGATCATTTTATGCTAAAAAATAGAAAAAGATAAAATACCCGCGTTTATAGCTAGATTGAATACTACAGTTACAGATCACCATACGATATTTCTCAAACTAAGTCTAGACAATGAAAGGATCAAATGTGCAAAAACGAAAACTGTTATTGACTATGATTTAGCTACTACTAAGCTTATTGATAAAAACATTACCCTTTTACTACATTGTGGAAATCCAGAAACTGTAATAGAACATTTAACAACTATACTAGTAGAAACATTAAAAGAAAGCTCAAAAACTATATCTATTCCCAAAACAAAACGCACCATTAAGCCGTGGGTGACTCCCGGTATTCTAAAATGTATTAGAAATCGTAACAAAATGCAAAAAACTTTAAGATCTGACGATTTATTGTTAAAAAAACTAAAACGTAACTATGAAAAAGATAAATTAGCAAAATGTAAAGATAATAAATTACTATGGAACAATATTAAGGACATAACTCATCTTAAAAAAACTAAAACTAATGGCATTGAATTACTTAATACTAAATCTACGCATATAGAGTCCCTAAATGAAGTAAACTATTATTTTGCTATTTTGCTAATATTGGAAAAGAACTTACAGAAGAAATCTTGTCAAAAATACCACCTATAAATAATGCTACCACGATTTGTTCCCGACAACCCTCTTCTTTTGTTTTACTGAGTACTGATAATGACGAAGTCTGCAGTATATTAAAAAACTTAAAATCAAATAGCGCTCCTGGATGGGATGGCATTACCACAAACTTTCTGAAACTCGCTAAAAACATTGTTACCCCGGTGATTTCTCACTTAGCGAACCTATGCTTCACTTATGGTGTATTTCCAGCACATTTAAAAAAATCTATAATAACACCAGTGTATAAGAATGGTGATAAAAAAGATGTCAATTCATACAGACCAATCTCAGTATTAACTGCCATATCCAAAATTATTAAGAAACTTATAAACTCTATTATTTTAAAATACATAGAACATTTTAACATCTTGTCGTGCTCGCAATTCGGCTTCAGACACGGGAAATCCACTGAATTATCAATCAGTTGGATAAAAAATTAAAATGTTGTGTGTTTTTCTCGATCTTAGAAAGGCATTTGACACAGTGTCCATACCCATTATCGTGAATAAGCTAGAGAGCATAGGGATACGTGACATTCCTCTAGCACTTCTCAAAGACTACCTTACTAATAGAACACAAAGAGTAAAAATTGAAGATATGACTAGCACTGATGCAGCTGTAACATTCGGTATTCCCCAGGGAAGCGTGTTAGGCCCGACCTTATTTTTGGTATATATTACGTATTACGCTGATGACACTGCCATTGTCTTTACTGGGAGTACTTGGAATGAAGTAAGAAACAACGCAGAAAAAGGTATGGCCATAGTTTCAGAATGGCTTAGAATTAATCTCCTTACATTAAACACTAACAAAACGAACTACATGTGCTACTCTTTATATAATAAATTCCAACCACAACAGGACTTTCACATAAAAATACACGAAAACAATAATATTCACTATCCCTGTAATTGTTCTACTATCGAAAAGGTATCAACTGTAAAATATCTCGGTGTCATGCTGGACCAACGTTTATCATGGTACCCTCAAATTAATCTTGTCGCAAACAGAATACTAAAACTAATTTGGGTTTTCAAAACGTTGAGACATGTAGCTTCAAAAAATTTATTAACTCAAGTATATCTGGCCCTAGCACAGTCTGTAATAACATACTGCATTTCGATATGGGGAGGTGCAGCAAAGACTGAATTTCTTATTCTTGAAAGAGCTCAGAGGTCATTCTTAAAAGTAATGAGTTTTAAACACTATAGATTTCCCACTTCTCAACTTTATTCTTTAAGTAAAGTACTCAGTGTAAGAAAGTTATATATTCATCAACTAATATTAAAAATGCATAAATTCCTCCCTTATGACCCCAGTGTATTTGAAAAAAGAACAAATTGCTATGTAGCAAAATCAACTAAAGTTAAAGCTAAAACTACCTTCGCTAGACGGCAGTTCACAATATTAGGTGCTTATGTTTACAATAACATCAACAAGATTTTAAATATTTATCCCAACACCATACATGAATGCGAACGCAATGTTCACAATTGGCTCATGACACTAGACTATGCTGAAGTAGAATCAATGCTGAATTTCTTTGATTGACACGACACACGAAACTACTACTCACACATATATCATAAAAAATTCTACATATATATACTATTATAAAATATTATCTAAACAATCATTATAACGCAAAATTTCTTTTTAATGTATTCCATATATTTAATATTACTAACAGTAAATTAAATGTAATTAAAGTGAAATCGCTAAATGTTTGTCACTTGTATCATACACCATCTGCAAACCCGTTCCGGACTTGTTTAATTTGTTTTAGTATTTCGTATCTTATTGTCTGTTTGCGATTTGTACCTATCTACCCGCAAATTTTTATCTTACCTACTTTTAACTACCTACCTATATAATTATGTACAGGATAAGCTGTTTTAGATGTTTTAGAAATTATTAATACCTACCTAATTATGTCACATTTATAAACTTATAAACAAATGTTTAACTTATTTATATGTAGCGGAAATAAATGGATTTATTTTATTCATTTTATTCATTTTATTCATTTTATTCATTTTATTCATTTTATTCATTTTATTCATTTTATTCATTTTATTCATTTTATTCATTTTATTCATTTTATTCATTTTATTCATTTTATTCATTTTATTCATTTTATTCATTTTATTCATTTTATTCATTTTATTCATTTTATTCATTTTATTCATTTTATTCATTTTATTCATTTTATTCATTTTATTCATTTTATTCATTTTATTCATTTTATTCATTTTATTCATTTTATTCATTTTATTCATTTTATTCATTTTATTCATTTTATTCATTTTATTCATTTTATTCATTTTATTCATTTTATTCATTTTATTCATTTTATTTATTTTATTTATTTTGTTTATTTTGTTTATTTTATTTATTTTATTTATTTTATTCATTTTATTTATTTAAATAACGAAATAACGAAAATCTACATATCTGTTTCGACATATAATAGGTCACTTCGTACTAAATATTATGTATCTCTGATGTAGATGTGTTTGTTGACAATTGGAAGAAGATAGAGAGGGTGTGTCTTAGCTATGCTCAAAATGTAACAGTTGGTATGTAGATGGATGAAAGGCGATGAGTGACTGAATGAAATTTGTAAAATAAGAATATATGTAAAAAAAATAACAGTATTAGTAAGATGATTAGTAGAAAAAGTTAAGTAATTATTAGTGTAAGTTATATGTAAGTGTTCTATTTTTGTTTCATTAGTGTAAGTTATATGTAAGTGTTCTATTTTTGTTTCATTAGTGTAAGTTGTATGTAAGTGTTCTATTTTTGTTTTATTAGTGTAATATGTATGTGAATGTTATATTTTTGTCTTATAAGTGTAAGTTGTATGTGAGTGTTCTATTTTTGTTTTATTAGTGTAAGTTGTATGTGAGTGTTCTATTTATGTTTTATTAGTGTAAGTTGTATGTAAGTGTTATATTTTTGGTTCATTAGTGTAAGTTGTATGTAAGTGTTATATTTTTGTTTCATTAGTGTAAGTTGTATGTGAGTGTTCTATTTTTGTTTTATTAGTGTAAGTTGTATGTGAGTGTTCTATTTTTGTTTTATTAGTGTAAGTTGTATGTGAGTGTTCTATTTTTGTTTATTAGTGTAAGTTGTATGTAAGTGTTCTATTTTTGTTTTATTAGTGTAAGTTGTATGTGAGTGTTCTATTTTTGTTTTATTAGTGTAAGTTGTATGTGAGTGTTCTATTTTTGTTTCATTAGTGTAAGTTGTATGTAAGTGTTCTATTTTTGTTTTATTAGTGTAATATGTATGTGAGTGTTATATTTTTGTTTTATTAGTGTAAGTTGTATGTAAGTGTTCTATTTTTGTTTTATTAGTGTAAGTTGTATGTAAGTGTTCTATTTTTGTTTTATTAGTGTAATATGTATGTGAGTGTTATATTTTTGTTTTATTAGTGTAAGTTGTATGTAAGTGTTCTATTTTTGTTTTATTAGTGTAATATGTATGTGAGTGTTCTATTTTTGTCTTATAAGTGTAAGTTGTATGTGAGTGTTCTATTTTTGTTTTATTAGTGTAAGTTGTATGTGAGTGTTCTATTTATGTTTTATTAGTGTAAGTTGTATGTAAGTGTTATATTTTTGTTTCATTAGTGTAAGTTGTATGTAAGTGTTCTATTTTTGTTTTATTAGTGTAAGTTGTATGTGAGTGTTCTATTTATGTTTTATTAGTGTAAGTTGTATGTAAGTGTTATATTTTTGTTTCATTAGTGTAAGTTGTATGTAAGTGTTCTATTTTTGTTTTATTAGTGTAAGTTGTATGTGAGTGTTCTATTTTTGTTTTATTAGTGTAAGTTGTATGTGAGTGTTCTATTTTTGTTTCATTAGTGTAAGTTGTATGTAAGTTTTCTATTTTTGTTTTATTAGTGTAAGTTGTATGTAAGTGTCCTATTTTTGTTTTATTAGTGTAAGTTGTATGTGAGTGTTCTATTTTTGTTTCATTAGTGTAAGTTGTATGTAAGTTTTCTATTTTTGTTTTATTAGTGTAAGTTGTATGTAAGTGTCCTATTTTTGTTTTATTAGTGTAAGTTGTATGTGAGTGTTCTATTTTTGTTTCATTAGTGTAAGTTGTATGTAAGTTTTCTATTTTTGTTTTATTAGTGTAAGTTGTATGTAAGTGTCCTATTTTTGTTTTATTAGTGTAAGTTGTATGTGAGTGTTCTATTTTTGGTTTTATTAGTGTAAGTTGTAAGATGTTTTATTTTTAATTATCATTTAACGAATTGGTTTTGCAAACTGTAATGTTAATTGTATATTTACGAGTAATAATTAATAAATTAATACTAACTATGATCTATTCTTTTTCGAAACGGCTATTTTGATACAATTCAATTACTGCATATTGTTTGTAGTGTAGAAATATGTTAGTAAGCCAAACGCACCTAAACTCTCCGGCTGCGTTACGCCCGTCACCAGCAAGTCCCTGCAGTTGCTCTTCAACAGATCGCAGAGGCTGTCGAACTGCATGTATTCCAAGGTTTCATGATGACCTCTCCAGTAGCCGCCCACCGACGCGTATTGCCAGAAGTAATCGTCGCGTTTCCTTTTATACCATCCGCAAACTGTGCCCGTACTGAAGTTGAAAGATTAAGCGTAGGTATAGCGGATTGTTAAAAGCGAGATTTATCTATAAAGTCGAGTACTATTTAGAACGTTAGGTTAGAAAAATGATAAAATAACAGCAACGGCATTACAAACGACGAAATACTTTTAACTTTGCTGTGCCCAACGGAGTTCATTTGACAATGTACTTATTTTTAACTTCATGTATACTGTATGGAAGCAATAAATGACCTGAATCTGAAATACCTAATGCAAGTCTCAAGCTAAGCTGTTGGCCAATGATAACGCCTGGCCCTTGGTTATTAGCATATAAATAATCAATGACCTGGCCTGCGTTATTTTTTGCTTTTTATTTTAAACGGAAAAATATACTTTAACTGATGTTGTATAGAAAATCGTACGGAACTCTTAGTGCGCGAGTCCGACTCGTACTTGGCCGATTTTATGATTTTGTATAGTTGAGAATAGGTGTCTAAAAATTTTAGGAACCAATCTAAGCTCACTTTAAAAATAGTTTGGGACAAACTAAATTGCATCCTCGGTACGTCTCCATTTTAGCATTTTTATAGTCGTCGAAACTAAATCCTCCCCCACTTGGTTTTGCTGACACTGAAAATATGATTAAAATCCATAAAATTGTAATTAAACTTAACAAAAAATTAAATGTTTGTTAATAATTGGCACGGACCTTGGAGTCTGAGGAGTATAAATTGCAATTAGAAATAGGTACCTATATAGAATTAGAACCAGGTAATAATTTTAGCTGATTTATTAATATCACAGGAGCCAACCAAAAAAGGGTCTATCCCCATTAGTACCCGAATCAAAAACGGGGACAAATAAGAATGGAAAGTTTCATTGATCACCAACAATGTAAACAGAGTGACTGGTAGCAGTTGTTCTACAACTTTTTATACGGGAGATCCATAGGACGTTTTAGATTATGTGTTTTTTTACTTTCTTTTCAATTACTTTTTTATGAAAGGAGAAGGAAATCATTGTGAAGAAATCTGCTTGTCAGAAAAGAGAAGATAATAATTTCAGCCTATTTTTAATGTGAGGTGAACATTTTCAATGCTATATTCTCAGTTGAGACTCGTGCCAAGCAGTAGGGTGTATACCTATTAGTTCATATAATAAAAGTGTATAATATAAATTCTAACCAAAAAATTCGCAAAATCTATCAAATTGGTTGAAATGTTCATCAATTACTATTTGACAATTCCGAAATCCTTTGCTGATAAACTAACACGGTCAACGATAATTATCAGGTAATTTTCATGAATTACAAGTAGGTGAGCATTTATTTATCCATTTTGGTAGATAATTCGTATTTTCTGGTTAGCATTTCAACACAAGCTTTAATCAAATATTGCAGACTTACTGTGTACATCTTCCGTTTTGACAGCTGGAGCGTGAGTCGTTCTACATAAACCAAATCATTAGTAAACATATATGTATATTTAAAGTTATTACTGACATCAATTTGACAGGTACCGATACAATTTTTCAGTTATTCATAAACCAAGAACAGGGCTAGACTGATTTAGACAAAATACATTATAGGATCACATTGTATGCCACATGTTAAATAAAAACTATATTTTTTTCAGTCGGTCTTAAAGGAACACGTTAAAGATCAGTTATAAATCTTATAGCGTATTAAAATGATTAAGTACCTTAAAAATATCTGGTCCCCCAAATGATGGTAAGGCTGGTAAAATCGGACTTTCGCACGTTCACGCTGTAAAAAATAGATAGTGATTATCATTTGGAACCTTTACTAACAGTCTATCATAGTTTATTGTATTATTTATGTGTGCTTGCTGGGATATTACTATCGGTAAGTGATTAATTTGAGAGCCTGTTTCAGTAATTCGCGCGTGTTTGTTATTGAAATATGCATTTATAGATGTACACATGTATGTTTGGAAATTTAAACTTTTCAATGTATCCATATTTCATATATATATATATATATATATATATATAGTGATTAATTAAAAAATATAAGGCTCGTTACAACGAGTGACGTTACAAACAAATATATACGGTTAGGTAATAGACTAATGTACGTCTACGCGATGCGATACTTTTGAAATAATAAAAAAGGTGAAACAACGACGAAATCGACACTTTCAGTTGTAATTGACCTGGTTGGGCCTTGTTATTAATTATTCAGTTACGAAATTTTGTGTTAATTTTAGTTAATTTTTCTCACATAAAAGTTTTGTATTAAGAAAATTAACGAGTTACTACAGGTCAGGCTTTCTAGCAATGTGTATACTTTGTCGTGTCACCAAACTTAGTGAATTCTTTTTTTTCAATTTTTTTTTGAAATTTTGCATAGTCATAAATTCTAATATAACTTTAATGCAGGCGCGCGTAGGCCTGCTGAACTTACAGCATCACCGAACAAATTGAATTGACTCTGACGACGAAGGTCCCGAAATGCTCTTGGAGAATCTCTTGAAAATCTACAAACAGAAATATAGTATAGTTAAACATAATTTAGGTTTTTTTCAGATAATATATATAATGAGATATTTCAATTAGAAATAAAAATATTGAACCTATTTGAAGGAATTACTATGGAATTACTAAGTAAATATACCTAATAAGAATAAGACATTTTCAAATGAGTACTTAGTGCGAGTATTTTTACTTACTCGATCGCGTTGACGTAAACTCAGTTTTGTATAGAATTGACATTTAACAAAACAATCGACGCTAATTTGATTTGATTTCATACAAAACTGAATAAGTAAGAAAAGTCACACTAAGCCCTCAGACTTGGTCTCCTGGGGCCCTAGTTTAATATTTGATCGATTTGAGGACTCTGATAGCATTGGGTCATATTGCACGTTTTTTCAACATTAAATTTAGGTACTACTAACTCTAACCTATAATTTTTCAAAACGAGCATTATGACGCAATGCAATAGCAATTTTGAAATATTTCAATTATAAGATTTAGGCCCCAGAAGCCTTCTCAGAGAAATTGGGGAACACATTATATAAGATAGTATTCTAACGATAGAGAACCTCTCTTCTTCTAAACTTCTGTTTGACCAAAACTCTGTTCATGTACATTTAAGCGAAGACACAGCCCTACATGTAGCACGCTTACCAAGAACAACCGATCCACTGACGTCTTGAAAATAGATTACCTACATAGCAATTGGAAAATTGAGAATCCGGTAGCAAGATTCACAATCTGTCAGTTCGTACAATAAAAGTTGTTTTACGAGACCTAGTACTTCGAAATAGGTACGTGATGGATATATATTTTTTACTTACCCTGTCATAATTTCATCGTTTCTGTGAAGTTGTTTCCTTATCATATCATTGGAAACTTCTGAAATAGCAAAAATATAAAAATAATCATGATTTCAGCAACACATAATTACTAAAATATGGTTATATGACCGCGTAGCGAGCGAAGCGTGTCTGCTTTGAGTATGTTTTTATTGGGTAAGTATATCAAACAAAAAAGTGTGAAGTTTGCTGCGGCTCGTTTACTGGTCAGTTACAATAATATTTGGAACAAACATGCAGAATTCAACATTAATTAATATTCCTGAATATAAAAAAACGGTCAAGTGGTTGTTGTTTTTTTGTACAAAGTTGTAACATGTGGTTAGAACCGAGTTCATACTTATTTTCATTTTGTTGTGCCCAGTGTCACTCTCACTACTAAGACGAATCTATTGACACCACTCACATAGAAATACGATAAGCCGTTTAGGTTCTAGCGCGTGCCAAAGAAATAATATACCTACATACATACACTCGAAAAAGATAACCCTCCTTCTTTTGTAGTCGGATAAAAAATATCGTAGTCTAAAATCTAAAAGAAGTAAAGTTTACCTTGGATTATAAGAAATGGTAATACATATCGAGCTGTTAACATTTTATACTTTTTCTTTTGAAATCTGTAAAACTTTAAAAATATAAAATATTTTTTCGAAATGTACAGGGTTAGGCTAGTTATCAACCAGCAACCTTTAAGTATGGCTTCTGGTGGTCATTAGCAACAACTGTTTTCAACTACATTGAATATTCGCAAAAAAAATATTCAAATTTTCTTAAAAAACATATCATAGACGCGCAGTCAAAAAGCAAAATTATTGTTTGCGTATTTCCAAAAGGTAAACAAAAACTGCCACTTATTATAATCAGAAGCCACTTGTATGTGGGTGCTTATTGATTACCAGTCACCTTGTATAAAATTTAAGAACGTTTTAACAACCAGCGTTGATCATTCCTTGGAACCAGAAGGTAAAGACAATTTCAAATCAGGTTACTAAGTTGGGGGTAAGTCAATGGGGATTTCTGAAACAGACAGATAAAAACGTTTTCATATTTGGTTTTTCGATGCTGGGACTTATGACACTCGTATATATATTCCGCTACGCGTATTCCCATCTGTCCTGATTAGGCTAAAGTCTCGGGGACGGATAAAAAAAACCCGTTAGTTCGCAGTCGGTCCACTTAGCAAAAAATATTTAATAATGTTGCAACCTCGTTAATAATAACTTTAGAAAACAATTTAATATTTATTAATTTTATGCGGCAGGCGTCTATTCCTATACAATTTCTTCACTTGTTTTATTTACAAACCAAACTTCGAGACAGATTTTGGTAAAATAATAATTAAGTACTATGGTATTGCAAACTACTTACGGGTTCTTTTATTTTTGTTAAAAATGTTAAATTTAGTTGCGTAAGTAAAACGGTTTTTTAATTCTTACTTTATCTGTCTGTTTTAAATGTTTTTTTGTCTATAAAATGTAAATCCATTATTGATCGTAAGGAAAACATGTTTTTTAAGTTAATTCAGTTTGAGGACGGTGGTTTTTGTTCAATAAATAAAATTAAAATATAATAAAATAAAATGTATGTGAGGACCATTTGGGAAGGGTACCATTTCGGAATAAAATATATATTTTTAAATCCGTCCAACCCGAGAAATCGATGAACATATAAAACAGAACCTCTTCCTTTGTGAAGTCAGTTAAAAATAGCCGCGTACAAAACACACGAAACATCGAAAAAGATCAAAATGGTAAATATAAATACTTACTAATATTATAAAGATGAAAGATATGTATTTATTTATGTAACGAATAAAGTTAAAGACTACTGAACCAATATCAAAAAATCCGTGTGATGTCAAAAAAAGCTACATTATCACTGAGTAGGTAGGATAACATCGTACTTAGTGATAATGTAGTTAGTAGGAAGTACTAATATAATAGACGCGAAAGTTTGTAAGCAACAAACATACATACATCCACACATCAATATGTGTGGATGTATGTATGTTTGTTGCTCTTACACGCAAAATCTGCTGAATCAATTTAGATGGAATTTGGTACGGAGATAGCTTAGACCTTGGATTAACACACAGGCTACTTTTTATCCTGTATTAGCGCGGGTCACACCGCAGGGAGAAGCTAGTATGCTATATTTATAACTAGAAAAGAAAACAGAGATCCGCGGGAACAAACGCGGAGCGCAGCTAGACTATACGAGTAGCATTCATCTATACACATAAAAATGTTAATGTCTATAAATTTTTGCTTCGTTTCTTCGGTTAATTCAGTATGTAGGTAAGTAATCTTTAACATTCTGAAATTAATTGAAATTTCAATCGTAGGTGCATTCAGGCTTGCACTTCTGATATTTTCAGTCATACCAAACAGCATGGAGTTTGTTACTACTTGCATATTACATAAACGATGAATGAAAACATCGTGAAGGAACCTGCTTGTCGGGAAAGATAGGTGACGTCTCCAATATGTAATTTAGCTAGCGTGGTGGATTAGCTAAACCCCCTTCATAGGGGAGACCCGTGCCCAGCAACGCTATGTTTAGATACAAAACAAACAAAACGATGGGTAGCATTACGGGCGCTGCCATAAGAGTTTCTGTGTAGTTATTGTCAAGATAATCTATGTTTAATAAGTAATAAGTTTAATATGACTGATTGATTTCTCTAGGAATCAACGCAGAGCTTAATCACCTACCAAGAGCCATGAAATTTAAGTGTTAAAATTTTTAGAAATTCAACCCCTAATAGGGTTAAATTGGGGTACAAACTTCTTGATATTCAATTATATGTCGAAGCCGCGGGAGATATCTACTAGATAATACATAAAGTAACAATAATAAAATATGTCTTCGAGGTCAACTGTTTGCATAACCGCCCGTTATTTTGTTCATACTAGTCATTCATACAGCCGTTAAGTTACATCGTAGGTATCATTCACAAACCCGCCTAGCTTCGCCTAGTTTCGCACGGCGCGACCTAGATAGTAACGCTGTACAAGTAGCCAGTCGATTATGACCCCAAAGTGCCCCAGTCGATGACCTAGTGCCCCAATTCTTTCGGCCATCGCGCTTGCGCCCTCAGCCTCCGGCCTAGACCGACCCCGTGAGGGGTAGGGCCAAAAAATACATACATAGGGTAATCGGTTAAATTGACAGCACTTTGGGGAGAAATCTCGTGGTATTGCCACACTCGTATTGGGGGCGCAGCGATTAGTTAAGACAAGATACGTAAGATGGCGCTACACAACATGTTGATATGCGCTACCTACAATTCTTTTTTAGCGAAAAACAAAGAAAAATAAGTTAGCTATAACATAATACCTACCTAATTACCCTGCAGAGAGTTCCAGAATAACAGAACAGTATAAGAAAAGAAACAGTAGAAGAAAAGATTAAAGATTATACTTACAACTTTTAATTACATACCTTTTAAGTGATCAATAATATGAATGTACCGAACGCCTATTGATTTTACACACGAGTGATTTGAATCAGCGTGCGCTCGAATTGATATTATTTTTTAAGAGAGGCCGTAAAACATTAATTCAAGCTACGCTGATTGCTGGACTTACGTAAAAACCATAAAATAAATAAAGACAATAAAGGAAAAAAAAAGCTCATATCACACTCCTATATATAGGTACTCATGCCCAAACCATGAATAAATCTAGACTCCGGCTTTCCAAGCTCAGTGAAGATAAACCTAATGACAACACACTTCAATTCAACAATCGTATATACAATTAGTTATTTTGATTCAATCAAGCTAGAACCGATTTTGTTCGGATGGTTAACGGTTAAGGTAGTATTACCCACTTCACTTCGGCTGGTGTCAAAATTAAATTATTTTCAAGGGAGATATTTCCAAATCGGTCTAAGCATTTGAGCATTCGCGTCATATACATAATATAGATTCCGATCCAATAAACTGAGAACCTTATGTTATTTTTACTATTTACTTTTTTTCTTTTTTTGCTGTAACTTAATGATATCGTCAAGTCACTATACATTGTATGTCTCCTTTCGTTTATTCGAATAACAGTCGTAGACCATACTATCAAGGTTTTTTAGGCAACCTTAACCCTGAAACTAGCGGGAACGAACTTTCACGAACAAGAAAATTTATTAGTCGGAAATTTATTAAATGGTTCCACTGACCCTAGAATACTTGTACATTTTTATTTTGAGAGGATAAAATTTACCTACTGAATTTAGTTATTATCGGGCTTCAAAAAACATACAAATATACGTTCGTTTGTAGATCTGATACTTTCGCTCCGCTATGTTAATGACGATGCATTATGGGTATAGTGATTGTATTATAATGACGTCACTAAGTAGTAGGGCTTTTTCTTTTATGTACCTAACTCATTCTGCTTAGTCATCACACATCATAAGAACGCTTTTCAAAAGGGATGACGAGTACTAGCAAATTAGTAATTGGAGTGGGCTGTATGAGTTATATTTTGTGATCTTTGTTTGTCTTCGCCATTGTAAGGTTTGCTGTTAAGCAAACAACATAATATTAGACGCGATATTGAAAAAGTGAGGCGCAAGATTACAATTGTGATTACGGCAAAATGTTTAAGGGTACAAGAATTCTTAGCCCATCAGAGTTTTTGAATAGATGTTGCTTGGTTTTGGATATTACAAGTTCAATTACAACGTAAGTGTTAGTTATATTTTAATGGTTTTCTTAGAATTTTTGGTTCAACTTGTTTTGGGGGAAATAATTTCTAACACTGGCAGCACCGAGTACTTCTGTTGTTGAAGAAAGAAATAAAATAAAAATGGCCGACGTGTGTAATGTCAAAACTCCCTGGGCGAGGAACTACGCTGAAAACGTGTAAAAATTCGCGGAAATTGACGAATTTATGTGCTTACACAGTGGCCGTGACGTGCTACAGTGATTATAAAAGTGTTACATCTTGGATTTCGTGCCTAAATCCACATGATTTACGTTAATTCTGGTGTTTAATTTCGACCTGCTATTTAAATGAACGGTACGTATTTCTGCTTTATATGCTGCTATGAATCACAAAATCTCAGTTCTTTCTTGTTCTTAACAATATCATTTGGTATCCTAGACGTCGTGTTTTGGTGATTTTCCGACGTTAAAACTAGTTTCCCGAGGCATATTACAAACATTATTTGGATTATTTTGAAGGTCTTTTAATCGAACAAAATCGTCCTCTAAGTTATTTAAACAAGGTAAATGCTCTTGAAATGTTGCTCATGAGGTTAAATGGATATGTTTGAGTGGTAATTTGGTGTGTGGACGTCTGTGTCGTACCATATCCACTAGTATTGTGTCAGCATCCATAAATAGATCTGACTTTAGGCACTCTTCTTATCTTGTAAGGTTTATCAGCGTGATTGTACATATTTTATCGGTCAAATAGATGCGGCAATCACTATTCCGTATTCCGTAAATAATTATCTTGTATAAAGTACTTGTTGTTTATTTGTAAAATGAAAAAGAGTAGCAAAATACATCTTTTGATAAGTGAAAGATTTTGCATAAGTTTTGTCACAAACACGATTGAAGCTTTTTTTCACAGGTCTAATTTATTGAATAATTAGTTGACATTGCCTATGGTGTCTTAAAAATAAAAATAATATAAAGATGTTTCAAACCTCATTTAACTCCCGTAGGGATTGAATTCCCAGAAAATCTCAGTATACTCCCACACCCTATCGGCAACGCAAACACTCTCCAAATTACATGTCTCTAGGTTCAGCAGCTTACGCTCCGAGTAGATTGTAACCTGTCAGTCTGTAAGATCTATGGTCTGACAAATAAAACTTGATGTGCGGGACATCTTTCTCCCGTCATATTTTTGTATGATAGTTCCACACTGTGTTTTGTATGTATCTGAAAGCTGTCTCGCGTATCAAGCTATATTTGAGTAGCTGTGACTCGCAGTGTTACACACATCATATAGAGACATTTCAAACTGAACTTATTCAAATAGTTTATGTGCTTGTTTAAGTTTAATATTAACCATTTGTTTTATTTTTATTATATTGGAGAACCTAAGTATTAATAAAGATAATATAGATTTAAAATGAAACTAATATTAGTATTTAGTTTGTATACATAATTTTGCATGGCATATAATTTTATCTTCATATTTACCCATTATATCAAGGTAAGGCAGAACATAGCAATTTTATTCATTTTTACCTGACTGAAAGAAGGAGGGTTATGTTTTTCGAGTGTGTGTATGTATATTTCTTTGGCACGCCCTAGAGTCTAAATGGCTTGTCATATTTTATGTGAGTGGCGTTAATAGATTCGTCTTAGTCATCAGAGTGACACAGGGAACATAAAAACTTTAAAAAAAAGAAATCAAGGATGATACACAGGTTTAACAATTTTGCAGTTGGGTTTTCTCGAACTCACTTCTAACTACCGTCAACTATATCAACATTACCATATTTTTTTACATTCTGTCATATTAATCCAACATGGTGTTTGTCAGAAAGGTTTTAATAGATACATTTTGTTGAGAAGATCTTTTTATATTGGTTTAGCGATTGAATTTTGCATAGAATCCTTAGAATATCTGAAAATGTGCTGTAGGTAAAGTTGACACGTTTTTGGTAACTATACCATGCCCGCAGTTTGCTTACAATATGTGTAGCAGACTTCAAACAAATCTTTGCAGCTAATATCTTTTGCGATATAAATTTTGCGGTAAACAATTTCTAAATATTCTGGAAGCATCTTATCTAATTCATAATTGTGCAACCAACACTAAGGTAAAGTTGGCCCAATAAAATTGTTTTTTCATAGAAACAGGGTTGTCAATACTGAAATTGTCAAAAATAATAAATACCTACTTATGCTAATACTAATTAATAAATACTCATGTTCTAATACTAATAAACCTTTTGGTGTACAATAGTGATTCCGAAAGTTATCAAACCTATTTTCTTAATAATTAGGTAGTTGCCTTCGTGATTGGAGAGGCAGCTTTACCGAACCACGAACAACATTACCTTTTCCCATAACTCAAAAAATAGACGTTACATTGCATTGAATTATTACAAAAAAATCATATGAGGATATATTCAATCCAATTCAATATAGACCACGTGGTACATGGTCTTTATTGAATATAGAATATAGACCACGTACCAGAACCTTGGTTACCTGTGTATAATTTCAAATTTATTTCAATAGCGCCGCAAGCAGAATTGACCATATGAAATAAAAAATCACATTGCTTGACAGAATATTTTTTTGGGATACCGCAAATTATCATAGAATCTACCAATATATCTACGATTGCACTAAAAGCCATAGATAAAAAAAAATATTTGGTAAAAACAAATTTAGGAAATTATAGGAAAAGTTGTTAATGGAAAGTAAAGATGCCACGGTTGTCGGTACTTGTTATGTTCACTAAGTTCTGAACCACACCTAGACTAATTCATATTTTATTAGTTTGATTGACTATACTTTCTAGAACTATCCATTCTTATTCTTATTTGATGTTTGAGTGATAAGTCCCCTAAAGTCCCCTAAGTATCCCCTAGCTTATGGACATAATCATTCCTCCGAGCATGCACACAGACCATAGTGCTGAATACAAGATGCAATACATTGGTCCCCTACATGACATCAGAGTATTAGAGCTCAAGATTTATAAGTGTACCACTACATGTTTTTGTGTCATGTCAATCTATACTCTACGTAAGTAAGTAAACTATAAAGTGAGAGCAAAGCAGATGTTATAATAGCACTTACCGCTAGTCCTCCGCAGTTTAGGTGACCAAGATGGTAATATAAGGTGTATATTGAGGCTATGTCTTTTGAACACTTGAAGCACTGAAGCTCAGGATTACATTTGAAGGCTCAAATGTAATCCTGAGCTTCAGTGCTACTCTTCTCATTTGGAGCTAACTTCATAAAATCCCTCTCTGCCGTTCCATCATTGGACAAGCAAAGAGGCTGTAATGCTTTGCTTCAATATCTTCTTGTAGGCAAGCATGTTCCATCTTAGGTCGCATCAGGCGATTTGCGATCAAATACTAGTTCCATGTAAAAAAAAAAGTAGGATATGAAAAGGCTACTCTTACTCTTTATGTCTTGCTCACTATAATATAATGGCTCGTGTTTAAACACTGCCCGAAAAACTCCTATTTTACTAAAAAAAAATTATATAGTCACCAAAATGGATAAGTCACCAAAAAATGGATAAAAGGTCACTAAGAAAAATAACCTGAACCTATTGCGGACCTTGTTGCCGAAATTATTCAGAATGTTATAAAAAAAACAACCTTAACCTACTGCGGATCTTGTTACCGTTAAGCCATTGTTGGAAACAAAAAATATTTTTGGTGTTAATCTAAACTAGACCCTAATATGATGTATGTTCTTGTTATAGATGTAAGAGACGCGGCATGTGGTGGGGTGGGGCGGGGTGGTGGTGCGGCGCACTCGCGGCCGCCGCCGTGCTGGCCGCGCTCGCCGCGTGCCGCACCCGCGCCAAGCGCACTACCAGGCACGAGCCTGTAGTGAGTATACTGCATACAGAGCCAAGAACCTTATTACAACCTTTACCAAGTTTTATCATTATATCATCTTAAACAAGTATTTTTTTCTTTTCTAGGTGCACATTGTTCGCAGCAGCCTCCCCAGGCGCGTGTCTCGCTCTCGGCCGCATATCCCCCCTGCCCCGCGTGCGTTCTCCCGCGCCCCTTTCCCCCCGCGTCGCATACTCGCCGCCCTGTCTGGAAAACCGGCCGACGACCCCCCTAACCCTCCCCAAATACTCATAGTCCACAACTCCACACAGAACACTATTGACAGACAGAATCCCAACCCGTCCTCGTCACAGGTACCCCCGACAGAGTACAAAGGTATCCCTAAACTTCCCCTACCGGAGCAGTGGATTCACAAACGTCCACAGGATTACAAATATACGACTATACCACGTCCTCTGGCACAGCTAAGCGCTGATCTAGGCGCTGATTTGAGTCAAGAATCGCGGGCAAAAAAATACAGCGCAACACGATCCCCATCTTTGGAAAAAGACGATAAATCTCCGTTCTTAGGCGCAAAGACAGACGTTTTTGGGTTTGAAAGTGACTTGGTACAAAAACTGAACGACGGGAAGGAAACAGCAGTGATGGAAAGTGATGATACAAACCAGGATGAGTCTCCTAGTAACCTGAGGCGGTTCCGATCTGTCAGTACTAGGCTTAACATGTGCAGCGTCAACGAAGCCCATTTAGATAATCAGCAAGAGAGATTGGAAATGCAGAATTCGCCGCGTGTTTTAGAGTGCAGTTCGGCTAAAGAGAAGTCTACCGCCTCAAAATTTGACTTCTCTCCAAAGTTGCTGGATACAATGACCTCACCACGATTCTTTACGCCACCAGAAACAGTTTCACCTATGTTTTTCAATGAACCGTCCCCTAAATCTGTGTACTATGATAGCGTTCGATCGCCTAAATTTTTCCCTGAGACACCACGAGATACGGATGTCCCTCAATCGCCTAGAGCATTAGGAGATCATTTGAACAGAAATGGCATTGATAAACCGAGCTCACCCAGAGTTTTGTCCGCTCGACCAAGCCCGAAAGTACATAGCCATAATAAAGAAAACTACTTCACGTTCGATCAAACCCACACGACTCTAGACGAAAGCCCAAGACTATCACCTCGACCGAGAAAATATGGAGGTAGAAATTCTATAGAAAAAGAAAGATTCACTCCTCCAGCCGATAAAGAAGTTCGAAAATATAGGCGACATAACAGCTGCGATACGAATTATAAAACTGTCGAAATAAACATACCTAAATTCGATGATAACAAAAACATACCAGAAAAGGACGTCGTCGATTGCTGTGCTATGATAGAATCGTTAGAAATTCAACCCAAAGCAGAGAAGACTAATGAATTAACACCCATTGCGGCAAACTCGGCACAAGCAAGACGACAACGGTTAAAATCCATCTCTTTAGATTCCGATAACGCTAAAATAATTGAACAAAACCTTGGGCTACCTATAGCAAAACAATTAAAAGACCAAATGAACGAGGCATATAAAATTGAGAGCACTTCTTGTGATAGCATAGAGCGATACCAAAAAACGCCGACTAATGAACGTGCTTGTTTCAAATTTGACGAAGATAAAAGTAAAAAATCATCTGAAGACGACGAAGAACCAAAATCGCCTGATCTGCTTCATAGAAAATGTCTGAGGCAGAGTTCTGATACTCAATCGTTCATAGATATGCCAAGATTTTCGCCCAAAGAATTTGAAATTACCGTTACAACAGAAGAAGGTGCCACTTGTTCTGCAGAAGCTCAATCGAAACCGAAAACCAAAAATCTGCGAAACCTTACAATAGATTTAACAAAACGAGACAGCGAACTTGAGAAAGAATTGATTGAATTCGAAAAACTATTCGAAAAGAAAGTTAAAACTCCTACTCTAAAAATTAAAGCGACATCACTAGACTCATCTGAAACTGCAAACTTGTCCCTTCCACAGCAGAAAACACTAGAAATTCCCCAGAATTCGGTTTCAGTCCCAAATACGCCTAAGCGTCAGTTAAAACGAGTACTGGCTCAGAAGAATGTCAAGTCTGATTTTTCCGGAGCAAAGCTGGGTTACAATTCTATTCAGTCAAACGCAGAGCAACGCAGATTAAAAATGAAAGGCCAGGATAGCGGGATATACCTGAGAGAGCACCATGCAAACTTAATGCTTTATCAACCAGGAACGTCCAGAATGGGCTCAAGAACTATGGGATCTTTTGACGAAAACATGGACTTTGAAACAACTCCAGAGATCAACATTTGTGGAGCGGATAACAGATCTTATTTAGATACTGGACAGAGTTTAGGCTCGAATTTGCTCAACTACAAGCAAAATTTAAGCGTGTCCAGTACTAATCTAAAAACACTGCCTGAAGGCGTCCCGTCAGACGATTTCGAACCGAGTGTAGAAGACGAAAAGATGGTAAAGAAATTGCACAGACGGAACTCTAACCAAAGTTTACTATTAAGCACTCATAGTTTACAAAGTTCCAACTGCTCCCTGAATAGTTCAGGAGCATCTTGTCATAACTTGGCGACAGTTCGCACCAGTATATCCAACTTCAGTCTTAATGACAGAAAGAAGCTGTCATTAGAAAGGCGGGACTCCAATGCGTCGCTTATTACTGACCATTTGACACCAACAACTAGAGTGATATGCTCGTCGAATACGAATCTCTCTGGAGATTCGAAGAACTGCTTGCTTCAACGACGTGGTTCCAACAACAGTTTGACCTTGAACATTCATTCGAACAGTTTAAGCCGACACTCTAGCAACAGTTCTCTTAACAAGGAAGCCAAAACTGGACAGAAGAAAGGATTATTAGAAAGGCGGAGTTCCAATACCTCATTAACTTTAAATATCAACACGTCAAATCCTCAATTGTCAGGTAACTGCGGTTTGAGCATTTCGAACTACAATTTAAACGGATCTACGTGTAATTTAAGCAGATATAACAGCAATCACAGCATAGATAATGCTGCTAGCGTTGAACCTCGAAAGGGAATACTCGAAAGACGAAGTTCGAACACGTCTCTCACTCTAAACATACCTCAAGAACCAAGAGATATTGAAATCGATGAGCAGCAAATCATAGACAGCAATCTGGCAGAACTTCCACACAGAGACACCCATCGTAAGTCACTGAGCACAGAGAATTTAATACCTAAATCTTATAAAAACCGTACGAGGTTACGGTCCACAGACAAAGGATTAGGATTCGGTTCCCATGACAATCTGTGGTCTAACTGTTACACGGAGCAGGACTACCCTCAAAATTTGACTTACGTGGGTGGAGATCAAGAGAATGAGATTATATACGCATTCGGACGTCAAGAGGATCCAAATTTCCAAGCTGGATTTGTCAGAAACATAACAACGAAGCCTCTCAGCCCACAAAGCACGTCAGAGGACTTCCGTCTGTACTTGGCTAACATGCAACATTTACAGAACGCATCAAGCGTGCTATCGAGGCAACAACTTCAAGATTTAAACGACGTATTCCAGAATGGGTACTCCAAAGTCAAATGCCATAGTTCCGGAGAGGGTCAGCATTGTTGCACAGGGCGTGTTGAAGACATCACCAAGGAGAATCCTCAGATGGTGATACCAGAAATCACTTCTCAGCCTTGTTCTGAATATCAGAAGATGTTGCTGAGAAATTTGCACCAAGAATTCTGGGATATGCCGACGAATTTTCAAGAGAAGCCTATAGTGTCAGGGTCGCACACTAAGAATCGTTACAAGACTATTCTTCCGAATGAACACTCGAGATTCATACTGAGATCAGATGCTGGATGCTTCGAAGGTTATATTAACGCCAATTTTATAAAGGTGAGGCTTTTGTTCTTTTTGATTGTTGAAAAGATATTCTAAAAGTTAAACAAAAAAAATTTTAATTGACGTATTTAAAACATTTTTTCTAGATAGTATTATTTTGTAAAATATTTTTTTTACGAAATTACTTCAATCCTTATGCATACTGTTTATCCAGGAAAAAGTGGTCCATGTCCCATGACATCATGATAATGTTATTTTATAATATTATATACTTATACTTGTAAACGCCAGAATTAACAATAGGTTAAAATTATGGCATCATTACAATTGACGCATACAATAAGTATTAAGTTATTGTATGCATCAATTGCAATTTTATGCGCAGGATTTTATGGTTTTTCTAAAAATGTAAGCGCGCCAGAAGTAAGTTTTTATAATCTCTAAAGGTTAATTTAAAAGGCATGTTTAATGCTTTTTAACTTGTTTCTTGGTGAGGGCTAGACCAAGTTCGAAATTATTTTTTGTTTGAAAGGGTGAAAGATACCAAAATCGGATGAGAGGTTTGATTTTTAAATCGAAATAACTGAAAAAGTTGTACCGACGCCTTCGGTAATGGAAGTCCGTAATCACTTTTTTAAAGAGATCTTTTTAACTTTTAACTTGTTTGCACATATGAGTATGTTGTTTTTTCAAAGTGGTGTTTTTTATCAATTTCAGGGTCACGAGTATACGAAAAACAGCTATATTGCAACCCAAGGTCCCCTCCAGAACACCATCTACGACTTCTGGCTTATGGTCCATCAGAACAGCACTAATCACCAGCTCCGGAGATCCCAAGACTTTTGCCCTACTGAACCCTTCCACGGGCCACAAACCAAAGGTGTACAAAAAGTTGTAATGCTTACAAACTTCATAGAAAACAACCGACAAAAATGCGAAAAGTACTTTCCTCTAGAATTAAATGAAGAGGTTGAAATCAATAATCCTGATGACGAAGTTAACGGATTTGTCGTGAGAAACACCGGCATGATACGTAAAGCGGGCTATACTATAAGAAAACTAGATGTTAGATATGTTAAACGCGTCACTGCAAAAAGTGAATCTGAACGAGCCATAGACAATAGTGATCAAATTGCAGTCACTGACCAAATTGATCAGGAAAAAGTCACGGACGAAATTGATCAACATAGTGATAAAATTGCAGCCAATGGTGAATATAGTGAACAAAACGCTAGTTTTAGTGCAACAGACCAAACAAACCAAAGTGATAGTGACAATAATGGTGACAGTGCACAAACTGCTTACAATGTGGACACATCAAGAGAGACTGTAACAGTATACCATTACTGGTTTCACAATTGGGCCGATCACAAGTGTCCAAAAGACGTTAACGCGCTACTTAACCTTAGCTTAGACGTGTTAAAGGACTCTATATACGACTTTGATTGTTCCATAGACGAGAACGAAGATGTATGTAAGTGTAACGATAGCCCTAAGCCCGAATCTAAGTTCCTGTTTCCACCGTTAGAGACTCCAATGCCTTGTGATGTGAAAGTGAGTATTTCAACACCATTGGATCTGACAGTTGAATCATTATCACCTCCTACGATAGTCCACTGTTCGGCTGGTATAGGCAGAACGGGTTGTCTTATAGCTATATTGAATGGTATAAAGCAGTTGTCTAATGAACAGAAAGTCGATGTTTTAGGTATAGTTTGTAATATGAGGTTAAATCGAGGCGGTATGGTACAAAATTCTGAACAATACGAGTTGATTCATAAAGTGTTGTGTTTGTATGAGCAGGCATGCTTACCAAAGTTATAGCTAGGTGTTTCACAGTGTATAGTGAAGTAAGGTTTTTGTATTAGTTGTAAAATTTGATTTGGATCTTCTGTCAGTTTTCTTAATAAGAAGTATAATTTATTTATTGTTATTGGCCTATATTTTTTTTGTTACATTATTTCTCACAGACGGGTGTACAGATTTGAAGATCTGATCAGATTTGAGATTATTTTTGTATGAGGGGGTAGTCTCCCGTGTGGTTCCATTTTAATTTTATGAAAGTAGACCAAGTGGTTTAGTTTTGAAATGGGAATATCTGTAATAGTTCTGTCAGCGCTTGCCGTAATGGAAGTTGGTACTTGCTTTGTTATAAAAAGAATTATCAATAAATTTGATGTTCTTTTCGTTTCGTTTCGTTGGTTTCTGCTTATAACAGTTAGATCTTCTGTCAGTTTTCTTTTTAAACACTTAAAGATATATATATCTTTTTTGTTAGATTTGTTGGTTTGATAGTATACAGTTCTCATAATAATTAATTAATTAAAATTAGCAAAATATAAATTGGCTAGTATATTTATCTATGAGTATGTCAGATGTGAATTAGGGTGGTTGGAATAGATTTTGATTTTTATGATTTCTAGCTTCGCTTTGATTTAAAAATGCCAACAATGCACAAGAGGCTGTGTTGCCATATTATTATTATTTATGTAAATTTGGTCATGCCTTTTAATACAAACAAGGTTGAAAACCTAAGATGATTTTTTATGTATTTTGTTATAAAAGTGTACCTAATGATTCAGATAATATATACCTACTTTATATTAAAACCTACTTTCAAAAAATGATTAATAGGAAAAAAAAATTATTACTTTTATAACGTGTTTACTCCACCAATACTATGTTAATTAATGTTGATGATTATTTTTCTATTTGGTATCACAGTGAGAACAATTTTGGAAATTTTAAATGGCAGATCTAAAAATCCTGAAAGATTGCTATCATTTTATGTCTAAGTGTGATGAAATTAGGAAAAATACATTTTAGGATACTCTATTTAATTTAGAACTGTCATCTAAAGTCTATAAAATTGACCCCAATTTAATAAAAGAAGTTTGTTATGGAATTAAATATCTAAGGCATCAAACCTTTTTTTTACAGACTTCCCAAAAAGTCTACAGTTCCCAGAAAGGAGGTATTAATGTGAACTGTTTTTTTTTCATGCTTCTTACCTGATTTCTCAGAGTGCTGAACTTATTTGAAAAAATCTTTTTTGGTCCAATGGGCCAAAGTATACCTCCGAAATGGTCCCATTCAAACTTTATCGAAATCGTAATAGCAGTTTGCTTATTAAATTGAAATTATGTTCTCTTTATAAAAGCCGCTGATTACTTAAAAAAAAAACTTGTGTAAAAGAACTGTAACAAACAAAGCATGTACCCGCACAATTTTTTTGTAAATCTCTACACATAAATGCGAAAGTGTGTTTGTTGGTTTGTTTGTTCGTCTTCTTATTAGTAACTGGCTGATGGATCAACTTGATTCGACTTGATTTTTGCACAGAGATAGTGTTGAGACCAAGGAATGCCGTAGGCTACTTATGTCCCGTAAAACGTACATAACGAAGCCGCCGGCAAAAGCTAGTATTATATATTAATCTTTACTCCCTTGTTGTATAATCTAAATGTAATTTTTTTACATAAATAGCGTTTTTTTTTTTTAAATTATAAAAGAGAAAGTTTAATAATTTATTTATGTGTGTAATTATACATTAGATAAATTAAATATTGTATTGTAAATTATTTTTGTTTTTTGTTGTGAATAAATAAAATGGTATAAATAATAAATGATAGTTTTTAAGGGATTAGTCAGCATTTAATTTAATTTACTTTATATACTAGATACTTGTGTAAATATTTATGGTAATAATTGTGTGAAAAAAATATATTGTAATGACATGATTTTTAATATATTTTATGTGATGGTAATATAAAGTATAGTACAAATAATTTTTTGACTTTTACTTTGATTTTTATTTCTATTAAATTAGGTATCTGACTGATGTTCTGGTAAAATACTATTTATTCATCTTATTGTGTTTGTCTAGATTATAGTACTTGCGAACGGACCTCAGTTTTTAACAGAACTTTAAAATTAAATAAATAAACATTTGACACTCATAGCTCCCCACAATGAGTTCTCCTGTCGCGGATGCCATGTAATATTCACTAACTAACGCACAAAGACCCGAAGACAAATGATCAAACTCGTCATTCGAACACCTGCCCTGACCGGGAATAGAACCGTCGGATCTGGAAGCGAGCATACTAGCCACTAGACCACGACGGTCGAACTTGATGAAAGTTGGTAACAAGATAACGAATTAAATTTTAAATGGTCAGTGATATCTCCGTAGCAACTGGACCAATGCAGGTACGATTCAGGATAGGTAATTTGACTATTTAAATTGTCACTAGTTTTACAATTTATGTAGTATCAAATTAAATATTTATTATTATATATACAATTATTCCTTTATTTTTGCATAATTTTGTTCTACGATGAGTTCACTTTGATGGGTAGAAAACATCCTTAAGTATTGTCAGACCTTTTTGTTACACGTTTTGTATAAAAATGAATCGCTGTTTGTTAGTCTCGCTGAAACTCTAGAATGGCTGGACTGATTTAGGTCTAGATATTTCTAGACCTAAATCAGTCTATTGACAGTAAAAGTACATTTCGTAGTTTCCAAGAAATCTTGATTTCAATTTTATGTCGCGAAAATCCGCGACTAATAGTTACATACTACCATCTGTAATCAAAGCGTATATCGATAGTAGGTAAGTAGTAGTAGGTAAACTAGTATATTATAATGAAGTTTTAAACTTTGTACCCCTATTTGAATCCTTAGGGGTTGAGCTTCCAACTTTCATAGTATCTACACCTTCCAAATAATTCAATTCAATTCAATGTTTAAATTATGGCCTCTACAGCGTTGCCGTAAATTTGCCAATGTCGCGTGTAGAGCTGAGAAGACAGACGTTAGAGGATTGGCCAGTAAAATGAATATAATGTCCTTGCGCAGGAGGACTGTGACTTAATATATTGAATCCAGGCTTTACACCTTCCAAATATCCAATGCCTCTAGGTTCAATGGTTTAGTGCTGCGTTGATTTTTTTATCATGAGTAACATCAGTCAGAACTTTCTTTTATTACTTTTATATGGTACTCCGCTAAATAATAAATATTGAGAAAAGTCAACCTTTAGCTTTGAATTCGTCAGCTTTTTTATATATTTTTCCCTATTTCTCAGCAACGTCTGGGCCGTTACGAGAAGCTTTGTTTTTGTTTCACAGGTACTCCCATTATATAAACTTTATCAAAATCAGTCCAGTAGTTTGGTTCGCTAATTAGTCTTCCGAATAGAAATTGTTTATTATGCTTTAATAGACGACGAATTTTTATTTCATTCTCATTTTAAATGTATGAAGCGGGCAAATAGCAAGAAGCATGTAACCTAACCTTAACCTACCTCAAAGAACTTGAGAACTGACACAATACACAGAGTGTGGTGGCCAATCAAGAAAGAATATAAAAAAACCTACCTAAAAAATGACGTAGTAATGCGATTTGACAACGCATTAGGAATCTAAATCCGGAATCGTGATGGCGGAAAGAACTTACGTGCGAATTTAGTCGCTAATCGTTACTGCAAACTACCTGAATATATTTTATCTACTGACGCAAATCAAGAATAAATTAGCACAGATGACAAATCATTGTGTTTTTCTGCTTTAATATCTACAGCTTCGTACGAATATTTTTTTGAACATGTTGTTGGGCCTTTTTAAGTCGCGAGTGAATCGGTTTCTTATAGGCCAACGTGCTACATCTTAGGCTGCATCGTCGCTTCATAAAAAAATAAAATGTGATATACTTAAACAATGATACCGCTCGGAATGCCTCGTAGATATAATAAAATGACGCACTGAGATAACAAATATTATACCATAGAGTATTGTAAACTCTACGTATAACTTCGTACCGCCTAACAGTCTAATGTAAATTACTAAGTTTAATGTTACCTATCTGTTTTTTTTTCGTTACATTTTCCGATATTTAGATAGCTATTGTGCTATTCTAGGCGCAGATGAATTCGAAAAATTTGTGATCTTATTAATCAGTTTAGCCGCTCTTGCCTAAGTTATAACTAAAACAACTTACTATTATATTTTAAAACCAGCGGCCCGCTCCGGCTTCGCACGGGTATAAAATATATATAGCCTATGCCATTCACAGAAAAAATGATAAAAATCGATCCAGTAGTTTTGATTTATTCATTACTGCCCGCCCGTGGCTCGCGCGCGTTAAATTTAGAGTAAAACAATTCTTCTTTCCCTAAACCATGAAGATTTCCTGCTATCTTAGGAATATCTAAATTCATACACTAAATTATTAGCTATTTATTTTATTTTCACAACAATTAATATATTACTGAATGTCTATATATACAACGTTATATAACGCTATGTACGTCCCGAAATTTTTAAATCTGTAAAATCTTCGAATATATTTATTTAAATCATATGCTGTAAATTAGCCATTATTTGTCGTAAAAAGTAAATGACAAAAAAAATATTGTGGAATATCCATAAGAGATAGACATATACCATAGCGGAGTTTTCTGTAGACATTTTCAATGTGTATAATACTTAGTACATTATTTCGATAAATCTCGTAGGGTTCAGCCTGCGTTTGCAATGTAAGCGGAATAAAAAAATTATTTACGACATCACATTCGAAAATGGATTTTATTAAACATATACATAAACCTTCTTCTTCAATCACACTATCTATTAATAAAAACTGCATCAAAATCCGTTGCGTAGTTTTAAAGATTATACATAGGGATATAGGGACAGAGAAAGCGACTTTGTTTTATACTATGTAGTGATAAACGAAGGGTGCACAGAAGTTTAAGACTATCATCTGCAGTCTCAATAATCTGCCAAGTCAAAGCAAATATTTTCTTAGAGTACTTGACGTGTAAGTAGTTAGATGTCCTTTGAATGGGTCAACAAATAAATTCGCTACTAAGAATCATTCTTCTAATGAACTATTGTTTAGCTTAGGTAGATTACTTACGTGTGTCGTAAACCAAAAGTAGGTACTGGTTCTTAGAATATCTGGGCATTTACTGCCTTAGTAATAAACGCGTCTTAACTTAGAGCATCATTTGTCTTGTTATATCCAATGGAAAACGTCACGCGGCAAAACAAGACAAATTTAATGACGATTAAAGTTACGATGCGTTTATTAATAAGGCTGTTAGATAGTAAATCGAACAACAACATTCGAAAGAGCGTGACGTGTTTAACGTTATATTGACGCAATAAGTTATTCTCATGATGACCCTCTTCTTCTGTACCGTCTTCCAAATGTAATGAATTGGACTGTATATATCTACCTACATACAACGTGTAACAGAAAGGTGTGACAATACTTAAGGGTGTTAGTCTACACATCAAAGTGAACCCATTGTAGAAAAAATTATACAAAATTCGAGAATAAATTAATTATTGCGTCCTCTGTACAATTTGATCACAATCACATGACCAATTTTTGTATGGAGAACCTAATATTTCTTTAGAATGTTGAAAAATTTTCTTCTACAATGGATTCACCTTGACTAACACACCCTTAACTATTGTCAAACTTACACGTTGTATGTAGGTAGTATATTTTTTTTGTTTGATAGGTACATGATTTCTCAGCGTTTTTTTTATAAATCGGTCATGAAGTTTGATATTTAAACGAAAAAATTATATCGGACGGTTATATTTTTCGAGTGTATGTTTGTCAGTCGGGTTTTTTGAAATGACTTTTAACCACGCGTTTAAAATAATTATTGACGCACGAGACACTGCAACTTTAGGTACGACATATTTTTTTTCTTATTTTACCTCTGTTCATTTTGCCGTGATTTACGATTTACGTAACTGTAGTGTCTTGTGTGTCAACCAAATGTGTTTCTTTCTTTCATTCTTGTAGTTATGAGAACAGGCTCTTTTAATTTTTGCTTTTTTAACTTATTTTGACTGTCTTGTTAACCGACTTCAAAAGCGGAACTCAGTTCGTTAGTTACCTGATTGGGGACTTATCTTCGAAATAATCTAGCCTTATCTGACGACCGGTCGCTTTCCACATAGAATAACTAAGCCAGTATTATTAAACTAGAATATTTTTTCTATTATATAATATTTCTATTAAGAATATTTTTTCTAATGAAGTATTGTTTGACTTAATCACGTGTGTCATAAACTTATAAACGAGTACGTTCTTCTGAGAACGGGAGGTCTCGTGAGTACAAACATTATTGCAACCTCTCAACCAGTCCATGGCTAAATTTGTGTACCAACTTCGAAAAAGGAGGCGGGAATTACTCAGTTCGATTGGTAGTTGGCGAAATTGCGCCAGCTTTTTCTAAGGACTAAGGACCAAGCGAGAAATATAGATAGAAAAGAGATGTTTTAATAATGTATGGAGCCCCGTCCAGGACAGTGTACATGATACCATAAATACGCCAGGGATTATTAATCATTAATCTATTAGTTGATAGTGTAATATTTTAAGGCCTCTTTAATATAAGTCATTATCATTTAAGTGCATATGGTTGCCTGGAAGAGATCGCAATTAAAAGCTGGTATATGTCTATAAGTTTTTCTTTGATCATATTTTATGTATCATTCTTGAATAAAGAGTTGTCTTATATTATTAACCAAATCTTATACCCAGTGTATCAAATTAATTTCGGATCATAATATTTTTAGCTTATTTACGCAAAAAGGTGATTTTCGAGTTTTTGTTGTGTCAGTTTTGACATTTGTGACGAATGGTAGGTATAATTGATAGATCAATGAGACCACTGGAGTCCACCTACGAGTAGAATATAAAAATCTTCCAGGGATGCTAGAATTCCACTACAATTCACAGAATTTAGATAATTTTGTACACAATGGAGCAGGCAACTGTCGTAGGTTTCATTAGTACATAGTATTAACCAAATCTTTAGGCATTTTTTGTAGATGTACACCGTCTTGGCCGAAAATGAAACATGTCCTTTAGTTAGTGTTTAACTGTACATACAAGATCAACAGTTTGTCCATTCCGAGTAAGTATACCTATAATAAAACCTTATGGACCTAGTATCAGGAAATACATTTTTTTTTAGTTTTTAAAGAAATCTAAAAATATTGCTTGTATTTATAAATATTCTTTAATAAAACACAAAAGCAAAGGAAAAAAAACATTTACAGCTATAAATACTAGTCTAATAATAATCCCCCAGTAGAAGGGAAAGTTCCAAGAATGCTGGCTGCGTTGTCACGTTGTATGGTAATGCTAATTTTCTGACCGAAATAAGAGCCAGCAATCTGGTCAAATGTCGCTTCCACCAGACGTTTTGATATTTATAAGCATGTTATATTTAACATTTACTTAAAAATAATAATAAGTCTGTAATAGAATAGAATAATCATTTATTGCCAATCTATGTCAACATAGGATTGATGAGAACATAGGATTATATGGATTTTTTTTAGAATTTTCGTGTTGGTTTGAAGTACTTGTATCTACGTTTATCTATTCGTTCTAAAACAATTATTTCATTCTTAGAAACGATTCGACTTGTTAGGATCTAAACATGTTAATAGCATTTTTATTCTTCAAAGTAATAATAATTTAATATTGTTACTTTGCCGCCACGACCACCTTCGCGACGAGGCCGTCCTCCGATGCGGACACGCTTGGGGCCTGTGGGGCAACCTGCTCCGCGCCCGGCTCTCGCTACCGGTGGTATAGTGCGTCGCATGCGATGGAGTACTTCAATGAATCTAAACGTCATGCGCGCCTACTATAGGGCTACAGAATAGGGAACTAACCAAAGTGTGTATCGTGATCGAATTCTACCTTTGTTTCAGGCTCTTGAACCAACCATCATCGTTTCCGTTTAACGATGGTTGAGTAAAGAGCTGCACGGGAGGTTCTATCGAGCTCTAACGGGGCCCGATGTGAACCTACTCGCTTCGGTGAACTGGCTACGGTTCGGGGACCTCTTTGGGCAAACCGAAGGTTTTGCTTGTGCAATTGCCGACGAAGTGATGATGACGAACAACTATAGGAAATATATCCTAAAGGACGGTACGGTCGACATTTGTCGGGCATGCCGCCGTCCCGGAGAGTCTATCAGGCATATTATTTCTCATCTTGCTAATGGTGAGTATTTACACAGGCATAATCTAGTAGCCAGGATCATCCATCAGCAACTTGCTCTTCAATACGGCCTTGTCGAGTCCGAAGTGCCGTACTATCAGTATGCGCCGTTGCCAGTTCTTGAAAATGTGCGTACGTCGTGCGTTGCTCTACTGGGACCGCTCAGAGCAGAGCGCAGAGCAGCGCAGCGCAGAGCAGTGCTCGTCGACTTCACCATCCCGCATGATGAGAAAATCGTTAAGGCTGAAAAGGACAAGGTCAGCAAGTACCTTGACTTGGCTCACGAGGTTACCGGTCATGGTCAGGTACAGAGGGCTGTGATCCTCGTACGGTACGTATTGTAAGGAGGTTCCTCTCCTTTTAGTCCCTACCAGCGATCGGTAGCTTAGCTCCTAACCCGCTGCTGGCGGCACTCTAGGTTTAGGTTTTTTATAATATTTATTGTTTTATATTCATATTGTAAAAAAACTTAAATTTAAGAAATAAAATGGATACGATAATATAATATAAAATAATATGGGACAACATCCACACAAGGTGTTCAGGTCCCAAACTAGGCAAAGCCTGTGCTATGGTAACCTGATCACTGATATACATACTTATACTTATATATATATATATATATATAAATAATAAATACCAAGACATAGGTCAGACAGACCAGACATGTTAATGCACACAAATGTTTGACCTGTCCGGGGATCGAACCCGGGACCAGCGGCGTAGAAGCCAGGGTTGCTACCAACTGCGCCAACTGGTCAATAACGCCACAACAAAATATGCTACAATGTACTATAATGAAATAAAAAAATACAATATTACTAGATTTAGAAGGAAAACAATACGGCAAAATCATTAAAATTATGGCTATTAATAACCATATTAATAGCGTTATGGCTATAATAACCATAATTTTGATCATGGACAGACGTTAGGTAAGTGTTTTATGACTTGAAATAATATTTTAAACAAAAAGGCAGAGATTTTCATTGAGGTGTGTTTTGTGTAAATTTAATAATTATGCCATATTTATGTTTCGATATGTTTTCAAACTTCTTTGTTACAAATACAATATATGTTTGCTTATATTGGGCATACGTAGGTACTGTCAAACTGGGCTAAAATCAACGAGTTTCATATATATAGAGAAGAAAACCTCCTTACCGCGCGTCGAAAAAAGTATAACCGCTTTGGTGATGCGCAGTTGAACATGCGCTGCGGGTTGGTGTTGCCTGCCATAGAAAATTTTACCCTAAAGAAAATGAAAAAGACTTCTTTTTATACGTTTTTTTTATATGTTTGTGATTGTCTGCAACTCGCCCGATGTAAAGTGATGAAGTGGCCTAAGATGTAGTACGCTACTATGTAGCTGTAGTATGTTTGTATGCTTGCATAGAAGATACCAATTTAAAACAATTCAATTTTGCACTTGAAAAGGACCAAACATTATAGATTTCTGGAAATAGAGAAACTGTTAGCAAGTTCTACAATCTGGCAGTTCACAAAATTAAAGTTGACGCAATCATTTATCATTTATCATTTATTTAATTTATGGCATCCATCTGTTGGGCACGGGTCTCCCTACAAAGGAGGTGTAGACCAAATTCCACTTATTGGACTAAATTAGGGTTTTCTCAAATTACTTAGTGTGGGGGCAAGGAATGCTGAATTAGCGTTTACAGGGATTCGATGCAATTATTATTTCAGTAGAAATCCCTCAGGAGTCAGACAGATAATATAATCGTCGACATATACACCATTTACAACACTTAGTAGAAAGCTATCCTAAATTTTGATGAAAACATTCATTCCTAAGAACTTTTTGCAAGATATTTCAGAGTCAAAAGTTTTTTACGTAAAAAAAGAAATCAAACAAATACAATAACTAATCCTTTCATATTTTATTTTAACAGAAAAGCAGATGTAACTAAGTAATTTATTTTATACATTGATATTTTCCCATTATTGTGGGAACCCATCCTGATGTTTTTAAGGGCAACGCCTAATACTGAAGTACATTAATATTTTTTGGTTTTGAGTTTTGCTTTATTTACATTAATTAATTATGTACACATAAACAATAAACTTACAACAATAAACCTGTGGAAAGTAATTCCGCTTGATTTGTTTTGTTTTTGCGTGATTGAGTCACATACTTTTACGACGCATTTACCCATTTCGAAATATTTTTTGAAGAGCTTTCGCGCGGTTGGCCTCACACCAGGCACTGATTTGAAGTGAGCTGAGGTAATGGCTGTGGTCTTACGTGAAGCAGCAATACATTGAGGCGGTTAGTAGGTACGCATCTAGTACATGTACATCAATGGCTAAAGTAGTATGAACAGTACTGCCAATTATAATTTTTCGTTTTTTCACCGTTAAAACAGGTATAGGTTCATAAATTAATCTCCATCTGCTCATGAGTGAAAAATTCATAGATACCCAGACACATACGTGAACTTGGGATTTAACCCGTGCCCTTTCACGTGAGAAGCTAGGCGTTTACCGGCTTTTAACTGTATATAGCTCAGAACAATTACCATATTTCTATTACATAAAGAGATTTTTTTAAAGAGTTTTTCCTCTGAGGTTATTTTTTCTTTATTAATTGACCATTACAGTCAGTGTTTTGTACCAGTTCTCAAGTTGTTTCAATTTTTTAGTTATGAAATAGTCAATTAGAAAAGTCAAATATCAAGTCACAAGTCGCCGTGGTCAAGTAAAGTCATGTCATGTGCCCTAATAAAGCGGTGGAGGCTATAGTTTCGATGGAGATTTCCCGTGAACACGAAAACCACGTTATTCCGTCTTTATATCTCTTGCCCACACTTGTGCATATAAACAAGACATCAATAGTTTATAATCCACCAGTATTTTACATTAAAACTTTGAAGAAATCACGATTTTTGCAATAAATACACAGAAAAAGACGACATTTTCAGCGAATGCTGGAATTAACCTACCAATCTGAGTTTAATAGGCTACCAACAAAGAGCGAAGGACTCTTTGTAAAAGAACATTTTTCTTTTCTCGTTTTTGTACCGAGAGTTTTTCCGCGTTCGCTGAAAAAATGGCGTCTTAGTCTGTGTATTTATTGCAAATCTAGTGATTCTGCAAGCTTATGAATTATTAACCATTAATGTCTTGTTTATGTGCACAAGTGTGGGCAAGCGATATAAAGACGAAATAACGTGGTTTTCGTGTACGTGGGAAATCTCCATAGAAAACCTGGTAAAGTCTCCACCACTTTACGAGGGAACGAGACTGAACGAACATTATATAACCAAAGACAAGGCGGTATGGCCTCAGTGGCTTTAGGTCCTATGGGCAAATGAAAAAAAACTACCTAGGTACTTCCAAAGAGGAGGTACCTACTCAATTCGACTGTTATTTACCTACCCAACGGTGAACGAAGGATTGTAATGTTTTTCGCTGTGTATGTATATTTCTTTGGCACGTCCTAGAGTCTAACAGGTTATCGTTAATTTTATGTGACTGGTATCGATAGATTCGTCTTCACCTGCAGAAGGTCATAGGCTATATACGAACTGCATCCCGTGTTTTAACTCGTTAAGATACAGTAGTAGTCTGTTTTTTTTTTAAATATACTTCTAACCACTTGTTTTTTATTGGTTATCTGGTTTTTTGGAGACTTTTGGAGAGAAAATTATAATCTTATAGTTTTTCTGCCGTAATGAGTTGTGAAACTGAATGTTAACCAAACTGGTTAATTCATAACCTACGTATATATTTATGGGAGCAACTATATAACAACTTTGTAGTAAATTGGAACCTTGTTGGTTGGCTAACATAATTTTATATGAACCATATCCGCTCCACAAACTATTGCGATACCCAAGATGGGTTCTATGTGACATTCAGAACACCATACCTTTATTGTTATTTAAGATCTGTGCCTATGTATGTTTTGTCCAAGTTTTCTTAGTAAATTATTTTAGTTTATAAATATTATTATTATTTATTTCTGTGCGTGCCCCTCAATGTCTTGCAGGAACTCTAAATAAAACAATTTAACAAATTGTATTGTATATGCTGCCAATCTAGAGTCGTCACATTTTTATTTATTGTTTTAATTTCGTATTATTTGTCTATTATTTAGCGGCGTGACTACGTTGGACAAAGGTGGCGTAAGAACCTTTAGCCTTACTGGACCTCTATAGCCGAAGACCGGGCTATATGGAAGGAGGGAGAGGAGGCTATTGCCCAGCAATAATAATTATGGGACAGAACGGGCCAAAATAATAATAACAATAATTAGGCAATTGAGATATACCGGAATACATACAAAAACAAGTGGATAGAAGCGAGTTCGAAAAAACCCGACTGCTAGCATCTTAATTTTTTATTTTATTTTGATATACTCAGTGTCACTCTCACGACTAAGACGAATCTATTGACACCACTCACATTAAAATACGACAAGCCGTTTAGGCTCTAGCGCGTGCTAAAGAAATATACATACTTTCATAAATAAATAATAATATGGGACAACATCCACACAAAGGTCTTCAGGTCCCAAACTAGGCAAAGCCTGTGCTATGGTAACTTAACATACTTACATTAATACATACCATACTCGAAAAACGTAACTCTCCTTCTGTCGCAGTCGGGTAAAAAACAGCGCTTCTCAAATTATAATCGACAAGTTGAAAAATATTAGAACAGGTGTTTATATTTGCATATTTAAATTAATTTACATACGCTCGTAGACATAAATAGCATGGAATAAATAAAAATAATGGCACAATAAATTATGTCCTCAGAAATCCAGACAATAGGACGAATTTTGGGTAAATATGTTTCGTATGAAAACAATTTTTCCGCAGTTAATTTTACATATATAAATATCTTACTAACAGGTTATTAAATATTTAGGAACGGCTGTTTATTGACTGAACGAGCGAAGCGTCGTGGCTTCGAGTCTGGTAAATGTTCAGATTCGGATTACTTACAGAGTATAAGTGCAGCAGATATTACGAATAAATATATGAATAGTCCTCTACACTCTGTCCTGATTGGACGTGCAAATTTATATCAAATTTAAATGTCTTTAGTCTGTCAGTTTGTATGTTTGTTTGTTTGTTATGTATGGATGTTTTACCGCAATAAATTTAATACTCGCGAACCGGTCGTAGTTTTCAAACGATCTTTGAATTATTAGATTTTTTTTAGTCGTCGGTTTTTTATTTATTTTTTATTTTTTAGTTTCTATCACAAATGAGGGAAACGATACGGCGCTATTGTGCTGAATTGAATACGGTAAGTTCAGCGAATGTGAACGAAACTATAGTGAAAACTTTCTACAATCCTAAATGTAAAAGTGAAACCTCGTATTGTTAAACATATTTTCAATCAGACGCGCGTTAATTTTCTAAATAAGATTTCTATAACCCAGTCAGAATATCTGTGCACCTCGCTGGAATGCGGCACCTCTCCCGCTTCCCCTGTCACCTCTCCGCGCACTCCCCGGTGCGACAGTACGGTTAGCACACCGTACCCAGACCGCCGATATGACGTCTCGAGCTCACGTGCACAGATATTGTGAACGGGTTGTAACATATGATTTGTTATACTAATAACTGCATTCTTCTGAACTATTGAGCATCCTACTGTAATATTATGTATGGATGTATGTTTGTTACTCTTTCACGCATAAAATACTGAACCGACTTGGATAAAATTTGGTACGAAAGCTTAGACCCTGGATTATTACATAAGCTGCATTTTATCCTGTACTAGCTGACCCGGCGAACTTCGTACCGCCTAACAGTTTATTATGTTCTCTTCTTATAAACTTTCCCTGGAGTACGACGAACATTTCAAGACCAAAATCAGCTAAATCAGCCCAGCCGTTCTCGAGTTTTAGCGAGACAAACGAACAGCAATTACTTTCTATATATAAGAAGATTAGGTAACGCAAGTAACACCGCAGGGTGCAGCTCGTAACTAATAAAGTAACTGCTTCAGGTAAGTAATGCAACTTATAGGTAACTTAGTAGGTAGCTGTTGCCCGCGGTATTTTGCTTACCTACGACAAAATTAAATATTAAAAAGATTGAAACTTTGATTTGAACCGGGTCCTAGGAGTTTTCAAAAATCCTTTCTATACTGAATAGTCAGTTAGTCAGGACTTTATATATATAGATTGAAGTGCGCGCGTGGGTATACAACGTGTAACAGAAAGGAGTGACAAAACTTAAGGGTGTTAGTATGGGAAAAATTAGAGTGTTAATTGGAAATAATACAATTCGAAAAAAAATTGGTTCTCCATACAAAAATTTGTCACGTGATCGGTCAATTTGTATGGAGGACGCAATAATTTTTATGCGTCTATAAGTATTGGCACACCTTTCTGTTACACGTTGTATAGTCTATGGAACTGTCATTGGTAAGTAAAAATTTTAAAACATGACCGCATGTAACCCCTTTCCAAGCGAATCCCGTGATCTTACGGGGTTTTTACCGTCTCCAAAAAGAAAAAAAAGGTAAGAAAAAGGTCTCATGCCAAAACTTTTTTGTTTGTGAATCTGACTTGTGACGTACTTTCCAAATTGCTTTCGTGGTAAGAGAAAAAAAGATTTACGGGATCATAATCTTGAATGACGTCAATGTAATAAAGTGACGTCAAGAAGCCCACGGGCAGAACCTTCTGTCCTGGAAAAATACAGGATTACTTGCACTAAGTATCATGATTGTTTTTTTTCCCTTTCGAATTGCTTTATTTTTTTTTTATTTGTTAAACTACCGGGCATTTAAGTTTCTTTATTACCAATAACGAAATGACTAACTACAACAAAAACCTATAGACCATACCTATAAACCATTTAACACCTACAGATAATCCAAATGCTCCTACCCATCACCAGAGGGCAGCGAGCCCAGTGTGCTAGCCGCATTACCACGCTGAATGGCAATGCTTATACGTTGGGCCAGATAAAAACCGGCATTCAGTCACGCGTCGATGAAAAAAATATAAGTTTAATAGTTTAAAATTAATAAAATACTTTAATTATAACAAAAATGTATACTTTTCGCGATTATTTCTTTATCTGTGCTATAAAAGACATTGCTTCCTACCAAATGTCAAGATTCCCTTGAGTGTCGTATATTTCCCGATTTTGACAAAATCTATGCGGGACTGACTGAAAAGTAAGTATCGTAGTTTTTACTAGGCAGCCTTTTTTAAATAATTATAAGAATAATAAATATTCATTGACCTTTAAATAACGTTCTTTGAGAACTGGCACAATACACAGAGTGTGGAGGCCAATAAGAAAGAATAAAAAAAAAAGTTCTTTACAGGCAAGTCTTGTTACATTTAAATTATGAATTACCTTAAAAAATAGTAGGTAGTTTATATTTCTCATAACATATATTTATTATATTATATATTTATGCTGTGATTTATTTCTCTAGTTAATTATTAGTAATATTTTGTATAATGGTTGATATCGTTACACCAAAACGAGATGTTTATATATTTTTTTCAAATTGGTCTAGCAGTTTATGTGACATATAAATAACATAGTGTCAAATTGAGTATCTCTTCCTTTTAATGCCAAAAGTTATGGCATTATCGCTAAAATCGATCTCTTCCAGGCAATTACTGTATAGGTACCTCTACAACGTGTAACAGGAAGGTGCGGTAACACTTAAGGGTGTTAGTCTACACATCAAATTTAACCAGCTGCGTAGAACATAATATTACATAATAAAAAAATAGGTTCTTTATACAAAAATTGGTCACGTGATCGGTCAAGTTCTATGGAGGACGCAATTTTTTTTGTAGTCAAAGAGGTTGTCTAGAGTACATGTGTAGGTACTTATATCATAATTAAAAAAATACACCTACATACTGTCACACGAAAGCTAATTCGAAACAAGTGGTTAGAAGCGAGTTCGTGAAAACCCGACTGCTAAATCATTAAAAATGTATAACCAGTATAACCAGAATAACCAGTCCTTAATAGCTCCTTTTTTGCACCCTGTGTCACTCTTAAAACTAAAACGAAGCTATTGACACCACTCACATAAAATACGACAAGCCTAAACAGCTTTAGGGCGTGCCAAAGAAATATACATACATATATACCTATATACATACACTCAAAAAACATAACCCTCCTTCTTTCGCAGTCGGGTAAAAAATTAGTAGAACCGCTTCGCTCGCTCGGTCAGTTATAAAAACACTGATATCTAATTCATATCAATGTTTTTACCTTTTGCAACACAATTCGAAGAAAGCCTTGATCGCGTCACGTATTATTAAATTAGGTTTTGTTACCGAGAACCTTTTTTGATGACGTTGTTTTCCAATGGCCAAAATAACGAAGTTTTTTTTTTCTAATTTTATTTTCGATGCGTTTGGTCTTCAATGAGCAAGGAACTTACATAAAATCTATATTGTGACAAAAATTATATAAAAAACATTATGTTTAACAATTTTTAGTAGTGATCCACCTAGTTCCTGGACAACACCACCTAATTGTCGATGTCGAGGCGGTGGGCTCAATAGCCGTGGCCTTGCCACCCACGGTGAAGCCAAGAGGCACCCGGGATGGTCCGCTCCAATACACTCCAATTTTTCCACGTAAAAAATGAGACCCTGGTCCAAGCCCAGAAGTAATGAACTTACTCAAGATCATCCTACTAATAATATTATAAATATATATATATAATAAATAAGTATGGATTTATATTTGTTACTCTTTCACGGAAAAACTGCTGAAGTTATTTGGATGAAATTTGGTACGGAGATAGCTTAGACCCTGGAGACAATACATATGCTACTTTTTATCCTGTATTGACGCGGGGCGCAGCAAGTTTAAAATAAAGATAAATCGTAAAGTCCGAGTCGAGATATAAACCCACGACCTTTACCTTGACAGGCAAGCATTCGCCCACACTTGGTTTAATTTTAGAGAATCTTAGATGACGTATTTTCTCAGCGGCCAATATTAATCAACTATATTATTTCGAAAGCGTTCGTCATAGGAATACCGTTAATAGAGATGTTATGGAGAATCAAGGTCGGACAATTTTATGGGTTCTTTGTTATGACAGTTCTATAGAGTTAGACAGGTGACGTTATATAACCTAAGTATACGCTTTCTTCGTTCGTTTGTACAAAGACATTTTTTTTATTACATTAAATGTGTTACAATGAGCCAATGACAGTTACACAGAGGTAGATAGGTGATGTTTTAACGTTATAGCTAAAAAACACGAGCTTCGTTCTCTTATTAAATTACATAGTTCTCCAAATCTGTCGAAAAAGACACCATTATGACGCAATGCAATTGTATTAGGTCCTTACGTATGAAATTGGCGTTTTGTCGTACTGGCCACTTTGATCTCGAATATCTCTTCTTTGGTTAGGGATTCCAATTTCAAATTTATACAGCTATTTATTTATACATTTGTATTTCATAAACCGTAATTCATTTGTTTTGTCCTCGTTTGGTTTTTTCTTTGCGTCACGCAGTTTACAAAATGGAAAACTTGAAATATCGCGTTAGTTACGAGTACGAGTTCCACCGTGGTACCAGTGCTGCAGAAACGTCTCGAAGGATTAATGATGTGTATGGCGGCGGTGTCGCAAAAGAAAACACAGTGCGTTTTTGGTTCCAACGTTTTCGTTCTGGAAATTTCGACCTGCAGAACAAGCCCCGTGGACGGCCGGAGACTAAAGTTGCTAATGAAGAATTGAAAGCTATTATGGAAGCAGATCCATCGCAAACCACGTCCGAGTTAGCTGCAGGCTGCGGTGTTAGTGATAAAACTGTTTTAATCCACTTGAATCAAATTGGAAAGGTGAAAAAGCTTACATTACTCAACCGGCACAATAATGAAGATATTTCAAGTTTTTCATTTTGTAAACTGCGTGACGCAAAGAAAAAACCAAACGAGGACAACACAAATGAATTACGGTTTTCGAAATACAAATGTATGAATAAATAGCTGTGTAAATTTGAAATTGGAATCCCTAACCAAAGAAGAGATATTTGAGATCAAAGTGGCCAGTACGACAAAACGCCAATTTCATATGTAAGGACCTAATTCTGAAACAATTCAAATAACGGACAGGCCCTGGAAATACCGGTTTGTGGGTTAAGGGTTTACTATGCCAAAAGGAAGTCACTATACTCATCCTTAGGAACAACTTTCAATATGGGAACAACTCTAAATACGAGACATAATAATCAGCTGTTTCATACATAAGATCGACGACCGATAAACGTTTTGTAAGAAACTGCATTTTATTTCTAGAATTCAATTTTGGTCAGTAACAACGAGTACAATAACCCCCTTTTAAAATTTCTTTATTTCGGACAACTGGAGATCTTTGTTGTTAGTACAAAAAAAAACTTTAAACCTACTTAAATTAGACCACCATATATTTGCGCGGAATGTCCTGAAAAACAATTGTTTTCACAACATGCAATGGTGAGTAAAAATCAATAGCTATTACTTCCTTTCCGTTTTTTACTAAGATTAAAGTTTAGGTGTTAGTGGAGAGGTTCCGGGAAGGCAAAACAATTGACAAAACAATCTTATAAATATTAATGTCAATATATGCTAACCCCACGCGGCGTCCCGAATAGCAGAATAAGTATTAAAAAAAATAGCTAAAGAATTGACTGTTCGGCGGTACGAAGTTCGCCGGGTCAGCTAGTATATAGCTATTATAATAAACACCCAGACACAGGTCAAACAGACATGTTCATGCGCACAAATTATGCATAATACAGTTATTAATGCAGTTCATACTAACTAGTACCTAATTGTTCAGAAAACTTGACCCGCCGTGCTTTAGACAAATTTCATTTATAATGTCGACCGAGATCTTTCGAACCTTCAGTTATCCGCAAGCCTTCGTACGGTAAAGACGTTTATTCGCGCTGGATAAATAACATTTACTAAACTACACAGATATACTAGATTTACATTTGATTTTGAAAGCGTAAATAAAATTATAGTGTTATATAAATAAAATAAATAATTTGAAAAATTAATTTAAAAAAATTCAAAAATATTATATTTAATTATTAATTAAAAAATTAATAATTGTGTGATTGTTACGTGAGTTTGTGTATTGATAAGGGTAAGTTTTATTTTTAAGTATTTTTGAACTATAATAAGTAATAAACAATATGTGTACAACGCGTAAGAGAATGTTTACTTAAGAGTGTTAGTCTACCAATCAAGGCGAATTAATTGTAGAAGAAAATTTTGCAATATTCGAAAAAAAAATAGGTTCTTCATTAAAAAATTGGTCACGTGATCAGTCAAGTTGTTTGGAGGACGCAATAATTATTATCTTGAATTTTGCAAAATTCTGTTGTACAATGGGTTTACTTTGGTGGGATGGTACTTACAACCTTAAGTATTGTCACACCTTGCAAATATAAAAATGAACCCCTATTTCTCCTGGTTACGCTATAATATAATTAGAGAACGACTTTACCGATTTAATCCTTTTTTACCCGACTGCGAAAGAATTAGGCTTATGTTTATCCAGTGTATGTATGTATATTTCCTTGGCACGCGCTAGAACCTAAACGGCTTGTCGTATTTTTATGTGAGTGGTGTCAATAGATTCGTCTTAGTAGTGAGAGTGACACTGGGTACATTAAAACTAAAAACAATAGAACATAAGGATGATAAACAGGTTTAACGATTTACCAATCGGGTTTTTTGGAACTCGCTTCTAACCTCTTGTTTAAATGTGTACTTTGTAGAAGGTACATTAAAAAATTTAAGAAAATTACGCAGACACTTAAAAAATTTAGAGAGGCCGAATGCCGAGCCGATATGTTTTCTCGACTTAGGCTTAGACTTACATACACTGTTGCGCTCGAGGTTCGCCGGGTCAGCGAATAACTAATAATCTTAAGTAATTTTCTCGCAATAAACGCGTTTAATTTACATTCCAAATTATTAAGTTAAGTTTTTTAATACAAGTCAAATTGATAATAATTCAACTTAACGTGAACAAATATTCTAAATTCAAGTCGTGTTGGGAATGGAACCTGAAAGAGCCGGCTCTCCCGCAACAAAATGAAATATAAAGAACTTTTAAACTTTGAACCCCTATTTCACCCTATTAATGATTTGTATTTCCCAAAGTTTTTTCCTAGTACGCCCTCACATCCCATAACAAATACGCCCTTTAAATTTCATGTCTCTGAGTAAGTTAAGGCTCTACTTTGATTCCTAGATAATATCAGTCAGTCAGTCATTCAGGACTTACTCTTTTATAAATAGAGTAAAAATCTAAAATAAAATAAAAATCTTGACTTACAGACTGACTGATATTTTATACATAGAATTCAACGTAAAGCCTAAACCGCTAAACCTAGAGACATGACATTTGGAGAGTGTATTCATTACGGTGTAAGGGTATATATACACAGAAAGGATTTTTGAAAATTAAACTCTAAGGGAGTCAAATGAGGGTTCAAAGTTGAAACTTTTATTTATAAAATATTATGCCGCCATTATTATGGGTGTCAGCTACTAGTATAGCACTTATAACTTACACGACGTGTTAGTCTATACTTAAGGGTTAGTCTACCCTTCAAAGTGAACCCATATGTAGAACAACATTTTGGAAAATTAAAAATTAATGTGTTAAGGGTAAAAACAATGTTTACAAGATGTAACAGAAAGGTGTGACAATACTTAAGGGTGTTAATCTACACATCAAGGAGAACTCATTGTAGAAATAAATTTTTGGAAAATTAAAAAAAATATTTGGTACTCAGTCAGTCATGTGTTGGGTCAAGGTGTATCTAAGACGCATTTTTTTTTAAATAGAATATTGCAAAAAGTTTATCTTTATATTTTGATGGGTAGATTAACACCCTTAAGTATTGTCACACTAAGAGTCTACTACGTCAAAATAGAGTTAATAGAATTGAATAGAATATTTATTTATTACGTCATTAATATGATAATATGTTTTACCTTGAGAATGCAATTACATTATTATTATGCATGCATTTTATTAAATAATATAAAATTAATTATCTATTAAATTATTATATTTATTATTCATTAATATACGATAATTATAATTAAAGAATATTCTAGCAAAATGAAAATTATCTAAGTATATGTTATAATTGTATCTATATTACACAGAGTATGCGGTTGGGGGTGTACTAAGCTGAAAGGGGGTCATTATACTCATCCTAAGCTACAACTTTCACTATAGGACCAACACTTAATTCGAGAAAAAAATCAGTTGTTTCATACATTTTGTCGACGACCTATAAACTTTTTGTATGGAACAGCTGATATTTTTTCTCGAATTCAGAGTTAGTCCCATCCCATAGTGAAAGTTGATGCTTAGGATGAGTAAAGTGACCCCATTTTGGCTTAGTACACCCCTCACCGATAACCCCGTTTAAAAGAGTAAGTCCTGAGAATCAATGCAGTCAGGCGTTACTTTACGGAAATCCATTTAAATAAGATGTTGTAAAAAAGGATATCTAGTATTTTCCCGTTTTGTTTTGATGTCAGCGTGGGAAATAGGAAAATATTTTTTGTTTTTATGGTGTGGTTCCTTCTAACCACCTCTAGGAATCAACGCAGAGCCTGGACATAAATTTGAAGGGAGTATTCCTTTAATTTATTATTCCCTTTAGGGTGTAGGGGTGAGCCTATCTACTAAGAAAGAATTTTTGAAAATTCGACCCCCAAAGCAAAATATAAATTATTTTTAGTTAAATGAGGGTCCAAAGTATGAAACTTCTTTGGCAAAAAAATTGAACAAAAAGATGTTTCAAACTTCCAAACCTCATTTAATTTTTATTTCAAAATTTTAATATTTTTGCAATCTTTTAAAAGAAGTTTGCATTTTAGGAATTAAAGTTATAATATGTTGTTGTATGAACATTTATTAGTAATAATTAGTTATTACCAAACAATGTATTGCTTCGCAACGAAAAGTCCGAATCTTAGTTTCAGAGTTCCGTACGCAAAGGGTAAAAACGAGACAATATTACTAAGACTTCGCGGACCGTCCGTCCGTTCGTCTGTCAGCAGCCTGTATCTCATGAGCCGTGATAGCTAGACCGTTGAAATTTTCACATATGATGTATTTCTGTTGCCGCTATAACAACAAATACTAAAAACAGAGTAAAATAAATATTTAAGAGGTAAAACATAATACTTATTTATTTTCAGCTTTTTTTCAATTTAATTCTGACACAGTAATATTACCTCATGTTTCGTAAAAAGGGGTTACATAATACATACCCACACAACAAACGTGATTTATGTTGTTTTTTGCTCTTTATTATTTACGACAATAGGTGGAAACTTGAACTAATCTAGTATAGATTACAGCACGGAACCCTTAGTGCGCGAGGCCGACTCGCGCTTGGCTCATTTTTTCATGTATATTTAACGAATATTCAGTGTCATGCGACATCTGGACTTTGTTATAATTTGTTGTTTTTACTAAAGAATGTATTGCTTATGCTTATTATATGCTTCGAAACAAAATGCAAAAGTTGATTTAAAAAAAAAACAAACATAAATAAAGTTGACAGTAGCGTGTTCGTCTGCAAAAAATATGCCTACGATAATTTTATTTACATTTCCCATCAATTCGTACACATACGGATGTCTCACCCATCCGCCAGCAGTTTAAGTGCGAAATAACGCGCGAAAAATACTAATATTAACTTTATATCTAACTAAATTAGCATTACTACGCGACTTTCTTCTCGTAAAGGAAGAAACTATTCTAGTTTGTTTATGCGGAAATATATGTAGTATTGTTTTAGACAAACACGGCCTAAAGTTGGACCTTTATAAGGCATCAGTGAGCCGTGGCCAATACTGAGAGGCCCTATACAATAAAAATAAATAAAGTAAAAAAGCCTTTATTCAACAAAAGTTGCTAACTTGACTGGCCGGTTGGTAGCAACCCTGCCTTCTGCGCCGCTGGCGGGTTCTATCCCCGGACACGTGTCGGGACGTGTCTGGGTGTTTATTATATATATAAGTATGTATATCAGTGATCAGGTTACCATAGCACAGGCTTTGCTTAGTTTGAAAGCTGAAGACCTTTGTGTGGATGTTGTCCCGTATTATTATTATTATATTATTAATTATTTTGGAATGGACGAGACATGCCAGAGACAGAAAATTATGGAAGACATTAGCGGAGGCTTACGCCGAAGAGGCTACCACTGCAATTGACAAAACCTAACATAGTGTTACACAGAATGTATTAAACTTCTCATTGACATATTGAGTTTAATGAAAGACTTGCTGAATGTTATAAATTATATTTATATGTATTGAATTTTACGTAGTGGAAATAAATGGTTTTTTTATTAATTTTATAATTATTTTGATCTCAATTAAATATAGTTTTTTTAAGATATGTAAATAATTATTGTTTCAATATTTCACGGATTGTTCATTCATTTCAAAATTCATCCAGTCAATTGGCTCTTTCGTAGATTTTGTCGACGAACGATTAACTTTTTCTATGGAACTTAATAGGTGATTTTTTTTCTCGAATTCAGTGTTGGTTCCCCTTTCGGCTTAGTACCCCTAGTAAACAACCACAACGAAGGTAAAACAGCGCGCAACACTAGATTTAAAACAAAACATATAATCGTTCAATAACTTATCGATTTCTTCATTTCAATGATTTGTATTCACAAGGTCAACAGTTCGCAGAACCACTAGTTTTATATAATATATACCGCTATTACGGAATAATAAATAAATGCATAACAATTACATATGTATCACTTCGAGTATGCAAACACACAAAGTTCTTGGTCAAGAGAAGGTCAGAATTATCTCGAAAGTGGCGACTACCTGGTGCATTAATAAATTGAGGTCACTTTTCGGAAATAACTTTACAATGTCAATTTAAAACCGTCCCCCAAAACGAATCAGTCAAGTGGGTGTTGAGAAATATGCAAGGGTTCCGCAGCATTATGTCAAAGTTTATTTTCAAACTATAATTATGACTTCATACATAAAATTTAGTTTCTGTTTACTCGACAGTGATATTAGCAGGCTTTTATTTTTCGAGTATATGTATGTATGTATATTTCTTTGACACGTCCTAGAGCCTAAACGGCTTGTCGTATTTATATGTGAGTGGTGTCAATAGATTCGTCTTCACCTGCAGATGTTCATAGGCTTTATTAGCTGCATCCGGAGATTTTTCTTGTGTTGATACATTGGTCTAAAGTTCTTGTAATCGGGTATTTTTAAGTTACTTTTAACCACTTGCTAACCGACTTCAAATTAGGAGGAGATTCTCAATACGTTAGAATCTTTTTTATTATAAGTACGTTCCCCTAAAACTTATACATGCCTAGACCGATATGTAAAAAACTTCTTTCGTTGAAAGGTAATTGTATAAAGGACTTGTTACATTTTCGGCCAGAACTAGAAAAAAATACTGAAGATGTGGTGCAAAAACTGTGTATTCATGAAAAATGCGTCAGTCGCTTCCTTCGTTGTGTACAAAAATATCTAAATTCTGTGAATTGTAGTGAATTAAGACATCTCTGGAAGATTTATTTATCCTAGGTTGACTCCAATGGTCACATTAGTCTATAAATTATACCGCACGTCACAAACGTCAAAATTGACAGAACAAAAAAGCGTAAATCATGTCTTCAAGTAAATAACATAGAAATATTTTGATTCAAAAATAATTTTTTACACTGAGATAAGTTACGTTATTTTGAATTTGGTTGATATATTAAAATTTTATTAAAGAACGTATTTATTCATGTACACTGTCCTCGTGGTCAAGCCTGTTATTTGAATCGTCTCAGAAATACAATTGCATTGTGCCTAAATGGCCGCTTTGTCATAGAATTCCGACCATAATGTCATTAAATTAGAATTGTTCAATACAAAATATGTTAATAGTAAAAATACTCCCTATATGGCTAGAAATTTTTCAAAAAATAATCTAAATTATTTTAACCATTTGTTTAACAAAGATTATATGAAAATAAAAGCAGAAATACTAATGACTAGTAACGCAGACGCAAGAACGAGGATTTTACATGATGCTTTGTTATATTATTACAACATAGCTTTCCCAAAAATAAGTAAACAAGTAAAAAATATTCAAAAACAATGGTCAACTGTAGGTATAGAAAATAGTAAGAAAAATTTAGTTAAAATGGAAATTCTTCAAGAATTTGACCCTAGCGCAACGAGAAAATTAAAAATTAAGAGGTACAGGAAAATATTGCGTAAAACTATGGTCGTAGCAAAGAAATTACAATATAGAGATAGAATTAAAAAGTCAAAGAATAAAATTAAAGAATCTTGGACTATTATTAATGAACAGGCAGGTCAAAATAAGCGACGCGATAGAAGTACTAGAATAAAATCAGTGAAAAACGAAAGCGGAGAAGATGTATCAGAAGCTAAAAAAATTGCTACTATTTTTAATGACTTTTTTTGCAACATAGCTCATAAGTTGACTTCCAATCTAGAAATTGACGGGGATAATTGCAAAAAGTATTTAGATTACGGTAATAGGCCATTGACATCTATCTCATTTGGACCAGTAGATTATAATGAGCTCAAAAAGGTAGTAGGTAACATGAAACAAAAACCTACATTAGATATTTATGATATAAGTACTAAAACTTTACGAAATCTAATAATAAACAACGATAATTTATTCGAATTAATATTCATTTGCGTAAATTCATGTTTAACGGACGGAATATTTCCTGACGTATTGAAACCGGGTAGGGTCATTACACTTTTAAAAAAAAGGGATACCGATAATATTAGTAACTATAGACCTGTATGCATTTTGCCAGCTTTATCAAAAATTTTAGAAGCTATTATTAAATCAAGAATTGTCAAATACTTTGAAAAAAATAATTTATTTACAATGTCACAGTTTGGATTCAGAAAAGGCCGCTCAACAGAAATGGCTATAAGAAAAGTGGTATATTATATTCTTGAATCCTTGGATAAGTCAAATAAATGTGCCAGTGTCTTTTGTGATCTTTCAAAAGCTTTTGATTGTTTGAGGCATGATATATTGATTTTAAAAATGAAATATTACGGATTTCAATGCCCTGTATTAAATATGATGATAACTTATTTACAGAACCGTAGTCAAATTGTCTCTGTAAATGAAGAAACTTCTACAGAGGGTACGATGTCAATTGGTGTACCACAGGGCTCTATTTTAGGGCCAGTCTTGTTTTTGATTTGTATTAATGATATAACCAACGCATTGCCGAGTTGGGCTCATATAAATTTATTTGCAGATGATACACATGTGGGTATCAGAGACAAATGTAAATTTAATTTAGACGATAAAGTTAATGCAGTTATGGAATTGTTAAAGGAATGGTTTGACGCAAATGGTATTATTCTTAACTCTGATAAAACCATATCAATGCAGTATCAGTCAAGGTTGGGTATTTTTGGGAATTCTATTACTAAAACAAATATATTTCTAGGTTATACAATTGATAACACTATTAGTCATAAATCTCACATCGATAAAATTTGCAACAAAATGGCAAGTGGTAATTATGCTTTATTTAAACTCAAGCCATTATTAGATAAAAAGTCACTCATCTCTGTCTATTATGCATACGTTCATTCTATAATAAGATACGCTATAACTGTTTGGGGAAACGCTAAAGATATCATAAAAGTTTTAAAATGTCAGAAACAATCTATAAGAACAATGAATGGTTTGAAAAAACGTAGTCCTGCGAGAATACACTTTAAAAATGATAAAATAATGACAGTTATATCACTTTATATTTATAGTAGTTTATTAGAGGTACACGAGGATACGAAAATACCGGAAAAAAGAATTTCACGTAATAATAAAAAAGGGCGAGTCCTGCCTGTCAACAGATTATCTAAGTGTAAGAAACAGGGACTTTACACCAAAATATTAATGTACAATAAATTACCAAATAGCGTGATGGAACTCAATTTTAAAATATTTAAACAAAAATTAAAATATTTTTTTGAAAGAAATCCTTTTTATAAACTCAGTGAATATATGTCAATGCAGCTTGTGGAATCATCGTTCTTGTGTGATGAACAACAATTACAAAATGTTAGTAATAGGTAAAGAAATAAATGACAATGTAAATGTATAATATAATAACTATTTGTTCTTAGAACTATAAAAGTATTTATAAGTTAAGTTTATTTTTAAAGTAATTAATAATTAAAATGTAACAAGACTTGCCTGTAACGAATGTTATTTAAAGGACAATAAATATTTCTTATTCTTATTCTTATTCTAAGCCACAGTTAGTATTGAACAAAATATATTTTTTAAAGCTAACTGATTTATTCTATGTCAAAACTGCCACTTTGGCACAATGCAATTGTAATTCTGAGACGATTCAAATAACAGACTTGATTACCTGGCCGGAGTTCCATACAATTTTGAAACCACTCTTTTTGTGAAATGTATCCAGTACTTAGGTTATTTTTTTTTTATAAGGCGTATGTAAATGTATAAATTTGTTGTTAGACACTGGTTAAACAAGGTATTGTGGCTGTCTGTTATCGCCATACAAGTGATAGCCGCGGATTTATATAAAAAAAATAATCAAACTTCTCAATACTTACATCATTTACATTAAATTTATTTCATATTTTTTTTACAATATCTTAAATTTTTAACGATAATGGATAGACAAATGAAAAATAACGTACTTCCATTTTTTATTTTATTCAGAATCAAATACTTAGATATTTTTCAATATATAAGAAAATTCAGCATAATGTAAAAAACGATGTCATTAATTGTCTGTATTTTTGTTGTTTGTTTTGGTGTGTTTCACAGATGACAGATATAATACGAGTAATATTTTATTTTGGTGGCATCTGACGGTCTCAACATAAATACGAGATTTTTTTCATCGGTTTTCTGTATATTATTCGGAAGAAAGTGGATATAAAAATCTGATATTTTTAGTATGAACTCTTCATTACAATATCTCGAAATGGTTTTTGAATTTCCATCACTTTTGAAAAATGAAATGTTTTCAATTGTAGAAGTAAGACTCGATTCGGACAGACAGACAAACGGATGGACTGAGCAAAAAAGAGATTCTTGTAGTAACTACGGAACTCTAAAATACAAATATTATGTAAATAATTTCGTCCCTAAAATAACTTCGGTTGAATAATTAAACCTTAATAACATAAAACTAAGAACAAAGAAATAATTATATGCACGTTTCAAATTAATACTTAGTGTGTGTATGTGTGTGAGTGTGTTTATTTGTGACACAATGATGCTCCAGAACGGATAAACCGATTTTGATTAGGTTTTTTTTATTTGAAAGGTTAGACTTCTTAGTTCTGTTTAACGGACTAATATAAGGTAGAAATTCCACGGACTTGTACTAAAAGCTTTGCGTCGATTTTTATTGTGCGAACTGCCAGGTTGTGGAATTGACTGCCGAGTACTCTATTTCCCGATAGATTTAATCTCGGTCTCTTCAAATCGCGAGTGAATCGGTTTCTTCTAGGCAAGCGCGCTACATCCTAGACCGCATCGTCGCTTTAGATCAGGCCCTTGACCGCAGGGCAAGAAAAAAATAGACCCAAGATGGCCGCTTCATGTCCCACAACATGGCGGATCACATGTTTTTAACATAACTCCCTGATTATGAGTATCAAATGAAATGATACAATTTCAATGGCATGAAGACCCTTTCTAACAAAAATAAATCAAATCGTTGAAATAAAAATTGATTATTTGTCCTTGACTATTGGAAGTGATCATTCACTCTGTATGAGAGCCAATACAATTAGTGATTGATTCACCTTCACTGTCCTTATACAGAGTGACCTCTCGCATCGGGAGCACATCAAGGAGACTGCGTTATTCGCATAATGATACATATAATATAGAAGACGTGATAATATAAATAAAAATCTATAATAAAATTAAATAAATGTTTTTGTTTTTTTTGCTTTTATTGCAACTGCAATTTTTACATACATAAAAGAGTAGGTAAGTTCTGACTGACTGATATTTTCTAGGAATCCACGGAGAGCCTAAATCGCTGAACCTAGAGACATGAAATTTGTATGGTGCATTCATTATAGGGTGTAAGGGTGTAATAATAAAAGAATTTTGGATATTCAACCCCTAAAGAGTTCAAATGGGGTTTCAAAGTTAGAAAATTTTTATATTTCATTTTGTCGCGGGCAACGATATGGTGATAAAGTTTCATCTGTCCTCTGTGCGATCGTTAGTTGTCTGCTGTATGTATTATTGTCTACCGTGGCTTATTTGTTTTATTTTACTATCATATATTATTATACTATTTTTTTATAGGCACTTGCCCCATTAAAAAAAAAATACGTGTGTCACTCGGACACTGTGCGGTAAAGCTATTGCATACACATACGTCAAGTCGCACGCGCACAAACGCCGTGCCGAACTGTAACGACGTTAGACGATGCACGGCTTTCAACGTCCATCGCTGTGCCGGTCGGAGTGGGGGGAATTAGGTTTATTTTCGTTACATAATTATAAAAAAAGCTATGCAATAGCTTAAAAAAATGTAAGTATATGTTTCTGTTTCACTTTGTATACACTTACTTAAATTAGAACACACCGGCTCAAGGTGTTGTAACCAAAGAGTCAAGTGATCACTCTGCCCTTCACAAATGCTTACACGACGAATATACTTAAATAATTATTAAATATTATGTAAGAATTAAGCACGTATGACCTTTTTTTATAAATAACTAGCTGACCCGCCGTACTTCGTACCGCCTAACAGTTATGTATGTTTGCAACCTTTCCTGGCGTACGACGAACATTTCAAGACCAAAATCAGCTAAATCGGCCGAGCCGTTCTCGAGTTTTAACGAGACAAACTAACCGAATTGTAGCTATCGGGAAATAGAGAACTCGGCAGCGAATTCCACAACCTGGCTGTTCGCACAATAAAAGTAGACGGAAAGCGTTTAGTACTCATCCGTGGAATCTCTGCCATGTACCGGTGGCGTCTTGCATTATCTCTTCTAGTCCGATTGTCGAAAGGGGATGGGGGAATGAAATTATGTAATTTGTGACCGTCTCACAAATATAGGATCGGTTAGGGGTGTACTAAGCCGAGAGGGGGTCACTATACTCATTCTAAGGAACAACTTTCACTATGGAATCAACTCTGAATTTGAGAAAAAAATATCTTTTCATTATGTTTACGAGCGATCAACATTTTGTATGGAACAGCTGATTTATTTATTTAGAATTTAGGTTTAGGTTAAAAGTTAATTTTATCTTACACAGCTATACATTTGACCACAATGAAAGTCAGCGATACTGTAGCCCTAGATGGAGCATGCCTAGTCTGGAATACACTGGCTCTCAAGGAAGTCTGTCGGAACACACCGACAGTCGACAGCGGCCGATTAGTGGCCGTAATGAAGTCGCTGAACAAGTTAATAAAAAACTATCTTAGATCGATTATAAAAGAGCTTAGTTACATTATGGGTATTGCCTGATGTAAAGCAACGATTCGATATAAGATTTAACACGCTAACTTAGAATCCACCCCGATTTACTCGGAACTATTAAATAAATAAATTACAGATATCGGCAAATAGCTAGTCCTACAATCAGACAGTTCGCACAATAAATGCCACAAAGCGTGTACTTATACACAGTAAAAGACATTTTTTATATGTAAGTAAATCTCATAATTATACATATTCTTAAATGCGTCTCACGTTTTTATGCAGTCATATTATGATTGTTTCGTCAAATTACATGTATTTGCGCAGTTTTAGTAAAAAACTATATAAATTATGGCAATTTTATTATAATAAAGCGATATAGGATACATTTTCTCATAGTTACAAAGGTTATATCAAAAAAACGTGTGGCTATAGAAAAAAATATTTAAATATGTTTTTTTCTGCACATACCTACAATAAAATTAATAGGTATGTACCTATCATGTACAGGGTAGTAGTAGTATACTGCTAGGGGTGTACTAAGCTGAAAGGGGGTCACTATACACACCCTAGTTAACAACTTTCACTAAGAGACTAACTCTATATTCGAGAAAAGAAAATCAGCTTTTTTATAAATTTTTTCGACGATGAATTCAACTTTTTTATGGAACTACTGACAAAACCTACTGGAGCGATTTAAAAAATTCATTCGGCATTATAAAGTTAACAAACACAGGTTATAAAAAATTAGAGATCCTCGGGTAATGTCGTGGAGCCCATCTAGTATCATTATATTTCTGGGACTATAAGGCTGTAAACACAGGCAGGTTTCTTGCTTGGCGCTTAGACCCTAAGGAGAAGTTCTTTTAGAGGATCGCTGACCCTTCACTGTTTTCGTGTTTCTGATACAAGTCTTTCTTTCTAGGGCCTACCTCTTTTCACCCCCTAAATTGTAACGTAAATTATATTTATTTGTTTATTTACATATTAACGATATAAATGTCAGAATAAAATAAAACGGTAAAGCGTATTAAATAATGTGTTAGCTATGTGAAAAAAAAAACGGTTGGAATCGGACAACATTAAGAGGTAGGAAACAGCTTTATCTTATTGTATGGACAAGTTGGCGGTCTATAACTGTCTTAAGGAATATCTAGAGCTTATTATTTTTCTTTATGTTAGTATTGACCTTCTCGACACGTGTTTCGGCCGATGTTGATTCTAAGCGTTCGCTTTCCACCTTGCTAACAAAACATCTTATTAGAAAAGAATGGATTTTCGCAAAGTAATATTTCTGCATTGATCGCTTAAAGCCTCGTTTGTCACTTTTGTAAAAGCAAAGTTGTGTATAGCTTACTTTACCTTTTTTTACTTACTTTCGTGGGAGCCGCACTGCGAGCTTGGAGTTTAGCCACCTTGCTTCCTAGGAATGCAAACCACTGGGCTCTAGGCGCGTAGCAAGCTACCTGCCTGTGCATTCCTAGCCTTAGTAAAACCAACGTTGTACAATGTTCGCGACAGGCCGCACTGCGAGCTTGGAACCTAGCCACCTTGCTTCATAGGAATGCAAGCCACTGGGCTCTAGGCGCGTAGCAAGCTACCTGCCTGTGCATTCCTACATAGTAAAACCAACGTTGTACAATGTTCGCCACCAGCCGCACTGCGAGCTTGGAGCTTAGCCACCTTGCTTTCTAGGAATGCAAGCTACTGGGCTCTAGGCGCGTAGCAAGCTACCTGCCTGTGCATTCTTAGCCTAAGTAAAACCAACGTTGTACTATCTTCACGAGAAGCTGCACTGCGAGCTTGCTTCAAAGGAATGCAAGCCACTAGGCACTACCTAGGCTACCACTAAACTACCTGCCTGTGTGTTCCCAGCCTAAAGCGAAGTAGTTATAGTTTTTTTAGTGTGAATAACCTCTATAGACCCACCATAGACTAACATCGTTAAAATAGAGTATCAAATATTTGTTTTCTTACGATCGTTACTATGTATCTAACTTAAAATTTGACTAACATACATACATACATACTTGGAATTTAATTAGGTTTACTTAAATTTGTATACAACATAGCTTAGTTTAAGTTAAACCTAAGTAAGTTCAAGCTATGTACGAATGTTATTTAGTAATTATTTTTTGGTAAAAAGTTTACAAAATATGGTTGTTGTTCTAAAATAAAACATTTATTGACAATTTTTTTAAAATAACAATTTTTTTTTTTCGAAATGTTGTAATTTCCAATCGTTCCCATGTAAATAATATTTTGTAGATATGAAATGGTCTATAGGTAATCTATCTGATATATTTTTAGTTTTTAGTCAGATATTTAGTTGTTCGTAATAGTTAATATAATTACAGCACATTACTATCTTTATATATATATAAATAAAAAAAAACGAACAGCAATTGATTTTTATATAATATATAACAGCTGCCCGGTGAGCTTCGTACCGCCTAACAGTTATACATGTTTAAACCTTCCCTGAACCTTCACAAACGTTTCAAAACCAAAATCAGTTATATTAAATCGGCCCAGCCGTTCTCGAGTTCTAGCGAGACAAACGAACAGCAATTGATCTTTATATATAAGAAAAAAATACTATTTTTGTTTATTGCCGTTATCTAATGTTATGTAGTTTATCAGATGTATAATATTATATTTTACATGGCAGGTTCTTCATTCGGTTCCTTCACTGTTAAAACAATTGGCAATTAATTCTAATACCTACTTATCAAGATATCGAACCCGTACTTACTCATTCAAGATGCAAGACATTTACGTAAGAGGTTTTTTAACTTACGGATGTTTTATTAAACTATGCAAGCACTAACTGGAGGATATTCGATTACCCCCTGGGAACATTACAATCTTCCGGGATAAAAAGCCAATGTGTTAATCCTGGGTATAAGCTATGCTGGTGCGCCAAGTTTCGTCGAAATCCGTTCAGCCGTTTGAGCTTGAAGGAGGAATAAATACACACACACACATTCAATCATTTGCATTTATTTATAATAATACAGGGTTATCGTCTAGGGGTGCACTAAGCCGAAAGGAAGTCACTATAGCCATCCTAAGGAACATTTTTCTATATGCCGCTAGACGCACTGTAGAAAAGATAAAAAGACATAAAAAGAATAAAAAAATGACATAAAAATAAAAAGATTCCGACGAATTGAGAATCTCTACATTTTATCATTGGAAAATAGAAAAGAAAAAATGACATAAAAAAGACATACATACAATCCGTCGGAATACTTTTTTTTATAAAAAAAAGGATTCCGACGGATTGAAAATCTCTTCATTTCACCATTGAAAAACAAAGGAAAGATAAAAAGGACATAAATAAGGAAAAAAAGACTCCAACGAATTGAGAATCGTCATTATATAAAGTTAGATAACATATATGAGTATTTATCATTCAGTCAAAATCAAACTTTATTAATTGCTTCCGAGAATTCAATGTCGCAAACGCAGGCCTAAGTATAGTTAAAGAATGACCTCAGATCGTGTACAATCTAATATAATAGAAAAATAACATTAACTAAGTAAATATTTAGTGAGCACTGACCGTACAAGAGTATGTAAACTACATACGCGCCGCTAATGTGCTTTGTTTATATGTTGTTTGTTTTGTTTGTAAGCTTGTTAGTAGGCTTTGATCGCGTAGTTATATGTCGTAGGTACTGTACAGTAATAGTTCTTAGTATCTAACCTGTTCTTGTTTTGTTTTCTTTTGCTTTTGTGTTTTAATACATAGAAACGTTTTTGATAAACATGTCAACATGTCAAGTACACTATGTATGAACATAGTGTACCGGAGTGTAAAATAAAACTATCTTAGTAACGCGCAATTGACGAATTTACAAGTAAGTATATTGTAATATTTCATGTAACAACTGGTTTCTTTTCAATTTTACTTGTTCAAAAGGTTTTCGTTAAAAAACCTTTTTAAAAAAAATGGCGCTGATAGAACTTTATCAGTTATTTCGATTTAAAAATCAATACTCTTGATCGTATTTGACAAAATTTACATTATTTTTCATTTTAAAAATTATTTTTCAAATCGCTCTAACAGTCTTTAAGATTAATCAGGTACATAACAAACATAAAAAAAACAGGTTCGAATCGAGTACCTCCTCTTTTATTGGATGTCGGTACAAATATAAGGTTTGAATATTCATACAGAACGTTTATATTTGCAACTTTATAAATAGGATTACCTATTTATGGACAGCTATGTGGGGTCCCATTAATTTTTTTCCGTCTCAGTTTTTGGTTTTTTAGAATATAAAAAAAATCGATACTATGGCATTATAAAAAAATACTAATAGGTAATAGATTAATATACAAAGGTGCGACATTTTTAACATTCTTTATAGTTTACGAAATGGTCCAAAAACGTCGAAAGCAACATATTCTAAAAGTTTAATTCCGTCGTTTATTAACGCCCGACGCAAAAAAGCAACGCGATGTTATAACTTTGACGAGTCTGTGTATGTGTCTGTCTGTGACATCGCTGCTCATATAAAAGGGAAGAACCGATTTTGATTAAATTTTTTATTTGAAAGTTAAATTAGTCGGGTACCTTGGGTCGTACGAAATTGTAGAATAATAAATTCTACACGGTCACCGAAATAGATAAATGGTCACCAAAAAAGTTGTTGGCGAAAGTATTCTGAATGTCAAAAAAAAACGGCCTGAACCTACTGGGGACCTTGTTGCCGAAATAATTCGGAGTGTCATAATTTGGTGACCGTTAATCCGTTGTTTTGGTTTATTTTTCCATATCAGCGCTTCCATATCGTTTTAACCAGCATTGTGTTGAGTTAGATACCGATTTGAGACAGAAATATTATTGTAATACACAGTACACTGTTGTTATCTGTGACAAATAAAGTTTTATACTATTCTATTCATTTTAGGAACCAAAAAATATTTTTGGTGACCGTTTAAATTATACGCGAATAATTTTCCACTAGGCGTCCGTTTCACGTATGTTTTTGCGATTATGTTTGCTAATTACATTTGCGTGTGTATATAATATACACAATATGTACCTATGTACGTATATACACACGTGAGGTCTTGTGAAGAGTTAGAACAAACATTAAGACACGTGATAAACATGGCGTGAACTCTGTTTAAACGATTTAGTCGCGATTTGTTGCTAATTTAATTTATACTCCCATATATGAAATGATGCGAAATGGAGTACCGCTTGATACGGACTTAATGTCGTATATTCCAGGAGTTAAAAGAAACGAGGTTATTGACACAAAGTAATTATGCTATCGAATGAACGAACGAGGGAATGATTGAATGAATGAATGAAAATACTAGTTAGCTGTCAACCGCAGCGTTGCCCGCTACAAAATGAAACATACGTAAAGAAGATAAAAGCCCTATATATCTCTCCTTTATGCTAAATTTACTTATTACACCCCTACACGCTATAATGAAATGAATTTATTTATTTCTCCGTAGAAATAATAAATATGCTCTTTGATGCGTCTCGTATACAATCTATTATATAAAATTAATTACTGATACGTTTATCTCGCTAATATTTGAGAGCGGCTGGGCCGATTTAGCGGATTTTGTTTTTGGGATGATTGTTATAACTAACGGAAGCTTTATTATATATAAGATTTTATGTTTATTTACATATATAACTGTTTGGCGGCACGAAGTCCGCCGGTTCAGCTAGTTTTACATTATAAAATAATAAGTAATATAAGATATAAGACACCCTCCAATTTCTATCTTTCTAGATTCAGCGGATATTCAATATATCGAATATCAACCAGTCAGACTGACTTACTGATACTCAATATGATATTCGACTGGATTACCTATATAGACCACTTAAGTACTATGTAGTTTATTAAAACACAAAAGCAAAGGGAAAAAAATCATTCACAGCTATAAAAACTAATCTAATAATAATCCCCCAATAGAAGGGAAAGTTCCAAGAATGCTGGCAGCATTGCTACGTTGAATGGCAATGCTAAATTTTGACCAAAATAAGAGCCAGCGTTCTGGTCACATGACGCTTCCCGTAGAAGTTTTAATATTTCGATTTTTTTTAACATTTGAATGGAAGAAAAATTTTAAATATGTATTTTTACGATCGCCGTGGTCTGGTGGCGAGCATACTTGCTTCGAGATCCGACGGTCCGGGGTTCATTTCCCGGTTGAAGCAGGTGTTCGAACGATGAGTTTGAACATCTGTCTTCGAGTCTCTGGGTGTCTTTGTGCGTGTGTTTGTGAATGTTGCATGATATCCCCGACACAGAAATACTAATGGGGAGCTATGAGTGTGAAACGTTATTATTATTAATTTATTTTTGTTCTAGAGAGTGCAATGGTGCCCCGGCCGGTATCCCCTCCATCCCGTGGGCCCCTCATTCCGCAGTTCTTCGCGGGCAGATCCATCTTCATCACAGGAGCCACTGGCTTTATGGGCAAGGTACGGATATATATATTTTCTTTTTAACTGGCTTCCAAAAAGGATTTTGTAAGTTGTTATTTATTTTAATTTTTGATTTTGACCGCATCTCGCCTTCACGTGTCGTGTTTACGTAATTGGTCCCGGGTTCGATCCCCGGACAGGTTAAAAAACATTTGCGTGCATGAACATGTCGGTTTGACCTGTGTGTGTTTATTATATATATATGTAAGTTTGTATTTATGTATATAAGTATGTATATCAGTGATCAGGTTACCAGAGCACAGGCTTTGCCTAGTTTGGGACCTGAACACCTTTGTGTGGATGTTATCCATATTATTATATATTTCTTTTTAATTGGCTTCGATAAAGGACTCTGTAACCTTAAGTTCGCCGGGTAACTAGCTAACCCGGCGAACTTCGTACCGCCTAATAGTCTATTTTTTATTCTTATCTGCCATTCTGGTCGCCGGGTTAGCAAATATTGAAATTAATATTTATACGATACTGACGTCACTCAATTGTTTTCCCTTCCTGGAACCTCTCCACTAACACTTAAACTTTATGGTATGGTATTTAAAGTTCAAATTGACCTCTAAGTATCATTACAAATTGATTGTATGGGAGTATAGAAAAGTGCTGTTTAGAAGGTCTAAACAGCACTTTTCTATACTTTCAAGCAATTTTTAAAAAAATTCTCTCCGTAAGAACCATTCTCCTAATTCAAGGAATATTCTAAAAAAATAATTTAAAAAATGCAAAATCTCGAGATTTGCGCTCAGGAACACATTCAGCGATTCATTTTTATATTATAGAAGATAGTCAGTGGTCGGGAGTTAATATGATATGTTTTATAACCAGGTCCTTATCGAGCGCATACTGTGGACGTGTCCCGACGTGGGCCGACTTTACCTCCTCATGAGGGAGAAGAAAGACGTGCCGCCTGAAAAGCGACTGGTCCAGCTGAAGAGTTCCCAGGTAATATTTTTTTTCTTTTTACCCGATTGCGAAAGAAGGAGGGTAATGTTTTTCGAGTGTATAATATGTATGTATATTTCATTGGCACGCCCTAGAGCTTAAACGACTTGTTGTATTTTTATGTGAGTGGTGTCAATAATGGGTACAACAAAATTTAAAAAAAAAATTGGATGATACACAGGTTTAACGATTTAGCAGTCGGGGTTTTTAAAACTCGCTTCTAACCACCTAAGGGGGTTTATAGACCTTTAGTCCAGAAATCTCCTGCAGTATTCCAGAAGGGGATTTATGGTCAAAAATTCCACAAATCCCCTGCGCAGGTATCGTCTAAGGGGATTTGTGGAATAAACCGATTTGTTATACATGATTTTCAGGAAAATTGGTCAGGGATGTACTAAGCCGAAAGGGAGGAATATAATAATTATAGTAAACTTCTCTATGGGACCAACTCTGAATTCGAGAAAAGAAATCTGCTGTTTCTTATGACGACCGACTTTTACTATGGAACAGCTGAATTATTTTTCATGAATTTAGGTTTGGTCCCATAATAAAAGTTGTTCGTAATGATGAGTATGGTGACTCGCTCTAGGCTTAGTACACTCCTTACCGATAACCCTGCTTGGGATGGGTTGCAACATAGCTCACAAGCCTTGCGTTATAGTTGTTACAACATGACCAACAATACAAAGTTGTAATATTGTAATATTGTACAATACAAGACTTTTAAATGATTATCACTACAAAGATACAACATCAAAGAAAAAATAAAAAAATAAAAACTGGCTCAAAAGGCGGTTGGGTTTATCGCTAAAAAGTAATCTCTTCCTGATAACCTTTATAGTAATCTATAATCTAAGTATATAATATACAGGTTAATCGGCTAAGGGTGCGCTAAGCCGAATGGGGGTTACTATACTCGTCCTAAGGAACAACTTTCACTATGGGACCAACTCTTAATTCGAGAAAAAAATATCAGCTGTTCCATACAAAAAGTTGATCGGTCGTCGACAAAATGTATGAAACAGCTGGTTTTTTTTTTTGATTACATAGTTGGTCCCATAGTGAAAGTTGTTCATTAGGATGATTATAGTGACCTCCTTTCGGCTTAGTACACCGTGACGCTATAACTTTATAATGGCTTTAATGATTTCATTCATATTTTTTTTAACTAATTTCCAATCTTCTCTTCTGATGTTGAGAATGAAATTGGTGAATGATATTCTGATCTTCGTAGAAGGTTCGTACATTAAAAAATAAAATTAAAAATTGCACTGAACTTAGAAAATTTAGCGAGGCTGAAGGCCTCATTTAGACCTGAAATTTTTTATTGACTGCTACGCGGTACGAGGTTCGCCATTTCAGCTTTTAGAAAATAAAATTAAAATTAGCAACCAACCTTTGAACCTCTTTGTTATTTTCACAGGTGTTCGATGTAGTCCGCCAGCACTGCCCCAGACAGCTGGACAAGCTGCAGATCGTGGCGGGAGACACCATGCTGCCAGACCTGGGCATCGGTATCCACTCCATGGCTCAGTTAAGAGAGGTACCAGAACTTTCATTTCACCTAATGCCCAAGAGCAGCGAAATATATTTCGAGAGTATGTTTAGACAACTCTCTACAGCCTCTGGTAGACTGATGTTTGATGTGCTAAGTGCCATTGGATATGACTTCATCTGCAGGGCGAATACGAGCTATCTTCTGACAGCGAAAAGGAATACTGCATGTCAAATTTCGCGCCGCGATCTCTTAAAGCGTGTGACAGATGTTTTTTGATGACGCCATAGAAAAAAAACAGTGGTCTTTTTATAAAAAAACAAAGAACAACAGCAAAGAAATGTTAAGAACTGACCTTATCAGCCCTTAAAATGTCATGCTTGTAAAGTCCTAACTACCCAGAAACTCATAAAAATGTAATTAAACTTAGAAAGTTAAAATGTAAGTTAAAAATTGGCACGGACCTTGGAGTCCGTGGAGCATATATAATAAATAAAATATAAAAAAGCCCTGCTTAATACCTTGTGCTCGTCCTGCAGCAGTGGTCATAGGGTATACTGAGTTCATCTCGCTGTATTACTCGTCATGATATTGTCCAGAAAGTCTCTTCTAACCACTTGTTTAAGTATTCATTTAGTATTGTAGGCCTTAATACTATTTATTTATACTTGTTTTACACATACTTTACCAGATCATCGGTTAGGGATGAACTAAGCCGAAAAGGATCGTTATAATATGTATCATCATCATCAACCTTTAGCTACCCACTGCTAAGTATAGGTCTCCTCTTGCGCGCCATCCTTTCCGGTCCTGTGCTAATGTCGTCCACCTTTATCCTACTGCCCTTGCCAACTTATTTAAGGTTGATGATGATAATATTTATTAAACACACAAAAACAATAAAAAAACACATACACTACAGTTTAACAGATAAAGTTCTATGTTATAATGTGTCTGTCGAAACACGACTTCAACTCAGCATAAATGCTAGATGCAGCTGGCGCAGCGGCCAGCGCTGGTCTTCCGCTGGGACTGCCCACTGACATATAGTAAACTTCCTCTATGGGACTAGCTGTTTAATTTGAGACAATTTCTCCAGGTGTCAATAGTGTTCCACGTGGCAGCGACTCTTAAGTTCGACGAGGCTCTGGACGTAGCTGTCGACCAGAACGTGCGCTCTGTCATGAGGCTCATGGACATCTGCGACAACCTACCTAACATTGATGTAAGTACCTACCGCTCAGGACCAGTTTTTTTTTATTCTACACGGCTAGGCATTTGACCACAAATTCGCACGACCACGGAAGTCAGATACTGTAGCCCTAGATGGAGCATGTCTGGTTTGGAATACACTGGCTCTCAAGGAAGGCTGCTGGAACACACCATTAGGTGCTTGGCGACAGATTTTTAAAACTTGAGGGTGGTAGCTAGCCAGGCGAGCGATAGGAAACACCCTACCAAGCAGAATTTTCTCAAGTACCGCTCAGGAGCAGTTCAACTCAGCGTATTTGCAATTTCTCAGAAGATAGATAGATCAACGCTTTTTTGTAGACACTCAAAACATAACAACACAATAATATAAAGTTACATGTAGTGCCAAAAGTAGCGGCCTTATCGCTAAAAGCGATCTCTTCCAGGCAACCTTTGGATGGAACAGAAGTGCAATTAACAAGTTTATTTTTAAGTGAATAGCTACATCCTTACGACAGGCGCCGATAGAACTTTTTCAGTTATTTCGATTTGAAAATCAAATATATGGACCGGGACGATTTGGGACCACTAGAGAAGTGTATCCTTTTAAACAAAAAAAAGATTATTTTTTTCAAATCAGTCTAGACGTCTCGGATAAATTAAGGTAACAAGCATAAAAAACCGTCGAATTAAGTACGGCTTTATTTTTTTGGAATATGGAAAAAAAAAATATTTAGCTACTATAAACGATAGCAAGAGGTTTCTGGTTTAGGAGTTTCAGAAAATACAAATAGACAATAGCTTTATTACAAAAAAGAAATATATATATTTCACACAATTACACACTGATCTCCCACCGTAGGATTCCCTGTCACGCGGAGGTCTGGTTCACAATGAAGATACATTTATAGGTGGTTCTAATCTAAACGGACAGATTACTTACTATAAATATGACAGGCCGGTTGGCGCAGTTGGTAGCAACCCTGCCTTCTGCGCCGCTGGTCCCTTAAGGTCAGAGGAATTTTGGACCCTGACTGACTAATATCAAAACTCAAGGCGATGTGGATTTTTATTATGAATTCTGTACAACGATTGCAAGAAAAACAAGAAGAAAATCCATCGGCACATTCAGCCCATCTGGCAGATCATCGGCAGTTCTAAAGAGGAGATGAATTTCTCAGCTAAACCTGGGCTTCGTTTCTATCGGGTTCATAAAACGTATTCTTTGACATCAAAGCCAAATGAAGCCTCAATGGTGATGTTTGGTACATTTTGGTAGTTTTAGGGCCCGCGTTCGATTGACTTCCTCCGTAGAACTGCCATAGCTCAGATCCTCATTCCAACCCCATAATCAACTCTATCTTCTTCATCCCCAGGCCTTCATCCACGTATCCACAGCTTATTGCAACGCGGAGTTGTCCTGTGTAGAAGAGCGTATCTACCCCGCCCCAGCACCTCTGGACAGAGTGCTTTCCCTGGTCAGTGCAGCACCGCCTGAACTTCTGGGACTTATTACTGAAAGGTACGTACTTATATTATACTTCCCCGTCCTGGCTTCACACGGGTGAAAGTCTTTTGTAGATATTGATATGTTCTATAATATTTTAGATTTTTTTTGTTCTATCATCAATACTTTCCTCAGCACAGGTAGTTTTTTTTGGATTGATTTTAGTGGGGATTTTTAAGGATATCTATTTTTTTTCTAGTAATAAATAGAGCCTATTCCACTCAGTGATAATGTGGTTTTCTAGTGGCAAAAGATGTTTGAAATTTGTCCAGAAGTTTTTATGTTTATTCATTAAATACAAAAATATTAATCTTTCCTCTTTGTAATATTACGAGCTGGGCTCCATGGTGTTACCCACGGATCTCTGTTATATCGGATAAATTAGTATAAGTATAATATACTGTAGAAAACGACAAAAACTTGAATGATTCTTCTACATAATACATAATAGTCTGCGGTAATAAGAAACGATGACCTTTCTCCGATTCGTCATCAAGGTTGGAAGAATGAAACATATTTCGTTCACAAGGTCAGTATAACTGGATGACCCAGATCTAGACCTCGAGGTATTTCGTAATAATTACATAATTTTATTAATTAATTCATTGCATAAATGCAGATCTTATAAAACGGCGAAAATATGAACCTTGACAGAGGTTTCATATTTGTGCCGTTGGCAGTAGAAACTTTGGGGACATGGGAACCGAGTGCTGTAAAAATATTTTTAGACATATCAAATATGTTTTTTTTCATTTGCTTTTGTGTTTTATATTCTCTGATGCTGGTTTTATTCATTGCATAACTGTATAAATATTGGTATTTACTAAACGATCGAGCGAAATGTCAAACTCATATTCAATATTATTACAGACAGGGTTATCGGTTAGGGTTGTAATAAGCCGACATCGGGACCAAATCTGAATTCGAAAAAAAACGCATGCTGTTCCATACAAAAAATTTATTAGTCGTCGACAACGTGTATGAAACAGCTGATTTTTTTTTTCTCGAATTCGGAGTCATCCCTTAGTGAAATTTGTTCATTACGATGAGTATAGTGACCTCTTTCGGTTTAGTACACATCATTTTTGAAGTGGGTTGAAAATTAAACGAACGACATGAGTACATACTATTAATTAAACTTCCATATTAACTGACACTTCCTCTGCCAATTAATGTTATTGTTTAGTCAATAATGACCCACTTAATTGTAATATTGTGTATCTGGTCACGTATGAGTCAGGGGCAAAACAATTATTATTATGAATTTTGATGAGGCCGATTATATTGTAGGTGTAACTATTGCTTGTGCCGTGGCTTCACCCGCGATGTAATTGACAACATTTCATTTTTGCAAAGTGATGGAAATTCGAATACCATTTGATATAATGATAGATGAATAACAATTGATATAATGTAATGAAGAGTTCATACTAAAATACCAGATTCTTATATCCACTTTCTTCCGAGTAATGAGTTAAAAGTAAATAACACGATGCTGAACTTTACTTATATTTTCAAAATACTCTAATAACGTATTTATTACATTTTGAATTAAACTAAAACAACAGGACTACGTTATTTTTCATTTGTCTTTCCATTGTCGTTATAAAAATGGAGGGATCAAAATTTTGGAATGTTGTCAATTTCGCTTCTCTTTAAAGTTTCGTTGTACTTACTAGTTAATTCGTAGGATTGACAGAAGGTTGTCTGTCTGTGTTGTGTTTTTATTCGATACTAGCTGACCCGGCGAATTTCGTACCGCCTAACAGTTATTTCTTACCTTTTAAACCTTCCCTGGAGTACGACAAACATTTCAAGACCAAAATCATCAAAATCGGCCCAACTATTTTCGAGTTTTTGCGAGACAAACGAACAGCAATTGATTTTTATATAAAAGAAGATTAACTCGGATAACACCGGAGAATGCAGCTAATCTTTAAGTATTGCGTTGCAATTGACTTTCCAGTCATTTTAAATTAAAAATATATAAAAAATAATTCATATTTTTACCGGTTTTGACTCTGAGTATTGAGACGTTTCGTGTGTGCGTTGCGTGTGCTGGTGTTGATTGACGTTAATGGTGTTGTTGCTAGGTGTATAGCATATGTGGCGTGCTCACCACAAACGCACGGTTTATGATAAACAAATTGCCTCTAAAAAGTTTTCAGATATCGTTCTAAACCCGTCTGAGATGCCAGGGCAATATGTTAATGAAGGATCAAGACGAGCTTTTGAGGCGCCCTTGTGCTCGTCAAAATTGTTCTTTTTTTTAGTGATTACCGGGTTCCATTACGACAGCGGCCGATAGAACTCTTTCAGTCGTTTCGATATAAGAATCTAATCTCTGGATCGATTATGAAAATTTAAATAAAGCTACTCAAGAAGTAGGTACCTATACATTTTATTTTTTATAGTAATTCCCTTTTAAATAAATAATATTTTTTCTTGATGAACTATGGGAGGTCAATATACTTGTTTTCGCCGACTGACTAGAACTGAGGAGATTGCGTCAGGCTGTATTGATACGAATTATGTATTCTCTTCAAGTATATAATAACTACAGGCTATCTGCGTACTATAAAACATGACCATGAAGAACATGTGCTTAGAAGCGAGTTCGAAAAAACCCGACTGCTAAATCGTTAAACCTGTTTCATTGTTATTTTTTTATATTGATGTACCCAGTGTCACTCTCACGACTAAGTCGAATCTATTGACAGCACTCACATAAAAATACGACAAGCCTTTTAGGCACTAGGGCGTGCCAAAGAAATATACATAGGTACATACACTCGAAAAACACAACCCTCCTTCTTTCGTGGTAGAGTAATAATAGTGCTTTTTATAGCACATATTCATAAAAGAAATATGTACTTTATTTTACTTTTGATTTAAAAATTGTATCCTTCATTTTGAAATAAAATTTGTGGTCATGCTGTGAAGAATGCTTTCTGGTACTACCACGCGTAATTGAGGGTAGTTATAAGCCGAGACGGGATCAATATAAGTTCTCATCCTAAGGAATAACTTTTACTATAATACCGACTATAATTATACGAAAAGTATAATTGTACTTTAATATATATTTTTTTCAATAATTCATTGAAATTTTTTGCTTTTGTTTATCTGTTTTTTTCTCGAATTCGGAGCAGGTCCCATAGTGAAATTTGTTTATTAGGTATAAGATACTGTTTCTATTTCGGCTTAGTACAACCCTAGCCAATAACTCTGAATAGTTCATCTGAAATGCTATAATTTTCTATTCTATTTACTTATAGATGCTTAATAAATACTGATGACGTCAAATCTTGCTTTGTGGTAGTATATGCAAACACTTACGTACCAACAAAGTAATCACTTAATATACCACTTTATGAATAATAGAATTTTAGCATTTACTTTACACTCAAATTTACATACTTCTAATTTTAATACCTAGCATATATAATCTAGGCATTTCAGATCATCTAAATAGGTATGCTAAGTTTTATAAAATAATAGCAGGCGAGCCCAAGATGACATGTTGTGTACCTACTAGTCGAGCGTGTCAGATTAACGTGAGATTTCTTACATCGTGTAGATAATATGTACTAAATATAAGCTCATAATAAAAAGCCGAGCTAATAATGCAGCTCGTAAATAAAATACTAAAAAAAAAGTTTGTTTATCTGAAATGCTCAAGTGCATAAGATTAAGATGTTAAGACAGCTGTAGACCGCCATCATGTCCATACAATAGATGTAGCTCATTTTCTACCTTGTATTGTTGTCCGATTCCAGTTTTTTTTTTTCACATAGCTAACACATTGTTTCGTAGGTTACCGTTTTATTTTTTTCTGTTTTTATGTCACTATTATGCTTATTAAAAGCCTTTAGTGCAGAATTCAATAACTTTTTTCAAAATAATAAAATTTGTAGGCCTAAAATTCATCATAGTGAAGCGATTGACATCAATAATAAAAAATTGCGTTACAATTTAGGGGGTGAAAAGAGGTATGCCCCGGAACGAAAATTGTATCAGTAACACGAAAAAAGTGAAGGGTCGGTGATCCTCTTAATAACCAGATAATTAAACAATTTGAATGTTACGGAGTGAGAGGGATTTTTTTTTTTAATTTTCACCTGCATGTCACCCTCACCGTGCAAATTGTTAGATTAACATATATTTGCTATCAAAGACACGCTGGAGCACAGAAAATATTATAATCTGACACGCTCGAATATGTCCATGTTCAAGTTTCCTTGAACAAATGTTTAATAAGTTTGGTTCCTCCACCGCTAATTATCTACCCTGCCTTCTGCGCCGCTGGTCCCGGGTTCGATCCCCGGACAGGTTAAACATTTGTGTGCATGAACATGTCTGTTTGACATGTGTCTGGGTGTTTATTATATATTTAAGTACCTACATATTTATGTATATAAGTATGTATATCAGTCATCAGGTTACCATAGCACAGGCTTTGCCTAGTTTAGGACCTGAATACCTTTGTGTGGATGTTGTACAATATAATATTTTTATTATTATAATTAAATAGTAAAGAAAAAATTTAGGTACTAAAAATTTGCTAATATGTGAAACACCTATAATATTCCACTTCCACTTCCATCGTCTAAACTTCAACGACGACTCCACGACTCTCGAGTCTACATCTATCTACCCATTACTATCTACACATTTAGCACTCCGGTCTCTCCTACTATCATCTTATTCTTCACACTAATAACTATTTTAATTTTTAACTTATAAGTATATTAAACTTAATCATGTTGTAATGTAAGTCAGATACCTAAGTGATAAGTTTATTTTTAAAGAGGTTGCGTAACGTGCGAAAATCCGCTTATGTTTTTTATTCGCGGTGAAATTATCCTCCATTGTTTTTCACAGTTCTTGTTATAATATAAAGTTCTTGTTAAATGATGTATTTCCTCCTGCCTCCAGGATCTGACTCATCAATGAAACAGATGGAAATTGAATTTTATTCCAATCAAGCTTTCTAGGTGATCTTGGCCTCTGAAACAAGAGAATAAAAACGTAATATTTTCGCTTGGCTCTGACGCAAAGCACCTATCAGTTTGTTTTGGCAGCCTTCCTTGAAAGCCAGTGTATTCCTTCAGGCATGCTTCATCTAAGGCCACAGTGTCGCTGACTTTCGTGGTCGTGCTAGCATGTTACAAAATGCCTAGCTGTCTAAGATAAAAAAAAGATCCGATCCTTTACTGCTTCCCGCCAAGGATTTATGGCTTCTATCCAGCGACATCTAGCCCAGCCGATAGAGATTGGCGGCGCTTTGGGATTCAAACACACCTACTTTTTCCTAACATTTCGATGTCCTTCCATTCCAATATATTATAGTAAACTTTATTAACACAAAATAAGACCAGATCTTATTCGACGAGGCAATGGGGTCAGCATTTTGGGTACTCTACCAAATGGCAGCGGTTTCGATTTAAGTTAGGTAGGTACAATACAATAATACAATACAATAATTCTTTACTGTCACCACAAAAATACAACACAAAAAGAATTTAACAAACAAATAACTTGGCACGAAAGGCGGTCTTATCGCTAAAAAGCGATCTCTTCCAGACAACCTTTATAGGAATGGAACATAATAATAAAATTTAGCGTAGACGGTGGTGCAAAACAGATATGAGAAATTTAAATAAAAAAACAGTAATGAATACAACATACAGGAGTACATATAATAATATCATACATAAAAATAACAACTAGCTACTTATATATGTAAGTATACTCAATTAAGGAATAACAGGACACTAATAAAAATAGATTGACAAAATAAAAATTAGTGAACAATACTTGAAAGATAATATTTCTTAACCTGAGCTTTAAATGAATCAAGGCTTTGCGCACGCCTGATAGCCAATGGAAGAGCATTCCAGAGGCGAACAGCACGCATGGAATAGGAGGAGCCATAAAAGGTATTATTGTGTTGTGGAATTTGAAGACGAAGATTAGAGGACGACCTGAGGTTACAAGAATGGGATTCGTGGTGGATAGGTATTGCTTTTGTACATATAAATTATAACTTTATATAAATTTAGTCAAAATTTTAAATTTTCCATATTTCATAAGAAGAAGTTTGTGCAATAAATAAAGTTAAGACTTAGGTAATTGAATTATATATGTACATGTACGATCTCGTTTGAAATGATCTGTCCGTTCTCCCACAGCTACATATCTCCGAAGCCGAACACCTACACATTCACGAAGGCTTTGGCGGAGAACGCTATACAAGAACACTGCAACCGGACCTACCCTGTGGCTATCTTCAGGCCTAGCATAGGTGAGTTCTAACATTATTTATTAGGTATCAGGTGCAATTTTATAAAAATCAGTCTAGTAGGTTGATTGGTGTAAAATCAAAAGATTTATTAAATTAAATTTACTCGTATTTTCTAGGTGTCCAAGACATCGGCTTGTGCCGAGTTTCGAACCCGTTATTAATATGAACTCAAACTAATCTACCATTGTTTTGATGCTATTCAATATAACTGCTATGTTAACCATGTGTTTTGATAAATAAATATCATTTATCTCTATTATTTTATCTTGGTAAAAAAAGGTTATTAAAAAAAACTGAAATAAATTAAGAAAAAATATTTGATAGCTTGATTCTTTTTTAAAAGTGTTATTCGTAGTACACACGCGGGCCTTACCGCGGGTGCTGGTTAATAGTAATAGTAACACTGTGTATTCACAGACAAATTCTTTTTAAATAATAGGTAATTCTCTTTATATGACGTAAAATCCACAAAAAAAAAATTATAGATTTTGAAGTCGGTAGATATATATTTTTTTCAACCTACTCGGTAAAGGTCTCCCCAATATACTTATGAATAAATATTTCGTCCCTAGTGGTTTCATCCCTCAAACACCCGTTCCCCGGTTGGATAGAGAATCTGAACGGTCCAAGTGGCATCGTCGTTGCAAGCGGAAAGGGCCTTCTTCATGTATTCTGCACTAACAACAGCGCGCGAGCCGATCTCCTCCCCGTGGATATAGCTATAGACACGCTGCTGGCTGTCGCCTGGGAGACCGCTACCACCAGGTAATTAATTATAAGTTAATGGCACGATGTGTCATAAAATTGCACAAATTGTCAGAAAAATTGCACGATTTGACATAGACACTGCACGACGACAAACAATCAAATTTATTGAATATGAAAGAGCCTTTTTCATGTATTCTGCACTAATAACGGCGTGCGCGCCGGCTTCCTGCACATAAATAAAGCTATAGACACGCTGCTAGCTTTGTCTTGCGAAACTGATACTGCCAAGTACATCGTTAGGTACTTGGCAGTATCAGTTTCGCAAGACAAATGAAACTGCACAATTTGTTACAAATATTGCACAATTTGGCATAGTAATTTCACCAAAAGTCATAATAACACTGTACATACGATAACAAATTATTACACATCATTTCGGAAATATCGCACGGTGTCTCGCATCAAATTTGTAAGATATGTATACTGCACATTATTGTACAAGAATAAAAGGTCATGAATAGTCATGATATATATTTAAGATATACAGGGTTATCGGCTAGGTGTGTACTAAGCCGAAGGTGAGGTATATACACTATACTCATCCAAAGGAACAACTTTCACTAAGGGACCAACTCTGAATTCGAGAAAAAAATATGAGCTGTTTCATATAGAAGTTCATCGGTCGTCGACAAAATGTATGAAACAGCTGTTTTTTTTTCCCGCTAGGGGTGTAGCGGAGAACCCTGTATGATAAACATTTAAAGAATCACACTGCTGAACTTTTTATTATGGTATTATTCCCCAGACATCCAGAGCCGAAAGTATACAACTGCACAACATACGATAATCCATGCACGTGGGGTCAGTTCGAGCACGACCTCCGCAAGCACGTGCACGCGCATCCCATGGATAACGCGTTGTGGTACCCCTCTGGAACCAGTGTGCAAAGCACGTAAGTACACTTCACTTACTACTTACAGTAACTTGATATTCACAAGCATGAGAGTACACTTGACTTGGTATACACAATCTTATGAGTACCTAGTACACTTGACTTGACATACATGGATATATGTACAGTGGACTTGATATTCACTAGCACGAGATAACACTAAACATGCTGTACACAATCTTATAAGTACATTGATTTGATCTACACAAGCATGTATGATTTGATAGTCACAAGCTATACTCATTTATTTTTTTCACAATGCACTTCCGTAAATTCTTAAACCAGGCTTATACTAGGTTCAGAGACCTCGTTAGGGCGCTGCAATGAGACCGTACTATAACTATATACAAGTAAATGAGTACACTTGACTTGATATTCACAAGCTCAAGTACACTTGACATGCTATAAACAGTCATGTCTACGTCATGACATGCAATAATCATATAGGCGCCTGCCGAATACGAAATCGGTTGTCACCTTGCTTTAAAATAATTTATATTACAAGCGGTAAATATTATATTACTTTACATCATATGAGTTGTAGTCAAGCACAATCCTATTGTCTTTAAAAAATGATATAAATATATATGTAGCTAACCACAACACATTCAATATCATTGTAAGGCTCACAATACATTTTACGATGCAGTTTGTTTGTACTTGATCAATAATACTAGATACTTATTGTTTCAGATTAGCTCATAAATCCTTGGAGTTTCTTCTACAGACCGTGCCGTTGCATATCGCCGAGTATGCAGCTCGCGCCCTGGGCATCAAGACACGGTTGGTTATATTATTGTAATAATATTATAATATCTAAAATAAGATTTTGACGACCGCCGTGGTCTAGTAGCTAGTGACTCAGACCCAGTTTCACCATACTCTGTTAAATATTTAATGTCCTGTTAACTCGTTAAACATACTGTTTATAGTCTTTCAATTTACTTTATTTAGGTATCTACATACACATGCCATTAGAAATTAGTTATTTTATTGTTTTAGGGATCTCCTTGCATGAGAATTATATGAGCGTACTTTTTATTCACTGATTATTGCGTACAATGAAACGTTACTCGTGTGATAATATATCTAGGAGAATTCTTCTAAAGTAGTAGATTTATCGAAATTATTATTATTCTACCCTCATTTTCTTAATTCATTAACCATATTAAGAATACGTGTGTCTAAGAAAAGATATGATATTTTAAATGTAACTTATAATTTTTATTTATTTATCTTTTTTCATTAATTTAATATTTGCAAACACACTACGTTGCTTAATATTCGAAACTTTAGGTTTAAGTACATTTGCGATTTGCGCCCTGTGCTGGAAGTAATTAGGGCGTAGTTGTAATTAATAGTTAGTAGCCAGACTTTGTGCTAATTTACACCTAAAGTTAATGTATAGTATTTTAATCGCCTTACATTACTTACATAGCAATAGTTACAGTTAATCGATATAACATAGAAATTAAACTATTACTATTAATAATTAAATTATTATAAGGAAAAAATATATAAAGTTTGTTAAGTTTAGAATTAGATTTATTTTAATATATAGTATTAATATTTTTTTTGAATAATTTATGGGTATTTTAAGTTTAATTTTAGTACACTGCTACACCCTTGCAGGGTCCTTATGTTAGTTTTAGGCATCTCATGTAAACCTAGACTAAGATTTGGATGCAATAAAGAACTAACTAACTAACTAAACCTTTAACTTACTAAGTTGTTTTTTTTTTCAGTATAAACTTAATAACAGTAAGCCAGCGTCTGAGCTCGATGAACAGAGTGCTGCAATTCTTCTCAATGCGGGAGTGGAAGTTCAAGAATGACAACGTACGAGCTTTACATGCTAAGCTATCTCCTGAAGACAAAGCTATATACAACTTGGATCCGCACACTATTGAGTAAGTAAGAGATAATTTAATGCTTGTTTAAAAGTAAAGTAATTTGTTTAGCTTCGTTTCTTTGTTATATTATTTTATATGTGTGTAATACCAATATTCCATTAACTGGCTCTAGATAGCACAGTTAATTATTTGAAAATTCAACTGTAACTATTTATGGATTAACAATAACGGCCCCAGGACTACTTACAACGTTCACTTAGGTGTGACTGGTTAATAATATCTTTTTCGTTGTGGTTTATAACTCAAATTTATTTTGCAACAGTTGGGAGAAACACAACGAAGACTTTATTATTGGCACAAGGAGATATTTGCTGAAAGAAAAGGACCAAGATATTGACGAAGCAAAACGGCATTTACGAAAGTAAGTTTTATTATGAAAAAGTTCTTGCTATGTTGCTGGATATATACCTAGGTTTAAATGGTTAAGTAGCTCAAATGTCAAAGTAATGGATTTAGGTAGTCAAAGCCTGATATCTGAAAGCTATTTGATAGCAGACTGAGTTCAAGCCCTAGCTTAAACTTTAAAAGTGGTTTAGGAAAGCGCTGAGAAATTTATTTGATAATTTCATAGGTAGGTATATAGTGACTGCCAAATCGATGACAGTGTTCGCAGAATTTCATTTTTTTTAAGTAGGTTTTACATTTTCTTAACTAAATTTTGTCATTCCAGAATGTACTACATCCATAACGGTGTTTTGTTCTTCACGGCAGTGCTGCTATGTCGGCTTGCATTACAGAACCCCTTCATCCGCAGTGTGGTGTACGGGACCCTCCGGCTATTGTTCACTATAATAAGTTCCACGTATTCTAAAGTTGTTAGATCTTAGTTTTCATTTTAAAAATAAAATGGCCAAATGATGAGTTATGATTATGAATGTTATTTTGAGGGGTTATTGTAATCGTCAATCACATTTTGATTTCGTTTCAATATAAACAATTCTGACGTTATGATAAGTAATACAAAAATTATTTTCTGGATTATTGAAGACCTTGTACAAAGAAACAATTTTCCTGCCTTAGTAATAGTACATTTTATTCCAGTAGACAAACTTGACAAACAGAACTGACGTTTTTTTGCGTAATTTGGAGGATTGGTTCTATAAAACTTCGAAAGTTAGTTGTGAGGTACTGATTACAATGACCACTTAAAATAGGCAGGTACGACATAAATATAGCAAAAGTATGTTTTTATCTGAACCACCTGATTCTAAACAGTTAATTTTTTTTTTTTTAATATAACTATTTGTACTTTATATTTATTGGTGAAACATTATTTTATTAATATTAACTTGGTTTTCTATCGTAGTAGTTTTTATAATTATGCCGTGATTTATTGTTTATGTTATTTAAACCATTTAAGGCCAAAATAAACTTTAAAAGTTCATGGTGTAACTTATTAGTTATTGCAATATTTGTGTCATATTAAGATAAGAGTATAATAAAATTAATAACTTGTTCATCTTTGTTCTAGCAGGAAATCAAAGTAAAAGTGATGCTAAATTACTAAAATTAATATTTTCTTTCAATTGCTTGCTTCTCAATCTAACTACTGTATGTATAGGTAATGGTTAAGTAATTATATTTATTATTCATATTATATAAAGTTTAGATATAAGATTTGAAATATATGGATACGCCTATTTTGGCAGGATGTTTTAAAACATTTAATTGCTCAGTAATATTGTGTAATAAATGTCTAGCGGACTTTATGTATATTATAAATATGGACATATTATTGTAAAAAATAAAATTCGCTAGGTATGTATTAACATTTACAAAGTTTTATATTCTTATATTTTATATGAACGACTTCTACATTCACATTTTCCCATATTTGGTATATATTTATGATAGTTGTAACTCAAATTTTAGTATTTATGAAACTATTTTAGATATTATGGGGTCTACGAAAGAAACAAGATCGATTAGTGATATTATATCAGACAGGATTGGTTCAGGATCGAGAGAGGTTGGCATAAGCAATGGCATATGGAAAGCTGCGGCTGCAATGATAATGATGAATAGTAATCATCGAAATGCAATTTCCGATTGTAAATAAGTTAAATGTTTATTTCAAACTGATAAATACGCAAAAGCGTAGTGGGGCTCAACTTTTATGGTTATACCTTTTAGCATTTCATATAATTTCAACAGGCCAAGTATGAAATGGACGATACCATTCTAAAGTTTACAGAAAAACTACTCAAAACCGTCGGTAATTGGTCAAAGATTGGGTCCACTATTAGTGTTGGTAATGGATATAGGTATTTATATAATTTTAAGAAAGGTTCATAAATTACTAGTGAGTTTTAAGAATAGAGTCGATAATGACTTATTATATTTTTTATAATATCATCACGTAAACTTTATCATGCACTTGGAAGGAGGCTGTTTTGTTGTTTTTTTTATTATTTTATAATCAGGTAATGGTTATGTCCTCTGAAAGATTGGCGTTGTAACGGTATTGCCAATCTTCTATTTATTTGTTCTTTGTATTCCAAATCATAACTATATCAATGTCTTAAATAACTATTGATTTGAAGCAACATTAAAAAGATACAATTTTAACCTTTTTTTACAATTTTAATTTAGCTCTATATTAACATTTTTACAGAAATTGTGCCTTGTGTGTTTACATGGTTAATTTGAACGAATGTTGTCAGCCATACCTTATTTGTGATAAATGTAAATTATAAGTTATTGAAATCGTGATATTCATTCCCTCCATAGTATGTAAGTGGTGAAACTGATAATTAAAAATAATTATTACTGAAATAACCTTCGTTATTTTTTTATCAAATACCTTGTCCTGACAATTAAATAGGTTGAAGTTGCTCAGAAGTAAAATATTTTTAAATAGGCACGTTACGAGGTATGTTAATGGAGTTGACAAACGTATTTTTCTAAAAATGCCAAAATAATACGAAACAAATAACGAAAATAACTGTTTTTATTTTTCATTGAATATGGCTGAGAAAATTAAGATGAAAGTGCGTATTTTCATTCGACATAATTTAAAAACGTACTCGGCATTCTCAAGCGTGATGATATCATAACGCGTGTGCTAGCCGGACGGGTAAGGCCCATTCGTTCGTTGGCTGCTCGCGCTATAGTTGAAAGCATTATTTATATTATAATAACCCGCATCGTGTTAGTGGCTAATAATCATCTAATAGTGATAAAAAATACTATGTGGTGCCTCAGTGTTTTAATCCTAATCTAAAAACACCGGAGAAGCTATTTTATAACGTGTCGAGGGATTTAAAACGCAGAAAGAAGTGTATGACAGCTATACGCAGAGTTTTTGCAATTACACCTAAAATTACTGGTTGTGAAGATCATTTTGAAGATTTTTTTAGTGGTTTCTCTCGAAAAGGGGTGAGACTTGCTATGGCACCATTTACTGGCCGATTTCAATAATATTTAGTACAAACATACAGAACTCAATACCATATAATAACAAATTCCTGATAATAAAAAAAAATCGGTCTAGAGGTTGTAATTTTTTACAGTTGTTAAAATATCGTGGTACCTACCTGTACAAAGACACGTCGGTATATTGTCGATTACTTAAGTGAACGTATATTGTTAAAGTAACAGAATAGGTTTCATATTTAATAAGTAGGTATTTTAGGTTAGGCACTAACCAGCCAACCTTAGAAAATGGATACATAACCGTAAATAGGCCAACCTTAGAAAGATACATACCTAAATAACAAAACTTTACAAATAAGATAAGAGATCATAGATTACTAATTTATATTGGTACCTAATCTATAAATTTGTAAAGACATTTTATTATATACTTATGAGTATCTAACGTATAGTATTTGTAATAAAAGACATGCTTATTTATTCTTTTTAATTCTATGTATTTCAGCAGCCGTACAATGCTTATTTTTAACAAAAATATTGAGCTGCCATCAACCTATCTACTCTTGGTAGAATGTTCTACTGGCCTTTCTGGTATCCTTCTTCCATGAACGGCATTAAAAAATAAAAAACAATCTTACAAATTAATATTAAGACAAAAACAATAACAACAAACTATGTAAGCCTTATAATCCGCAACATAATCTAAATAAAGAGCAGCGCGAGATTGTCTTTATTTGTATGAGATTCAGTACTGGTGAGTGGCACGCAGGCGTGTTGGAATGGATCACGAAATCATGGTCGTAGATAACATTATACAAAAAAATATTTATCGCAAAAAAGAAGCACGCACCATCTATTTTTCTCCTATTAAATCTTTCAAATATAGTAGGAAATAAAATCTTGCCTATTGCAATACTCAATCAAGCTGTCAATTCTTAACTGTTAATGTCAGTGAATTGAATTATTCAAAACGTCAATGTCGAGGTCGCAATTCCTTCACGCTAAGAGATACACGTGTTTTGTGATTGTGCCGTGAATTTTGGAAGTTTGGCTGTGTTTCTTACTTTCTTGAGCTCATTTTTACATTAACTTGGTGTCGGTAAGTGTTTTGTGTTGCTTTGTTCAGGGGAAATGGAGTACATTTCCCCTGAACCGGTTGAACCGCCGGACCTCCCTCCGGTGGCGATGCCTTCTACGTCGAATCCACCTGTGCAATTGCCAGGCAGTAAACGGGCCGCGGATCCAATGGATGTAGGTCAAGGCGCTTCGCGTGGTAAGATCCTTGTAATTGATAGAGAAGCAGTGAATCCTTCTATCCAAACGGTATATACCCATCCGTCGATGTCAGTCATGGGCATCAGAGAGTACGAAAAAACAGATCTTGGACCCTATATCGTGCATGTGGCTAAAGAGGAGTCTGACCCAAATGCAGGAACTATCTTCCGACCGATTAAATTTGGTCAGTTTCTATTCAATAATAAGATAGAAAACATCTGCCGGGATGGAGTCAAAAAAGTAGGACGAAATAAAATGTCTGTGCAATTTCAAAGTTATGAGGCTGCAAATAAGTTTATCTGTAGCCCTTTACTCTCAGCCCAGAAATACGAAGCATTTATACCAACATATAATGTCACAAGAATGGGTGTAGTTCGCGGGGTACCAGTTGATTGGTCTATGGAGGAGTTTGCTAATGCTATTGAAATTCCCAACAGCTCATCCTACGTCATCAAAGCGAGGCGCTTAAATCGAAAAGTGCGAAATGACAACACTGTCAATTGGGAGCCTACACAAACTGTCGTTCTTACTTTTAGGGGACAACAGCTCCCAACCAAAATTTACTGCTTCTACTCAGCTTTAAATGTAGAAATTTACGAGTTCCCCACTATCCAATGTCTAGCTTGCTGCCGTTTCGGCCATATTCGAACCCAGTGCAGATCGAACCCTAGGTGTTATAGGTGTGCACAACCCCACGTGGGAGACCAGTGCACTATTTCTGAACCGTCAGTTTCATGTTTGTACTGCTCTGGCTCCCATTTTGCTACCAATAAAAGTTGCCCAGAACAAGCTAGACAAAAATCCATCAAGGCTGCTATGGCCCGCGAAGGTATTTCATACCAACAGGCTTCTTCTCTCTACAAATCCTCTAGACCATTTAATGAAGTGGCTAGGTCCACTCCTCCCAGGCCCCAACCCATTCCTTCTGCCTCTATGCCCACCCTTTCTCATCCCTCTTACTCCAATTCTACACAGGCTCAACACACACTTTCTTACAGGAAGACCGTGACACATAACCCGCCCCAAAAACCAACTCCTGGTAAGACATACGATAAAGTTGCCCACCAAGCCATTACTAGCCCAGTCCAATCCTCCTTGCCTAATGGTACTGCATTACAAATGCTGCAGCTATCCCAATCTTCTCCCTCAGGGAACTCCCAAAGCGATCTTCTTGTCCAACTTCTCTCCATAATTATCAGCATTATTTCCCAAAACTCAGTTAAATTACCGAACCACGTTGCCCACATGATTACTCAACTCACAAATTTGTTATCACATAATGGATCAGCTCCCTATAGTCCAGTGGAACAGCAGGAGCCTTCGTCAGAAGGTCCCTGAGCTCATTCGACTCATTCGCGCATGCGGCCCTCATCTGGTGGCCGTCTCGGAGACGTGGTTTGTTCCTGGTGCTCGCTATAGAGTACCGGGGTTTTCCTGTGTTCGGGATGACCGTCAGGATGGGGCAGCCGGATGTGCAATTTTCCTTAAACGCTACTTAACTTTCTCCCGTATATCACTCCCTGCGTTCTGTCCAGAAATTAACGCTGTGGCTGTTCGCTTGTTTAATATTTCTTTTGTAAGTATTTATATTGCTCATCCCAAACCCTATCATATCTCTGATATACGCCTTATAATATCCTCTCTCCCCACCCCTATTATTATAATGGGAGACCTCAATGCCCATCACATTGCTTGGGGTTCATATAAATATAACTCATTTGGTCACCTACTATATGATTTAATTTGTGAAGCAGACCTCTGTCTCCTAAATGATGGCTCTCCAACCCGCAGACCCTATCCAAATCAAAACCCAAATTCGGCAGTAGATTTGACTTTGTGTTCTCCTTCCCTTTTCCCTTCCCTCTCCTGGAAAGTCCGCTCCCTGGCTCATGAGAGTGACCATTTTCCAATTAATATTAACCTGTCCCTTAGAGTCTCTCTTCCTCCTCCCCCCTCACCTCTATTAAAATACAAACTTTCGTCGGCTAATTGGGATCTGTTTTCCTCATCTTTGGACCAAAACCTTGCTGTTCTTAATACTATTAATAGGGATAACTGTCTGCTAATGTACAATAAATTTGTTGACTCTGTATTATTGGCAGCAAATTTAAGTATTCCTCTCAAGTCACCAAGACAAAATATCTCCTCTCCACCGTGGTGGGATTCTGAATGCACGGCTAGGGCCAAAGAGCGAGATATTGCAGAAACCAACTACAATAGATCCATGACCATTGAGAACTTTCTTATCTATCAACAATCGGCTGCCAGATATAAGAGAACTCTTAAGTGCAAGAAGAGGCTAGGTTGGTTAAGGTTCTGTGAGAGTCTGTCTCCTGTAACTCCCTCTTCTCTGGTCTGGAACCAAATCCGTAGGTTCAGAGGCTCATTCTCTCATACTGACATTTCATCCAATGATCCTTCATCCTGGCTGGAAGATTTCGGTGATAAGCTAGCCCCCCCATATGTCCTTCAAGATTCTCCAAATATCTCCATAAACTCTTGTCCCTCTTCTGCCCATTTTGATGGGCCTTTCTCATATGATGAATTTCAATTAGCCCTGACCGGTTTGAAAGACTCCACTCCTGGGATAGATGGTATACCATATTCATTTATTCTAAAAGCTTCTGATTATGCTAAACGGCTCTTACTTGAACTAATAAATAACTTCTTTGAAAATGGCCATATCCCTGATACTTGGAAAACCCAAGTAATCCTCCCCATTCTCAAACCGGGAAAAGACCCCTCTGATCCAAATTCGCGACGCCCAATTGCCCTTTCTTGCGTTACTGCCAAAATATCCGAAATTCTTATTAAAAATAGATTAGAATGGTATGTCGAAAACAGACAACTCTTATCCAAGTCGCAATTTGGTTTTAGAAAAGGCTTAAGCACCGTGGACAGTCTAAGCATTATAACTACGGAAATTCAAGTCTCTTTAATTAGAAAAGAATTCATTTTGGCTGTTTTCCTTGACATAGCATCCGCCTATGACAACGTCCTGCTTCCGATACTCAGAACTAAATTGTTACAGCTGAGTATTTCTCCGAAGATAGTTCGTTTTATCTGCTCCTTCCTAATGGAGAGATCCCTCAAGATTAGGCCCCGAGAGTCATCAGCATATTCAACTTCCAGGACTGCTTGGAAGGGCCTACCTCAGGGTTCTGTCCTTAGTCCCCTTCTGTACAGTTTATATACTATAGATTTAGAGGAGGCTGTTAACCCTTATTGTGAAGTTCTGCAATATGCTGATGACCTGACACTATTTTGTTCCTCTAAAAATTTGTCAGAAGTGGAAAACAATATGAATAATGCGCTGGCCTACCTTGAAACATGGCTAAATGACCACGGTCTTTCTATTTCTACAAGTAAAAGTAGCTCTGTCTTGTTTACTAGGAAAAGAGTTGTCCCTCCTTTCAGTATCTGGTGTGCCAATGAACCAATTCCCCAAAAGAACTCTACCAAATTCCTGGGAGTATGGTTAGATACAAAACTTACTGGCTCTACTCACTTTGAATATATTGCTAAAAAGTGTGAGAAGAATATTAATATTTTACGATCTCTCTCAGGTGTGTGGTGGGGTTCTCACCCTTTCTCACAGAGGCTTCTATACAATGCCATAATCCGCAGTCATTTGGATTATGCTTCATTTCTTTTGGATCACAATAATAAGACTGCACTGGATAAACTAGCTAAAATCCAATCCAAATGCTTAAGGATTATTCTTGGAGCAATGAAGAGTTCTCCTATTAACGCCATGCAGGTGGAATGTGGAGAACCTCCACTCCATTTGCGTAGACAGTTTCTGTGTGATAAGTTTATGTGCAAAATTATACAAAACTCTAACCATCCTCTATTATTTCCTCTCGAGAAACTGCACAACCTTATCTATGACCAGGGAGTAGTCAAGCAAGTACCATGTATTGTGAAAAGCTTTTCTAAATTTGTATATTCTCTTCCTTTTCCCCTTTCACAGTTCCCTGGTAATCCTTTGTTTCTTACAACCTACACTTCTCTAACCTCTCATCCCTCCATCTTGTTAGATTTCGGAATAAATAAGGATTCAGTTGGTCCAGTCACCTTATTTAATTATAACGTAGATAATGCATGGACAGATTTCCTAGCTGTTTTCACCGATGCTTCAAAATTAGACAGTAGTAAAGACGTAGGATCAGCTGTCTGGATCCCAAAATACAAAATTATTCTTGGCTATAAATGCCCTCCTCTTGCTTCTATATTCACAGGTGAAGCCATAGCTATCCTTGAAGCCATTCGATACATAATATCTCATAACATTAGCAAATCTATCATATTCTCGGATTCTAAAAGTTGTCTCCAAGCAATCATTGCGAATCAATTTAAGTCTAAAAATAAATTTCCCATTATCCTCCAAATCAGAGAGGAACTCCAGAAATGCTTTTTAAAAGGATTTGAGATAGTCCTTGCCTGGATTCCAGGCCATGCTGGTATCCCGGGAAATGAAAACGCTGATTCTTGTGCTAAAGAGGCTACAATTTCTGGAAATATCAACCACTACCAAGTCTTTAGCCATGACCTTGCCTCATCTTGCCAAATTTCTCTACGTAGCATGTGGGAATCAGAGTGGCAAAAATCTAAAATGGTAAAGGGGAAGTTTTTTGGCCTCATCCAACCTTCTATTACTACTAAACCCTGGTTCTCTAAGCACAAAAAATCCAATAAACAGGCAGTATCTACTATATGTCGCCTTCGTTTGGGTCATGCTTGCACACCGGTCTTCTTGGCTAAAATTAAAGTGCGCGATCACTCCCTATGTGAATGTGGCAGGGATATAGGGTCCACCGATCATATTTTCTTTGATTGCCCAAGGAATCGCTGCTCTCTATACGACTTGATTCCTGAAGAAATTCCTCGCCCAATTAACTTCTCCTCCCTACTCCCTCTTGTATTTACTCCATTTGTGTATGTCCTATGTAAATTTATCACTGTAAATAATATTCGGCTATGACATTTTATATTTGTAAACTTTACTAACACTTGTGCCGTCTTGTATATGTCCTTGTGTTTGTTTCAGGTATGTGTCATAAAAATAAGCTCTGATTCAAAATTTAACATTAGATCTGGTCACTGAGCATCTGCGAAGTGCACGAAAATCACGCTACACCGGCCAATCTTTATACCGTTTGTCTACTTAACCACGCGACACTGGCAAAATTGCGGTTCTGCCGCAGAGGCCATATACAAAGATAGAATAGAATAGAACGTCAATGTCAAATCACGAACGTGAAGTGAAAAGTCTGAAAATGGGAATTGTGTTTTCCAACTAGAAAAATGTTCAACAAAGTTTTCCAGCGGGCGTTAAAGTTCCGCCTGAAGAAAAACTACCCTACAAATATTTACGATATATCTCGCGGATCGGCAATAGCAATACGCAGGCCCTATTCGGACGAAGTGCGTCGCGCTCAAGCTCAAAGCGTCGCTTCGCCGGGACCTACAATATTCGACAAGATTATATCGAAGGAAATCAAAGCTGATATTATTTACGAGGATGAGCTTTGTTTGGCTTTCAATGACGTAGCTCCGCAGGCGCCGGTGCATTTCCTCGTTATTCCAAAACGCAGGATACCTCGTTTGCAAGATGCTGAACAGAAAGATATGGAGGTATGTATTATTCGGCTAAATTTAGATGATAATTTGTTTTGGTTACGCGGTATTTTTTTCACTTAAAAATATGGACCTACATTAAGATTACAGATTAATTGCTATTTACAAAGTAAAGTAGCTGACTTTCTCATATAGAGCATCAATCATACCTTATTTCATGTGCATAGTAAGGTGAGATTGCTAAGCAGACTTGAAACAGAATGGTGCATAAGTGAATTATAATAGGTATAGTGATCACATGATATTGAATGGACAAAAAAATAGATATAATCAGCATGTCCTGTGTGTATAAGATGAGGTTATAATATCCTACATATTATAACCTCATCTTATATGAAGTTTGTTCAATATTTATTTACAATATGATATAACGTCAGTAAACATATTAATTGATTGATTCATGCTTTATTTTGTACATAAACTAAGAACTCATTAAAGAAAATAAATAAAATGAATAGTTAAAAAAATATATGACAAGTTACTCCTTCCAAAATAAAAATCAAACAAAAATTATTAGATCTATAAGAAGATTTATAATAAAGACAATTTATTCATCCCTAAATGTATATATGTTCAAAATGTATGAATAGCTGATTTTTCGAATTTGTGTTTAATTCCATAGAAAGTATAGATAATACCATTGTTTATCGCAACATCTTGTATAATAAAACTTGAATAAAACCCAGAGACATTTCTATCAGTATGTATGTTGTACATACAACCTTGCAAATGCTATCGGAATGTCGGCAAACAAGTATACTAAGCATATATTAAAATAATAACCATAAAGCATATATTAAATAGTACCTTGTCATAGTAAGTTATTACATTGACAAGATTTTGAATGTAACTAAGCAAGTTTAAAACTTTGTAAACAAAAATGATTACTGTTTCTTTCAGTTCTTTTGCAATTCAAATCAATTAAATTCAATTGTCCACTCATAAATTATACCCTTTCAATGAAAAATATTTTTTTAAAACAGTTTAGCTGTCTTCAAGAAATCAAGTAACAAAGTTTTAGAAAAAGGTGTACCTCCAACTTATTTGGTAAGATGCATATTTTTGGTGTCAAAGAATCTCCATTACCATCCAATGTAAGGCAATGCTGTCAGCATTTTTGACACATTTCCCTTCACTAACAAACTTTTTTACTAAGATTTTTATTATTTTTAGTAGTATATATATTTAGTTTAGTTAGTGTTTACTAATTGTTTAATTTAGTTAGTTATATACTATACTTTTTTATAGTTCATTGCTGTTTTTTAACTATGGTAATAAATTGTTATATTCTCTTAATAATGTTTCTAACCATAAAAAACATCAAAAACTGGTATATTTATAAAGAATAATGTATATGCCAGTTTATGTCATGAAACTCGGCAGTGTCTTAACACACTCTTGGCACATTTCTTTGATATAAGTGATAATCATTTCATAGAAAACAGTTCAATAAATGCTTAATAAATCTATCTATTTTTATGAAAATAAATATAGTGTAAATATAATAGTAGCTGGTACCTGCATGTTGCATGTGACATAAAATTAAATTAAAAAAAAATACGAATTTTGATGCCCCAATAGATCCTCTTAGAGGATTTCTTATAAATACTTTCTTAGTAAACAACTACACCTTATAATGAATACACCCTCCAAATTTCATATATCTAGATTCACCGGTTAAGGCTCTGCGTTGATTTCTAACAAATATCAGTCAGTCAGGACTTACTCTTGATTCTTACCACTGACTGACTGACTGATTGTTAGATCTACTGATTGACAGAATTGTTCTCCCAGAAAGAGTATTGTGAGGGGTCGGAGAATGGTGTGTTTTTATAGAGAGTTGGCTAGTGAGTATGGTAAAAATCCGAAAACTTGGAAAAGTAGAACAGACCCTAGTTTATATAGATAGAGTTAAAAAGCAGAATAAAATTTGGGCCTCCATACTGTTTTTTTTTATTTAGAAAAAGTTCTAAGTCCTAGCAGAGGGAATATATTTATACAAGTCTTTATTATGTCTTATCAGCTATGTAGGTACAATCTGTCTGTTATCAGTGCTTGTGCATTCCTTCAGCGCTAGTCATCCTGATAATCATTGTATGTTATTAACAATAATTGCTTTCGTGAAATGTGAAATGACTTGAAACATATTTTTACCAACTTTCAAAAAGGAGGTAGTATTAAATACAAGTTATGTTGAAACATTGATACAGAATGCAGTTGCATTATCAAAGACGATTAAAACAATTTGACAAATGTTTTCTTTCTGTTTTAAAGGGTATTATTCTAAAAGGTCTCATTGAAACTTTATCTTATTATATTTATAGTAAAATTTACATTTAGATTCACATAAAATATTATAAATTAAAAAACCTGAGTAATTTAAACTCTGATTCAAATTCAATTTAATTTTTAAATATTATTTTAGCCAAGGCTATGCTCGAAAGCCTCGACCATCGTTGGAAAGTAGCAAGCAGGTTTTTTATAGGATACATTTCAGGGAGTGGGCCATAGAATTACACAATTTGATTCCCCCATCCCCATTTCAGTATCAGCCAAGGAGAGATATGGCCAGACGACACTGGTACATGGTAGAGGTTCCTAAGGCTTGCACCAATGCTTTGCAACTACTTTTATTGTACGAACTGCCGGCTTCTCTATTTCCTGATTACTATAATCTTGCTCTTTTCAAATCGCGAGTGAATTTGTTTCTTCTAGGTAAGCGTGCCCCATCTTCGGCCGTATTGTCGCTTCTTATCAGGCGAGTTGCGGACATACGCAAGGCTATCTCCTATAAAAAAAACTATATATTACTTGTCAGGCTACACCTAATGTCTACATTTTTTCTCCTTACCAGCTCCTAGGCCACCTGATGCTTGTGGCCCGCGCTCTGGGCACCCAGCGAGCGCCATCAGGGTGGAGGTTGGTAGTCAACAACGGACGTGATGGGGCGCAGTCTGTCTACCATCTACACTTGCATGTGATGGGCGGACGGCAGATGGGGTGGCCGCCTGGATAGTAAGATTAAGACTAGTTTAGATGGGGAGGGGGTTGTGTGACTGGGTTGGGGGGTTGTGTGATTGAGTTGGGGCCTTGTATGATTTGATTGGGAGGGAGGAGTTTGATTGGGAGAGGGGAGTCGGTGGCTGGTTTGTGATACATTTTTGCAGATAGATAGATGCGCCATAAGTACTGCGTTGGGTTATAAATTGTCGAGTTTTAAGAGGGGGGAAAAGGGGAAGAGAGTAACAGACAAGAAGGTGTGGCTTTCATGATGATCAACCATGTTTAGTGAAGTATTGAAAGGGGTTTTAGCCTAGGCATAATTTGGAAAAAGGTTTTAAATATTCATAGCTGTGAAAAATTATTGATAAAAGACAGATCAAATTTAATGCTACTGTCTAATTGAACATAGCATTTACTATTGTTTAATTAGCATGTAAAACCAATGTGCCTTGCTAATTGTTTTCTAATGCTGAGATGGTTAATCCTTAAATAATTAAGGATTGAACACATCAGCCTTATTTGAGCACATAAACAAATGGCTGCCAAGCAAGTGTGAGATTCAGAATTAAACAGAGTTTTCGCTGGTTTACATGCTGATTTAAATTGTAGCGCGAAAGACCACCATGGCCCAAATCTCCTTAATACTCGTAAGACACAATCCCAGCAGTGGGACGTTGTAATGAGTGGTTAATTTTTGCTGGTACAAAAATATAACTATCTTTGCTTACATGTTTCGCAGAGTTAATGTATATTTTTTGCATTGGCTATTTTATGTTTCTAGTCAATGAACAGAAAAATATTATTATACTCTGTTTTTATCTAGATTTCGACACTTTACATTAAACTTAGGATATATTAAATAGGTACTGTAATGAAATCTAGACAGTCGCCGTCAAAAGTGTTCAGATTATTTTCATTTTGCACGAATGAACTTTAAAATATACTTTGTTAAATGTTACTGAAATAAAATTCCTGGCAATTTTCATGGTAAAACTAAAAAGTGTCATAATATTTTTTTATAAAGTGTCATAAAAAGCCATTGTTTAGAATAGAAGTAGATTTAGTGCAATAATTCGACCAAATTAGTTTTTAAGGATTTTTATTTGTTTCTAATTCTTATTTGTTATAACTGTTTTGGAATTAAATATTTTATGCATTAGTATAGTCCAGTCATACTTACCTTATCTTTAACAACTGTAAAAGGATAAGAATTTATTAATAAGTAATAAAGTATTAATCAAGTCACTGAATTATTAGAGAAAAAACTTGTAAACCTAATTTACAAAGTTGCTTGTTAATTTTGAGAGCTTATATCAGTTCTGTAGAATACATTTCTATAATTTATAAAATATACGTCTTTAAAAAGATATCAGCTAACATAGGTACTAACTCTGAATCAACGTGTCATTTAAATAGCAACAAAACAGACTTTTCATAATAAATGCATAAGATATTTAAATCAAAAACTTTGATTAACAATATGCCACAGTTTTGTGATTTTCTGACATATAGGAAGAAAATTAAAAAAATAACCATTTACGTGATCAATTTCGTTCATCAAATCATCATCAAAAAACATAAAAACAGGTGGCGATTTTGTGTTTTACTAAAGATTTCTTGATAACTTTTTAAATGTTTACACAGAAATAAGACTTGTAGTTAAGAGAAGAATTCAAATCAATTTTGCCAAGAATATAAAGCAGAGCAGCGACTGATTCGTCGAATCTACCATCCTTTATGTGCTTTTAATTAGTAACTATGTCTTCTATAATAATATAACCTAAAGAGTAAGAAACGCCTCAAATATGCTTCACATGAATATGCAAGAAAACCATAAGTTTGTTTTGATTGCTTTGCAAAAGCGTTGCTGGTACAAATAAATATTCAGATATTAACCAAAATTAGTAACAGTAGTTGTTTTTAGTTTACCAAAATTAATATGTAATTATTTTATACTTAATATTATAGTTATAATATAACCTGTAAAATAAGTAGTTAACCGCAAGACTGATTTATAACTTATTAGGTATTTATATTCGTTCCGTTCAATTTCACAAAATCGCTGCCTGTTGCAAATATAATTAATGCAAAACTGAAACCTCGGATCATTTTGATAACATTTGTTTTTTTTATTAATAATATGTTTTTGAAATTTTCTTTACTTTAAATATATGTATTTACCTCAAAAACAAACAGGGAAGTAAAATCTCGTATTAAATTAACAAGAAACAAAGAAAAAACTGAACGCAAAAATAAATATAAATTAAAATAAAAATGATCTGAGAAATCTTAGAATCTCTTAAACACCTCAATTTCCATAGTAAATGTTTCAAGCAATATTTTCTAGTCAGAAATAAGTGCAATCGGTTTTTGTGATCGATTGTACACTCACTAACTGTGGTATTTTGTATGGATGGATATGTTTTGATACTTTATGATTAGAATCCTGATATGTAATATTCAAGCTGTAATATTTTTGATTAAAATTAGTAATTGTTTATGCAAGATGGTAAATTCAGAACGTAATCAAGAGTCATAGGCGTAAGAATTTTTAAACAATAGTAAAATTTAATTCTTACCATTTTAAGTCAAGTATCAAGACATTTCTAACCTAGTCTTAGATTTAAGTTTCTCAATTCAATTTTTTTTTAAATATGCATATCCATAGTGAGTAGTTGTGTTATTATTTTTTTTCAAATTATGTGTTTTTTTTTGTAGCTCTTCTGTTCTACCACGTGAGTTAAATGTTGCCATACTTGAAATGGGATTTATACAGGGTTATCGGTTAGTGGTGTAATAAACCGAAAGAGTTACTATACTAATTCTAATTAAGAACTTTCACTATGGGACCAACTCTGAATTCGAGAAAAAAATTAACTGTTTCTTACATTTTGTCGACGACCGATCAACTGTTTGTATGGAACAGCTATATTTTTTGTGAATTTTTCTCGAGTTCAGAGCTGGTCTTATAGTGAAAGTCATTTCTTTCCATAGCGACTCCCTTTCGGCTTACTACACTCCTAACCGATAACCTTGTAGTAGAAACGTCTAATTAAAATGTATGGAAACTCTCGAAACACTAAATTTGTCGTAAACACTGGCAACTAATGAACATGCGTTGTTACATCTCATCAAGACCAGCAACTTTTGTTGATACTTTAAAACTCTGATGTTACATACATAGTTTGAAATATTAGATTTAATATTTGTCTGATCGCACTAACATACTCAAAATAAAAATCACGACGAAATCTGTCACTTCTGTAAACTAATTAGTGCTCTATGATCAATAGTTTCCGTGATATGGCTGTTTTACATTTGACAGCTGTCATAATTTGTTTCGTCTGTCGCGCGTCGATCGTCTTGTTTTTGTTTCGATTGTTTTTTGCTTTTAGTACATCATTTTTATCATCATGTTATTGTTGTGAGATCGTTTTTAGATATAATTTTTAGAAGTTATTGGTCGTGATATAACAAAGTTGCTCTTTAGGGATTGCTCATTAGTTATCAGTAACCCTGTACAATAGCATCTCAAAACAGAAGAGCCTATAGGTTATTTAGTACGTAGAATCGGTATTGGGGGCGATGAGAGGATTATTCTAATCTTTTTCTGCGAGAAAGGATCAAGAATGTTCAAGCGTCGATCATATTTCGTTTAGAATTTAAATGCGTTTAAATTCTGTAACCAAAGGTTAATTAAATGATTTTTATTATTTATTTACTGTTTTTTTTTATATTTATTAAAGCTTTGTCATAACATTATCATAGTTGATGTTATATGGGGTGATTCTAAATTGACTGCGTACATACCACGCTATCAGCATCATCAATATAACATATTTCGCTAATAACAACCACATCTCTTTATGCATTTATTTTACATAAAACTGGGAGGAAATATGTTCACCTAAGCGCAAATGTGGGCCATGCAATAAACGTAACGCAAAAGTTTCGTACCGGGGTGGCGCCGCGCGTTTACTTTGCATGATGAACAAGTTTTCTCGATATTTTTGTACTAAAGTGGTTATACAAAACATGGGTATTTTATTTCTCAATATTCTTTCAGTAAATATACTAAATTTAGAATCACCTCGTATTTAGACCTTAAATTCCTAACGTTCTACAACAATTAAATAGTGACAGCTCACCATATACCCCTAAAGATATTCAAATTTACCTACTTACTACTCGCGTCCCGGCATCGTATCGCCTTCAAATATCAATTCGATTTCCTTACCAATCACTGCTGAAGCTCGCAACCCCTCCACATTTTCGTTCTTTTTTTTTCCATATGCTGTCATTAATTATCTGTGTTTTGGTATAAATATGATATTTTTTATTCAGTTTTTGTAAATAATCTAAAGAAAATTGTTATAAAAATCTGATATTTTTAGTATGATCTCTTCATTACATTATCTCGAAATGGTTTTCGAATTCCCATCATTTTGCAAAAACGAAATGTTGTCAATTAGGAGAAGTAGAGGGAATACAGAAAGTTTTTAATCTAGACGAGAAATAGGAGGAGACCTGTGCCCAGAAGTGGAACAACAAAGCAAAGACTACAACACAAATGTATCCTAGCATTCCCCGTAAATAAAACATCAAGTAAATACACAATAATAACTTTATTTCCTTTTACAAAATCCAACGTAACAATATCGTCAATAAACTTTAGTTTTTAAACACGTCTTTAACTTAAGTTTCGATTAAAACAAGATTCGATAATATACAACGTGTAACAGTACTTAAGGGTCTTAGTGTAACCCATCATACTGAACCCTGCGTAGAGCAAAATTAGAGAAAAAAATATTGTAAGGAGAACCTAATTCTTTTTTGGTTTTGCAAAATTATCTTCTGCAATGGATTCATTCCTTGATCGGTAGACTAGCACCCTAAGTATTGTCACACCTTTCTGTTACACGGTGTATATGCAAGGCATCATCAGTGTGTGATTACAGGCTCTTGCCATGAATTTTAGATAGATTAATTATCGAAAAATATGCGTTACTTAGTAGGCTACAAAAGAGAAAAAATTAACATCATAATTAACGATTAAATAAAGAAACTGTTCTTGTCCGAATTGATCTAAGGCCACTGTTGTCTAAAATTGGAATTAAATCCGGGGCCCAAGTCCGTCATTTGAAATCAAAATTACAATTGTATTGTGTCATAATGGCTTTATACAACATCAAAATCAATCAATTCTTGGGACACTTGTTTTGCGCGCGCCATTATCTTTTCACGTCATATTGAAAAATAAGTGATAAACTAAAATGACCGATTCAAATTTTTTTTTCGTTGGGAATTCCTCGCTGAGGTGGGATGAAAAGTTACGTATTGCACTCGAGTGCAAAGATTTTTCATCTTGTGCTCTTTTAATTCCCTCGCTAACGCTCAGGATACAAATTTTTTAAATTACTCACTGAGCTCGTTATTCAGAATCCTTCGCTTGCTCGGTCTTCAAAAGTGAGAACAAAAAGATTTAACAACTTTGCACTCTTGTATAACAAATAACTATTGTAATTACAACAAGATGGCGGCAGGCATTAAAAAAACATTATTATCACTTGTACAAATTAAAAAAGTAGTTTTAACACAAAAAAATCACCATCTTATTCAGTTGATTAAAACCAGAAATGTAACAGACAATAAATACATAATAAAATAAAAATATTAATCATAAAAAATTCTCGTGGGTTGCCATTCTTCCACTAGAATTAATGAAAATTAAATGTTTTTCTACATAATTAGTAAACAACGCGGGTTTCACCAATGCACATTATTAAATATTAGTATGCATTTTTCAGCAGCAACTTTAATAGCATTCAAATACCATACATAAAAAGTACACTATGTTCGCATTATAATAAATCACTACCTCATTTTAATACTACTTGATATAAATGTACTTTCTTATATTCAATACAGGAAGCAAATCATACTAACAAGATACTAATACATACTTACAATATGTAACCAATTATTTAAAAAAAAACTCGTTTCGTACTTGTATTAACTCATTTAGTCCTCACTAAAACTCATTTAGTACTAACTAAAACTCATTTAGTCCTTACTAAAATTCATTTAGTACTAACTAAAACTCATTTAGTCCTCACTAAAATTCATTTAGCACTAACTAAAACTCATTTAGTCCTCACCAAAACTCATTTAGCACTTTCTAAAACGCATTCAGCATTAACTAAAACTTATTTAGTACTTCATTCGTGTAATACTCACGAAAACTCATTTAGTACTCACTAAAACTTATTCAAGAAGCAACTATAAGCCGATTAAATATATAACGCATACCTACCAACAATTAATTTAAATATCATCAAATACTAGCGTGTCAACTAGTAACCATACATATTTTGAAAACCTATTTGAATTTATAAAGTTACAAAACCATTATGATAAGAATTAGTTTTACTTACTAAAGGAAAGTTGGAGCGAAATCTAATAACCTTAAAACAATTATTTCACTGTTTTCAAGTTACAATAACATGTAATGGAGCAAATTAATTTATTTAATATGAGGAGGAGTTATAAGAGGAGATCCGTGCGTCTGCAAAAATAACATAGCAAATGTTACAATCGTTTATACACAAACCTATAAACGTTTACACATTTATATAGGTTGTAGGCCTAATTATTAAGAAATGAAGGTTTTTTAATGTAATTTCATATATCAAAAGTTTTGTAAATGACTTGTTTCATTTTCGGCCAGGACGGTGTACCTCTACCAAAAATACCTAAAGATGTGGTTGATATTGTGTATTAATGAAAAATGCGTCAGTCGCCTTCTTCATTGTGTACAAAAATATTTACATTCTGTGAATTATAATGGTATTATGGCATATCTGGAAGATTTATGTATCATAGTTTGACTCCAATGGTCACATTGGTCTATAAATTGTACCACTCGTCATAAATGTCAAACTTGACACAATTAAAACGCGTAAACCACCTTTTTGCGTAAATAACATGGAAATATTTTGATTCGAAATTAATTTTGTACACTGCGAGAAGTTACGTTATTTTGAATTTGGTTGATATATTAAGGATTAATAGTTATGGTATCATGTATACTGTCGTGGCCTGAGCTCCATACATTTTTGAAACACCTCTTTTGACGTATTGCGCGTGTTTATAGAATATCCGGGTATTAAAATTTCATTCTAAGTTTCTTTTTAAAGAATGGATTGATCGGTGATGGCGTCGATGGCTTCAAATTAGTTTTTTCTGGTTTTTTAGAACCGTCAAAAGGTATATTAGGACTTTGTCTTACACTTTTGTAATAGTCCACCGGCTTTTGCATGGAATTTTTTTTCAATTCGAATTTAACCTTTTTAGGTGGGGTATACAATTGTTTTTTTACTGACGCATCTTTTTTGCCCCTCTTTTCGTCCTTCTTAGAAACCTGCTTTTGGAAATTTCTGAGTTTGTTCACTAAAACTTTTGGATTTTGATGTTTTTTCGATATCTTGTCGAGTTGATTATCTGTTTTTAATTCGGTATCAGCGTTGGTTTTAGTTGATTTTTCTATAGTTTTATTTTTTTCGCTTGTTATAGCGATTATTTGTGGTTGGTTTTTGGGTTTTTTCGTTGTATCGTCCCTCGCTGTAACAACGATATCTTTAATTTTAGCTTCTTTTACCTTCGCGTCTTTATGTTTTGCGCTTACATGTTCTTCAGCGCTAGTTGTATTTTGTTTTTTATTATTCTTGTCTTTTTTCAAAGTTTTACCATTAACTACTTTATTCTTCTTGTCATTTTTATCACTTAAATTATTTTTAGTTTTATCTAATTTAATTTTTTTATTGCTATCATCATTGTTTTCTTGCAATTTATCTTCGTTTTTACGTTTTTGTGGACTGATTTTGTTTTTCTTGTTTTTTGTTTGATTTTCTTTATTGGGTGTTTGTTTTTCATTTTTCTTCACTTCTTCTGCATTTTCTACTATCCAATCACCATTCTGTAAATAGTAATATGTAATTAGGACAATAAGAGCAGTCATAGGCTAGGCGTAAGATAGTTGATAAACGCTCGACTTGTAAGCGGAAATATTTTGGTTAAAACTCCAGTTCAAGTCTACAATCAGTATTTTCGTTCGCGTTTAATTAAAATTAGCTAAATTATAATTATTTATACAGGGTAAGGTTAGTGTGCTAAGCCTATAGGAGATACCATACTCGTCATTATGAATAACTTTCATTAAGAGTTTAACCCTGTATGCGAGAAAAAAAATCAGCTGATTCAAAAAATAAGTTAATTAGGTGTTGAGAAATTGTATTAAAAATGTTTTTGTTTCTTAAATCCAGAGTTGGTAAATGCCATAGTGAAATTTGTTCCTTAGGATGAATATAATGACCTCTTTTAGGCTTAGTACATCCCTAACAAGAAAACATGTATTAATACATTCTTTGTAGAAAGTACCTACTTACGTTTGAGTTTTTCACTCATGTGCTCACTCGGAAAAGGCTTTAGAAGGTAGAAAAGAGAAGGGAAGTGAAGTCTACAACTCACAATTTGGCCAACTTGGTAGACTATGGCTTACACCTCTTTCATAGGGAAGACCCGTGCCGAGCAGTGGGTTGATATGTGATGTGATATGATACTTACATTAGACTGTTTGCTGAGCGATTTCTTCAATTCATCCACATCTTCAACTATGCTGAGTCCGGCTCGACTTTTCTTGAGCAAACGCTTCTTGTGTTTTCTGCTCAGTCCTGACAATCATAATAAAACATACTTAAAAAGGGAAAAATCGAATTTCAACTCAAAAGACTGGACCGGTTACATACAAATGGTAAATTTCACATGGAATTATTATATTAAAATAATGATATTTGTTATTTTTTATTAGAATCGGTCCAATCATAAAAGACTACCCAACTCTGACTGAAGGGCAAGTCAAATTGAGCCGCTGAGAAAACGGTAAAAATAAATTTTAGTATGTGGGTATCTATGAGTTTTAATTCGTCAGGGTCTACCCTCAATCTGCGTTCTAGTTGCTGCATGAGAGTGACACTTGCATACACTGAAGTTTGTATTGAGCTATTAACAATTTCTATTCTATTCTGTTTATTTTTTGCGTCTAACCTCATTTTTACAGTAAAACATTAAATATTTCAGTTTAATGTACAATCTACCTACTAAGATTGAACCTATCAGACAAAAAAATCAAATTGGTCCAAGAATCGCTGAGAAAACGGTTAAAATACATTCAGAGAAGATATGATCAATATGTGGGTACCTCGAAGTTTCAGTTCGTCCGCGTCTACCCTCAATTTGTGCTCGAGTTGGTGCAGCGCGTGCGCGGCGCGCGTCGGACGCAGCTTCGCGTCATCTACACTCACTTCCGGTACCTTCACCGGAAGCGGGTACTCGCCTTCCGCTAGCTTCTCGAATCTGGTAACAATAAAATATAATATCACATCTTAAAAATGCGCAACCGAGCAAAAAGCAACAGGAGACAGGAGACCTAATGAATGAATAAATTAAAAATGAATTATTATTCTTAACGAGTCACGAACATTTCAAACCTTTGACCCCCATTTTTATTACGACGATGGAAAAATAAATGAAAAATAACATATTCCTGTTTTTTTTTATTTTACTCAGAATGTAACAAATACTTTTTTAGAGAATATGAAAATCTCCGTAAAGTTCCAAATAATGTTATTCTCGTACGAAGCTCGTATAAAAATAACAAAGAACAAAAACGCATATAGTTAATGACAACATTACGAGCTTTGTACGAGCGTAACATTTTGCGAACTTTACTTAGATTTTCAAAAATCTCTTAAAACATAATTATTTCATCCTGAGGAAAATAAAAAAAAACAAGAATTCGTTATTTTTCATTTATCTTTCCATTGTCGTAATAAAAATGGTAGTTCAAAAATTTGAAATTTTCCAATTACTTGATGTACAGTGACTGACCTCTGTAGACATATGTTGAGCCGTCGATGCGCCTTGCTGCTGGCGGCGCGCAGCGCGTCACGTAGCGTACGAGCCAGCGAGTGACACGGGACGGCCAGTGGGGCCAGTGTCACGTCCACACGACCCGCCCTAGGGTCCAGGGGCTTCTCGCTGAATATTAAATAAATAAATTAGTATATTATAGCTTGTTTAAACCATCAGCAAACAACTTCAACCAGTGACTTGGCACTTGTGACACATGATGTAAGATTTTCCCTGTATATTCGATGTCTGCAAATTAAGGTAATTCATTCATTAATTTGATTGATGACGTAAGCTGTACTAGCAAATTAAAAATGCAAAGTACGCCTTGTTCCGTACATATATTATAAAAACGTAAGATTGCAAATTTGTGTTTGTCACTTATTCACACTCAAATGTATGAACGGTTCGAATGAAACTATAAATTTGATTACCACATACGCTATTCTTGATTCTGCTAAATTGTGAGTGTTGCGTAAGATAATAAAAACGAATAACACCGCGGGGAGTAGCTAGTAAAGTTTCTAGCAAACGACTTGGACCAATGACTTTGGGTACGCAGCGACGATTTTGAGATCGTGTCGTGGGGTAGGGTCCGGGGCAGGGATCTTTTGTTTAGAAGTGCACGTGCGGGATTTAGTTAAAAAAGATTGCTGGACACGATACTGCGGTGTTTTATAAATGAATGACTAAATAAAAAGAATTAATGAAATGAATGAATGAAAAGAATGCACGTAAAGAATGAATGAAATGAATGCATGAAAAGAATGAATGAAATGATTTATTTGTGACAGACAACGAAAACATATAAGCATACATAAATGATTCCAAAGTTCACCTTGATTAACGCCCTTAAGTATTGTCGTACCTTTCTGTTACACTTTGTTTATAGCTTGTAAATAATTATGAGTGATCTAAAATCTGAAATAAAAGACGAATAATAATAATGTACATACCTATCATCGTCCTCTTCACTCTCGTGGTGTCCGTTGTTAGACATCTCCTGTCCCTCTTCATCATCAGATGCAGGTTCTAAAGCGTCCGGTCCACCGGCCGGACAACCCATCTGTTCATAAATTACATTTTGTAACTACCCGCATTGTGATATTATTATTATTTTACTTTGACGTCGGTTAATGAAATGAAAAAAAAAAACAAGAAACAAATAAGCTGGCATTGTCATTGGCAACAAAATGGCATTTAGACTTTTTTGTTGGTTTTTTTTTAAATTTAATCCTGTTATTTTTTATTTATAAAGAAGTTGCAGTTCAATAATTTTGCATCAAAGGCATACTCTTTTCCACGCCCGAGTTCTCTCTTCGTACTCCAATCCTATATCGCTTTGCCTCAGCAGTGCTGTCAGCATTCTAAAAATAATAAAAACCATATTAATCTACACTAAAATTATTTAGAGGAAAGCTTAGTTTTTTTTTGTATGTAATTAATAAATTTAAAAACTACTGGCTCAATTTAAAAAATTCTATTCCCGTTAGAAGGCTACATTATCAGTGAGTAACATAGATTTTAATTATTACTAGATAAAATAATAACTAGAAACCCTTAGAAATTCTTATTATAACCAACACAAGGTGTAAAAAAATTGCTTAACGTCTTTCATTACTGGCGCTGCATGGAAAAAAATCTTCGACAATATTAATATCAACAAAGTAATTTATATAAGTTTAAAAAATATAAAAATTAATTGCTCAAAATTATGCTTGTAATAATGTAAGTGTACAGTTTTTCTTTGTTACTTCTCGAGAACATATGTCAAGCACTGATAGGCGGTACGAAGTTCTTCGGGTCAGCTAGTTAAATATTTATTTATTTGGTCCAAAAAAATAAAACTTAGAACTAAAGCAAGTACACGATATTTACAATTAGAATGTTCATTATATTTATAGTGTCTATTTTGGTATTCACTTATCAAGTTGAACCCTTAAGTCCACACTAGGATAACTCCTGTGGTGTGGAGTTGAACCCTGAAGTCCACACTAGGATAACTCCTGTGGTGTGGAGTTGAACCCTTAAGTCCACACTAGGATAACTCCTGTGGTGTGGAGTTGAACCCTTAAGTCCACACTAGGATAACTCCTGTGGTGTGGAGTTGAACCCTGAAGTCCACACTAGGATAACTCCTGTGGTGTGGAGTTCAGTGCCTTCCTTTATGTTGGTTTTAATCTTAATTATATATCTATCATCATCAAATATACACTAAACTTACTGACATGACTTATTTAACAGTCGCAATTTTGTTTATTGATATTATACCTTCTAGTAGCAGTACATAAAGTAGGTGTGGTCCCGCTGCAGGTGTATAGCACGAATGGTTTGAGTAAAGCCGCAACACCTTCACCCTCGATCTTGCCTTGCGATACCTAAAATCAGAAATATAATTTACTTTCCCACACCGATAGAACGTTTTAGACTCAGTTCACTTAAAGTTAAAAATTTTGTATTTTTTTGACATAAAAGTCGTTAAAATATGTAACTATTTTATTTATGCGTTATTGCAGGTTTTATTTGGATTCCAGGAATACTCACAATGGAACACACCTACATGATTATTAATCTGGTATAACTAACTGCAATATAACTAATTGAATAAAATGCTACACCTAGTTCTATCAATAGAACTGTAGGGACACACTCAATTATACTTTAACTACCACCATTACTTAAATTCAATATTTCGTTTTCTGTATGTTGAAGGTAGGAATTGGTATGTAAGAACAGTTGGTCCAAACGAAAGAACGCGAGACCACCTTACAAGAACAATCAATAGAACTACTAGGAACAGACCCATTGAAACCTTCAAGTGTTAAATGTACCTTAGACAGTTCTTCCAAAAAAATATCAGCAATATGCAGCAGCATAGACGTTGCATTCCGCGCGTAGTGAGGTGTCTGCACCGCGAATAATCCTGTACATAAAAAAATACCTTCAGAATAAATTAAAATAAAGAATACTTAGTATTTCGGATAGACTTACAAATTATATTTAAAATAAGTTCATTCGACTTTAATTTGACAGGAACATGCACATTTTTTTTAACAGTCAAATATTCTAATTTATAAATCTATCTATTGGACTGATTTCGATAAAAAATATATGGGGAATGAGAGAAATTTAAAACCAAAAAAAAAATTCAAATCCCAGTCAACAGTTTGCGAGATGACCCATCTTGTACAATAAAATATCAATTACTAGCTGTGTGGTTTCACCCGCGTGGTTCCTCATTTTACTATCGAGATAATCCAATGGGGAATTACTTTTATTGATTTCGGTTGAAAAGTATGTATCCTATGTCTTTTCTCGGGGTCCAATCTACCTGTGTACCAAATTTCATACAGATCAATTTAGTGGTTTTAGCGTGAGAGCGAGACAGACAGTTACTTTCGCATATAAAATATTAGTTAGAATTAGAAACAAAAGCATCTCTGTGTTGGACTCACCATCAGCCGCTGACAGCATTTTGGCATATTTCTGACAGCTTGCAATGCTCCAGTCACAACGATCTAAACACCTGAGGCTGCCCCTCAAGTAACGACGCACCAACTGTTAAAAAAAATCAACATCAAGATGTTTTGAGGAAGCCAGATACTTTTATATCATACCATCTGGCACCTGTGATGAGATTTTTTCAATTCTTATCTATATTCTGATAACAATAATAACTTCAACTTGTTTGTTTCTGGTTGCCTTAACTCTGACACCAAGAAAAGTCACCTTTTTTAAACACTATTTCCTATATAAAGCGATGTTGATAATTTTTTCTCCTACGTAAGTAATTCCTATAGGTGTTCCTGTGTATATAACTGATCCAAAGGCTAATATGTGACATAATTTGAACTTCTACAAAATAGTGTCTCGAGAAGATGTCCATAAACACTTTTTTGATGCACGGGACACTGCGGCTATGTAGGTAAGTTATAAGTCTTTTTCTTTGTTTTTTTTTGCCTTGTTTGCGACTTATCATAACTGTAGTGTCTAATATAAAATAACCATGTTTCTATTCTTTCTTTGATGCTAATGCACTTTAAAAGAAATCTTTACCATAAGAAACTTATCCATGCGATGGTGGTCGATCCCATACCACTCCGTGGCCAGCATCTTGAAGCCAGCCTTCGTCATCAGTAGAGCTGCAGACAGCTGTTCTGGTGGGAACAGGTCTAAGGTAGCCGAGATGTTCTCGCAGAGTTCCTCCTGTGGTAATAAAATCAATGGAACAATCACCGCCAAATCATTTATTTATTTAATAATAGGCGAGCAGTTTCAAGCTGATCATATTGTGTGGAATTCTTTAATTGTCCAATGCATTGCACAAAAAAAGAACTCCGGTTGCAATTAAGGTTACAATCAGTTTTTATGGCAATTAGCATGAGAATATTGAAGACTTTTTCTACCTTTAACAACTGCTTAGCAAAATAAGCAAGTAGACATATCAACCAAGAAGCAGAATATTTATGAATTTTGAATACCCTTTATCAACTTAAAAAATGCAACATCTAAATATACGAACTTCATACATTTTTGTCTACTTTTGTGCTCATTCACATAAGGACCATTCGTGATTTTAGATAAAGTATTTTTACAATTATTTTTATTTTTGACAATGGAAATCAACATACCCTCACCCACCACTCATCACAAACTGTGTTTCATTTCATATCAAAATTATGTTTAACTAATATTCCAATTCATGAAGTTTTGTGATGATTCAGTTCATCTAATACTGAATATAATTAATGTGAACATCAATATGGATATTTTTTTCATAGTGTGTATCAATGAGCTCTTCCTTTTGTCATTTGTTCCCTTAGATAGCAAAAGACAAGAAAAGAAATTTCAAATGGCTAATGAAGGCTTTTCACATGGATTGCAACTGTCATGAAAAACAAATAGATCAAGAGTTTAAAGTCTCTTGACATATTCAGTTTGAGGTGGTATGTGTATTCACCTGAATGAGTGGCTTGTCCGACATCCAAACAGCATAGAACAAACCTTTCCACACTCTTGTAAAGTCAGCCTCTTTAAATTCTGCAAAATAAGTAACATCCATTTAGCATAATCTTAGAAAAAGTTATATATATGATTAGATGTATCGTCTTTGCTATGATACTAGATAGTGTAAGTAAACGAGAACTTTGTTGTGTTATTTATATGCTTTTAAGTAAAACAACAGCATAATTATTCGAGATAATCACAAAAAAAACGCGTAGAATCGACACGACTTTCGAGGTTATGAGCATTTAATAATAAGATTTCTTCCGTAAATGAAACTGAAATGTGATGTGTAATAATATAATAACAACAATACAAACCATAGCCTTTCTCGAAGCAGTTAGAAATCCATTTTTTCAGCGCTTTGAGCATTTTATCGCGCGTTTTTTTGTCATTGCCAGATAGCCATCTCGCATATTTTATTTCTTGGGCTACAACGAGCACTTGTTCCTTTTTTGTCTTAGGTTTGTTTACTCCACCTTTCTTCTTCACTTTTTCTTTTTTATTCTTTGTTTTCACCGGCGCTTTCATTTTGAATTAATATTTTTATTCACTTTTTTACTTCAAAACAAATGCACACACGCTTTGTGAAAATGCGTTTTTATAAATGTCAATGTCAGTCAGATTTCAGACTTCAGACAGAGATAGTGCTGCCATTAAAAATATCTTAATTCTACGCATCAGTGTAGTCATTTTCCCAAAAATCCCCGCTCCCTTAAGTTTGATTCCCTACTAAATCCTTATAATGATATTTTTAAAATAGAAACACATTTTTCACAATAATTTACCAATATTTCAACTGAATACACCAATAAAAAAACCGGCAACCATAAATAATGAGATAGTAATGTAAAAATGGTATATGTAGTATGCGTTCCGAAATATAAAATCTAGTTTAGGTGACAGATTAGGCAGGCATTTGAGTGATGTTGCAATTCATAATTTTGGTAGTGTTGACCTGTATCTGTTAAATCTGAAATGATTTTTTTCAGTTACAGGTACTAAAAAATCGATTGATATGGATGCCCGAGCTCTTTCTCAAATTTTCCCCGAACACTGGGCAGAGATCGTCTTATCAGACAAACCAATTTTTATTGCCATACAAAATAAACAGTCACTATTGTGGTAGAATGTAGACCAACAATTATGCATAAAAACACAGATTTATGCTGCCAATTCTGTAGGCTTTATATTTAAAGCCTTGCTGATCTATATGAACAACCGCGTCATGGTTTAACCTCAAAAGTCCGTAATCATGTGCAGACTACAGCCGAACACTCGTCTTTTTTCTTCTTCAAGAGCAGGTCACTCCTATCTTATAAACGTTTTTAGTTTTGAGATAGGATATTGAAATATTTTGTACGTGTCTACAGTACAATGCAATCCATTCATCGAATGCAATTCACTTGCAAGAAAAATAAGGACTCCCTCACTTAATAAATAAAACAAGTTCAATATAATAAAATTACATTATTTAATAAATTCATCTTAGAAAAAATATCATTCAAATTTAACAATAATTCAGATTTAGGCATTATTTTGTTACAAATCAAGACAAACTAAATTCAGAATAGCCACACATACTATCAGGGTTAGATAGTAAAGAAAAGCTTTTCGAATTATCAACTAAAAACATAAAATACCGCATTTTATTCTCAAGGAAAACTGACGTAACAAAACAAGTCATCTATGTAAAGAATATAAAAAGATTTTTAATTTTTTAAATTACTTTATACATAGGAATCATATAATAGTTATTTGTTATACAAGAGTGCAAAGTTGCTCACTTTTGATGACCGAGCAAGCTAATAATTAAAAAATTAGAATCCTAAGCGTTAGCGAGGGAATTAAACGAGCACAAGGTCAAAAATCTTTGCACTCGAGTGCAACACGTAACTTTTCATCCTACCTCAGCGAGGAAATGACTATATACGAAAAAATGATGGCGCGCGCAAAACAAATTAAAAAAAAGTAGAAGAAAAAGATTTCTAGTCTGAGCTTTTAACAAAATAAAAAAAGGTTGTATGATGAATTCGGCACCATAGAGGTAGGTAATTAGGTTGAATGAGGTTTTTAATTCACAAACGTATTGAACACGATATTCTAAATTCAAATTTACTTTATCCTCTAGCGGATAAAAACGGCTTTTGCAATCAGATATCGAATAGCAAAAATACTTTTTCCGAGATGATGGGATGAAAAATAATTTTGGATTATAGGATTTTTTAGGCCTGTCGTCCAGTCATATCCTAAAATAAAATCGGTTGTCCCTAAAGTCGGTTTACTGAAGATAGTTGAACGTGACAACATCATAAGAAAATACTCATGGAATGGTTTCATTTAAAAAAGAAAATTTTAATTTTATCTGTTCATTAGACATTTTGTATCGAAAGAATACCTTCATCGCCGCAATTATTGTTGCTATAAACAATTGACACCACATTCACTTTTCTCTGCACTTCATACTTGACGAAAACATGTAAATGTATTATTGTATAGCAGCTGTCCATGCGGACGCATCGCTCACTCAAGTAGGAAAGAGACAGATGTCGAACGCTGCCGAACGCGGAGGCCGATTGTGCCTCTTTGTCGCTCGTTCCGCGCTCTCGCTTGCACTTCAAGTCTTAAATGGAACACCTCAGAGCGAGGTAACGCCGCATGAGTCATGTTTTTTCGTGCGTTCAGCCGGCTCCTTCGAATTATAAGACGTTGTCACATCAAAAACCGGAAAGTATACATTAAAAATGCTCTGACGAATCGAGAACCTTCTCATTGTTTTAAGTCTGTAAAAACGAAGCACTTTTTTACTTACGTTTAATATCGATCTAAATATTGTTAGAAGATATGAGGTATTATGCAAGACCATTTTTCGCGCTTACTTTGTACAGATTTGTAATTTTAAGATCAAACAACAACAAATCTTACAAATATAATCTGTGGCTACTCTGAATTTAGTACATTTTTTATGACTAAAAAATAATAATAATTAGCTCTACACATTAAATAACACACTGGAATGTATTGTATTCATAAATGATGTTAACTCTTTGACAATATTGTTATATTCAAATTAAAGGGTACAGCGAAAGGATAATAACATATAAAAAAGTAACGCGTGTTTGTTTAAGACTGTTTATTACGCGCACATGATTGATCAATGGGAGACGTGCCATCGTTGAGGATATGAACGACTCATTTCATCCCTGATGAAGTACACCGAAAGCGAACGAAACTATAGTTAGACCTTTACAACAATCAGGTACAAGTGAAAACCTGATAGTCAAGTCTGTTTATCTAATTTTGGCACAATTCAATTGCAATTCTGAGACAATTCAAACAAACATACTTGACCTGAATTGTCAATCGAATATATATATATATACGCTACCCTCTAATGGTAAGATTAACCAAGATTCCAAAAGCACATTTATAGTTGTAGTTAGTCTTTCCTTTAATTTTAATAAAGGCACTGTCCGATAGTTAGTTATAGTAGAAATTTTGTACCAAACAATGGTATCATTACGAAAAAAATTGACATTACATTGTTCTTTCTGTACCCTTTAATTTTAATAACCCAGTCGCTTACACCTAACTTTAACATAATTAAATATTTCATGCACTTTTGATTATAAACAGCCGAGAGAGACTTAAAATCAGAAATAATGTTAGTTTCGATTTTAAACTAAGCTTTAAACTTTACAAGAATATGTATTTTTGTATTAGTTATAAACGCATTAGAAAAGTTACAGAATTCCATTAGGCGAACGATTTTAGCAAAAAATATTAGCAGGAACTTTACTATTTGACACTTTTAACTTATTTACAAAATGAGAGCTACCGTTGGCTGGATGATTAGAATTTTGCTAAATTTCTACTGTTTCGTTAGATTTTTTTATAATCTTTCATTCAAAGATAGTTACAGTAATATCTATACAGGGTTATCGGTTAAAGGGCCTAAGGGGCCAACTCTGAATTGAAAAAAAAGAAACAATACTAACTGTGGCCTATTCTATGTTAAAACTGCCGTTTTGTTAATTCTGAGGCAATTCAAATAACTGATTTTACTTCCTGGTAGATTTCTCTATGATTTCCGATTAGCAACCAGTTGGCAACACTAAAAAGCTGAATATACCATAGACAAGTGATAGACAAATTCAATTGAAAATGGCGTCGTTTAGCCGATCAAATTAATCAAAGAATATATTTTCAATTAATTTAGTTTTAAACGGCTGTACATTTTGTGGACGACCGATATTTTATTGTGTGACTTAGTATATATTTTTTTCTTGAATTCAGAGTTAGTTCCATATTGAATTCTGTGACCCATTTAGGCTTGGTACACCCCTAGCTAAAAACCACGTAATTAACAAAATAATACACTAGTGTCAATAACCAGGGTGAAAATTAAGGATTAAATTTTAGTACTGGTATCGCGAGGAGACCTGTTTGTCGGAGAAGGTTTTAATAGCTTTTAAAGATAAGTGAAGTCCCCAACCAGCAATGTAGGCAGCGTGGTGGACTATGGCCTGTACCTCGTATATAGGGGAGAACCGTGTCCAGCAGTGGGACGCTATGGGACGACACATATGCTGGTATTATCAAATCATATAATAATTTTATCAGTCGTCGTTTCCCAGCATTGAAAGCGGATCGCTAAACACCGGCTCGGCCGTTTTTGATACGGTTGCAGCTGCAGAAGAAGCACCTCTCGACGTGGATGGAACTGAATGCTGTTTAGTTTCTGATAAGGAAAAACATAAAACTCTTAACTGACTTCAAAAGAAGAGGAATGTTTGGAAATTGATATTATTATATAGCTGAAGGGATTCTGAAGAATATTTAGTAAAGATTTCCTTCAAGAGAGAATTTAATGAAATAACAATAGCATTTTTTTAGATGGCAATACTTTCAATTCGGAACTAGTCTTAACACTTTTTTCAGTTATTTTGACTGAAAACTCAAGATACTGGACCGATATCGATAAAAGTTTATCAAACATCTGGATTGATTTTATTAAAATTTCAATGGGGCCACTTGAGAAGTACAGGATTATCGGGTAGCGGTGTACTAAGACGAAAGGGGGTCACTGTACCTATCCTAAGGAACAACTTTCACTACGGGACCAACTCCGAATGCGAGAAAAAAAACAGCTGTTCCATACAAAAAGTTGATCGGTCATCAACAAAATGTATGAAACAGCTGATTTTCTTGAATTCAGAGTTGGTTCCATAGTGAAAGTTGTTACTTAGGACGGGTTCAGTGACCCCCTTTCGGCTTAGTACACCTCTAGCCGATAACCCTGTATACATTCTCACACAAAAAGATATTTTTTCAAATTGTTCCGGCTGTCTCCATGAAATCAGCTAATAAACAGAAAATCAAAAACACTTACCAGTTACAATCTTTTTTGAACCACCAAACAAGTCATCATCGTCGTCATCACTGAAAAGAGAAGTCTTCTTGATTTCTTTACTTTTCTTAACTTCTTTATTCTTCTGTTCTTTACTCTTCTTTTCCTTGCTCTTCTTTCCGCTGAACAAGTCCTCTTCGCTGTCCGAATCGAAAATAGTAGTTTTCGCTTTTGTATTTATCTTTTTATTGAATAACTCATCTTCCGAATCATCAAAAAGTGATGGTTGCTCTATTTTTGTAGGTTTAACTTCTTTTGTTGATATTTCTTCTTTGTTCTGTACATTTTTTATTGTCCTTTTCGAATAGTTACCTTCTTTATTTACTTCAGAAGATTTTTGTGTATTTTCGTTGTATGTTTTCCCTAAAGTTTTGATTTCTTTTTTATTTTTGAAAATATCATCATCATCATCTGTTGATTCTTTTGAATTGTTTGTAAATATATTTTTTTCTTGATTTTCAGGTCGAGTATTAAATATGTCTTCGTCGTTAAGTATGTAGACTACTTTAGTTGTTGTTTTTTGAGTTTCATTCAAATTTTGGTTGGATTCTTCTCTGTTTTCTATAAAAGGCACTGTTTTATTTAAATCTTGATTTAATACTACGTTGTCATTACTTTTTAAATAATCATTTTTATTTATAGATTCTGATATATCTTCTTTTTCATTATTAAATTCTTTAGTTATATTTATATTTTCTGTATCAAATTTATATCTCGACGATTCTATTGTATCGTCTCTTCTGTTCTCTTCTTCGTCTTGTTTCTGTATAACATCTTTTTGTTCTTTATTTTCATTTTGTTTGTAAGTATTGTCTTCTTTATTTAGATTTTGATCACGTTTGTTATCTTTAGGTTTTGGTTCGTCAAAAGAACTAGAATTATCAGTTTCATCACTAAAGTCTATAGCAGATCTTCTTACAGCTTCGTGTCTTGCTTTTCTTGACGATGGTCGTCTTTTAACTTGAATCCTTGGTCTTTGTTTTGACACATTGTTGTCTAACACACCAGATTCTGATTTCTCGTCGAAAGTTATAGATTTGGGCGATTTAGATTCTTTGTTTGCTATTTCTTGATTTGTTACATCATATTCTGTTTTTTTCATATCAGTTTTAGGTTGGAAATCAGTTTCATCTGGAATGATTTTGATCGTTTTTGACAGTTCTTCTTGCTCTAATGGTTTTTGGTCAACATTTTTTGGAATTTTCTTAGGCGAAGCGCCGGGTAATAGTGCGTTCACGTTTATATTAATGTTTTTTGTATTCAATTTGCCAATTTTTTTCACTTCTGTCTCTTTCTTGGGAGATTCTGTGGTTTTGAATATGTCGTCAAAATCATCTGTTGTTTTGCTTTTATTTGTATTTGTTTTTATTTCATTGCTTGGATCGCCTTTTTGATCAGATTTAGGCAAATTAGGTAAACTAGCAAATAAATCCTCATCTGAATCAAACAAGCTTGTTACGATTTTTACTTTGCCTGTTGGTTTTCTTGTTTTAGGTGCAAATAAGTCTTCATTTTCAATATCGGCAAAAATATCAGTTTCAGGCTTGGATGTGTTCATTTCTTTAGATAACGCAGGCTTATTATTTTCAGTCTCTTCTTTATTTTGATTCTTACCATCAATATCATTGTCTTCTAATTTAGGAGCAGATTTAAATATGTCGTCATTGTCATATTTGTCTAATTTTTCGGTTTGATGTGCATCTTTTGTCATAGAATCAGAACTAAACATTTTGTCTGCATTATCAGAACTAATGTTTTTTGTTATTTGAGGAATATTTTGCTCTTTTGCTGATAAGGGGCTAAAGATATTTATTTTGTCAATTACTTCTGATGACCGAGGCAAGATTTGCGTTTTAGGAACTGTATTGAAATCAATATCAGTCTCACCGCCTTCTACATTTTTGTCAGTTTTTCTAATAAAATCAACGTCAATAGCTGGAGGTTCAGTTACAAATATATCAAAATTAGCGTTTTTCGAAAATATTTCCGGTTTTTCATCATATATGACGTCGTTTTTCTTGAAAAATAGACTTTCATCATCAGAATCATCGTCAAAAAGCGCGTTAATATTTTTACTTTTTTTAGGTTCAGCCGGTTTTTCAAACACGGGTGGTTCAGTAAGTATGTCATCAAATATATCTGCGTTTGGAATTGGTATCTTTGATTCAGCTGTTAAGGTTTCTTTTTCTCTCTTTGAATCATGAAAATCATCGTTAACTGAGTGGCCAACGTTTTTGTGTTCAGAACCTTTAATTTCTTTTGGTATACTTGCTTGATTTTCAAGAGATTTAGTGTCTTCGATTGGGTTTTCAGCGAATAAATTCTTTGATTCTGTTACAAGCGGTTTTTCGGTTTTATATACGGGTATATTTTGGCTTGATTCGATAAATTCTGGTATGTTTCCTGTATTTGTCTCAGCTTTGTATTTTGTTTTTGGAGTTGAAAACAAGTTATCTTCAAGTAAATCATCATCGAAGACATTATCTTTTACGGCATATGTTCTTGTATTTTGAGGAATGGTTTTAGTTTCATTGGCTGTAATTTCTAATTCAGGCGTAGGATCTGTTTTATTAGATTTAGTAAAATCTTCAGGTACTTTTTCAAATAAAGGTGTATGTACTGTTTCTGTTTCTACATTTTTATTTTCATTGTTATATGATTTTAGTTTATTAGCAGCGATAAATAAGTCGTCAATTTCATCTTCCTCAAATAGCGCTGGGCTCTGAATTAAAGTTTTTTCTTTAGGTGCTAAATTGTTTTCATTAGTTTCTGCTTCGAACATAGTAGTATCCTTTGTAGAAGAAGATTTGATACTATCAGGTTTTATTTTAACAAAAATGTCGTCATCACTATCTGAATTAAATATGATTTTGTTTTTGGTTTGAGGTTTAGGAGCTATAATTTTTTGTGGAGAGTCATCAAACAGATTTCTTTCGTGCATTGTTTCCGTTGGTTGTTCGATTCTTTCTTTTTTATTTTGAACTTCGCTAACTATTGGTAATGGATCATTTGGTTCTTTGGCAAATATTTTATCTTGCGCTGCATGAGATTCGACCTTTTTAGTTACTGGTTTATCAGTTTGCACTGGTTTTATTTCACTGAATAATTCGTCATCGCTGTCAAATATGCTTTTCTTATCTGTGACAGATGTAACAATATCTTTTCTATTCGTTTTGCTATCGCCAGTAATCGTTTTACTTTCTTTGCTACTTTGATTAGTAGACTTCGCTACATCGATGTCCGTAAATAGATCATCATCATCAAATATCGATTTTTTATTCTGAATCGACTCTTTACTCGGAATTTTTACACTACTTGTGAATATATCGTCTATATCATTAAATATATCATCGTTGAATAGATCTCCGACATTTGTTTTCTCTATTTCTGTGACAGGCTTACTTTTGATAGATGTAACTTTTTCTTTAACAGGTTCTTTCACTATCTTTTGTGAAGGTTTCTTTCGCGCGCTTTCGGATTTAGAGAAAAGGTCTTCGAATATATCCTTTTCCTTATTTGACGCTGATTTATTATCAATTTCATCTGCTGCCTTACTGACTTTGGACTCAGGTTCATTACTTCTCGGTGCGATTTTAGGTTTATTTTCTATAACTGGTTTTTTGATATTGTCACTTTGGTATTTGATGTCATCATTTTCACTTTCTTCGTCCGTAGTCGGAGATTTTCGTAAATTTCTTTTCAATATGGCGGCGCCAATGCTCTCCGTGCCTTTGTTGCTGCCGAAAAGAGAAATGCCACCAACTGGTTTCTGTAAAATAAAAAGAACAGTTATTGGTTTAATTTTTGCTTATGTTTTCTCTCGTCATTGTATATTAAAAATTAAAGTAGTTTCACCGGACATTTTTAATTCATTTGATATAATGTAATCTAATGATTGCCGTTTCAAATAACTTATATCTGTGATATTATGACCACGAGACGATAAAGTATAATATTTTAATCCCAATACTAAATTAGTCTTTGACATGCCATACAGTGCGTTTGGACGAGCTACGGTTTTTTTTTGATATATTTATGTAGATGCTATTTTAAGCTTATTTTTTAAAAGTAATAAATATCAAATGTAACAAGACGTTGCCTGTAACGAACGTTATATAAAGTTTAACAAATATTTCTTATTATTCTTCTTATTATATTCAAAAATTTCATTCACTCATTTCATTCATTCTTGGTCTCGTCTCAATCGGAAATTGAAATCGGAACTGTCATCTTCCAAAGCGGATAAACTAGCCACTAGTCATGGCAACTATCTCATAAATCAGTATAACATAGCTCCCCACTATGATTTCCCTAAGTAAAGGATGTCATGTAGCACAAAACATACCTTAGTATTAAGATTCGCTTCATCTTTCTCTATGTCTTTATTTTGAACGATTACTTTTTGTGAAGTTGGTTCAGCAAACAATTCTGGTTCAGAATCATCTTCGAATAAGGTTGATTTTTGTTGGACACCCGGTTTCTGTTCCACCTGTAAATGTATGAAGTAAAAAAAATTATATAATTAAATCAAGTATGAGAGTATGTAGAATTATTTATCAAGATAATTATTATTAAATAATTATAATTAATTATTATTATAATTATTATTTTTAGAGCACAATTATTTATCAAGTATGTTTTGCACCAGGAACAGTCAGGGGTGGGTTATTTGATTAGAGGTTATTAATTGTGACGTAATTATTTGATTTAATTTATATTATGTGATATTATAAATAGATGTTTAGTATGAGAGAAAATAACTTAGGACAATCATATCGTGGATAGTTGACGTACATATATAAACAACGTGTAACAGAAAGTTATGACAATACTTAACGGTGTTAGTCTATTCATCAAATCGAACCCATTGTTGAACAAAACTTTGCATAATTTAAAAAAAAATGTGTCCTTCATACAATTCGGTCGATCACGTGATCAATTTTTGTATGAAGAACCTATTTTTTTTTCGTTTATGTCCTAACATTGATTGTTAGAATAACACCCTTAAGTATTGTCACACCTTTCTGTTACACGTTGTATATAAAAGAATAAGTCCTGACTGACTGACAGACATGTCTCAATCAACGCAGCGCTTAAACAGCTGTACCGAAGAATACATAACGTGTGCCCCACCCTATGTAGAAAAAAAATGCATAGTTAAAAAAAATAGGTTCTCCATACAAAAATTGATCACGTGGTCGACCAAATTGTATGAAAGACTCAATTACTTTACTCGTATTTTGCAAAATTGTTGTTCTAGTCATGTGTAGGCTAACACGTTTCAATATTATCACAAATTTCTGTTACACGTTGTACATAAAAGAATAAGTCCTGACTGACTGACAGACATGTCTCAATCAACGCAGCGCTTAAACAGCTGTACCGAAGAATACATAACGTGTGCCCCACCCTATGTAGAAAAAAAATGCATAGTTAAAAAAAATAGGTTCTCCATACAAAAATTGATCACGTGGTCGACCAAATTGTATGAAAGACTCAATTACTTTACTCGTATTTTGCAAAATAGTTGTTCTAGTCATGTGTAGACTAACACGTTTCAATATTATCACACCTTTCTGTAACACGTTGTATTGAAACTGAAAAACTCTTCCGGATTCTGAAAACACGTTATTTATTTTCTGGCGACGATGGATGAAAAAATATATAAAAAATACTTACACGTCCCGGAGCGAAATCGCTGAATATATCACCCTCTTCCACGCTCGGTCGGTCAAAGCTGAACAAATCTTCAGTTACTTTGCTTGGCACTGTGTTCCTGTAAGATTAGAATATAATTTTACATATATATTGATTTCGTTAAAGAGTTAAAAAAAGTTATAAATTTATCACCCTATCTTTTCTAATGCCTGTTGAATATGGGTCTCTCCTATGAAAAGGGTCAAGAAATAGTCCACTACACTGGCCAAATTACTTCTTATTGATTGACCTTCTGCGACAAGCAGGCTTCCTCACGATTTACTTTTACGGTTAAAGCGAGTAGTAATTAATTATTATAACACGCACATGCAAATGATGAAATACGCAAAAAGCCTGAGCTACCGGTGAAAGAAAACATCGTGAGGAAACCATAGCTTGGTGGTAGGACGCTTGTCTGGCTAGCTACCACTCTCAAGTTGACAAAATCTGTCGCCAAGCACCAAACAGTGTATTCCGGCAGCCTTCCTTGAGAGTCAGTGTATTCCAAACTAAGCATGCTCTATCTAGAGCCACAGTGTCGCTGACTTCTGTGCTCGTACGAGCTGGTGGGCAAATGCCTAGCTGTCTTAGATAAAACAAAGACAACTCTTAATTGCCTACGGATTCACCGACACTACATATCTCTATACGTTTACTATACAGGGTTACTGGCTAGGGCGTACGAAGCCGAAAGGAGGTCTATATACTCATCATAAGGAACAACTTTTACTATAGAACCAACTCTGAATTTGAAAAAAAAACAGAATACCCTGTCCATGATGTCTTATTGTTACTAAGTTGATCTACACAAACATAAACAGAGCTAAGATTTGAATTTTTATACGCAAGTAATAAACTAAAAAAATTAGAAACCAATTCCGAAAATTCTCTTCCCGTTAGAAAGCTACATTATTACTGAGTAACACAGCTATAGTTTTTTTAGAAAGAAAAAGTTAGAGATCCGTGAGTAACACCGCGGGACGCTGCTTTTTTTTTTTAAAGTAAATCAACGTTGCGGCCTCGGATGTGGCACGCTTGCATAGAGGAAACAGATATACTCGCAATTTGAAATGATAAAGATTATAGTTATCGGGAAATAGACAACTCGGCAGGGAATTCCACAACCAAGCTGTTCGCACAATAAAAGTAGACGCAAATCGTTTAGTGCTCATCCGTGGAATCTCTACCACGTACCGGTGGCGTCTTACAGTATCTCTACTAGTCTGATTGTAGAAAAGAGATGGGGGAATCAAATGATGTATGCAGCTTGTTAGAACTTACTTCTGAGTGTAAGGCGTGTGTTTATTTATTTCAGCAAATATATCATCTTCTGACGACTGATCGTCTACATCGCACTCTAATGGCGGAGGTTCATCTGAGAATATTGTACCTGTAATATAATCGTACGTTTATAACCTAGCCGCTGGCAAAATACCATAGTCGTATGAAGCCATTGGATAGTAAAAATTAGCGTGTCACGAGTTTGTTGCGTCAAAGTCAGTAAAAAAGTATAGAAAGGAAAGTGACACTGGCTAATACGCAACAAGAATTTAAAGCCATCATAAAGAAAATAAAAAAGAATAGACCGATAGAAAAAATAGCGTCTCTGTCTGTGTATTTATTGCAAAACTAATGATTCTGCAAGTTTTAATGTGTAATATTGATAGATTATTATCCGTTAATGTTTTGTTTATGTGCACAAGTGTGAGCAAGTGATATAAAAGTAGATTTAGAGTTCGCGGGAAATTTCCATAGAAACCTTGGTTAAGTCTATACCGCGTTACGAAGATACAAAATTACAATGACTTATTACTTGATATAGATTAATAACTTGAAAATTGATAAACTTGACGCTGGCACATATACAAATCGTATGGTGCCATGAATCAATAGAAAAACCACAAGCAATATTCACCTATAACAACATTAAAATTATAATAATAAAATTCGAATAAATATATAAAATTCAATACTCAATCTTTTACACAGGTACACTTGACTGGTAAATAACTAACCTCCTCTTACGGGTGGTTTTTGATGATCATAATCAAACACTTTTGTTCTAGGGCTTTAGAAATTTTAAAAGAAAAAGACAGATGTTCCATACATTTGGCCGCGAGTCAATGTTTTATTTTGTACGCAAAGCATTTTTTTGCGAATGTGCTATAGTGCTACAGCAAAGTCGTTGCTCTTTGTCACAAGACGCTACCCTTAATAGGATGCTAATTGATTGCTAGCAACACTGTATATATATAAGAGAAAGTAAAAAAAAATAGAATTGGAAAGACCGATATTAGCTAGGAATCAAAGCAGAACCTAAACTGCTGAACCTAGAGACATGAAATTTGAAGAGTGTAAAATTTTTGGGTGTAGGGTGTACTAAGATTTTTTTTGGAAATGCAATCCCTAAGGGGGTCTAATAGGGGTTCAAAGTTTGAAACTTATTTATATTCCTTTCTGTGTCACGTGCAACGCCGCGTGTGAAAGCTACTAGTGCTATAACATTTAAAAAAAAAACGATAAAAACTTACTGGTTGCGGGTACTTCCGGTTTGTATAGTTTTCTAACAGGTTGCGTGGCCGCTGGAGACCTATGTTCTACCGCCTCCCTTTGCACTATCTATAGAAAAAAATTAAAATAATTTGTTACTAATGATTAAATTAAATTATTAAATTATCAACATATTATTTATCTGCTTATAAATGGTGAGGAAAACTACCGTGTTAGTTTAAAGGTGAGAATTATTACCATATTATTATCTGCTTATAAATGGTGAGGAAATTTACCGCGATAGTTTAAAGGTGAGTATTATCAACATATTATTTATCTGCTTATAAATGGTGAGGAAAATTACCGCGTTAGTTTAAAGGTGAGAATTATTACCATATTATAATCTGCTTATAAATGGTGAGGAAAATTATCGCGTTAGTTTAAAGGTGTGAATTATTACCATATTATTATTTGCTTATAAATGGTGAGGAAAACTACCGTGTTTGTTTAAAGGTGAGTATTATCAACAGATCATTATCAGCTTATAAATGCCCATCAGGGACGAATATAGTTGGACCTTTACAACAATCAGGTACAAGTGAAAACCCGTTTTCTTAAATAAAATGACCTTATAAGTGGTGAGGAAAATTATCAAAACTAATTATAGACGCGGGTGAGAGTTACCGTGTCAGTAGTGGCTAGTTTACGCGCTAGTGCAGCTGCGATGTCAGCCGGTCGAGCGCCGGTCGGTTGAGGGGGTGGTGCTGGGATACACACTGCGATGGACTCGCCCAGTGAGCCGCTGCTCTCTGATAACTGTTGAGAAAGATATTATTGTAGTGACAGGTAGGATAGGACTTATGTTTGAAATTATATAGAAAAAAAACATGCATTTATTTAAAGGACTTTTTCATTTTCGGCCAGGACGGTGTACGTCTACCAAAAATGCCTTAAGATGTGGTTAATATTATGTATTAATGAAACCTGCATCAGTTGCCTAATTCATTGCATACAAAAATATCTAATTTCTTTGAACTGATTAACAGCACAGATATCACGTTAAATACACGAAATTTAAATAATCATATAAATACCCGAATCATTTACACTGATATTAGTTTAGTTCAGTAAGGGACACTGATATTCGGTATGACCGAACTACTTGCAATCAATGCACGTAATCTTACCGTATTTTCCTCTAAAGGCGGTCTGGTGACATCCTCGGTATCAGACTCGGAATATTGGTCAACTTCTCTGTCCTGCTTCGACGTACTGCTGTCCGTATCACTGTCCTCTACTATCAAACCTAGGGATTTCATAATACTTTAGCCAAATTTAGCAAATACTGATAAATAGGGTAGCTAAAAATTGTATCCTCTTAAGGTAACTGTGGACAGAACATTAATAGTGGGAATATATAAATCCAACTAAAAAACTCCAAAACGGAACAGTCTTTATTTCGTAGGAATCTTTATTTTTCGACTAGCTGACCCGGCGAACTTTGTACCGCCTAACAGTTATATATATTTAAACCTCCCCTGAACCTTCACAAACATCTCAAAACCAAAATCAGCTAAATCGGCCCAGACGTTTTCGAGTTTTAACGAGACTAAGGAACAGCAATTGATTTTTATATATAAAAAGAATATTACTCAAGATACGCCAACGAAAAACACCTTAAATTGTTTGCAAGGGTAAATGATCTGACAAATTTTATCGAAATAGGTTCATTCGTTTGGTATTTAATTGACAAGTATATCTCGTATTATGAAAGTGGTACTTACTTATAATTACTAATACTTTTTAGTGAGACTGCATTGACTGAAACGCATAACTTTTTTCTTTTATTTATTTATTTATTTCATCGGGTGTGTGTGTGTGTGAGAGAGAGAGAATGAGTGTGTGTGATGTATGTAAGATAGAGTGTGTATATTTACCTGCATGCCATTTGTTCTTCCAAGGCTGTGATCCGATTATGTAAGGCAAGGGGCGATGTGAGTACAAGTCTTTAGGTTTCAGTACTACACTGAAAAATAAAATTTGTTTATTTGTAGCATTTGTTAATGGACACATTTACCCGAAAATAAAAATAAACTGTGTACATTATCAAAATGGGTAGTAATTTGACTTTGTACACAAATATCAGAAAATAATAAATACCATAATTTTGTATGGTGACAGGGCTTTTTATTACGCTCGCCTGAATTCGCACCCTGAAGTTGAAAAATCTAACCTAACAATGTGAATACACTGGCTCTCAAGGAAGGTTGTCAGAGCAACCTTGAGTTGAGAGCCAGTGTATTCCAGACTAGGCACGCTTCACTAAGAACACAGTGTCGCTGACTTCCGTAGTCGTACGAGCTGATGGGAAAATGCCTAGCTGTCTTGGATAAAAAAATATATTTCTGCCTCTACCTATCAGCTGTCACATTTTGAATGAATAAATTAACTCTTTATGTTTGTGTGTCTGCACCATACAAACATCAAATATACAGAAAAATCTAACATCTAGTGTCACAAGTAGCGGCCTTATTTTGTCTTCCAGGCAACCTTAGGATGGAGACAATAAGTGATAAAAAGATACAAAATAACGAATTATACCTGATTTCCGCATCACTGTCAGAATCGCTGTCGTCGAGTATTTCAGCGGTTTCGTGCATTCGTTCCAGAACTGATATACTTGACTTCAACATCGCAATATCATCTACTGGCGGCGGCTCAACCGATTCCTATATAAGAACAAAAAACATTTGACAACATTTCATTTTTTAAAAAGATGGAAATTAGAAATTCTATTCGAGTTAATGAAATGAAGAGTTTATAATAAACAAATACAAGATTTTTATTTTTACTTTCTTCCGAGTAATTTGCAAAAAACTGAAAAATCTCAATTTTATGCTAAGACCGTCAGATGCCACCACTAAAAATATTATTTTAACTGTCATCTGTGAACCTTACCAAAATAAACAACAAAAATACACATCATTAATGACATAATTTTTTACGAGCTCTTGAAGAGAATAACATTATGCTGAACTATTCTTATATTTTCAAAACATGCTAATACGTCACATTCACACACACAAACACATACTTACATCACACACAAACACATACTTACATCACACACACATACACTTAACAGAGATATTGTACATACTATATTACCAGCGACATGAAACTTTGAACTCCCATTTGACCCTCTTAGGGATTGAATTCCAAAAAAATATTTTAGTCCATGCTTAAAATTACAATACAATACAATACAATAATTCTTTATTGTCACCACAAAAATACAACACAAAAAGAATACAACAAACAAATAACATGGCACAAAAGGCGGTCTTATCGCTAAAAAGCGATCTCTTCCAGACAACCTACACAGACATATTATTAAGAATACACTCTCCAAGTGTCTTTTTTTCATTTTTAAATGTGACCTATCAGTCAGTAAAGATTTACTCTTTAATATAAAGAAGAAAAGAAGACAAGCTTCGACAAGTCCATTCGTCACTCAGTTGCTGAGGAGAAGACGAACTAACTCCTTTAGTAATAACCCATTCACTGCCTTCCTAATAAGTAGCGACATTACTAGATGGCCGCCAAACAATAATGTACGGTGGGCTCAGCATTTCGATGAAGTCAAGAAGCCCTTCGATTAAGTCAAGGAGAACGGCTGGGCCGATTTAGCTGATTTTAGTCTTGAAATGTTTGTTACTCCAGGGTAGGTTTAAAAGGTAAGAAACATAAATAACTGTAAGGCGGTACGATGTTCGCCGAGTCAGCTAGTCGATTATAAATATACATTTATATATATTAGATTTACCTTGACAGATTGTATTTCTGTCGTCAAGTCTGCATCATCGTCATAGACTCTGCTTTCTATGAACTGACTATTGCTCAGTGCCATGAATCTGTAAAAAATAAGAGGCAAAACGTCATCATCAGCTTCCTATACTTATCGCACTACGTGGGGTCGGCACGGCATGTGTTCGACTATCACTTCACTCTATCACACATATCCTTCTTTATACAACTCATTCACTTTTTAAATTGCCTTTTTTTATACACAAAAAAGGCATAAAACTGATTTCAAACTTTTCTTCGATTCATATGGCACTAACTGGATAGTCTTTTGAACAAAACAATACTATTTAACATTTAAGACACTTTCAAAATATAGTTTAATTTTGCGAGTCTTTTTTTTCGGAAGTCTGTAACAATAGGTTTGAGTATGAGCGCTATCTCACATGAAGTAATGCGACGGTTCGGCCTACATGTAGCAGACTTGCTTACGAGAAACCAATTTACCTTGATGATACTCAGATTAAAGCTATCTGATAATAGATATCTGCGAAGCCAGTAGCGAGTCCACAATCTGACAATTCACACAATAAAAGTTGACGCAAAGCGTTCTCAGTCCTGCTGCTTTTTTAGACTTGATTTACAACTACAGTAAATTAGCTCATTAAATGTATTTATTTTCTACATAATTTATAACCATGTTAAAGTCTCAGTAAATGCCTACGTTACGCATTTGTGTTATGCTAATTAGGTTTATTTTAAATGCACACTAACTAATTATAACACTTTCCAAAATGGTATGAAACTGCATAATTTTAAGCCACTCTTTTTTTTAATACTTTCAATTGTTTACTTTCACATCCTTACTTAGTTACAACACTTCGGTATTGTTGACCTAGTGAGCGAAGCGTTTTTGCTGCGAGTCTATAATAATGTTCTTTAGTCTGTTAGTTAGTTTGTATGGATGTTTGTCCTCAAGAAATTTCGTAATAGCGTCCATGTCGTAGTTTCCAATCATTCTTTGATGAAACTTGGTGTATGGGTGTTATGAATTTTTAGGTTTTTCTAGTCATTGGGGAATAAATGAAGAAATGAATGATGCATGAAATAATGATCTATTTATCTGGAACTTAGGTTACTTTGAGGGTTAGGGGTTGTATTTCTCACAAAAAGGAGGGAACTATAAAAGAAAAGATCATTTTTCTAGATTTCGAGTCACAGATTCTTTGCTTGCCTGGACAATAACTACAATACTTACTTATTATTGACATTTTGTAAATTAATGCTGGCATCGTCCAGTGCTGACGCCATTTCGCCCAGTTTTGAGTTCACATCTTGACATTTAGATATTATCTTCTGAAAATTAAATGCATAAGAAATTTAACATATTACAATTACAATCAATTAATAACAACAAATTAAAACCTACTTCAATTTGACAGGCACATAATAAATATTTTTGCTATTATTTAAAGTTTTATTGTTGATTTATTGTAGTAAAGCATCGTTACTTTACAACAGGATTGTCTAGGATGTAGCGCGCTTGCCTATTCACTCGCGATTTGAAGAGACCGAGATTATAGCTATCGGTAGGGTTGACAACTATAAAATTTATATAAGACCACATAAAGACAAAAATTATTTTCCAAATCTGCCCATGTATTTCTGAGAAATGTGATTACGCACAAACAAAATTTAATTAATAAATCAAGAACCACCTCCTTTTTAGGGTTCCTTACCCAACGCTTTTATTATTTATATGCATATAAATAATCACGGCCCAAATGTTTAACATGGAACTCTATTATTTCAAAGTTTAACTTTGCTGTTTATTAATCCATCTGTCAGCAGGCTGTATCTCATGAACCATGATAGACAGTTGAAATTTTTACAGACAATGTATTTCTGTTGCTGCTACAACATCAAATATGAGTACTATAAACAGAATAAAATATATATAAACTGACTAACACTAGACCAATTTAATTTTAAGTTGGTAGAAAGGTAAGAAACCATAAAAGTAGGTAACCTGATGTGTCTTCTGCAGTATGTTTAACAGCTGATCATCCCCAGCCAGGCTCCATTTAGGTGCCAAAGCTCGGAGAGCATCTGTACCTTCCATCTCTAGACCTGCACAGAGAGGATAACTTGTATACACAACTAAGTCTCTGTCTCTTAAAATGTTTGGTATATTTTATCTAATTATATAGATAAGTTGATAGTAGGTTAAGTGATGTTGTTGGCAAACCTCCTTCCAAACTTTACCTGGTGTATAGGCTGGCCATTACCATTTAGTAAGGTAATGCAATCAGCATTATGGACACCTTTGCTCAAGATAATATGATTAATGGTGGTTTGATATTGATATTCCATATTTTTAATTTAAATTTTTGGATAAATATTTTGCATGTTATTAATTAAGAATTTTCTATAGTAATGAATATTATATATATATATTTATTTTGTTTATATGGAGGTTGCCTATAAACTATTGCTTTTAAGACTGCTTTTGTGCCAGGTTTTTCTTACTGTATTTATTCTTTGATTGTATTTTTTTGGAGGCAAAATACAATTTTGATATTGTATTGTAAGTCCATGGACACTGTGAAATACTCGAAACATCATGCTTTATAAATAATGTAAGTATATGAAGGTGGTCATCATGCTAGTTAATCAACATTATTTTTTGTATATCAGAATTACAAACCCAGGACAGTTTTCTACTAGAAATTAAAAGTAAACAACAGAATAATCAATAAAAACAAAAGCTTTCACTCGCATAATTCTTAGTTTCAACACATTTCAATGCATACTCCTATGATAAAAAAACAATGAACTATTTTATAAACAACTTTTTTACTACCTATGTTTATCACTTTACAATCATGTTATTGAAAATACTGTTTATGAATCACAGAGGACGTTGATTTCACTACCAAATGAGATAAATCAGTTGCGTCCGGACACTCAATATTACGAAATAATCAACTATTTTATTCATTCGCCGAGATTGTTTTGCATACAAATTAGTTGCAACTATTTTGGTACAAAACTCACCTTCTTAGCGTTTAGTATTGATTTCTACATCACTTATGTTAAACTCGCGTCTCTAAAGAACATCATAAAACTTTCAAAAACGCTTTACCTAAAATATTATTTAAATTATTTACAACTGAAAACACGTAGAAACTCAAAGACGACTGGAGTTATTTTGTCAATTTTGTGTTGTTTTGACGTCTTGGTGAAAGTTATGGACTTGACATTGACGTCTACAAGCCGCTGACACTGACTAGCGCTGACAATGACAGCAGCAGAAACAGTGCTGCCAGAATAGAAAAATTTCTACTTCTACTTATATATTGAGTTAAGGACGCCCTACAAGAAGAGAAAAAATTGGTGGAACACGCGTAGTGTAGGGTTCCTTACAGTGCTCGCCACGGGGCCACGGCGGGAGAGGACTGTAAGAATTGAGGTGCGCCGCTCTCCCTACCTTCCGCGGCCGCAGCGGGTCAGCACCGCATATTATGGTGGTATGATTCTCGAGCTGGTTGCGGTGCGTCATGTGTCTGGAGTATTTGGGGGGGGGGTTCTCTCTCTTCTGCTGTAAATCGTTTATTGTTTATTTTTTATTGTATACCCCGTCCTGTACTATATTTATTTTGCAAATTATCTCAATCCTAAGGTTGCCTGGAAGAGATCGCTTAAGCGATAAGGCCGCCACTTGTGACACTAGATGTATTTTCCTGTATATTTGACGTTTGTGTGTCTGCAATAAAGAGTTTATGTATTCATTCATTCAGTCGTAGATCTGTTTTTATTAGCTTAAGTAAGCTGTTGGTTACCTTTTTGTTTATCCGTGGAAAGAAAACTTTTGCGTGTCTGCAATCTAGCTTTTTTCTTTTTCTGTGTTTTGGATTAACAATGTAGGTACGCAGCCTACCTACTAATAAAATCAAACTTTTTATAATCTTCTTGTCTTTATCCCACTACATGGGGTCGGCACAGATTGTCATCTGCTTCCATTTTACACTATCAGCCGTCATCTGTTCATCTATTCCTCTTTCACTCATATCCCTCTTCACGCAACTCATCCGCGTATTCTCAGGTCGCCCCCTCCTTATAACTAAGTACTTGCATCAATAAATTTCATTTCAAGCCCATTAATCTTCATTCATGCCGATAAAAATAGTCGTAACTATAAAATTAATCGCAGAATTCGATTGTATGGGCGATGATGATCACGTTTTTGTACGGCTATCTCACGGTGCGAAAGTTTGCATCGATACAATAGCAATCTATTGAGATGTTGTGATCTTGCAATACCTACTGCTTGGCGCAAGTCAAACGTTACGAGAGCATTATACTAAATATAATAATATACTTATACAAAAAATAATTGTAAAAAAATTGCCGTGTTTTTTGTTTAGCCCACTTTAGTACAAAACTATCGAGAAAATTTCAATTAAAGTCTGCAGAGCGTAGGCGAAACTCCTTACGAGTACATACAATACACTAGCTCGCTCAATGGTAGTCATTCACCAGTAGTAACGTGTTGGTACTACCACACGCACGGTGGCCCATATTTCCCATTATATTTTGTTTTAATCAATGTTCGCTATTTATTAGCAGAATATGTTATATACTGTTACGATACTGATTGCATGAAAAAAAAGCACTGAAAAAACTTCAAGTCGTTCAGAATCGTGGGCTTGAGGTACCGCACGCTCCCTATACTAGTGGAGACATTGAAACGAGATTTTTTTTAAATATTCTTCTCTCCTAAGCCGGGTCCAAATATCTGCCGGGACAAAATGTTTTAGTATTAAAATTTATAGCCATCTATCTACTTTTACGGAGTAGGAAAATATAATGAAGAAACCTGCTTGTCAGAAAATACTTTGGATCTTGGTGAAGTCACCTATTTAGATTAAGCCAGTGTGGACCATGTCTTACAATACACCCTTTCGGAGAGACCGGTGGTTAGTGCTCGGACTAACGGTATATTTTGCTTGATCCAAAAGGACGGCAATGTTTGTCGAGTGTATGATTGTACATATATTTATATGTAAGTATGTATGTATGTAATTATTTGTGTTCGAGGTGTCATGCACCAGTATGACTATACTGGTTACATCCTGCGGTTTCACTCGTTAGGATACAGTTGTAAAATAACTCAATGTTCTCGGTATCCATGTTGCTCTTTATTCTATTTTGTGATTATTAAGTCTTATTAGCTATTGTGGTATTGATAAAATATGTTTAAGAATTTATAAGTTAATTTACGGCGAAATGCAGGGTTTTCTTTTATTTATTTTGTTATATTTTAATGTAGTAATTAAGTATTTGTTTTGGTTACTTACTACCGCATGCATGACGCCATGACAGTTACAAGAAGAGGGAAACAGAAAAAGTAATTTGAGAAGAAAAAAAATAATAAATAATTGAAATAAATCATCTTAATAATAAATATCTTAATAAAATATAAATCACAGTGGTCTAAAGCTTTAATAATCGGTGCTGTAAATGTTATATATGTCGACGATTATATTGTCTGTCTGGCTCTTGAGGGATTTCTACTGAAATAATAAGTCCACATTCACTTCATAGTTTTCACTCGCGTTTATTCTTAAACTTGTGTACAGTGCGGCGGGCGGAGGATGACTGAGGAGGCAAGGAAGCGCGCGGGGAACAATTGCATCGAATGACTGTAAACGCTAATTCAGCATTCCTTGCCCCCACAATAGGTATTTTGAAGGCGCTTCTAACGACTTATTATTTATAATAACGTACCGTAGTTCTGCCCGCTAGCGCTTATACCTTAAACAAACCTCACTTCCCAAACCCATCAAGCGAAGTGAAAGTTATTTCTTATTTAGAGGTTAAGTTAGTTTGAGTTAATCACTTTTTAAATACAACTTATTTACGAATTATGAGGAGAAAGGTTTCTTTTCCGGTGATTATTTTGCATTTTGCTTTGTTTGATTCTAACATTATGTATTTTGTAAGTAAGAATGTACTTAAGTACATTCTTAATTAAGCAATTGAAATATCATACCTATTTATGAAGCAAAATTACATAATATTTGATTAAGTACGTTACTTAGTACACAAAACTTGGTACATGTACACTTTTACTAGATATTGTGTATTCTATACTCATCTTAAGGATCAACATTTCAATATTAGACCAACTCTTTTATTGTATATTTGTATGGAACTGGTAATTTTTTTTCTCGTTTTCATAGTTGGTCCCACAGTGAGAATCGTTACTAAGGATGAGAATAGTGACCCCCTTTCGGCTTAGTATTAGACCCGCTGGCCGATAACTCTGTGTAGGAACCTGACTGTTCAGATGTAATTATATTAAGAACTTAATTAAATATGTAACACAGTGAACAACAAATGAATCTAAATCTGCGACGTAACATGATTATTTTTTTTACAAATTTTACCGTTTAGGCGCTGCGTTGATTTTAGAAGACAATTTTTTTTACAAATTTTATGGTTTACTCTCTGCGTTGATTTTAGAGGACAATTTTTTTTTACAAATTTTATGGTTTAGGCTCTACGTTGATTTTAGAGGACATTTTTTTTTACAAATTTTATGGTTTAGGCTCTACGTTGATTTTAGAGGACAATTTTTTTTACAAATTTTATGGTTTAGGCTCTACGTTGATTTTAGAGGACAATTTTTTTTTTTACAAATTTTATGGTTTAGGCTCTGCGTTGATTTTAGAGGACAAATAAACTAAATTTTTTTCAAGGCTTATACTCATTTATTTTAATTTTATTTTTGTGTCCCAGGCCTACCTCGGCTGCATAGCCTATCAGGTTTCCACTGTGTCACAATTTTGGCCCGCATGTCAGGATGCATCCGCATAAGAAGTCCCACCCACTCTCATTTTTATTATAACATAACAGTAATATAATAATTTATATCTATGTTATATCTTCTAATATGTATATATGCGTGTGTGACACGTGTCATCGTTGAAGACACGGATGACTCATTTCGTCCCTGATGAAGTTCACCGAATGTGAACGAAACTATTGTTGGACCTTTACAACAATCAGGTACAAGTGAAAACTCAATTTCTTAAACAAAATAAATAAAACGCGCTTAAATTTTCTAAATCAAATAGCTAAAAGAAGATCATCATCATCATAATCAGCCAGAAGACATCCACTGCTGGACATAGTCCTCCTCATTAGAACGATTCCGAACGATAAGCTGCCAATTGCATCCACTGGTATTTAGTGATTTTACTGGAATATTCCCATCTGACGCAGGATCCGGACAGAAGAAAATTTTTGTTCTCATTTGACCCAAACAGCTATGGGGCAGACGGGAATAATAAATTCCCATCTGCACCAGTAAGCACATCAACGAGGCAGATGGTTATAAATATTCCCATTCAGAATAGAATAGAATATGTTTTATTTGTGACAAAATCAACAAGCAATTTTGAACAAAAATAGAAAATACAATAGTAGGGAAGCATGTTTTTATTCCCATCTGCCTAATTAATGGGACACATAATGGGGCCCTACCTACCCTTACACTATGTCGTCGGTCCACCTAGTGGGAGGCCTACCTTCGCTGCGTAGAAGGAGATAGCAAAGACTAAAGTTCATTGCACTCATGTAGAATTAGTACCTATAGAAGTAAAGTACATACAGTTGACTCTCTTTAATTTGAAACTCGAGGGATACTTAAAATATTACGAAATATCGAGTGTTTAAAATATCAAATGGTTCGAAATTTGTGAGAGAAAATAAATAAAACTTGAAATTATTAATGTGTTGATCAATTATAATTTATTAACTAATTATAATTTATTAACTAATTATAATTTATTATATAACAATGACAAAAGATTAGAGGTACATTCGTGTACCTACATATAAGTATTAATAATGTAAATTAATTAATCTTTCTAAAGAACTCGTGTTATACTGGTTTCCTTCAAAGCCCATTGCTGCTGCCCAAACTGCTCAATAAAATGGTGCTTTTTCATAAATAAACAAAGCAATTTGTGATACAAGTTGAGATAATGTACTTACAATCTTTCCGCGTCTTTCTCTTTGCAACTTTGAATTGTCGAGTGTTAGACGCCGTTGAGTTCTAAATAACGCGTCGTTTTGTTATAATTATAGCAATGATTTTTTCGTTTGAATTACCAAGTGCATAAAATTGTTTTTATCGATTTAGTTCGAAATATAATATTAAAAATAGATTTTGTAGTAAACTCGTGATAACTTTGAATTATATAGAAATGCGAATTATCGCAGGTTTGAATTAACGAGAGTCGACTGTAATGCTCACAGGTCTGGTGTTTGCGAGACCTCGTTATTTTTGTCAACACAACTCAAATACTGGGTCACGCATGCCACATGCTGCAGTGCGCATGGCTATGAATACTATAAAATTATAATATTTTGAATCCATACCTAAACCGGGTTGTCGATTAGGGGGGTACTAAGCCGAAAGGGGTTCAATATACTCATCATTATGAACAACTTTTATTATACGACCAGCCCTGAAACGCAGCTGTTCCAAAAAGTCGAACGGTCTTCGAGAAAATTAAAATAATATTTCTTTTAAAATTTTCTCCAACTGAGAGTTGGTCTCAATATACAGGTTTAAAAAAAATTAATTAATTGAAGTCGCCATTGTTTTATTTTATTATTAATTGTTTTTAAATGAAATATTTATTGCGCTGTCCTCTAACCATCTGAGTCTTGGGCTCTGGAGAGAAGGTAGTCATTCCATATTTATTATATTCCTGGAACTCATTTGGTGTTACTCCAAGTTGTTGTTCATTGTTTCTACCAGCACGACTATTTCTTGAGCAATTTTGTTGTTGGTAACACTTCGTATGCTGAAACATTTATATTCTTATGTAGGTTATAAAATCAAGTAGTTAGAAGCGTCTATAAAAAACCCGACTGCAAATTTTTTAAACCGGTGTATCATCCTAACTAATATTATAAATGCGAAAGTCTGTCTGTCTGTTTCGCTTTCACGCCAAAACCACTGAACCGATCTGTATGAAATTTGGTGCACAGGTAGATTGGACCCCGGGAAAGGACATAGGATACTTTTTAACCGACTTCAAAAAAGTAGTTACCCATTATCTCGACAATCCAATGGGGAACTACGCGGGTGAAACCGCGGGGCACAGCTAGTTCTAAATAAAAAAATATTTGGATGTACCCTGTGGCAAACTTACGAATAACACAAATCTATTAACACTTCTCACATAGAAATACGACAAGCCGTTTAGGCTCTAGGGCGTGACAAACAAATGTACATAAATTACAGAAATATACACACGGTTAAAATAAAATATCTGCGATGAAAAATAGAGGAAATGATATCGAAACTAATTAATTTCTTATAATTCTACGAATTTCACACGCTCGGCGATTTTGATTTTGATTTTGCACCTCCGCTTTACATCAGACCAATTACATTTGAACGTAAGCATTGATTATTTATAAAATAATCAAGGACGTAAGTAAACAAAAATATGTCAAGTGCAGTGGTAATTAATGAAGTCACACTTACTCGACTTTTCGCACTTTTAAGAAATAAGGCAAATAATTATTCGTCACACAAGACAAACTTTAATGTGTAGTTCTACCTCTGCCTGATGAAAAACCATGCCGCATATTTTGACACCGAAGTTGTCTAGGCATTTCAAATTGCTTCATCTTTGGCCGCAGTTATAGTCAAGTAAAAAGAAAGTGGTATAGGTAATTAAGGCATACTCACTCGTCGACTTTTCGCAGTTGTAAGCAAATAAGGCACACAAATCGTCGAACATAACGAATGTTAAAGTCTTATTCCACTTTTTATGTGGATCCGTTCCGCAAATTTGGACACCATCGTGGTTACAATGCTTACTCTTCCAGCATTGGTAGCTTAATATTTCAAACTTTATTTTATCTTTCATCTAAAAATACATAATATTTTTAACCGACTTCTAAAAAGAGGTCAAAAATTCCAACTTTCTGGCTATCACCGTTCATGAGATACAGACTGGTGACAGACAGACCTCAGGACGGACGAAGACTTAGTAATAGGGTCCCGTTTTTACCCTTTGAGTACGGAACTGTGTCACTACGCAGTCAAGGTCATTAGTTCAAGTTGCTTATCCATGATTTGCTTTAAAATAATGTGTTTTGCAGAGTATTTTGTAATTTCTCACTGACTTGTATTCTACAAGTAAGCTGGACTTCATATTGTCGTCAGTGCCAATGAATACATGTGATGTCCGCCATGTTGTCGGTGATGTGTGCGCGTGCGTCCTGTGCGAGTACATGGAACTAATGTTAGTGATGGGAGACAAGACATGTTTAGTTCCCCACACTCACACCAGCCGCTTCAAACTGACATAAAAACAACTGTCATTTCCTAATTCATATTTGGTCCATATAATACATGTCAGGGTATTTTCTGTATGTGTAATGATTCTATGTCGCCTGAGAGATTTCTTTTCTTACCTCGCCGCTGTCTAAGTAGTTATTATCAAATCTTTGAAAAGGATACTCCAAGTTGTTATTTTCTAATAGCTCATCGCAGTCAATCATGTTAATCAATGCTATGAACAATCCTAAAACTTGAAAATTTATATTATTATAGAATATTATTTGGGGTATGTTGGTTGATGAGTGTATGTGGTGTCGCTGGCTAATTGTGGTGAGTATTCTATATGGGGTCAATTAAATGCAGTTTAGGCTTTAAGACATGCGCTTTATTGGAGTGCCAGCGAGAGACTGGCCTGACGGTCCGTGAAATGAATTACAAACATACTACGCCTAAGTATATGTGTGATGTAGGCGTGTGCAGCCTGCCCTACATTATAATAGCCCTACACATATTATAAATGCGAAAGTTAGGTTTGTTAGGTTGTTTGTTCGTCTTCCCCTCAAGAAATAAGTGACGTATCGAGTTAATTTTTTGCACAAAGATATTTTGAAGTTGGGAGAGTGCCATAAAGCATATATCCTTTTATTCTGGGAAAACAAACAACGCCGGTGGAGCCGCGGGCAAAAGCTACTAACAAATATATGAAACAAATCCCGTCCATCTTTTATAAATAGGATTGAAATTGATGTCATGAAATTTCATAAACTTATATCACTTACATAATAGCATTGCATTAAAATGCAAGCATTGAAACACTGAAATTAAATAAATACCAATATGCATTATGAAACTTAATTAATTATTTCTTACCTAATATAAATAAATGTATCATAATGCAGTAAAAATGTATAAACTAAAAACGTATTTATCCTCTACTTAATTAATCTGGCGATATGAAATAATAAATTTTCTGATAATTCTGATGAAATTACACAAGTTTTATTGGCTAATAACTATTAAGTAATATTGGCAAACTTGAACCAAAAGTTCATGTGCATTTCTTTATTTTACATTTTTATTATTTTAATCCATGTGATGTCCGCCATGTTGTCGCTGATGTGTGCGTGTGCGTCCAGTGTCAGTACATGGAACTAATGTTAGTGATGGGAGACAAGACATGTTTAGTCCCCAACACTCACACGGGGGCGATGCAAAACTGACATAAAAACAACTGTCATTTCCTAGTGTTAGAATTTAGGTTAAATATAAACCCTCTATTAATGTTTTAGTTCTATTTAACGTTTAATTGTATTAACAAGTACAATATTCGAAAAAGATTTGATTATAAATAAAACGGCAAGTAATAGAATGCTTTGATAGGTAACTTAATTAATTAAATTATGTTTATATTGGTAAATACTTAATCTTAATTATATTTAATTATTATAATAATCATTGTCTGTATATTAAATGTAATGTTATATCTTCCGGTTTATGGATGTAAAACGATCGAATAGTAGTAAATAGTCGCCGACTAAGTCAGTACAATTTTGTGCACAGGTTACAACTATACCCGCTAACGTTTTCTATTATTTAGATTTTTCAGATGTAGGTAAGTAAACCTAAATAGAGACAGGATTCAAAACCATTAAACATAACCAAAAATTTTAGTCATATTGTTTTTGGTGATAAAGGTACAAAAAAACTAAATGTCATATATTTTTTTCTTATTTTCACTTGCCCGGTAGTATTTTACTAATTATTTATTATTTTCCACTCATTCCTTGGAACTTGGGTTTGACAGCAAAATGCACGAGTTGCGGTGGATCAGCGTCATCCTCGTCGATCCACATGTCGGCTGGTGGGTGGGAGTGAGTGCATAACGTCATTTGTTTTTGGAAAAACACTGAAACATACAGAAATGAGTATTAAAGTTATAATATCACTAATTTATTCAATATTTTCATCATTTACAGATACTCATGATGTGTTCAGCCGACAGGAAATAAAAGAAGATATAATAGGAAAAAAACTACAAAATCAAATCATACTAAATGATATCGTCAAATTCGAGACAAATGTACTTTTAAATTAGACGTAATTATATTCTCTTATCGTTTACAGACTTTATCACTTCACATACTTCACACGAATTGAAAGTTAACCTCAAATGAAAAACGTTCAACGATACGGAATAAAAAAAATAATTATCTTTGATAGACTGTATGTGAGAGAAGTAAAGGTGTGTATGAGAAAAAATACGATATGTATTGTGTATGTATATAATAATAATAATTACTCACTGCGAAGTCCTCTATAGTACCTCCATAGTACAGTATTTGTGATTGAAATACCTTGTAAAGGTGTGTATTAACACAAGACAGGATGTGTTTTGTGGCTGTGTATCATATGTACTCACTGTCAAGCCCCAACAATACCCCTATTCTTGTGATTGAAATGCCTTGTGTGAGATAGATAGTGAGAATATGTGTGAGGAAAAGAGAGTGTGTATTGTGTATGTGTATAATAAGTACAGACTGCTTACAGTCCCTTGCAGCTATGAATTTCTTGAAATATTGTTTGCGAGAGAATATAATTTATTTATTTATAACAGAAAACATGTAAACAAAATACAAATTATAATAATTACTATAATATAACTAAATGTTTTCTGTCAAAATCCTGCCCCACCTCAACACAGTGCAGATAGATAGATTGTGAGGGTGTGTATGAGGAAAAGATACGTGTTTAAGTGAGTGTGTGTAGGATAAGTACTTACTTCCTAATCCCCTACAGTTGTACCTCCACAGAGTACACTTGTGATTGAAATATGCAAGTTTTCTTGACATGAAGTCTCTACCGCAAACTTTCTCAGGGTATCTTTCAAAGTAGAGGTGGTCGTTGATACACTCGGTTCGCTTCATGCAGTAGTATTGGCGGAATTTCCACATGAACAAGCCGAAGTCCTGTCAATAATAATCATATTATACTATGCTAGCTGATGCCTGTGACTTCGCCCACGTGAGATTAATTATTTATTCGTTCTCTTTAATAAACCGAGATCAAAAGTATCCCATAAGTTGACCGGGGATATAAGCTTCTGAACAACGATTTATAAGTAGGTATAAAGGTCTTACGTACTTACATCTACAGCAGTTTGATATCGTGGTTCTCTGGTGGTAGCTATTCTCTTTGCAGTGGACTGGCTTCTTCTTCTTTTAGTTCTTTTTCGACGAGTCTTCGGCGTCCTAGTAGACGACGGGTCTCCCTCGACGAGCAGCTCAATTATCAATAAAACTGGAACAATTAATATTTAAATAACCCAGTTGTGTTGACGGCTATCTTAGATTTGAAATTTGTTATAGTGTATTTATTGTACTAATCAAGCCCTTTAATTTGATACTTATATTGAGGGAGTTATGAAAAATATTTAATCCGCCATTATATGCGGCGGCCATCTTAGACTGATTTTCATCAAACATAGCTAAGAACACTACCGACAAGTTTATCTTTCAAACAAAAATGAAAATCGGTTCATCCGTTAAGCAGCTTCAATGCCACAAACAGACACACCGACATGTCAAATTTATAACACCCCACGTTTTTACGTCGAGGATTAAAAATAGAGTTTACGAATAATATTCTTAGAACGAGGCAGGCACGGGACTTTCATACGAAAGGAGAGTAGGCCATATTCAACCCCATGGCCTAATTTCGGGTTCCAAATATTGCTTTTCTTGGTGAGCTCTATCTTCTAAAGTATGCAAGAAGCCGGTTTCTCCACGATTTAACTTCATCGTACTCAATAATTCCAATATGCGCATACTCAGAGTATATGCCGGAATCGAACCCGTACCGTCGCCCCCGATTTATAAGCAAAAGGTTCACCGATAAGGCAACCATACAATCAAATAAATACTTTACCAAAAATAATAGAAAATGCAAGTTTCACCATCTTTCTAAGAATTTTGTAGTTCAGTTTTCATGCAAAATGCTTTTTTACAAATTTCAACGCCAACTCTTTAATAACGCCCCATTTCTACGGAAAACAAAGCAATAAGTACGCAAATACTGTTGGAGAAAGTGTTCTTTTATATTTTTCGTTTTTTCTTTTTCTACTACTTGCAAAAACAAAAAATAAAACTACCTGTCCCTTACCTGTATTTTTTTTTACCTGAGATAATAGTTTATCCTTTAATCAACCATAAAATTAATTTTGAATCCGTAAAATTGATTGATAATTTTACATAATCTCTAGTAAAACACCAAGCCAATGCATACATTAGAAAACCCTTAGATGTTTTACGAAACGCACAAAACGCATCGCATCTATTTTTCTTGTGCAAACTACCATGTTGTGGAACTCACTATCGGCTTCTTGATATAACGATCGATAGTTATGATCCGAGTACTGAATTTTAAACTCGCGAATAAAATTGGTTTCAGGCGAGATGCGGTCAAACTCAAGTCTAATAAAGACAAGTTTTTCGAAGCTTTCTAACCGACTTTAAACAAAGATGAGGTTCATAGTTCGTCGAAATCTATTATTTATATATTTATTATTTTCATGTACCTACTTAAATTGTCTCAGTGACGTCTATACCGATTTGGAAATTATTGTTATAATACTTCCCTTAATTTTATTATAATCATTATTTATTTATTATAAAACATACATACATACATGTAAATATATGTATGTATGCATATATCTTTGGCACGCCCTAGAACCTAAACGGCTTGTCGTTTTTTATGTGAGTAGTGTCAATAGATTCTTCTTGGTCCTGAGAGTGACAATGAAAGTGACAAGTGAAATAAGGGTTTAGACTCCAAAAACTATTCTCAAGAAATAAATATATTTTCAAAATACATCGAGAGAGTTAAAAAATTATATTGTTGACCGTGATTACGAATATATATATATATTACTTACTTATATGTTTTATTGTAGTTTGGAATAGGAAATGCTCAGTTTAAGATTTAGCAGTCGAGTTGTTTTGAAGTTGCTTATAACCACTTGTTTAATATATAATTTGTACAATGGATAATACAATGTAATTAGATGGCATTAGGTCACTAACATGCACCACACGTAGCATAAACTAAATATTAACTAGGAAATGACAGTTGTTTTATGTTGATTTGGAACGCCTGGTGTGAGTGTTGGGAACTAAACATGTCTTGTCTCCCATCACTAGTATTAGTTCCATGTACTCACACTGGACGCACGCGCACACATCAGCGACAGCATGGCGGACATCACATGTACCTATTATTATTTCCTATTAGCCTGTCGATCGTGCGTATGGTAGGGTTTGTAACCCAGCCCTGGCTTGACCAGGGCCTCTTTATGCTGTATTTTGCGATATTCAAGAGTAAATACAGTTATTTCCTATTAGCCTGTCGATCGTGCGTATAGTAGGGATTGTAACCCAGCCCTGGCTTGATCCAGGGCCTGTCTATGCTGTAGTTGGTAATGTTCAGTATGGAAGCGTTGTGGCCCCACATGTGGTAGTCTTGGCAGAGTTGTATGTTTTGGTTGAAGTAAACTGAAACAGGAAGTAGTAATTAAAAGCAGTCGAATTGATAACGTTGTTAATTTTTTAATCTGTTTAAAAGTGACAACCGTCTTTCATATACCAGGCGCTTATGATTTTTTTGCAAACAACAGGCTGATCTCCAATCAAGAAAAATGGCGAAACATCATAACTTGCAAAGTATCTAATCCTACTATAATAATACGGCGTGACGACCACGACCGTTTTAACTATGTCCAGCAAACATCTTGAAGAAAAGCGACGTGGAGGAGAGGATAAACTGCGCATGTGCACTACCAATTGATGAATCAAGTAGTGTTCGGTACACTGCTCACCGGCAAAGAGCCTCTGCACAGCCAAGGTCGTAAGTTCAAGTTTTTTGCCGTTTAATGTAGTTATTGCAGCGGTTTTGAGAAAATCTTCTAATAATACACGTGACGACCATGTCTATTTTACTTAAGTCAGGCAAACATGCTAGAGGGCAAAGTTTACGCATGTGGACTACTATTTGACGAATCACTGGTCGCGCCTCGATGCATACTACGCCTCGCAGCCTTCGATCCGCCAAAGAGAACTATAAATCATCAGTGCGCAGTCAAGGCAAATTGATTCAACAGTTTGCCGATGATTTTACAAGAGAGTAGCGACTACAAAAGATATAAACTTACATCCCATCTGCAGACAGTTAGTTTTCCACAAAGTGCATATATTCTCGAACCAGGCAACCACTTTAGAAAGAACATCTCGTCCGCAAGCTCGCGTGTGAGGTATGGAGTTACATTGCTTCAGTTTCTCACAGTTGAACAAGGCGAATAGATCGACGAAGAGGCGTCTTTTCTGAAAATTGCTGCAATAACTACATTATCGGCAAATAACTTGAACTAACGACCTTGAACTCTTTGCCGGTGAGTAGTGTACCGGTAAGGATTCGGACTTGATTAGGATCGAGACTTGATCGGTGATTCGTCAATTAGGAGTCAACATGCGCAAACTTTTTCCGACTAGGTCGCCTTTAGTTTTTTTATTCGACTGCGAAAGCAGGAGGGTAATGTTTTTTGACTGTATGTATCAATGTATTTATGTACGTATATTTCTTTGGCGCGCCCTAGAGCCTATAGGGCCTATATTGACATAACAAGCCGTATACGGCTTGTCGTATTTTTATGTCAATGGTGTCAATAAGTTCGTCTCACTCGTAAAGAGCGATACTAGGTACATCAAAGTTTAAAATAAAAGTAAGGATGATACACAGCACTAAACATTTAGCAGTCGGGTTTTTTGAAGACGCCACTAATTACTAGTTTTAATTCTAAAAATAACTTAGCTAATAAAATATAACTTGTAAAGTCTTTAACTAACTTTGGTAGGTACTGTAAAGTTTGCCACCCGCCTGGTCCGTCTAGGGGTGCGAGTGGTAGTCGTCCCCGGGGTGGTCGTAGTGGGGGGCTCGTCCGATATGATCTCGAGGGGAGGGATGGTTTCTGTCGTGGTGCGGACGGTTGATTTAGGGGTAGAACGCTGCGTGACCCCATGGCGAAGTAGAACTGTAGTTATTATAGCTAAAATAATGATAATAGTTATATGGTCTAACATAATAATGCCGTTATTAAAAAAAACTAAATGTCTAAGTAGAAAAAAAATTGCATTGCTTTAGATTAGATTGTATATAATATTAATTAATGGGATGTGCCCACTTAGAAAAAGGCAAGAAGAAAGTATAAGTCAAGTGTAAGTATAAACAAAAAAAAACTACTTTAGTTATCGGAGTGAAAACAATAGGTATATATTATCGAATATGTACTAATTATCGACAAATTACTTAAAAAAATCGTACCAATAAAAATGCTATTCAACTGAAAAAATCGTACAATCATTTATAAATTAAAAACCCGTTACTAAGTTAACTTGAAAAACCAAATTAAACCACTTAATTTAAAGCCAATAAGCCTTTAATGCTTTTAAGATCTTAATTAGTTTCCTACCTACTTACATAATTAGCATATTAGCTGTATTTGACTCTATAAGCAAACATGTCTGTGGTTTTTTCTAATTTTACCCCCGATACAAAAACAATGGGGTGATATAAATTTGAAAAGTCGGTGTGTGTGTGTGTATTTTTGTAGCTCCCGAACGGTTGAACTGATTTTGATTTCGTTTTTTTTTTGTTAGAAAGGAGAATTAGTTAGCAGTGTTCTTAGTTATGTTTGAAGAACGCTTCAACTTTTATATTAGACAGATGGCTTCTGTGGCGGTGCCACTTTACACCAATGTCACGTGTGGCCAGAACGAAAACAATATTTGAAGAACGTCGGTCGGTTCAAGATGGCCGCCGCGCCGCCGACCATCTTGAATTTGTATTCAAGATGGCCGATAGCGCTAAATGGCGATGTCGCGGGTAATTAACGATTTATTTTATTGGTATAAGGCGTTTTGCGTCCAAGTCTTGTAGACTTTTTTTATATTGATTAGTTTTGTATTATCACCAAACGTACATGTTACATACTATTCTACAAATTTTTATTTATAACATTGGGAAGTGGATGTGCAGGGTTATCGGCTAAGGGTGTAATAAGCTGAAAGAGGGTCACTGCACTAATCATTAGAAACAAATTTCACTATAGTACCAACACTGAATCCGAGAAAAAAAACTGTTGTTCCATACAAAAAGTTTGTCTGTCGTCGACAAAATGTATGAAGCTGCTGATTTTTTTTTCTCGAAATCAGAGTTGGTCCCATAGAGAAACTTGTTCAGCATGGTGAGTATGATTACCCCTTTTTGGCTTACTACACCCCAAGCCGATATCGATGTATAACTTTAAATATTTCATAACAAACAACGGGACTGGTGAAACTAAATAAAAGCTTGCTACAATACTAAGACATTATCAATTTTTTTGCTTATCATGCGTATAGTAGGGGTTGAACCCGAGCGGCTGGAACGCTGGCGGGTCTATCATGTCGTTGGTGAACATCTCTGACTTCTTGCTGACATCGCCCAGCGTACTGATGCATACAGCTTCGTTCTGTTTGAAAAATACTGAAAAAATGTTGTATGCCTATAGTTATTTTAATAATACGCAAACTACAATACAATACAATACAATATGTCTTTATTGCACACCAAGAAAAATATATACAGCAAATATATTATAAACAAAACATTGGTAGTACATTGGGCGGCCTTATCGCCTAAAGCGATTTCTTCCAGGCAACCTTTGGATGGATCGGACTAACTGCAAATAGTAACGTCGGTGGTGTACCAATAAAAAAAGGAAAAAAAAGAGATGGTACAAATACTGTACCATAAAAAAAAACAGAAAATACATACATATATATATATATATATATATATATATATATATATATATATATATATATTTAGTAATATTAAGCACATACAACAGCTACATACGTCATACTCGTAATAATAATAATACCACACATGATGTTCCACTTAATTAAGAGAAAGATAATGAATGTTCAGCAAGTTTTTGAATATAAAAAGGGATTTAGCCTGTCTGATTGACAAAGGCAGCGCGTTCCATAGAAGGATAGCTTGCACAGTAAATGATGCATGAAAGAAAGAGTTCGTTGAGGTAGAAGTAGGCAGCACAAGACGAAGGTCGCGTGATGGCCGCAAAGAAATAGAGTGGGAAGCTGGTAGGATTAAATAATATTTTATAAAGAAAAGACAGAATATGAGAATTACGGCGAAGACGAATAGGTAACCAATTGAGCCTTTTACGGTATTCAGAGATATGGTCATACTTGCGTAATCCAAATACAAACCGAATGCAGAAATTTTGTAGACGCTCGAGCTTGTCGAGTTGCTCTTCGGTTAAGTCTAAATAGCAAGCGTCTGCGTAATCTAATATCGGGAGAAGGAGATATTTCACAAGTGCAGTTTTAGTAGTAATCGGAAGGAAATTACGCAGTCTTCTTAGGGAAGCTGCAGACGCAAAGATTCTACGACTGACTTCTGCAAGCTGGGGACTCCAGGAAAGCGTTCTATCCATGATTATACCCAGGTTTTTTACGGTCTCGCTTATACTAATAGGAACTCCATCAAAAATCAGTTGAGGAAGATGGAACCAGTCTACTTTAGAGATCATACGAGAGCTCCCGATGATAATAGACTGAGTTTTTAAAGTATTAACCGTAAGCCCGTATGATCTACTCCAGTTCCGAATCTTCTGAAGGTCGGAATTAGTAGCTCTAATTGCCTCATCCAGTTGTTCCAGCGGGGCCTGCGTGTAAATCTGTAAATCATCTGCATAGAGGTGATAGGAAGAAGTTATGTTTTGAGAGATTGAGTTTATAAATATTGCAAAAAGAAGAGGAGATAGCACGCCACCCTGAGGTACACCGGCTGCGATATCGCACCAAGACGAGAATGTCTCATCAATACGAATGCGCTGCCTGCGTCCGAACAGATAACTACGAAACCAATCAACTACCGTTGGAGATATGTTAAGAGTGCGAAGAAGTCCCAACATGATGTCAAAGTCAACATTATTAAATGCATTGCTAAAATCGAGCAGTGACAGCACAGTTAGCTGGCAATGACCCATACCTGCACGAATGTCATCAGTGATTTTTGTGAGAGCAGTAACTGTACTGTGACCTTGACTATTTAATATAAATAATTTTTATATTATTCTAATTCCTGTTCATAATTAAATTCTAATTACAGTTAATAATTAAAATATATATAATTTTTTCTATTGATTTTTTATAAGTTTCATGGAAAAAAGTAGCCTATGCCACTCTCGGTCATATCACTCAGTTGCTGAGGAGAAGACGAATAAACTAACAAATAAACCAACACACTTTCGTATTTATAATATGTATGAGAGCATTGTTACTAATTTTAACCGCCTTCAAAAAAGAAAAATCCAATTTTGTTTCAACTACAAAACTCTTTCTTTTCACCACAAAGAACATTAGAGAATAAAAATTACAGAAAACAGGCACAAGAGAAGGTCTTATTGCAAAAAGCAAGCAGTTTAATGTATGGAACATTATCGAACCAGGCCGTTCTATCTCGGTAATTAGGTACCGCAAATCCGTTTCTTTGGAAATCCTAAACTAAGTCTTTATTGGTAATTAAGACTTTATTGGTAATAAAGTCTTTAATAAATATCATCTGTGCAGGTTGCCTATACTTACAAATTACTAGTGACTTAGTTTAGGAACCTATCTACTCGTAATTGACTGAAATACCCTAGTGCTAGGGTAAATTCTTATAAACGAAAACGAAAATTACCGAATTCGTTACGCGTCTCTGAAAAATCAGGTAATTGAGGAATGTTTTGACGTCGGTTACGAATTAGGTTTAATTTACTAGCTGCGTTCCCACGTTGTTACCCGCGACAATTTGACGATCTCACGGGAACACTGATTTTTTGCGGAATGAAAAGTATCTTTATGTATCTTAATCTAAAAGTATCTTATGTGTCAATCTAAGACATACGCTATCTATATAGGTGCCAAATTTCATCCAAATCCGTACATCAGATTTTGCGTGAAAGAGTAACAAAATATATATACAATTTTTTGCGTTAATAATAGTTATTAAGAATTATATACCAAATCCTAGACCGATTTTGTTAAAATTTATAGTTTCACTTGGAAAGTCTCTTGAAAACTTAGGGTCTTATAAATAAAAAAATAAAAAATATTTTTTACATGTCTCTGAATAATTGGGCAAAATACATTTAAAAAAGCTGCCGCATTAAGAACCTTCTTTTTATGTCGGTTATGTACAAAGTAAATATAATCTAGTACCTGACATTTGCAAGCAATTCATCTTCCACATTGTGCATATATTATCGAACCAGGCCGTTCTATCTCGGTAATGACCACAAATACGTTTCTTTGGTATCACGTTACATTGCTTCAGTTTTTCGCAGTTGAATAACGCGAATTGCGTGTTGTCAAATTCTATTTGTAACTGAAAATAATAAGAGTTTTTTATATTCATGAACATGTTTGGAAAAGTAAAAATATTACATAAAAAAATCCTAAAAAAAAATTTTAACAAAATATTAATATAAATTTACTTAAGTTGTGGTTTAACATAACTTAAGCAGAATAAAACATGAACAAATTACTGTAAAAAAAACGATATACAAAATTTAAAAAAATTATAGTTTAAACGCAGGTGCAAACCGTCGGTGTGGACGACAACGCGTACCTCGATACCGTGGGGACAAATGCATTAATTGGTCGTCCAGGGGTGGAAAACGCAAGAGCTAAGGATCTAAGCTCCAGGGTGGAAGTGTTATTAGGATATAACGCCGCTAGTAGCTCATAGTTAACGCGCAGCACACCTCTCGCATCCTTGCTTGTAGCCGCCCACACCAACGTTGCTCCTCCAGCGCCGTAATGCGGCGGCCTTTTCCGTTTAGTGTGTAGCAAGTCACCACCCGCCGCAATATTTTGATAAGGGGCAGAATTGGCGGTAAGCGTACCACTTCCCATAGCCCAGTACCAAGTCATTACAATAACCCAGATAGATATACAGAATTCACAATAGTTCACATTTTCCGTTCATAAATTTATGTATTTCTGTATAATTGTATACATTTTTATTGTAAAGAGCCTGTCATGGCCGTGGCTTCACTGATGCCCCAATAAAATTTCGGCTTTAGGCACCGTTTAGCAATAAATGAAAGATATAATAATAATAGTTTAATTTATTGCTCGTTGAGGATTCTGAATACCTTTAGTCCATATTTTATATTTTTCACGAGAGACCATATTTTTTTTATTTACATTTCCTTTTTTGTGGAATTTCTTCGATTCTGGGAAAATGTTCTTTCTTCTGTTAGTGCCGAAGAAAATAGGAAGGAATTTTTGAAAGACATTTCGAAGCTAGATATATTTTTAAAGCCGGTTTTTTATCCTACACAGCTAGGCAGTTAACCGCGAGTTCGCACGATCACGGAAGTCAGCGATACTGTAGCCTTAGATGGAGCATACCTATATAGTCTGAAATACACTGGCTGTCAAGGAAGGCTGCCGGAACACGCCGTAACTTTTGACAATTTTAGAACTAAAAAAAATGTCTAAAAAAATCCCATGGCAAAGTCCAAAGAACGCTGGCAGCATTTTCGCGTTGAATTGCCACTGAAATCCTTTGAGGAAGGAATGAGCAATGGATTCACTTTGATTGTTAGACTAACACCCTTAAGTATACACCTTTACACCTTGCACACCTTAGTACACCTTTCTGTTACGACTTGTAAATAATATTATAAATACGTACCAAGTAATTCTGAAAAAAAAAACAAGTCTTTTTAAGAACAAGTGGTTAAAAGTGAGTTGTAAAAATCCGACTGCTAAATCGTTGCTAAATCTTAAATATTTATATGTATACACACATACACTCGAAAAACACCCTCCTTCTTTCGCAGTCGGGTAAAAAAAAGGCATTTTCCAAGCGTTTTTGAGTCTGAGTTGTTGACGTTTTTTTGTAAAGTCGTTGAATTTGTATTACAGTTACCTACCAGGTAAGACTGAAACAAGAACAAGAACAAATTTTAATTAAAATTATTATTAGTACCTAATACGAGTTAATAAAAGAAATAAAAAGATGCAAAAAAGATAAAAATTACATATAACTACGTCACTCTTTAGCACTTACGACTTTAGAACTTGTCAATCACTTGACTATATTTTTTGAATACATATTAAAATTCACTACCGCATGCATGTATCTGCTTTAGAATTATTATTAAAATCAGCGAGCAAACAGCGTTATAGTAAACATCTCCTTTGCTGTGGAATTGCTTCGATTCTGGGAAAATGTTCTTTCTTCTGTAAGTGCCCAAGAAAATAGGAAAGAATTTTTGAAAGACATTTCCTAGCTATATTTTTAAAGCCGGTTTTTTTTATCCTACACAGCTAGGCAGTTAACCGCAAGTTCGCACGATCACGGAAGTCAGCGATACTGTAGCCTTAGATGGAGCATGCCTATATAGTCTGGAATACACAGGCTGCCGGAACACACCGATCGGTGCTTAACGGCAGATTTTACAACTTGACGGTGCTAGCTGGCCAGGCGAGCGATAGGAAACTTCCTACCACCATGCTATAGCTTCTTCACCGGTAGCTCAGGCTCTTTTTGCATTTAAATTATTGTAGTCATCGGGTTAACGTTTCACAGAACTATTATTATGTTCGTAAGAAAACGTGATTACCTGCTTTGGATCTATTGTCGTAGTTTCTGTTTGGGCGTCATCTGAAGTACTAGTTTTCATAAACGTCGTGAATAAAATGCCTAGAAATTAAAAGACTCATATATAGGTGAGGGTAGCTGGTAGATTTTATTATAGACCGTGTAACAGAATGGTGGGACAATACTCAAGGATGTTAACACATCAAAGTGAACCAATAGTACGACAAAATTTTGAAAATTAAATTGCGTAGTCCATACAACGTGGCCGATCACGTGACCAATTTTTGTATGGCGTAGGAACCTAATTCACTTTTTCAGTCAGGAAGGCAACCCAACGATCGTCAAAGTACATTTTGCACAAAAGAGTTTATACTTACCTATAAGAGCACAATGCGTCATAAAACTTGCTTTAGACATTTTTTGTAAAAAATTCTGTAAAATAAAAGTTGGTTACCGTGATAGTAATCATTATGACAAGTACTGGGCCACCGAAGCAGAAGAACGAACCGTTTGGAAGTAAGGAAGGGAGGCCTTTGTCCAGCTGTGGGACAGCATTAGGTACTATATTTAAAAAGCCACGTTTTTGGTTAATAATCTATTAAGTATGTAGCCTGATCCCGAGGTCAATTTTTGAAGAATCTAGATTTGCAATAAATATACAAACGATGACGCCAGTATTCCGAAAAACTAAAACTTGGGAAAACTCCAACGTTATTGTTCGAGAGTTGGGTTACACAGACAGACAGAGAGATAGAACGCATAATACGTTCAAAAAACGACGAATTGAGAACTTTTTAATTTGATTAATATATATTAACTGTTTTTTCATAATATATATTTTTATTTTATTTTTTTTTGCAAAAGACCGCTAGGTCTACTTTAATCCATGGTAAAGGTTCATTGATGGATCTCTTTGCACCCTAATGACTACTTTAATCCTCGATTAATGAACTATTGCAAAGTGGATTTGCAACACGACGTGACAGTAATTTCATCGAAAATTACGATCCCGTCCTTGTACTTACCATGCCCAATGCACAATGTTCATATTTCACGGTGAAACCGTTAATAATTCGGATTAATTAGTTTGCGCATGTTCTTAACTAGTGTTAAACAAATCGACTATCTTGTTTATTGTTTAATTGTATTTACAAGTACAATTTATTAATTCGAATTATAAAGTAAAGATTAGATTATAAATAAAACGGCAAGTAATATAATGCTTTAGTAACTTTATTAGATAGATAGATAGATTAATTCTTTATTGCAGACACACAAAAAAAATCACAAGAGATAATTCTTACAAAATATAGTACTACAAGTGGCGGTCTTATCGCTAAAAAGCGATCTCTTCCAGGCAACCTTACTATTTATTATTAAAAAATATATATTAAAATTATGTTTATATTAATATTATGTTTATAGTAAGTGCTTAATATTAATTATATTTAATTATTATAATAATCATTGTCTGTATATCAAATGTAATGTTATATCTTCCGGTTTATGGATGTAAAACGATCGAACGGAGTTAGGGGCGGCAGGTTGGACGGACTGGCATTCTACCTACCGCCAGTCGCCGACTAAGTCAGTACAATTTTGTGATATATAAGTGTGCAAGTGTATTAAATGAAGAATTATTCATTTTAACACATATTTGTTTAACTTTCCACTCCTGACTTATAGTAGTATGTAGTCAACGTTTATATATTGTTACTTCAACTGCCCTCCAAATTGCACAAGATTTTACACGAACGTAAATTATTCTAATTGTTAACCTAAAGTTAAAAAGACGTCCCTGGTCTGTAAAACAACATCTTCATAATGTCGTATAGTAAATTAGTTATCTAAGCGCTGAGTTATTTGTGATTTGTAAGCTTAAGTCAATAAAGATCTTTAAATATCAATTAATCGATTATCTACGGCGAGTCGATTTAGTGGTACGTCTCTACTACGCGCTGGGTGGCGGCCCATCACTACCCGAAAGGCCGCAATGGCGGGAGAGAGACGCGATGCGCCGTGAGAATCTAGAAGATTAACGGAACGACAAAAGCGTATTCCTATGCGTTTGAGTTTATCAAACAAATCGTGCAATTATTTTGTCTAAGAAGACGGGTTTCCACTTGTAAAAGCCTGTTACATTCGGTGAACTTCATCAGGGATGTAATGACGACGAACACCAGGGAGGAACTCGTAGGCGAGCCGACGGAGCTGCACTGTCCACCCACCCCTGCGGCGAGGTCATCTACTTATTTCATCCCTGAAGTAAAGTAAAGTAAAGTAAAGTAATATTTATTGACCTTTAAATAACGTTCGTTACAGGCAAGTCTTATTACATTTGAATTAATAATTACTTAAAAAATTTAACTTACAAATCTCATTCATATACGATTACTTAATATTAGTTCTTAGTTTAACAGTTCTCTTGACAAATATTTACATTATGATTGCTTTGTTTAGTTATTAGTGATATTTTATTATGGTTGTTCGTTACACAAGAACGATGATTCTACAAGCTGCATTGACATATATTCGTTGAGTTTATAAAAAGGATTGCTTTCAAAAAAATACTTCAATTTTTGTTTGAATGTAATAAAATTGAGATCCATTACACTATTAGGTAATTTATTATACATCAGTATTTTGGTATAAAGCCCCTGCTTCTTACATTTAGCTAATCTATTTATTGGTAGGATTCGCCCTTTTTTATTATTGCGTGAATTTCTTTTTTCCAGTATTTCCCTATCCTCGTGTACTTCTAATAAACAACTATAAATATAAAGTGATATAACTGTCATTATTTTATCTTTTTTAAAGTGTTTTCTGGCAGGACTACGTTTTTTCAAACCGTTAATTGTTCTTATAGACTGTTTTTGAAATTTTAAGACTTTTATGATATCTTTAGCATTTCCCCAAACAGTAATAGCGTATCTTATAATAGAATGCACGTAGGCATAATAGACAGAGATGAGCGACTTTTTATCTAGTAATGGCTTAAGTTTAAATAAAGCATAATTACCACTTGCCATTTTCTTGCAAATTTTATCGATGTGCGCATTATGGCTAATTGTATTATCTATTGTATAACCTAGAAATACATTTGTTTTACTGATGATCGAATGTGAACGAAATTATAGTTGCACCATTCCAACAGTCAGGTGCGCATGAAAACCGTTTTACTGATTCAAACTCGCATTAGTTGTCTAAATAAAATCAAGGAATATTGTAATTTCGACGGCCGCCGTGGTCAAGTGGCTAGCATGCTTGCTTCGAGATCCAACGGTCCCCGTCTGGGCAGGTGTTCGGATGATGAGTTTGAACATTTGTCCTCGAGTCTGGGTGTCTTCGTGCTTGTTTTTGCGAATGTTGCATGGCATCCCGACACAGGATAAATCCTAGTAGGGTGCTATGAGTGAGAAACGTTAAAAAAAAAAATTTTGTATCAAAATCTTGTCCTACTTCGAACTGGAAAATAACTCAAAAATATGTTTAAAGGCACCTGTACTGAAGTCGGTTGGCCTTTTTAAGTCATTAAAAATTTGGGAATATGTTTAATAATATCTCTCTAATACCGTTTTCACACTTGAAAAACAGATTTTCATTTTTTAAAGATTTCCAATAAAGAGGAGATACTCGATTCTTGAAGTGATGATGATGATGTCTAAGACGGCTCGATCGATTGGAAAAAAACTTTTTTTGTATGATAGAATATAGAGATTAAAACTCTAACAAAATCGATCCAGAGGTTCGATGTTTCAAACGAATTAACTGAAAAAGTTTTACAGGGTTATCGGTTAGGGGTGCACTAAGGCGAAAGAGCGTCACAAGAGTGGCGCCTGCAATGCAAGTAATGAAGGCATCACTTCTGAATGAATGAGGAATGAGGGAATCACTTCTTTTGTCATTGAAATTGTTATGTCAGACACCATACAGAACTTATTATATTATTAGCATGTCATTTGTATTTATTACCAATAAAATAAATAAATAATATAAAAGTGAATGAGAATTAAAATGAGAGAAAAAAATATCAAAAATCAGCTGTTTCATACATAATTTGTAATTTGGCAGAAGGAAATAACAAATTCCTATCTGCAACATTAATAGGACAGATAATGGGGCCGATGGGAATATACCCATAATTTTGGTCGTGCTTCAATAAACGGAACAGCATATTTTTTTTCAGTTTTACACGTAAAGTCCCTTTTAGAAGGAAGCCAACTGCTAACCCTGTATAAAAGGGTTTAATCACAATATTCAAAAAACCTTAAAAACTTGTAAGAGGTCCATCGCAACAAAAAGTTTTGTTTTTCCTTTCTTTCTAGCGACCGTTTTTACAAGTCTGTGAACCGTGGCGGCCGAACGCGGCCGAGGATGCACGATGTTGCCCGAACGCAATGAAAGTTGTTTTTCGGGGTTGCCGCTGTTACGAAAATAAACTGATTCTGTCATTTTAGTTCAAGGATATAGATTTTTTTTTAATGTATAGTTTACAAAGGTAAATGAAACCTTTTACTTACTAACCGAGCGAAGGCTGACAAAGTTTTCTTTAGTCTGTTTGTTTTTACGCTTGTGTGTTTGTTAATCTCCTGAAAAATTCTTACTCGCGTACAGGTTATAAGGTAATAATAAGCTTTATACCTTGATGAAAGTATGAGTTCTACGATTTTCTTATTTTTTTTGTAGGTATGTATTTTTGCCAAAACGGAGGAAGTTTGTTATGGTGCTATATATTACCTGATTTCTATAATATTTGGTAGAGACATGCGCCATACAATATTTTTTTGTTTGCATAACAGGGCCCTCGCCGAGAAAAGCCATAGCACAGCTGTACCATCCTTTTCTCAAGCCATTCGAGTCATTTTTGACCCTATATATCTAGTTTTAAAGCTAGAAGCCTCAAGTTCAAGGCACCAAAACTGACAGATTTTAAGTGTAAAAATCTTTTCAAATGTCATTAAATTTGAAACAGGATTTTAACAGTTATCCAAACCATGTCACTGATTCACTGACTATCTCAAATAGATACCTTAATACCAAATAGTTTGTAATTTAGCTAACAACATTTTACTTGGTAACAATATGTATTTTATATTCCTCTTGTTTATATCTTCAAGTAATAAAGTGACATGGCAATCGCACGTTATTGTAAACCAATATGAATTTTAAGTTTATTCTGAGTATAGCCATATTTTTTATTAATAGATATGGTACCATGTTATTTGTCTAAACTTCACTTAAAATACTATTTAGCCATATTCAAATTCATTACATCTCGTAATAAAATTGTACTTGATGAGTACAATCAAGTTAGAGGATTTAAATTTTTACAATTTATTTACTAAAATAAGTAAACAAAAATATGTACATACTAATCTAATTCTACATAATAAATTCTAGCAAAACAGTTACTAAATGATATAATTATTTATCAGACACACGGCTAAAAAAAACTTTTTACATGTTCATCATAGATTCGGAATAATTAAATAGTAGCAGTAATAAATAATCAATAATCTAGTTACAGAAATATAACTAATGCAAACAATATTAAAAAGTAACGCTATAATTTTAATCTTTCCTTGCTACGTTACTTTTCCCTACTCTGGCAACACTACAGTATTTTTTTTCTCCGCGGCCAGTCTGTCGCTATCGTTCATAGAGAGGGCCCGTATTCGTTTCGGGTTTCGTCCAGTCGGTACTTTTACGCGTATCCTTTGGAACCGGTTGGAAAGTGCCCCAGGCGTGGCGTAGGCTGTGTTGTGCCGCGTTCAACCGGAAAAAAACACTTATTACGTTCAAAAACTCATTAAACCGTGTTCAAATACTTGGAAAGTATTGTAAAAGTGTGTGAGTCATAACTGGATCTGCGGACGGTATCTTCGAATCGAGGTAAATTGATACGTATTTGATAACAAAAACTCTTTTGTGTCGTTGGTTGTTTTTTTTTTTCTAGTGCGGGGGCGACAGGTGTTGAAAAACGGTCGGTTTTCTACCTGTGTTGTATTTTTTTTATTGCAGCGGACGCATGGTTGCGTCAGCTTAAGTTTTATTTTTCTTTTTTTATATATAGAATATTATTCGGTTTGAATTCCAAATTTGAAATCACGGCACGTTCCTTTGTCTGATTCAAATGTAGGGTAGGCGTGCTTAGCTATGTAAGCTGTTATTCGAACTTTCATATCTGGCCAACAAAAATGTACCTACGTATTTAAGTAGTTCCTTAGTTCTGTACCTGAATCTATTTTAATAATTTTTAATTTAATTTTTAAATATTAACTTTTCATTACTAAATTTTTTTAATATTAATTTTCATGAATTCTAAGAAAAGTTATGCTGAGGCAATTATAACCTAATACTAAATTAGAAAAAAAACTTTACATAACAAAAAAAATGTGTTATGAAAAAAAATTACAATAAAATGAACCTAATATATATATATAACATAGAAGAGATTATATATATATATATATAATATATAAGTTGTAAAATTATGTCAGCGTACACCATTGTTTAGGGAAATTAAGTATTTTTGAGTAAATAGACAGATAATGAGTGTCGTTTGATATCACTTTAAAAAACCTTTTTTTGAAAAAAGTCGGCAAATACAAGATAGGTACGTATTTTATTACATGACCTGAAACTTCGTACCATTTAATTAATTTAAATTACAAGAAATAATGTAAAATTGATAGAAATACGCGAGATTGTAATTATTCTAGTTCCATGAACTGGCCACACCTCATGAGTCGAGAACCTCTTCCTTTTTGCAGTCGGTTAAATAATCGCATTACATAATAAATGTACGATCAACGATGATTTCATAGCTAGGTATATATATATATCTCTCTAATCTATATTATATAAAGTTAATATTATAAAGGCGAGAGTTAGTATTTGTGAGAGTTTGTTTGTTACTCCTTCACGATCAAACAGTTGAATGGATTTTGATAGAATTAGGCACCGGGATAGCTTATGCCCTGGATTAAGACATGGACTACGTTTTATCCCGGAATAATGGAGTGTTCCCTTGGGATAGTAAGATTTCCTTTTTTCACCGCGTGTTGCAGCTCGTTACGTATGACAAACTAGCTACGCCCTGCGGTGTTACCCGCGTTAATACAGGATAAAAATGTCCCATGTATTAATCCAGGGTCTAAGCTATCTCCTTACCAAATTTCATCCAAATCGTCTCAGCAGTTTTTGCGTGAAAGAGTAACAAAAATACATCCGCACATTCTTACAAACTTATGCATCACACTAATATTATAAAAGCGAAAGTTTGTATGTATGTGTGTGTGTTTGTTTGTTTGTTCCTCCTTCACGCTCAAACGGCTGAACGGATTTGGATGAAATTTGAAACGAAGATATCTTATACCCTTGATAAACACATAGGCTTTTTATCCCGGAAAATTAAAGTGTTCCTGTATTATAATCAAATATTTACACAGCCAGTTTATGATGTTAGTAGGAAGTAGGATAGTAAGAAGTAGGATAGTAAGGAGTAGGATAATAGGGATAGGATAGACGATCAACGGCGATTTAGTTGCAATTTATATCACTACATAGCTACATAGTATAAAACAAAGTCGCTTTCTGTGTCCCTATATCCCTATGTACTCATATGCTGAAGTCTTTAAAACTACGCAACGGATTTTGATGCGGTTTTTTTTAATAGATAGAATCACTCTATGTATTAAAAAAAACCGCATTCCGCAAGAGGAAGGGTTATATGTATAATAATATGTTAGGCGGTACGAAGTATAATATAAAATATATAGATATAAAATTATTTATTGTAGACATACAAAACATTATAAATTAGAGAACAATTCATATATAATACAGTGCTACTAGTGGCGGTCTTATCGCTAAATACCGCTATAAAATGTTTGCACCATTTTTTTTATAATATTTGGTACAGACAAGCGGAAGACAAAAATAATTAGGATATCTGAATATATAAAAATACGGTCAAGTGGTTGTCCTATTGTTTGTGAAGACGAAAAGATATAGTAGTTGCGAGGTCAACAGTTAGCAGAACGACTCGTACTAGTATTGGTAATTAGGTACACCTAGCTTCCTACTTATTATTTCCTACCTTTTCTGTCCTTAGATTAAAAGAGATGTTTCATAAATGTATGTAGCTCCGGCCAGGACAGTGTACATGATACCTTACATACGTTAGGTACTATTAATCTTTAATCTATCAACCAAATTCAAAATTACATTGGTTATCGCAGTGTACAAAATTAATTTCAAATCTAAATATTGCTACGTTATTGACGCTAAAAAGTGATTTACGCATTTTTAATGTGTCTATGTTGACATTTGTGACAGTAGGTATAATTCTTCGACCAGTGCGACCATTGGAATCGACCTAGGATACATAAATATTCCAGGGATGTCATAATTCCAGTGCAATTCACAGAATTTAGATATTTTTGTACACAATGAATTTTCTTTTTTTCTTTAATACACAATATTAACTACATCTTTAGACATTTTTTGGTAGACGTTCACCGTCCTGGCCAAAAATTAAACAAGTCTTTTGTACTATTTTTCTCTCAGATTACAAATATCAGCTCGTTTCACAAATCAGAAACGTTTATAACTTACCAAAGAACTTTTTACAAAGTTACACGATTCCTAACCGAAGCGCTTTGATTATTAATCATATCTAGATAGAGCGACAAGCTTCTTTAATGATACTAAAACGGACAGGCCAACGTTACTAAGCTAGTGTGCGTGACAACTAAGAAATACTCGTACAATGCGTCTATCTGCCGTGTGTGCATATTCTATCAATCAATCGAGTATTTATTGACACTTAAATTTGATACAAAATAGAGCTTAGTCTCTGCCCAAGTAGCATTTTACTCCATTTAAGAGTACACATTTAGTTCCCAGGTGTACTTGAAGCATTATTACAGTTCACTCGTGACGTATAAGCTGCATTATTGCGATTAATTACACCTACACCTGTCTAAGGGACTTATAGGAGTGTAGAGTTATACTTTTATATGTTTGTTGGTGTTATAATACTCTAACAATTATCCTTTAGTCAGCCGTCTGACTAAGAGCATTATAGGAGGGTAGAGATACGGCAACCGCTGTTTAACGGTCTACTTGTACGACGTTATAGAGCTATCATTTTAATAGAACACACGTGGTCATTTATAAAGCCAAAGGCTGTTATGTTTACTTGTTTTAGACTGTTATACAGCTAGTAGCTGTAGTAGGACTTGTTTGTGATCATAAAAATAACGTTTTTTTACTATCTGTACAGAAGTGTTTAAATGGTTCGCATGTGCACTGTAGGCTGTTAAAAGGACTGTATGTGTTGTCCATTAACATTAATAGCAGTTTATTTGTCCACAAGTACTACTCTTATTTGCTGTAAGCAGAACATGAATGTGAATGTGATATTCTATTACACTTATCCCACAAGCTGTGTGTTTATTTGTCGCGTGCTACAATTTGTGAAAATGAATAAAAACTCTTGGAAAATAAGAGCGAGAACCGGTGGAATAAGAAGAAAAATTGCAAAAGAATATTCGCAAATTGTAAGAATAAACAGCCGATTGACAACGACGCCCGAAAATGATCCCGTTGATGCGGCTTCAACAAGTGTGACTTCAACCGTTGTTCATGGTGGTTCTGTACATGATGCAGAGGAAAATGTGCCTGAACCTGAAAGTTCCCTTCAAAATATACAGATATCAGAGTGTGGTGATTGCAGTTCTAGTGATCGTGAATACAATTTTGATTTGGACAATCATTTAACCTTTCGCAAAAAAATAAGAACATGGGCTATTGAAAATTGTATTCCTCATTCCGCTTTAAATAAATTGTTAGGAATAAACGATTTTAAACCGGGAACTCCACCGTCTGATGCTAGAATAATTTTATGCACTCCCGTTAATGTTACCTTAAAAAATGTAGAAGGAGGTCAATACTGCATGGCACAATGGGATAGCAAAACCTTTGAAGAACATTTTGCAAGATTGGATTGATATTCCAGATATGATTTCAAATAACATAAATGTGGATGGTTTGCCTATTTTTAAAAGTTCCACAAATGAATTTTGACCCATATTATGTAATTTTTTTGAAAATCTCAGAATTAGGCACCCAAACAGATTAAATGTAAATTAGTATGTATTGAACACAAAGAATTTAAATTCTTTATCCCTTTGTTACACACATATAAATAAAATACTGTTTGATGTGATATTTTTGGCTTTTATTACCTTTTTTTTTCACATAGTGGTTACACTGAACACTCATACAATTAACATACATTTTTTCATATTTATTTTGCTTATAAAATGTTCCCTGAATTTTTCTGTCACTTTAAAATCTACCATAATAATCAACATATTTTTTCCATTTATTCTTGATTGATGGTGGTATTGCCGCTGGTCTTACAGGTGCTGGGATAGGGCGCGATGCACTTCTTTCATTGTCTGTGTCTGTACTATTTTCCATATTTTGTAGTTCAGTTTGCGCTTCGGCGTACATTGCAATATTACTTTGTTTTACCACGCAATCCAAAATGTCTCTATTCGGACTTGTAAAAGAGTTTTCATCTTTTGCGAGTCGTGCTCGGTTTTTAACTTTTTCTGTAGGCCAAAATAGTTTTCCACCGTCCTCCCAAACAGACAGTACTATACTTAATCTGGGTCGTCCTTTTTCCACAGTTTGTACAATCTTAAACGGCATTGTCTGAAAGAAAATAATTGGGTTAATACCTACTAGTACATTCATCATCATCAAAAATAATAATAATATCGGTTTTTACTAATTAAAATTAAATACGAGACACACATTAACACAAAATTTGTACTTTAGGTATTCATACTTGACTTAGTATCTGGGATAGGCGATTTAACGGACAATAATTATTATTGCGGATCTCTAAAATTTCAGTATATTGAACGATGATACACAATTGACCTGAACTACATCCTAAAGCTGTACATAAGTTCACATTAGAATAAATTTATAGACATTGGCTCTGTAGTGGTACAAATGTGGGACTTCATATATATAACAGCATACTAACAGTACACATGTGAACCTATATACGCGCAACCGCATTAAATTGGAGTTATAACAGTTCACATATTATAATAATAGTATTTCTTTCCACCATTTTGTTCTAACCTAAAATATTTACCAAATAATAAATCTCAAAAATTATCATGCAGATTTATCACAAAATACGCAGATAGAGCGATTGAGTTTTGGTTTCATGTTATAATTAATTACCGTAGTATAATTATAATGCCAAAATAATATCAAAAACTGAAAATAGTAGATTTCCTTTCAGCCAGTTTTAAATATTTTAAAATGAATATCGCGTTTTTACAGAGGCGCGTGAATATTTTAGCTGTAAATATGTATACATTTCACGATAAAGTTGCATTCCCCTGGGATTAACATTATTAAGTCTTTGAAACAGGTACTTACCGCGTGTTATCATAAATTTTTATCCATATATTATCCGCCGGAGTTAATGTTTTCTGGATGGCACACACAAAACCAAACAATTGTGAATAATTATAAAATGAAGAAATAATTTAGGACACACGTGAGTTTTAGGTAGCACTGGAGTACTTTTGTCGGATTTTTTAACTGTGAAGGCTGTGTATTTAGCCACTTGTTACTCTTTATTACGCTCATGTACATTGTATGGATCACACTGCGTCCCATATAGTGCCGCAAGTCAGCCTTAAGTCCGATGTTACTACTTAAACTGCTATTATAATGCTATTATACTGCTAATGTACAGCCATAGTGAACTTAAGGCTGTCTAATTTGTGCCCAAACTGGTTCTATAAGAGCGTTATAGCAAGCTATACAGCTCTTATACAGCTGACTTACACAGCTTGTGGAGTACATGTGAACGACTAGACATCTTATATAGAACCCCGAATGCTACTTGGGTGGTTCCCGCACTAGTCAAAGGACTGTGTCGCAGAAACCAGCGTCTTCTCACAATATGTGTGATATTTGTGCCAATAGGCCTATTACAGATATGATATACTTGTTAATGCAACTGAAATGGGGAGTAAGACTAAGTTCATAAAAAATACGCAACACAAAACATTAGAGGTGAACAGTTCACTTTTATTTTAACGCGAAATATCCGCGGCTAGCCCTCGTTTAGAGTTTTAAACGTCTTTTTTAAGTTTATGCAACCATCCACTGACTAGTAATTATGACATTCAAAGTCTAATATTTTAATTAATAATAGTTTGAACTATGTTCCATTCCAGTCAATATTCCATTTTAGAAATACATGCATTTCAAATTCATTCATGCATTTAAAGATTTGAGTCTCTATGTAGACCACAGATCGCTTTTAGCGATAAGTCCTCTTGTGGCACTACAAATGTAAAATTATATTTTTTTGTGTGTATACAATAACGAATTTATCTATCTACTGTAAATCACTGTTGGCATTTCATCCTGTTCCTACTTCTTACTATCCTGCTATACTACTATTCTATCTATCTGGATCTCTAAATAGTCAAAGCCGTAGTAGGCAATTATTAAATCTGCTCTCACAAGTTACTCAAGTTAGGCAAGTCGTCGTGAGATGTGATTGGTTCAGCGTTTCACTCGCGAACTATGATTTAGGTCCGTAACTTTGAATAGGTCATTAGCATGAACATTCCACTTGAATGGATCATTATAAGTTATATGTATGTATACAGGGTTATCGGCTAGGGATTTACTAAGCCGAAAGGGGGTCACTATACTCAGCCTTAGGAACAACTTTCGAGAAACTCTGAATTCTAGAAAAAACATCAGCTGTGTTCCATACAAAAAGTGGATCTGTCGTCGACTAAACGTGTGAAACAGTTGGTTTTTTTCTCGAATTTAGAGTTGGCTCCATAATGAAAGTTGTTACTTAGGCTGAGTATAGTGACCCCCTTTCGGCGTAGTACACCCCTAACCGATAACCCTATATAGCTATAATTGACCGAGCAAGCGAAGCATTGCTTCAAGTCCGGCAATAGAGGAGGTTAGGTTGGGATAGTGTATTCGTTGGATTTTATTTTTTTGTTAATTTTCTCGATATCTCCGAGACGCCGATTTGAATTTCTTTTTTCTGTATGATAAGGTTATACATGCAGGTACCATTTAAACTTACAAAATCAATCCAGTCGTTTGTATTGCCAATATAAACAACTACTAAATCATTTAGACGCCAGCCGAATCAAAAGTCTGTATACACAAGAGTAGACCAAAATTCTAACTGATAAATTATTTAAATACTTCAAGTAATGACTTAATCTATTACATTTATCAGTTATTTGTTACCCCTGAACATTATTAACGACATCATAATTAAGTTTTACCATATTTAAACCGAACTAATTGCTATCTCTTATTTTATACTTGTAACACACGCATTCAGCAACAACGAGTATAAAAACAAAAATATCTATAATAACTGCATATAATATACCTACTACTATTTCTTAACAGAAACTCTACAGACCGCATCGCGAGGTGTGATGTAATACCACATTACCACATTACACGATGGATACTTTTAACGGTCGTTGCCTTTTAAAAATCTTTTGGTCTTCAGTCGTTAGTGTAGTACCTGTGATATTGGGTAATATTTTATGTGATGACAACATTACAACTACCGAATGTGCTTGAATTTGCAGCAGCCTATAAAATTGGTTGCGTTATTATTTATAACGTTGTCAAATGAGCTTATCCCTAATTTCCTAAAGTCCTGTTTTGAACTTTGATTTATTAAATACAACTTTAAATCATAACACCACTTTTATTCATGTAATACATATTTGTTGAAACTATAAAAGTATCTAAATAAGTTTTTTAAAGTAATTAATTGATTAAAAGAATTGTCTATAACGAACGTTATATAAAGGCCAATAAATATTTCTTATTTCTATTACTTATTTATTATTTCAAAGGTAACACCGGCACTGGGTTTAAATACGTACTTATTCCTCTACCACCTCTCCTTTCGCTTCTGATATTAGAGTCATTGTCTGGGTTCCATACAAAACAAGTAAAATTTAAAAAACCCCAATTGTAATTAAAAAAATATAATACGTCACTTGTTGGCTGTGGTCATCTTAGACCAATTCTCATCAAACATAGCTAAGAGATCAATACTTATATCACTTTTCCAACAAAAAAATTCAAAATCTAAATCGGCACACAAACATACACACACTTACGCAGAAACATATCGTTTTTGTGTAGGGGTTAAAACAAGGAATCCTTATGGAATAACTTTTTTGCGAGTCTTGTCTATAACAAAATTTTCTCTAATCCCGGGTAGGTTCTATAGTGAATTTTGTTAATAATAACAAAAACAGAAAGCTCATTTAATCTACATATCTAACCGAAAATGACCATAGCAGTTATATAAACATTTTGTCGCGATGGTACCCAATAAGAAGCTGAATAAATAAGCGCCAAGAAATAAAAAGGTAAACAAGAATTCCTCACAATATTATTCCATATCATGAGCAATTTCATCTTTCCATAAAACTTTTACGCCCCTGTGACGTCATCGGCATAACTGTCACGCTATCGCACGGAATGCGATGCAACCTCATTTGCATGCAACATTTGACATTTGATGTGTTGCCAGGTGATTCATACAATTTCCCCACTTGGCAGATTACCTACAGCCCTTACTACTTAGATACAAGTAAATGATAAAGTAAGATAGTTGTGCGTAGGTACTTGCTTATTAATCTATGGGATATGTTATTTTATATCATGGAGACTTATGGATCTACGGATTGAACGACCAGTTTTTTTATTACATACTATAATTATTTATATCACACAATCTACAGTCATGTAGATATTAAGTAAATGTATTTACTTAATATCTAAAATGATATTGTAAATAATGTTTTATTTCTCTCTCATTCAATTTGTCAGATTTTAATTTCATATTACTTATTTTCGTACTTACAATTTTTAAATAAAGCAGTAAGTAGATTTTTCGTAGGCACCAATATCGTCATATACCGGAACGAAGCACTAACTTATGATTTTCACTTATATAATAGAACTAAGCTTGTTCAAACTGTAAATTAGTGTGAAATATATGTTCAAAGATTCTAATACATGGATTTTTTTTACCTTTGCAAAGATTTTTGGGTATTTCACGCTTATGTTAACTTGTAGCTCAGTTAACCTATTACGTACGTCGAAACTATTTCTATTTCTCCGAAAATTCAAATCTGAGCAATCCCAAATATAGTTTTTGAGAAACTTGAGAAAAACCAAACTTCCGTTTTTTCTTTCACTTATTTGTTTGTAACATTTGCTGTTTTTGCGAGCGGCCGTTCAATTATTTCAAAAAGTATTTACATTCCGAATCGAATGAAACCTCAATCACAATTTTCGGATAAAAAATCCTTAAAAGCTACTTGTTAACTAGACTAATTGTATGTAAAGTTAACACAAACGCGTTAAAAATACCATTTTATGAGACATACCTGCTCATAAAATGGTACCTTTGTTGGAATTTATACCAAAGTATTATTACTAAATTTTACCAGACACAAAAGTTATCAAACAAGGTTACAATATATGTACCTACTTACGAATGTGCTCTTTACGACGTTATTTCTACAATGTTCTGTTTGTATCAGAATCAAGAATCATTCTACAAAAGTTCTCAGTCTCATAATAATACAAAGATTCTTTCAACAGTTCGACGTAGATATCGAGCAGGCTGATCTTTTATAGCTTAAATATGGCATTATACGATTAATGTATTCAGCCTGAGACAAGTGCAAAATTATAACATAATCACTGCAGACTATGTTTGTAGGAAATCTTTTAATAAATAGAATATTATTGGCATGTGGCACCCAGCAATAATAAAGTTTAAAAAAAAAATTATACGATATTTTTTATAGATACTGCCACATTAATTTAATTCTTGACTCCGATTATAATACACAATAAAAAAACAAAGAAATTTAAATTACGTTTTTTTATGTTTTATGTGTCTGGCAAATACAGAAATGTTATTATTAACTACACAGGCTAAATGTTCTAACCGTACGATCTCTTATCTATTAAAATGATAGTCTACCTTATTAAAAACTACCACTTACTTACTTACCTATTATAAAAAATGAGGACATAATAGCATAGAAACGCATGTAAAATAAATCCTAGACGACCAACTAAGTAGTACTTACTACAGAGAAATAAAACGTGCTTTCAGAACGGGTTCTGGCAAGACCGGTTCCTGTTAATTTCAATAAAGAGTGAGACGGAAAGTTATGGTTTATAGTGCTATCTCGTTTTAGTTTAGAAGTAGACATGCCACTTTCTGAGCAGTGATTTGATACAGCGATCCCGTTTCATAAAAAATATGTAGCACGATATCCTGGCTTCATGCAAGATTAGAATATTGAAATCGTTTATTTTGTACCGACTCAATAAGAATAATAACAAATATTAATGAGTTGGAATCTTTTGGAAGTAGTGTTTTTTAATGTTCCGATTTGACTCCTGTGATGGTATCGCGTAACGTTAGCGGCGAAATAAGTGAAACAAGATAAAGAAACATTCTAGTACACAAATTATCTCAATCTCTATAATATAAACATTAAGAACTAATACCTAAGTAATCCGACAAAAGTACAAAAATAGACAAATAATTTCATAACAGAAACCATATTTTACTTTGTTTCTTTTGATATATGGCGACACGACACTGTATATTTGCCAGTGTCAAGTTAATCAATTATCTAGTTATTAATCAATCAAGTTAAGCCTTCTTTGGAGATTTGGAGAGAAAACCACGTTATTCTGTCTTTGTATCGCTTGCCTGAACTTGTGCACATAAACATAACATGAACGGTTAATATTCCACCAACATTACACATTAAAACAAACAGAATCACTAGTTTGTAAATACACAGACAGACGCCATTTTTTCAGCGCGTGCGAAAATACATATTTTACTTAACTGTATATTTTTTTTCCCATTTCATTTATCAAAAAGGCCACAAAAGCGATATAATTAACCTTGATGTTGTCAGTAAACAGAAACATTAGAAATTCGCCCTTCAGTCTAAGTTGGCATCTCTTATCGCGCGAAACGACCCCGTGCTCAAAAAACGAGACAAGCGGGACGTTGACGAGAGTGAAAAGGGTTCTGTAGGTTTGTTTTAATTGGCCGACCGAGCGAACGAAGCGTTACTGCATCGGATCTGTACAGTGCTTGTTACGTCTGTCAACTCTTTTGTCTATGTCGCTACTCGAATCCAGGTCGTATTTTGCAATTAATCTCGACTAAACTTGGTTAACATATAAGTACACAAACGTGTTGCAGTATTTTGTGAAATTCATATTGGATACACGTGTCTCCAAATGAAAACTATTTTTTTATAAAACTATTCCTAGAGTTAGACGTAAAGCTGTAGTTAAATTTTAGGTTAATTACACAAAAACAACACAAAATGATATGATTAAAGGGTAATTCCTGACTGACTGGCTGACCTGGCACAATCAACGCAGAGCCTAAACTGTTGAACCTAGAGAAGAGACATAACATTTGGAGTATGTATTTATTATATGGCAAAAATCTTTTCTATCTACAAAGAAAAGATTTTTGAAGAAAATACATAGAATAGGTATAAGAATAGAATAAAAAATAGTTTATTTTTTATTTCGGAACCAGTATATAGTCACATGTACAAAGTCATATAAATAAAAACAAAATAAAATACTTGACTAATAAGGGAACGCAACGTTAAGGGAGTGAAAGGATGGTTCAAAAGCTTGAGAGGTGTCAAGGGACACGGATACATGGAACGAGTTCAATGCGAAACAGAAAGACGAAACGAAAATAACTGGCTTGCTTTCTACGAGAGAGAAAGAGAGACAGACAGACAAAGAAACACGCGCACGCCGCACGGCTTACAACTATAACAAAAAGTGTCGTTACAACTTTTGGTCTTAATTTTTTCCGTCTATCTCCCTTTCGCAACGCGCGAAAAGGAACTTCGTTCCAAAAATTAAATTCTTTTTTATTCTTTCTATGTCGTATGCAACGCCGTGGGTGAAAGTTACTAGTAATAAACATGAAAGATACAACGAATATCTTGTAGACGGAACCCTAACAAATATTCAAGTATAAAAAAGGTCGTAAATTTTTTTCAGGGTACAGCAACAGGTTAACTTGACAGTAACCATGCTAAACGAAAAAAGGGGGAAAAATGTAAAAAACACGACAAAAAATGTAATGTTTTTAAACGTTTGTTTCTCCGGGAGGTGTTATCAAACTCCTCGATTTTGAAGGCGAATAAAATTTAGTGGAAATTGTATAAGTTATTGCACGAATACAATTATGAGTTTTTTCCCGATAGCTATAATGTTGGTCTCTTCAAATAGCGATTGAATCGGTTTCTTCTAGGCAAGCGCGCTATATCCCAGACCGCATCGTCACTTTACATCAGGTGAGTTGCGGTCAAGCGTAAGAATATAGACTATAAAAAAAAAGATGGTTTTGTTTTGAATTAGATTCATGTGTTCCTAAATCTAAAATATTTTTTGCGTTTCTAAGTACTATAGTGACTGTATCTGATTTTAGGAACATTTTAATACAAAAAAACCTTGTCTCATACCGATTTCGAAAAAAAATTTGGAAGTGTTTATGTTTTCCTGATTTCTCGCATAATTTATCAAACTCGGTTTAGTAATTTGACTAAAAATCGAGATATCTGAAAAAAAATTCCGGCGCGCCTGCTAGATTGAGGTCGGTTATTTTTTTTTAAAAGTTATCTATATATATAAAAGTAAGTCGTGTTAGTTACACTATTTATGACTCAAGAACGGCTGAACCGATTTGGCTGAAAATTGTTGGTGAGGTAGCTTAGACCAGGAGACGGACATAGGATACTTTTTAATCGACTTCAAAAAAAGTAGTTTGAAGTTAGTTCGAAGTAAGTTTTAGTTTTAGTAGAACTACGCGGCTGAAGCCGCGGGGCACAGCTAGTTTGTTATAAAATTCTTGATTCTTCCGTTTAGTTTACCTAAACAAAATGATAAAGCTTGATAGACCAATGCGCATTTAGTGATCGCTCTAAAAACAATATATTCCACGCATGTTATTACAAAGTCGCACGACCCGACCCAAAAACTACGACCGTAAAATTATAATTACGAAGAGGTTATATAAACAACTTACAATAGAGCGGAACGCCTGTCTGACTGTCTGCCTCGCAATAATCACTTTCCATGCATTATTTATTTGCCAGCGGTTGTGGGAAAATCCTATTGTCAGGCAACACTTGACGCGGCGCGCGGGAATACTAACGTTTTTCGCGGGCTTATCTTTTTTTGTTTCATTGCTTGTCTTGTCTACATGACAAAGAGGTTTACATTAGTGACAAAAAAGTATAGTACGAAATAAGTATTTATTTTATACTTGTAGTTCAACGCTCGCAAAGGGAAGCACGTCAAGAAGATTCTAAATCCTAATCTGAAAAAAATATATCATTATTTTAGGTACATTCTTAATTTCTACTGAATTCCAAAAAAAAGGATAGGTGTTACCCCATTTCTCGACTGCATCGATGTAGATTTTTTTCAATGGTTATATTAAATGTATCATTTTCCAGTCGTTTGATTTTTAAATCGAAATATCTTAAAAATTGTAACAGTGCCTGCTGAAATGAAGTTGTTTTTTCTAATTGCTCATAATGGAATTTTGGAAATGGCACAACATACAAAGTGTGATTGCATTTATGGCCAATGAAAAAAAAAGAAAACCTAACCTGACTTAAGCCAAAGCAAAGATAAAACCATGGCAACCCTTTCAAGGGTAATGATGCTAGATTTTTGAGCTAAAGACCTCTTTAGAAATCTTTGCTTGAGCCTTCATTTTTAAACATCAGTTGCCCAGCTTTGGTACGAGTAAGTTAAACTACAGAGATCTATAACGATATTAGATTTTACGAAAACTTTGAATATCTGATATTCTAAGTTTTCGTAAAATACGTCGTAATCCCGCGTCTTACATTAATGAACTTCGTAAAATTAATTTGATCTTATTAAAATTTCGCGGTTGTATTTTACCTACCACATTACAACTTTTGCCAAGTTGAACATTTTAATCTGACGTGTAGTAGGTATTTAATTAACTGGCAGGAAACTTTCATTTCCGAGTAGAGCTGGGTAATAATTAGTTTGAAAATAATTAGTAAATATACGATTTAGGGATCATTAGCCTTTTTTTTCTTTTTTATGATATATGTTAACACTCCACAGATGCTTTAGTTCGTGCATTTTATGAAGTTATAATTTTTTTATGTAGGGAACGAATTTAATAACATTTCTTGAATTTCTAGGCCTATAAAAGAAGCCAAATAACTACTTAGTTAATTAAACTTTAAACAATTATTATTAATAATTTGGAATATTGATCATTAGCTTTATAGTTGCAGTATTAGTGATGCAGTATATAGCGGCTAAAGGGTTACTCGGGGAGTTGCTCGCGTCATAATATGTAATTTAGAATAAAGAATTTACAAACTTTTATTCAACATTAATTTGATCCTCAAGGGTGGAATTTCTAAAATTCCTTTCTTAGTATACACCTTCCAATTTCATGTCTCTAGGTTCACCGGTTTAGGTTCTGATAAGTGAATAAAATATAATAGAATAAATTTTTATTTGTAACTGAAAGCAATGTAGGTACACAACTTAAAAACAAATCCTTAATGACTGCTTATTGTCACAAAGCACACACAACTCAACATTAATGCTGGCTGACAACAACCAGCGCTGATCTTCCGTCGGAACTGGGAGGTGACGTCACGCACTTCACAACCAGTTAAGAAGAGGTCGATTGAAGTGATTCAGGGCTTACTCCTTAATATTATTTAGATATAGATAAATAACTTTTCGCGTTCACATGTCCCCTGTGTTGGGGATAGTATGCATATTATATTCAGTTGACGTTTTTAGGGTTTCGTAGTACTACGAAAAAGTATTCATTTCTCTTTAGACATATTAATTTGACAACAATTTTTTGTTTGTTTTCAGGTAATTATTCAACAAAACACAAAAAGCATATCTTCAAGGTTTTGTAAGTCAGCAGAAATCTTTGGAATTATTCTTTAATAACTTATGGCATGTAGCATTTATATTTAGTATCGAGAATAGGATTATTTAATTATTATTAAATATATATTGACTGGCAGGTTGGTAGTACCCAGTTGGTAGTACCCTGCTTTCTGCGCCGCTGGTCCCGGGTTCGATCCCCGGACAGGTCAAACAATTGTGTCCATGAACATGTCTGTTTGAACTGTGTTTGGGTGATTTATTACATATATTGTCCCATATTATACCTATAATAAGTTTATTTAATCAAATCAAGGTAAATAATCCTGCTATAATATAAATTTAGTTTTATCTAAAGAAAAGAATAAAAGTATTTTATAAATTGGTAATGGCAACTCTCATACCATCGGAGAACCCGTGATAAATGGCGCTTAAGAAAAAATAAATTAGCTAAGGAGAGGAAAATACTCTATTCATTTCGCTTTCAATTTTGTTGGTTCGCTTAATCATGGCTAAGTCTATTTATTTTATCAGCCCGAGGCCAGTGAGCCATGCTCGTGTATTATCCAATGTTTCCGCGGTTTTTAACGCTATTATTTAAAAAAAAAGAGGTTAATTTATGTTATTTTTGGTACAACTTTAAACGTAAGTAGTTATAAGTAGAAATTTGAATAGATAAAACAATTAACAACATTTCTTCCAGTTTTTTTTGTGATCATCTGTACGTACCTACGCAGTGGTTTTACTATTTACAGAGATGCTTAGGCAATCTACAGGGTTATCGGTTAGGGGTGTACTAAGCCGAAAGGAGGTCATCATACTCATCCTGAGGAACAACTTTTACTATGGAACCAACTCTGAATTCGAGAAAAAAAATTAGCTGTTCCATACAAAAAGTTGATCGTCGACATAATGTATAGAACAGCTGATTTTTTTTCTCGAATTCAGAGGTGAAAGTTTTTCATGAGGGTGTGTATAGTGACCCCCTTTCGGCTTAGTACAACCCTAGCCGATAAAACTGTATATTCATAATAGCAAACGCTATTATAGTTTTATTATAGATTATTAGGTAATTTAGTTTTGTATCGTTAGTGAAAATGTTTCAAATTCACAAATCAAATCTCAGGATTAATTTTGTTATAATTTAAAAAGACTACTCGAGTAATGTTTTTAACTAAAGCAAAAGGCAGAGCCCACATACATGTACATAAATACTATTTTTGCAATAAATATATGTTTATGTTTATGTTAATACCTACCTATACCCTTCCAAACAAAGAAAAGTCAAATCGGTCTTGCCGTCTCTGAGTAACAACATACCTACCTACGTCGTACTTCTCTTTTTTGGATGTCGAAAGGAAATAAACTAAATTCTTTCAATACAGAATTTGGAGAGAGATAAATAATTCGACCGATTTTATTATTCTAGTACTTCTGTTCGAAATGCCTCACTCAAAAATTATCTCGATCGTGCTAATTACGTTCGTAGCATTTTTATACAAAGAAAAATGGCGTCTATAGAAGCATTGTGTTTAGTGTTAGCTAATTTTAGAGTAGATCTAACTCAATTAGTAGTGCCAGTACTTTCTTGCTACGTGAATACTTTCCTTTGTTATTTCTGTGCTCTTCTTTGTACGACGGTTTGAGCTTTCTTTGTGCGGTTTTTGTCTCATCTGTCTTACTGTAGCGGTTGTGCATTTTACATTTTGCCACGCTTTTGTGTTAAATACTAAGTAGTTCTTATTTGTTTTAAGAGATAATGTATGGAAATGAGGGGGAATAAATACGTAGGAAGAATGAATGTAGGTAGTGCTATACTATTACTTAAATAATTATTGCCTTGCTTCGAAAAGTCTTATATTGAAGCGTATTTTGTGTCATTTTAATAACTTTTAATTTGAGTTGATTGAATCATAGAGGGTTCCTTTATCATTTAGTTTTTTTCCGAATATGTGACTATTTGCTATTTTTAACGCCGGTATTTACAAGAATCGTAATAAATAGCCGAAATTTCCACAATCCGCTCCTATTTTCAATATCCACTTTAAATTCGTAAATCCATCATCGCCAACTGGCTACATTGGAGCCGCCATCTTGCCGCCATCTGTCAATGACGCGCGGAAAACGCGGGAATTTCTCCTGAGGTTCCTTTTTTGATTCCTTCCGGGGTGTGACGTCAGCTGGTGACGGCCAGACAAGTGTGAAATGTCTTTGTGAGATATTTCAGAAACTTAGTGGTACTAAAATAACTTAAGGTAAAAATGGCATTTTAAAAAGTAGAATCGTCTATAAAGTATGTTTATATCTATTTTTTTATGGCTAATAGAATAGGCTTGCGCTTCACCGCAACTAGCCTGATGTAAAGCGACGATGCGGCCTAAGATGTGGCATGGTTGCCTAGAAGAAACAGATTCACTCGCGATTTAAAAGTACCGAGATTATATCTATCGGGAAATAAAGTATTCGGGCATTGAATTCCACAACCTGACAGTTCGCGCACAATAAAAGTCGACGCTTAGTTAAAGAGTTTAATGCGAGTCCAAATCAAATTTATAGCTATTATATTTTTTTAATCTAATAAGTATGTTTTAAGTACAAACATAATAATATACAACGTGTAACTGAAAGGTGTGATCATACTTTAGGTTGTCAGACTACCCATCAAAGTGAACTACGCGTAGAATAACATTTTACTAAATAAAGTAAAATATTAATATTCATAGTTTTTAATTTGAATTTAATTTGCACGCCCAATCAGGGCAGAGTGTACACTAATATATATTTAAGATCTGCAGTAAAAAAAGTTCTCTATCCTTACAAAAATTGATCACGTGATCGGTCAATTTGTACTTTGATGGGAAACACCCATTAAACCTTTTCTTTTTCTGTAACACGTTATATAAGTTTAATTTAAAAAATACTAAGAATTTCACTTAAGTAATAGGTATCATTATGAGTAATAAGTATATAAGAGATTAATATTATTAGCTCGCAATCATCCTAGGATTTATCCTGTATCGGGGATGTCATGCAAAATATAAATACATGAACAACATACTCAGACCGACAGGCAGGTATGATAAACTCAACGCGCGGTCACGTGCCCTAGCCGAGAATCGAAACCGGAACCTCAAACTTTTGAAGCAAGTATTAAACACTAGACTACGGTGGCCATTAAAGTGCGACTAACACACCAAAATACCGAAAACCATAGCACAAAAGGAAAAAATCCACAAATTACAATTTTTACGCTCGATATAAAGAGAAATTGACTCCATCCAATTTGATACCCCATTACCTTTGATTACACTTCCCGGAGTTAAAGATAATGCTTAAAAATGCTTACATAAAAAGTATTTCCGTCTATCTATATACTGGCAACATTTCCTGTATTTATTTTTATTAATCAGAGCTTCGTCTATAATTAAATTGGCAATTCAGTTAAAAAAAAATACCTAAAGAAATGTATAAAGCAAATTTTAAGAAATAAAATTGAAATGAAATGAATTCACAAGAAATGAACTAACAAGAGGACGTCAACCATGCACCCTTCTTTTTACATCATTAAAGCAGAGCTTTATACAAATTATTTAAAAAATAGCAACACAGATCATTCATTCGTTCTTTTCAATGAGCGACGGAAGAGACTGCCATCTTGGATTTCTTGTTTTTATTTTACTTCTATTCTTTCTATGCTCTCGTGGGCAAATTCATTCAGCCTGTCATTAATTTAATACTCGACAGCTTAGCTTGTTAGTTCTTCAAGTTAATGTTCGAGGAAATTGGCAGTGGGACTATGGGGAGTTTATTTTCATTATGCGCGGTAGAAAATAATTTACGCTAACAGTGTTATTTAGACCGCAATAACTTCTCGTTTGATCCGAAAATTTCTAAATACGATTTTGAAAGTTTGCGGCTGTTGTTTTGCAAAGTTTGCCTTGCGAGATAAATTGAATATGCGCTGCTTTCTTCTTGAAGTTAATTTTAAATAAATTATTAGTAATTGTAAGGCTGTATTTCTTGTTATTATATAATTAAAAAAATAATAAATACTTTTACACAGTTAAGAAATAAAAAGTGGCTTTTCAATGCACATAAACTATTATATCCTAGGTATGTGTCTTATTTCATAAATAATGATATTTTTATAGCTAAACCAAGGTAAATAAGCTATTTAAGGCGCTATTTCACTTATTTTACTTTCGTAAGCATAACATGCTACAGCCTACATATTTACTATTGAAGTCGCAAGTTCCCAGATGTATTTTTAACATCGTGTTTTTCGTAATTTGAACATTTGAAATAAAATATGGAATAAGCGAACCACTTTCGCTTGCCATATTTCATATTTTGTGAGGATTTATATTTTAAATATCCCCTTCGGCGACGCGCCATGACGGTGACGGGATCGTTAATTTTAAATTAATTAATAGCAAGCCAGAGCGATGTTCATTAACTTATTTATAAATTGATAACTTAAATGTCCGGTGCAAAATGTTGTTGGTAATATTTGGATGAGCTTGGGAAGCTTAAAAATATAATTATATTAATTTTATTTTAGAGTAGGCAGAGATTACTTTTGCAATAAATGTATGCATGTAGAATATATGTTATACAAAGTAAGTGTTAATTAACTCATGATAACATATTAATTTATTGATTTCGAATTCATATTTACTGTATTTATAAATTATAAATACAATACATGCAGGTATGGAATATAAAAATACAATTTAAATAACCTGAGCCAGTGTTTTGAGAGCCAGTGTATTCCAGACTAGGCATGCTCCATCTAAGGCTATAGTATCGCTGACTTCCGTAGTCGACCAAACATGTGGTCAAATGCCTAGCTGTCTAGGATATAAAAACCTACTAGAACTTGAATTTTGTTAAAACTAAAAATAAGCTAAAAGATGAAGAAGATAAACCAGCAGCAAGATAATTCAACGGCATAAGAACTGACACGATTGGCACAGGACTGAGAAAGATGACATTAAAAAGGAGATGCCTATATGGACATATCATGCGTGCGTGAGATAAAGAAGCCTGTGGATGATGATGAAGCAAAAATAAACGCGACAATTTGCGTCACATAAAAAGCGTGAGAGCTGCGTGAGTGTCATACAATAATACAAAAGAGCGTAGGAACTTTGTGAAAGAAAAGTCCTGTAAACTCCTGGAACTGTGTGAAAGGTTATTGTTTGGAGTGTATACCACGCAGTTTGAAATGTACAGGATATATCATTTGTGTAGTAGGTAAGGTACCTACTAACAAATAACAAATATTAAAAAAACAGATCCCACTCTAAAGACGCAGAGTTCAGTATAAATAAAACTTATAATTGATGAAATCGTTTCGTATAAACAAAAAGTAAAATTTAAAACCCTTGACATCGCTATTTTATGGTGGCAGCAATCTTGGATTTCTAATTCATCATAATTTATAGTATTTCCCTAATCAACCCCTTTTATTTGATACCCATATTTTTTTTTGACAACCATCACACAAAGGTGTTCAGGTCCTAAACTAGGCAAAGCCTGTGCTATGGTAACCTGATGACTGATAAACATACTGATATACATTAATACATACTTATATATATATATATATATATATTTATCGGGGATCGAACTCGGAACCAGCGGTGCAAAAGGCAGGGTTGCTACCAACTGCGCCAACCAGCCAGTCTGTTCAATATTGATGGAGTTGTAAACAAATATATAATCCACCATCTTGTGGCGGCGGCCACATCTTTAAACGTATCTAAGAACACTCGACTAATTAAAATACGTTCATCCGTTAGAGACCTACGATGCCACAGACAGATACACCCTTACAAATACACGTCAAAGGACTTGTTTCATTTTGGGCCAGGACGGTGTACCTCTACCAAAAATACCTAAAGATGTGGTTGATATTGTGGTTGATATGCGTGAAAAATGCGTCAGTTGCCTCCTTCATCGTGTACAAAAATATCTAAATTATGTGAATTGTAGTTGAATTATGGCATCCCTGGAAGATTTATGTATCCTAGGTTGACTACAATGGTCAAATTGGTCTATAAATTGTACCGCCCGTCACAAATGCCAAAATTGACACAATAAAAACACGTTGATCATCTTATTGCGTTAATAACATGGAAATATTTTGATACGAAATTAATTTTGTACACTGCGATAAGTTACGTTATTTTGAATTTGTTTGATGTTTTAAATACTAATAGTCCCTAACGTATTTATGGTATCATGTACACTGTCCTGGCCGGAGCTCCATACATGTTTGAAACAACTCTTTTATAACACGCCGTCGTTTTTGCGCCGAGCGTTAAAAAATAAATTTTGCTGTGGTTTCATTACAGCTTTATTATAAAAAGAGTGAACATAAATAATCAATCTTTCGCAAACATCCTACTGTATCAGTATTGCCAGTAAACATGCATTAATTTCCCGATTTTAATTGAAACATACGAAGCCACTCGACTGATGACAATCAGATGCAAATTCCAGTTAATTAATGTTATTTGTTTTAATTAATGACGTTACATTTTATATGAATAAAGGTTATTTTGCGAAGTGACCTTTATTAATGATAGATTAGTTGTACTCCGCAGTGATAATTATTTGCTGTATCTGCCACTATATTTGTTTAAGAAATAAAGAACAATAATATTTATATGGTTACTACAAAATTTTATTAGCTAATAAACAAAGTATAAATTTATGACGAAGCGTTTGGATATTTACTACCATAGATAAATAGGTATTGAATGAACTGACTTGGTTAACATTCGATTTCACAACTTTTACCGCAGAAAAACTGTGCTGCGAGAATTGTGCATTTTTGTACATAGTAATGTTTTTGACGGGATATTCAATTACATTGATCATCCCACAGGAACGGTATGTTCTCAGGATGAAATATACTATTGCATATGTGTTAATCCAGGGGCTGAAGTCTGTTATTTGAATTGTTTCAGAATTTTGATTGCTTTGCGTCAAAATGGTAGTTTTTGACAGATTTTGTAGTCTGTTTACATTAAGTTCAATCGTTACTCTGAATGAATGAATGAATTAACTCTATATTGCAGACACACAAATATCAAATATACAGGAAAAATCTTACATCTAGTATCACAAGTCTCTGTCCCGTTATATGTCAAAACGGCCATTACGATGCAATGGAATAATAACTCTAGAACAATCCATATATATAATCCAGATATCCCCATACAATAATGTTGCATAAACTGAAATAAAATTAGTGGGATGTGTTGTTGTTCTCATTTAAAAGTTAATATTATGCTTTAAAAATATAGGAGTTACCTATCATACGACTTTGAATACACACGCTGTATAATTCCTGTAACATTTCCCACTCTAATAAGAAATTAAATTAAATCCAATGAAAAATACTTAGTACAATACCCTTTTCTAAAAAGTTGTCTGGAATATACCTCCTTCGAGCGTTAAGTTAAAACGCAATAATATTATTAATTGAGCAAATGCGATATTTAAAAAAACTATCAGCTTTACAAAGATCAAAAGATCTTTTTTATATCTTATAACATAAAGAAAAACAGAAGACCTTGTCTAGTGAAACAGTGGAGTCTGCAAACTTCGTGTATTTTAATTTTCTTCTTGCGTTTTTATATTTCTTGTCACGTAAAACGAAGTTGGAACTTTTTTATAATACTCTGTACGCCACCGACCTCTATACTACAAGAACTATGGAGTGGCTATACTTTTCATAATGTCGGTCGAATTTTGTGCTTATTCGGCCATCTTTGAATGATTGGTCTAAGTGAGAACAGTAACATTAGTGGTGTACCGATAACAAAAACAAAACTAGTGGTTAAAAGCGAGTTCGAAAAATCCCGACCACTAAATCGTTAAACCTGTACCATACTTAATTACTTTATTTTTTAATTTTGACGTACCCAATGTCATTCTAACGACTAAGAATCTATTGACACATCTACATACGCTCGAATAACATAACCCTCCTTTTTTTTTTTATCCTACACAGCTAGGCATTTGACCACAAGTTCTCACGACCTCGGAAGTCAGCGATACAATAGCCCTAGATGGAGCATGCCTAGTTTAGAATACACTGGCTCTCAAGGCTGCCGGAACACACCATTAGGTGCTTGACGACTGATTTTACAACTTGAAGGTGGTAGCTAGCCAGGTTTTCCTTCACCGGTAGCTCAGGCTCATTTTAATGTTGGGATCGAATCTCGTACCTTTTGCACGGCAATCGACCCCACCAACACTCTACCATCATTGTTACCTTCTTTTGCAGTCGGGTAATAATAATAATACGTCGATGGTGACAAATACGGGAACACATTTCCGAGATCATAGTTATCTTTGATATAAACTTCCTATCAACTGTCATCCAAATCCATTCAGTCGTTTAAGCTTGAAGAAATAACAAACGTACAAACAAATCACAAACTTTCGCTTTTACTTATAGCCTTAGTAAAGTGACATATGCTGAATTTTCCGGTATCCCTATACTTTGTCGATATGCTAGCAACAGTTACCCACTCAAAAAAATTAAGTCAAATACTTCATAACTGTATGAAGGACGGTGCGATGATAAATAGCCAGTCCATCGCACTAGTAATTTAATGATATCGCCGCCGCACGTACAGTCTGGGAATGCCGTAAGAATGCAACAGAAGTTTGCTAAATTTCGAGATGCCAGTTATTTAAAACACTGAGATACTTATTTTTGCAATAAATCTTCGTTTTATTGTTTTGTTAAAAAATTGTCTTTGGAAGGCGATTTGTTATATTCGGTTATTTATTTTGGTATATATTTGTTAAATACAATACATATTTCGTCACTAAATAGGAACCAGATTATATGCATTTGCATATTTGAACAATTCTCAGCGCTTAGCACATTTTACCCAAAATCTAGTTTTGACTTATATTATTATTATTACATTAACAATACTGAGTTACAATATATAGTTAGCGTATCACTCTAAATATCCAAATCAATTAAAATAATTTATTTAAAAAAAAAATACCAACTTCAATTCCACAGACTTCTAATCTTTATATCAAAATAATCGTTATTTTGATTTAATAAAAAAACTAGACCGATTTTGATAATTATTTGTACATAACCAAATGACAATACTCTCCAAACCTAAAAATAAATTCAAATCAGTCCAGGCGTCTCACAAATCAGGTAACATGCTTACACAAAAAAATATAATCGAAAAAAAAACCCTTGTCTACTTTAAAGTCGGTTATTATTTATTTATTTATATTATTTAACTTATCTACTGATTACTATTTTACGTATACAATGGCCCATATTTGTTATCCCTAACCTGGCAATCCTAAACCAACATTCGTAGACCTATGTATTGTGGGCACAAAGTACGTACAAGTTATAAACTTTCTACAAGACGAACTATTTCGCAAGTTTGGTACGATAGCCATACAATCGCAATATGGAGTTTTTTCTAGGCTGTTTTATACCTTGTAGATTTTGTTGCACAACCAAACAAATAAGTTAGTTTTATGTAGGCTGCTAACAATGGTAATAAGTAGCATGTCTCGTGTTGACATCATGGTAAGTAGAAAGAAGAAATAATATGGCAATAAAATCGATTATATTTTAGTAGGTAGGTTACTAAGTTCTACAGTTACTACTTACATGTACAAATTGATTACATACACTACATTAATAACATCAATAAATAATTCATCGTAGTAAACGTGTAATAAATTTAAGTAATCAAATATTTACCTGTCAAATACTTTGAGTTAAAACATTGTAAAGATAAGAAAAGAAGGGAATGAATTATGATATTTATATACATCAATATTTCGTTCTAAAGAATGGTATTTCTACATGTATGTTTTTCGTATCCATTACAAATATGAATCATCACAACTAATGAAGGACAAACCATACAGCCTTTCGCGCGAAAAACGGCGGCCATATTGATTACGAACGATCTAACGGTGTGTTCCGTTATTCAGGTTAAAGACCTGGACGCCATCTTGTTTCGCAACTACAAGCTTTATTGCGAAGATCTAAAGGTCATATTGGTATGATCGTTTCGCTATTACCGATTACTGACAGCTTTGTTTAAAGCGTAATTTAAGAGAATCAAATTATGGTTCATGTTTGAATAATTATGGTATCCGTGACGGTTACCATGGTAATGTGATGTGAAAGTTAAATTGAAACATTTTGTTACTAATTTTACATGCCAAATTGGCAATATTTATATAAACGTTTGTTACGCAGCTATAGCAAATAAAAAAGTCAAGTTGTCAAGTGGCCAGTAAAAAAAGATTTTGCAATTTTCTTTATTTATAATTTGGCGTCAAACTGTTAGTATATTTGCCGATGTCAATTAAAATCGTCCTTTATATTTGTTCTCTAATTTCTAACAGCAGTAAACCTGCTTCGGAGCAGTTCAAAAGCCGTGAATTTGTGAATAGATACAGAGTAGCAAAGCATAATGTGTCCGGGTTACCCCGCCCTGGTGGTTGCGTGCCAACAGACACTCCGTTACCCCTTCTATGACTAACTTAAATACTCATAGCAGGGATTCACGCTCCCCCTATCTTCGGCTTGTAAACATTTTCCGCGAAACGTTTTCAATTTGGATTAATGCGGCGATATAGCGGGCTCATAAAAAGTTGAATAGTCAAAAATATCTTCTTTTTTTTACGTATGCCTTCGCACGTTCAGTGCATTAAGCCAAGTGTTATTTATATCAAGAGTTTGCATGGCTAAGTATAATAAGAAAAATGCTTTGAAAGTCGCCAAACAATAAAGTTCTAAATCGAAATCAGATAAGTTTTACAATAGATCAAGTTAAAGGTCATCGTGGTCTGGAGCATTAGTTACGCCATTTATTTATACTTAATGTTCTAGGCATTCGTTTTAAAGGCGTTCTAAATTAGTAAACATAAACACATCTTTGCATCAGTTGTTTATAATGATGCACATAATAATTGTTTTTTACCGCGAATACACGATCATGTGTCACATGTTTTATTAACGCAGGTTTTTATGCTGCAAATTCAAAAATGAAACAGCCCTGGCCAGGCTTGATACAAATTCATAGACAATAAAATAGAAAATGGTTTCCTTGTAGCATCAAAACCTCGTTGGACGAAAATGTCGTTGTCAAGCTCTAAGTGACAAAGGAGGCTAAAGTAAATGAGCCTTGTTATTTTAAAAAGAGTATTCATTAAAATAAATGGCGACAGATAGTTTCTCGCTTTGCTTGCGAAGTTTTAGCTGAGTTTTTAAGAATTTCCATTTTCCGGTACACAAAACACAAAAGAGCAAGTTTATGGAGTGTTACGATGCAAAAATAAGAAATTCTTACAAGTGTTTACCATCTGTAGTTTCATTTCGCAATTTGCAAGATTCTTTTACTTTATTCTTTAAATAAAATCTACTCTCGAGTATTTTGTTCTTTTTTCATTGGCGAACACTCTCTGTGTTTTATGCCAGTTCTTAATTCTTTATGAGCATTAATTTCGAGATTTCCGTAGGTACTTTCATATTATATAAATTACTATTATACATATATTCTTCTTGTAAAGTTGAGTGATCCTTTTAAAAAATATTTATCCAAACCTTTTAAGGCGTTTCTGATATATCGTGAAAAATATTGCGACGAATTGAGAAACTCCTTCTACTTCGAAGACGTCTAAATAAGTCTGAAAATCATTAACTATTGAAAGTATAGGTTTATAAATGACTTTGAGCATTGAGTCTGAGGAGGGTAATTATGTCGTTAAAAACTTTTTAGATTTTATTTCTGAAAGCTAATCACGAAACTGCTCTAGAAGACCTTTTGTCGTACTTTCTAAAAAAGCGTTTTATGCTCTATCACATTACAAAATCTAAAGTTAAACAACTCAGCTCTCCTGTAGCGCCGAAAACATTACCCAATTACAGCCCTTATCATTGCCCCGGATCGTCGTACGGAATTAAAACGATTTATAGAAGACCATAACTCTTCATAAAGTACAGATAAATTTAAAGGCAGAAGGAAAATTTGGGCTAATCCGTCTAGTACCATTGGGTTGTCCATTGATGGGCAATTAAAACTACTTTGTCCCTCCTATCCCATAACTGTGTTCGAAGTAAATATTTAATCGAATAATTTTACTTATTATAGACTTTCGCATTATGTTTAGAAAACTAATGCTTGTTTGATTCATTTTGTTTAAGATGACGGGTTTCACGCGTAACTGATTGCTGGAAAAGTCCAACTATAGTTTGCGTCTCGCAAAGCACGTCGAGCGGCTGTAAGCAGCGCGAGACGTGTCATCGTTGAAGACACGAACGACTCATTTCATTCCTGATGAAGTTCACCGAATGTTAAGGAAACTATAGTTTGGCCATTTCCAACAATCGGGTAAACAATATGAATCAAACACGCGTTAGTTTTTTTAAATAAAATACTTAGTTGTTCTGCTTCTGTCATTTGCAGATGCTATTGTTGACCGTAGTTTTGTTTACATGTTCCACGGATTTTTACAAGTTTCATCAATTCACAAAACTTACTTGAGTTCAATATAAGATTTACATCTGTCATATCCCTAATCTTCAACAAGTCGTGGTCAGGCGACCGCCGCTTGTCGTCCCACTTTCTGACACAAGTAAAAAATGGTGACAGCGATGGATGACCTAGTATGAAACAGAGCAGTTTTTAAATGAACGGTTCCTTCTCACAATTGACGCTAATTTACTACTGATTTCCAAAAAATCTCTCTGTAGTTACTCATAGAGAGATAGAGAGGAATTTAGTTTCTCGATTGCACAGAGATCCCTAGACGGAAAATACTTATTTTGTTTAAAATGTGTACAAACCAAACTACTGGTCGCTGTGAAATCGGGCAACATACATAGAAAGACCCCCGAGAACGACCTTCTCCTTTTATGAAAAATCTTACAAAAGTTTATAACTTTTTTTTGCCTTAAATATACGTGCTTACCAACAGTTTATTAAATAAATTAAAATGAATGATTCTTAGAGTTTAAAAAAAAATCTAACTAAGTACAGTTCTATCAGTTCATTTGGTGTTGCTGTTCACTCTTGGCCGGTCACCATTCACCTCAATACGAATGGGTATAGTATATCTATGGGGATGTATAAGACTCTTAAAGAAACAAAAATTATATAAATTTCACTACAGTTCGGCAGGCATTTCTTTTAACAATATATAAAAAACTTCAATCTCAGTTAGCAAACGTCCTAAATCGCCAAAAACTACGTGCTTACCAACAGCGCAAAAAGTCTTAACTACCGTTTTCTTTCATTTATAAGTGGTATTCACCCTTGGCCGGTCACCATTCAACCTAAATACTTATCTAGTAGATATACGGCCGTTTTCAATAACTTACTTGCTCTTAACTGGTAGTTGCTATCTCTACCTGCCAGTAAAAGTATTACTAACTGTTACTGCTGTTTCAATAACCAAACTTTCAAATGTCTATCGGAGATTAACGACAGATAGGGACCCTATCCCTAGTAAGTTCGGTCCTCCGGAACGTTTCGTTGTTCCATTTCTTAAAAGTAAGTACATATTTTAGCACTAATCGTTTTCGGTTACACAAGTTATCATATTATTCAAAATTCTGTGATGTTTGTATCATTTATGATATTAAGAGCTACCTGCATATAATAAATGTCTCTTCAATTTCTATTTTATGAAATACAAACTAAGCCGTCCGTATATAAGCTATTCCAGTGGCAATAACTAAACGCACTGCTGACATTTGACAACTCAACTATTGACATTTCAATAGAACTCAATTCAAACAAGCAACGGTTATTATTAAATACAATTTATTATAAATACTGATTATCTTTACTGACTGCAAATTAACATGTCTCAAGAAAACACAAACTTATCGGTAAGTAAACATGGCTCTTGGAGTATATACGAAGTTTTTTTGCCAAGCGTTTTGGGATGCATTTTGGCGCCTACTTGCATTAATGCAAGAATTACTAATATTTTCAGATCAAAGCCAGGCCTATGAATAAAGACGAGGTGAATTTATTGTTAGAACTAATCGTTCAAAAAAAAATTATAACGACGAAGGCGACGAACGCTTCGAACAATAGACTGAAAGAGGACGCATGGAAAACGATCGCCAACGAGTTTAGCGCCCAAATTGGTGAATCGCGGCGTCCCGAGCAGCTACGCCTCAAATGGGAGAACGTTAAGAAGGCTGCCAGGAAGCGTTCAGCAGCTATAAGACAGAACAATTTGAAGGTACTTATAGCGAAACCTATTATAATGTCAATTCAAGTAGAATTTCATTATTAAAATGTCGATAATCTAACAAGTAATTTAATTTTGTAGACTGGAGGTGGCAAGGGCTACATCCCGCCAGATGAAGTCCTGGACCGTGTGGCTTCCATGCTGGGTGCTACATGCAGTGGGTTCACAGTAGAGTTTGGTGGTGACGGGGTAGATTCAGCCCAGGAAGATCTGCCTGAAGTTGTGCTTGAACCGCAGCCCAAACAGCCAGAGTCTAACATTTTTGTGGTGATGGGTGATGGTAGTGGTGTTGGTACCAATGGTGGTGGTGTTAGTGGTGAGGGTAATGAGCCGATTGCATATGTACCAAGAGCGGTATTATTCAATACACCAAAAAATTCACGTAAGTTGTTATTATTTAATTGCTAAAGTGTGGTACTGCAGTCTGTTTTAGTTGAAGTGTTTACTCTATCTGTGCAGTCTGCTATTTGGATTGTCTCAGAAATTGATTGACACTGTGCCCTTTAGTTTAAATACTCAGTAATACAAGGTGACGTTTAAAATTTTATTTAAAACAGATTGAACTTATTTACTCACTACTTTATTACTGTTAGTGTTGTTTACACATATTAAGGAACATTTTTGTTTACATATGGTTGTACTATGTTAAATCAAATCATTTATTTGCTGGAAACAGTGTACAAGGTCTTACAGAGTTTTGTTTCAGAAATATAAACAAATATATGTTTGCTATAAGGATGTGCAAAATAACTACTAGAATTTTAGCCTTGATCTAGCTTACAATAGTCTTGGATCAATTCAAAAATTTATGTTTATTTATATGTATGGTGCTGAAACTAAACAGAGAATTCTTTTACAGAAAACAAACGACGAAAACTTTCAGAAGAGCTTTTACAGGCTCAAAAAGAAAAAGAATGTGCAATGGCTGCATATTTCACTGCAAAAGCAGAAAAAGTGCAGTTAGAAAATGAAAAGCTCAAAATAGAAATAGAACATCTAAAAAAAATGCCAGATGCTTAATTTTATAATATTAATGTGAATAAAAAATTGGTTTTAAGTATCATCCTGTTTTTATAACCTACTAATTGTTCCTCTCAAACATAATTAGGCACTACATTTTAATTACAAACCTACTATAACTAGTAGACCCAAAATATAAATTGCTGCTAGGACTTAACAAGTCACTTTTTATTACAAAAAACCAATTAGATACTAAAACTGTAGGTGTCAATGAGATGCTGTCGTGTGGAGTGATGCTGACCCAAACTTGCAGTGTAGGGAAATTCTTCCTCAATAACATGACTGTTTGACGAGTCCGGATAGACATCAATTTCAGATTCCACTTCAGCAACTCCTTGCATTTGCAGAATTGCAAGGATATGCACTGTCACCAATGAGCCATCTGTTACCAAAAACACCATCTTCACATTGCACTGAAAATAAAATTGTCACAAATTTTAATATTATTGACAACTCTCGATTCACGTTACACATAATAGGTATGAATGGGATAGTAGGATAAAATTATTATTTAGTAAAGAAGGCACCTTTTAGAGTAGAGTTGTTAAAGATAGTGGCATCATGTGCCGATCCAGGCCAGCGAGCAACAACATTCATAAATAACAAGTCTGCATCACAGACTCCTTGGACATTTAAAGAGAAAGTTCCTTTTCTGTTCCTAAATTCTTCACCAACATTTGAATCTGAAAATGATGTATGTATTTACTTACAGTTAATATACCAATTTAACACACTTAAATAAATATAGTAAGTTACTAACTTGGACACTGGATGAGAATGTGTGTACAATCCAAAGCTCCCAAGACTCGTGGGAATCCTGCAATTGCATGGAAGCCAGTTTGTGTATTTGCTTGTATTATTACATATTTGTTGTATAGGCCGGCTAAAGCACGAGATACATCTCTCACTATGCGACTAGCTGTAGGAATCGAGACTCCTACAAAATCTGCCACCGATATTAACATTGTTCCTAGTGCATAGAATCTCAATGCTAGTAACAATTGGTGCAACGTAGATACTCCATGATTTCTGGAAATGTAAATAGGTTGTATTTGTAGGCTGTTGCTTGTAGTATATGATGAAGTACAAGTATATAATAAATTTAGAATTAAGTGTAGGTGATTAATATGCACAAGTGAAATACCTGGACGAACGCACTTTTAAAGCTGGAGTTATTTCCAATAACAACTCTTGCGCAGTCGTTTTATTAACACGAAATCTGTAGATGAACTCAGATTCCGTCAGTTCCGAATAATGGTTAATACGAATATTGCATCGGCGGTTTTCTTCCTCGATTAAATTCGGACTTCGTGAATCAAATTCACCAGCTTCGTATAGTTCATTGTCACTTTCATCACTGAATAATTCCATCTTTTTAGTTAAAACGTTAAAAAATAATAACTTCACTGGAAAACGTCCGCGTAACCAGGCAATTATCCTCCGAAATTGAGGGATAGGTGAAATCTTTAACTGTCTGTCACTTAAGTTACTGACAGTAAGCGATAGCGCGCTTGTGAAACGCATTTTTTTTAACATGTATGAAACGACCTATCTATGGTTAGAGATTTCGCCTCCGAACCCTCTGACAGATAGATAAGCATTGCGGATAGATTAACCCTGCCTATCTTTGTTTATTGAAATGCAGATAGCTACCATTAGTAGGCATTTTAACTAGTAGTTAAAGGTAAGTTAGTTATTGAAAACGGCCGATAGAGATGTCGAGCGAAGCCAAGGTCGCGTGGAAAACAGTTATGTTTTAATTGCTTCGCTAAATTGCGGAATTAACAAAAGTAAAACTGAAATTGGCACGCTTCGATGCGTGTCTATTTAGAAGAAATAAGCTTGAGGCAAGGTTGTTGACGGGGTTTGAACCGCGTGTTGTTTTTATGAATAGCTAACGGCCAGTCCGGCTTCGCAAAGGTTGACATATTTTTACCCGACTGCGAAAAAAGGAGGGTTATGTTTTTCGAGTATATTTATGTATGTATATTTCTTTGGCACGCCCTAGAGCCTAAACAGCTTGTCGTATCTTGTTGTGAGTGGTGTCAATAGATTCGTCTTAGTCGTTAGAGTGACAATGGGTATATCAAAATTAAAAAAAGAGTTAAGGAAGATACACAGAATTAACGACTTAGCAGTCGGGTTTTTTCGAACTCGCTACTAAAAACTTGCTATCAATAAATAGCGGCCAGTACCGGCTTCGTACGGGTGGACATATTTTTGTTCTATTATGAGTACTTTCCGCAGCGTATGCGATGAAAGACATTTTTTATGGCTTTTTTACACGTTGGGTTGGTTTTATTAGGGATTTATAGGGATCTCTAATTTTGTCGTAATAAATTAGCCTATGCTACTTAGGGATTAGCTTTCTAAAGTCAAAATAATTTTTGAAATCTGTATTAGTTTTAACGTACAAAAATATTTATTTATTTTTGTTAATATTACTGTAGATATCTGTGCATGATAATGATACAGGATAAACAGTAGCCCATGTGTTAATCCAGGGTCTAAGCTATTTCCGTAATAAATTGCATCCAAATCGATTCAGCCGCTTTAACGTGAGAAGTAAGAAACATGCATATAAAATTTCGCCTTTATATAGAATATCTGTATTCAAAATATATTTTTTAAGCATTGCTATTCAGCGTTGTATTGCGATTAGCATGTTGGGCACGCTGCCCTCTGGTGGTGGGTTGTAGCATTTGTATTATCTGTAGATCTTAAATGGTCTATAGGTAATCTTTCTGCTATATTTTTTGTTGTTGCTGTAGTTAGTCATTTTGTTTTATGTTAACAAAGGCATTTGCAACTAAAATATTAGTCATAATCATTATCACTTCTGATAACAGATTAGTATTTATCTCTTATCTATTACGAGTTTGTAGATACGTCGACCTAGAAATTGCTATTCATTCATATTGTTAAAGGAAATGATGGTTTTTGTTCATATTTAGTTTTCAGTTTTACTAATCGACTGATTTTCTTGTATATTATATAGCCTGGATAGCTAGCCACCACCCTCAAGTTGTGAAAATAAAGTCGCCAAGCACCTAAAGGTGTGTTTTGACAGCCTTCCTTGAGTGCCAGTGTATTCTAGCCTAGGCATGCTCTATCTAGGGCTACAGTATCGCTGACTTCCGTGATCGTGCGAACATATTGTCAAATGCCTAGCTAGGATATAACAATCTGTGCCGAGGTGACAATTGCCAAAAAGTCGTATTTTTAAGGGTTTAGTATCCAAAGGGTAAAAATGTCCGTCCGTCTGTCTGTCACCAGGCTGTCTTATGAACTGTTATAGCTTAGAATTAAAATTCTAAGCTATAACAGTTCATAGATGATGCCGCCTTTTGCCGCTATAACAACAAATAGTATAAGCTAAATATTGTTTAAGAAGACGGGTTTTCACGCGTACCTGATTGTTGGAAAGGTCCTGCTATAGTTTCATCCCTTATGAAGTTCATCGAATTTGAACGAAACTTAAGTTAGACCCTTCTAACAATCGGTACGCGTAAGTCAAACACGCGTTAGTTTTCTAAATAAAAAAGCTGAATAAAATAAATATTAGAGGATTTTTATTTTAAAACTTCAGCAGTTGTAGACAGAATTTTGATTCCATGGTACAAAGTGGAGTAGAACGCAATCGATCCTGCCCTTTGGTTTGGAGTGAAAGGAGGCCGCAAGCGCATCATAGTCTAAGAGGCGGAGGCAAAACTTTCCAGGACTACTTTCAAAAATCAAACAATGACAACCCTAGTATTTAAATCTTTACCCTGTTGCAGGGGTCTAAGAATACTGCTGCTTTATCCCCTGCCTGTCGTAAGAGGCGACTAAAAGGGCAAATCTGGGCCTGAGGGTGATCAGAGTTAGGGCTCTGAACACCCCATTACACAAGCTCCGTGGCTCGCGTTGACGTAAAAAAATTAGGTACTTAAATCTGCACCGGTGAGTTCGTCTAAAGATCCCAGAGCCCTCCATGAAGCACGGAAGTAGGCCACCGGGGGGTTTTAGTAGGCACAGTCCTACATAACCCGGCTGCACCCTAATGTAGTCGTATCTTGTTGAAGACTTAACCCCTCAACAACAAAAAAGGTACTAAAATTCAGCTGGTGCGTAGAATACAACGTATAACAGAAAGGTGTGACAATACTTAAAAGAGTTAGTCTACCTATCAAGATGAACCCTTTGCAGAAGAAAGTATTGCAAAAAATGAGAAAAAAAATATTGCGTCTTCCATTCATTATTATCGCTAACCCTCTAGTGAAAACTACCGATAATATCAGTCTTGATCCATGGACTAATTTAAGTTTATAGACTCGCAAACAAAGTAAAGTAAAGTAAAGTAATATTTATTGACCTTTAAATAACGTTCGTTACAGGCAAGTCTTATTACATTTGAATGAATAATTACTTAAAAAATTTCTTACAAATCTCATTTATATACGATTACTTAATATTAGTTCTTAGTTTAATAGTTCTCATGACAAATATTTACATTAAAATTGCTTTGTTTAGTTATTATTAATATTTTATAATGGTTGTTTGTTACACAAGAACGACGATTCTACTCGTACAAGCTGCATTGACATATATTCGCTGAGTTTATAAAAAGGATTGCTTTCAAAAAAATACTTCAATTTTTGTTTGAATGTAATAAAATTGAGATCCATTACACTATTAGGTAATTTATTGTACATCAGTATTTTGGTATAAAGCCCCTGCTTCTTACATTTAGCTAATCTATTTATTTATAATCTACAAATATAATCTTATAATATATTTGGTCAGCTCTAAGCCTATAGTCAAGTCCCGCCATATTGTGGTGCGTCCTACAAAATAATACAACATATTTCGTGTAGGCCAACGACCTCACAAAGACTGAGTGGTTAGTCCTAGTGTCACAGATTAGATTATCCCATCAAGAACATTACATGTACAATAATGCACAAGTATCGCAGCACAGTTTTTCTGCGGTAAAAGTTGTGAAATCGAATGTTAACCAAGTCAGTTCATTCAATACCTATTTATCTATGGTAGTAAATATCCAAACGCTTCGTCATAAATTGATACTTTGTTTATTAGCTAATGTAGTACTCATAAAATTGTTATTGTACTTTATTTCTTTAGCAAAAAGTAACAAATTGAGTGAAAATCGCTCGTACCGCTTCGTGAAAAGGATGGTACGCTCGACGAGATTTGGGGGGGTGTCGTGCGTCCAGATACCACCTGATACCATCTCTTTTTTTTAAAAGGGCAAGTGCCTTTGTTAAAACAAAATGACTAATTCCAACAGCAAAAAAAAATATAGCAGAAAGATTTACCTCTAGACCATTTAAGATCTACAGATAATCCAAATGTTCCAACATCACATTATCATATCCATCTCTTACATCTTATCAAAGTCCTGTATATCTATGCCAAAAATTATTGAAATTTGGCTGTAAATAGTACCGTAGCAAACTTCGCTTTATTTTTGAGGAGAGGTACAACCTCAATCCTAAGTCCGATATTTTTTTTATTAAAACTGCACCAAATGTCATCAAGATTGGTTGAAAAATACGCGAGTAACAACGTTCAGACAATAATACATACATTGATAGATTAAAAATTTAGAGGTTTTGCTCACTCGGTCAGTAAATATTCTAGTTCTTAACGGTCTTAACGGAAAATTAGGTTAATATTTTACGATATTCTTACCATAAAACCTTATCACAGAACCTAGGTAATAAACCTATTTAGAAGAAACGCAGAAACGCAATAATTTTATTAAATTGCTAACGGCCTCTTCTTACTTAGCTGCATTATAATATGAACCGGTACTAAACCATATTTCATATTGATATTATTAAGAAATCACTGCATGTAATTAAAAATCTAGAAATAATTATTTTTTTCTTGGGACATTGCCACATGGACATCAATTTTTTTTACACTTTTAATCATTGTTACAGTTTGTTTTTTTTTTTAAGTTAGTTCGTGTATAAGAATTATACATTTAAGATCTGTATAATATTAAATAATCTTTTGTAATTAAATAAATAAACATATACTTACATTAATGTAAATTATTTTGGAAGTATTATTTTATATTTGTGTAATGCTATTTGCTGAGTTGGGGCCGAGTTGCGACTAACACTATACCAAAACCTACACTAGTTTTAATCATGCACTTATATACTTCTGTTGAGTGTTAGTTACCAATAATTCATTCATTCATTCATTTATTCATCCAATGCATTGGACAATCGATGAATTCAACACAATATGATCATAAGCACGTTAGCTTTAAGCTGCTCGCTAATTATTTTTAAATAATTATATAAGATACTCAAATAAGTCTATGAAAAATTTATTTTCAAATGTCTTTGTAAAGCATTTTTTTTTTCAAATCGCTCATATGATTAGGTAGGTATACGTAGATTGAGTAACAGAAAAGTGTGCTAAATTAAAAAAAAAATACTTCATAAAAAAAAAAATGGTCACGTGATCGGCGAAGTTGTATGAAGAACCAAATTTTTTTTTGTTTTGCAAAGTTTTGTTTAAAGATAGGTTCAATTTCATTGGTTACTAACACCGTTAAGTATTGTCACGCCTTTCTGTTACACGTTGTATATCACATTTTGTATTGTTACGCAAGTTTTGCCCACCTAATTGAAAAAACCGTGAAAACCGTTCCACCTGTTCAAAATAACTTACTCATCAGTAAGTTAAGTTTTCTTGGGGACCGGGAGCAAAATTATTTTTCAAAGCCCTAACAAAGCGTCTAGTTGACGCTACTCGAGATCAAAATGCTGGCCTCTACCTGGGTCAGCGCATTGGTATTGCCATTCAACGAGGCAATGGGGCCAGCATTTTGGGTACTCTACCAACTGGCAGCGGTTTAGATTTAAGTTAGTTTTAATTATTGGGTATTGCTTTTGTACATATAGTTTATAGCTTTGTATAGTTTTAGTTAAATTTTTATCATGTTTTATAAGTTTGTGCAATAAAAGATATATTTCTCATCAGTATGTTTTATTTAGAATTAAATAATAATTAGAAATATGAAATAAAAAAAATACTAGCTTATTAAGATAATATCGCTTCGCTCTAGCACAAGCACAGCTCGCATGAGTAACCATGCTAACGTAAGTTAACAATCATGTCTGACCCAAATAGATTGTAAAGTGATTTTGCAGCAATAATGTACGAGTAAAGCCTTTGTTTGAATATATCGCGAATAAGTAGGCCATTTTACTTTGTGCTGAAGCATAAAAATACAGGGTTGGTTCTTTATATTGAGGAACACCTTAAGGGTGACTTAGGTTGGGCTTGCCAATACCAAAGACTTTTTTAACGACTAAACTTGTGAAAATTCGGTTAACAGGCAATTCCTATTTAAGACAGCTATATAACGCCAACTTGTCCATACAATAAGATATAGCTCTTTTCTACCATTTATTGTTGTCCGATTCCAGTGGTTTTTTTTTCACATACCTAAACACATTATTTACTAGGCTTCAAGGTTTTATTTTTTTCTGTCCTTTATATTTATATCAGCGCAAAAATATGACTGCTTAGGAAGCTTGTAACTTTAATTACAAGCTTCCTAAGCAGTCATATGCTCTGATACGTAGCTTATTAAAAGACATTATTATGCAGAATTCAAGAAATCTTTTTCAAAATAATAAAACGTGTAGGCCTAAAATACATCATAGTGAAGCGATTGACACCAATAACAAAAGATTACGTTACAATTTAGGGAGTGAAAAGAGGTACGCCCCGGAACGAAAATTGTATCAGAAACACGAAAACAGTGAAGGGTCGGTGATACTCTTAATATGTTCTATTTTCGACTGACTTGTAAAAAAGAGGTTTTTTTTTCAGTTTTCTGTTTTTTTAAATGCTTGTTACCTGGTTTCTCGAAGAATTTTTTTTTGTTTGTAAGAGGTTGTATTTTTAATTTCAATATCATTTTTAAATCGAAATGACTGAAATAGTTCTATCGTGCCTTAATGGAACTCGTTAATCACTTATTTATATATATTATTGCAATTGACGTGATTGGTGCCACCCGCCTTAAGTTACAAAGCAAGTCGGTTATGAGTTGCTTTAGACACGCGTTAAGTTACTTACCAGTTGGCGTGGAAGTTAAAGTTAGTCGGGTGCTAAGTTGCTATAAGGATGGGACGTATTAACTGAGTTAGTATCGATAATCGATTTGTCGACTAACTAACCCGTTCCCTCTTCGTAGGACGCAAATCATTTTAAATATGTAAAAAAGGAAGTGCCTTTATTAACAAAAACAAAATAACAAAATTTAACAACAAAAAAATATAGCTGAAAGATTACCTAATGCTACGGAAAAAAAGATGTCTCCAATCAAAGCAATATCTATTTGATCAAGACAAAGTAGTTTCATATACGGGGAAAACAATATACTTGTGATTTAAGTAAATTATTGTTTCTTAAAGAAAAACTATTCTTGATCTGAAAAAAAATACTTATATTAAAAAAATAAATACTTGGATTGATACAAAATGTCTGAGAATATTGATATTCTTTGTTAAAGAAATCTTTGACAATTTAAGATCTACAGATAATCCAAATGCTCTTTAAAATACTATTAATTACTATAAAATATCACCTATGTAACTCAAGAATGTTGTAACTATTATTGGAGAGATATCGTTCAAATTTGGATCGCCTCTTTCTTACTCATTTGATGCAGGTCATGATGAAGAGTTAGCCAGTAGGCATTTCTCAGTGATTAGATGACACTTAGATCACAATTTTGTTTTCTAGTTTTCGTAACATCATCACATTTATATAATCTATTTTAATATAACACTCGGAAAACGGTCATTGTGTAAAAATAAATAACGTATTTTCAGAATACCACTGACAATGATAGGTACAGCCTATAACTCTTTCTATTGTATGCTCTATGACTTATTTTTTCAAACTGCACGTTAGACGATATCAAATTTATCGATATAACAAGATTCGTACCTACACAGTTATGTCCCTTTCCTATTCCTTCGAACAGTTTTACTCCATTATTTCTACACCATTAGTTCTTGTCAATATACTTGAGGGAAGCTTTCTCAGGTTTGTTTTGAAAGTAATTTGTCCATATTTTTTGTTATTTTGGAAGCTGAATGGATGTCTTACGATAGTTTTATAACTAGCTACGCCCTGCGGTGTTTCCCGCGTTAATACAGGATAAAAAGTAGCCTATGAGTTAATCCAGAGTCTAAGCTATCTCCGTACCAATTTTCATTCAAATCGCATAAACAGTTTTTGCGTGAAAACAAAATTTCGCGTTTATCTTTAAAAAAAAACTTTTAATTTACATAGACCTTTTATTTTTGTAACGCTAGTTTCGTCTGACGAATTGAAATCGGTTTACATTTGTCCACGGGAAAATTACGATATTTACCTTATGTACCTAACAATACCCCTCCGGCCACGTTGACAGCTAGATTCGCAACCGGTTGCTAAAGAAGAAAATATGTTCTTGCTACTCAACCCGAAAGAAGATAAAAAGTATTTAATTATTCGCAATTTTTATAATTTAATCTTTCAGTTCCACAACAAGAACTTGTTTTTATTGCTTCTCAACCGTTTCACCCGTTTCGATCCCGATTCTGTCGGACCAAATTTACTAAACTAACCTAATTTGACAGTTCTAAAATTGTCTTCTCTCTTTTTGTTGTCACGAGTGAGAAAAGGATGGCTGTAATTTTAGGAACTTATAGTTTAATCAGTGTGACAGGCCGATTTGGGGTCACTGTCAATGCAAAAAAAGAAAGTATTCGAACTCTTTAGTATTTTTATTTATTACATATAGAGACACGTGGAAACCTTTTAAGGAAAATAATAAATAAAAATAGCCCTAACCTTTCGACAAATGATAAGCAATCATTATGATAGTAGAGCGCGACCGGTCCGTAATGATTACATACGTAGGGGTAGCTACCCCCTGGACGCTGCTAGGCAACTGAACTACAACACTCGGGGTGGGTGGTGTATAGGTATTAAAACCTTTGTTATATTTTGTGAAGTCCGCTTCTTGGAAAGGAAACCTCCCTCGTATTGAACATATGTAGAAGAAGCAATACTTGTTCAAAGTAAAAAAAAAAAATGTCTTACCGACTATCCATAAAATGTGGAAGCTTTTCGATGGCATTTTTTTTTAAATTTATTGTCTGATCACTTGAGATTGCTAAGCCGATTTGAAATATCAATTTTTCTCGAAAATTGATAATTTCGAAGTAGTTAAACTTAAATTTCATCTAAATCGTTTTTCGAAAATAGACAACTGATTTCTTTATTAAGAAATCCCACTGATTTCCTAATAAAGAAATCATTGTCTTTATTAATTATCTTTTTATTTGATAAAGCTTGTGTTTTATTTGATTGAAAACAGGCTCGCGTTTGACCGCAACTCCGAAGAAACTGATTCCCTGACCCTGACATGAAAAATCTCAAATTGTAATTTAATGGGTAATAGATTACCGCGACACTGGAGCCCTATATGGAGCATGCCCAGTTTGGAATACACTGTCTCTAAAGGAAGGCTGCCGAAACACACAGTAAGGTGCTAGGCTTCAGATTTTATCAACGAAGTAGTAGCTAGCTAGGCACGCAGTACAGGTTTAAGATTGTTGTACGGAAGTCCATACATAGGAGAAATACAAGTGGGGAGCTAAATGTTTTCAGCCTTTACAGCAAATAATAATGTAAGTTTAGGAAGAAACCGAAGCTTCTGTAAAGGAATGTAATCTATATATAGACATAATCGTCTGTTTGGTTTGTTTGTACGTCTGTGGTACCGTTCACACGCACATGTGAATGTGGAACGTTAGCAAAAAAAACAATTAAACTAATTATACACGAAAAATTTAAGTGTCTAAAATCGATATATGTAAATAAAAAGATTTAAAATTAGAAAATTAGAACTTGTTATTAATTTACTTATTATTTTAATATTTTTTTTCCTAAAAAGGTTTTCTACAGAAAATCGCTGTTTACGTTTGGCGTCGTGTTTTATTTCAAACACAGAAATATAAATACATTCATACATACACTAGCAAAACATAACCACTAATTCTTTCGCAGTCGGGTAATAACATTTGTAATACGAAAACCACCTTATAAAACACAAACTGTGGTATTTCTAACTATATACTGTTTTTTTTAATATTTTGTGTTTTTGGGGTTTTTTGAAGTTGTTTCTAGCCACTTGCACTTAATTTTTACTCGACTACAAAAGAATTGTTATAGCTTTCGAGTGTACTTATGTATGTATGTATATTTCTTTGGCACGCCCTAGAGCCTAAACGGCTTGTCGTAATTGTTTATGTGAGTGGTGTCAATAGATTCGTCTTCACCTGCAGATGGTCATAGGCTATACTAGCTGCATCCCGCGATTTCGCTTGTTAAGATACTTGGTTCTAAAGTTCTTGCAGTCGGGTTTTTTTGAGTTCATTTTAACCACTTTTTAATAAAAGTTCAACTTGTTTTGCTATCAGTACATTCAAGTATGGATCGATGCGCCGACGCATCCGCCCAGCGCATACAAAAATAGCACCCACTGACAAACTGCACGATTCACATATATACAGGGTTATTAGTTCACCAACGTGTACTTAACTAAAAGGGGGTCACTATACTTATCTCTTTTATATGACTGTGATTTTATTTTCCCTTTGATTTTGTGTCGAACGAATGTGCCGAATAACTTTTACTATAAAAATAAAAAAAAAAATGAATAAAATAATAATGAATAAAAATAATTCTAATAGTTTTGTACTTATACATTTCTTTTCGATTTCTCTCAACAATTTTTGCACAGTTGTTCTGTTCTAATTCAAAAAACTTCGACTCCCCACGTGTTGTTGGTTATATCAGAGTTACAAACGAGTCTCCCACCAGTCTCACGACCACGTGGTCTACGTAGTCGTGTCACTGGTGGTGTGGTGCTCACCATACAGATGGCGAAACGAGCTTGACTTTTATAAAAAAAACTAAACAGCATAACACAAGGCAGAGAGTTGTAGAGAGAACGTAGGGAGGCCTTCGCCTTGCATTGGGACGATAATGTATGATAATAATAATCTTTTTTTTTCTATTGCACAAAGAGAACCCGTAAAGGCTTTCCTTGATAATATTACAATCTAGCCTAAGTCTAAGGCTAATCAGCAATTTTAGTTTAACTTAATCGTCTACAAAATAATGTCTCCATGAATTTGTCCATCGGCACTTTTCTTATTACAGTTGTTAAGGCGAAAACACTTTGTTCATGTGTTTAAGGACACATGAACAAAGTGTTTTCGCCTTAGCACTTTCACTATTATATTTAACAATTTTACTTTTAACACTACACTAACTCGAACGGTTTAGTTCTTTTTAGTCTTCTAGTTATGTCAGTGTGGTCGAGGAGCTGGATAGCCTCGACATTGACATGATGGTGAAGCCGGTTTTGGTGAGCTTCGGCGTATTTATTTATCACTTATTCAACGAATTCTACTTTTAAGTCCTGGTGAAGATCGTTGTTTCTTATGTACCAAAGTGCATCTTATATAAAAAATAATAATCACAATCTTTATATATAAAAATTACGTGTCACGTTGTTTGTCGTTATGAACTCCTTAACTACTGAACTGATTTTAATCTTCATTTGCCCAACGTGTGCAATTTGATCCAACTCGAAAGATAGGATAGCTTACTATATATACATACAAAAGAGTAAGTCCTGACTGGCTGATATTTTCTAAGAACCAACGTAGAATGTAAACCGCTAAACCTAGAGGCATGAAATGAGGACGGTGTATTAATTGTAGGATGTGCAGCTGTATCAAGAAAGGATTTTTGGATATTCAACCATTAAGGAATTCAAATGGGTGTTCAAAGTTTGAAACTTTTTACTATTCAAAACTAACGCGGCTAACGCTGCGGGTGCCAGCTGCTAGTAAAAAATAATTAATCATAAAAAAATAAAATCCAGAGCAGAAAAATTTAAAGCCAGTGAGATAGGGCGAGCTACCAGCGATATCATTGTTATTTCATTATTACCCAAATCTACGATGAAAAAAGAACCTGTTAAGTCCCTGTCTAAGCCCCAGGGCAAAACTACCTATTTATAACTTATCTAAGAAAAAGAACATTCGTTGTTTCCAAGGTACAAAATTATTAAATTACATCCCCAGCATAACATTATTAAGTCCCTCGACCGCACGAAAATAGCCTCTATTTACGTACCGTGTTTTAAAAAATAACATATTTCTTTCCCTTAATTTTATGCCTTCATCTTTATAAAGCTTGACCATTTTAAATAGATCTTTCATAAATTAGGTAAAGTTAGGTTTTGGTTAGATAAGAAATGTGGGTAAGAAATTTGATTGAATTTAGCAAATTAATACTTAAATTGATTAGTGTAGTCGGTGAACTGCTTGGTTCTTAAGCGAAAAGCTGTGGTTCGAGCTCGGGTTCAGGCATGCATCTTACGTTTTTTCACTTCAATGTAGATTAAAATTAACAACGGAAAGAGAAAGCTACTTGTGAGTGCCATACCATATTTGTCTTTCAATAGCCTCTATCCAAAGGTTGTCTAAAAGACTTCGCTTTTATCTATAAGGCCGCCACTTATGATATATTTTTTTACTTTCTTTCTTATGATATATATTTTTACACTTATGTTATATAATATTTTAGATGTAAAATTTATCTTAATGTATTTTATTTTCTGTTTTGTGTGACTGCAATAAAGTGATTATATATCTATCTTGTCAGGAAAGGTCATACTTTCAAATATCCTTAAGAGTTAAGATGGTAGTATAGTAATTTTCTCTTCTGTTTAATTTTTTGTGTGTCTGTCTGTCTCTATCTACCTCGTTGTGTGGTGGATACTTATTTATATTACTTTTTTATGCCAAAATGATCAAGCAACGATAGGCTAGTGTGCGAACGCTTGTCTTTCAAGTTAGTTGAATGGATTTAAATCCCTGTTAAGGCATTAACAATCGAATTATTATGAACGATCGAATTACGTATATTTGGGTATAGAAACTCGAAGCTTTGTCAATCCGAAGACCCAAAGGATTGAGAATCCATCAATGTGAAGACCGAGCAACACGAAAACCTGAAAATAAATAAACTTTTTTTATCCGGCTTCGTACGGCTCACGAATTTATACACTCCCAAAGTTTCAAGCCTAAAAATATGAAACATTGTACAAAATAAATACTTTAATCCGCGTTCCAACACAATCTGGTCGTGTCGTCTTACATAACCCACCTTGTGTTCCTATAAAATAAAAGAGCATAAAAAACCTGAAACATCTTTTCCTTTTTGTTACAGAGTAAGCGGGACAGCGGATAAAAACGTCGAGTGCGAGTGAGACAACAAGTGTGTCCAGTCGAAACCGGATTTTATAAAAGTGATTTTTACTTGTGAAGCGTCCTAGTGATGTTAGAAACTTTTTAGTGCAGTTGAAAGAGTTCAGTGATACTATTTCAAGATGGCCGTGTTTCCCGCGCTTTTTGGATTGCTCATGGCGACTTTAGTGACAGGTGAGATTTTTTTCTTTTTAAATTGTATTATTGGTGTATTTAGCCCAAAGAGTTTCATATATATAGAGAAGAAAACCTCCTTACCGCGCGTCGAAAAAAGTGTAACCGTTTTGGTGATGCGCAGTTGAACATGCGCTGCGGGTTGGTGTTGCCTACCATAGAAAATATTACCCTAAAGAAAAATAAAAATACTTATTTTTATACTTTTGCGATTGTCTGCAACTTGCCCGACGTAAAGTGATGAAGTGGCTTAAGATGTAGTACGCTACGATGTAGCTGTAGTATGTTTGTATGCTTGCATAGAAGAAACCAATTTAAAACAATTCAATTTTGGACTTGAAAAAGACCAAACATTATAGATATCCGTTCTTAAATACCGGAATCTCTATCTTGTTACCAAATATTTTTATGAGTGTTAATTCACGGCATCCATCTGCTGGGCACGGGTCTTCCTACAAAGGAGTTGTAGACCAAATTCCACTTATTGGACTAATTAAGGGGTTTCTCAAATTATTTAGGAGAAAATTATCCTAAATTTCGTTGAAAACATTCATTCCTAAGAACTGTTTTGCAAGATATTTCAGCGTCAAAAGTTTTCTACGAAAAAAAAGTAAATCAAACAAATACAATAACTTATCCCTTCATATTTTATTTCACCAGAAAAACAGATGTAACTAAGTAATTTATTTAAAACATTGATATTTTCCCATTATTGTGGGATTGTGGGGTACCCATCCCGGTGTTTTAAGGTCAACAACAAATACTGAATTATACCTTTTGGTTTTGAGTTTTGCTTTATTTACATTAATATGCACACATAAACAATAAACTTACCTATGGAAAGTAACCTCCGTGGATTTGTTATGTTTTTGATCGATTGAGTCACATACTTTCGCACCCATTTCGAAATATTTTTTGAAGAGCTTTCGCTTGCTTGGCCTCACACCAGGCACTGAAATTTACATTAGAAGTGAGCTGAAGAAATGGCTGTGGCCTTAAGTGAAACAGCAATGCATTGAGGCGGTTAGTACGCATCTAGTACATGCACATCAATGATTTAGCCACACAAATTCAGCAAAAATGTAGACATTCAACTTTTAGAAAGTTACGATTTCGAACATAATGTCTTAAATATCATATCGCGTTTCTGTAGATTATTCTGTTACCTAACCGTATATATTTTTTGTAACGTCATTCGATATACAGTCTTACATTTTTTTAAGTTTTGGAACACTCTCGTTAATTTGCTTCGGCAAACCTCTATTTTAATATATAAGTTTATTTTTAATCTTGTACAGCAACAGTTTCCCTCCAAAACGATCGGGCTCCGTCATCACTAGTAAAATAGGTAAACATTGTCTTCCGCCGCGGTAACACCACAGTCTACGGGCTGACTAACGGTTTCTTGGGATTTAGGGTTCCTTGACAAAAAAAAATATTAAAAAGATAAGTAATAACTTTCGATAACTTACAATGTAAGGCATGTAAGAAAAATTAGCAGGCATATGTATCTTAATAAAATGATTACGTCAAAAGCTGCTATTATATTATAACTTAAGTTAATTCAAATGCTTCAACCCAGTACCTACCAGAAAGCAGTCTAGCTAATTTAGCTAATTTTCATAGCTATATTTTGAAGTCACGCTGTTTCGCTGCAGAAGTTCATAGAAGTAACTTGACTTTCATAAAACTCGACTGAATTAATTTTAAACCACTGTATCTTTACAAGTAAAATGCAATAGTTTATGACCACTGCAAATAAAGACAAATTCAGTGACACTTCGCACATCAAAATCGGTTCTCACTGGGTCACTGTTGTGACCCTCTACATCCTAATGTAGGGTCACAACAGTGACCCAGTGAGGGTTATTGTTCTGATTGTATTTCGGTTTGTTTATATGTTAGACATTCATACATATTTAATCACAACACGAAAATACAATCAAAAACATAACCCACCTTTTCGATAGTCGGATAAAAACATCTCAAATTGCGAAAATGCGACCTGAGACAACCAGGCAGACATACTAGAGACAATTTTTACCCAATCTTGGAAACGCTCTGCCAACTCTCGTTCAACAATGCCTAATTTATTATGAAGTAAAATTCCACGAAACCCTCGTGGAAATCGATTCGCACTTAACCAACAAAACGTTCTACATCTTCATAGTTTACATGATTATAAACAAACTAATTTTGTCTGTTTATGTTTGTGTCTAGCGATGTAGTTTTAAAGTTCAAGGTATACGCTGAGAGCAATGTCAACAATGTTTGGGGAACTTTAGATATCGGTATGTCTGCGTGAAATAGGTGTGTTGTTCTCAAATAAAATAGTTTTCACAGGATTTTCTACCAACTTTCCAAAAAGAGGAGGGACTTAATTCAACTGTTATGTTTTTTATGTTAGTTTCTCGGAGACGGCTGGCCCGATTTGAAAATTTCTTTTTTTGTTAAAAAAAAGTATGTCCAGAGGATTGTCCCATTAAATTTTATCAGAATATGATTTTGAATCCAAGAATCACTTTTCTTTGAAATAAGTGTTGTACATCAAAACATCTTAGAGAAAAAAAAAATATATGTATATATATATATATATATATATATATATATATTTATTAAGTAACGTTCGGATCATTAGATTCGTTATAATTTCATAAAGCATTCAGAACAAAGATTGTATCTGGATTTATCTATTGTTGGGCTAAATGATTAGCCGTACAGATTCAGCCGCAGAAGTTTGATGCCACTGGTCGAGACAAAACTAATTAAGATGGCGGCCGGCATCAAGATTTTTTATTTATTTGTGATCAATTCTGTGTCGTTCCAATATTTTGTTATTATCCCTAGCCGGGTAAAATGCAATACTTAAAGAAGTTTGTAATTTTGAACCCCCATTTCACCTTATTAGAATTTGAAATTCCAAAAATCCTTTCTTAGTACACCACTTCACCCTATAATTAGTTAATTATTTATTTATAAGAGAGGGGAGGGGCGTGAGGAACTTCACTAGTCATCAAAAGCTGTTAACCTTCCCCAACATTACTTATGTTCATGATCTAATTTTTGTAACAATTTCAAGTATTTGTAAATTTAACACCACAGCAACGGATCATCATCACATAATGATCAGTTCCAAGAACTCTTCAATATAAATCAATTTCACTAGTAAAGTTTTGAGTGATAGTTTATACTGAAGTGGCCATATGCCACTTATAATGTAATGAATTCACCCTCAAAATTTCAAGTCTCTAGGTTCATTGGCTTAGGCTCTGCGTTAATTGCTCTAATATTTAATAATAATATTTACATCTGTCATATTCGGTAAGTAGGTCCTTATTACCCCCAAATGGGGCTTGTAGGTGACCAATTAGCGCTCTAGGGTAATAATGTAGATAGAAAAGCCCTAGGGCGGTAAGTAATTAAAATAAAAACTTCACTCTTTCAAAAAGTTTGCGTACATCTAACTATCATACTGGCAATAGACATCATGCATGTCGTGTATTGAACCTTGTCTTCGTATGAGTATAATAGTCACCAATTTTAAATATCTAAAGGCAAAGCTCAATTTCGTTCTTGAAAAAAATAATTTCAAAAGGCGGGAATAGAAAACTTTTACTTTAATTATTGTTTGTTTCAAAAAACACCTGTCCCTAAAATTTGAAAATTGTTCTCATTTCACTATAAATTTTAACTAATAAAATGTTTTATTATTGTAATGTCGGTTTTTTTCTACTTACCTCACAATCGAGATGTAAAGCAGAGTAGTTAGCTCGGGTGTAAGCATCAATTGCACCCTCGAACTATAGGCGCACGAGCGCAGCGAGGGGGTATTCTCTCGGGCTGCAATTGATGCCTTACAGCCCTTGGCTACTAATCTACTATTAACTATTAATATAATTTTAATATTTTCTAAAATATCAGTCAGTCACGACTTCTCTTTTATATTATTACCTAGAATTACATATTACTAGTTACTGCATAGACACTAATTTATCTCTAAATACCAAGGGAGGCTGCATTGAATCATAAAGAGTCACTGTGAGTCAGTGTGAGTCATACAACGTGACCCGATCTCTGACTCAAACGACAACTACGATAGGGCAAGTAGTCGGATAACTGAGTCATAGAATATTGCAATGTAACTATTTGATAATTATGAATAGAAGTTTTGTATTGTTCGTGTTTTTTAAATATAATGTGTAACATACAAAAGAGAAAGTCGTGACTGACTGACAGGTCACAAACGTAGAGCCTGAACCGCTGACTGAACCTAGAGATATAAAATTTGGAGGGCGTATTCTTTTTCGATTGTTAGTGAAAACTAAAAAAGATTATTGGAATTTGTTTTTATGACGCCCCCCATTTTTATTACGACAATGGAAAGACAAATGACAATGAAAGACAAAATTAATTTCATCCAGAAAGTAATAATTACGTTATTAGAGATATTTGGAATATAAGAAAAGTTCAGCAAAATGTTATTCTCGTTAAAAGCTCGTAAATAAATCATGTCATTAATTATCTGTAGTTTTGTGGTTTGTTTTAGTACGGTTCACAGATGACAGTTAAAATAAAAAATATATTGGTGGCATCTGACGGCCTAAGCATTTTGTAAATAGCTCGGAACAAAGTGGATATAAAAATCTGGTATTTTTAGTATGAACTCTTCATTACATTCTATCCCAATGATTTCGAATTTCCATCACTTTTCAAAAATGAAATGTTGTCCTTTTAGCCCCTAGTGGGTCATATAAGGGTTCAAAGTTTGAAACTTATTTATATTCCATTATAAGTCGCGAGCATCGCCGCGGATAACAGCTACTAGTCACTCATATATCCATAGTAACAATCCCATAACGTTATTAATCACCCGACTGCGAAAGAAGGAGGGTTTGTTGAGTGTTTGTATATATTTTTCTTTGTCACGCCCTAGAGCCTAAACGGCTTGTCGTATTTCTATGTAAGTGGTGTCAATAGATTCGTCTTAGTCGTGAGAGTGACCCTGAGTATATCAAAATTAAAAAAAAAGAAATTAAGGATGATACACAGGTTCAACGATTTAACAGTCGGGATTTTTCGAACCAACCACTTGTTTTATCTTCTAAATGAACTCTACATTTGTTTCTGATAAAAACAATACCTTCTTTTTAGGCAATCGAGTAAAAAACGTAGGTACTAAGACCTAACTGTAATGTAATCGAAATGTTACAAATTGCAATTGCACCTTGATAGCAATTCTCAGTAAATGCAGCGAACAAAGCCGGCAGCGGGATTATGAGTCAGCCAATTTATAAACTGCAATGCAGTTTCGAAGCCACTTTGAATATTGAGTCAGAGCCATTTTGTAAAATATAAATACTAATGTTGGATGATATACCAACTTAAAATCTATGAATAAGTTGTTATCTTTCTTTCTGTTAATAAGATAAACTACTTTGCAAAAGAAACCTAGAAAACAAACAACAAGCTGTTAGGTAATTAAATATAATCTACTCAAAATATTAACCTTTTAAAAATTATTTTGTTTCGTATATTAAATAGGTTTCTATCGGGCAAGGGTCTATATTACGAACAACAAAAAATAAGCAAAAATAGCGTAGTATATATGGATTACCTCTATAGACCATTTAAGATCTACAGATAATCCCAGAGAGCAGGTTCTCCCGCATGCTGGCGGCATTACCACGCTGAATGGCAATGCTTATTATGCTTTGAGCCGTCCTTGGGCCAGATAAAAACCGGCATTCTGGTCACGCGTCGAATCGATCAAAAAGTTTTGGTAAATAAGACGACATACATATATATATATATTTAAGTTGTAGGTATTATACACCTAAAAGATCTCCTTATGCCTTGGTATGTCAGTTAGTTCTAGCAAATCTCCTATAGGTACATAATCCACAGTAAAATAATAACATTAAATAATTATCTACGAGTACACTAAAATATTGATTACCATCATACAGTTAAAATCAGTTCAACAGTACTAAGCCATTTTAATTCCGAAACAGAATTCCCATGGAAGTCAAGTGAAATCTTTCGTAAAATTTTTGTTATTTCTCGCAAAATAAAACAAAAATAAAGAGGAAATGCGACAAAATTCAGCAGTTCACTTGGTACTCAATTTTCTGTACTATTTAAATGACTACAGCAACCATTTGTCTTGTAACTTCAAAGCAATGTTTGTTTCCAATGTATCGTCCCTGACGTCAACTTGCCGTTACATCCAATGCGACAGTATAATACATAAATGAATAATAAACTAAAAGAAGATTCCTTTATGTGGACATATATGGGGGAGACTTTTACCATACAATGGGATAGGCGGAGAAAAAAAAACTAAATAAATTATACAGAAGATATTTATTGTTACCACGAATATAGGTTATCTTCGCTTCAAATCAGGTGAGGTTGCAGTCAAGTGCAAGCCTTTTTATAGATCTTCTATAAAAAAGACAACATTCAAATATAAATAAAAAATCTCTACAAGACAATCTTTGTAAGCATGCAAAATAGCATAAAATTTGGAGTAGACTTAAATGCAAAACCGAAAAACAGAATATATGTATTTTTATTACATACATGAATGCCATTAAATTATATAACAAGTCCCTACAGAATTATAAATAATGTAGACAAATCTATGTTTGATGTTACATTATGTGTCAAGGTTTATAACGGCAAGCTAATTTTTAACAAAGTTTTCATTTGTATTTTATTTATTTTTTTGCATAACATTACATCATGCTATTTTACAAGTAGATCCATATTTATATTTCGGAATCGTTCATCAAAATCGGTCCAGCAGTTACACAACAAATTTATAAAAATGGATACATCAAATTAATTGAAAAATCGTCTAATTTTAAAATTTGGCGGATTTTGAAGACGGTTGTTATTTTTTTAAAGCAATTATTATTATTTACTACGAGTATGATATAATTTCTCGTTACGTGCCGTGCCCGACGATACAATGCGAACGCGCGGTTACGTGTTGCGACGCGTTTTTTTTTTCATTCTCGCTTCTCACGTACAGTTTACACTTCACTAAATAGGTATTAGTTTTACGAAAAAAACACCGATAAATGTAGAAAATTATTGTTGCCGAAGTACTTTGTCAGTACGTGGCCGATATAATTGAATGTTGGTACAAAAGTGGTGTCACTAGTTCTAATGCTTATGCAATATCGAGAGAAGCGTTTCTGCTTTGAGAATTCAAAATGTTCTTTCGTCTATCAGTTTGTATATTAGCATGTTTGTTTGTATGGAAGTTTGTCTGCAAAGAAATTTCGTACTCACATACAGGTTCTAAAATGTTTTTAACATTGCTTATTGACTGGGGTATTAGTTTCCTTCAAAAAAGGAGTGCTTGAAATTGCAAAAGCTAGGACGAATCTTCATAAGTCATAAATTAATAAGTTCTATGACGAGATTTATTTAGCAGACGAAAAAAAATAAGATAAAAATAATGATAATAAGAATGATTTTTTATTGTCAAAATATTCTGTAATTATTTTTAAATAGATGATTTAATACGTAGAAAGAAATTATCGAGGTATTTTTTGCATTTTTTTCCAATCGTGTTACTAAACTCAGTCGCTGTTTACCAACCTTTATTGTTACAGATTTGTTATTCAACCATTTGCAATGACAAAGTACTGCACACTACAGACCACACGACACTGCAGTAATCTGTTACCGGGGACAGTACAAAATTACTGTAGTTACAGAATTCAGTCACTATAAATAATAACATCGGACAACATCCACACAAAGGTGTTTCGGTCCCAAACTAGACAAACCCTGTGCTATGGTAACCTGATGACTGATATACATACTTATATACATACACGTGATTAGATACTACATTACGACAGGCAACGATACAGTTTTTTCATTTATTTAGAATTAAAAATCAAACATCTGAAACGATTTTGAGAAAAATTCAATAAGACCAATCTAATGTTTTTGACTACATATATTATATTATGCTAACATAATTTTAATTTTTGTTGTTATATTATTTTAATTAAAAAAAAAAAGACTTTTTCAGACATATTAAACAAAGAAAAAAATGTTTTTCTAAACTGTTGTTAGCCGTCTCGAAGAAAACAGATAAAAAACATAAAAAATATAGTCGAATTAAGTAACTCCTCTTTTTGGATTTATTCCATTACATCAGGCTAGTTGCGTTCAAGTACAAAACTACTATTTATAAAAAAAAAAACAAGTTTATCTGCCTTTGCTTGCTGAGGAGAATACGAACAGACAAACCAACAAGCAAGTATTTATAATATTTATTTCTTTAATAATAAGTGAGCAGCTTCAAGCTAATGTGCCTATATCATGTTGTGTTGAATTCATTAATTTTCCAATGCATTGCATTAAATTGTCCTCAAAGGTTTGCAAGAAATATTTGATTGTCGTACAGCCTTATCCAGTTGATTTTTAAAAGAATTTATGTACGTTGCAGTGATCACATTTTCTGGAACCTGTTCCAGTTGTGAACAACTCTGTTGCCGACGATGTGGTATGTGTAGGAATTTGTCAAATGTATTTTAGTAAAGCTTTTCAGTGAAGTCGCACGCATGCTTTCACAAACTAGCTGCTATTGGCTCAATTCTGCGGTGGATAAACCCCAGCGTGTCGGGATTTTCATCAGGATGCTATTGTTCGAAATAGTGACGGGGTTGTTATATCGATAGATGACAATTTTTATCGATGATGATGATTTATTTCACAAAATAGTACAATTAATTAATATAATAAAATAACTAAATGTTGTCTATTGTGTATGTCATATTTTCATGGATATCTACTAGGTTTAAAATTACTTTCTTACCTAGCTTAAAAAATACAGAAATGCAATATTAAACTTATATCATAAACAAAAAAACAACGAATATAGTAATAGATCATAAGGCATAAGTATATTGAATCAGCTGTAAAGAGAAATCGATGGATGGATTTCTTTATACTTCTCGTAAAGACGCCATTGGCTGAAATATCGATATGTTACAATTTACATCAGTAGGTTTTTATGCTGTTCATCATAACAACGTTATTGTTCATGAAAGTGTTGCTGTTTCAATATACCCAACTAATTACTCAAAAAATAAATAAATAAAGTTTAGGGGGTTACTTACTAACTTACTTCCTTACAACATTTCTAGTAATTAAAGGTTAACTAATACAAAATAAATAGTAAATTATTACATTTCTATCGATATATTTTTAACTCTTTCCACGCGCAGTTCTAAATGTAAATATTTACTCGCAACGAGTTTGAACTAAAATATCAATTGTGTATTTGGTAAACACAACGTATAATAAATTTGCCTCACGATAAAGAAGCGAAACTAAAAACCTCAGGTAAAATGGTAGCCAATAAAGTGAAACAACCTGACAATTCGGCGACTTAAAATCTATAAACTGATACTAAATAGCTACTCCATCTGTCTTATATTATCTTGTAGAGATCGCGGTCATGCGCCCAACCAAGACAAAAGACGATCAACATTGAGACTTGATTCAATAATAAGGCTGTAAATGTGCAATGTGCAGAAAAAAAAAACAAGTGTCACTATCGTGAATTTTTATTGGGTGTTGCTTTCTGGCAAACATTCAACTTCGCTCACACGTTTCTCCGATTTACTTCGCTATAAATTTAACATAATTATTACCAAATGGCAATGAACTCGATAAAAACTCGTGTCAAAATAAATTGTATGATACATTTCAATCCAGAAATACCGGAGTCAATCATAGACTTATAAATGACTTTGCGCAAATAAAAATAAAGTTGGCGTTTTCAAAATGGCTGTACATAAAATGCGAAGCAAATTAAGTAATAAAGTTTTTGCTTGTCTAGTCTAGCTTAAACACTGCTGCCTAGGTTATGCTTGGTCTATACAGCTTTCTACTTTTACAAAACTAATTACTGGTCATTTATTTGAAGATTAATCAAAAATATACATTCGATTGCGATACTCTTTGGCACTGATGGGTTTGAAAATAGAGTTTTCTATTAGGTATATCTCGTTTCGCTTTTTAACCGCGTTCTTAATAAAAATCGTGCTTTTACGTAACCTATATCGTGTCAACCCATTCTACTGCTAGACACGAGTCTCCCCTGTGAAGGGGTGTACCGCGCTACCTAAGTCGCAGGTTAAGAACTTTTATTATCTTCAAATATTATTAACCTGCTCCTATAAGCAGGTTTTCTTACCATCTTTTTCTTCATAGTTAACACATTACTGATGTAATTATCTACAATTTTACTGTATATAATAAATACATATATATATACAGTAAAATTGTATTTAATAAAATTGTATTTAATAATAAATTGTGTTAGTATATTGTAAAGAGGGAACCTTCCTAATTTTGTATTTATGTAACATAGAAACTTAAAACCCACTGGATTTGTTTCAAAAATTATTTTGCCGTTAGAATCGGTTATTTTATCAATGAGTATATAGGCTACATTTATTACTAAAAAAATAGAGATCCTTAGGAACCCATACTAAAACCAATCCATGATATAATAAACCAATAGGCATAAAATATCTTTCATCGCATGCGCAGCGGAAAGTATTTGATGATAGAACAAAAAACATGTTCTACAATATCATAGAACACATTAATTACTGCAAAAAAATCCACCCGTGCAAAGAAAACGACGAACTTTAAAAGTATTTAATTAAGTTTTTTAGGTTAAATTTTTTAAAGCAAATAATAATTCAAATGTAACGAACGTTATTTAAAGGCCAATAAATATTGCTTATTCTTATTCTGAGACCGGGACGGGCCACTAGTATGTTATATCATATCCTATACTCGTAAATCGTAATATAAGTAGGTAAGTAGGTACTCAAGAAAAACCCTTCGAACCACATACAGTGTGCAAAAGGCCCAGCATTACTCCACAATTCTCAACAGTTACGCCAGTTCATTTACCCTGATGAGTTCCAAATGACGTTTCTATTGTTGTTTCTAACAAAAAAAACGGAGAGGTTTTTTTTTTTTGTAAACGTTTTGTAACAATGATCTAACGGTGGTCTGCCGGTTGTGATTGTGACGTAGGTATTTAGGTTAGTGTATAATTATTTGTATGGTTTAGTGAACTTTTTTTTGTGGGAAATACGAGTAGCACGTTTTTTTGTATGTCAGTCGTTTAATTTGCGCTTTAATTTGGTTTAGAGCGAATGAGAGTGATACCTAGTGACTGTTAAAAGAAGGAAGTACGTTGCCATTTGGAAAAAAATGCTTTTTTTTAGCAAACATCATTACATAAGAATTCCGTTAGTTGTTTTTGATATTGCTCCAATTATGTGCACATATGTAAAATTCTTCCAATTAGAAATTTGGTTTTATTTGCCGATTTCAATAAAGGAGTTTGACTCTTTATGCAACTAGCTGCGCCCAGCGGTGTTACCCGCTTTAAAACAGAATAAAAAGATACAAGATAGTCTATGTGTTACTCAAAGTATAAGCTAACTCCGTATCAAATTTTATCCAAATCTGCTCAGCAGTTTTTGCGTGAAAGAGTAACAAACATACATTCTCACAAACTTTTACTTTTAAAATATTAGTAGGAAGTAAGAAAATATCATCCAAAGCGTGTTTTTAATTTTTGACAATTTCTTGATTCACAAAAAGTTTTTGCTAATTTATATCGATATAATTTTATCGACAAATTCCCATCCCTAATCAAATCATGTCCGCCACAAAATTCGATTATGAAATTCCTTGTTGAAGCGCACAGAAGCTAAGCTACATTGTAGTGAGCTAAGTTAGGCTCCAGACTTACTTAGACCTAACTTAGTCTTACTTCATCTCAGTGGAGAGAATATTGAATATTTCAAGTAAGGTTTATTGACCAAGTAATATTAATTGACCGAGCGAGACAAGCGGAACTGGTTCGAGTTTGGCATACAGATTTGGTATAGCAGGGCTATCGGCAGTTACCATTAAAGAGGTGAAAATAAGAGAAAGCAAACTTAATTTCATTTTGACAGCGTTGAAGTTGTGAACCAAGTTTGCTATAACCAAGCTATTGTTTTCACCTTTCTTGCCGATAGTACTACTTGCCATAATTTACAAACTCGACGAAACTTGATTGACACTTTTTCCGATTTTTAGTCGTTAGGGATTTTTGATTGGGGGAGTAATTTCTACATAAATGAAGTAATAGTACTACGGCGCAATTTACAGACCGTTTTCAAAACATATGCTTCTTTTTTTTAATATTATGTACCTAGTGTCACTCTCACGACTAAGACGAATCTATTGACACCACTCACATAAAAATACGACAAGCTGTTTAGGCTCTAGGACGTGCCAAAGAAATATACATACATACATACATACATAAATACATACATACACTCGAAAAACATAACCCTCCTTCTTTCGCAGTCGGGTAAAAATAAGAATATTAAACGTGGAAAATAAATATAATTTTTTATTTTTGTGACAATGGCCGCTAAAAAGTAATGGAGTCATTTTAGAGTCACCTTGTGAATGGGTATTCACAAGGTTCACGTTAAAAACCACTTTTTGTTTTTTTATTCTCCGACCTTAACCTCAATCTGTCAAAAAATCACACCCAACCAACCGACCCTCAACAAAAATAGAAAGTTTATTAACATCCCTAAAGCGTAGATATCAAATATTCACCCCTACGCGACCCGACATGACAACGTGACAGCCTTAACCATGTCACATGCGCGTTATAGCATAACGTCTGTTCCCATTTATACCAGAGCTTGTGTTGTCAAATGAGAACAGATAGGAATACGAGTGTCATTTAACCCTGAATTCAAAAAGGGGACAGATGGGAAAGAATTAGTTTCAGCTTGCCCTGAATTAAAGTTATCACACTAATATTATTAAGGCGAATGTTTCTAGGTATGTGCGTGTGTGTTTTTTTGTTCTTCCTTCACGCTCAAACGACTTAACAGATGAAATTTGGCACGTAGATATCTTTATACTTCGGATTGACACATAGGCAACTTTGTATCACAAAAAATTAAAGTGTTCTCATAGGATGATCAAACAGCTGCCGCGAGTAAAACCGTGGCAACCGTTTTTTATATAGGCTTAGGAACTTTATGCGTATTTTGTGGAATCGAACCTCGTGCCTGTCGCACGGCAATCGACCCCACTGACCACTCGGCCATCATCGCTACAATAATATAATATATAATACTAGCTGTGCCCCGCAGTGTTACCCGCGGATATTTGATTATCCCACGGGAACACTGCATGTTTTGAGATGAAAAGTATCGTATGTGTTAATCCAGGACATAAGCTATCTTTGTGCTAAACTTCATTCAAATCCGTTCAGCAGTTTTTGCGTGAAAGAGTAACAAACATACACACATACATTCTTACAAACATTCGCGTTTAATATATTAAGTAGGATAATATGGGACATCATCCACACAAAGTTCTTCAGGTCCCAAACTAGGCAAAGCCTGTGCTATGGTAACCTGATGACTGATAAAAATACTTACATACATAAATACATACAATGATATGTTTTATTCGCAACAACGACGTTACCCTCGCTAGGTCAATTACAAATCTATACAATCGATGCGTCAGTCTGTCCGTCACTGGTCAGTGATCGATGACTTTGACTCTTGAACAAAGGCACCATGACCAAACGTCAATATGCGTCGGCAATCCTTTGTTAGGTCATCGCTGCCCGTGACAATGACTTGACAGCTAAGGCTAAGCTTGATTTGATGTTAAGAGTATAGGAAATTATAAATCTAAATACAAAACAAGTCGGAAAAAAACCGACTGCTAAATCGTTAAGCCTGTGTATCATCCTTAAATTCTTTTTTTACTTTATTTTGATGTATCCAGTGTCACTCTCACGACTAAGACGAATCTATTGACACCACTCAAAAAAAAAAATGACCAACCGTTAAGGTTCTAAGATGTGACAAACAAATATACATACATACATACACTCAAAAAACATAACCCTCCTTCTTTTGCAGTCGGGCACAAATACAAACAGACGAATATAAAACTCCATCCTTTTTGGAAGTCTGTAAAATAACCACTTTGTAGTCGCAGCGTCAAAAATAAATTAGCATTTACGACTTTGGAAAATAAGAATTACATTACAATAAATATATTGTTAAAAGGACTGGTCTTAAGTCTCTGACCCATGATTTGGATTTTTTTTAAGGATATACCTCAAATGTTGTCCCATTCTATCAAAATCCGTCCAGACGTTGGGTTTTTAAATCAGTCAAAATAACAATAAAAAGTTTTATCAGCGCCTGCCGACATAACAGTCGGTAGTAACTTTTTTTCTAGTTCTATAACGCGACCTTTAAACAATATTATTCAGTTCAAGTTATTATTAAAAAAAGTATTTTTACCTACTTTTATTCAAAAGGCGCTGATAATAATTTTTTTCAACTTTAATTTGATTTACAAACCAAACAACTGGACCGATTTTAGAAAAAAAATAATGGCAATATTACAAGAAAAATACTATTGAAACCAAATCAATCGATCCTGGAATTCTTAGACGTCTGATTTGATAGATAGATAGACATAACCTAAAAGAGATACCGTCCCTAACATTTGAGATAAGATAGGCAAAACTTATTTGAAGTCGGTCGAAGAGTTCATTGACCTTATCAACGTTATCGCAATGCTCTGCGAGTTTAATCAGACTATGCAATTTAAGCTATATGCAGCTTATATAATATTCTACAGTCTAGCAGACGCCCACGTCTGTCTGACGGGATGAACGCCCTGCGAGCCATTGCACCCTTAACTATACAGGGTAATAAACAAATGATTAGAAGCAACTCAAAAAAACTGACTGCTAAATCTTTAAGGGTATAATTTAGATGGTCACCAAAAATATTTTCGGTTCTCAAAATGGCTTAACGATCACCAATTTATGACACTCCGATTACTTTAGGCAACAAGGTCCGCAATAGGTTCAGGTCATATTATTTAATGACCATTTATCCATTTTTTTGGTGACCATTTATCCATTTTGGTAACTGTTTAGAATTTTTTTTGTAGTAAAATAAGACTTTTTGGTCGGTGTTTAAACACGAGCCAATCTTAAATCCTGTGTATCTGACTAATTTTTTTTTTATTGTACCCAGTGTCGCTCTCACGACTAAGACGAATCTATCGACACCACTCACATAAAAATACGACAAGCAGTTTAGGCTCTAGGACGTGCCCAAGAAATATACATACATACATTCGCAGTCGGGTAATAAATACGACGTCGGTCGAAGAACTCAACACCGATGGGGAAGAAAGGTTGTTGAGTGCTGATCACGAACCGTAAGAAGCAGCGTAGGTAGCCTGACGAGATGGACCGACGCCACCTAGTGGGATGGGAAACTTTGTAAAAGTTACTCAATTTAAAGTATCTTCTTTTATTATAAAGGCGAAAGTTTTTATGTGTGTGTTTTCCTCCTTCGCGCTCAAACGGCTGAACGGATTTAGATGAAATTTGGCACGCAGATAGCTTATACTTTGGGTTAACACATACTTTTTATCCCGGAAAATTTAAATGTTCCCATGGGAAGATCAAATACCCACCGCGGGTAAAGCCGTGGGACGCAGCTAATCAATACATCAATTACAAATCTAGTGAACATTATTATCCACTGGTCTCCCATGTAAAGAGCTATATTTGGCTAGAGTCCACCACGTTCTCTGGCCTCACAGCGCAGTGGTTAGTACCCCTGACTTCGGCGCTGAAGGTCGTGGGTTCGATTCCCACTCTGGACAAACATTTGTGTGATGAACTCGGGTGTTTGTTCTGTGTCTGGGTGTTCATTATGTATAATAAGTATGTATTTAAAAATAGTATGTAGTATATATCAACCATCTGGTTCCCATCGTACAAGCTCTGCTTAGTTTGGGGCTAGATGGCGCTGTGTGAATAATGTCCGCCGATATTTATTTATTTATTTATTTTTACGTTGGTCAAATTACGGGTGACTTCACTTGTTTTAAAAAGCCATTTCCGAAAGAAAACATCGTGAAGAAACTTACCTGTCGTAAGTTTCCTCACGATTTTTTCTCTCAACGAAATATTATCAGTTATTGCGATGTATAAACCAAACTTTTGAGACACTTTTGATGATACTATTATGATCCCACATATGAACCAATCAACTTGGTAACGTAACGTGTAACGTAACGTGTAACGTAACGCGTAACGTAACGCGTAACGTAACGTATAACTTAACGTGTAACGTAACGAGTAACGTATCGTGTAACGTAACAACGTCTCACAGAAAGGTGGGACAATAATTAAGGGTGTTAGACTACTCATCAAAGTGAACCCATGCAGAACATAATTTTACAATTACAAAAAAAAATTAGGTTATTCATACAAAAATTGCTCACGACACGTGAGCGGTGAAGTTGTATGGAGGACGCAATATTTTATTTTTCATAATTTTGTTCTTCAATTCGTTCACTTTGACGTGTAGACTAACACCTTTAAGTATTGTCACACCTTTCTGTTACACGTTGTGTATAAATATAATTTAAAAAAAAAGTGTTTTTTCTAATCGACCCAGAACAATACATACATACATACATAAAAATACCGACCGAAGAGCGTTGGACTCCTACTCGTATTAAAAGAAACTTCTAGCTTTATAAACTTCTAGCTTTATAAACTTCTAGCTTTATAAACTTCTAGCTTTATAAACTTCTAGCTTTATAAACTTCTAGCTTTATAAACTTCTAGCTTTATAAACTTCTAGCTGTAATATCTATCTCTCTATTTTGATGTCGTTTAAAAGTGAAAATTAATTGTGTGTTTTTAGATGTTTGTTTGTAACCCTGTATAATGTGCAGTTCTGAAGGTCGTCTGGACTATTTGTGAAATGTGTTTTTTAAGATTTATTTGAATGAAAATCTGCGTCAATTTGCTTCAGTTACATTCTATTGTAATTTTGCAATAAATTAATTTATTACAAAAATCTAGACGGTCCGACGTAGTCGCTCTTAGCCTTTCATCATCATCTTTAGCCAGAAGACGTCCACTGCTGAACATAGGCCTGCGCCTTAGAACGCCATTCCAAACATAACCGATAACAATTGTTATATTAAATTTATTATGTGACTTTTATCCTTTATCGACTATAATTAGGCATAAAAGAGATGTAAACATGAGCAAGCAATGGCATCGATCCGAGCGACATTGTAGATTACGACAAAAGTCGTCAAAATAAAGAGAAATAAAAATGGTATCGATGTTTGACGGTTCGCCGCTTCAACGCTGTCAAATGTCTACATGCTCTTGCTTCCACCTCTTTCATGCCTAACTTAAGCTAATTAGGCCCCAATTCACGAGTACAAACATTCAGAAAAACTTAGTAACAGAATAGGTAATATATTATATATATTTAATCTTTCTGCTATATTTTTTGTTGTTGTTGTAGTCATTTTGTTAATGAATAAGGAAAAAAAATGGTCACCAGTGTCGCTTCGTTCGTTTGGTTAAGTAAGGCCAGTACAAATTGTTAATACAATTGAATTGTCATATCACGAATTGTCACATTGAGAACATTTGTGATATTTCCTCTGCCTTTGAAGCGGTTACAAGAAAATACCGCGATTTTCCAGAACAATCCGGTATTTTCCAGTACAATCCGGTATTTCCCAGTTAAATCCCGGTAATGTTAGAACGAGATAGTTGTTCAGTTATATTGGAGTGCAGTCACAAAGGGGATTGTGTTGTGAGGGGAACGTATGGGTGGATAATTTCGCGAGCTTGTTGGCCGATAAGTTGATTGTTGTAAGTAAGAACGGTTTCACACTTATAGCTGCCCACTAGGATTTTTGCTGTGTCGGGGAAAGCCATGCAGCATTTTCTCACCTAGATCCAAAGTCAGGCTCGTCGTTAGATCCAGACGGGTATCAAACCCGAGGCCACCGGCTCTTGAAGTTAATATGGTAGAAACAGAACCACAATGGTAGCCAATTTAAACTAAACTAGTCGATAAAAGTAGCAGCACACGCAGAAATATAACAAGTAGGTTAATAAAACAATATTTCGATACCTGTACTATAATCATCATATATATAGTCCGATTTTGATCAACATTTATTTATTTTATAACTATATATAAAAAAAAAAAAATTACCACATTAGCTATTATTAACTCTTGTCCACAGCTGGGCATAATCTTTTTACAAAGCATTATCCAGGGCTGCCCGACTTTACTTCCGGGGGTAACGAGAATTCGTGGTTTCATTAGATACTTGTTTATTAAAAACCTTGCTCGTAACGATGATAGTCAAGTGGTTTGTGGGATCGATTGCCGTGTAACAAGTACTTACTAGGTTCGATCCCACACAAAAAAAAGCTGGTGCAATAAATATCTTGAATGAACCAAAGCATAGTGGTAGGGAGTTTTCTAATGTTCACCTGAATAGTTACGAATCATTCTTCAGCTTCGCTTCCCGCGCGTGGCTGAATCGCGCGTACTCGCTATGTCGCAAGCTGTATTGTCAACAAAAATCGGAGAAAATTTGTTATAAAATCTGCTGCCGAGCACATACCGGTGTGTTCCATAGGCTTGAGAGCCAGTGTATAGCGTACAAAGCATGCCCCATCTAGAGGCACAGCGTAACCAACTTTCACGATCGTGCGGACTGGTGAACAAAAACGCTCTCCAATCTAAACGTCCGTGTGTAACACGTACCTACAACGTTCATTCTAGAATTCTAATGTTGAAAGCTGGTACGGGGATTAAACTTTACTTATAGAAAGTTGTTAGCTTTTACTAGCTTTGTGCTATGTAACTGTGAATGTAACGTTACTACGTAGATAATACCTAGTCTATGTACTTATTTACTTTCATACCTATTTACAAATTTGAAACTAACTACGCCCTACGGTACCCGCGTTAATACAGGATAAAAGTATCCTGTGCGTTAATTCAGGGTCTAAGGTCCGTACCAAATTTCATCCAAATCCGATAAGACAAATCTATAGACGCCACTCGCATAAAAAATCGACAAGACGTTTAGGCTCTAGGACGTGCCAAAGAAATATACCAGTACATACATACGTACAGACTCGAAAACATAACACAAGAAGCGTTATGTTCTTCTCCTTCTTTCACAGTCGGTTAAAAAAAGTTTAATCGAATTAATTGTATGTATTTTTTTACTAAGTAAATACATCTTTAAATGTAGTTTTTTTTTTACTTTTATAAACGAAAGTATTGAAATTGTTACTATTTTATGTGTGTAGTTATGTGACTTAGTTCCACCAGGTCACGTTCACACATCTTGTTATAATAAAACTTTTATGTCTCAAGATTTCTCAATCAAAATCTTACATTAAGTAGTAGCAAAGTTTTTTGCAAACGAAACACGAAACTTCGTTTTCAATTTCCTCCAAAACTGAACGAAACTCTCCTCGTACAAACTTTTTTCTTCGACAAAGCAACTGGCCATTTTTCACAAAAATCTGCCGCAGAAAAGGCCGACATTCGCGCGTTTCTAAAAAAATACGCTCCGATAGAGACGCGAAAAGTTTAAAATTGGAAAAAAGTCGATAAAATTCATTCGATATCAAGTTTATACTCCAATGCGTCGATATGCGAATGCCATAGCGAAAAAAATTACAGTGAGATGGTTTCAGATGAAAAACGATATATTTTCAAAACATCGATAACTAGTTATTCTCCAAACTGTTGACCGCGCAATATGAATGTGCCTGCACACATTAATATTATGATTTTATTTTTTTAAACAAGTTTCTTATACAATATGGTTACTGACCTCATTTCTTCATTCGCCGATAGATACTTTTCAGTGAATTCGATTTGACAATCAAACATCTAGACGGATTAAGATAAAACTTAAATGAGACCACTTCAGAAGTTATACCATAAAAACAAAAAAAAAAACAACTCACAGAGCGGTCCAGCCGTGTCTAGAGAAATCATTTGAAAATCCATTTTTTGTGTTTATTACCTGATTTTTAAGCGATGACCGAAACGATATGACATTTTTTTTTAAATGTAGTTAAATTTTTAATTTATTAAAAGTTTGTAAATGAAAATAACCAATAAAATTGTATCGGTGCGGCCGAATTGAAGTCTGTAACTTGATTGCCTTTACTTAGCACAGAAAAAACGTGTGAAACTTAACCTACTGCGACAGTTATTGCACTGCAACGCATCGAAAGCCATTATTGGTGCTGGCAACTCGCCAGTGAGCCTGTAAACACTTGAAATTAAACCGGGTAAATCTCCCGTGAATGGCAACACCACTCCCTTGTTCGGGAGTTCGCCAGCCATGGATGGGTGTCCTACAAAAAATAAAAAGCGCCAAAAAAATAAACCGCGAATTAACAGCCCTAGAATAGTCATAGGATAAAGTAAAGTAATATTTACTGACCTTTAAATAACGTTCGTTACAGGAAAGTCTTATGATACTTTAATCAAAAACACTTTAAAAAATTTAACTTACAAATCTCATTTATATACGATTAGTTAATATTAGTTCCTAGTTTAATAGTTCTCGTGACAAATATTTACATAATGATTGCTTTGTTTAGTTATTATTAATATTTTATTATGCTTGTTCGTTACACAAGAACGATGATTGTACAAGCTGCATTGACATATATACGCTGAGTTTAAAAGGGTTAATTATAAAAAAATACTTTAATTTTTGTTCGAATGTATTAAAAGTCATACTATAATATATTATGTTATACTATCAGGTAATTTATTGCAGATCAGTATTTTGGTATAAAGCCCCTGCTTCTTACATTAAGCTAATCTGTTTATTGGTAGGATTAGCCTTATTTTATTACTTATTGCGTGAGATTATTTTTTGAATTCTTTCTCATTTTAATTTTAAATTTAAAAGATTCTTGATATGATTATTGGTTTGTTAAATCAAAATAGGATTATTGCCATTCAGCGAGGAGTTGCCGCTAGCATGCTAGGTAAGCCGAGATAAGGATTATCTTTTAGTTGAAAAAATAAATCAATTTATTTGTGACCTATTAAGTAACTTAGGTACTAAACGAATAAATATCATTAAAATAGACTCACAACACGGGGATCAACACATAAGAATACCACGCCTGGGCACGGATCTCCACTATGAAGTAGGTATAGTCCATAGTCAATCACGCTAGTTATATACGCTACTAAATATTATCGAAATCGGCCAGTAAATGGCGCAATCAATCGAAAATCCCGGCAGCTAAAAATACTAAAAATTCGTAGTTTCGTAAAGTTTGGATCGAAATTACGACCTGTACGTAAGTACTAAATATATTGCAGACAAACATCCATACAGATACAAACAGATCAATTTAACATTTTGGCAGACTCGAAACCGACGCTTCGCTCGTTGGGTCAATCAATGTATAAAAAAAATTGTTAACTTTGTTTATTTTATACGTTTTTTGAATTCCACCAAAGGATTTCTCTCTTAAATATATGACCTTTTCTTATTTATTTTTTTACCGTCATTTAAAATACGAAATTTGTTTTATATTTATATTAAATTTTATGTCACTTTACTGTTATAAAATGCTGTACCACATTTTATGAGAATTTGTGATGTGGAATATGCATGAGGCAGCTCCGGCATAATTAGTGGGGAAAATTGCCTCTCTAGGGCACTTCCGGTTGTGTAACATATTTTGAAGAGTACTTCCGATTCCATAACATGTTTTAATTTTGGGTTTGTTTGTAAATTTCACTCGTTTATTCTCGTTGTCAAGTGAGAAGTTATAAGAAAAAAAATGTGGTCTTTCTCTCGCATTACGTGAGCTTGAGGTTTTTTAACCGAAATCAAATAATAAGTTCTCAATTTGTTGGATTCTTTATTCTTTTTATATTCGACTGCCTAAGATGGCGGAAATAGTTTTTCGAGTGTATGTTTACTTCGTAAAGTCGTATGTATGAATGTATGTAGGTTTGTGACCCGAAACTATAGACCAATTTCGATGTGCGAGTTGTCATTTGATTCGTCTTTATCTGCAGGTCATAAGCTATACTAGGTGCATCCCGCTGTTTCACTCGTTAAGATACAGTAGTCTGTAGTTTTTTTGAAGTCGGGTTATTCGAAGTCTCTTCTAATTACATGTTTCGTGAGTATAATATTTCGAACAATTAAATAAATTTTTTGATCGGTCCAGCCGTTTCTGAGATATGAAATAAGCATTTATAAAAAAAATACATTGGAATTGCTCCTGCTTAAAAAAACAAACTTCCTTAGAAGATCTATAGACCTATATGAGTATAACGTAATATTGATCAAAAACCAGGTTATCAAATTTAATCAAGCGTGACGTAACGACGATTTCTCAAGACTTTTTGTAATATTGAAATCCAACCTCTATTTGGCACCTCAATAGAGTTTATTTTCGGATGAATTCTTTTAAAACACCATATGCGTAACAGTTGGTAGGGCTCGGTCTACCGTTAACATCTTTTCGATATTCAAATTTGAATATCGAACGCATGAACAATTTTTACTGGTCGTTCTTTGACATTTGGGTGGTCGTTTTCTATTGGGTATAAAGAAAGAGTTTTCTTTTGTAACCTAACCTTTTTAGTGGAAGAAACGAGAAAAGAGTTCGGATTGAGAAACAAGTACCTAATGTTTATACAACGTGTAACAAAAAGGTGTGACAATACTTAACGGCGTTAGTTTACACATCAAACAGAACCCTGCGTAAAACAAAATTTTGCAAATATTGAAATTATATTATTGCGTCCTCCATACAACTTGACCGATCCTGTGACCAATTTTTGTATTGAGAACCTAATATTTTTTGCAAAATTTTATTTTACAATGGTTTCACCTTGGTTGGGAGACTAATGCCCTTAAATATTGTCACAGCCTTCTGTTACACGTTGTATAAAAAAAGTCCTGACTGATATTCGCTAGGAATCAACAAAGAGGCTAAGTGTTAAGGTAGGGTGTAGGGTGTACTAAGAAAGAAATTTTAGAAATTCAAACCTTAAGTTGGTCAAATGGAGGTTAATAGTTGGAAACTTTTTATATTCAATTTTATGTAGCGTGCAACGCCGCAGCTGACATCGCCTCTCTTTTTCTAAATTGGCTAAAAAGTTTTTTTTTTTTATATCTTTTGCAATCAAACCCTTTTGACGTACCAGCGCTTCATTTTACTCAGCACAAATATGTAAAAAAATAAGACATGGCGATCCTTTACAGAGATCTCATAGAATCAGGAAGTAAATCGTTGCTAGATCTCTATACAAAATATATACTAGTCAAAAACACGACAATATTCTTTAAACGGTTATGAGTTTAATATAGTTCGACAATTGACCGGAAGTGGTGAGTGTTATGGCGTCGCTTCCGTCAAAATTTAACTACTATCATGGCACGCTCTGTTGACAGGGGGGATCGGAGATATAAAAGATAATTGTTGTAGATTTGTAGTGAAGTCTAGGGCAATATATCAAATTGTAGTTTTGTGCCATGGATAATTATAGGACAGTCATAAACGACACAATTTATAACCATTAATATCGCCCACATTTATATTGTTTTAATTCTTATGTGATCAAATCTCATTTATGTTGTCTTCACAAATCAATCTCGCATTAAGTTCACTGTGAATTGAGGATACTTTTATCAGTTTCTTAAACAAATAATAATGACAAAAAAAAAACTAAATGATAAAATAAATAAGTTTTAATTTTACTCAATGTATATATGTGGAGACAACTCCACACAAATAGAACATCATATATTAAATTCAACAGAAAACACGCACAAAATGCTTAACACTAACAAAGATGTTTTCCAGACAACGTTTGTAGGTATGGAAATAATAATTAGTGGTTGATTTGATTTAAAAACTAATATCATGAACTGATTTTTTATAAAATTGATATGAACAATGGCCACCTGTTGCTCTTCCATACAAAAAAAAATATATAATCAAAGAGTAATTACATCACAAAACAAAACAAAAACATACATTGAAACTAAAAACCTCCACTGTCTTTGAAAAAGAATAAGGTCAAGAGAAAGGTCCCGTATTTTTTTTTATAATCTCTTACTAGTTAAATTTCAAACTTTAACTTTAAACTCTTACCTATTTAATAATTTATATTTAATAAAAACGCCTGTAGTATTTGACTATCAAATTATATTCGGTTTTTAATATATTCTGCCGACTTACAAAAAAGAGGAGGTACTCAATTCGACAGTATTTTTTGTGCTCGATACAAGATTCGTCGTTGACCGATTTGATAACATCTTTGTTTTGTTTGAGTTGATGTAGTGTAGTGTGTGGTCTCATTGTAACTTTATCAAAATCATATAATTATTTTGTTTATAGTTTAGATTTTTAAATCAAAATAACAGCTAAGTACTATCGGCGTCCGCCATAATGGAAGCCGGAGATCACGTTTTTATGAATAAATTTATTATTAAGTGTTATTTCTTGTCGCAACAAACAATCCGGTTTTTTTTTTCAAATAACTTTTCGTCAAGTTCGTAATGAATAGTATATAAAATGTCTTCACCTTGTCCCACTTGCTTCTGGTTAGTTGTTTGAGATTTCAACAACACATACATACATATCATAAACAATACAACAATATGTGGGAATAACTTATGTAATACGAGTACCTACATAGACCTATGTGACTTAACGTGTGACGTATACATTTGTAAACCACTAGTCTTTCAGTAATTGTAAGTACATAGTAGACTAGCTTCTGTCTGAGAAGAAGAAAACGAATAAACAAACCAAATAACACCTTCTCGCACGGTTGTAGTCCATAGTGGACTATGCCTACAGCCGTGCCCAGCAGTGGGACGATGTGGATTGATGATATCTACGGAACTTACTGTAATAGTCGGCTTCAAGTCTAGCAAAATAAATGAAACCCTTAATCAAATAGCTGAATAAGTTGCTATATTTATTATAAGTCATAATTATTATCCGCTCACGAGGTCAATATTGGTATACACAATCTCTTATAGTGTGTCTTACCGAGATATTGTCAAAATAAAAAACAGCAATTCACAAACCCGACCTACTAAATGTAAGTACCTTATACTTAAACTTGAACTTAAAAGCCTCGTCGCCATTAAAGCGGCTAAAACCTCGACCGTTACTTAGCCGTACGCCTACTTTCGCTTCTGTACAATTATAGGAATTCACTACTCTTTGACTGCAGCGGTACACGCTACCGCAGATTAATGAAGCGCAGAAGTTTGACTATGAAGATAATCAATATCGTACAAGACTTATAAAAATATTACTACCTACCGAAATCGGCCCAGCGTCTTTCAGAAAACGGAACTATCCATAAAGATTCCGACTAATTAAAAATTAGTTCCGACTAATCAAAAATTAGTCGGAATCTTAGGACATTAAGACAATTTCAAAGGAGTAAGTAAAGAAGAAGTTACTTATTCTTTGAAATTGGCTATGAGAAAATTACCCGATATATCGAATAAAACGCACGCATTTCGTTGTAAAAATTGATTGACTTCTACATGAACTTTTTTTTTAATTGCGTTTGAAAAGCTTATGAGATTATAGTATTTACTGGCTTTTTAGCAATAATATTCTAGATTAATATATTATATATTCTGTAGTAACTAATAATCTTTTTCCTTTTCAGGTAAAAACTTGCAATAAATGATAAACGAGTGTATGGATAAAAAATGGTGCCTAGCGGTAAGTTTTTGAAATACTTGTCGTTATACCTAAAGTAACATCTATACGCCATTCCAAAGGCCTTCAAATTTTTCATATTATTTTGTACTGCTAACAACTAAGAATTAAAAATCCTTCGGACGCCCCAAAAACTCTGACATTAAGGCATTTACTCTGATCTTACTAAGATGATAATCAGTAAAATAACGATGAGCTAAATAAATAAAAAAAAATAACGCTCTACACTCATAGTAACGTTTACAGATTACACAATATATTCAGACTAAAATAGACATTAAAACACACCGTTTTAATACCTCTCCACACAGGGAATTGCACCGAACCGCTAACTCTCGAAGCAAGTGTCCTTGCTAACCATTAGGCCATAGTCGTCAAAATTGAAGTCTCTGCTATAATCTGCGTCGTCATTTTATGTCCGCGTGTAGAACTTGTGACCTTATTTAGTGATTCTCACAGCTGGATTGCCGTTGCCGGCATATTCGCCACGGATATGGCCAGCTATGCATGCGAGCATGATTGATACGTGTTTTGACGTGGACATCGATGGATGCGTGTTTTCACATCGTCAGTCAACGGTTAATAAAAGATAAAAGTTTTATGATGGGCATTCGATAGCCTTTGAAAATAAAAATGACGGCTAGCTTTTCCCGCGGAAAATAGACTACTTATTAAATTAAATTATAAACTATTTTCTGAGAGAAAAGCTTTTCTTTTCAAAGACTATTCAAAGCCTATCATAAAACTTTTATCTTTTATTAATGCTGGAAAGAGTTTCTTTTATAGAGCCTATATTAGACTATATTTTTCCCACCCAACGCTCTTTGGAGGGATTAGCGTTTTGGTTTTTTATTGAATATGGCGTCGTTTAATATGTTGTTTGCCAGTGTCAAGTATAAAATATAAATTGGAATATCAAGTCATATTTAAAAGCCTCACGCTTGTTTGATTCATTTAAGAAGACGGGTTTTCACGCGTAACTCATTGTCACGATACAATATCAAGCTTTTAAATACGGTCAAGTAACAGTAAGAAATAGGACTAGTATCTACTGCTAAAAATTAATTATGAGGTCATCGTGGTCAAGTAATTATTCATGTTTACTTATTTATTTCGCTCTTTTGTCATAAATACGAGCAAAATGTCACCCGCTATATGCGAAATTTCTTTTTTTTTTATAAATGGCATCATATTGTTTGCATATTTGCCCGCGTCAAGTTTATCAATTTTCAAGTTAATATCAAGTCACAAGGCATCGTGGCCAAGTTAAAGTAACATCATTGTACCCTTCTTGTATTGCGGTGGACACATTACCAGGGTCTGTATGGAGATATCCCGCGGACACAAAAATAATGTATACCGTAGATATATAGCTTACCAACACTTATACACATAAACAAGACATTATCCAACGATCCACCAATATTACACACTAAAACTTGCAGAATAGATAGTTGTGCAATTAATATACAGAAAGAGACGCCATTTTTTCAGCGAACGCGGAAAAACCATTTCTATTATTCAAGACAAGATGTCATTGACAGTTACTAAATTGACAATTCACGGTAATTTTGAAACCAGGTTTTTGACCAACAATGATAACTACGGAAATATCTATAAAGCTGCTGAAAACTGCAAACGTACAGTCAATTATTTCAAAATCGACATAATGATAGCGTATTCTGCAGCAGCTGTAACAAATCCTTTCAACTACTAATGAAGCGGCCATCTTGGAACTGTTGACAGCTGTCATGCATTTCGCGCGCTTTTTGTTTTGCACGCGCGAGCATTGAGTTTTGAAAAGAAGGTTGCGTAATGAAGTGGTCTTTCATGAAATATTTCAATAACAATTTTGACTCAACGTTGTGAATTTGTGACGCATATTTAAATGAAACGTAAAGAAGAATTCGCTACAGTATACTAATATAACGTATGGGTTTGGCCGCGCTAAACAAAATACAATATATAGGTAATAAAAATGGCATACAATTGACATAAGTAGGTATGTTTATTCAAGTGTTATGAAATGTGGTGTAAATTTATCGTCCCGTCTTCTTAAACAAAATTTATCGTAGTGAAATCATAGATATATGCGATGTGTAACAAAAACAGTGTTACTATACTCATCAAAGTCAACTCATTATAGAATAAAAATTGTGTAAAATTCCAGAAAAAGTTATTGGGTCCTCCACACAACTTGTCCGATCACGTGACCTATATTTGTATGGAGATACTAATATTTTTTTCTCAATTTTTGCCAAATTTTCTTCTACAGTAAGTTCATTTTGATTGGTAGACTAACTCCTTCAAGTAATGTCACACCTTTCTGTTACACGTTGTATAAATAAGTCACTGTTATAATGACAGAATATAAAGTTATCACAAAATAAAATAACATTCGATCCAAGTCCTATCAAATATCAGCGTTTTAGTATAGGCAGTCAATACACCAAAGTACTTCTAGAATGTGACGCTAATCCTTATTTCCATTTAAATTAACCACAAATTTGTGTCGAAACTGTGATCAAAACTGTAATTACGCCACAAAGCGGCATAGCTGACGCATTACCATGTCCCTCTCAAACACTGTTTCTCAATGTAGGCGATTTACCTTCTTGTGGACGCTGGCAATATCTTAGGAAGCCCATGCAAAAAAAAAACGGTTGTGTGTTATTATCCGAATCATAAGACAGCTATAGACCACCAACTTGTCCATACAATAAGATATAGCGCTTTTCTACCATTCAATTAGTGTCTGACCGAAAGTTCGGTTTCGGTTTCGGCCGAATTTCGGGCAAAAATCAAGTTTCGGCAGCAGTTCTGGCGGTCCTGTTCGTTGTTAAAACTTAGTCAGTGCGTTATCGCTTAAGTTTGTTGAACAAACTTCATATACTGCGTTTTCATTTCTTGACCTAATTAATGCAGAATAATGAATAAAATGCACCAATTGTCAGCATTTAAAGAAATTTTATACTTGAGCACGTGAGTTTCGGTTTCGGTTTCGGCCGGAAGACACGTTTCGGTAGGATTCTACTTTTCATGTTGTCCATGACAACTCACTATTTACTAGGCTTTATTGTTTTCTGTCTTTTATATCACTTTAAAGTTATAAGCTTCCTAAGCAGTCATATTTTGGCGCTGATACGATGCCTATTAAAATAATTTATTATGCAGAATTAAATAACTTTTTTCAAAATAATAAAACGTGTAGGCCTAAAATATATCATAGTGAAGCGGTTGATACCAATAACAAAAAAATACGGTAGAATTTAGAGGGTGGAAATTGTATCAGAAAAACGAAAACAGTGAAGGGTCGGTGATCCTCTTAAACCTTGAATGAATTGGCTCACTTTTTCAGGTTTTCAAAAAAGGTCTATACAAGCACCCTACCGCGTCAGGAATCATTTTACTGTCCTAAAGGTAGGAGGTAAAGTATTTCTTGCGCTTCACGCTTCTTCTTGAAGCGCAAGTATGACCAATAAATACAGATAAAGTAAAACACTAGTACAGTCCTAGCAAGTTTTTGATATAAGAGATACGTCGATATGATAGTCAGGTGAACTAGAATTTACAGCAGAACCGCGTTGTTATAATTACTCTTGACCTGAATGATGAGATCTTTTAGATATTTACCGCTCAGAAAGCATTTAAGAAAACGTGCCTATCCTTGAAGATAAAACACTGAGAGATGGATGAGGGCTCTATCTTTACTTGGCATGGTGAATTTGGTTTTCAGATTCACCATGTGGTGGACTCCATGCGAATAATTTTATTTAATGCGTAATTGTCTATCTTTCAGCATATATAAAGCTTTGACGAAATACTTTATAAGAAGAAATATTTATTTTATATTATATTGGTAATATTTTCCACAGTTAATAGTAATACGAGTATAACTAGTGAACCTAGTCATAATGCGAACCACAAACACATTTTCACAAGTTTGAAAACCTCTGTCAGGCTGAATGCTGTAGCTGGCATAAACCACTCGCGGCTAATGAGCCGGCGGCCATCTTGTTTCGCTGACAGCTGTCATGGGTTTCCCGCGCTTTGTGATTTCCGTCTGAAAAGGTTTTAATGTGCTGCTTTTCAATGAAGGTTTGGGTTGTTTGTTGGGATTGTATTGACACCCATGCGTTGGTGTGTTTTAATGATGTGATAAAATATGCCAAAGTGGGTAGATCTAAAATAGCTTTTTAATGATCGGTTTTTATATCGAAAATACAATGCTCTTTGAGAATCCCATACCAAACCTTGCCGTTTAAATTTGCATAGTTCGAAAATAAACTAGTATAAATATAGATTTCAACTATTGAAGTTCGTAGATACAAATATATATGCTTTATTGTAAACAAATAAAACATAAAAATACAAAAATATAATTTTACATATTGTGCCACAAAAAGCAGCCTTATCACTAAAAGCGATAAAAAATCTCTTCCAGATAAGCTTTGTATGGAGACTACTGACAAAACAATGTATAGGACGCGATGTACTGAATGAAGAACGAGGATGGTTCTACCGTAGAGAAAAAATACAAAAAATTGCCTGAAAAGGTCTAAAAAATACAATGTGACGTTAGTATCGTATAAATATTAATGTCAATATTTTTCAATGTTTATACGATGGTAACATTACTCTTAAAGAATCGACTGTCAGGCGGTTTTTGCCGGGTCAGCTAGTCCTAACTAATATTATAAATGCGAAAGTAACTCTGTCTGTCCGTGTCGCTTTCACGCCAAAACCACTGTACCGATCTGGATGAAATTTGGTACACAGGTAGATTGGACCCCGGGGAAGAAACTTCAAAAAAAATAGTTCTCCATTGGATTATCTCGATAGTAAAATGGGGAACTACGCGGGTAAAACCGAGGAGCACAGCTAGTATGAAATAAATCTTAATACCTGTACTTACCTGCCTACTTGGGTACGAAATATTCTGGTGTAACTTACATACAAGTCATTTTTGAAGAAAAAGTGATTAGGGACATACATTGCAGCAGGTGCTAATAGGAATTTTCAGTTATTGCGATTTAAAGATCAAATCTTTAGACTGATTTCGATATTAATGTGACCACTAAAGAAAATAGATAGATAGATGATGGCTTTATTGTAGACACTCAAAACATACATACATATAGTTAGTGCCAAAAGAAGGATACCCTTTCAAACAATGAAATAATTTTTTTATTTAATTTTTTTTCTTTCTTGATTGGCCATACTATGTGTATTGTGCCAGTTCTCAAGTTCTATAATAATTTTTAAAATCAGTCCAGTCGTTTTCGAGATATCAGGTGACAAACATAAAAAAATACAGTCCCGTCGTAGTAAAGACACTTAGCTGGCTTCGCTCGGCCAATTAAACTTATCCTAGTGATCAGATGAACACTAAGAACCAAACGGAAGAGTTACAATGATCAATTCAAAACAACACGCACATTGTATTTAATGGAATCGTATCCTTGCACGCAACAGTAACAGTCACTCATGGTGTCCACTGCTCTAGAAAGAGCAATGACAGTTCCACAGAGGTAGACAGGCGACGTTCTAACTTTTAAGCGGTGAACTAAAATAACATGACATGTGTTCTGTTCGACGCTTTCAAGCTGAACAATAGTAAACAGGATTTCAATTCGGTAGGCTTCTATGCAAGTAATTCGATTACTTAATTTACAAACAAGACTGATTTTCATGAAATTTATATGGGGCCATACGGAAAATAAAAGCTTCCGAACAAAATAATTCTCCAAATCGGTGCAGGATCGGTCTCTGAGAAATCGGGAATATATATAAAAAACCGAAGTATTAAAAACCATTTCATTGAAGAAAGATAAAAACATGGGCTTAGTTTTTAACGGTTCAATAAACGGTGATCTTCGGTTTCTAAAACAACGGGAGGCTTAATTGTGATGTCAGGGACATTTTGTTGAGACCATTTTTAAGCCCGAAGTCACTTGTCTCCCTTTATAGAACTGCCATTGCCCACGAATATGATGCATATGATGATTACGTGGCTTCGCCCGCGTTATTTCTTTTTCCCAAAAATAAAGTAGTTTACGACACTCTCCTGCCCTCGAAATATATCTGAAAAAAAAAGCCGATCTGTCAGTCAGTTGCTAAGGAAAAGAAGGATAAACACTTTTGCATTAATAATATAGTAGAGTACAGTTTATTAATCAATAAATAGTTACAAATTTACATTGCATTATAAAAGTACAGAGGAGAAAGTATTACATATATAGATTAACATAGGCCGGTCTTTTGGGCACCGATAAAGGAATTAGTACATAAAAAAACGCGCACTTAAGTATGTTCCTATTTATAATAATGCAAATATGTGTGGAGTTTGACACGTTAGATGCAGTAGGTACAGACAGACATTAGTAGCATACGTTTATATAGCTAATACCACAGACAAACAAGGTAATTACAGTTTGCTCGTACCATGGATTAATTTAACAAGCCTCACGCATTATGTAGGGGGAGTGGAAGGGAGGGTGAAGCTTTGCGGGTCATAAAGAATACCGCAGCGATATGGTTGTGTTTCAATATTTTGAGCTGTTTGAAAATATATACTAATATTATAAAGAGGAAAGATTTTTATTGTTGAACGTAACGAATAAAATTAAAAACTACTCGAACTATTTCAAAAATTCATGTAACATAGGCTGTAAAAAATTAGAGATGCAGATCTCTAATTTTTTACAGCCTATGTTACAGGGTAACACAGGGGAGCGCTGCTAGTAAGATGTAAAGTAACTCTGCCTACTTCTCGGTTAGAGGTAGGTATGAACGAGTGAAAACAAGAGTAAGCAAACTTGTTTTTATTCTGACAGCGTTGAAACGGCGTATTGTTAAGAGACGAAGTACGCTTGCTTTGGTTATACCTCTTTCATGCCCACCTCTAGCTGATAAAGGGATCTATATTCTTTGGTCGTAAGGTTAACAGTTCGCAGTAAGGTTAACTTTGAGTCTTATAAATATGTACTAGTATTCATAATATTTGCAACCCAATTTTGAAGCCCTCAATAACGTAAACTATTTCATCGGCAGGTTTTCAACGAGTAAATCAAAACTATTCCATATTACGAAAACTATCTGCGGCGCAAAACTTTCCAAATTTTCACTGAAATTATTTCAGTTTTGGCCCAAAACTGCAAACTATTTAGCGCGTTCTCTCTAGAACTTTGGACGGACGCGTCGCCATGTTGCTTTGACAGTTCCAACGGACGCCATGTTAGATAAAATGGCGCGAAATTATTCAGATTATCAAAATGGATGATTCGGGTATTTAACGTTCGCGGGAAATCTCCATAGAAACCCTACCTCCAATAAAAATCTCCACCGCTTCACAAGGGACTACATGATGTGACTTTAATTTAACCACGATGACTTATTACTTACAATTTGACAAAAGTTTATTGATTAATAACTTAAAAATTCTTGACGCTGGCAAATATAGTACATATCGTATGGTGCTATATAAAAAAAATTACGTTTCATTTTAAGACTTGCCTAGTATAACCCATAAATATGCGTATCATGGTTACATTTATGTTTATTCTATTACCAAGCGATAATAAACACATTACATTAATGGTAATGTAGTCACTAGTCACCCTCGGTGGTTAAAAAAGTTAAATGCATCGTTAAAATTATACTGTCACTAATGACACTTTAGTTTTTTAAAGCTTATAAGGTTGTGCGTAAACAAGCGTCAGGCAAACGCTACGTTAAAAAGTCTGCTTTTGGCGGTGTTGCAAGCTTTACCCAAATCATCACATTGGTCACAATAAAAAAAATATATATTTCTACTGCAAGGTAAGAACAGTACAGATCTAGATGGGTAAAAAATTTAGGTGCTGCAAATATTATTCAAATGCACACATTGATCCAAATGTATGCAATTCAATAATAATAAATCTTCTTAATAAATCCTCTTCCTTTGTACTTAAGGAGGAAAGAGAAAAACACATATATTTCAACACACAAGACACTATAGTTATGCTAATTCGTAATAACGTGACAAAAATAATAAAAAAGAGTCTCACAGCTGCAGTGTCTCGTGCGTTTACTTCTAGATCTAAATATATAAACAAAGTTATTTGGTTTAACTACTAAAAAGCCGTTGCGTTTTGTGGTCACTCTCAACTGTCAACGCGCGTTTGCATCAGCCAACAACAGAGACATAAAATAATACTTAATAATAAAAAAACATTTACCTATTTGACACAAAAACATGGGTGAAAATTGTAGCAATTATATAAAATTACATAAAAGTCACTAGATCTTTTTATTTTACTGAAAATTGGCATGACACGTCTCGAGCATATTGTCCATTGCCAGCAGCAATATAAGTTTAAGATGTTAGGTTAGTAACGTAGCACAGATATCTGTAAAAAAATTACTCATGAATGTTAGTATGAAAACAATTAAATAAGGTTTGCAGAACATAAAATAATATTGTCCTCGATTTAAAAAATATTGATAAGTTTATGTTTTAAGTTATAAGTTAATTATTAATAATTTATTTATTTATTATATTAACTATAAGTAGCTTATATTTAGAAATCTTATGTCTAAGTATATCTAAATGTTACATTAGATGTGCGTCGTTTGCTAGACTAGTCGTTTGCTTAGGGCGTAGCAATGTTTAGTAGTTAGCAGCCAGATTGGTACATCTATGTATAAAAAAAAAAACTAAAACAATATAGTTTAATATTACTGCACATTTAACATAGTAACTAATATAAATACAATATAGTCTACAAATTTTAACTAATTCCGTTATTCAGTTGTAAACTAATTTTATTCTAAGATACATAAATTTTTAGGTATACTTCTTCAAGTTTTTTGTTAATGTTAGTGAGATCAAATTTTGCTATTGACTTATTAATTTTTGTGTTTTTTTTTTAATTTCGTCTCGATATAATTGCTGATGGCTTAGTATCGTTTTTTAACTATTAATTAATGTCATTTTACATCGATAGCTCTCCACAAGGACTTCTCCTATGTCAATGTTTCCATGCGAGATTGTCAAACACAAGACGCCAGACCCCTAAAACAGATATTAAATGCCATCGTTCGTACACCTGTCCCGGCCGGAAGTCCAACCCGGTACCGCCGACTCTCGAAGCAAGCCTACTAACCACGGTGGTTAGATTTATAACCCGAAAGATTAAAACCTAGTTTTCTTTATGAAAGAGACATGCCAACGAAAGAATTTCCTTTTCTTTGTAAACAACAACGCTCTCTGGGGTGCTCTAATTATATTTGACCAAATGTCTGAAATGTCAACGTCATAACTAATGACAGTTATTCTTTTTCTATTGAATTAAGGCCTTACCACTTAAATAAATTTAATGCTACCGAAATCTCCACTTGTAGAAATATTGACATCACTTAAAAAGCAATAAAAAGTAATCAAAATCGAGTGGTTAGGGTTCCTCGTGTTATTTATTGTATACTTATAAAAGCTGTATTCTGTGATTTAAAGTGTCATTGGTATATTTTCTTTTTAATATGGCGTCATACAACTACGTCTATTTGTCAGCACCAAATATAAAATTTGTATTTCTAGCCAGTTAATATAGAATTCAAGTAAAAAGGGGAAAATTGTTCATGCAATCTTAAATACCTTCGTGGTCAAGATATTACCTAAATTCCTCATAAGTTTGTACCCTAGCTAAGTGGTGGAGACTTTATAGAGCACTTTTGGAGAATTTCCGTAAAAACCTACTTATGAACTAATAGTTGTTCTGCGATCTGTTGACCTAGCGACCGCACTAATTTTGAATACATAAGAACATTGCCAGACTCGAAGCAGAGACGTTTCACTTTTTAGATCAATTATTTGTAATGTGGTTAAGAAAAAAATTATAAATAAATGACGTTTCACACTCACAGATAGCTATGAGTGTGAAACGTTATTTATTTATTTATTTGATCTTCTATAATTTTTTTCTTAAAAACTAGGATTTCTCCTGTGTTTGGGATGCCACGTTACATTCACACGCACAAAGACACCCAGACCCGAAGACAAATGTTCAAACTCATCATTCGAACACCTGCTCGTACCGGGAATTGAACCCGGGACCGTCGGATCTCAAAGCAAGCATGCTAGCCACTAGACCACGGCGTTCGTCAAATAAAACGTAGTTAGTTTAAAGCTAATTATTTGAAGCCCGCCAACGTTGCAAAATAACGACAAATTCTCCATATCTAAACATTTAAAGTAATTGTGCAAATGAAACTTGTTTAATAGTATGGTGATAGAATAACCAGTTTTATTAGTGTTTCGAGGGAAAATTGCGTAAATTTCGCTATCAGTCTTAGACCGGTTTTAATGAAGATACCTTTTTAATTGGACGATGAGTTTAATTAATTCGTATTTTATTTAGGTTTGAGTTTAGTTGACCGAGCGAATGAAATCTCGGAATCGAGTCTGGCAATTTTTTTTACTCGTCTGTCAGTGGGTATGTATGGATGTTTGCCTGTATGTTGGTACTCGCATACAGGTTGAAGTATTTAACCAATCTTGACAAAACATGCAAAAAGAGCCTGAGCTACCGGTGAAGGAAAACATCGTGAGGAAACCATAGCATGGTGGTAGTGCGTTTCCTATCGCTCGCCTGACTAGCTACCACCTTGATGTTGTAAAATCTGTCAACTGTGTGTTCCGGCAGCGTTCCTTGAGAGCTAGTGTATTCCAGACAAAACATGCTCCATCTACAGTACAGTAAAGTGGCTACAGTATCGCTGACTTCCGTGGTCGTGCGAACTTGTGGCCAAATGCCTAGCTGTGTAGGATAAAACTAAAACTTGCTATAAAAGTTCCGAAAGACTTTTAGGTTTTTTTTAAACAATCAGCGTTAGCGGAACCGCACGCAAAAGTTGTTAAAATATATATTCAACATGATTTAACTCAAAAACAAACTTTCTAATCCAAAGGAATAAACTCCGAAGTGTATACAAGTCTGTCACGCGTAAATATCTCTTACCTGTCATATTGTATTGATCATAAAATTATACTTATGAACGTAAGGCTGGGTTTACACTGGTGAAATTAACGCGACGCTATCGCGCGGTGGTTATACTTTATTTTTATTTATTTTTAAAGGAAACACTTGTATTTAAATATGTAACTAATAAATTTAGAAACAACAAGACTAATTTCAAAAATTCTTTCGCTGTTAGAAAGCAACATTATGATGGAGTAACATAGGCTATATCAAAGTTAGAGATCCGCGGGTAACGCCCCGGAGAGCAGATAGTTTTATGGTTATTCTGCGTTAGCTGCGCCGCACGGTGATCAGGAAATCGCAATCAAATATGTATTGTGATGTCACATAAGAACACACTCGAGCGACACTCTAGCGACGCCCTATGACACTCGAGAATATTGTTGTTTTCTACTTGGGCAATAATTTTTAAAATAGGTTCGGTATTCGGTAGTTTAAGAGAATACTATCAGAGATACTGCTACTAGATACTAGTGATTTCTTAACATATTAACAAACTCCTAAACTACAAACTTAACCTCTTTGTAATATACATCATAATATAGAACGCTAACAGTGTTAATTCTATGATCATCATTGATATAATTAAAGTAAACTTATCTGTTTGAACTCTGGTAATACAATTAGGAAAACTTTTTTTTTACGGACTATAGGACCGCGTTTGATCATTATCTATATGACTACAGATAAAGCACGCAGTCTTAGAAAATACTGATTTACTTTGACCTTAAAAAATCTCGATATAGTAAGCAAAAAACAAAGGTAACTAGAACCAAAGACAGCAGAAAATATGGCAGAATTCCATACTCAGGCTATATTGAACGGGCTAGGCGTTGGCTTAAGATAATCTTATATGACGGCTTTAAGTTAATTTACTAATAACCGAATGTATACTCTTATCTTGTCTAAAATATATATTTGTTTGTTTCAGGTAATTTATACGAGCACTACAAATGTATCATACAGATTGGAAATTCAAAAACGTTTCTAGCTCAAACTGTTTCATTATCTTAGATCTTACGTGAGAGGTTCATTATAAACTTCGCTGTTAATAAATTCTATAAACTTTTTAATTCTAATTGTTAGTAAGATATTTGACAACGTGGCGGAATATATTTTCTTTGTCCATCTCACGATCCCCATTTTACTACTGACTTCCAAAATTGAGGAGGTTATTATTTCTACTTTTTATTTTTTGACGTTTGATACCTGATATCTTTGAAACGCCTAGATAGAATTGTTTTTTTTTCTTCTTTTGTCTGAAAATATACATAGTGGCTTTATATACCATACGTTTTATCAAAATCGGTCCTAAAGACCGTAAAAATAAAGTTTTCCTAATTTTATTACCAGAGTTCAAACAGATAAGTGTACTTTTACCATATTTTTATCAAAATAATTAAAAACAAGCATACCCATCGCTTTTTAATATTAAGAAATAAAATATTCGTTTATCTCACGGCCGCCATTTTGTTTAGCTATCATATCGCGTCGCGTGAATCTCGCGCGTGTAGAATAAGCTTTATAGACAATGAACGAGTAACAGGTTTTGCTGGGAGTGAAAGCGTAGGACTGTGTTTATGAAAGAGAAATGTGGTTTACTGATCATTCGATTATTACAACTGAGTGATACAATATTTTGATGATGAGATTAGATAAATAAATATGAGTCAAAAAAATCTTGCAACTGCATTTGGACCAATAGCAGTTTCGATGGGCTCGTGTTTAAATACCGCCAAAAAGGACCCATTTTACTACAAAAAAAAATCTAAACGGTTACCTAAATTGACAAAAGGTCACCAAATGACGTTTCCTAAAACGGACCTTGATGACAAAAGTATTCGGATTGTCATAAAAAATAACCTGAACCTACTACTAACCTTATTGCCGAAAGTATTCAAAATGTCATAAAAAATAACCTGAATTTAATTGTGTTGTAATTTGGTGACCGTTAAGCCATTTTAGGAACCAAAAATAATATTTGGTGACCGTCTAAATTATACCCGTTTTGATATATGTATAGGGTTCTCTGCTAGGGGTGTACTAAGCCGAAAGAAGGTAACTATACTAATCATTACGAACAACTTTCATTATGAGAGAGTTTCGTTTTTTATCCTAAAGGATAAAAACGGCACCCTATTACTGAGACTTTGCTGTCTGTCCATCCGTCTATCTGTCACTTAATCGTACCTCTTGAATCGTGATAGCTAGACAGCGAACAGAATGCAGAATATAATAATTATTTAGGGGCTCCCATACAAGTTATGTCATTTATTTAGTGTTTTTGGCTTGTTATTCTATAGATTCACTAGCTGTGCCCCGCAGCTTCACCCGCGTAGTTCCCCATTGGATTGTCGAGATAATGGGGGAACTACTTTTTGAAGTCGGTTAAAAAGTATCCTATGTCCTTTCCCGGGGTCCAATCTACCTGTGTACCAAATTTCATCCAGATCAGTTTTGTGGTTTTGTCGTAAAAGCGAAACAGACAGACAGACTTTCGCATTTATAATATTAGTTAGGATTTGTCTGATTTCTCCCAGATGCCTGTACTAAGCAAACATACATACCTACTTTGCGTGTAGTTCAATAAAACCACTTGTTCCTGACCTCTATAAATATGTAAATATATTAACGAAATTAAGCCCAAAATGAGCTATTGTCACGAAACAGACCTTAGTTAGAGCTTACTTTAATATCTACTTACCTGTTTAAATATTGAAGCAAATGAGAACCAACACGGACAAATAACTTGAATGAACTCTTTAAGGAAATCTTGTTAACTACTTTTATTTATTTATTTATGTTTATTATATATTTACCTCGCTAAGGCCGTTCCAGTTTTGTAATTTCTAGTACGTGCATGGTTGCTTTGAAATGATCGCTTTAAGCGATAAGGCCGACATTAAATCTAGCATGTTTTTTGTAATTTTAAGCTTGCATTTTAATAAAGAGCTGTCTCATATTAAAAATAAATAATAATTAATCTTTATTGAATTTTTCTTGTCTTATCTTTAATGGCGATATAAATCCGTTATTACAGTACTAACATAATTAATAGAGTCAGGCGTTTAAATGATATCTAGTGTTGTGTTGTCCCGTTTTGTTTTGATGTCAGCGTGAGAAATGGAAAAATATTTTTGTTTTTATGGTGTGGTTTCTCCTCACCACCGACACACCTCACCTTATTATTTATGAGAAAAAGGGAAATAATCTTATATATAAAAATCAATTGCTGTTCGTTAGTCTCGCTAAAACTCGGGAACGGCTGGACCGATTTAGCTGAATTTGGTCTTGGAATGTTTGTCGTACTCCAGGGAAGGTTTAAACGATGAGAAACATACATAACTGTTAGGCGGTACGAAGTTCGTCGGGACAGCTAGTAAGTCATAAAAAACAAAAATGTATTTTGCGAAAACGAAATCTTACATTTCAACTGAGTAGTAATAGGTACGTAGATATACGTATCAACGCCTAACGCCCCCCTGCGGGGCACGGCTCTCCACTAAGAGAGACTGTAAGGCAGTAATACTACTGTATTATTTGAGAATTAGTAAAAAAAAATACATTACTGCAGATCTATTTTTTTAACGAAAATTTATTTGCTGTGGTTGTATCGCCTAGATTTAGCGATGAAAGAATTGAAGCGAGCGTAAGCCGTTTTGGTTTCGTATCGACATTTCGCCGCGCGCCGGTTCAAAACTCTGTCAAAAATAAACTAAGATTAGTTACCTACGAGTATGTTTCTCTGTAGTCGCCACTTCCTCTACACCATACTGTCAAAGGATGGATATTTTTTGGATGAAAAATCGTGAACTGTAAAATGGCCGAGCTCTGGTGTTATAAAATAGTAAAACAAGTAGAAATGAAAATTTTGGAATAACTTTTGTGGCAGCCATCTTGGATTTGAAATTATCATAGTGTAGTCAACTACTCTACTACAAGTGTGTTCTACTAGTCAAGCACTTTCATTTGATAGCCATATTGAGGGAATCTAGAAAAAAATGTAACCCGCAGTTTTGTAGCGGCGGCCATCTTGGACCGATTAAAACTGCTGAATGTGACGTGCGTGACGTCACCACCCGGTTCCAACGCAAGATCAACGCTGGTTGTTTCAACGAGTATTATGTTGAGTTGTGAGTGGTTTGTGACAGATAACAGTAATCTGTAACGTCAGTCTGACTATACGTTGTGTAATCAAGTTTGTTTTCTGTTTCTAATAAATATTTTTCTTTTTCTTTCGATTTTCATTAACTATAGCTACTACCTACTACTACTACTAACCTTTATACTCAAAAAATCGAAATCGGTCCATCCATTTGGATGCTACTAACACACACACAGACACACAGACATGTCAAACTTATAACACTCCGTTGTTTTTGCGTTGGGGGTTAAAAATGCTAAGACAGGCTCTTAATATTTGTATAGGAAATACTTAATACCTTAATTTAAGTTTTTGAGACCGGTTCTCATTTGCGTCAGTCCACCCCTTCCGAAAGCTACATTAAAATGATTTCGTAATGTCGATCTGTTATCATAAAATCCTAAAAAAACTTCCCGAAAACAATTTACTGACAGCCGCAATTATTTTGTAATTAATGCGTGTTTGAAAATGTCCAGCTACTGGAGCATTGACTGGACTGGAGAGTTAATTTCGACTTATAACTGAGTCCATCATAAATCTAATTCAATTGTCGGAAGAGTGTATTGCATAGAATATTATTAATGTTCATAAATATCGTACTGGTCATTTGAAAACTAATTTTTAAACTAATTTGTTTGTTGTATTGTATGTTAGATTGTTATGGCTTAGATTTTTTTTTCAAATTACATAAAAATTTGCATTTTCTATAATTAGCAATATCGTGAACCATGTAACACGACAATTAGACATGCTATAAAAGCTTATTGTTAGACGAACATATTTCGTGTTTTCTTATTGACTTTACATAATATGTATACCATTTGTATTTTCCTTAAATCGATAAATCACAATATCTTTCCAAAGCCGCACTGAACATAAATATTTCACGTACAAATCTCCTTTCAAGATTCCATCCTGTATTGGTAAAATTTATTCAGAACTTACACTGACGCACCCAAAATAGATATTCAAATTCGCTATCAGAATACCTTCCGACCGCGACTGGAGCCAGTGAATGGAATGATCGCACTGTCATTCACTAGAATAATGTAAAGCGACTCCATCCATTCCTGTCATAGAATACGTCATATGTACTATATAGATTAAACCATACAGGGTTGTCGGTTAGGGGCGAGCTGAGGCAAAGGGAGGTCATTGTTCTTACCACAGCAGTATCAACAATACAATACAATACAATAATTCTTTATAAGATAATAAAAACAAATAACTTGGCACATAAGGCGATATAAACGCTAAAAAGCGATCTCTTCCAGACAACCTTCAACCGTCTTCAATTATTCAGATGTTAAGTTTCATATGTTTTTTTAAATCATTTTGTATTAATGATTATAAATTTCGACAAATTAAGAACTTCCTCCGTTTTTTGAAGTCCATTAAAAATATATTTTTTTCAAAATAGGAAAGTCCCAGAATTCGTCCTAAAAGTGTTTTTTTTTATACTATAATAAGATTTATCAAATAAATAGGCAACCCTGTACAAATTCTTTTTAACTCTGTACCGAAGGGAGCGTTGTGTCCTTATAGTAACTGTGTAATTGTCTGTGACACAGTCACGCTATGTCACACGCGAGCTATTTCCTAATACATAGGAATGTGTACGAGTAACACATAGTCTAGACTGTTTTATTATCTAGGCTAGGTTGTTAACCGACTAAAGCAAGTGGTTAAAAGTGTCTGCAAAAAACCCGACTGCAAGAACTTTAGAGCCACGTATCTAAACAAGTGAAATTGAGGGATGCAGCTATGATAGCTTATGACGAAGAAGAATCTATCCCGTCGAAAACACAAGTCTTGCAGCGGTTCAGTATCTGTTGTATCTATGGGAGAATCTTTCCAACTACTTTGTCATAAATAATATCCTGCTTGTAAGCAAACAAAATTTTAAAGTAACAGGGTTAATATTATTAATATTTATTTCTTTTATAAATATGGCAACTATGTAAATAAAGACTTGGCAAACGCTCACATTAACCTAATCTACAAGCTAATCTAAATAGTCATCCATGTAGGTACATTAAAATATATATAGGTACAATGCTCTCATATTAGATAGTTTCAATCTGTATAACAATAAGCATTCTTAAGCCGTGTGCGATATATTTTAGTAAGTCTGTAGAAAAAGGTAATTCGTCTAATTAAGTACCTCCTTCTTATGGGAAGCCGGTTAAAAACTCAAGCTAAGTAAATATTGTTAACTTTCGCGTAAATATACATTAATGTTTATGACATACAAATCCTGCTTTCGATAATAAAGTCTTATAATTCCTACTTTACATTTAACAGCCAATAACTTAGCATTTACCGTAGTTAACGGATAAGTAAGAGATATACAAATTAAGTGTAACACTTAAATCAAACTTGAATAAGTTACTTTCACTTGGATTATCGCTGATCATCTTCGCGAAGAAAGTTACGATCTAAAGATTTTTTTTAACTGATGTCTTTTTTTAACATAGCCTGAGTTTGACAGGCATTTCTGTCAATTTATATAATGTACTAGTAGCCCGGTACATGCTTCGCTACGTAAAGTAAGTGCGATCATCCAAATGTACCCACGTCATGGGTCCCACGGTGTATAACAAGCTGCCGGAGCACGTCACCGCAGCGCCCACTACGCCCAGCTTTAAGTCACGACTCAAGCGCTGGCTGATTGAGCAGACGTTCTATAGTTATGAAGAATTCATAAAATTTAAGTCTAATTTGTAAATAATATTACCAAAAAATTAGATTGTAGTGATTAATTATGATTAATTTATTTGTTGTACATACTAATGCTACATGTGCGGAATGAACTAAGTATAAGCATATACCTTATTTACATAAAATTGACCTGTAATAATTATTATCAATAAATTGAGTACGAGTATGAGTATGAGTATAGAGTGAAATAATAAAAATGCGATAAATGAAGAACCGCTCGACAGATTTTGTGCAAACTTCACATAAACCATCAACTAAATAGTACGAACAAAGCCTAAACATTTGGTTTGGGTTAGGTGAGCCCGTTCTTGAGTTATAAAATTACAACGAAAAGTGACATTGATTTTTATATATATATATTGATAAATATATAAAAGTAGTTATAGTGACATGCCTACAATAGTTGGACATATGGTCTCGTGAAGTTTTTTGTAGATGTTCTATAATATTGTAGAATATTTTTTGTTCTATCATTAATACTTATCGGAGCGCATGCGATGAAAGACTTTTATAACATAAGTGTAAAACAACATCAATTAAGATTTCGGAATATCAAAAAATAAATGTTAAAGATATATATATTTTTTAACAAAATATTATGCCTATAACATTCGTCACATTTTGTGATGCTAGTAAATTCATTTGTAATAACATTTAATTAGAATTATTTTTAACAGTAAATAATCAATTGTAATAATAATCTTTGTAAATGACTGTACAGGCTAGACAAATATTTATTTTATTCAAATGTAGGGAGAGAACTGTACGCTGAAACACGGGCCCTGCCTAGTTCGGCAACAGATACTCAAATTATTGTGAAAATAATGACTAGCCTTAGTTATGTCTTATAAAATTGTATCAAATATTATTATGGAATGAATAAATGAATTTGAATTTGAATTTTGAATATATACAAAACATTGATAGTACATTGGACGCCTACAACTAAGAAGCACGTACGCCAGATACATATGTCATATTCGTAATAATAATTCAGATCAAAATGTTTTAATTAATTAATTAATACAAAGGTAATGAACGTTCAGCAAGTTTTTGAATATAAAGAGATTTAGTCTGTCTGACTGACAAAGGATTTTTTTATAAAACTTTTTAAATTCGCATAGAAATATCACGATGACGGCAGTTCTTGGAACCATCAGCCGTTATTATAGCTAGGAATGTGTAAAATGGGTTACAAAAATACGTTAACATGCAGACCCGCCTTTCTGTCCGTCTGTCACCGCACCTTAACCATAAAAAATAATATGTATTTAACCCAGTTTTGCATACAAATAACCCATATAAGTAGTCAGCACGCTATATCGTTCAAATGTATTAATAAAACTGGGACACGCGTGCCTTAACACACATGATCGATATAATAATATAATACAATATGAAAAAACATCCACACAAAGGTTTTCAGGTTCAACTAGGCAAAGCCTAAGGTAACCTGATCACTGATATACATACTTATATACATTTATACATACATATTATATAATAAACACCCAGACACAGCTCAAAAAGACATGTTCATGAACACAAATGTTTGAACCTGTCCGGGTATCGAACCCGATAAGTATTGTTTAAAACCAGTAAAAAGAATAACAAAAAAACTTAAACCCCTTAAAGTTTTATCACTCCGTATTTTTTACAGAAAAATGACGGAGTGATATAAATTTTTTTCGTTATTTTTTTTTATAGAATTTGATGTGTGATATCAGGGTGTGTATATAAGTGCGCGTGTCTATCTGTGGCATCGTACGAGTAGCTCTCAAACGGACGGACCTATTTTGATTTATGTTTTTTTTTGTTGATTAATTTGAAAGTGAAATTAGTTGAGAGCATTCTTAGCTGTGTTTGAAGAAAATCGGTTCAAGATGGCCGACGCGGACGCCACGAAATGGCGAATGGCCTAAGTTTTTTTATAACTCTCTCAATGTGGGTAACAAATGAAAGGACCAGTAGAACACTATACACTGTGATAAACTAACAAAATTTAAAATTTGCTTTTTAATGCTTAATTTATTTACTAGCTGTGCCCCGTGGTTTTACCCGCGGACTTTTAACTATCCTACTTGAATACTATTTTCCAAGGATCTTAATTATTATTTCAGGTCATAACTTATCTTGGTGTATTCCAGGTCATAACTAATCCCGCTTCCAAATTTCCAGCCACATCAGAGCCCTCCTTATTCAAATATATAAGAACCAAGTATGGGGAAAGGGCATGAACAACAGATGCTCAAAATATCCAAAGATAAAAATAAAACCGAAAAATACTAACATAAAAATTAATAAAAAGAATTTTCACGGTCTTGAAATGTCGTGACGACGGTTTTTTGAGAATCCGCCCTTTGCCATCATGACTTCGCGAAATAATATCACTGAGTGGGTAAAAAATGCTCAAACCGCAGAGTTATAAATAACTTATAGAAAGAATATACCGTTTAACAGAAAAAAAATCAATGTCAGTATTATTTGCTAAAAAAACTAGACTATAAAGGTTGTCGCTCATTAGAGCCACCCACTCCGCACCGCCTCGCCTCGTGCGGTTAGTATTCTACACTCGTATGGGTATGCGCTCACTACATCAACTCCGCAGCGTCACCGAACCGCCTCAGTTGCATGCTTGCCTTACGTTGACTGCGCATTGCCAAGGTGCAGGTCCTGAGTGGACCGCGCGCTGCTTCTCGCGAGGACGATACGTTGGCGATGCGCCGCATGCGCTGTGACTGCGCGGGGTGCACTGGTTGACCGCACGACGTATATTGGTGATAACACGGCGTCCACCCGTGGAACACCTGTCAACAACGAGTGTTCACTGTGCGAGACGGTGCGAGGTGGCTCTAATGAGCTACGACCTTTAGGGTCGTGGTGACCGGGATCTCTCATTATATTGTCCAAACTTATCTTATCGGAGTGTTTGATCGATACGACGCGTGATACTGGGCACGCTGCCCTGTGATGGTGGATTGGATCATTTGGATTATCTATAGGTAGATTTTAACATGAGGACATTGTATAACGTGGGTTTTACTAACGTGACTAACTAGACTCTAAGCGCTGATCCAGCCGCCTTTACGGACGTGCCCTTATCGTTACTTATTTCAAAGTCCGAAGGAGAGTCTAAATAGAGTGATTCTTTCATACATCTTCGGATATACTCGTACAGAAAGGTCGCAACAAGACCAAGGTAGTAAAAATTTCATATTCAATATCACAAATGGACTACGTACTGTCTCTCATACTTACTGCTATTTACTCTGTGGTACTGTCACCAACACAAGTGTAGTTGATTTACCGATTTACAAAAAAAGGTTAGATATTTACTTTATCTTTATATTATGACTGGCAACTTTCACTCTCGATGTTGCACGTGACATAAAATTGAATATCTAAAGGAGTATACAACTTTGAACTCCTATTTGAACCCCTTAGTAGTTGAATTCCAAAAATCCATTCTCAGTACACCCCTATACCTATGTATTGTATTATGAATACACCTTCCCAATTTCATGTCTCTAGCTTCAGCGGCTTAGGCGCTACGTTGATTCCTGCATAACATCAACACAAGTCGGTCAATCAGGTCTATATATATAGATAACATAAGTTCTTACTAAACAAGTTCTTTTTAAGAAAAAATGATACCGAGTTCCATTACGTCAGACGCCGAAAGAAGTTTTTCCATTTTTATCATTTCAAAAATCATATCTAGATATTGATTTGGACAACATTTTTAAGACCACTCGAGAAATAAACACAATAAACAAAAAAAGGCATTTCGATTTGAAAATGCCTTATTTTGGTAAGTGTCTGTTTCCGTATAGTATAGTGTGCCTTCAAGTTCCGTCTTGGAGAAATCAGGAAATACATTCATACAAAACAATATTAGTCGAATAGAGTACCTGTTCGTTATTGAAAGTCGGTAGTGAAATAAAAGAAAGAAAGAAAGAAATTTGTAAAAAATCTGCTTGTACTAATAGAGACTTCATAATTAATATCTATGTTTCTTGTCACAAACCGGCTTCAACTTCAACTCAGCATAACGCTGGTTGTAACTAACTTAGAAAAAGACAAAAAAAAATATACGTGTGACGCTCGGGGACTGCCGCAGTAAAGCTATTGCATACGCATACGTCTAGTCGCACACACCGTGCCGAAGTCTGCCGAACTGAAACGACGTTAAACGAGTGTTTAGGTTTATTATCGTTACGGAATTTCTTGATTCGGTTGCCGCGCTCAAAGCCCGCGATAAAAGCTATGTAATAGCTTAAAAAATGCTACTGCCGTTGCCTGATATCTAAAACCAGAAATCAATACAAACTTTGCTTCATCCCCCATCTGTCTACGTTTCCGATTTATCAAAAAACGCCTTGTGTACGTGATTGTACGTAAACGTCGCGTAGATACGTAGACGTGGAATATTGAATACGTTGCGAGAACGTTGACATTTTCTACCATTTGTTTTCACGTTTTATTGTGACAAGTAGTGATGTGACAGTACTACACATAACTTTATATATATATATATATGTATTTACTATATATACGAGTATACTAGCTATATACTAGCTGTGCTCCGCGGTTTCACATGCGAGTTTCTCATTGGATTATCGAGATAATGTGAAACTACTTTTTTTGAAGTCGGTCAAAAAGAATCCTATGTTATTCCCCGGGTTCAATCTATCTGTGTACCAAATTTCATCCAGATTGGTTCAGTGGTTTTGGCGTGAAAGCGAGACAGACAGACAGAGTTACTTTCGCATGTATAATAATATTATAGTTAGGATATATAAATAGTATACATATGTAGGGTTATCGGTGAAGGGTGTACTAATCTGAAAGAAGGAGTGTACTCGTATCCCATCTGGCCCGGTGACTTGACCCGGTGCCGGGCCACATGGGGAAATAGATTTTAACCGGCCCGGTGATATATTTACCGGGCCAGATGACACAAATCAAGTGCCATCCCCGGTAAGGGGAGATAAGAGGATACGCCTCGCAACTTGTGAAGTACTAACTACATGCATCTATGGAAGAGATTGAACTTAGGTATAAATCAAACTGCTCAGTGCTACGCAATAAACAGTTTTTATTGAGAATGTGTGTTATAAAACTCAACTTGAAAAATACTTAGACATACATATAAAATGGTAACAAACGAACAACAAATCTTCTTACTATATATATATATTATATTAAATACTTATTACAACATACAAACAGTCTTCAAAGTGACAAACAAACACACGTACAAACTTTGGCTTATATAATACTAGCTGACCCGGCCACGCGTTGCTGTGGCTATTTTATAGCGTCAACAACACGTGGTAATTATGCTGTTAAAATGTAGCTTATATGACACGTTCGTAGATTTACCATAGCAGCGCCATCTATTGATTACTTACTCAACCCAGTCGTAAGGTATCGACATCTGTTAGAATCATTTGGAGTTAACAGGTAATTGTGACTGTCAAATAATAACAGACAAATAATTAGCAATAAATTAAAATTGCGACTATAATTTGAGATTTAAACTATCCTATCTCTCAAGTTGGATCGAACTGCACATGGTGTGCGAATTTTATTATAATCGGTTAAGTGGTTTAGGAGTCCATTGAGGACAAACATTGTGACACGAGATTTATATATATTAAGATTAGTGTGGGGATTATGAAGATGGTTGAGGATTAAAATATCAAAAGGTTATGCAAACATTATGCATATTTACATGATTAGTATGCATACCGCGCGCTGCATACAGTGTTAATACCCCTTCGGTCTCTTACGTACAATTCCTGTTAAGTCCAGGGTCATCGGCTAGGGGTGTTAACAATATTCTCTCATTCTTGTTTTGGAAACAAAAATCAGCTGTTTCATAGAAAAAGTTCATGAGATACAGCCTGCTGACACACAGACAGACGGACAGCGAAATCTTAGTAATAGGGTAAGGTCTCTATGAGTAGGGAAACCTAAATAATTTATTTATAAAATCATGGTGGAAATTGTTCCTTAGGAAAAATAAAGCGACCTCCTTTCGACTTACTTTAGTCAAACCCCAAACAGATAACCCTGTGTATATGTGTAAATCACGTCGCGTGTCTGTTTGTATGTAAATTAGTTTCATAGAATAATATGATACAATGACATTATTATTCACGCTTTATACGTAAAATATGCTGTTTTGCCGCTGGGATTTGCAACTAGTCTTTTCGAACTGATTTCTTAAATAATACTTCTGTTAATAGTTAGAAGAATAAATAATAAATAAATTAAAAATTAAAAATAAATTATTAAACATTATGTAATAAATAGTGTAAAATAATAAAAAAAAAAACATTATTATTTATTGAGATAATAACGATTATATATCAGTGACAATTATCTCACATATTATATACAATTAATTACGAAATCAAAATAAGATACAAGAAATAAAAACTTAATTATTATTAATTTACTTACCCTTCTTTAAAAATGGGGTTCACAATTCAACTGTGCTTCTTTAATATCTTACCCGTTCTCGGAGATATCAGATGTCTAAAGCTATTTTGAGAATTCTTTTTGTGTTAGAAAGGAAATAGACGTAGAAAAATATTTGGAAATTAAAACAAAATTTATTTCACAATTTCTAAAATCAACGTAAACTTAAATACCTAGTGCTTCCCGCTTTCCACTTGGTCTCATGTAATCCCATATATCGCAATAGGTTCAGAAGGAATTTTGATAATTAAATCGAAATAATTAATAATTTTGTAAATGTGCCTGTCGCATTGACGTCACTTGTCAGTCACTAGTAAAAACTAACATTTATAACTTAAAAAAACACCGAAATAATCTATAATCTAAAAATGAATCGCTGAATGTGTTGCTAAGCGCAAATCTCGAGAGCAGCTGAACAGATTTTGCTAATTCTTTTTCTTAGAATATTCCTTGAAGTACGAGGATAATAAAAAAAATGCCTTAAATGCTCTAAAAACAACACTTTTCTATACTCTCATACAATGGATTCGTAATAATACTTAAAAGTCAATTTGAACTTTAATACCATACCATAAAGTTGAAGTGTTAGTGGAGAGGTTCCGGGAAGGGAATACAATTGAGTGACGTTAGTATCGTATAAATATTAATATCAATATTTATAAATTTTGCTGACCCGGCGTCACGAACAGCAGAATAAGTATTAAAAAAAAAAACTCGACTGTTAGGCGGTACGCAGTTCGCCGGGTCAGCTAGTATAATAAATAAAAGAATAGTATTCGCCATTTTGTGCCACCAGAAAATGGTTCAGTTTCCCGTCAAAATATAAACGTTAGAATAACGTGACAAAAACTATTTCATAACTACAATATTTTAATTTCACGTCGCACCTTCACTTAACTAGGTTAATTACTGCTGGGTCGCATTGCCCCCCTCTCTGACCTGCCGGTTAAAAACTAATTATTATGATTCGCGCGGTCATAATTTCGTTTTAAACTTGACAGGTTGTGTCAGGGACGAATTGAGGATTATTTAAGAAGGAACTAGGTTTAGGTTTTTAGTAGTTTGAGTTCTTTGTATGTGAATTTCACTACCCGGGTTTTCTAGTTCCCGATAGCTGAATTCCTGGATTTTTTGAGGCGAGAGTGAATCGTTCTCGTCTAGGCAAGTGTGATTCCTTTTAGGCCGCATCGTACGAGTATATATGAGAGTTGCAGTCAAATGTAAGCTTATCTACTATCTTATCTATGTAAATAGTTACATAAATAGAAGAGCAAGTCCTGACTGATCAAGTGACCAAGTTTACCAAACAAGAGATAAAAGGTTATAGTTTTAAAATGAAAAAAAAACGCTGCAGGCGTCTTTTTTATATACTTTTTTGTATGTATCTCATGACGCCTTTTAAAATATATATATATATATATATATATATTCAAAATTGATTAAAAAGCTTTCAAGTAATTTTCTTATATACTTAGGCCAAGCCTGGATTTGATAAATAAATCGATTGTTTCATACATTTTATCCTATCCTAACTCTATTAATTTATTTACACACGATTTTAATTTTTACACGATTCCAGGATAAGCTCACTAAAATAAACTCTTTATGTATGTTTATTTATTTTTTTAATATTATTAGCCCCAAAGTATCTGCTCTAAGTCCGTCCCTGCGCTTCACGTTAAAATGTAATTTATATGAGAATGTGTAATAAGTTGTCACTCAGTATCAGTCCTGGGGGGGGGGGGGGGGGGGTTTGTGTCTCATTTCGTTTATTTATTAGGGTAATTAATTTATAAACTATTAGCTATGCTCCGCGGTTTTACCCGCGTAGTTGGATTTTTCTTGTAGTCGGTTAAAAAGTCCTATGTTCTTTCCCGGAGTCCAATCTAATATCATCCAGACCAAATATCATCCAGATCGGTTCAGTGGTTTTGGCGTGAAAGCGACACAGACAGACAGAATCACTTTCGCTTAATATTAAGTTAGGATAAAAGAACTGATAAAATATGTTATATATTTGCAAGTATTATGTTCTTTTAGCTTTAAATGTCAAACTAATGAAATTCATTTGAGATCAAGTGAAAAGCCATTTCGAACCAAATTGTTTTTCTTTAGATCGATTACTCATAAAACGTCATAAAAATATTTTAGAATAAGTATTGCGAACCTCTATTTTTGACGTCTTTTTTAAATGCTGATCACTAACGAATATTATTTGGACATATTTTTTGACCGACGGAACGAAGCGTCTGTGCTTCGTGTATATTTTTTTTCATTAACGTGTCAGTTTGTTTGTATAAATGCTGTCTGGCAATATCGTACACGTTTATTGATTTCATTGATATATTCCATTTCTATAAAGGCTTTATTTAGAAAGCTAACGCGTGTTAGATTCATATTGTTTATGACGACGTGTTTTCACGCGTACCTGATTGCTGGAAGGTCCAACTATGGTTTCGTTCGCATTCGGTGAACATTCGGTCTTTAGACCTTTCCAACAATCAGGTTTAAGTGAAAACCCGTCTTCCTATAAAGTTTGTCTGGAAGAAATCGCTTTCTAGCGATAACACCGCCTTTTGTACTATGTTATTTGTTTTTATTCTTTTCGTGTTGTATTTTTGTGGTGACAATAAAGAATTATTGTATTGTATGATTTCCAAAAACGGGGATTTTTGATTGGGAAGGAGTAGGGGGGTATTTCTCCCAAAAAAAGGGAGAAAGTTTGCTACGGCACCATTTACTTGAAGATATTAACAAAATATTATGCGGATATTGCGGAACACATAAAAAAGAAATTATTTTCATAAAAAAACTTTTTCAGATATTCCGATTTAAAAATCACTCAATCAATCATCTGTATGTTGTTTACCTGATAACTCGAAGTCGCGTACTTCGAGTTATCAGGTAAACAACATACAAATAACGAAATACAATCCAACTGACCACCTCCTCATTGTTGGAAGACAGTAGAAAAGTTGGTCTAAACATTGTTATTTTTTTTTCAAACGGGCATGTGCATTAATTAACATAAACATAAACGAAATAACTAACTGCAATAACAATTTTTTTTTTATGTACTGCACTTACGGCTTAAACATTTTTCGATACTTCATTGATGTCTTCTAGCGAAGAGTGTTAAATCTTAGGCCGCATCAACTGCCAAGTTGCGGTCAATGGCAAGCCTATTTCACTTAAAACTTACCCCTTTTCAGTATGGTTGTGTTCTAATTGTCATTTTCGCATTAGCAACCCTTACACAATAGAACTGCTAATGGCGGTCGCACTATACACACGAATTAGGTATCACATAAAATATAATTTATGGATATGGCAATAAATACAATACAATAATTCAATATATTTTATTGCACGCCAAGAAAAATAAATACAGGAAAATATATTAGAAACAAAACATTGGTACATACATTGGGCGGCCTTATCGCCTAAAGCGATTTTGGATAAATAATGATCGATTTAATTTTCTACTCTAGAGACAACACGAGAAGTTGATGTCTTTAAATAAAAAAAAAATGTAAATAGGGCACCTCCGCGTCGCTCGAAGAAAAATCGAAAGACAATAATTTAAGAAAAAACCCGTTTGGTAAAATTGAGAACCTCCTTTTTGGGGAAGTTACAAAAGTTTGCGTTTGACCGTAACTTACCTGATGCAAAGATACGGCCTAAGATATGGCACGACGCTTGTATAGAGAGACTGATTCACTTGAGAGTTCGAAATACAAACGTTAAAAACACTTTTATCCAGAAAACTAACGCGTGTTTGATTCATGTTGTTTAAGAAGATTGCGAGTGCGAGACGTGTCATCGTTGAAGACACCAACGACTCATTTCATTCCTGATGAAGTTCACCGAATGTGAACGAAACTATAGTTGGACCTTTCTAACAATCACGCGTGAAAATCACTCTTCTTAAACGATTAAAAAACACTTTTCGCTTTAAATAAATCTTTGTACTAAAACTACCACATCTATTTTGTAGTGACTCTTGTTTACTAACCGCGCCCCGTGGTTTCACTTAGCCGCACCCCGCTCGGTAGGTTTACCATTTACCTCATAAAGTATAGGACATACCTACACGTTTGTGACGACTGCCGTGGTCTAGCCCGGACCATGGGTTTCGGATGCTATGTGTAAATTCTTAAAACCTTGAACTTAAATTTGACCTCGCTATCATTTGGTTTTTGTTTAATTTTACGAAAATCTTTTGACCGACGTTTTCGTAATTTGAAATCATTTTAACATGTATTGTGTTCATGTATGCAAAATATTATTCAAATCGACTGACATACAAACTGACAGACGAAATAAAAACTTGCTGTCGAGGCAGAGACGCTCGCAATAATTCCAGCACGAAAATAGAGAAACATGGTTGCTTCTGTAAAAAAAAATCAAAGCCGTCGGGGCTTTGATTTTTGTTGACAGACAGTTTTGTGTGGGACGTTTAAATAACGTCCCACACAAATCTGTCATTAGACGATCAATTGGGACGATCCCACTTATGACCCCGAGTCCCGGGTCGCAGTCGCGCTGGTATGTCCGTATCTTTAATTATATTTTTGCCACTAGTTAGTTATCATCCTACGTGTTAGTAACTGTAGTAAAACTAACGAATAGTTTTGTCTTTGTGTGGGGAAGTTAATTAATTTTGGCACTCCCCTAGCTTTTGTACTTCACTAGTTGTATAGGGTAGGAGGTTTTGGGTAAGGTTTTTGCTTAGGTAGAGTTTTTTTTAAAGACATAAAAAATTAAGGAAAAAATTCAAAAATTGTTTTTGTGACGTCAATAAGTAATCTGAGAACACGAATAAAATTACTAGTAAAAGAACTAATCGAGTTGAGAACCTTTATTTAAAAAAAACGGTTGAAAGAAACTGAAATGCGTGCAAAATTAATAAATTATTTATTTATTTTGCAACAACGAATAAACTGTCACATTAAAAACACCTCTCTATTATTTCTCCTGTGTCGGAGATGCTATGCAACATTCACAAATACCTCACGTAACGGTGTGTTTAGGCAGCCGTCCTTGAGAGCCAGTGTATTCCATACTAGACGAGGCATGCTCCATCTAGGGGCTACAGTATCGCCTTTCGAATCCGTGCGAATTTATAGTCCAAAGCCTAGCGGTGTATGATAAAAAACAAAAAACATTCATTACACACTCAGATTCGAAAGCAGGCCTGGCTGGGAATCGAACTGGAGAACCTTATGATCTTATTCACTTATTTTGATGCTGGTTCAAATTTGCGTCAGACGAAACAAAAATCTCGTTCACAGTTAATGGAACAAAAGTACAATGTAAAGCAAAAGTGTTTCGCACAAACAAGCAACGGCCGCGCCTGCTCGCCGCCCGCCCCGCGCCTCGGCGGCGAGTGAGCATGGAAATATCTTAGGGTTACCTATATTTTTGAAGCAACTACAAAGGTATAATTAATAATATAAGAATTATTAATTTAATTAATATATATATATACTAATTAGCTGTCACCCGCGGCGTTCGCGACGCAAAACTTTGAACCCCCATTTGACCGCCTTGGGGAAGAATTTCAATCTCTGCGTTTGTTGTGACCTGTCAGTCAGTCAGTTATATGTTATGAATGAATTATTCATTTTTTTTCTAAACATCTATATACTTTTTTTGTGGCAAGTGCCTTTATTATCATTAACAAAATGACTAACTACGACAACAAAATATCAATTTATATAGTTCATTTCTATAATTCATGTGTAACAAATGCACCAAAAGCTCGAGCATTTTTATTTTTTAAGTTTGTTCTTTAATAACTAAAACACCTAAATCTATTTAAGATTTTTTCTTTTTCGAAAGTGTTTACTTTCAATATCAGATTTTTACCAAAATTAGTTGAGTTGGTAAATATGTAAATAAAAATTACTAAAAAAAAATCTAGATTTCTATCGAATTTAAGTCGGTTTTCACATTTTTCTAATGTATTTATTATCTTCTTGTTTGTTTGTTGATGTTTTCACTTAAACTTTTGCCTGCCACTTGATGTCCTTTGATTCCTTGTGACTGGGCAAGTGCTTTTATTACAAAATGATCAATTAGGATAACATAAATAGAAGATGGAACCTATTATGACCTTATTAACTGAATCATTTAACAGTCTACAAATAATCCAAATCCTCTAACCTTATACCGATAACCTAACCCAACCTATAAACCAGAGGGCAGCGTACCCTTGTTGAGTTATCTTTTGTTTTTGGAAAAAAATATATATCAGCAAGTGTCAACCCTACGGCAGGGGCAAGGTAACGAGTGCTAGAAACACGGAAACGCTTTTACAACCGGCTGTACCGAGCCGTAACTGAAAACTACGGGTGCAAAGTGTTTTTTGAAAAAACGTTCAAGTGGGTAGTAGGATGTACGTAACAAAACATTCTCTTTTAGTACAGTCGGGTTTGCGGTTTTCATTTTTTAACCAACTTCAAGAAGGAAGAGGTTCTCAATTTGTTAGAATTATTGTTTTTGCATGTTCCCCAATTTCTCAGTAACATCAGAACTGCAATATTTTTTTTTTATTTATCAATTAATTAATTAATTTATATATATTAATCATTATTTTAATTAATTGGAATTACAAAGAAATCCAGCTATGAGGCCACCTAGAAAATGTACGATTTCAATTTAAAAGTATTTACCAAATCTGTCTAAATTGAAATGAAATTCTGACCAATCAAGAGCCATCTCATTTTCTAAAGTCAATGAAACAATTAAGGTTCTAAAGGCGTCGCATAGTCTACAGTCAAAAGTAAAAAAAAAAACAAATGTGACATCTTCAAATTTTTATAGTCTGTCAAAAGGAGGTTTTTTTATAGACTCCTCGAACTGTTAACTCTAGGGTTCTTAACTTTATAGTCAAGTAGTTTTCGTTCAAAAACTTCCGGGCTCCAAGTTTTGTTCCTAATTAATCCACATTTTCGCTTCCTTCTAATAAACACTTGAAAACTTAACATTTCAACTTGACTCGACTTAATAGCGTCCAACAGCTTTACGAGTGACGAACTAAGGACGAACGGCCATACCTACGCGACCATTGGGATCGTGCTATCACGTGGAGTTTGCGATGAAAGGAGTGAAACAAGTTAACGCTATCTTAGTTCGTTTGACATAGTTGAAGCGGCGAACTATCAAAACGGAACCATGATTGTTTTTGCTTGTTACTTGGCTGCGTAGAAAGAGGCTAATGTTTCTAGCAGTGTATTTTTACCTGACTACGAAAGAAGGAGGGTTATGTTTTTCGAGTGTATGTATATATGTATATTTCTTTGGCACGCCCTAGAGCCTAAAAACATCTTGTCGAACTTTTACACTCGTACGAGTGTTGTTAATAGATTCGTCTTACGTCGTGAGAATGAAACTGGGTACATCAAAATAATAAAAAAAAAATATGGATGTTACGCAGGTTTAACGATTTAGCAAGTCGGGTTTTTCGAACTCGCTTCTAATCACTTGTTTTATGTATGTAACTCTCTTTGATCTTCCATAGCATAAACCAGTAGGCTGATTTTTTATTCGTCTTTATCTACAGATGGTCATAGACTATACTGATCGCATTTCGCGGTTTCGCTAGTTAAGATACAGTGGTCTAAAGTTTATGCAGTCTGTTTTTAAGTTGCTTTTAACCATTTCTTTCATTGGTACGTGATAGCTTTATTGGATAATTGGACATATTAATTGAAAGTTTGGCAGAAATCGGGCGTTAGATGGACCGGCCTAAGAACTGTCATTGTCAGTTTATTTATTGGTGTTTTGATTTCAGTTCATATTTATTATAATATTATTCTATTATTTTATTTATGATTCGTTTTTCTTTTTTATATTTATTTTAAAAAATCTCTTAATTGTATTGTAACAGTTATTTTAGTTTATTATTTTAAGTACTTGCGTCCCCAAAATCCGCGTAGGTTTGTCCGCAAACAAAGTAATAGTTCAAAAATTCACGCTTCAACTAAAGTTGGTGAAACTTTTCAACTAAATTCATCCCGAGGATTCCGGTAAATGGTTTATAACTACTTAAGTACTGTTAGGGTGACTATGATACAAAAAATTTTTAGGGACAAACATGATATTTTTCGGACGCTTAGATTTCGTACTTGTTTTTTCAATTGGCTGTGTTTAGCTAAACTGGAACATTCATACACAACCGAAACGCAGGAGGTCTGCCATTTTTTTTGTACTAAAATGATCCCCTTTCAGCCGCCATTTTGTTAATTTCAAACAAAGAAAAGTGATTAGGACAAGTATGGTAATTTTTAATGTTTACTGGCACTGCGCACGGCCGCTCGCCGCGCGCGCGATGTCATCATCGGCTGCTGGGGTGGGGAGGGGTTCTTAAACAATATGAATCAAACACGCGTTAGTTTTCTAAATAGCAATGCAAACCTTTTTCATGTTTTTTTTTAAACTTGCAGTTGTATTCTAAGCTAGGAAGTGTCCTATATTTGCCTCCACAGTATGGTCACCCTAAATGAAAATGCCGGTGGCTGGAAATCATTCACAAAAGACGAGCATTCGAAGCTTTCAAGTTAAAATTTTAATAATTCTGCAAAGCAAGTAAATCTGTTTGTTTCATAAAAGGACTTAGCATTAAAAGCTAGCGTTTAATTATAAGTCTAGGTGTAAAAACAACTGGGGACTTATATTAAATACTGTATAGAAAAATACTTAGTATTTTCAAGAAATATAAAAATAGGGTAGATTAAGTAGCGAAACATAACCCTGGTGGTAATTTTTCTTGTAAAAGCTATTTAAAAAAAATAACCCTGGAAGTATTTTTTCTTGTAAAAGCTATTTAAAAAAAATAACCCTGGAAGTAATTTTTCATGCAAAAGCTATTTAAAAAAAATAACCCTGGAAGTAATTTTTCATGCAAAAGCTATTTAAAAAAAATAACTCTGGAAGTAATTTTTCTTGTAAAAGCTATTTAAAAAAAATTACCCTGGAAGTAATTTTTCATGCAAAAGCTATTTAAAAAAATACATATATATTTTTGTATAGAAATAGAAAAATATTTATTTGCAACAGAAAACATAACTCAAATTATAATATTTAATAATAATACTTTTGCTTTCTATCACAAACCGTTCCAAACACAAATTAGAAAAAAAATATTTAAAAATAAAAATCCTTCAAAAAAATGTATAAAAATGTGTAAAAAATGTACCTATTATAAACGCGAAAGTTTGTAAGAATGTATAGATGTATGTTTGTTGATTTTGTGCGCAAAATTTGCTGAACTGACTCTGTTTATTCTATAATTTTTTCTGTGTTAGAAAATTTTGATTATAGATTTTCACAACAAAAAAAATTGTCTACGGTGCAATTTACCGAATGATTATTATAAAATTCCTTCATAAATCTGATACTCATTTATAAACATATTTGAATTTTTTATGGTTTTTTTTAATGATGGTAAAATACTCAAACTATTGTTGCTAAGTTTTACATAAAACGTGGTGCTCGCGAGATCTACTCTTCGTAAAACTACTAATAGTGCTTATTTATATTTTCAACATCACTCTCACACGTCAAACCTAACCTCTTAATTAAAAGCAAGGCTTTATAAAAGGCAGTCCCGAAGTCAATCAAACAAAGAAAGTTCCACCGTTGACACATGTCATCGTGTTTTGACATCTAGAAATTGTTTTCTATAACTTTCCTTTTTGCGGCGGTAATCTTTCATATTGATTGACAGCTCTTTGACAGTTCTATATCGATGGACGATGGCTGAAAGGAGTAGGATTGACGAATCGGCTAATAAAGTAACATTAGCGTTATTAAAAGTAATCGTTTTTTTTTCTTCTGCCCTCGTTCGAGGGTCTGGCTTCACACGGTTTGTACATTTGCCATCTTCAAGTAAGTCTTCTTTATAATTTTCATTGGTATGACGATTGTTATCGAACAAGGTTTTTGACGATTATGAGAAAAGTTTAGGAAACGCATATAGCGCTGAAAAAATAGTATAGAACGATTGTGACAACTGACTTGTATTATACAGAACAATGGACGTCAGATTGTCGTCAGTGTCAATGAACACATCATATGTCATGAATACATTAGATGTCCGCCATGTTGTCGCTGTTGTGTGCGTCCAGTGTCAGAATTTTTAGTATTTATTTATTGCAAGATGTACATAACATTCTTAAAACTTAGTTAAGCTATGACATACCAGGTCTGGGTGTAGCAAACATTAACACTTACAACTAACATTTTATCTTATATTTACGACTTAATAACTTATGTCTTTTTTTGAACTTGTTGATATTAGTTTTGTTAATAAATATTGTAACGTCCATTTGTAAGCCTAGAATTTCAAGAAATGTAATTAAATTAAAAAAAAATTGTATAACCTCATAAAGGCCACGGACCAAAGTCTGTAGAGTATTAATATTTAATTTAAAAAATCATCCTTTTGATACATATTTCCCATCATTTAGGTATTCCGCTATGCTATAATATCGTTTTATGATCAGGAGATTTATAAAGTTGCGATAGAAAGCTTCATCATCTAATTCTGTTTTTATGTAGTTGGGTAGATGGTTAAATATAGTAATTAGCATGTTTTCGGGTCCTGTTTTAACGATTTCTAATTTAGGTTCAGTTGCCACAGTTTGGGTAAGCATACGGGGATTTTTGCTAAATGTAAATAAGGTAGGATATTTTTTAAAGAAAGTTGCTGATTCTAAAATGTGTGTCAACGTTTGTTTTTATATTTTGTAGACGAACGATTAACGTTTTCAATTAAACATCAGTTTGTTGTTTGACTTCCTGGTTGATGCGATAGTAAAAGTTGTTAGCCCTGGATAAATTTTCATATTTTATTGACAAATAAACTCCATTACCTTACCTAGTAAGTAACTACCACTATCCGTCATCTTTATCTTTCACTTCCTTTTCACATATTATCTATAAGTAGTCCCCCCTAGCTGCATTACTATTAACCTACCACCAAAAAACGAGGAGGTTCTATATTCGTCTGTGTGTATTTTAACTCGACTGCGAAAGAAAGAGGGTTATGTTTTTCGAGTGTATGTATGTATGTATATTTCTTTGTGCACGCCCTAGAGCCTAAACGGCTTGTCGTATTTTAACATCAAAATTAAAAAAACAAAGCATTCACCAAGTTTCTTCAAGATGGGTTGAAAACTGCGACCTGTACGCAAGTGTATGAGTAAATATATACATCATACGTACAAACTAACAGAAAAAGATCATTTTACCCGCATCAAAGCAGAAACGAATCGCTCGCTTCTTTCGGTCAAAAACATAACCTAAACTACTGCTGAATTTATCAGTCTATAACAAAACAATTTTCGGATTTTCGAACAATATATGTTGAGCATTTATCCAGATAATTATAAATAACAAATGACTTGACTGTTTTACATAACAGAAAGATTACAGTAACAATTCGATAGGCACTTGATAAAAAAAAATTGAACCTAAAAATTATACGAATTTTTTTAACAACATAGAAAAACATACAGTCAAATTGATTAAGACACCAACTTGCCTTGTTTTTGGGAAGACAGTAAAAAAAAGCACTTAGATCACTTAGAGACCACTAAAGCTCTAGAAAAATCTAAATGCACCAACCAGTTTTTAAGTCGTTTTTTTTATCCTACACAGCAAGGAATTTGACCACAAGTTCGCACGAGCACGGAAGTCAGCGATACTGCAGCCCTAGATGGAGCATGCCTAGTCTGGAATACACTGGCTCTCAATAAAAGCTGACGGAGCAAACCGTTAGGTACTTGGCGACAGATTTTACAACTTGAGGAATGCGGCAGGTTCTAGATAATGTTTGTATTAAAAACCAAATAATTAAACCGATTTTGAGAACTTAGAAAAACATACAGTTGAATTAAGTAAGATAGGTACCTCCTTACCTCCCATTTGGAAGAAGGTAAAGGCAACTGATGGTCTAAAAAAACCAAACGCACCAACGGTTTTTAAGTAGGTTAAAAGTAGTTCAAAGATCTTATTTAAGCTCGGCACAGAATAAGCAAATAAACGTCTGAAGATAAGCTTTCTCCGAGCTGTAGGCTAGCGTAGTGCGAAGTCGTGTCCTAGACTTAACCTAGATTACTAGATATGCCTAGCTCTCTACGAGCTTGCTTCAGACGTAATCTTGCTATGATATATTGCTTGTATGTAGTAGGAGTATTATATAGTATATATAGGGGGTGCTTGTCTATTAAATCATTTGGTTCAAATGATTTAATAGACAACGTTTACAACGTTATTGGTCACTTGGTTTTTCACTGGTTATGATCTTATCTTGGTAAAAAGGAAATGGTCAATGTGAAGTGGTTTTCTTTAGTAAAATAATTGATAATTATTAATTTTAGTTTCATCATCTTGAACATGTTTGTTTTATTTTGTTTGTGTTTACATTAAAATCAATATTGTAAACGAGTATAACAAAATAGAATCAAGATAAAATAAATATTTAAAATAAAGGATGGTTTACATGATAAATATTTAAATTGAAATTGGATTTTCTCCCTTTTTAGTTATGATCGATTCAAATGCAAAAAAAAATAGAAATTATATATACCTTTATTACGACTATATTAGCACTTATAATATCTTTATTATACTATATAATAATAATACGGGACAACATCCAAACATAGGTGTTCAGGTCACAAACTAGGCAAAGCCTGTACTATGGTAACCTGATCACTGATATACACACTTATATACATAAATACACACTTATATATATTATGAACACCCAGACACAAGTCAAACAGACATGTTCATGCACACAAATGTTTGATCTGTCCAGGAATCGAACTCGGGACCAGCGCTGCAGAAGGCAGAGTTGCTACCAACTGCGCCAACCGGCCAGTCATACTTATAATTGATTAACCAATCAATTAACCAATATCTAAACATCACAATGGACAAACACCTCTACACAATAAAAAATTTATTGTTTTTCATATTGTAAGTTATTAACAATCATGTTGTTTTATTTACAGGTAACGCAGCTTTCTAATAATTGAAATGGCAGTTTTACTGCCTTACGAGAATGGGAGAAAGGTAAATTAAGTATTAGGTACAATAAAACTAAGGTAGTGGTAGCGTAGTCGGCAAACCCGTTGCTTTGCAAGCCTAAGGGCGCGGGATAAATTCCAGGCATGCACATTTGAGGTTTTCACTCAAGCGCATAATATTATAATCAATTACCAAATATTTTTTTTACTAACAACAATTTTAATTCCTTTTTTTTTTAGTTTTTTTTTCACTAAATAAATAATATATTCACAAATTAAACCAAAAAAAATACAACTTGCTTAAACGTTGAGTAAAAACATCGTTGTCGTAGAAACCTGCTTGTCAGAGAAGGTTAGCCTTCGGAGATAAGTGCAATCCAAAATTCGCAATTTGGCAAGCGTGATAGACTATGGCCTACAAGGCCTATTGTTTTCAAGTCTTTTGTTGATTCAATATCATTTGATTTTCATCAAACATAGTTAAGAACACTCCTGATTAATTAATCTTTCAAACAAAATCAACTAAGTTCATCAGTTCGGGAGCTACGTCACACACACACGCACACGCAATCAAAAACGCACACAGACACGTCAAAATTAAAAAGACTGTCACGATAATAGTATGTCCTATTTAACAAAGTCTCTCCGTCACTATTAAGGCGCCTAGTTTAAGAATTAAGTCTAATTACCTACTCGTCCATTGAGTGAGCGATCGTTGGTATGGCCTTAATTTTTAATTGTATGTTTGTCAGTCTGTCGCGGACACTCGTTAGAGATCAGTGGTCGGATAGTTCTCACGGATATTTTCTTAACTAATTTGTACAGGGTTATTATAGATATCAACCCATAGGGTCCCACTGCTGGATCTGGATCTCCCCTATGAAGTGGGTGTAGACCATAGTCCACCGAGCTGCACTGGCCCAATTGCGGGTTGGGGACTTCACTTATCTTTGAAAGTTATTAACCTCCGACAAGCAGGTTTCCTCACGATATGTTTCCTTCACCGATTAAGCATGCGGTAATCAATTCTAATATTCACATGATTGAAAAACTCGGAGGTGAGTGCCTGAACCTGGATTAGAACCCGCGCCCTTTCGCTTGTGAGACAACGGGTTTTACAGACTAGGCTACCACTAACTTATACAGGGTGTTTAATATCTTAATAAAATATAAGTAATAATCTAAAATCCGAACACCTGTGCATCACGGAACTACAAATGTACAAAATTTCATTCATTTTGGTTTATTAATATTAAATTGATAAAGGACGGACTTACCGAAAGGGTTTACTGTAGTACTGTGGAACCCTAAAATCTATTTACTATTTCTGAAAATAAAGCCTCCTTTATTTGATAAATTTAACATTCCCAAAAAACTACATCTCAAGAACCTAAAAACATTATAAGCAGTTTATTTACTTAGCGTTTTTAAGATTCGACACGTGACCAGAATACCGGTCTTTATCTGGCCCAATGTATAAGCATTGCCATTCAGCGTAGTAATGCGGCTAGCTACTGGGCACGCTGCCCTCTGGTGGTGAGTTGGTGCATTTGGATTAACTGTAGATCTTAAATGGTCTATAGGTAATCTTTCTGTTATATTTTTTTAGCTGTTGTAGTTAGAAATTTGGTTTTTGGTAAAAAAAGGCACCTGCCTATTAGCAATTTATTTAGTACCTACTAGCTGTGCCTGGCGGTTTCAGCCGCATAGTTACTACTTTTTTGAAGTCGGTTAAAATGTATCCTATGTCATTTCTCGGGGTCCAATCTAACTGTGTACCAAATTTCATCCAGATCGGTTTAGTTATGTCGTGAAAGTGAGACAGACAGTCAGACAGAGTTACTTTCGCATTTAATAACATTAGTTAGGTTTTTTTTTTACAAAAATTTTGTAAGAACAGGTAATTTTTATGATATAAATTCCCAACAGTCTACCGTGGCACGTAACGTGTTAAATTAATTCAATGTAATTACCGCATGACCGTTACACAGTACACTACGTGACGTGGATATTTTGCAAAGTATTCTAAAAGTAGGTTAACAGTTGACTTACACCTTGGAATGTAATTCACTGAGTGAGCAAAGCACTGACGTAATGACCGCCGAGGTGTAGAAAAAAAAAATGTGTCAGGAAATCTATGCAACCATTACCTTCCCCTGTCCTATACATATTTTTTTTCTCAAAGGTTTCCATCCTAAGGTTGCCTGGAAGAGATCGCAGGCCGCCACTTGTGGCACTACATGTAAATTAATAAGTATTTTTGTATTGTTATGTTTTGTGTGTCTACAGTAAAGCGTTGATCTATCTATCTATCTATCATCATCTTGACCTTATCCCACCACGTGGGGTCGGCACAGCATGTCTTCTTCCATTCTACTCCATCAGCAGTCACCTCTTCATTCACTCCTCTTTCACACATCCACATCTTCTTAGGTCGCCCCCTCCCAGCCCTTACATCTAGTCATTCTCATGGTCCTCTCTGTCACATCACTTTCGTCTCTACGCATTTTAATATAATTCTAAAACAACGATAAATACTTGATACATTTATGTTATACTAGCTGTGCCCCGCGGTTTCACCCGCGTAGTTCTACTAAAACAAACTAAAACTAACTTCGAACTACTTTTTTTGAAGTCGGTTAAAAATTATCCTATGTCCTTCTCCTGGTTCTAAGCTATCTCACCAACAATTTTCATCCAAATCGGTTCAGCCGTTCTTGAGTTATAAATAGTGTAACTAACACGACTTACTTTTATATATATAGATTTAATAATTTAAATTCGCCCTTTTTGGTAAGAATGCCTCTTCTCCCAATTTTAAGGTAATTTCAAAATCAGGTAACACTCGTAAAAAAATACATTAAAATTGATTAATTCTTGTTTTAGAAAATCGGTAGCAAAACACACGCAACACGGGCAAAGTCACGGATTAAATAAAGCTAGTTTGTTAGTTTGAAATACAATAGTCGCATAAGTATACTAAATGTAGATAGGTAGTAATGTCTGTGTACATTGCATTCCAACATGGTTCTCAGTAATATGACGACATCATTGTCTTGTGTGATTGAACGTTACTTGCACAAAGGACTTGTTTCATTTTCGGCCAGGACGGTGTACGTCTACCAAGAAATGCCTAAAGATATAATAATAATATGGGACAACATCCACACAAAGGTGTTCAGCTCCCAAACTAGGCAAAGCCTGTGCTGTGGCAACCTGAAGACTGATATACATACTTATATAAAGACAAGCCATACTTACTAAACTAACCTAATTTGACAGTTCTAAAATGTTCTCCTCTTATTTTGTTTTGATAAGTAAGAAAAGGATTTTCATATCCCAGGTCCAATGGCTTTATTAGACTAGATACAAATGTCAAAATTGACACATCAAAAACGCGCTAATCGTTTTTTGCGTGATTAACGTGAACATATTTTGATTCGAAATTAATTTTGTACACCGCGATATTTATCGAGTACACTGTCCTGGCCGGAGCTCCATACATTTTTGAAACAACTCATTTACTGGCTGTTTATTTCTATGAAGGCGTTTTTGGGTATATAATAAACATACATACTTAAATTAAAGTAATTAATCAAGTGCGTTTCGAGACACGCATATTGTAGGGTTCCGTAGGTAGCATGAAATTTGAACTAATTTTCATGCAATTGTCCAAGTTACGTTTATGTACATATCCGTTATTTTTTTCTTATTCGCTTAAAATAATATTCGCCTGTAGCTTTTTGAAAAGTTTTTCAGCCTATAATTAAATGTGTTAGATACAATACCGATATATATATATTTTGCCGATACATTGCCGATATATATATATATATACGACTTAGTTTATCTATATATATATATATATATATATAGATAACACATAAAAACTAAGTCGTGTTAACTAACTAACACTAAAAGAAAAAGTCGTGTTAGTTACACTATTTGTAACTCAAGAACGGCTGAACCGATTTAGCTGAAAATTGTTAGGGAGGTAGCTTAGAACCAGGAGAAGGACATGGGATACTTTTTAACCGACTTCATAAAAAGTAGTTCGATATTAGTTTTAGTTTGTTTTAGTAGAACTACGCGGGTGAAACCGCGGGGCACAGCTAGTAGTTTATAAATACAAGAAAGAGGGTAATTTGTCTCTTCCTTTTTTCTTTTCTTTATTTTACTTAGTTCATAATTATAAAAAAGTGTGACTTGACTTCACAAGACCTATTCGGCGAGACAATATATTTAAATGAGGTTATAAATTTATCCCTACTTCTAATGTACAGGGTTATAGGATAAGGGTGTACTATGCCGAAAGGGAGTCACTGTACCTACCCATCCTAAGGAACAACTTTCACTATGGGACAAACTCTGAATTCGAGAAAATGACTTATTACTTGATATATGACTTAAGTTGATTGATTAATAACTTGTAAACTTAAATTGATAAACTTGACGCTGGCAAATACACAAATAGTATTTTGCCATATGTCAAAAGGAAAAATAATAATTTGAAGTCTTCACAGTTGGTACCAATATCCCAATGTATGTATAAATCGGCCCCACTTCTATTTCTCCCTCCTAATATCATCGTAATGTCTTCCTGGTAACACACCGGAAGTCATTGATTTCTCCACGTCTGCACTCCCTGCTTCGTTATTTATTGTCTGTGGAGGCTCTTTAGTCTATGGATGTTGTGTTACGTCATTTCCGGTGAGTTTGTTACAGTGCTACTTATTCTGTGACTAAGTTTTGGGGTGGGGGGAAAATCGTTTGTTGAAAAATGAATATTAAGCTTGATAAGATCTTAGATACAATATGTTTTCTATTTGTACATATATATATATATATATATATATATATATATATATATATTTCTGGAGAATATATATATATAATATAGACCAAAGATATATATATCAAAGTAAGATATGACTGATTTTGTAGCGATGCTGGTCGAGTGGTTAGTGAGGTCGATTGCCATGCAAAAGCTACGAGGTTCGATCCCACGAACCATGCGAGAAGAGCCTGAGCTACCGGTGAAGGAAAACATCGTAAGGAAACCATAGAATGGTGGTAGGACGTTTCCTATCGCTCGCCTGGCTAGTTACCACCCTCAAGTTGTAAAAATCTGTCGCCAAGCATCTAACGGTGTGTACTAGCAGCCTTCCTTGAGAGCCAGTGTATATCAGACTAGGCATGCTCCATCTTGGACTAGTGTCGCTGACTTCCGTGGTCGTGCGAACTTGTGGTCAAATGCCTAGCTTTTCAGGATAAAGTAAAATTAAAAAGAAATTATTGACTGCCAGGTCACAATCGATACGCTTTCATACATTACTACTAGCTGTCATCCGCGGCGTTGCCCGCGATATAAAATGGAATATATAGAACTTTCAAACTATGTATCTCCATTTGACGCCTTTAGGGATTCCTTTTCAAATATGCTTTCTCGGTACACTACCCTACCCTACACTTTATAATGAATAGATAAACTCTCCAAATGTCATGTCTCCAGGTTCAGCAGTTTATGCTCTACGTTGATTCCTAGCCAATATCAGTCAGTCAAGACTTACTATTTTAGAAATACAGATAAAGTTAAAACTGAGATAGTGCGAACGAGAGGCCGTATGCATTCAATTCTAGGCCTTAATGGATTATATCCACTTTGTTCGCCTGGGTGTCACCCAGGTGCATTTAGTCTAAGGTGAATTGAGTACATTATAATTTCCACTTCTATCATACCAGGTGATATCAGGTAAGATAAAAGTGCAAATTAAAATATGCTATATGCTATTATTATGCCCTATAACCCAAAAAGTGGAATATGTCCTCAATACATCCGAATTTTTACATAATAAACTAGAAACAGTATTTACAATGCTGCCAATATCAGCAGGGGACAGTCAACACCCTACAAACAACGGATATGCGCTTCGAAGCGCAAAACGCTCCGCCGCACTCATCGCGCACCCCAACCTACTCTATTACCATATAGCCGAATAGAGGGCTATAAGCTCATTCAACAAGGCCCCTTGGCTACTGAAGAACTTTTGTGCGAATTTGGATTGTAATTCGGGTTTTTAACCGACTGTCTCTGAGCTGAACATCAATAATCATCACCCAATTTCGTGTTAGTTCACAGCTGGGCGTAGATCTCTATTTTTATTTGATGTCCCAATCAGAGGCAATCGTTCAATTATTGATAATAAGCTCTAGTTCGGTTTCATCGTCTAGTGTTGCGAGAAGTACGCCGGATGACGCCTCCTGCTGTCTGAGACTTGAGATATTGCAAGTACTGACTTTAGATATTGCAAGTAGACCTTAGGGTAGTTTTCTTTCAGCTTCCGAGGAGGCTTTCTTGTCGTTACAGATTTAGCTGAGTCATTTGGGTGGCGCAGTAGTCTTTTATGATAGCTTTTAGCACTCTTTCTGATTCCTCTTCATTGTCGGCACTTTTAAGTCTCTGAGCAGCTTTTATTTGAGACATACCAAAGTGCGTTGGTTATCATTCTTAAGACTTTAGATTGGAGCCGTTTTAAAATGTTTAGGTTGGTCTTTGATGCAGTGCCCCAGAGTTGGATTCAGTATGTCAACCAACACTGGTTTTAGGTTGGATTTGCAGATGAGAAGTTTACTTTCTGAACTCAGTTTTGATTGGTTTCCACCATCCATTGGTACTTTCAAGGCTCTATACTACGTTGTTGTCTTTTAGAAAATATATGTCTCTGTCATATAAGCCTTTTGTATGTAATTCAACCTAATATTTTTTTCTCAAATTTTGCAAAATTTTATTATACAATTAGTTCACCTTGATTGATAGACTAACACCTTAACCTTAAGAATTGTCACATCTTTCTGTTACACGTTGTATATCAGCAAATAATAATATGAGGGCGCCAACTATATAGACCAATTTAGATAAAATGTATTTAGTGTCTACTTGGGAAGTAAAACCTCTGAAAAAAAAAAAACAACGAATTGATAACCTCTTTATTTTTTCAAGTCGATTCACAAATAGACAGACACATACATCAAACGCAGCTCGTACTATTTAAAAACAGCCAAAATAAAAATCCACTCCCCAACTCAGCTAAGGGACGCTTTGTTCCAATAATCCAACCCTTCCCTTCGGGCTAATAAAACGAAACCCTTGTGGTTAATCCGATTTTTATTACGGCTACTTTATATTAGGCACTAGCTTTTGCCCGTAGCTTCGCCCGCGTTATGTTTGTTTTCCCGGGAACAAAAGCGTATGACAATCTCTAAACTTATGGACTAATTTTGTGCAAAAATCAAGTCGATCCGTCACTTGGTTGCTGAAGAGAAGAATGATAAACAAACCACCAACAAACACACTTTCGCATATATAATATGTGTGGGGATAGATGATGCACGTGGCTTTTGTTTGATACGGTTTTTACGAACTTTCTGATCTTTCCTCAGCCCCTGAGGCAACGTTTAATAAGGTAGGAAAATGATTTAGCTACGGAAAGTATTGTCCCTTGAGTCTGATCATAATTAATGGATACTTAGGAGTTTTATTCAATGTACTTGATATTATTTATTTAACTAATTTGTTTAAGTAAATGTTTCACCATCGCAGGTCCCCACCAGGATTGCTCCGGTGTAGGAAACGATGCCAAAGTATACACGAAAATGCTTGCATAATTTTTTATACAAATTGACTCGATTAGGGATCTAGACACTCTTGTTCTTAAGATAAGCATATTATAATTGCTTTGCTACCAAAACATCATGTAGGTCTTCAAACATACATACTTTTCACTATAGCTTTTCCATAAAGTATAAAAAGGAGAGGTCCAAAAATACATCCTTGCGGAACTCAAATTTCTTTGTAGCATCATTAAAGACCCACCAAATTAAAATTCCGGACCAAAGGGTCGTTTTAATGAAGGATTTATTTACTTACTAACTCTGATATTTAAAAGGAATTTCCTTATCGTTGATCGAGAAAATCTTGGCATTACAGCATTAAAAGCTTTAGATAATTTCGAAAAAATTTTTCTAGATCTTGGCAGGCCTATTAACTATTCTTAGACTGAAGTTGTAATTTTTAACGCATCATAGCTTTCAGCAATGTGGCAGTCACTTATAGTACTTATAGTGTACAAAAGAAATATAAGTACTTTCTCTTTCTTTTTTTATATTTGTAATAAAGAACTAATCTATCAAATTTTAACTAACTTCAATAAAGACTTAAATACTTACTTACTTTACTTACCTAGTTCTTAACTCGTCAGTATCTTTTTCCATGTTTTCTCATTTCTCAGTACCAATGAAAAAATCTTTTTTGTTTGACTTCTTAAGCGGTCCCATAATCAATTTAATTAAAATCGGTCCTGAGATTTGATTGCTTAATCGAAATAACTGAAAAAAATGCCTGCCACATTGAAGTCGCTTGTGACTAAAGCATTACTAGTATCAATATACGCTAGCTAGCCTTTGACTGCCACTCAATTAAAGTAACCAACCATTGTGGCTTAAGACGTAAAACGCTTTCTATAAAGAAACCGATTCAATTCAAACTCGCTTCTTCTATCTTCTTCATTACACCGTAAATATCTGGCTAGGCTCCCAGTGTAAAAGTAATATTTCTCCATAATGAAAGGCGTATCGTTAAACCCATTATAATAGGATTACCTCTACCTTGAGATGTGCCTTTTTTATTTCCACCAGCAAACGTTGTAATTTATTACAATGCTCTAATGACGTCGGTTACACCGGCTTGTAATGTTAACCTATAGCATCCCATTCAAGAGCCGATCTCAAGACCTCAGTATAGCTCTTCTTGACCGGGCCATATGGAAAGAGGATAGGAAGACCTTTGCTCAGCAATGGGACAGAATGGGATCGTAATACTACTCGTAGTAATAATAATCATATGAAGAGGGTGTTAAGTCATAACTTACTAAATTACAGGTGAGGGATTTCGCGTTCTTTGAAAATTTCTTCGACAATGGTTTTGTCGTGTTTCCTGAGCCATTTGTGAGAACGTGATAATTAATTGAAATATAACTATTCAGCAGTAGGTAGTTCAGAGTAGGTACTTGCAAAAATTTACAATAATATAGCGACTTTAAAAAAAAGGGGGGGTGGAGGGGGCATACCTATTGACCATTTTTTTCATAGTTATAACTCTTATTTAGGCTTGTGTTTAGCCTTACCAAATAATATAGAAATATGTCAATTGAGCAATTGGTCCTAAATTTTTGGAGAAAAAAAGCCACAGTCAATAATCTACAATATTTTTGTCTTTTAATTCGAGGAACCAGTCTAACAAGGTCCGTCAAGATAGGTAAAAAACTACGACCACTACTGACAGAGAAAAGAATAATTTACTAGACTCGAGAGACGCTTCGCTCGATGGGTCAATAAAGTAAACATTAGCTCTTTGTTACACTACTGTGTAACAGTCGGTCATATTGGCTTCACAACTCAATGAATCCTAATTTATATCAGCCGGGGAAACCGGGAGAAATTCCCCGGGAATGGGGAAAAATACGGAGAAAAATAACGGAAATGATTCCACTAACCGTTCGGGTTGGCTGACAGACAGTTCTGATGTAGAAATGAGATGTACGGGAGGAAAAGATTAATAATTATAAGAAAAAAAAAAATAAGTGAGGAAGTAAGATTATTATGGAAAAGATTAACTTGGTGCGTGTTTTTACCCGACTGCGAAAGAAGAGTTATTGTTTTTCAAGTGTATGTATGTATATTTGTTTGGCACGCCCTTGAGCCTAAACGTCTTGTCGTATTTTTATGTGAGTGGTGTCAATAGATTCGCCTTAGTCGTGAGAGTAACACTGGGTACATTAAATAAAATAAAAAATATCGATGATACACAGGTTTAACGATTTAGCAGTCGGGTTGTCGAACTCGGTTCTAACCACTGGTATCTGACGTGCCTAATGAAGTGCGAATGAATTAGGAATTAAAAAGTGTTAAGTGTAGTAAGTGACAAAGTTTCACTTTTTGGCTCCCGATGCAAGCACCACGGGGTGTTATGTGTGTATGTCGGTCTGAGGCATCGTACGCTCACGAACGGTTGAACCGACTTTGTTTTTTTTTTGTGCTGGCCATAAGAGCACCACGCTGCCGAAATCGCGGATTGAGACTGCACGTTATCCTTGAAAGCTAAGAAACCTTATCAGACAAGCAATTTTCCTCGCGATGTGTTCGTCGACAGTTGAAGCGAGTGGTAATTAACTTGTCAATGCTGTCTATCTCTCAAGTTCCCAACCCCGCAATTCGGCAAGCGTAGACAATGGCTTATACCGCCCTGCCTAGGATAGAGCCGTGCCAAGGAGTGGGATCATAGTTTGATACGATACTGTCAAAAAGCTTTCGAATAATGTTCGAACAATATTCGAATGTTATTCGAATCATCGGTTCATTTCTATAGGGGCAGTCTTTATTACACAATCTTATTCGGTTCGGTTACTTTCCTTCACTTCCTTTTATATACTTTATTAAATGTCTTCCTTGTGGAGTAAATTAAAAAATGGCGGTTGATTAATCTGGCACAGGAAGTGACAGATGGGTTGATATTCATTATCTAAAGTATTTTTACATTGAAAGAGAATATTATATATGAAAATACTTAAAATAAAGCTGATAGAAAGGAACCATGCATTTCTTATTAAATGTACCCTACATTTAATAGTATGAAATATAAATAAGAAAAAAATGCGTAACACACTCATAGCTCCCAACTAAGTCTTCTCCTGTGTCCTATCATGCAACATGTGAGTTAGAAACTTATTAAAAAATATATAAGAAATAAAACAATAAAATAAATAAGAAGCTCCCAACTTAGGTTTCTCCTCTGTCGAGTACATCATGCAACATTCACAAACACACCCAAACCCGAAGACAAAATACTTATGCAAACTCATCTTTCAACCACTCATTATTAAATCCTTGCACGCAATAAATTTAAAAGAGTCCTTAAAATTTGGTATGTAGCTAGAGTTTTTTACGATTTAGAGGAATATTACGATTATACATATCCTTTTAACCATTTATCTTTTAGACAAATATGTAGTCCACTTAAGCTGATCTTTATTTTGTAAGATAGGTACATTGCTATGTTACACTAGTTTTGTAAGTAGTTAATAAATTATTGTATGTCCGAAAGGACAATAACTTTTGAGACATGTTTACAACTTAAGACATTTGTACACTAAGTACCTTTACACAGTTATTGACAATTCTAATCCTGGAAACTAAGAAGACGTAATATCGATACGTCTAAAATCTGACTTTAGTAAAATCCTAAATGATATTACCATTTTATTTGTGTTCTTTAAACAATTCAACTTACTTTAACAGTGACACAAACTAGAAAATACTATTATAGGTACACAATGTAAAAGACATTCTTTTCCGCGCAACGTCCATTTACCAAGATGGCGTCTGGAATACAGCGGGCGATCCGAACCACGGAGTTAGCTTTGAGAACAGGAAATTAACTGCATAACTTGCTCTCTGCAGCACCAGACGGGGAACTATCTAGAATGGATGTAAAGCCAGCATTGTGAAAAATTGGTAATATACGGCCTACATATTTGTATTTGTTTTCTATTTTTGGCTTAATACGACTAGTGTATTCGCCAGTGTCAAGTATGATCTGTAAGATCTTATTTTTTATTTTTGTAATTGGTCACTCTGGGAATTAGGCCATTTAATAGTAAGATCTTTTTACATCTTAATAGTCTTATTTTTCTTCTCAAATAAATATAAATATATTTTATGTAGCGTCGTACTTTTTTTTAATTTATGGAATACAGCGGGCGATCTAAACCACGGAGTTAGTTTGAGAACAGGAAATTAACTGCATAGCTTGCTCTTTGCAACACCAAACGGGGAACTATCTAGAATGGATATAAAGCAAGCGTTGTGAAAATCTGGAAGTGTACAAGATATATTTGTATTCTGTTAGATGCGTATTTTTTTTCTTTACAAATATGGCGTCATCCAATTAGTATGTTAGCCGCTGTCAATGAAATTAAATCAAATCTGAAGACATAAAATCAGGAATCCCTTGATGTTTGAAGCGAAAGTAAGGATTCCTGATTGCAAGAAGCTATCTAAGAAACTTGACTCTCTATTTATGAGAGATGTCATTTTTATTAATTACTAGCTGACCCGCCGTACTTTACCCCCTAACAGTTATGTATGTTTATCGCCTTTTAAACCTTTCCTGAAGTACGACAATCATTTCAAGACTATAATCAGTTATATCGGTTCAGCCGTTCTCGAGTTTTAATGAAACAATCGGATATTTTTTTATATACATAATTTTTATTTTTTTCTGTCATAAGAACCTTCTCCGGACAATAACAAACACAACAAAAAAAAAGTGTAATCGGTCCAGCCGTTCACGCGGGATGGCGAGAGCGAGGGATATAGGGATTCATTTTTATGTATATAGAATATAGATAAGACTCATACAATTTGAACAGCAACACCTGACTTTAATTGAGCAAGTAATACTGTTCTCTGTGGTATTTCTAAAGAAATACCACAGAGAACAGTATTTGTTTTGTAAACAAAACAAATTAGTTGACCGATTTTGATAGTTTAAGGACCTGAAAAATATGCAACATTTCAAACAGAAAAAGAAACATTCGAAATCCAACCGAAAATCAAGATTCCGACCGATTCGTGCCTCTTCCTAAAAATAAACTATTCCTAATGTATAAAAATTAATATATTTATAATATGTGTAGAGATAATACATTTTACTTTTAACATATTTTTTATATTTTTTTTTTTTGTATAGGTCTAGATTGTACTCCTACTTGGTAAAATACAGAAGATATTAAAATTATTTCCAACTAACGTTTCCTATCGCTCGTCTGGCTAGCTACCACCCTCAAGTTGTAAAATCTTTCGCCAAGCACCTAATGGTGTGTTCCGGCAGTCTTCCTTGTGAGCCAGTGTATTCCAGACTAGGCATGCTCCATCTAAGGCTACAGTATCGCTGACTTCCGTGGTCGTGCGAACTTGTGGCCAAATGCCTATCTGTTTAGGATAAATAAAAAACTCCATTGATAAAGTCGGTTAAAAATGTGTACAAATCGTTTAACTTTTGAATTTTCAATCACACTACGCCACTATAGATAGCAGAGTTGAGTTTGTGCAGTATATATGAAATTTACTACAAACTCCCGGCGACACTGAGGTTATGCATAAAATTTCCCGACGTCCTGAGAGAATGTATTATAAGTATGCCTTTATGTCGCGCCTTTCGGAATATAAAGCTGGGAAAATTCCTAACAAAAGTTGAGATAGAATATATTTTGTTACTGGCAAGCAAACTTTTGAATTCTTGTTAGTTTAGGCGCAGGCTCTACTCGTAAACAACCATAGTGGTCTAATTTTGTGGACGAGAATAGTATTCAAAATATATCCAGCTAACTTTTTGACCGAGTTATTAAAAAAGGAGATAATGCATTCGACTGTATATTTGTCATGTTTTCTTACCTGATTTCTCGAAAACGGCTAAATTAGAAAAAATATTTTTAATAAATTTTTTAATCTTCTTTTTTGCTTTAGTAATACTAAAAAGTATTCGAGGAATTGAAAAAAAAAACTTTTTATTCTATTTACGAATTAGAAAATAATATTAAAATATTATTTTTCTCGTTAGCCATATAAATTCTATGAAAATCGTTCAGTAATTAATACATAAAAATACAATATACTTAATTAATCAAGGACAGATTCCCTTTTTTTAAGTTATTACAAAAGTTAGTGCTCGCGGAATGAACTAGTAAATATTCTGCGCGTACAAACATATTTAAATCGTGGTCACAATGGCTTATCCTTTAGGGTTGGCTCGTTTTGAAGTGAGATTTACGCTTCGTCGTGCGCTTACTTTATACAGGGTGGGTTTCATTTTAATAGATTATTAATCATGTAAATAAAAATAAGAGTTATAATGAAAATAATTTGATAGTCTGTTTATAACTATGGCATATCACATCGTCATAATAGCTTTATTTTTATTATTATTTTCTCATGATTTGTTTTTGAATTATATATACTTACTTAAATGCTTATATTTCAACACACTATTGTTTTTGTTAAGCTGATAGGAAAGCGAAAAAAAATAGCACGATGGGCATGATTAAAAAAATAATTGAGTTCAAAAACGTAAGAAATATTTTTTATGTCAGGATTTGCATGGTTTTTTGTAACACTAGCGCGCCTGGATAATAAAGCCCCCGGTAAGTTGCTGCCAGCTGCGAGAACTCACTATAGCTTCAAAATATAATTTATAGAGAAAAACGTCCGCTCGTGTCATCGACAAGGTTGCAGGTTCTAATTCCGCCAATCGTTATTGTTTTCATTTGCATAACGTCGCCTGTGAGCTCGAGCTGCCCGGTGTAAGTAGGTCCAATGGCAAGAGACCGAGCGGTTTGACTTTGGTTCTGTACTTGATCCGGGAATAAACTTGCATCAGCACTTTCGCCGCCACTCACCTGGGTCGTACCATCCACTCTTCAGCAGCTGCGGTGGAAGACGCTGCTTACAAAAACACACGAAGTACGCGACATTAGAGTCACAACACTTGTTTGTTCCTATTGCCGTGGAGACCATTTGTAGTTGGGGAGCTGAGGCGAAATCATTCATAAAAGAATTGGGCTATAGTTGAAATTGAATTGAAGAATTGGGAAAAAACTGCTGACTGCCGCTCCGGCTCGTATCTATCGTGCCATTGCGATTCAGCTTGGAAATGCAGTTTTTGCGCTAGGTACGGTCCGGGGTGGTTTATTTGAATAGTTATTTTTTTACGTATTTTTTTAAAGTAATATAGGGACTATATAGTTAAACAAAATAAAGTATTTGTTAAAGATGAGTCTTAAAAATAGTTAGGAAATATTGATAACTTCATAAGACACCCTGTATACAAAACGGGTGCTCCTAAAACCAAAACTGTCACAATAGTTGCGCAGATGTGAAGCTTTTTTTGGTCACTGATCTCGTTACATTTTTTCCTCTATATTTGGCTATGGATATATGTCAATGTAACTGTTTATTTTATACATTTGTTACGGTTAAGCGAGACAAATAGTAGAAGCTATATTTTTTATTTTGTAAAAAAAATATTTAAACACACGCTTATGAAAGTTTTGAATTTGAACCCACATCCGATCCCCTTAGGGGTTTAAATTCAAATTTCATGTATCTAGGTTCAGCGATGTATTCTCTACGTTAATTCCTAGCAAATTTCAGTCAGTCAAGACTTACTCTCTTATATTTATAGATTAAGATTATAATTAACAAATAAGTCAAACTAATATGAATAATTAAGTACCAAATTATTTTTCGCAAATATTTCTATTTTATTTTTATGTGGAAGACTTTGGGGGAGACCTTTGCCCAGGAGTGGGGCAATATAGGTTAAAAAAAAATTTTTTTGGATAACAAAGATTTGTAAACACACTAAAAGTAATAAACATTTCTCTCAGTACTTGTTAATCAACAAAAAAATAGAAGAAAAATTTACTACAATAAACCAATAAAGAATCTGCATAATAACTCAAAGAGACTCCCCTAGTTTAGTATCGACACTTCAAAGTAGGGTGACCACAATAGCCCTCGTTATGGAGATGCCTCGGGGTAACTAGGGTGACCACAATAAGGGTGACCAATTAGACAAATGTGGCGTTAATCTCTGGACAAATACGAGCTTTAAGGGTGGCGGTTGTTTGTTTTTTTTTTAGGATTATTTTATACTGGTTTAGACCGGTGCGTTTATTGACCGACTTGAAAAGATTCCAACGAATTGAGAACCTTCTCTTTTTTAGGAGTCAGTTGTAATAGGAAAAGGATCTCAGTTCGACTATTTTTTATGGGTTTCATGATTTCTCATCGAAGTCATAAAGAAATTGGGTTTTTTTTTGTTAAAGATATGATGCTACATAAATTTTATTGGCAAAATCAGCGACGTACTTTGCTTTGTAAATCAAACCTGAAATTTTAAAAATACTTTATACAAAAAAAAAAACGAAAAACACTTGGCTGTTTTTATTTTCATATTCACACATCTTAATTAATGCTGTGTTAGGCATGTTTAAATTAAATATTATTGAAATCGGCCTTTTAATAGCATCATACTAGTAAACATACATCTGCTTAAATGTATATAACTTGCAATGTGTAAAACATATCGCATTAAACTCTCAATGGCAAAGCCATGAATTCCTTATAGTCCATAGCAAATTCCATTACATTTTGGAAGACCCATTAATCCGAAAGAAAAATCGAAGAACCTATACAGGGTTTTTCACTAGGGGTGTACTAAGCCGAAAGAGCGTCACCATACCTACTCATCCTTATTAACAAATTTTACTATGGGATCAACATTGAATTCGAGCAAAAATTGCCAAACCCTAAAACAATTTGTTAACTTGGTCAGTTAAAATCCCCGCTAATTCTTAGGCATGCTCAACGGAAAATTTATACGAGAATTTTCTAAAATAGGGTTCCCGTCCTTTAATAATTATACAGACTAGTCATGTATGGTTGTCAAACCACACTCGTTATGGTGGCAGTGTGCAAATTAGCGACGCGTCACGAACAAATACCGCGGTATGTATCCTTGTTATTGGCAACCCTAGTGTGGAGCGTCGAGGTATTTAGGGTGACTAGAAGTTTAGAACTATTAGGACAAAATTAAATAATAAATGTACTTGATCTATAAATAAAAGCTTTTTTGCTGATTTTTTTTTAATGAAAAATACAAAGTTTTGTCAAGCTAACCTCTACGCGAGTACCAACCAGAAAAAAACAACTTACTCAATGAGAGACGAAAAAAATTGTCAGTTTTGTATTCTTTCTGTAGACGCCTCACTTTACGAAAAAGTGTGCGTGTTTTTTTTTATATATATTCCCATCTGGCCCAAAATCTGCCTCATCAATGGGGCAGAAGGGAATAATTTTCACTTATTTTTTATGGACAAGCTATTCCAAATTTCATTTACAAAAATACAACTCGACACATCGCAAAGTGATATTATCTAGGCTATTATTGTACTTTTACAACCTATAACGTCCCACTGTTGGCCGCGGATCTCCCCTATGAAGGGGGTGTAGACCATAGTCCACCACGCTGGCCAAACGCGAGTTGGGGAGTTCACTAATCTTCGAAAGCGATTAACTTTCTTCGATTAACATTTAACCATGACTGGTGGTAATCAATGATAATATGCACATGAGTGAAACATTCAGAGGTGCATGCCTGTACCTAGGATTGAACCCGCGCCCTTTCGCTTGTGAGCCAACGGGTTTACCGACTAGGCTACTACTAACTAATTTAACTACTTATAAAAGAACGAAAATATAAGATAAGATGAGACAACTCTTTATTAAAAACCAGCTTAAACATTATTTTAAAAAAAAGTTAAAACACGTGTGTCTAATTAAAGAGTAGAGTCTTTAGTTTGTATATTTTGTTAATATTTTTATTATTTATTTTTTTGTTTATATTTTGTTAATACATTAACATATTTAGACACAAAAAAATAGAAATAGAATAATATTTAAAATAATAAATATATATATATTGTATTACAAAAACTGTAGCGCCGGGAGGAGGCGACCTAAGAAGATGATGATGAGTTGCGTGAAAGGGGAGTGAATGAAGAGAAAGACATTCTGTGCCGACCCCACATAGTGGGATAAGGACAGGAAGATAATGATGATGATTACTAAAGCTGTAAAATTTATTGTAAATATACACAATACACTATTTAACGTTAGCCTTCCCACCGTCAGCCTGAAAAGATAGCACGCTTAACAATTTGATATTACAAAACACCACATTAAATATTAAACTTCCATTTGCAAAATGAAAATTCACAAATCACTATAGTATTGTGCACAATACGTTCGTTGTAATGGAGGTGTCAGGCTGGTAGATTTAAATCCTGAATGTTTTCGTAATTAATTGCGCTTCGGCCGGCATTCGGATTTCACTATGGAATTTTACGCGAAATGGTATTTATAAATGTATAGATTAGACAAATTTTTGTCGTAAACTAGTAATTCTACAAATTGTTAACCTTCGTACACAATATTGTGTTTCGTTTATTAATTCAATTATTTGATTTGCGACTTTTAAACAAGTGGTTAGAAGCGAGTCCAAAATAACCCGACTGCTAAATCGTTAAACATGTGTATCATACTTAATTTCTTTTTTTTTAAATATTGATGTACCCAGTGTCACTCTCTCGACTACGACGAATCTATTGACACCTCTCGCATGAAAATACGTCAAGCCGTTTAAGCTCTGGGACGTATCAAAGAAATATACACAAATATATCCTTAAGTACACGAAAAACATAACCCTCCTTCTTTCAAAGTCGTGTAAAAAGACAAATAGCTACAGTTGCTATAGCTCTTTCCCGATAACCATAAACTAGGTATTTTCAAGTCGTGATTGAATCAAATCATAAAGATACAAGATGAAAATAGCCGACTATCGTATCCCTCCCGCTAATTTAAAAAAACTCATTCAATATTACATAAAATGAGCAAAACAAAATTTGCAAAAGCGCAAAGTTTTTGAAAAATTTATTTCGTATCTGGCAATAAAAACTTTGGAAATAAATAACTAGTTTGGCGATTTACCCTGGCCACCCTAATGCCTTTAGGGAGGTACCTATACATTATTTATGCTACTTGTGCTATTGTATTTTACAATATATCGTAAGGGTGCATTTCTATTGCGCATTTTGTCATTCACTCATTGAACGAATGAAGGATGCGTTTGATAATAATATTCGTTCAATAGTTCAATGTTTATTATTATTGACTTGATAAAGACATTGTTGATAATATTTAGGTCATCAATCATTTATTTAAAAAGATATACTTAAAATTACGTCATTAAAATTAAAAATCTGGGAAAAAAATTGTGTTTGTGTGCCAAAGTCCCAAGAATGCTGGCAGCATTCCCGCGTGGACTTGCCACTGAAATCCTTGGGTCATAGTTTTTTCTTTTTTTGGTTTAACTTCGTTTTTAAGGGTAATAAGTTGAAATGGGATCATAATATTCATCCTAAGAAACTACTTTCATAATAAGAAGTTCGTCAAAAAGTTCGTCGAGAAAATGTAAGAGACTCTGATTTTTGAAAACTCAGACTCGGAACCTTTTTGCTGTACTTTTTTTTAATTTGTTTTGCGCGTGCCATTGTATTTTCACGTCATATTGTTAAAACCTTATGTTAAAAATAAGTGAAAAACTAAAATTAGTGATTCATTTTTTTTATTTTTCGTATATAGTCATTTCCTCGCTTAGGTGGGATGAAAAGTTACGTGTTGCACTCGAGTGCAAAGATTTTTCACCTTGTGTTATTTTAATTCCCTCGCTAACGCTCAGGATTCTAATTTATTAATAACTCGCTGCGCTCGTGATTCAATTTTAGAATCCTTCGCTTGCTCGGTCATCAAAAGTGAGCACGCGGTAAAAAGGCAACTTTTCACTCTTGTATAACAAATAACTATTAATTTGTATGTATTACTTATGCTATGACAAATCTAAATTGATTGAGTTTCTTTAAGTATTTCAAAAAACATGTATGTGTAACAGATCACCGAAGTTAAGCAACGTTCAGCACAGTCAAATTGAAGATGGGTGACCATGTAGTAGCATTTACCAGCTCAATAAATCAGATTATTGCATTCATACTATACTTACATAAGCAATTATGCAAAATTTTAGCTCATGTTTTTTTTAATCAATTGGCTAAAATATTGGTGAATCAGAACCTCCCCCCTTTAGGAAGTTGGTTAATTACGTTTATCGTATATTATACCCTTGCATTTCCTAACTATAACACATAGAAACTTCTTATTTTCCACGCTGAAATGAATTCTTTAATTGAGTCAATTAATGACGTAAATCTGCAAAGTACTTATGCCCTCATATACCATTAATTTATATTCACGGAAATAAGATACTCGTAGATAGATACCATAAAATCTAATTTGCAAAAGATACGTAATGGTAATAAAATATGTAAAAGCTACCCTCAAAATACCACAAGTGGGTAGTAAACCAATATATGCGGTACTTCATAATAAATTCATCCCTTCGAGCGATTGATAGGGGTGCCGCTAATAAATTGTGAACCCGAAACTTTTTATTTAAAAATATTCTTTACTAAAATTTGGTTATTTATCTAAAGATCTAGCAATACAATCTATAGTCTATGCTAATATCTTTAAAAAGAAAGATTTGTATGGTTGTATTTTTGTGCGTAGCGAATAAACTCAAAAACTACTGAAGTGATTTTCAAAATTATTTCGCTGTTAGAAAGCCACGTTATCACCGAGTAACATACGCTATAAACAATTTGAGAACCGCGTTTAACACCGCGGAGCGCTGTTAGTTTTCAATAAAAAACTGTAAGTGGAAAAATAAATCAGCATTGTTTTTTTTATCCTACACAGCTAGGCATTTGACCATAAGTTTGCACGAGCACGGAAGTCAGCGATACTGTAGCCCTAGATGGAGCATGCCTCGTCTGAAATACACTAGCTCTCAAGGAAGGCTGCAGGAAAACTTCGTTAAGTACTTGGCGACAGATTTTACAACTTGAGGGTGGTAGCTACACAGGCGAGCGATAGGAAACGCCCTACCACCATGTTCCCCACGCTGTTTTAATTCACCGGTAGCTCAGGCTCTTTTAATTTTTCGTAAGATCGAACCTCGTACCTTTTGCACGGCAATCGACCCCACCAACCACTCGACCATCATCGCTACAAAACCCTGTGAACCCTGTACAGCCTCCCTAATTGCTAATCGACCCGCCCTGTATATATCGCACTCAATAAAATCACACGCGCCGGACAGACCGACCCACCGACACTCGGTGTAGGGATAAACCATACACAAATGATATAGACTACGTCACTTGGTAATACAATCTATAAATACTTGTAGGTATGCGACCTCGCAACTACCATATTTTTTTTTTCGGCTTAAAACATTTCAAGATTATGTAAGATATTACAATGTATGTGAATATAATTGTATATGTGTCATTAAGAGTACGTTTATTTCTTTATTGTAAAATACACCACGTCCTAATACATTATTTTTGTCAATAATCTCCATCCAAATGTTGCCTGGAAAAATTGTTTTCAGCGATAAGGCCGCTACATGTAATATCATATTTATTTGTTTTTATGTTTTGTGTGTCTACAATAAAGCGTTCATCTATCTATCTATCTATCAAGCTCTAACTCCAAGTCTCTAAACTTACTTACCTGACTTTGACTGGATCACGACGACAAATTGCTTGACTCGAATCGACTTTACAATTTAATTATTTTAAACTTTATTACAAACGCAAAGAATTTGAAAACTGGGACAGTAAGTACAAAGAGTGTGGTGGTTTTAGTTTTGAAATAAATACACACACAAGGAAGCCATATTTTTTTGCGGACGCGGGAAAAACTCACACCGAGTACTTGTATAATTCAGGTTAGATGTTGTAAAGTACAACTTGCGTAGTCTTTGTCCAAGTCTGTGCAACTCTAATAAAGAGGGAGCCACGGGCGTTCGTTATTAGCCTCTTTGGTACAATTTATGAGGTTTCGCGCGGCTTTTTTTTTCTTGTTATACTGTTGGAAAATAGGAAATTGAAATGTCATGGCGGGTCTTATGTTATTACGTTTTAGACTTATTTTTGTGTACGACCTTTTTAAAACCATTGATAAGATTATACGTGCGATAAAAGTATAAATTTTTACTTGTTATTTTACTTGTTTTATCTGACTTGAAACAATTAAGGGGTGTTTAAAATGATATTTGTAAAATAAAATAATTCGGATATAATGCAGAAAAAAATATATAATATAAAACAATATCTGAAATAGAAATATAATTATGATGTAATAATTAGTAATCTGTATTATAATTTTTAATTTATTCATTTATTTATTCATTTATTTATTCTTGTTGCAGGTAAACGTGCGTTAAAAACGAAGAGCTACAGAAACTGGTATAGTAAAAGTAATATGAAAAAATTAAAACGGTATTTTTTTTCAAACATTCATAGTTTTTCAAATATATTATTAAAAAATGACGTGAACTGAAACGGAATGAACACGAAAACCAAATTCAGTTGCAATTTTTTTGATAACACAAAACAAACGGCTAGATCGATATTAATAAATTCATATTGTGAACCACCTGTAAAGTATTATTTATCTATCAAATAAAAAACTAATATTTCGTCGATCCATACTAAAATAAAAATCGTTTAACTAACCTGAACTTTAAAAAATTTGTCCTTTTTTGAAGACTGTCGAATGGAAAAAGAAAAAAAAAGAAAAGAAAGAATTTATTTGTACCAAAAAAGAACTAGCAGTGACAGAGTTAAAAAAAATGTAAGTTTCTTGGCACAAACCGGCCTTTCTGGCAAAATGGTGTCTTTTTTGTGAAGATGGTTGTAAATAAAAAGGTGTCCATAGTATGATTAGGACGCAATCCGACGTCCTCCCTTCGGACGTTTATTGTTACAAATTGTTTCGGACTCCATTGTTGTAGTGGTCGCGTTGTAATTGCGGCTAGTTAGGGTTGTACAGCATTATTATTATTTTTCAGTTTTCTAACATTTTAATTAAATGTATGTATGATAAAACTAAGAGATGTAGATTTCTTATCACTCAGTAACTAAAAAAACATAACTTTAACAATCATATACCAAGTAAAATTGAAAATTTTGAAAACTTTCGCCATTTTGTAGTGTCGGCCATGTTGGACCGATTGTCATCAAACATAGCTAAGAACACTCCCAACTTTTCAAACAAAAAAAAACAACATGCGTTCGGGAGCTACGATGCCACATACAGACACACGCACACACACACATGTCTAATCGTTATTAAAAAAAGTCGTGTATTAAAAAAGAAACACTAATGGAACATACTCATATGGCTGCTGTTAAAAAATTTAAAGCTGAGAGTATCAAAATTAAGTAAAACAGTTCTAAATAACAACTTCCCAAAAGCTTCTGAAGCTTTAATTTTTTTTACAAACTATTTTAAAACATTTCCTACATCCATGGAAGAGATCGTGAGGAAACATGCTTTCGGGTCGGATCAATATCGTAGTCACTATTTTTAAAGTATCTTTAAAAATTAACCAGGAATAATTAAAGTAAAAAAAATAATCAATGACGTTAAGTGTGTTAAGAAAAAAATCATAATATAATCTTAATACAATGTGTTTTTTTTTTCATTATTTAATAATAATGTGTGTTTTTTATATACTCGTAAAAATCTAAACATGAAATACTCAACTGATTTTGCCACAATTTTGTTTTCTTCTTCATTTCCATACGAGCCCTGCCAAGTGCCAACCCTGACTTTGAAAATTAGGGTTGGCACATAATAAAAACAAATTGTCCAAAACTGGTTATGATTCATCCCCTCGGGACGAGGGTCTAAAGCTACCCACTTCGATACTGAGTGGATTGCTTTAATGATTATTGTTATATTGTAAATGGAAATGATATTCGGGATGTATTTTGTGGTGTGGCAACCCTAGAGACTGTTTATATGTATATGTACTAGTAGCTGTCTTGCGACGTTACTCACGATATAAAATGGAATAAGTAATAAGATGGTGTATACAAAATATTTTGTGTTTTTCCGCCTCGTCTTGATGTCAGCGTGAGAAATCGAAAAATATTTTTGTTTTTATGGTGTGGTTTCTCCTCACCACCGCCACACCTCACCTTATTATTTCTCTTTCTCTCAGTATACGACTTCCTCGACACTTTGTATATACCATCTTATTATAAATGGATTTCCGCAAAGTAACGCCTGACTCCATCAATGGAATAAGTATAAAAAAGTTTCTAGCTTTGAATCCTCGTTTGACTTCCTAGGGATTGAATATTCAAAGATCATTTCTTAGTACACTCCTGTATAATGAATACATCAGTTCAGGGGTTCATGCTCTGCGTTGAGCGAATATCAGTCAGACTGACTGACCTACTTCTTTATATATCTAGAAGATTGTGTCAACAAACGACCGTTCTAAAATAGAAATATTTTTACAAAAACAGCGATTGTCTTCCTTTGGGCAAGCGCTTATAATACACCACTAGACCTAGGCTAGACCGATTTTGATAATCATACCGAATGAACTGAAGAATAAAACTGCAGACCTTCTGGGAGTAATCGCATCACAAATATTTAAAATCCTTCTTCTTCCCTACGTTCATTTCAGTAACTTTCTAAAATAGGTTTAATAAATTAGTGAAAGCTGTTCGTAATGATAAGTATAATGACCCCCTTTCGGCTTAGTACACTCCTAACCGATAACCCTGTATATAAATACATGACAGAGCAAACAATAATGATCATTGCTAATAACAACTTGTGTTTATTCTGTGGTAAAGACAATTTGCGTCAAGTGTGCCGTAGAACTCGGAAATCTTTGGAGTCGAGTTGTTGATATAGAAATCGAGCTGGGCTCTTCGATGTTGCCCCGAGATCTCTATTTTTTTATAGTCTATGTTACTCAGTAACAACGTAGCCTTCTAACGGCGAAAGAATTTTTGAAAGATGTTTTTGAATTTTTCGTGATATACAAAAATACAAATATACAAAAATAAAAATTTCTTTACGCTGGCCTCTGGTGGTGGGTTGAGCATTTGTATTATCTGTAGATCTTAAATGGTCTATAGGTACATAATCTTGCTGCATTTTTTTTGTTGTTATACTTACTCTTTTTGTTTTTGGTAATGAAGGAATCTTTTCTCTTTATTATATTAGTTTAGATCAATCTTGCAGTTTTGTTTAGGTTTTCATGTGTACCTGATTGTTGGAAAGGCCCAATTATAGTTTCGCTCACAATCGAATCGTCGCGAGATTTGCCATTGTTGTGGACACAAACAACTTATTTCAGCCATGAAGAAGTTCATTGAATGTGACTCATCAGGGATGAAATGAGTCGTTGAAACTATAGTTGGACCATTCCAACAATCAGGTACACATGAAAACCTATATTGATAAACAATGAATCAAACACTTGTTCGTTTTCGAAATATTATTCTTTTGGAGGTCAAAAATATGACACTAAGAAAAACAACCACCTCCTTTCCAAAGAATGATAGTGGGTAAAAAAATTGGAATCTTTTTCATAAATGGAGTCGAAAATGGAGACGGTGAAAGTGGAATGAATTCCTATTCGTCGGAATCTTCTCTATGTAATTCGTATGCTCCCAGTTTAAATATGTTTTATTAATCGACGCCTGAACCGATTTCAAACAATCTTTTTTTTATTCTTAAGTAGCCTCATTGAAAGTTATAAATGCGATAAACTGTGGAGTAGAAACAAAAAACTGTTTTTCTACATCATGGTAGGTGTCGCTAATAGTAAAATCACTGAGAATACATTTTAAAACGACACGAGAACCTCGATTTTTATAATATTTATGATTTATGACCAAAGAGGAAATATGAGCAAAACGTTTTTAGTATTCCATGTAAGTGAACGCTTTTAATGTATTTCATGCGAAGACACTCCATGCATTGCTATGTGCTTGTAGAGTCAACATCAGTTTGATTAGTATGAAGTCACACGACCGTTTTTTCATTAATTTACTTCACTTACATGACTTCATAGTTATATATCATGTATTCGTATAATGCTGTGCTGTGTTTGTAACCAACAAACAACAAGTTTGAAGCGCCTTCAAAATGACCCTAATGAAACTTTTGACCACTTTATCTTAAGGGCGCTCCTACGAAATGTTGAAGATCTATTGTTGAAGCACATGATATTTTTGAGTTGGTTTGTATTCAATCGGTCGGTTCGGGAGGTATGATGCCACACGCACACACCCACACGCACACACCCACACGCACAAACGCACACACCCACACGCACACACCCACCCACACGCACACACCCATACACCCACACGCACACACCCACACGCCCACACGCACACACGCACACGCACACACTCACACACAAACACGCACACACGCACACACGCACACACTCACACACCCACACGCACATACCCACGCACACACACGCACACACACGCACACACACTCACACGCACACATGGGCACGTTAAATTTACAACACCCCACTGTTTATGCGTCGGGGGTTAACAAAAATCAATCAAACGACTTACTACTATAGATGAAAACCACTGCAGTTTATTCCAATATCAGCTCAGAAACATGTTGCAAAAAGGTTTAATAACACAGAGTATTTAGCCTCAGGCAAGTCCCGGCTCTAGCGCTGTGACTCTCAAACTTTTACAATATCGTCCACTGGCATTTTACGCAAGATTTAAACTAGAGTTACTTCCGCAACTTCGTCCCTGGTTATACTAACTTGCTTTGCACAGGTGGATACTTTTTGTAATAAATACTGCCTATGTTACTCAGTGATCATGTAGCTTTCTAACTCCAAAAGAATTATTAAAATCGATTCAGTAGTTTTTATGTTTATTCGTTACATACAAAAAAACAATTTTTTCCTCTTTGCAATATTTGTGTAGAAGTGTAGATGGTACATGTCTATAGTGGTCTACTGGCATCTAACACAGTCTCTTAAAAATCCAAAAAATATATGACAACTAAAAAATTCTTACACCTCAAACACCATATTTCAACAAGGTTGATTTGGAACTACGACGTACGCGAGCACATAATTTTAGGAGAGATACAAACACGCAAACTTATAGGCGAAATACAGAATACCGATCCACACATGATTCACGTTAAAAACTGCATTATAATGTGGGGTACATAAAAACTGTCACAGAACTTTGACAACCTCTGGTTTTAGCCTTCTGCGGGTCTATGTGGGAGGCAATAAACCTGACTTTACTTCACTGTGGACTACTAATGAGATGAGATGGGTGAACTTTAAAATGTGACGTCATGCTTAACTAAAATAACTTGTGGGTATAATTTAGACGGTCACTTAATATAATTTGTGGTTCCTAAAATGGGTAACGGTCACCAAATTATGATACTCCGAATTTTGGGCAACAAGTTCTCAGTAGGTACAGGTTTTTTTTTTATGACAAACCGAATACTTTCGGCAGCAAAGTCCGCAGTAGGTTCAGTTTTTTTTATGACATTCTGAATACTTTCGGCAACAAGGTCCGTTTTAGGAAACGTAATTTAGTGACCATTTATTCATTTTGGTAACCGTTTAGAATTTAGTTGGTAGTAAAATAGGTTTTTTTTGGGCGGTGCTTAAACACGAGCCTTAACTCGTTCGCTTAGTTGGACTAGACTCCAATTCCAAGTTCACTTTAATTGGATCACATAAAGAATATCCAGTGTTTTCCCGCTTTGTTTTGATATCATGCTCACTTTCGAGCGAGCGCTTGAAGAGTCAACGTCTCCTGAGGATGCCTTGTGTTAAGGCGAAACGTGTCGAGGAAGTCAGATACGGAGATAAAGAGAAATAGTAAGGTGAGGTGTGGAAGTGGTGAGGAGCAAACACACCATAAAAACTAAAATATTTTTCTATTCCTCACGCTGACATCAAAACAAAGCAGGAAAATACTAGATATTCTTTATATAGCTATGGATTTCCGCAAAGTAACGACTGACTCCATTGTCACGTCATATTTCGAAAAGCTCATTGCTGATTGTAAACCGTTTTTAATAACGTAGGAAATTCGATGTCAATTCCATAAGATGTGTTTCTTTTTTTGTTTGTACCGCGATTTCAACCAATAATTATCAATCAAAATTTTTAATTTTTAAGGTTGTGTATATACCTAAAAGGTAAAAACCCTGTTATGGAAAATGGATAAAGTAAATTTCCAATTTAAGTCGGCGACAGACATTTTTAAGTTTTTACTAATTCCCAGTAGTTTCATTTGACTAGCTAGAAACTGATACTTAGTAACTTTATTTTGTAATAAGATGGTATATAAATAATATTTAGTGTTTTCCCCGCTGTTGTCTTGATGTCAGCGTGAGAAATCAAAATGGATTTCCGCAAAGTAACGCCTGTCTCCATCAATTATCTAATTATATTTTTTTATTATTTATTTCCGATGCAGTTATTTTCCTAGAAAGGCAACCCCCCCCCCTCCCCTTAGAAGGGGGTGTAGGCATTACTCCACCACACTAGCCAAATAAGTTGGGGACTCCAGATCGAAAGCTATTAACCATTTTGTTGGCAGTGTAAAAATTCATTTTATGCGACCTTCTTTTATACTTAGGCTACATCAAAAATGCATTGAAAAGTTTATCTATAAACTTTGCTAAAGTAGGTAAAGTTACTGCGGTTTTTAACGTGATCGATATAGGAAAGTTAGTAAAGTGTATCCTTAAAGTAGATAAAAGCAGTGTTGTGTTCCAACCGACGTCAAAAAAGAGAAATTTCTGTATTCCTCGAAATCTTTTTTATGTATGTGATTTTTTAGAGACGCTTTAGAAATATTTTTATTATTTAAAATATATATAGATAATTGTCATAAAATAAATTTTCATTTCATTCTCATTGCACATTGTATCAAAATTGATCACGTGTTTTTTTTATTAATTAAAACTACTTATAAGTTTTATAGGCGCCTGCCGAGTTGTAGTCTGTTGACACTTGTTTGAATATTTATTTTAGTTTTCTTTTCAGATTATCTAGAATTCTATATTTAAAAAAATTAAAATGCTATAATATTAAAGCATACCAATGCTTTAATTTTATAGCATTTTAAATTATTCCAGCATAGTTTCAGTGAGTCGTCTTCCAAAATAGCATCAGGTTCTTAATTCATCTAAAGTAGCAATGTTCATATATGAACATTGCAAAATTAATATAATACGTTATGTTTTTTTTATTAATATTAATAGTTAAGTATAGCAGGCATGCATCTCCAAGCATATTTGTACATCTTCGAATCTGGGTGTCTTTGTGAGTGTTGCATGGCATTACCAACACAGAAGAAATCCTAGTGGACAGATATGAGTGTGAAAAAAAAAATAGATTATGTTAAACACTTAAATAAAAAACTATTGCTAAAATATTAGTTTAGTTAACACGTTTTTATTGTATACTAGCTGTCTTCGAACTTCGTACAGCCTTATATTTATGTATGTTTCTTATTGTTTAAACCTTCCCTGAACCTTCACAAGCATTTCAAAACCAAAATCAGCTAAAACGGCCCAGTTTTATAGTTTTTTTTATTTGCGAGACTTTATTAAATTCTACTCACATTAATGTAAATTATTTTAGAAGTATTATTATAAGATCAATTAATCGATACTACATAAACTTATTTCAACTTTGTAATTAAGTAAGTGAATTGTAAAGTTTTTGACATAGGTACAATTGAAATTTACTAAATTAAGTATTGTGTGAAATATTGTAATGTGACTTGCCTAGTATAACAAAGGTGGTTATAAGGCCAATAAATAATTTCATTTCATTTTACGATCAGCGATTGTTTTTAATATATAAGAAAATTCGGATTGGAAAAACATAAATTTATCTTGTATGTTCAGTTAAACATAGTTAAATATTATCTTAATATATATAAATCTCGTGTCACAATGTTTGTCCTCAATGGACTCCTAAACCACTTAACCGATTATAATAAAATTCGCACACCATGTGCAGTTCGATCCAACTTGAGAGATAGGATAGTTTAAATCTCAAATTAAAGTCGCAATTTAACTCCAAATGATTCTAACAGATGTCGATACCTTTCGACTGGGTTGAGTAAGTAATCAATAGATGGCGCTGCTATGGTAAATCTACGAACGTGTCATATAAGCTACATTTTAACAGCATAATTACCACGTGTTGTTGACGCTATAAAATAGCCACAGCAACGCGTGGCCGGGTCAGCTAGTCAGTAAATATAATTTTATTATTTTAGATATTTAACTTTATATATTTTATATACAGTTAAACAATTAAATTTCTATGTCATATCTTCTCCAGTTTTTTACTTGCCAATAAGAAATCGCATCGTTTAGTCTGGCGCCCACCATGTGTAACATTGGTTTTCATTCGTTTGATGGTAGTTGAACAAACATTCAGTATTGTTTCACATCACGGTTCCGTCCCGTAGATTTCTAAATGGTAGGTATTCAACGTGGATTCCGAAGAGATATATCGCAAAGCCAGGGCCGGCGTAAGGCAGTGTGGCTCCGGGTCCTCTACTTTAATCAACCGCGCATGACTTTATTATTAGAAGGTGTATTAGCAACAGTTTATAGCATAATCGTTCAAAAATTTCATCACTTTCTGTCTAAAATATATATAATTTTGTTCAAGATACAGTTTAGAACTGGTATACTGGCAACAAAAAGAAATGTTATAATATTATTATATTGTTAATTTAGTAATTGAGTATTTTAGATTTAAAAATGTATTTATTGAAACAAAAGCTTGAAGAACAGAAATTAAAACACTAACTTAACTAAATCTACTTACAACTTAAAAGTAAAAATGATTTACTGACTTGTAATGTGTAAAAGCTTTTAGTTGGCATTGCCTTAAATTAGGTAACTTACAGCACTGACCATCTCTTACTCTATGGACTGTCTTTAACAACTGTATAAGTACTATCGATAAGCGTTTTTTTAACTGTGACCTAGATAAAACCTTTTAAACAACTTCAATTGGACCCTATTAATGATGACAAACATTACACACTATATATACATACATACATAAAAAGTATAAATACGTAAATATTCACTTTAAGAAATGAAACGGCATTTTGAAAATGAAAAATTAAACGCTGCTTTTATTTTTCTTCAACGTAATATCTTCGATAATCAACGGATAGAAAAAACAACTGAAATCTGCATTATGGCCTCAGATTAACTGAGACACGCAACGACCTCTAGCAACGAAATAATGATTTAAATATTGGCGTACAGTTAAGAATAGAGGTATCGTTTATCTAATCTAAATGACTGTAATCTGTGATCACGATTTTTCGGCGCCCTATAAACGAGTAATATAGAACGGGGCGGGAATGCGACGGTAACAGTTGCCCCTGCTGACGCCCTTGCCGTCGCACATCCGCCCCGTTCTTACATCTCGTGCCGTCTCTGGATCGTACGAAAGCCATGCGAGTAACGGACGTGCTTTTAACCCGGGACGGGAAATGTCCAGGGCATTGTTTGCACGGTGCGATATATGCGGGGAATCAGCGATGCGACAATACTAGTAACATTGATATGTTTGCCTTGTCTTTACTTAGAACTCAATTTGCTACATAATGATAATGATAATGATAATTTTATTTCGTAAATATAACAATATTACACGTCAGTATCTTTATGAATAGATCGTATGTAGATACGTCTACACGAATACAAATAATAATTACATAGTAAATTATCAATACAACATAAAGTCCTCAAATTCAATAATAATAAAATTCATAATTTATACATTTTGTACAAGTTTGGGATGAATTCCTCGACAGTATAAGGCGCCATATCCGTCATAAATGTTTTAAGTTTACATTTAAACGCTTCTAGTGATTTCGAGTTGCGTATTATTTCCGGTAGATGATTATACATCGCTACACCACAAATTCTCGCGCATTTTCTGGACTTTGCTAATCGATATTTGATCCCAATGAGTTTATCCTCGTATCTTGTGCACAGATCGCCCTCCCGCACGTCATGCCAAGTATGAAAGGTGTCTAAATTTTTGTACATATATACACATACATGATAAATATATAGTGCTGGCAGCGTTAGTAATTTTAGTTTTTTAAATAACTCCTTTGCTGGTGTATTTGGTTCGACGCGCGCCACTACTCGAACAGCTCGCTTCTGCATAACAAATGCTCGGTGCCACTCAGCGGAGCATCCCCATAAGTCCACACCGTACGACAATAGAGACTGGATGGTCGCGTAGTAGCAGTCGCGAACCGCTTGCTGCGAGAGGATACGTGAGACCTGATCCAAGGCGAAGCACGCGCGACCCAGTTTGTCACACAGAGAGTCGAGGTGGGAGACCCAGGTGAAAGATCTATCTAGTTGAAAACCAACCATCGTGAATCCATCCACCTGTCGCAATGTCTCTCCTTCCATTTCGACAGAAAGTTCAGGATAGCGTCTTCCTGACAGATTAAAATGCAGAACATTTGTTTTTTTGGGATTCAGAGCTAAACCATTTGCTCTAAACCATGTTGCAAGTTGGCTCGCTACACGGTTCAGCTTCAGCGCAAGCGATGACACACTTGTGGCAGTCACAATAGCCGCCACATCGTCCGCGTACATGAGCAGCTGAGCATCCGGCACGCATTCTGGAAGGTCGTTCATAAGGAGACTGAATGTGAGATTTGATACACACGATCCCTGCGCCACACCTATCTTGAGCTCTAGAGGGTCGGATTTTATCTCACCCGATACTCCCGCTACAACCGTCTGCTCTCTGGCATTCATAAAGTCCTTCATCAACGCGAGCGCGGGTCCTCTAACACCGTAGTGGTCAAGCTTCATTTCTATGAGGTCATGGTTGCAGACGTCAAAAGCTCGAGACAGGTCGCAACTAATGACTGCGACCTGTTGCGATACCTCCCGTGCCCTCATCACTTGCCACACTAACTCACGCGCCAGATCCGCGGTTGAGCGTCCCGCACGGTAGGCATACTGCTTGTCAGATAAAGCGCCCGTGCTGATGAAAAACTTCTGTAGTCTATTACATATACCCGTTTCTAAAACTTTGGCCGTTGCTGGTATGATGGTAATTGGCCTGTAATCAGAGCATTTTTCTTTTTTGCCCTTTATAAATAGGTGAGACTTTTACCTTTTTTAGCGGCTTCGGAAAGGAACACAAGTTGAGCAAGGTATTGTAGAAGTCATACAACGGGCGAATCATCTCTTCTGTACCGGCACGAATAAGAAAACAAGACAACCCATACACATCTTTCGTATTCTTAGGTGTAGTCTGCATTATGATTTTCTTAATCTCTTGGGGTGTGAATGGGACCAGTCTCATTGAACATAGCACGGCGGGCGACAACTAGTCAGTAGGCGCAGAGCTTTTGTTATGTTAGCATCGGGGGCCTTCGCTAGCTTGGCGGCATTAGCGAAACGTTGGTTGAAATGATTCACTATCTCCAAACTAGAACTAAATGAAGGCCCATTGTCTTGCTTAACGTCTCCGGTGTAATCAGTTCTACATTTTAAATGAGGCTTGGTACGTTCTCTCACGATTTGCCAAATTTCTTTGGCTTTTATACCACTCTTTTCTATTCTACGCGAGTAAAATGCGGCACATTCCCTGGCAAGAGCTGTGTCAAATGCTTTTGAGTACTTTTCGGCAAAGGAACTCAGATTTTCATCTAATGGGAAAGTTCGCCGCAGCCGATGGAGCTCTTTAAGGAAATCTTTCATTGCTATTAGGTCGTCATTGATCCAGGTTCTGTCATCTTTCTTTTTGGGAAACGATTTGATAGGAAAGCTTAGTTCTACTGCGTTTGTCATAATAGCTATAAAGGCTGCAGCATACGCATTTCCATCGCACTGGTGTTTCCTCCTAACTTCATCCCAGTCGGTAGCTTCAAGCCTGCTTCGAAAACTAGCTAGGTTGTTAGCAGTATATTGCCTTTTCATTACTCGGACAGGTTTATTTTGAGTATTGTGCTTTTTAATACACTGCACGTCGACTCGTTGACCATAGTGGTCACTTACAGGAGCAATTATCTTTTTCACGCTTAAACGGCTCTCCTCAATGTTACTTAAACAGTTATCAAGGGTGGAACTCCTGGTCAGACAAACTCTAGTAGCAAAGTCCGCATGCGCGACAAAGTCGTGAGTGCATAAAATATCATTAAATTTACGAGACGACGCAGAGTTCACAGCCATATCAACATTAAAATCCCCTACTATTACAATATCTAGTGGTTAAGTAAGTAAAAAGTATTTATAGAGGATTTAAAAAAGGATGAAGTTCTAAATATTTGTAACCGACTGTTTAAACGATTTTTAATTCGTTGATTTCTTAGCGGCGTTTGCATCAATAAATATTTTCCATATCTGTCCAGACTTCTCTAAAGAATCACCTAACAGACATAATAAAATATATAAAAAATAAAATGTTCGAATAGAGTTCGAGTTTAGAATATTCGATATTAATTAAGGTGTAAGTGTTGTTTAAGTGTAGAATTAGAATTTCCGAGTTAGAATTTGTAGTAAAAATTCTAGTGAGGAGCTAGGAGAATTATATTTTTTCGGGAATGCCATGCAACATTCCCAAACTCACACATCCACATCCAAAGAAGATGTCTACACTCATTATCCGAACGCCTGCCCCGGAAAGTAATCAAACCTGGAACCGCTAGCTCTTAAAGCAAGTATGGTAACCACTAAACCAAGGCGGTTGTCAAAAGATTACGACAACACCTTCATCTTCAGTCGATTAAAAACCAATATTATTGCCAATGTTCAACGATGGTCGGCACTTTGGAGTTATTACACACACACTCACACAGGAAATACAGGATAAATGACACAATTAATGAATGACCATTCATTCAAAGAAAGGATGGATTTTCGACGCAGGAGAAATCCCAGTGGGGAGCTATATTCGTGTGAAACCTTTTTATTTATTATAATAACCTACTTGATCACAGTCTAACCAATGAATCTGTCCATTCCAGGTCAAGTAGTAGACATCACACCACGCGAGGCGGTCAGACGAGCTGGCGACCAGCTGCAAGTTCTGTGCAAGGTGCCATACGAGATCGATTCATGTCGGTGAGTGAGAAAACAAGCAAAAATACTATAATTAAATTATTGCATACCATGGATACTGAGCCTTCACACTAACAATGCCGGCACACTTCTTTAGATGACCCCTACCTTTTTTTTTGCTCGCCTGGCTAGCTAGCAACATCAAGTTGTAAAATCTGTCGCCAAGCACCTAACGATGTGTTCCGGCAGCCTTCATTGAGAGCCAGTGTATTTTAGACTAGGCATGCTACATGCTAGGGCTACAGTATCGCTGACTTCCGCGGTCGTGCGAACTTGTGGTCAAATGACTAGCTGTGTAGGATAAAAAAAAGATACCACCAGCTTTGGGCTGCTGCCGGGTCATGTAGGATTGCACCCACTAAAATCCCCTTGGTGGCCTGTCCCTTTGCTTGACGAGGACTCCGGGATCTCAAACTAAACCCACCAGAGCCCTAATGCACTTAGCATCTGCATGTCCTGGGAAACATCAATCTGCCAACTTTTGAAAGAATAAGACAAAATTCTGTCCAAAAAATGATTGTTGCAACGAAACCGATGCACACTTCATACGTAATACCTTCCTATATATAGTTCTATCGTAGCGTTCATTTTGTCTTAAAACGTATGCATTATTATTCCAGATTGACAATAGGTGGAACTCCTTACCGACTGAAGCCGGGAGACTCCGATGGTGACGTGGTTTACTTCGGACAGGGGCTACAGGTGAGATTTAACATACATTTCATTCTAAAAGGATATACTCTTATGTTAGGATAAAAGTGTCGTAATAAGGTTCCCAGACACAGGGTGCAGAAGGAGCATTAATTAATTACACGAATCGATTTGGTAATTTAAAAAAAGCGGCAACTAGATCAATAAAGTTTCAGAGATAATCCAAATACTACAATACAGCATACTAATACATTAGAAGGCCTACTAACGTTCCGTACCGTTGGCGAAGACAATATCGCATAAATCAAGAACTCCGATAAGTTTGTAAAATAATGTGAGATCCCGGTCCCCACAGCCTTAATTGAATACACTTATATATATAAGTAGCTAATTGTTATTTTTATGAATGATATTATTATATATACTCTTGTACGGTGTATTCATTACTATTTTTTATTTAAATTTCCCATATCTGTTTTGCACCACCGTCTATGCTAAATTTTATTGTTATGTTCCATTCCTATAAAGGTTATCTGGAAGAGATCGCTTTTTAGCGATAAGACCGCCTTTTGTTCCATGTTATTTGTTTTTATTCTTTTTGTGTTGTATTTTTGTGGTGACAATAAAGAATTATTGTATTGTATTGTATTGCCTTCAAATCTCGACTCCAAATAACCTAGCTCAAATATGTATGTTACGGTGTATATACCTAGCCTTGCTCTGCAAGACATATTTGGACAAAAAACAAGTAAGATATAAGGCCATACCAGGGGCTCAGTTACTGAGGAAACTCCAGGCCCTCTAACTAGACACTAAGGCCATTTCGCCTTAACGAATACATAAAATAATATACTGATTATTAAAATATTTATCTATTTTGATTCCAGCACGGCGAATGTGGCGCCCTTATAAAGAACATCCGAGAGGAGTGGAATGGCAACGTGACGTGCATACTGCCCCCTCAGTCCGGCCCTGTGGAAATACAAGCTACTATGCGACTATTAGTAGCCAGTAAGTAACTTATGCTTATTATGCTGAATTAACATTTCAAATTTAATTCGGCATAATTCTCGTACAAAACGATGACGATGTCGTCATTAATTATATGTACTCGTATTTTTGTTATAGGTACTTTTATACGAGCTTTGTACGAGAATAACATTTTGCGAAACATTGCTGAGTTTTTCAAAAATATCTAAAAACTTATTCTGGGTAAAATAAAAAAGGGATATGTTATTTTTGCTTGATCTTTCCTTTATGGTAATAAAAATGGGGGAGTCAATAAATTTGAAATGTTGTCAATTGAAGTCGGCTTCTGACAAACACAATATAACATAGAAGTTTATCTGTTAAATTCTAGTCTATTTTTATTGTTTATGTTATTGTGTGATAGACGAAATATATTATGAATTCGTTAATTCATTCAAAATTCAAAAGCGGAACTAGGTACTTACGCCATTTTGAAAACGTGATTTTGCAGAACTTTTCGATTATGGAACCATCGCTACATTCTACAGAAAAAAGTCTTACTTTTTATGCAGTTTCGAATTTTGCAAAAAATGTTTCTACAGTGGGTTTACCTTTATTAGTATACTAACACCCTTAAATATTGTCACACCTTTCTGTTACTAGTCGTATATAATTTTTTTATAACGAATTATATTTCTTCTATTTCAGAACAACCAAAACAGCCCGTGCTTCTAACGCCGCCGCAACCTGCGTTCAGAGAAGGAGATATCTTCATGGCGCAGTGCATCGCTTCTGACGGGAGACCCGCGGCCAAGTTAAGCTGGCTTCTAGGTAGCTATCATACATACTTTATTATTAATAAATCGACTTCATAAAGAAGAAGGTTCTAAATCGGGATCTTCTTTTTTATTTTAATGCAAGTAGAAAAAATATATAAACCCTCGCTTGTAAAGCTCCTATAGGTAATTTGGCACTTGGCACACATAAGGTCAAATTGCAATCCTAATTTACCGAATTCAAAAAAAAAAGTTGTCAATTCGTCGGAATCTTTTTGGTTTCCCCCGATTTCTTAGAGTACCTAGCCTGAACCGATTCTATTTTGAACGAAAATTATATTTTTGTTCCAGTTGTTTCCGTGTAATTTTTATCGAAATAGGTCAAGTAGTTTGTTTATTATTCGATTTAACTGAAAAGTTAATTTACATCGCACGAACTTGTGTGCGTGCGTGACGTCACCTGCCGGCACCAACGGAAGACCAGCGCTGGTTGTATACAACCAGCATTATGTTGAGTTGGAGTCGGTTTGCGACAATATTAATTATGTACAATAATTCAAATGGTTGCTTATGTTTTCTGGAACGATAAATTTTCTTTCTTTCTTCATTAAAATGAAAACTTTGTTTCATTTTTTACATTTTGTTATAATGTTTGTATTTGTCCAGATGACGAAGCTCTCCTGTCCGGCATCCACGAGCCAAACATCACCTCGGAGTATGGAAGCGATCTGCAGACAATCAGCCAGAACATATCCCGGACCCTCAGCGCTGATGATGGAGGAAGGTGGGTCCTACCTTGCAAATATTCCTTCATTTTATAGGACCTTCGAAAGATTTTAGCAGTCATCGATGTCATTCCTTATCACGTATCTTTTTTTTATTTTCTACGGTGGGCGCAGTTGGTAGCAACCCTGGCTTCTGCGCTGCTGGCCTCGGGTTCGATCCCCGGACAGGTCAAACATTTGTGTGCATGAACATGTCTGTTTGACCTTTGTCTGCGTGTTTATTATGTATATATATCGGTGATGTATATCAGTGATCAGGTTACCATAGCACAGGCTTTGCCTAGTTTGGAACCAGAAGACCTTTGTGTGGATGTTGTCCCATATTATTATTCTTTATCACACACACGTACCTGATCTTTGATCTTATAGCACGTTTACATTGTCCATGGGCTATTTTGCTCACAAATGTGACTTTTGTAGGAGTCATTGGCGCTCTATTTTCTAACACTAATTCTTATTTAAAAAAACCATTGTAAAAGGCAGTGTAATATTTTTTTGTTTTTCTTTTTTCCAGCGTCTATTATAAATGTATTTTCAATTTATAAATTAATCAAGTTATAAAGTCAAATATCAAGTAATAAGTCATCGTGTTCAAGTTAAAGTCACATTATGTACTCTAGTAAAGTGGTGGAGACTTTAACAGGGTGTTGTACGGAGATTTCCCGCTAACACGAAAAACACGTTATTCCGTCTTTATATCTCTTGTACACACTTGTGCACATAAATCTACAAGGCATAAATATATGAATATGATAGCATAAATATAAGAATCATTACTTTTGCAATAATTTTAGAAACGAAGAGGCCATTTTTTAGCGAACGCTGGGAATCTACCGGAACCATATTTATTACTCATATATATACAATCCCCCACAGTTTTATACGACCTTTGTAAGAGTCAATGGGGTCGAGCTCCTAATACGTTATCTTCGAGTTTAGATCACTTTGGCACCCTGCTCTTTCGTCACAGCATGTCTTCTTCTTCCATTTACCTCTATCAGCCGTTATCTCTTCATCCACTCCTCTTTCCCACAAATCCCTCTTTACACAACTCATGCACGTGTCCTTAGGTCGTCTCTTCCCTGCACTACAGCTTACCATCATTCTCATTAACCTCTTCATCACGGTCATGGATATCTTCTCTGAGCATAACTCTAGTTTCACTCTTCTGCACTCTTTCTCAAATATTGTAAATGTATGATTGTTATAATTTCAGAACATTAGTGTGCCGAGTGGAGCATGAGGCTCTTCCTTCGCCCTACGACCTCAAGAGGCAGCTGGTTGTACACTGTAAGTGGTATTTTATTTAGAAAACTAACGCGTTCGATTCATATTGTTTATAAAACGTGTTTTTACGTGCTCCTGACTGTTGGAAAGATCCAACTATAGTTTCGTTCACATTCGGTGAACTTCATCAGGGATGAAATGATGGCACATCTCGTCTTGGTGTTTGTGAGTGTGTCTGTCTCTGGCATAGCTCCCGAACGGATGAAACAATTTTAATTTCGTTTATTTTGTTTCAAAGGTTAATTAGTGGCGAGTGTTCTTAGCTATGTTTGATAAAAATCGGTCAAAGATGGCGGATGCCACAAAATAACAGATTAGGTATGCATTTTTTCACAACTCCATATACAGGTATGAAATGAATCGGCTTGACTAGAATACACTATGATTAATTTCAAATCTGAGATGGCCGCTACCATAGTGGCCATGACACCAATCCCACTGACTCAACTAAAAGTTACTAAAATTATACACCCTTTTCTCCCTTTTATCAACAGAAAGACAGGAGACAATTTTAGAACAGCAAATTAGGTTAGTTTAGTAAGTTTGCTCTGACAGGTTTTTAAATTTTACTTGTTAGTATTGTTTTCTGTTGCGTTTCAACAAATTTCTGTTTGTATGTCTATTTCTGACAAATTTCTTTCCCGTCACAGACCCACCCAAACGCCAGGAGGCCGGCCCAATCACGATCTTTGGTCTCAAGTTGAACGAGCCAGGCAGACTGAACGTATCAATCAGGTCGAACCCCCCACCCCGAGCTGAATGGACCACGGGGGAGCACCGACTGGTGGCCCCGCAGAGCTCTGATGATGGACTCATGGCGGCACCGCAGCCCTACCACTTGGTAAGAGTAAACATTTTTTTTATAGAAATCCTTTTTATATATTCAGTAAATATACGTCGATGCAGCTTGTCGAATCATCGTTCTTGTGTAACGAACAACCATTACAAAATATTACATATACCAAATTTAAGAAATAAATCACAATGTAAATATATAATATAATAAATATATGTTATGAAAACTATAACAGTACTTAAATAAGTTTTAAGTTTGATTTTTTTAAGTAATTAATAATTCAAATGTAACAAGACTTGCTTAAACGTTATTTAAAGGCCAATAAATGTTTCTTATTCCTATTCTAATCTTTAGCAAAGAAAACATCATTTTGTAACACAATACGGGTTTTTATGTGTAGGTACCTGATTGTTGTAAAGGTCCAACTATAGTATCGTTCACATTCGGTGAACTTCATCAGGGATGAAAGGTGTCGTTCGTGTCCACAACGATGGCAGTGGCACGTTACCAACAAACAGGTGCGCGTAAAAACTCGTACTGTAATACAAAAGTAATCAAATACGTGTTTTTCTAAATAAAACAGAAAAAGTTCACATGGTAAGGTAGAAAGAGGCAGATCATTTGATAAGCTAGAAACAGGCATATCGTTGACTGGTGGCTCCGCAGAGCTCTGATAATGGACTTATGGCTACACTGCAGACCAACCACTTGTTACGACAAATATTTAGCAAAGAACTAGGCCACTTGGAAACCAAGAAAGAGACAAACTTTTTAAAATCTATTAAGAAATAGGCCATTTGATAAGCTACACTGAATCAACCTATTTCATAAGCTAGAAATAAACAGATTATTTGGTAAACTAGAAACAGGTGGACTATTTGATAAGCTAGAATGAGATGTATTATTTAAGTACAACTTCTTTCTTCCAGAAATAGGCACGGAGACTTTTAGGTAGGTTAATATAATATGTGAAGGAAGTAACCAAAAGGGAAATAAATCTATCAATACCATGGAAGGTCGAGCGCAGCTGTAGGCTTCGCATATATCAGCTTTGAGACAGCATCGTAATGTCGAGTTGATAAGTGTGTTGCCACACATTAAAATCCGTGATACTTTAAACAAAGTTATAAATTATCTAGATATATACTCTACAAATTACTTAAACTTACCCTCTTCCTTTTAGGGCGGCGGCTACTACAACGTGACTCTGATCCTCTCCCGAGTGACCAAAGAAGAAGTGGACCGAACTTACTACCTCCGAGTCAGCAACGACCTCGGCACTGAAGAGATACCAGTACGAATCAGCACCATGGACGAGCCTGCAGGTAAATTATAAACTTAGTTTTTTTTTCTTCTGATATATGGCACCATACGATTTATATATTTGCCAGCGTCAAGTTTATCAATTTTCAAGTTATTAATCAATCAAGTTAAATCAAATATCTAGTAATAAATCATTATGGTCAAGGTAAAGTCACATCATGTACCCTCATAAAGCGGTGGAAACTTTACCAGGGTTTCTATGCAGATTTGCCGCGAAAACGAAAACCACGTTATTTCGCCATTATATCGCTTGCCCACACATGTACACATAAACAAGACATTAATGGTTAATAATCCACCAATATTAAATATTAAAACTTACAGAATCACTTGTTTTGCAATAAATACATAGACAGAGACGCCATTTTTTCAGCGCACGCGGGAAAACTAACCTAGACTCTTAGTTACCTCAAGATGGCGGAGTTTTAAAGATGCAACTCGTAAAGTGCCATACCTTGGTCTTCGACCTCACAAATTTTTTAAAGTTTCTGCGCGATTATCTTATTTCTTTTGCTATGTAAGAACTTATGAAGTTTTAGAAAACGTTTGATAAAAGATGAATGTTATCGGTAAAGCCGTTCTCAAGTTATATAGCGTGACAGGAGACATAGGGGTTTATTTTTATATACTCGTATAAAGCTACGATGCGGACTACGATGTGGCACGCTCGCCTAGAAGAACAGATTCACTCTCGATAATTATTGAAAATTTTAAAAGACCGAGATTTATTTAGACCGATTATAGCTATCGGCACACCCTAGCTGTTCGCACAAAAAAGCCGACACAATGCGTCAACGTAAAGCGTTTTCGCAAAGCTACAACTGTTCCAGCCTTATTAATACGAGTAAATGAGTCGTAATATTAACCATTGTTTACCTTGTTTTAGCGTGTGACGCATTGGATATAACAAGACAAAATTCGATTAAAAAGATAGTAATAAGGCAATTTAAGGAAAGTCTGTACCAGCAGTCGGCAGAAACGAGTACATTGACCTTTCTTAATGCCCTAAACAAGTGGAAACAACTGATATGCCTTTAACTGGCCTATTTCCTCGTATCTTTCTCCATATAGCAATACCATATTTTTCTCCATATTCCCGTACCAATGACAGCGTCAAATGCCGAAAACAATACGTAAATGTACGTAAACGTAAATGTATTGTCATTTTTCATAATATAAACATAATACCTAGTGTCAATAACCTAATTTCTGACGGCTCCTGGGAGATACTATAGTAGTAAATATATAAAATACTAGCATTTACCTAAAAAATAGCCTACGGTACACTTCGAACCTCGACTATCTCTGTAGAAAAAAACTAGTTTATCCGTCAGTCGGTTACAAAGGAGAAGACGAACAAACAAACGTACTTTGGCATATTTATAATATGTTAAATAAGTTTATATGAATGAACCAATATTTAAATAATTCTGCCTTAAATTAACAATATTAAACCTGTATATTTTCAACAGCGCGCAAACCAAAATCGTCGTTTTTGGTAATCGATATCTACGGTAAGACATTGGAATGGATTTGACTGCTTTACCGTTTTTGATAAGATTTGTGATTGGTGTAGTAACAGCTAGATGAACTGTGAACCTGGCAGGCATTACGCGGAGATTTCGAGAATAAGTACCCATGTAGATAAATATATGGAAATTTTATCTTTACTCTTCTGCTGGAGTTTTTGCTAAGTTTCCATGCATTTTTCTAAGGAACACTTCTTGTTAGCTTCTGCGTAAAAACCATGCTAGGGTTTATGTATATAAAAATAGTATTATGAGTAGGTAAATATATAGAAAATGATACTTTATACAGTTGAACTATGTTTTTATTTTGGGACTACCCATTATTCATATAATTAGTTCAACTGTGCTTGGTTAGTATCTGAATGCGTAGTGTAAGAGGCTGTTAGATTGTTTAAGGTCAAAATATATTTAAAATTCCTCACCTGTTAGTTAGTACATATAAAAAAATAATAATTTTCAAGTTACGATTCTCAGCATGAAAATTTATTAAACTTTAGTCCATCTTCTAAGCATGTCATATAATATTATTTAAGACAATACAATTTCAAAATATTTTATATTTAATTAAGAATGCGCATGACATGAGAAATTTTGCCATCAAGCATGAATTTATGAACGTTTTTTTTTTTATATTTTTGTATCTTGGCATTGTACCTACATTTTTGCATTTCAAATTTGAATAAAATTAGTTCTTGATCCTGTTAACCTTTTTCGACGTCTATTTTACAACTCTCATCTACGTTTTTTATCTCATATTGAAGCTTTTAAGATGATACAGTTTTAAAATCTCTTTTTTCACTTAAAATAGTTCATTTTTATTGTTTTATTGCGGTTTTTAGAAATGTAAACTAATTAGGTAATCTTTATTTATCTAATTTAATAAAAATCATTTATAATACAAGCAATTCAACAAAAAAGAAAATTCTTGAAAAATGTTTTACCCGGCTGCACAAAAAGAAAAGTAGATACTTAATGTTGTTCAAGTAAATATATTTGTAAATTTGTATGGATACTAACTCTTTGTATCCTTCTGAAGCCTTAACCAGTAGACCGATTTTGATGTACCTACTATATAATTATGTCATTGGATTTGTCTTTATCTCGAGAAGTCTATTTGTATTAAGCTGACGTCAGTAGCATATGATTATTCAAGAATTTGACGAATTAATAATATGAAAAATTAAGCTTTTGACATGTATGGAATACGATCAAACAATTATTTGACGATTGTCTGCGTAATCCTCTATTTCAATTGTTATATTGGAGTCGGGTCATTTTGAAGTGGTTAGAAGTAGGTATTTGTTTGCATTTTTCTTTTTTATATTTTAATATTCTGTCATTGCTAATACTTTTAGGCGTGGAATTGGAAACTGGCGCCATCGTGGGAATAGTGATCGCAGTTCTTCTGCTTCTCATATTGGTGTCGCTCGGCGTGTTTGCTTTCGCCACCGATAGATGGTGCTTTGCCGGTAAGTTTTAACTCCTAACTTACGGTAGTGGAAGATCGTGGCGGTATTGTTGGATTTTTGTTGATTTAGTCTTAGTTGGGGTAAAAAAAATCAGGTTAGTAGTATAACCATAAAAATACACAACAAAAAGTAACTGTGCACGGTATATAAGTACCTATTATAAGTTTTAAGAGTGCTGTTAACTCCGAATAATTAAAGGAATTTCTTTTACACATAGTCTAACAATCTTGAAAACTTTTCAATTATCACATTATTTACATACCTACCTAACGCAATTTATAAAAAAGTATGAGGTTACTCTAGAGAAGTGTATGGTTGTGATCAATCTCTTAGTAAATATTATTGCATTTTTATTTCGAATACCTACTTTCTTTTGTTCTTAAAAGTGCAGCTGTACATTAACATGACTTTTTTTAAATTAAAGTTGTGTGTATGTTTTTTCATTTCATTTTTTTTTACTTGACATCATTTTATATTTGCAAAGTGACGGTAATTGGAAAGCTATTTCGAGATAATGTAATGAAGAGTTCATAATAAAAATACCAGATTTTTATATCCGCTCTCTTTCGAGTTATTTACAAAAAACTTATGAAATAATTCTCGTAAGACCGTCTGATGCCACCAATAATAAATATTATTGTATCTGTCATCTGTAAACCATACCAAATCAAAGAACAAAAGTACAGATAATTAATGACATATTTTTTACGGCCTTTTGACGAGAATAACATTATGCTGGACTTTTTTTTTAAATCTCTAAAAACGTTAACATTTAAAATAAATTAAAACTATAGGAGTACGTAATTTTTCATTTGTCTTTCCAATATCGAATTAAAATTGCGGGGGTCAAAAATTTTAAATGTTGTCAATTGTTATTTACTACTACCTTGCAAAAATCCAACAACGCGGAATTGATTTGTCTTGTATTGTCCTCGGTTTTAGAAAATAATACCTATTTATTAATTATTATTATTATTATGGTTTATGTCCCCAGTAATTATAGTACATTTTCAAAACTTATTTATTTTTTACCGCCACAATTTTTGTATAAATAAATGAGTTTTGTAATTATTGATTTTGATTAATAATTTACCCATTTTGCATTATGACCTTTATTTTTCATGCTTTTGAATCGCTTTAAAACCCTTTTTTACATTTTAGGCATGCCAAGTCCTTTTCATTAAAAAAATAATAATCTATAAACTTTCTGACAGGGCGACGTGCTCGGCGATAGGTAAATTTATAATAATGATTATACAAAAAAACACTTGTCACTTTTTCGTGAGGCTTTCACTCGCCACACGCCTGGTTTACAGATAAAAAAAACTACAGATTTTGGTAGAAAAACTGTATGGCCGTAGCTTTTAAAAAATGTGCAATTTTCGTGTTCTTATTTAACTGTTATGTGCTTAGAATGTGTAGTATGTAACTAGAAATAAGATTTTTAATAATATAGCCGCATAGCAATGTCTGAGCGATCAATATTTGAAATTGTTTTACGACAAAAATGCATGTTTTTTTCCTAACTTTCTGCAAAAAGAAATGTTTCGCATGTTTTTAAGTGTTTATAAACAAATTTCAATCGAGCATGGCTGCGATTATATTTTAATTATATTAAACAATCTTTTGCATGTTTTCAACTCCTTCTATTGATATATTTTTATCTATGGTTGATATAGTTTGATAAAAAAAAAATATGTCCGGCCTCTTTTTATGTTTTTTTAAAATATTAAACATAGTACCTAGGTATAACTTTTTCTTAGAATATATTTCCCAATAATGCGACTATAGTTTTTTGGGAGTGGTTTTGGTGGTGGTTGGTGTTCACTGATTTTTTTTTTCACCCTGTCTGCACTGATTTAATGCTGTCACTGTTCAAATTTAGAAATATCTTAGGACATACTTATAATTTTTTTATTGGTCGATAAATATAATTAATGGGTACTTTAATAAAAAAATACCAAAAATATTAGAAGAATATATTAAAAAATTAATACTAATTCTACCACAAAAATACCATAAAGACAAGTTAGAGTGGATTGCTCTAACTTGTAATAGTAAATACAGGGGTGTAGAAATGGAAAGAAAACTACAACCTCGCTTATTTTATGACTAAATCATTATGGGAACTACTGACCTATAAATCTTATGTAGGTCCAAAGATGTGTCGCTTTGTTTCATTTATGTATTCATTTTTTTATGGCACAATTACAACAAATTTAAATCCAAGTCACTTGTCTTGTAAGTTGACAATGAAAATATTATAGTCTGTGTAACCTTTTGAACGTCAAAGTCACTTTGACAAGTGCTAGTGAGCCCTGTGTGCCAAGAGGGTCTTTTATTGACGAATATCTTAAAATGGTGTGACTTGGCGTTCAGGGCACGGATGCAGTTTTGTCGTAACAATTAAAAGGTTTTAGTTTATCGGTGCTATTAACTCACTGTTTGCTAACCACTGCTTTAGGCTCTTATCAAACTAAATATAAGTAGGTACATAATTGAAACTGAAGTTTGACATTGACAGATTGACATTTTTGACGGATCCATTGCGCATTTCATGATAATTAATAGAGCAATAAATATCACAACATGCATTATTATGTTATATTATGTGTTTATAAACCGGTGCACAATAAAAACCTAATTGATATGATAAAATTCGGAAAAACATTTTCTTGGTCATTATATTATCAATTTATGCAAAAAAACTAATCTCTCCGAAATTCTTTGGCTACTGGAAAATTATAGAAATTAAACTCGACATTTCTATAAAAACTTGTTTTCACTAAAATATAACAAAAACATATAAATTATTTATATGCAATGTCCGTTGAAATGAAATCTAAATACAAATTCAACTTGTTTTATAATACGGGTTTTCGAACGTAGCTGATCGTTAGGAAGGTCAACTACAGTTACATTTATAAAAACTCATATTATTAAACGAAGTCAATCAAACACAAGTTACTTTCCTAATAAAATCATTATCTAGTACCATCAAGGGTACAAAGAGTACCTACTAGTAAAACTACTTCAACATAAACGAACTGCTAGTTGTTGATCGCTCACGCATTATAAATGTGGCAGGGCGCTCGCATCGCACTGACATTCCGGACGGCGTGGATTCAGAAGCACCCCTCCCCCCTCACGATGACGTCAAGGGTTCCGAGAATCCCTCCCACGACCACGGCGACTATATCGGCAACGGTGATACCAAACATCCGGAGAAAAAACCCGACACTGCGGTTTAAGGGGTAAATTTTAGGCTGTCACTCGGAATACGCGGATCTTTTTTTCTATCTTGATTGGCCACCACACGCTGTGTCCAGTTCTCAAGTTCTTGGAATACGCGTTATTTAGCGTTGATTAACGATTGCAACATTATTTATCTTAATTATGGCTTTATACGATTGTGCCGGTGCGCGGTGTGACGAATATATTTTGATCTTTTAAGTGTGAATCTTTTAAAAGACATCCATAATGTATAGAGAACATATTACGTTGTTTTTTTATTACTTAATAAAACCGTCAAGAGGTTAATTACGAAATGTTCATAAGCGTACGTGTGCCAGCCTACAATAAGTACTTACTCTTTAACAGTAACACATAATTAATTATTAGTTTGTGCCAGATGTGTTTAAATCCATTGTTACTTATTAATATTTTAAATGTACTCGTGAAAATCTTGAGTTATGTAAAAAAAATATTACGGACGTTAGTAAACGAAATTTATTTTATATTAATGAAACTACTTAATATTTTGATAATATATGAATAAATAACAACATGATGCATTCGATAAACTCAAGTCCAATGAGGTTTATTAAATTATTTTAAATAAAGTAACATCATGGTAAGAACTGGTCTAGTATTTACTAAACAAATAATAAGGCAAAGTGAAGCGATAACTGTTCCAAATCATTTTTACTGATAATGGTTTTTGTTTTTTTTAATTGAGTAAATGAAAGCAGTTTAATAATATCTATATCTATTTTAGAGTCATGTTTTTCGCTTTTTAAATAACTTATTTTAGCCGCAGATTAGACTATATGAACTACTGTGTATGAAAATAAAAAAAAAGTTAAAAGTTAAATTAATTTATAATGTAGTACTTCGCATTGCTAATTATTTAAATTATAACTAAAACCTTCATAACCACCACTACACGGATTGCAAGTTTTAATTTATCTTTGTCCTAAATAATAGTCAAGGAGCTAGCGACGAATAAGTCTGAGATTTTTCGATTATAAATCTAGCAAACCGTGTAGTAAGGATTTAATGTATTGTTACGTAAAAAATCTCCTGATCAGTAATTACTTTTTGACAGTTGCGTTTAATACCTTTTTTTGATATGCCACTTACTTTAGACAAAAAAACACTTACTCTATGATTATTTAAAAAAAAAAAGTTTTTATTCGCAGCTGATTTTTCTATACATAAATATCATGATAAATAATTATATTAGGTAAGTATGAATCTCAAAAGATATATAAGTAAAGCGGTTTTATCTAAATAACAAAATTTACATAATAACAACGAATCCCAACGTAAAATAGCTTAAGAAACTTATTATGAATAAATTATGTCAATGAAAAAAAAAAAATGATTTATAAATCTTTCTGCCAATATAATTAAGGTCTCTATCAAGCATTATAGTAAATCTAAATCTAAATAAAGTTTCATTTTGCACTTGTTTTGCTATTTGCTATTGAAAATTACACATAAGAAACATCACCTTTATCTTTTTTTATTAAATTATATATAATTTTATTTTCTGACACTTAAACAATAAGAACTATGTATAGCATATAAGGGACATCTCATATTGTTTTAAACATAATAAGTTAATATTAATATTTCGTAATATTTTATAGACAAAAATGTGTTCGTACCACCTTGTTTCTGTATATAACAATGTAGAAATATCTGCTTAATCTATTAATTTAAATAAGTACTTATAGATTTCAAATAATAATAAGTATATGAAAATTCATATATGTAAAGGATTGAAATATAGAATCCAAAAGAATCCAAAAAAATATACCGCAGTGTTTGGTTTCTGGTATACATAAACATAACGTTAATAATAATTATACTTAACTATGCAGTTAAGTATATCAATAAATATATATATATATATATATATATATCTATGTGGTTAAGTATATTAATTATTATATATTATTATTTAGTATATCACGATGTCATAAAGACAATCACACAAAAAGATTTTCTTAGTTGTTTAGACTTATTTAAATTGTCATTATTCGATTATTTTAAGTTTAGCGACATAAGGTCACCAATGTGATTTTTAAGTATTTTGTAATATTGAAAAAAGAAAGACGTTTTGTAAGAATTTATTTTTGTATGAACTTAGTTTTTAATGTTTTAGAATGTTTTGCACATTTTTAACTGAAAACACTGCCAATTTTGATGTTTTAATCCCAAATCTGTAATGTTTTTATTATGACTGCATTTTAAAGTACTTTACCATAAATACTTTAGTTTTTAACAAAATATGAAAGAAAAGTGAAGCTCTATAAGTAATTGAAAATGTTGTATAATGTTGCAAATAAATGTTCACACCAAAAAAAATAATAACATGAGTGACAATTATTAGACAATTATATTTATAATGTTAAAAATAATAATATTCTGACACGAAAATATTGTACGAAAATTTGAAATCTCAATATTGATTGATAAATTTGATAATTATTATCGATGTTTATAAACCACTACGTTGCTACTATAATATTAAAATTTTGAATAAAAATATTTATTAAATAAGGTACAAGATGTTTTTGTAGACCACACAACCAGTTAACATTATGAAGGCAACAACTTATTTAAAAACAGGAATAAAATCCTGCTAATTAATTATTTACCGATATGCTAGATCAGTTCAAACTTACCAAGCAAAATGGGGGTCTGTGCTCATCGAGATACAACTTTTCAGTGGGATTAACCCGAAATTTGAAAAAAATACCGGCTGCTTTTTAGTAAAGAGTTTATCGGTCCTTGAAAAAATATATGGGGATGGTAAATACAATATATAAAAGTATGACGTTATGATGAGTATAATTTCCTTCTCTCAGCTTTGTACACTCTTCACCTACAAATAGAGGAAAAAGGACTTGGCAGAATAAAATCACATAGACAATAAAGTTTTAAAATTGAAGAATGTATAATCATATTGTTTAAGAAGACGTGTTTTCACTTGTACCTGATTGTTGGAAAGGTCCAACTATAGTTTTGTTAACATTAGTGAACTTCGTCAGGGATGAAATGAGGTTCACGTGAAAACCTGTCGTCTTAAACAATATGAATCACACGTTAGTTTTCTAAATAAAAGTATGATGAGTTACATTTTATACAGCAAAAGTATCGGCTGCACAGTACGTAGACTTTGCAGCAAGGAAATTAACGGTTCGTATAAACAGCTGTTTTGCTAGCCTTGTATTCCCAGTTGGAGTTTTTGAATTCGTTACCTTAACTAAGAAATTGAAATTTTTATGGTGACCTTCACTTGAGGAAAATAAATACATATATAGTAATTTATAATTATATACTTATAAATAATTCCAGGCAGGAGACGTGAAAACCCGAAGAGCTCCGGCGAATCGTAAGTGTCTTTGTTTGTTATTATTATTTCTTTATAAAATGGCTCGTAATATTTTTCATTACCTTTTTAATGATTAAAATACATAAAATGTACATAGTAATTGCGTAATATTTAAAATTATAAAATCAGGTTGATTTGTGACTAATTTTCCCTTAATATTAGCCATTTTCTTATTATTGGTTGCCGCGTCACTCCCTGTATATTGTGCTATTTCGAGAATGTCTACTATTATGGCTTTTGTCAGAATACTGATAATAAAACACAATACTGTAATAAAACAGCTTATTAAGTAAGGTGCAGTGTTTTAAGAGAGTAGAAGTATTAAAAAAATGACTTTCAATAAGATTTACTCGGTTTTTCAGATTGATAATGTTAAAATGTAAGTTACTTGAGTTCCGAGTTTATCTCTCGGTCAAATTTATAATTTATCCCTCTTTTACGTAAACATCAAAGCAAGCATTTATAATTTGTATTAACTAATTTATCGTAACTAAATTCAGAAAATTAAAATCTTATTTTGTAAATAATAAACATATAATTATAATATTATTTTTTATTATTATTTTATAAGGACACCGGCAGGAGTTGTGCTTTTAGAGTCTGGCAACCCGCTTCCCGTTAAAAAGTATGTCCCACTATTTCCCTAACATTATGCATGGCTTTTATTTATTTATTTAATTGGGTTATTTTTAAAATAAGTTATTAATTGTCTTACTAAATATTTATGATTGAAGTATTTACAGATAGTATCTATGACAAAATTTTTGTAATAGCATTTTTTATAGTAGCAGAGGTGGTGGTATTAAATTATGACCTATATTGTTTCGACATAACTAAACATATAATTATTATTATACTATACAATATTTCATGAATGTGAGTATTTTCAATAAAATAAGATGTAAAGAAGAATGTGGAATAATCGTATGTTCAAACAAAGAGGTGATGGGTTCTGCAAAAATGTTTATACTCTAATGTGCAAAAAACTCTAGTAAATTTTTTCATATCGTATTGTCGATTTGTGTAAAAATTCTTCGTTCTCAGTGTTTTTTTTTACATTTTTTAAACTGCGTATGTTGCGTTAGTAGCGACACAGAGAGCGCTGTGGGCGGCAAGGAGCGGTCACGGCTCGCTGCGCTCGGCGCCCGCGTGAGGGCAGCACTTCCACGCGGCAAGGACAAGGTGCAAGCTACAGAGGCGGCGCCACATGCGCTTGACGAGAAGGTAATATTTACTAGCTGCACCCCACGGTTTAAAACTCCCTCAAACCCCAAAATTGTATATTATTATGTCTAATTTCTAGTGAAAAACATGTACTACGTCTACTGACGAACTTAGTAAAATGTGGTTAGTAGGTCTTATAAATAAAAAGAATATGATCGAATCGGATTTAGTCTACATAGCACGAATGATAAACGCGAAAGTGAGATTTGGAGTAAATATAGTAAGAATGGTTATAGGCATTATTAAATAACATAAACTAAAGCTAATAGACAAGATTGGCAATGGTACGAGTATATTATGAAGGCTGATGAAGATACTCTTTAAGTTTTACTGCATCGTTTGAGTTTTATAACCAACTGATGATTATTCTTAATAATGCAAGCTAGAACAATATATTTTAATCCTAACAGCCACTGTGTGATAAAACCCATTTCAATTAGACATAATTTTAAAAACCCTACCTTGTCCATCGATCTATGTTCGTTTGCTTTCAAGCACAAAGCTATTTCTTTGAACAATACAGTACAATATTTTTTTATTGCACACCAAAAACAAAATATAAACAATAAAATACACATACACATAGTATATTGGGCGGCCTTATCGCCTTAAGCAACTTCTTCCAAGCAAACTTGGAATGGATCGGACTAAGTGAGAACAGTCACGTTGGTGGTGCGTCAATAGCAAAAATAGAAATAAGGCATGCTACAAATACAGCACCGCAAAAAACAACAAAGCAAAATTGTTTTTAAATAATCAATCAAACATTTAACGTTTCAGGACGGAGAGGACAAGGTGGTGTACGCTCAGTTAGCACTTTCTGAACAAACTACCGCTGACAAACCCCAACCCAGAGACGCCACGGAGTACGCAGAGATTGTCTACACAGACCAGGGTCAAAAGGAGGTCAAGGAATAATCACAGAAACAACAATATTTATTTACAGCCATTCTGTACGTTACAGCTTTTATTTTACTCTACCTACTTTTTTATTAGGAATAAGTTTGCGTGGAAACTTTGTTCAAATGTATCCTATAAAAACTTAAAAAAAAATTACAAATTTTACATTGAGAAAGCAGGTTATTTAATTTTCAAATTATTGAGGACTGTAATAACGATATTCTTTTGGATTCCGATTCTGTTAAAGTAAATTTAGCACTTATTTATACCAAACCTATGCGTGTAAAGCGAAGGACAAAAAAGGGCAGCAAGAAAAAAAATTGCCTTTCATATTTACCAATAGAATCTAATTCGGAATTAGAATAAATACATCACAAAGTATCAAAATAATATTGTTAAGTATATATACCATTGGTTATCCACCGATATTAATATCAAAATATTAATATAGGTATTTATTTACAGAAAAATTATGCCTAGTTATAGCATAACGAATACCTTTACTTATTAATTTATAAACTCAATATTATTAATTTAAGTGTAAGAAAGTAAGTAACTACTTGTCTAATTGCGTATTATTTGTCTTAATGTAGGGCACATTACTTGAAAGCTATTATTTAAAGTTTTCAAGAGTGTCTTTGTCTTGTTTAACACGTGAATTTCTCTTTTAAATAAAACAAGACAAAACACGATTTGATGTAGCTTTTATATAACCGCATTCCCCGCAGCACCCTAGCTTTGCCGAAAGAGGTTTCTTTCAATGATCAACCTCTATAATTTTTTTCAATAGTTGTTTGATTGATTTGATTTGATCGTCTTGTTTGACTCAAAAGCAAGTAAAATAAATCTTAAATTATCTTTATAATTACTGAAAACCAACCTGTTAAAAAAACCCAGCCAACTGTATCGAAGCTTATCTTAAAATTTATAAAAAAACCGATATGGGGAATAAAGATGAAAACTACATTATAGTGTTACCTCTTATTGAGATGAATATGTAAATTAAGTATACAACAGAGTTTACAGAATCTCATTTGTAACATAAGCTTAAATTTGTGTAGTGTTTATAAAACCCTTTTTAAATATTTTATAAGTGATAATTATAATAGTTATAACCAATGCACGTTTTTTAGAAGATAAGCGCGCAAAATACAAAATATATTGCATTTCAAAAAACTTATATTATATACAAATACTTATTTATCATTTGGCACATAGAGTTTTAATAAATCATAAAAATGCCAAACGTAAATGGAAACTGAAATCGTTTTACTAAATTAAAATATTTGATTGTTTTTTTAATTGAGTATTTTATTCAGATATCCCACTTTTATGATATAATATTAATTAATTGTAACTATGTCAAAGCACTGTGACAGGGTAAAATGGAGGCTTATTTTTATTACTTATTTATAAAGTAAAGTAAGGGTCCATTATTTTACCTAGCATTCTGTGAGGTACAAATCATTCTGGTGTATTATTATTTTAATATTATATAGAGTTATAATTATTAATGACAAACATACCTACCAATTATTGTAAGTAAAATCCGTCCATTTTATTTTATTAATTTTTATTATTATTTCGTAATTTAGGTGCTCCATTTATTTTCATAGTATCCACGATAGTTAGTTTAAGCATTCTGTATTGTAACCATTTTTCCGTTTTATCAGAGTATAATGATTGCTAAAATGTATTTCAAAAGTAAATAATAATAATAGTATTTGCTTAGATAGTCCGAACCATTGTTTCAACGACTGGTGTGCTGTTCATTTGTTTGTGAATGTCCGACACAGGGAGAAAGTTAGTGGGGCCCTATAAACGTGAAACACGTATCTTACTTGAAAGTAGCATCACTTTTGATCGAGAAATACCATTTAGAATATTTTAATTCGCAGAAATTAAAAGTATAAATTTTATTACACTTTAGTAATTAATAACAAATAATTAAAATGTTTACGCAAATTATTCAAAAATAGTGCTTCAGATTCAGTAACAAATCATGTTTTTTGAGATCCAGTGTATTCCAGACTAGGTATGCTCCATCTAAGGCTACACTATCGCTGACTTCCGTGGTCGTGCAAACTAGTGGTCATATACCTAGCTGTGTAAGAATAAAAAAAAATAGGTTTGTTAGTAATCTTAATATATTGTATGTTAGCTCTTGGCCTATAATCTCTTATTATTAGTGACGTCAGATTAACCTTTTGTGTAAACATGAGAGTAGAGTTTATTTTATTAATTTAATAATTTATAAGTATATTAAGGTGCTTCTATTCACGCACAAGTTAATAAATATTACCTACAACAATAAATTTATAGTATGTAGTTGACTAAACCAACAACTCTCTTGATCTTTTTTATGTCTGCTGACCATAATTTTTCTACCTACAAACACTTATATTTAATTCTTATCTGTAGATGACCGGAAATATATACTTACATTTTTGAACCGAGATTTTTGTTTCCCATTTGCAAGCGGATTTTTACCCACAATAGACTTCCGCCATTTCTGCGTAGAGTGAACTGTCATATTAAATCTTCTTTGTTACCAAGAAGTTTTATTAGCACAATGGCAAGTGTGCGAACTTTTTTAGCTCTCAAGGTGTATTTTGAATTGTATTTTTGCATATTTATAAGTAGTAAGTAAATTTTATAGGTGTGTACTTATAATTTGTATGCCTGTTTTGAAAATAAAACTATTTGTGTCATTTTATTTTGTAGTTTCATTCGCTATTAAATTTCACCAATCTTTACATATATTATTATACTGTATGTCACTGAAATCCTCCTAAACGGCTGAACCGATTTGAAGGTTTTTTGGATGCGATTCGGTGGCACCTCTTATCAAAAATATATACTTAATTGAAGACTTCTTTTTTAACAACAGCGAGAGAACTCTTTTTTATATACTTCATTTTTAATTGGTGTGACACTGTGTGTCTGGAACACACAGTTTATTAGTTCTTTGTTTTATAATAATGAACTCAAACTTCAAGTAATAAGTCGTCATGGTCAAGTTATAATCAACGCACACAACGTAAAGCAGTCGAGACATATCTACCTATATAGTTTCTATGATGGTTTCCCGCGATCTCTAAAACCACGTTATTCCGTCTTTACTTTACTTTACCGTTTATTATAAAAGTACCTATTTACTCAACTAAATGTGCGTACCTGGAGTGCCTTTCCGCGTGAACTCCTGATGATATGCCAGGAGGACGAAGAGGAGAGCGGCAACGACGCATGAGATCTATACCGGACGTGATACAAATGGCACAGGCCAACGGTGGACATATCAGCCTGAAGTCCAAATAACCTGAGGTGGCGACATTGATCTGGCAAAGGACGTTGGACCAAGACAGTAAATGGCGCGACCAAGATTGGCGAAGGACCTGACCTTGTTGAGAATTTGAGTGAAGCGGCCTGGAGCAAGACTGGAGGGCGACGCGACGCGAAAAACGAATGGCGACCCGAGCCAAGATGGCGGGTGCTCACCCGAAAGATACGAGGACCAGGGGCGCAGAAAGCGCCTATTAAATACACTTCCTGGGGCCAGAGAGCCCAGCCTGGAGAGTGGGCTGATGCCCGAAACTCCATTCCTTGTGTCCCCCTCGCGGGGGCACACGTCCTGTCGATCGAACTAAACTACATAACCAAATTGCAGCAAAATCTCTCAGTTAACCCACGAGACTTTTGGAAACACATCACTAGCCTACGTATAAAAGGGGGATTCGAAACTAGCATTACCCACAGAGATGTGACGCATAATAGTCCAGCCGCGGCAGCTGCATTTGTGGATTATTTTAAAAGCGTGTTCTTCGCACACAAGCCTGACCTAGACCCGCTCAAAGCATAAAATTACCTTTAGCAATAGCTTCATTACTATTTCAGATATCCCTCAGATAGTAGTCTTATCACATATCGAAAAACTCAAACCTAAGAACTCATTAGGTCCCGATCACGTTCCTTCATTTGTGACAAAAGCATTCAAAGATCATCTAGCTAAACCGCTAACCTACATATTTAATTTGGCATTAAAAACCTGTATATATCCACAAATGTGGAAAACTTCACGGGTCGCACCTATTCCTAAATCTGGGGATAAAACATTATATAGACCAATTGCTATTCAGTCTGCCTTTGCAAAATTGTTTGTAAATATATTGCACTACTATAACTCGACTTGTTTATAAATGCTAGTAGCATTTATAAACAAGTCGAGTCTCAACTAAGTGAAACTCAGCACGCGTTTAGAAAAGGCCGATCTGTTCGACACCAACCTGCTCACCCTGGTCGACTTCGTTTCTAGAAGCTTAGATAATCGCCATCAAGTAGATATTATATATCTTGATTTTAAAAAAGCTTTCGATCAAGTTGATCTTGCTCCAGAAACTTGGTTCAGTTGGTTTTTCGCCTCAATTGCTATCATTTTTTGCCAATTATTTGAAAGATCGCAAACAGTAGGTATGTGCACCTAGGCTGCTATGACTCTCCGTCGTACTACACATCCTCTGGTGTAAGCCAAGGTTCCTGTCTTGGTCCTCTCCTATTCAGCATTATGATTAATGATTTGTTAAACTTACTCACTCACGCCAAATGTCTAATTTATGCCGATGATGTCAAACTTTTTATGGCGATTGATAATACTTTAGATTGTGAACTCCTTCAACAAGATTTACTTGCTATTATTTTATGGAGCCGAAAGAACAAATTAAACTTTACCACGTCAAAATGTTCTGCTATGAGTTTTACAAGATCATTCAATCCTATAAATTTCCAGTATAATATTAACGGACAGCTTATTTCCCGAAATCAAATAACAAAAGACTTAGGTGTGTTGTTTGATCCTAAATTAAACTTTCATATTCATATGCAGGCGTTAGCGGCTGATTGTTTTAAAAAATCAAAAAGATCAAAAATCGAAGCAAGTTCCTGCATCTGGAACCTACATGAAAATTCTTACACCTTAATGTTAGAAAAAGTTCAGAAACGTTTACTGCGATTCTTGTACAAGAAAACGAGTGGATATTATCGGTTTATGTATCCTACTAAATTTTTATTGGGTTTCCTCGGCTTTAACTCACTCGAAACTCGTAGATTGCAGGATCAGTTACTCGCTTTCATAAAAAAATTTCATGGTCGGGTACACTGCCCAGAAATATTGTGTGAAGTTAGTAGACTGTGTGTGCCGGAGCACCGCACACGGTTCCGCAGCGGGTGTGTGTCCCGCCTGTGCCGGCACGCACGGTAGCGCGCCAGCAGTCTCCGGTGTTCCGAGTGCAGAAACACCTTGATCAGCTGCTACTGAAGTTTCCCCAAACTGATGTACTAGCTGATAAATTGAGTGTACTAGCCGGGAGGTGTATCACATATTGTGAATCTTTAGGATAAGTTTGTAAAAAATAAAAAATGAATTTCTGGTGTAAGTTTTACTTGTTAGTTACTTTAGATTTTTGTGTATATTATCGTTTTTGTCACTACGAGTATTATAAGTAGATAGTATAGCGACAGGTTAATCCTGTAATATTATATTTATCGTGTCATGAATAAATAAATAAATAAATAAATAATAATAAATAAATAAATGTGGACAAGAACATTGAGTCTGCCCCAATTTACTCGGTAAAAGAATTTATGAACATGAATCTGACTGAATGTTCGTCCTTGAGTGAGCAAACATAATTTTATTTTAAATATACTTATTTAGATGATAACTAAATTTTAAGTTATATTTATCCTCATTGTTTTTTCTTATTAATAATTTCTAATTTTAAAACTTAATTTATATAACATATTGTCAAATCTAACTAAACAATTATTGAATAGAATAGAATAGAAAACTCTTTATTGTATGCACATATAAATAATACAATAAACTTAATAAAACTTATGATTACGTGCAACAAGCGGCGGCCTTATCGCTAATAGCGATCTCTTCCAGGCAACCTTTGGATGGACAGAAACTAAAGCATAAGTATAGACGGGGAACTAAACATAAAAACTTACTTGCATTTAAATAGCAATTAATAATAATGTTGACAAATGTTTTAGAATAAAAAAGATAAATATAATATAATATACATAGTGTTACTACTCACAGAGTTGGATGAGAATTTAAATTACATACTACATTTGATTTAATAATTACATACATAACAACAGCGATATACATTAAACTCAATTCTTCAAGACTGAACTAAACTGAATAATGTATAGATATTTAGTTCAATATGATGAAAAGAAATAACAGAGATGGTTAAACAGTTTATTGAAGTGGCAGTGAGAGCTGTGAAATATAAACCGTCTTCACTTGATTTTTGAAAATTCCTAGGGTTTCGATTTTCTGATCGAGACAGATTATACTTAATTATAATATTATAAATTATTATGAATATTATAAATTATACTTAAAACTTACAAACTAATAATGAAATCAAAGAAGCTTATTATATAATGACTTTATTAAATTCTACTCACATTGATGTAAATTATTTTAGAAGGATTATTATATCAGTAATTTATCTATTTATCCACACTACATTATCTTATTTAAATATATTAATTAAATTAATTATTATATTTAAATAACATAGGTACATTTAAAATTTACTAATTTAAATATTGTGTGAAATATTGTAATGTGACTTGCCTTGTATAATATAGGTGGTTATAAGGCCAATAAATAATTTCATTTCATTTCATTGACGTTTTATGTACCTATTTCATTAGATCTAATTAGTGAAGTAAAGGTTAAAAACATGACAAGCGCTCATGAACATAATTATCTGCGTTTTTCCACTCGCCAACACTCGCGCGCTTACACAAGACATTTAGATAACAACCCACCATTATTATTCGCTTAAACACTAACTTTGCAATACATTTTAGATAAAGAAGCTAAAAATCTTGTTTTCATGTAGTGACTAGTTTTTTTTACTTAGTATTCAGCTTACAATACATAACAAAGTTTAGCCTAAATGTTCATACCGTACCAAGTCTTATCTTATACGAGTAAAAAGAAAAAAAAGTGTTTTGTTTTGCAATCGTATAAAATATCTTAGTTCTTAGCTAGTAGCTTTTCTAAATTCAATATAAAACAAAACAAAGTTCATAATCCTTTCTGTACTGTACTTGCTGTGACGCTCTTGGAAGTAATCGTGCCCTTCGCGATTATACAAAATGAACACAGACTCCCACAATGAAGACATTTCTCTTTGCGAGTCATCAGCTGAAAGTGCCTCGACAAACACAGAAGATAAACCATACGCCTGTGAACTGTGTGACTTCAGAACAGCACTAAAAAGTAGTCTAAAAAGGCACTCAATGTCACATACTGGAGAAAAACCGTACAATTGCCATTTATGTGATTATAAATCATCTCAATCGAGCCATATGAAGAGACACCTACTCTCTCACACTGGAATAAAACCGTACCAATGTGACGTATGTGAGTTCAGGACAGCACGAGTAAGCCATTTGAAGCAACATATGCTAAAACACACTGGAGAGAAACCATACACATGCCATATGTGCGGACACAAGTCTGCTCGAGCGGACAACCTTAAACAACACATATTAACACACACCCGAGAGAAATTATACGCCTGTGATATATGCGATTATAAAACATTACTTACCCGAGATCTAAAACAACATATAAGAAAGCATACGGGTGAAAAACCACACAAATGTCATATATGTAGCTTCAGATCGGCACAAATGAGCAATTTGAGACAGCATTTGTTACTACATAGTGAAGAGAAACCATACGCTTGTGATCTATGTGGCTATAGAGGTGTTGCAAAAAAGTATTTAAAGAAACATGTATTAAAAATGCATACAGTCACAATAAAGATTGAACCAAATGATTTGAATACAACTGTTGAGAATATTGAAGCAACTGTGCCAGCTAAGCTATGACATTATTTGATGATTTAACACGTAAAAAAAGATTATATGTTTTTGTTACGAATAAATTCAAAACACATACACATTTTAAGAATTCAATATAGATAAAAGATGAACAAGATACATCTATCACGAAGTGAAATGAATAAAAGATAGATGGATATATGGGAGCTATTGAGAAGTCAAAAAAATCTCTCTTATTAGTTAAGTGGTATACACAGAGAGCACAAATGTAATACTATATTACTAACAAATCGGTGTCCCGCACTAATAACACGATTGTGACTATCATACAAATTTACAGGATGACAAAAATGTTTATGAGGAAATGTTACGTTAGTAAAGTTTTTTGCTTTTAGGTTTAAAAAAAAGCAGTAATTAGTAGGTTTACAAAGAAAATCCTAATAAGATAATCACATTCGCTGTATTGGATGCGGGACGACAAAATGCTTTCAAAAGTATCAGAATTAGATATAGAAATCAAGTTCATTTACTTTTTTAAAATGAAATTATGTAAATAGAAATCTATACTTTCGCATCAACTTGAAATAATACATTTTTTAACAAGATTTTTACTTGTATGTTAATTTTCAAATCCTTGTTTTTTAACTATATTTACAACTTACCTGCTTGCTTAAGAATATTTTTATTACATGAGTTAACAATAAAAAGACATGTTTGCAACTCATAAAAGTATATTTGGATTACAACTAAGTATTTATCTCAGAACTCACTGTATTCAGGAATAGTGAGTACAATGCATGACTTAAACCTGACTGCAGAAAATAGGGGTTACGTTTTTCTTTCGTAGACATTTACATGGATAGGATGTAAGTATGTATGTCTGACTCTTTGTGACCCTACAGCCTAAACCCACTGACAGATTTGAATGGATTTGTATTCATCTGCAGATGGTCCTAGGCTATACTAGTTGCATCCCACAGGTTCACTCTTAACAGTCTTTACGGTCAAAGTTCTTGAAGTTGCTTCAAACCACTAGTTGAAAATTGTCTCCATCCTTAGGTTGTATGTAAGCAATCTATTTTAAAGATATCGCTGCTTACTTATGGCTAGATGTAAGAATTTTCTTTCGTATTTTCATGTTTTGTGACTTTTGGGTGTACAATAAAGAGTTGTTCAATTTAGGAATTGTACATAATGTTTATTTTTTTATCTGATTCATTGAATCTTTGTATATGGCCTCTGGTGTATTTGATTCATATTCCATAGTGAAAACATAAAATATATTTTTTTACTAATTAATAACTTGACAAAAACAATGCAATATGACAATATATTTATTAGAAGATGGGTTCCATGATTCTCTGCAATAGAATAAAGAATTATTACTTAATTTTTAGGGTTCCGTACCTAACTGGCAAAAACGGGACCCTAATACTAAGACTTCAATGAATGTCCATCCATCACCAGGCTGTATCTTGTGAATAGCTTGACAGGTGAAACTTTCACAGAATATGTATTGCTTTTGGCGCTATACTAACAAACACAAAAAATTAATTTAAAAAAATATTGAAGGTGGGCTCCCATACAACAATGTGTTTGTCTGCTCAATATTAATAACGGCAACAGGTAGTATGAATATTGATTTTTTAAATAAATAAGGGAGCCCACTTGTACATACGTACCCATAAACAAACCTGATCTTTTACTGTTTTTGCTCGATATTAATAATGAAAGAAAGAAAATTGAGCTAATGTTGTATAATGGTACGGAAGTGCCGAGTCCGACTCGCACTTTTTTATTTAGATTGCTATAAATGTGTATTGTTAATATTTGAATACAATCAACTAATTATCAAGGCTTATTATACATTTAAAAATGGTTTGGTACCATACACTATTTCATTAACAATTTAACATACAATAAAATTATAAATTTATTTAAGTGTACAGTCAAATTTTAATATAATTTTTCTAATGAACCACACCATCATCAAATTGAGACTCAGCCTAATAATTAAGAAATTATAATTAAGTAAATAAATAATTGTAATGATTATTAACAAGTGTTGGTACCATATGAATATCTGATTGTAAAATATCAAGAAAGTAAAATATCAAGTTAAATGAAGTAACAAATACATTTCAGTTATATAAAAATAAAAACAAGAATAGTTGTAGGTACTCAGCAGTTATATTTATACATATAAGTTATTTTAGTAATAGTTCAATATTGCTCTTCATTGTCTACAAACATTTGCTTGTAAAAGGAAGGTACTGAGTCTCATGACACAGGATTCTTTCCTAGTGTGAGATTCAGAGACCCATTAAAAAGTTATACATATTTTTGTGATTAATTTTAGTGTGCTTTAAGTGTTCCCTTGCATTTCATGTTATTTATTCTAATAATAAACTGATAAAAGGTCATTAGTGAGGTCTTCATTTAGGCGGCGTGTCTACAACAAAACTAAATTAGCATTTACGACTTTGGAAAAAATCGAGAATTCACCAGGTTTGGTGACACTACCAAAATATATAATCATTGGTAAAAAGACTGATCCAAGTTCATTTTTATTATTCAGAGAAAAATTAATAAAATTGATTAAAAATTAATTAATTAACTAATGAATTGAATGAATGATAAACTTTTAGAAAGTGTTGATTTCAAAGTTTTTGGTTAATATCATAATATTTTATTTCTAAAACAAATACATTATTTCATAAATATTGAATGTGGTATATATTTTTTGTATCATCTGACATTCAATGTACTGAGAATTATATTTTTTAAAGATCTATGACATATTTCAGCAGAAACGCCCATTAACAATCATCTCTCCAATGGCCAAAAGTATCCAAGACTTGACTGGGTGTTTCATGTTTAACTTATTTAATGCAAGGAACATAATTTTAATACTATTATGTCAAGACTACACGAGGTCACAGGGCTAGCCACCACTTGTCACATATAGCTACTAGGTCACAGGGCTAACCACCACTTGTCACATATAGCTACTAGGTCACAGGGCTAGCCACCACTTGTCACATATAGCTACTAGGTCACAGGGCTAACCACCACTTGTCACATATAGCTACTAGGTCACAGGGCTAGCCACCACTTGTCACATATAGCTACTAGCTGACTATAACGGTGAAAAGGTTTGAATAATGCTGATTTCCAATACCCAAAATCATGTTTCTTTCTTTTGAATTCCATGTCTTTTAACATGGTTTCTTAAATTCTTTCTATCAGCAGTTCTAAAGTCACATATACTACAACGGTACGGCTTCTCCCCGGTGTGTTTTAATATATGTTGTTTCAAATCCCGAGCTTCCGCTGACTTGTAATCACATATATCACACTCATGTGGTTTTTCACCCGTGTGACGTCTGATATGCTTCTTTAAAGAGCTATTGTCAGCTGTTTTATAATCGCAAAAACTACAACGGTAAGGTTTATCTCCAGTGTGTGTACGTATATGTTTTTTTAAAGCGCCCATCTGTGTTGTTCTATAATTACATATATCGCACTCAAATGGTTTCTCACCGGTGTGTGTTAACATATGCTGTTTCAACTTATCTGCTCTGGCTGTCTTATATTCACACAAACTGCACATGTATGGGTTAATACCCGTGTGTTTTGTAATGTGTTGCTTTAGATGACTTGCTTGTGTTGATCTGTAGTCGCATAGAGGACATGCGAAGGGTTTTTCGCCAGTATGAGTTAGCTTGTGACGTTTTAAATTTTTCGCTAGCGTTGATCTATACTCGCATATATCGCAGGCGAACGGTTTCTCGCCGCTGTGTCTTCTCATGTGTCTGGTGAGATCGTTTAAGAGTGCACATTTATAGTCACACATTGGGCATTGATGAACGGTGGTATATCTACGGATCCGTATTCTCTTCTTTTTAACAGGGGTTGTTGTTGACTCGCAGGTTACCTCTACAGTATAGTTCTCTGTAGAATAATTCTCGTTTGACGAAGATGTAGGGACTTCTCCCTCGTTCATTGAGTAAATCTTGTATGGCGAAGACTCCATAGAAAAGTTCTCTGAAGGCATTTCTGCTTCGTTCGAAGTGTAGGTGCTTTCAGTCGGAGAAAACTTATGTGTTTCTTCCTCCTCGAAGTTATCTGGCGAAGAGGGAGTGATTTTTTCTAGCTTCACATTGCAAGAAAACTCTGTTATCGAAGACGAGGGAATTTCTTTCTCTGCATCCATTACTCTGCTTACTTGATGTTGTAGCAGCAGCAAATTCAATCAACAAACCGAATGTAAAAAATATCTCAAATAAAATAACAAACTTGGTAAATACATAACAAAGGTATGTATCTACATATTATAATACTAATTGTCAATTCAGTTATGTGAATGAAACAGACAACAAAAAGCGTCCATTTCATTTTTAAATATAGAGCATCTTACAATTATTATATTGGCCAGTGTTTCAAGTAACAGAAGCTTCTCAAGAATTTTTTTGTAGCCATTAGGTACATATCAATTGTTACAAAATCACTTATTTATTTTAATCCCTTTTCAATTCATTCGGTGTTGTGTGATCCTCTTTAATTCGTAATCGCATTTTCTACTTAAAATATCAAGCAGCCACCAGAGAGCACTATCTTTTTTTTCTCCGCAATACACTGGAAAATATATCAACCGTATGACGCCATAATGTAATTGATAAAATAGTGTAGTGTGTGGGTGAAATAGTTTTTGCTGTACATGGTAAAGTGCTATGTAGTGTTTGTATATTTATTTTCGTATGTAATCCGCTGCTTAAACTCATTTTTCTTGTGTGATGTGATAAATTAAATTTGGATACACTTTTAAAATGGAGACTGAGCTTGTGATAGTTAAGCCAGAGCCCGGCATAGGTGAAGCGAACACCGCCGAAATTGACGACACATCAAGATCATATTCTTCAAATGCTACAAATTTAACAACAATTTCGTAAGTACACCTGTTTTATGCTCTTAAAAGTTAGTTACTGTTAGATTGGTATATGAATGGACAGTGTTAAAATTTTTCTTTTAGCGTAAAGCTGTCATTTTCTCTACCTACCATTCCGTCATGGCGGAGATTCGATCGAAATGGGTTTAGTCAAATTTGAAAATGAAAAAAAAACCAAAATAGAAAATTATGGGATAATTTGAAATTTAATACCGATTAATACTAAAATTTAAGATTTAGTGTATTGGCATGATACAAATATACATCAATATCTGTTTAGGCTTATTAGTTAATAAGCCTAAATAATTTATTAGTTAATAAGCCTAAACTGATTTTGTATTCTACCTACAAGCAGATATACATTTCCGTTTCTTACTGATGCCTTAAAAAAAGGAGGTACTCAATTTGTCTGCATACTATTTAAGTTTTGTCAACATCTATCAAGTGCTTTTGTTTTTAATTTAAATTGGGTTGGCTATAGCTATCTGGTACTAACTATAGCCAGCTCAATAACTATACCTCATTTAAATAATGGTCAAAGGGTCCATCCTAATTAATTTAAATTATTTTTATTCTTGACTTATTGTGTCCCATTGTTAGGCAGTCTCCTCCTATATCTCTCCATACATCCCTAGGTTTTATTTTATTTTGCAGTTTTTGTATTAATTAGGTTAAAAATAAAACCTTAAAATATTTGAAACAAAACAGAACTTTTATATATAATGTAAAAAAATCAAGCATCTAAGTTGACAAATCATATACAGTAATGTGAGACATAAGTCCAGAAAAAATATTCCTGTCCTGTCCAATCTCCTATCAGAACAAAGTCACTTAGACGGGGTATGTAAAAAAATGCAGTTGAATTGAGTTAAAGGAAGTAGGAGATCCTCCTTTTTAGAAGTCTGTAAAAAACACATTCAGGGTTTCTTATTGTTGATTGATATGTGTACAATAAGTCCAGCACTGAAGTCTGGCGACTGCCTACCCCAGCTAACTCTTAAAAAAGACAAGAAAAGGGTCTAGAAATATTGCTTATCGGAATGGTGAAGGAGAAAAACATCATGAGGAACCCAAACATACTCAAGTTGATAAAACTGTCGCCAAGCACCTAACAGTTCGTTCGGGCAGCTTGCCTTGATAGCCAGTGTATCCTAGACTAGGCATGCTCCATCTAGGGCCACAGTGTCACTGACTTTTGGGGTCATGCGAGCTGGTAATCAAACGCCTAGCCATTATAAAAAAAAACACCAATAATAAAGTTTGACCCTGAGACATTAGCACAGTTTCATCCCAGTTGGTTAAGAGGTTGTTGAGCTAAGTTAGCTAGGATACCAATTTGCCTCAGTTTTCTTGATCTTTTTATTTTGGCATTAAATTACCTTGTCTATACATAAGCTGCATTTCTGTAGTGCAAACCAGGAATACGATTATTTTTTAGTATGAGTATATTCACTTCTAACCACTTAAGGACTACACCTGCTGCAATAGCGTTGTGGAACTGTTATTCAGCAACACAAAGCTGTGCTCCAATTTTTAAAGCTTGTTGGGTTAGGCTGGCGGGGAAATACACAATACACCCCAAGCGGGATGTGACTGCAGGACATGTAACCACCATGCAGAATTAGAAATTCCAACTGGTTGGACCATAGATAAACAAGCTACTTCATGGTACAATCAGTTGGACCATATATAAACTAACTATTTCGTGATACAATCAGTTGGACCATATATAAACTAACTACTTCGTGGTACAATCAGTTGGACCATATGTAAACTAGATACTTCATGGTACAATCAGTTGGACCAAATGTAAACTAACTACTTCGTGGTACAATCAGTTGGACCATATGTAAACTAACTACTTCATGGTACAATCAGTTGGACCATATGTAAACTAACTACTTCATGGTACAATCAGTTGGACCATATGTAAACTAACTAGTTCATGGTACAATCAGTTGGACCATATGTAAACTAACTACTTCGTGGCACAATCAGTTGGACCATATGTAAACTAGCTACTTCATGGTACAATCAGTTGGACCATATCTAAACTAACTACTTCATGGCACAATCAGTTGGACCATATGTAAACTAACTACTTCATGGCACAATCAGTTGGACCATATGTAAACTAACTACTTCATGGTACAATCAGTTGGACCATATGTAAACTAGCTACTTCATGGTACAATCAGTTGGCCATATGTAAACTAGCTACTTCATGGTAAAATCAGTTGGACCATATGTAAACTAACTACTTCATGGCACAATCAGTTGGACCATATTTAAACTAACTACTTCATGGCACAATCAGTTGGACCATATGTAAACTAACTACTTCATGGCACAATCAGTTGGACCATACGTAAACTAACTACTTCATGGCACAATCAGTTGGACCATATGTAAACTAACTACTTCAGGGTACAATCAGTTGGACCATATGTAAACTAACTACTTCGTGGCACAATCAGTTGGACCATATGTAAACTAGCTACTTCATGGTACAATCAGTTGGACCATATGTAAACTAACTACTTCATGGTACAATCAGTTGGACCATATGTAGCCTAACTAGTTCATGGTACAATCAGTTGGACCATATGTAAACTAACTACTTCATGGCACAATCAGTTGGACCATATGTAAACTAGCTACTTCATGGCACAATCAGTTGGACCATATGTAAACTAACTACTTCATGGCACAATCAGTTGGACCATATGTAAACTAACTACTTCATGGCACAATCAGTTGGACCATATGTAAACTAACTACTTCATGGTACAATCAGTTGGACCATATGTAAACTAACTACTTCATGGCACAATCAGTTGGACCATATGTAAACTAACTACTTCATGGCACAATCAGTTGGACCATATGTAAACTAACTACTTCGTGGCACAATCAGTTGGACCATATGTAAACTAACTACTTCGTGACACAATCAGTTGGACCATATGTAAACTAGCTACTTCATGGTACAATCAGTTGGACCATATGTAAACTAACTACTTCATGGCACAATCAGTTGGACCATATGTAAACTAACTACTTCATGGTACAATCAGTTGGACCATACGTAAACTAACAACTTCATGGTACAATCAGTTGGAGTTGGAACTAAATCATGACAAAGAGAACAAGTAATACTTTTACATGATTTTGTTAAGTGCGTGTCGAAACACGCATATTATGGAGTTCTGTATATTTAATCAGAGCTTATTTTCGTAAAAATATTTTAACGTCATACATATTTTTTCTAACGTTTTTTTTTCGAAATTCAACCCATAACAGGGTCAAATAGAGGTTCAATGTTTAAAACTTGTCTATAGTCAATATAATATTTCGAACAACAACGCCGCGAGTAACAACCGCTTCTATTTTCTTATTAAGTTTATATCAATTTTATTCATGATTTCTTGAAATACAAACCTGCAGTCCAAATACTATTCTATAAGTATTTATTACGGCCGGTATAATACGTTATGCTACAACGTTTTTTGCAAGTACGGGTCTTTCCATCGATAACTGATTGATGTCAATTTGACTAGAAATCTATAGAATACATTTGACATCTAACGTCAGTGTAACGGTTTTTGAGTCCTTGCATTTGATATTTATATGGAGTGTATTAAGCCCTCGACAATGATCGGTATGATTGTTTATACCGGCTTGAATTTCAAAACTAACGATTGATAGAGAACCGTACTCGCGGTGCAGTTGCATCGAGGTATTGCTATTGTTTTGTGGGTCACGAATCCTACTTACTACCTGTGAATTTGTACCTACTATTGAAAACAAAAAAAAATCGAAACTGGTTAAGACGTTGAGAAATCAGTTGACGTTTTTTTACATATTTCACAAAAAATGTGGGTACGCAATTGAAAGGCACTTTTTATATTTGTTACCTGATGTCTCGGGGACGGCTAAACCGGATTAATTTTTTGTTTTGTTTGTATAATAATAATAAGGGTATATATATACCTGCGACCTGGTCCCAATAAAATTTTATCGTAATAGGTCCAGTTGTATGTTTTTTTAATTGAAATATATTAAAAATAATGGCATTCGGCGATCAACTTCTCGACTATAGGTATACGACTTAATTTTTTTTTTTTTACAAATTTCCAAAATATTAGTATTCAATTAGATATGGGTTTGGTTGGACCGCTTTAAAAAAACCTTGTTTATTTGAAAGATAAGGAAGGATAAGGGTTCTATGGGCGGCTGCCGTAATATGAAGTCGACAATAAGTTTTTTTTAAAAGAACTCTTAAATAATAGTAGGATGAAACCCATTGGAAAAGGAGGAGAATATTATAAAAATGAAAGGAAAAATAATTTACGGGCGATCTGAAGTCGGAAGGGAAGGGGGGGTGAGGGTTTAAGGGTAAAAAACGGTGTATCTCGATTTCCGGCAAAACTTAAAAGCCCTATGGAAAAAATATATGGCAAAGTTGTAGGTAATAATAATAAACCGTTTTTTACCCTTAAACCGAGAGAGAGAGAACTTGCGTTTGGCCACAAATCGCCTGATGTAAAGTAACGACGAGGCCGAGATGTATCAGTATTGTCTAGAAAAACCCAATCCACTCGCGACTTGAAAATACCCAGATTAATAATTTTCAATACAAGTTTGTTAGCTTATCCAAATTTTATTATAAATTCAACTGTTTATATTTAAGCTATGTTTGTTTGTTTAATATGTTCGTTTCTTCTCCTTCTTTGCTACACCGATGGAATGATTCAGGAATAATGCGAATATCACGGCCACCAACTGAAACAAAGTACAAGTTACATTGAACATTTAGAAAAACTCCCCGACTTTTATTGTAGATCTTGGATTTGAAATTATCATAATGTATATATAGTATTACAGTAGTAACCAGTAAGTCAAGTCCTTTCATTTGATACGCATATTTAGGGAGTTTTGAAAAATACTTCGCAATTTTTTTGCGGCGGCCATCTTGGACCGATTTCATATAAAATATACTTAGATAAAACGCTCCTGACTTATACACCTTTAATGCAAAAAAAACAATACCAAATCGGTCCGGGTGGACCGATTTTTGGTAGTTACGATGCCACATACACACTCTTTCGAAAAACGGCGAGGCACAACAAGATAAAAGTCACTGCAGGAAACTTCCCTTAGGTTTTTAGGGAAATTATTCCCCCAAACGGAAACGGAAATCCTCAACTACTAGAAATTCGTAGAACCTGTATTCTATTGCTAACTCTGCCCAATGTTTGATCTAGCTAGGTCTAAAGCCTCTCGGTTGTTAAATCTCTAGCTTCTAAGGTTTGATACCAACCTGCACAACAATGCACTCCTCCAATGGCGCCCGAGAAGGTGGTAAACCAGCTGCGCTGCGCACTATATCTCCGCAGCCTTGGAACGCGTCGTCAGCCAAACACACGCTTTCCAAAGACGGCGAGACACAACAAGGTAAAATGCACCGCAACAAACTTTCCCTCTTTTAGGGAACTTACTCCCTCAAAATGAAAATCCTCAACGACTAGAAATTTGTAGAACCTGTATTCTATCTATTGCTAACTCTGCCCAGAATTTAATCCAGCTCTGTCTGCCCTCCATCGGTCTAAAGTCTCTCGGTTGTTAAATTTGGCTTCTCTAGCTACTAAGGTTTGATACCAACCTGCACAACTATAATAGCGATCAACACGCCACCAATGGCGCCAGAGAAGGTGGTAACCCAGCTGCCCACCATATCTCCGCAGCCTTGGAACGCGTCCTCAGCCAAACATACGCTTTCCAAAGTGGGCGATGCGCAACACGATGGCGGGATCATTTGGCCGGTTGACGTGTAAGATATAGGTCCGACGGTGCCGCAGCAATGGAACTGAAAATGTAACAGAAAAATTTTATGTTAGCTTCGGTCGCGTATGGTACCTGCCGTTGGTAACTAATTACAATCGAAGACTTTTTGTCCCTGTACGAAACCAATTACGATGGATGACATTTTATATCTGTACAAAACCAATGCGATCGAAGGTATTATTGTCTCTTTTAGGGATCCTTACCTAAAACGTAAAATCGGGATCCTCTGACGCCGTAGGCTGATGTCATGCTTTCTTTCAACGGGTTCTTTCCGGGTTCGATTTCCTGCCGAGGCAGGTGGTCGAACGATAAGTTTGAATATCTCTTTCAAGCCTGAGTGCAAGTCCTTTTGAAGGATGCATGGCATCCTTGGCAGAAAATAAATTCTAGTAGGGAGCTATAAGTGTGTAAAGAAAATTAATAGTTTGTTCGCAATCAGGCTTAGGCAACGTTCTATAGGTATTGTGCATTTCCCCGCCAGCCTAACCCACCCAGCAGAGCTCTTTAAAACTTTGTGACAAAACGACATAACCCCATCGAGTTTAGGCTCAATTGGTTGTTCTTGAGTAAAAGTAAGCTACTAAAGAGTGTTTTGAAAAATCCCCAATATTTGTAGTGACCATCATGTTGGGCTATGAAATTATCATAGTATGTAGTATTCTACTAGTCAAGCCCTTTCATTTGATACCCATATTGACGGTTGTGAATAACATTGTGTTGCGGCATTTTGTGACGGCGCCGCGGCGGCCACCTTAGAAGGATTTTCATAAAACATAGCTAAGAACACCCCTGAGACAAACACGTTTCTAACAAAAACAATTCAAAATTCCCGACAGTCGTTTATATATTGTCCCAAATAACAGCTTGCTTTATAAAATATAACTTGTTTCAATGAATTACTTACCATGGTTTCCATAACATGAAAGACCACCCGAATGCTCTCATCGTCGAATGCTGTTGCTATCCAGCCTTCGACCAGCTCTTGCAAAGTACTCAGGTGTCCCAATATAACCACTGTCAGGTATATGAACCCGAACAGTAGTATAGTCACTAATACTGTGTACTGGAATATAACGGAAAATAAACGTTTAATCATTATTAAGGTGAATAAGCTATTTTTAGACATCTTATAATACGCGCAAAGGCCGAAGTGCCGAACTATAGTTTCGTTTATATACAGTGAACTTCATCAGGGATGAACTGAGGCGTTTATATCCATAACGATGGCACGTTTCGTACTGCCATCATTGTGCTCACGTACCTACGGGAAGATACGTGAAACCCCGTATTGGTAATCAAAATTCATGAAACACGCTTAAGTTCTCTAGATACTAACTCTAAAAGGATTTCGAGATAATGCAATGAAGAGTTCATTCTAAAAATACCAGAATTGTATATCCACTTTCTTCCGAGTTATTTAAAAAAAAACTGATGACGAAAATCTCGTATTTATGTTAAGACCGTCAGATGCCACCAATAAAAATATTATTGCATCTGTCAACCATCCAAAACAAACAACAAAAATACCGATAATTATGGAATCATTTTTTACGAGCTTTTAACGAAAGTAATATTATGTTGAAGTTGAAGAGGCGGCTTAACTAATTTAGAAAATATAAATAAGTATATATGTATATCCTAAGTGTTCTTTAGTGACACGATAAATATAACATTACAGCAGTGCAAGTACGAGTCATTTATATTTATTACGGCCGATATGAAACTTTATGCTATAATGTTTTTTGCAAGTACGGATCTAGACATCGATAACTGGTTGATGTAATTTTTTTTAATCCATTTGACATCTAACATCAGTTTAACAGTTTTTGAGCCCTAACGTTCGATATCTAAATATATTCAGTGTTTTAAGCCCTCGATAATGATCAGAATGGGCGTTTATACCGGCTCGAATTTAGAAAATAGCTATTGATAGAGAACTGTACTTGCGGTGCTGAGAAACTCGTTTCGCTATACAATCTACTTTGTTGCGCTCCGCGGTTTTACCTGCGCCGTGCAGTGGATATTTGATCATCCCATGGGAACACTTCCATTTTCCAAGATAAAAATTCTATGTGTTAATCCAGATTATAAGCTATCTTCGTGCCAATTTTCATCCAAATCCGTTTAGCCGTTTGAGCGTGAAGGAGGAACAAACAAACACACACACACACATACAAACTTTTGCCTTTATAATATTAGTATGCTTAGTGTTTTTAGACTAGACATAATAGAACACTTAGTTCTGATAAAACACTTCGCTGCGTTTCGTTTTTAAGAGCAATGTGTAGGGTAAAAATAATAGTAAAATTAATAACGGACATCAATTTTTATCACACTTAATCATTATTAGAGTTTAGGTTATTTTTAAGTTACTTTGTGTATAAGAATTATATATTTGGGTACTGTATAATTACCTGCATTTTACTTCTCAACCCATAACGTCCCACTGCTGGGCTCGGTATGCCCTATGAAGGGGGTGTAGGCCATAGTCCACCACGCTGGCTAAATTGAGGTTGGGGACTTCACTTATCTTCGAAAGTTGTTAACCTTCTCCGACAAGTAAGTTTCCTCACGATATTTTTCCTTCACCGTTAAGGCACGTGGTAATTAATTGTAATATGCACTTCAGTGAAAAACACAGTACAAGTACCTACTGTATACTATTAAATTTTAAATAGTATAATGTAAATCTCTAAATAAATATCAGCCATTGTAATAAACATATTAGTAAAAATACTTACACATATGAGCATCCACCTAGACTCGCGAATGGCCCCGCAGCACGCGAGGAATCCGATCAGGAACACCACACAGCCGAGGACTATGATGCTAATTGCTATGGTGTCAACAGGCAGGATGCCTTGAACGTCATTCAGTATTGAAAACGCTGCGACGCCTAGCGCTACGATCGCTAGCCCCAACAGCTGACATGTCAAAACAAAAAAACCATTCGAATGAATAAATATAGCTTTATTGCACACCAAACCAAATTTTAAAAGATACAGCAAGATAAATGTATACAATGGTTGTACATTGGGCGGCCTTATCGTCTTTGGATGCATAGAACTGATATAAAAAATAACGATTAGTGCAAGCAAGCATATATGTACTAATACATTTTGACTGGCCGGTTGGCGCAGTTGGTAGCAACCCTGCCTTCTGCGCCGCTGGTCCCGGGTTCGATTCCCGGACAGATCAAACATTTGTGTGCTCATGCACACAAATGTTTGATCTGTCCGGGGATGGAACATGTCTGTTTGACCTGTGTCTGGGTGTTTATTATATATATAAGTATGTATATATGTATTTCTAACAGTGATCAGGTTACCATAGCACAGGCTTTGCCTAGTTTGGGACCTGAACACCTTTGTGTGGATGTTGTCCATATTATTATTATTATATTAATAGAAATAAAATAAATGACTATACATGAAACAAATTATCTAATAAGAAATAAGCTTTAAGAATTCATACCTGTAACCAAGCTTATGCGCGCACGACTGCGTAAGAAGGAGGGTTATGTTTTCGAGTGTATGTATGTATGTATGTATATTTCTTTGGCACGCCCTAGAGCCTTAACGGCTTGTCGTATTTTTGATATGAGTGGTGTCAATAGAATCGTCTTCACTGCAGATGGTCATAGGCTATACTAGCTGCATCCCGCGATTTCCCTTGTTCAGATACGTGGCTCTAAATTTATCGCAGTCGGGTTTTATGAAGTGACTTTTAACCACTTGTTATTTAACCGGGAAACAAGTTCAGGCGACGTTAGAACTTTTTTAGTTATATCGATACTGGACCGTATTTGTTAAAAAAAGGGGCAAGCGACGAACAGATCAATTTAAATGGGACCACTTGGAGGTACAACCCGGTCACAATATCTGTGCACCTGAGCTCGTGACGTCATATCGGCGGTCTGGGTACGGTGTGCTAACCGTACTGTCGCACCGGGGAGTGCGCAGAGAGGTGACAGGGGAAGCGGGAGAGGCGCCGCATTCCAGCGAGGTGCACAGATATTCTGACCGGGTTATGTGCCCCTATTGACCAAAAATTTTTTTTTTTTTAACCGGTTCAGGTAAAAAATACATTCGAATACTTCTCCTTTTATGGAATGTCAGTAAAATCAATAAATATACGAACCCAATAAGCATTGCCATACATAATCGTTTCATTATATTTATAAAAAAAATATTATTTTTTTTGATGTTGCTTGAAAAAATTAAATACATACTCGTATTGAAATACTTTTTCATACTTTGCAATAAAAAAAAGTTGCAGCCGATGGACAAATTGTCAGAGACATTATTTAGACGATTATGTTAAACTAAAATAACTTATAAGGCTTGGGCTAGATTGTAATAATATCAAGGAAAGCATTTTACAGATTTCCATTTTATAGGACACTAGCTGTGCCCCGCGGTTTTACCCGCGTAGTTCCTCATTGGATTGTCGAGATAATGGGGGAACTACTTTTATGAAGTTGGTTAAAAGTATCATATGTCCTTTCTCGGGGTCCTAATCTACCTGTGCACCAAATTTCATCCAGATGGGTTTAGTGGTTTTGGCGTGAAAGCGAAACAGACAGAGTTAATTTTATAATATTAGGTAGGATTATTAGCAACGAAAGGAAGTCTTATTTTCACTTGTTTAAAGTTTTCGATACTGACCGTAAACAGCAAATTAGCAATAATAAGCACATATTTCACGATAAATTTCGCACAACAACACATTTTATAAATGATATAATAATATGTACAAAAATGAAACACAAGTTGCGTGAACGAGCCCAACACCTATATCTGATATTGACCATTAATAAATAATCCAAAGATAATTGATTGTAGATTACATCTGATTAGATAAACGTATGACGGTGTGTGTTTTGCACGGTTTTCACAAAAACGCTATCTGTCCTATCCTTCAACTAAGTAATTTTGCCAACTTCAAGAGGATATACTTAATTCGACTGTTTTTTTAAATGTTTTTACCTGATTTCTCGGAGACGAGAGGACATGAAAAATGATTTTTTGTTTGTTTGGGTGTCCAAAGGGGTTATTATTAAATCGAAATAAAGTGAAAATTTTTGGCGTCTGCCGCAATAGAAGTTGGTAATCACTTTTTTATATTTAAATATTTTATTGCACAAACTTATAAAACATGATAAAATTTTAACTAAAACTATACAAAGCTATAAACTATATGTACAAAAGTATGTATTACAATAATTAAAACTAACTTAAATCTAAACCACTGCCAGTTGGTAGAGTACCCAAAATGCTGGCCCCATTGCCTCGTTGAATGGCAATACCAATGCGCTGACCCAGGTAGAGGCCAGCATTTTGATCTCGAGTAGCGTCAACTAGACGCTTTGTTAGGGCTTTGAAAAATAATTTTGCTCCCGGTCCCCAAGGCCCGAGAGTTTCAACCCCAAAAGGCTCAAATTAAATTAATTAATTAAATTCTTTTTTGTGGTAAAAATTGTCGATACTTCTAGAGTGCTCTTATTTAGAGTTTATCGAAATTGATCCAGATTTTTTATATTTCAATAGAAATAACTGAAAAAGTTCTGTCGGCGCGGCGTCTGCCTATTTCTAGTTATTAGTCTATTTTGGGCAAGCATAACATGCCATTTTTTTGTTACCAGCAAACTTTACTATTACAGAAATGACATGTTCATTTTTCATTTTCAAGTGTATATATAGGTAAAAGATTTTTTGAAATACTTTGAAAAATAACTGTATTATTAATTTTTAAACGGTAGCAAGGTTGGTGTTGGTGGCTTAGGGTCTACACCAGATTCACGATAGCAGATTATCATTTCACGTTAATATTTTTCTTTGATAGAGGGCTTAAAAGTTAAAGTTTATCGAAATCATTCTAGCCTTTTAAAAATCTACGAGTATATTATTGTTATAAAAGAGTTATTCCTGCCTGACTGACTCGATTGTGAGAGTAAACCTCTCAACCTAGAAATTTGAAGTTTGAGGTTTAGGGGTGTACTAAGAAATAATTAAAAAAAAATCCGCTAAAAAGCTTAGATGGAGCACCAAGTTAAAAACTTCTTTTACATATCATGTCGCGGGCAAAGCCGCGGGAGAGTTGTAGTTTTTTTAATATTTAATCGGTCTATTGACTTTTAACTATAACATAATCAATTTTATAAAAAAAAGAAATCTAAGCTATAATCAATAATTTTTAAAGAAATATCTTGAAGTGTAAAAAGAATTAAATTAAACGTGAAATAGATTAATAATTGTACATCATAATCATGATTATTTATCACACAAATTAAATCATCATTGATTATGAGTATTTATAAGTGTCATTCATAAAAAAACTCATTGCAAATTGAATAACTACGATGAGTCATGTCATGTCCAAGTATTGATAAAATTTGTTTACTGATGATATAAGTGGTAAGTATTGATAATATAAGTGATAAGGTCTTCAAGAAGAAAAAGAATACATATTTCTTCCGTAGCCTCTGTCCCCCGATGGTGGGCAAATGGGAAAACGAGTGCATTTGTCCCCGGATTAAAGAATAGTGTGTAAACGCTGGCCGCTTAGGCTTAGGGGGCCGTTTTCGTTCTCCTGTCTATTATTTGAATTAATAAAACCCCTAACCAATAACTCTGTATATAGACTACTAATAAAAAAATATCAAAAAGCAGGCACGGGTTTCCCTTAACAGCTTTAAGTAATTGTCCACCGCGCCATCGTCATTGCTCAGATACGAGCTAGGGACTTTACTTATCATTCTGCGACAAAAATAGCTAGCTATTATACTTCAACTAAACATCACAGATTAGATAACAACTAGGTGTCTAGTTGGCTTTGTCTCACTAGGTGGGGTCTACAAGGCATGATTGAATGTGAATGACAGTCAGTCAGAGACATAGAAGAGCCAAAATGGCCGTTTCGACATACAATAAGTCATAGTATTAAATAAAAATCTAACTTAAGCCGCAAGGGGGTTGCTTTACTCATCATTGGGAGAAACGGACTAAACCGGAATTCGAAAAAAAAACAATCAGCAGCTGTTCCATACAAAAAGTTTATCGGTCGTCGACAAAATGTATGAAACAGCTGTTATTTTTCTCAATATCAGTGTTGGTCTCTTAATAAAATCTACTTTATAGAATCGTCCTGATATTTGCTATTGAAAAAATAACATCCCTAGTATTAAAGGACCAATAAAAAAAAACTTATTTATAACTTACTTAGACTTTAAAAATTAAAAAAATCTTAGAACAGCATCCACCAAGTTTCGTCAAGATTACTTGTAAAGTATGACCTGTATGCGAGTACGAAATTTCTTGCGGACAAACATACATACATAGAAACGGACAGACGAAATAACATTTTGTGAGACTCGAAGCAGAAATGCTTCGCTCGCTCGGTCGATTATATAGTTTACTAGCGGCCCGTTCCGACTTCGCACTAGTGATTTTTAAACTGTTGCATAGCTTTGAGCGCGGCGACCGAATCAAGAAGTTCCGTAACGAAAATAAACCTAACACCAATCTAACGTCGTTTCAGTTCGGCAGACTAGGGCACGGTGTTTGTGTGCGTGCGACTAGACGTATGCGTATGCAATAGCTTTACCGCGGCAGTCCCCGAGTGACACACGTATATTGTTTGTAGATATATATGTTCTATATTGTAGAATTTTTTTTGTTTGTTTTACCATCAATACTTTCCGCGTGCTATTATATATAAAAGTCATTTTATAGCTAACTAGTCGCGCCCCGCGTGTTTACCCGCTGTTAATATTTGATCATCCCATGGGAACACTTCATTTTTCTTTGATAAAAAGTAGCTTATATGTTAATCCAAGGTATAAGCTACGTTCGTGTCAAATTTCATCGAAATCCGTTAAGCCGTTTGAACGTGAGGTAGGAACAAACAAACACACACACATACAAACTTTCGCCTTTATAATATTAGTGTGAAGTGTGATATAGTCATATTATAGAACCTTGTGTTGGTTTTAGTAGGGATTTCTAAGGATCTCTAATGTTTTGTATTAACAAATGTAGCTCATGTTTCTCAGTGATGCAATACAATACAATACAATATGTCTTTATTGCACACCAAGAAAAATATATACAGCAAATATATTATAAACAAAACATTGGTAGTACATTGGGCGGCCTTATCGCCTAAAGCGATTTCTTCCATTTGATGAATAGTATTATCAAACGTTTTTAAGTTTCTTCGTTACATACAAAAATAAATCTTTTCTCTTTATAATATTCCATGCCCAAAGGGCAAAAACGGACCCTATTACTAAGACTGCGCTGTTCGCCCGTCCGTCACAAGACTGTATCTCAGGAACCGTGATAGCTAGACAGTTGAAATGTTCACAGATGATGTATTTCTGTTGCCGCTATAACAACGTGAATAAAATCTACGTTATTAAATTAATTATATTCGAAAACTGTGGTGCGCTGAGTGTCACGACACAGGTTATCCTAGTGTGAGGCGCAGAGAGACAATTACTTACTTGTACAATAGTTAACTACATTGTATCCTATTATAAGCCCCTAAACATAAGTTTTATTGTACTTACCGTTTTTTTTTTACTCAAATAAACGAAATTAAAATATATATATATATATATAGCTTATTTTTCTCAATGATTATGTATTTATATATATATATATTAAGTTTCTTACTTTCTTTCTTCTTTTAAGTACTATATATATATATATATATATATATATATATATATTTATTTTAATGTATCCCTCCCATGCACCATACGTGATATCTCCATATTAATTACGACATGCAGATAGAAAAAGTATCTAATGTTGTATTATTAATGATACGGTGCGCGAGTCCAACACGCACTTGGCTGATTATTTTATTGCAATTATTATTTCAGTATCAAAACCGAGCCTGAAGAACAAGATGAAGAGCCCAACGCAGATGAGTACAGCCAATCAGCGGCCGCTATGTCCGATGCGGTCAAGATTGAGGATACGAAGGTAACATGACATATACGAGATCTCTTTACTATAAAACCCAGACATGGACCAATGAATAAATTAAAAAAAATTACTTCCTATTTTATTAAGATAATGGAAAGTAAAATAAAAAATAAAATTTACCTGAATAGTTACCTAAATAGTTTACCTGAGTAAACTAAAAAATGGGGATACGTTATTTGTTATTTATCTTTCATTATCTTAATAAAATAGGAAGTAATTTTTTAAAAATTTATTAAATTACGTTTTTACAGATTTTTGAAAATCTGAGAAATGTTCCGAATAATGTGATATTCTTGTCAAAGCTCGAAATAAAAATGATGTCAATTTTCTAAGTATTTTTGTTTGGCCGATTTTTACCTACTGGTAGCTACAATAGTAATTGTAAAAAAAATTACAATATTTTATGCCAATTTTTTTTTATAATATGGTCAAATGCCTTTATTAAGATTAACAAAATGACTAACTAATGTAGTTATTAATTATAATATACACATGAGTGAAAAACTCAAAGGTCCATGCCTCAACCTGGATTTGAACCCGCGCCTTTTCGCTTGTGAGCCAACGGGTTTACCGACTAGGCTACCACTAACTTTATGTATTGTTTCAGGACATTCAAACCGAACAGAGTTACTTCGAGTCAGCACTTCGAACAGCTGATGGTACTTGTTTTAACCTATATTAATACACTTAAAAATAATTATATATTCAGTAAATCATCTTTCCAATGCATAAAAATCAATTGCTGTTCGTTTGTCTCGAAAACGGCTGGGACGATTTAGGTTTTGAAATGATTGTAAAAGTTTAGGGATGGTTTAAACATATATAACTGTTAGGCGGCACGAAGTTCGCCGGCTCAGTTAGTAGTTAATTAAAATTTGAAATGTTTAATTGTATTGATATCTGAGTACTGTTATTTAGAATACTGACGCGTGTTTGATTAATTTCGTATAAAAAGAAGAAGACGGGTTTTCACGCGTACCTGATGTTTGGAAAGGTGCGAGACGTGCCATCGTTGGAGATACGAACGACTCATTTCATCCCTGATGAAGTTCGCCGAATGTAAACAAAACTATAGTTGGACCTTTACAGCATTCAGTCAAGTTAAAACCCGTGTTCTTAAACAATAAATAGTAAGTAAATGTTGGACTAATTGTAGGTTAGAGACATTATCGCCAGTTAATAATCTTCTCTGACAAGCAGTATTCCTCATCATGTTTTCCTTCACCGGTAAACCAGTGGTAATTAATTCTAATATTTACTTCTACTACTACGCTTAGTCGAACTTAACTAAATTTCCTAAAAAAAAACATTTTCTATTCCATAAGACCAGTTTTAAGGTATACGCTTTTGTGACATTAATTTTATATAATTTAATTTTCAGGTATAACAGTGTCGGAAAACTTCCTAAACTGTTTCAACTTCACGCCGCCGAAACCGAAAAACTACTGCACCGTTTGCGATAAATCTTTCTCGTCCAACGCTAACCTACAACGCCATCAATTATTGCACGCGAGAACTAAATACAGCTGCCATTTGTGTACTAAAGTATTCATCGATAAAGAAAAACTAAACGCACATATTCCCATACACCAAGATCCAAAAATGTTCCACTGCGATATCTGTCCAAAAACATTTAAAACCTCATCAAATTTGTACCAGCACAAACGTTCTCATTTTCCAGTAAAACCGTTCGTTTGCGAACTGTGCAACAGATCTTTTTCAACAAAATCAAATCTGACAAAACATCAAGGGAAAAGATTCTGCAGACTGCCCAACGACGAACCTTTTTTCTGTCACGTATGCAAAAAGGAATTCCAAAAGGAGTTTCTACTAAAAAGCCATTTAAAAATGCACGAAACCGGCAAACCTTTTATTTGCGATCTATGCGGTGAACATTTCAAGTATAAAACGACAATAACACGCCATCTACAATGGCACACGGGATATCGTCCACATAAATGTCAATATTGTAATAAGAAATTCACTCATGCGGGTCTGATAAAACCCCATTTGCGAGTCCACACCGGGGAAAAACCTTTTCAATGTTCAATCTGTTTCAAATTTTTCGCTCATAAACATAACATGGAACGTCACAAAATCAATCATGGCCGCATTAAGCGGTTAGTTTGCGAGATTTGCAACAAGAAATTTCCTAGAGAAAGTCGTCTTATATACCACATGAGGACGCATACTAATGAAAAACATTTTGAATGTAGTATCTGCTTGAGGAGATTTTCTCATAAACAGAATATTATTAGACATTATCAAAGAAAACATCCCGATCGTACTTGGGATGGTACGGAAACTGATGCGAAAGTTGCTCTCAAAGTTTGGGATAAAGTGAAGCATACTTTCGAGCCGCATTACGGTGTTAATGCGACGGAAGAGATTTTCGGTTAATAGGGTCCGCATGTAGTTTATTATACGAATGTATTTCCCAATTTTCTTGCAAGGGTAGTAAATATGTGACGTGCGTGACGTCACATCTGGCTTCCAACGGAAGATCAACGCTGGTTGTTTCAACCAGCATTATGTTGAGTAGGTTGGTTTGTGACAGAAAACAGAAATTTGTAGTTTGATTATAAATTGTGTAATTAAGTTTGTTTTTTTGTTTCACATTAATATTATTTTATTTTCAAATGGTTGTTGTCCACCTTCGAAGAGTGGCATTTAAAGTTCGAATGCGTAAGGCTCAACTCACACCGAAAGTGCGGTGAAGGGCAGCGAAGCGGAGCGCAGTTTCAGTGTCATGTGAATTTTAATTTTATTTTCATTACTATAATACTTATTATTGGATGAGAAACTCGAACGAGTCGCCCTGACTGAGCGAGAAGTCGCGAGAAGTACCGAGAATGCTCGAGCAGTCGCGAGCGGCCGCTGGCAATATTCAGCCCCTCGCGCTCGCTCCCCGCGCGCGTTGTTGTGCGTCTGAAGTGATGGAAATGGATGAAGAAAAGCTTATTTATTTGGTGCAAATGCACGACTGCCTATACAATATCAAATCCAAGCATTACAGCGATAAACACATGAAAAATAACGCTTAAAAGTTTCCCCGAGTTTTGTTGAAAGTGAACTGCGCATAGGAGAGCGACCCGTGAATTCATCGTGGGCGGCCTCGAGAAGGCGCGTGATTCCGCGCGCCTTCTCTACCGAGCGAGTCGCTGCGCTTCGCTGCCCTTCTCCGCTCTTTCGGTTAGAGTTGAGCCTTATGCTTCCTAATTAAAAAGTCATTTATTACGCCTTAAAATCTTAGTTATTTCGTCAAATTGCAAATGCCTTGAAAATAAATACCCATGCTAGGCTTGCTGACTTTCGACTGTTCGACATTTCTTGCGGACAAACATCCATACGTACTAACTGACAAACGAAAGAACATTTTGTCAGACTTGAGCAGAGTCGTTTCGCTCCCTCGGTCAATAACCCTTTTGCTTATTTCGGGAAGAAAATTTGGAAATACCTACGATTGTGTGAATATCAATTTGCTCGTGACGCAAAGTAGTTTCGTAGTTAAGTAATAGAAAACTTCGAACTCAAATTTACGTTTTAATTATTTACGTTTTAGGAAAATATGCTGTGTTATTTTTTTTAAGTTAATCATATATATTATTAGGTCATTATCATTGATATGCCTTTAGCTTTATTGTTGTATAAGTGTTATCTCATCTCTAACCGACTTCAAATGAGATTTTTTCTTATTGTATTTTCCTCGATTTGTCAGACGCTTGGACCGATTCGAAAAAATATTTTTCTGTTTATGAAGGTACCAAGGTAGTAACAATTTAATTTTGCCCGAATCTATTATTGCATAGTTTTTTTTTTTATTTTTACATAATTATCAAATAAGTTCTATAGTTTGCCTTTGGAATATAAAATAATATAACTGAACCGAAGTTGAAGTCGTTTATATCCATTTTCGAAGTATTACTTGTTTAGATATAAATATATGTGAATTTACATCACGATATTTAATTTAATTACGTCATTTAAATATGATTCAGAACTATCACAAATAAATTATGTAAATATGTCTAAATGTGCTAGCGTAAGTTGCGGATACGTCGGAATCATCTCTCTCAGAAATGTTATCCTTTATTTTGTGTACCTAGGCAAACAGAAGTAATTGTAAAATTATGGAGTGCGGATGGGGGAGGGGGGGGGGGGGCCCTACGGGTGAGCCACCCAAAATGTGTTTCCGCTCGGATTCGAAGATTGCAACACTAATTATGCGAAGCTTGTTATATTAAATAGTGATTATTAATTTAGTTTATATCTAGAATCGTTTTTTAAAATATTAATTTAGGATATTCTAATAACTGTTGCGTATTTCGTGTTGCAGTCTTCGAATCCTAGCGGAAAGTCATTGTGAATCTGGGTGCAGTTCGGTTATGCGGTCATTCGGTTGACCGACGCTCTACAGTAAGCACATTTAGCCAGAATGGAAGCTGATGTTCGCTTGCTCGGTCAATAAGTCGACCGCATCATTGTTTTATACGTTTGCTTCTAATGTGAATTTTCCTATTTTTACCTACATGTATTTTTGACTCGTTTCGTGTAGTTTTGCGAGAGATGTAACTAAAGTACGGGCATAGCCTAGTCAGTAGGTAACTATTGTTTATGTAAGTGGTAGTGCATACTCCATTCCTTTAAAGCTGTTACTCATTGTAATAAAAGATTAAGATCTTACTGAATAACTGCATTTTATTAAACGTTATTTAATTTTGGCCTTGATTATTTAACCGCGTTAGCATATAAATAATCAATGATTTTGGTGGTTGCATAGTCCGTTTATTCCCACTTGTTCTGTTGACAGAACTAGTGGGATTTTATTTACCACTAGTTCTGTTAGTTGTGAGACTATGCTTGACACTAGATTTTGTTTCCATCTGTTCTGACCGTATATTCCCACCTGCTCTGTGGAGTAACATTGGCACATGAGCATCGGGGGAACCAATAAGCATCAAGGAAACAAATGAACATCGCGTAAACAAATGTCGTAGAGACAAACGAGTATCAAGGAAACAATAGAGTATCGCAGAAACAAGCGAGTGTCGCGGAAACAAATGAGCATGCAGAAAACAAGTGATCACCGCATAAACAAGTAAGCATCACAGTAACAAAACAGAAGGAACAAAAATTAAATTTCTTATTGAATAAGATGGTATATACAAGATATTTAGTGTTTTTCCGCCTCGTCTTGATGTCAGCGTGAGATCGAAAAATATTTTTGTTCTTATGGTGTGGTTCCTCCTCACCACCGCCACACCTCACCTTATTATTTCCCTTTCTCACAGTATCCGACTTCCTCGACACGTGTTTCGCTTTAGCACAAGGCATCCTCAGGAGATGTTGACTCTTCAAGCGCTCGCTCGCTCGTTGAGTTCTTATTGAACTTAGTTGATAGCGACATATTAACTAGTCCATGCGATAAATTATAACCATTAAAAAACAGAAGAGAGCCGCAAAAGTGAACATTGACGGTTGCAATTGGGAAAATCAAGTTTACGCGATTTTCGACCTTAATCACATATGTCGGAAAATCATAATTTTATACTCCTTAGAGCTCACTAGCCCCAAATAATACGAAAGCAAAATAAAATACGTCGATAAGATCTAATATCGCGTAAACCTGATTTTTCCAACTGAAATCATTAATGGACACTTCAACGACTTTCTTTTGTTTATTCAGGTTTAGGAATATTAATTTCTCATAAGACACATTAGAAAATTTTTTTAGGATCTAAATTAAATATATAAAAAATAATCGAGCTATAGTAAATTTATCAACAAAAAACACAAGCTAATAGCGTCAAGTTGACCCAGTTCAAACTAAGTTAAATATAAGTATAAAAGTTTATACAGTACATTGGGTTCTGGATGAAACGCCAAGTTTCGCGGAATGTATTCGGGAGGCGCCACAGAACTACGTATTATGCAGAAGGTTGGCCTCGTGCGGTCAACGGTATGTTTACAACAAGACCAGCAACAATTGTTCAATTTCTCAATAATATAAAACAACATTTTTTTTCAGTACTTACAAAAAAAATTGACAAAGAGAACAGATATTCAAATCGTAAACGAATTCATTCGCCATGTACTCGTACAAGTGCAGTTACTAAATAGCGAAATTAATGTGGCTAATTTTTTATAAAATTTAAAAAATTTAAATATCCCGCGAACGCATTGCACTTTAAAGCAAAAAAGGCTTTAAAACACTTTGTTTTTTATTGAGCGATGTAGCCCTCCAAACCGGAACACAATGATAATGTTTACGCTCTGTCGCTTGGCGATAGATTGACCCTTAAATGCATTTTTATTCCAAAAGTCAGTGATCTTTTTGTGATTGTCTATGGACGTATTTCACAAACTTTTTTTTAAATTTACAAAATCATGTATTTAAATGTTAAAACGAAAAGACGTGAGTACTAACATATCAGCAGTCGATCTTTAACAAAGAGGAACACAATTACACAACGTGTAACAATACTGAGCTGTGAGCAACGCGCGGTTCAGGGGACGCGACGCTGCGGGAATGATTCGTTTTGCAATAAATCGGGTGTTAGCCTAGCAATAAAAGTGAATCCAGTCTAACATAATTTTGCAAAATTCGAAAAAAAATAATAGAATAACCAATTTTTTTAGGTTCTAAATAAAAAAAATTGGTCACGTGATCTTTCAAATTGTATGGAGACCCAATATTTTTAACTCGAAATTTGCTAAAACTTTATTTACGCAGCTGGTTCACTTTGACGTGTAGACTAACACCGTTAAGTATTGTCACACCTTTGTTACACGTTGTATAAATGACTAACTGAAATAAAACAACCATTAATTTATGAAGCTATGTATAGAAGACAAGTATATTTATTTTATGTATAATTCATATATTACAACTAAATACAATTCATTTGGCAGTTTTTATACATAAGCCACATCTTTCATACAAAATGGACATGATAATGTACAACTTACTCATCGAAATAAACTAATAACAGAGTTCGGTGAACATTCGCCTTGTTAGCTTCTTAATACGGATTCAAACTCCTGCATTACAAATACCATACGATGCTTTAATTCCAATGTACCTACATCAGGTTTTTTTCTTCAAATAAATTAAAATGGTTTATCTAATTAAGATTAGTTAATTTATGTTAATATTAATAAATTTTTGTTAATATTAATTAATTTATGATAATATTAATTAATTTAAATGATAGCGGCCGTTTAACCAACCATAGCATATTCAAAGAGAGTCACGCAAGTGTTATGTCACAATAATAATGCCGGATTCTGCACCACATTAATAATATAAAATACTTCTTTGAATAGAGATAGAGAGAAAGAGAAATAGATATCACAATATTAAAGTGTAAGAGCGAGATAGTAATAATAATGTAATGTTATAATCTACTATTATAATCTCAACACAATATATCTCTACGCAAGATATTTGGATATTTTCTACACACAAACCTCGGAGGATTTACTTGACTTTTCTTTCAATAAATATCTTCTGGGAGTTTTTTTTATAGTTCTTGCTAAAAATCTTCTGGGAGGATTTATTTGGATATTTTTGCAGACAATCTTCTGGGAGGATTTGTTTGAATATTCTGTTATGAAAATCTTCTTGGAGGATTATTTGGATGTTTATTTAAGACAATCTTCTGGGAGGATTTATTTGGATATTTTTTGAAAACGATCTCCTAGGTGGATTTATTTGGATATCTTCTGGGAGGATTTATTTGGATATTTTTTGCAGACAATCTTCTGGGAGGATTTGTTTGAATATTCTGTTATGAAAATCTTCTTGGAGGATTATTTGGATGTTTATTTAAGACAATCTTCTGGGAGGATTTATTTGGATATTTTTTGAAAACGATCTCCTAGGTGGATTTATTTGGATATCTTCTGAGAGGATTTATTTGGATATTTTTTGCAGACAATCTTCTGGGAGGATTTGTTTGAATATTGTTATGAAAATCTTCTTGGAGGATTATTTGGATGTTTATTTAAGACAATCTTCTGGGAGGATTTATTTGGATAATTTTTGAAGACTAACATATTCTGGGTAGATTTTCTTTGAATAATTTCTGCAGACAAATCTTCGAATAGTACTATTATTTTATAGGACATATTCTCCACACAGATCACTCTGGAGATCCGTGTAATGAGAATCAATAAAACGCTGAGACAAATAATTTCACACTAAAAACAAAAACTATAACAAAATAATAATATAATTTTTTTTTACATAAATAAAGACGCATAATCATCTAAATCTAAATAATGTTCACGAGACAACATTTATATTTGTTTGAAAATTTGCTTAAATGCAATATAAATACAGCAATAATTTTCTTTCCATCTAATTCAATACAATAAGACATAAAATTTTGGTGTTTTTTGTATAATTTTATTTGTCATTTTCTATTTTCGCCAAAATATCACACTGAAATTGTATACAATACATTTGTTTTGTATTTATATATATATATATATATATATTTTATATAATTTTACCATGTTAACTATACCTACCTAATATTAAAATTTTAATTATTTTGGTTTTATAATTTGTAGTTATAAATGTTCTACGACAACATTTTTAAATCGGACGTTGGGACCAATTTTGAATACAAGGTTATCGGTTATATTTTTACTCGAATTCAGATTTGGTGTCATAGTTAAAGTTGTTCCTTAGGATGAGTATAGTGACCCCCTTTCGGTTTAGTACACCCCTAAACAATAACACTTTTTTATAGTATAGTTTACTAACAATAAAACTTCCTGCAATTTACTATGAAAAACAACATGACTATGACTTCACTACTATCAAGAGAAAAAATACTAAAAAAAATTTATACATCGGCTGTATGTACTTGTCGTACGAAGCCATAAAATATATCAAAAGAAAAAAGTTACATTAACATTTTTACTACACAGGCACATATCTACTAATTTAAATATTCATTTCTAGTTGCATCGTATGGAATCATACTTTCTCCAAGATCTTTCGTGGGTTAAGAGCAACTTTCGTAATTAATAAATTTAAATCCTACAGAAAAAAACATATTTCGTCCTAATATATTAATTCTAAAGAACGATAGTGTACGTCCAGGGAACATTTGTAAATGAAATATTACAATATATATGCAATAAAAAATGTAAAAAAAATTCCTTATAATACTCGTAGTATTTCAAAGAAGGATATCATTGAACGTGATTGTTCACATTTTTCCAAACATTGGATAGATTTGAAAGGACTAGTTTCATTTTCGGCCAGGACGGTGTACGTCTACCAAAAACGGCTAAAGATGTGATTAATGTTGTGTATTAATGAAAAATGCGTCAGTCACCTCTGTAGGTAGTTGTAAAAATATATATTATTATTATAATGTGGGTATCTAAAATAAATGAGTCATAACTAACCAGGTGATGTGTCTCATTTGCTGCTCCTAAATGATAATAGTTTTACAACCTCCTTCGTTGTGTACAAAAATATCTAAATTCTGTGAATTGTAGTGAAATTTTAGCATCTCTGGAAGATTTTCCTATCCTAGGTTGACTGCAACAGTCACGTTGTAATAAATTGTACCACTAGTTAGTTGCAAAGTGCTTTATTGAATAAAAAAAAACGTGATTTTTTTGTTTTATAAATTAATTTCGTACACTGCGTTAAGTTATGTTATTTTTAATTTGGTTGATAGATTAAAAATCAATAATCCCCAACGTATTATGGTGTTATGTAACTGTCCTGGCCGAAGCTCCATACATAATTGAAACATCTCTTTTTCAGCTTATCAAGGACCAATGACATTGCAATAATTAGAATAGTTTCCCATTCAAGTAACTTTCATCCGAATTATTCAACTATATTTTATATATCAGTTAACAAATGATCAAAAGCGATTACAAAAAAAACCCGACTGCTAATTTTTGAATTCTGTGTTTAATAGCCCTTAATTATTATTATTTTTTATTTTGATGTACCCAGTGTCACTCTCACGACTAAGACGAATCTATTGACATCACTCACATAAAAATACGACAAGTCGTTTAGGCTCTAGGGTGTGCCAAAGAAATATACATACATACACTCGTAAAACATAACTCCTTCTTTCGCAGTCGGATAAAAACATAGAAACTATTGAATTTTATTATTCCAAAGGATCATAGTCCATGTCTCCGCAGTACTCGGCCAGGAAGTCTAGGAACAGTGTGAACTTCCCCGAGGAGGAGCGAGCCCATCGAGATGACACTGACTTCATGCATGTCGATAGACTCTCTAGAATGACCTGGCAATTAAAAGAGAAAAGAAAACATTAATTTATTTTTAATGGGCTTAATTCGACGGTGCCTTTTCTGTATAAAATTAAGAAAAATGTAAGAATTAGAAAATTAAATACGTCGTAAATATTTCAATTAGTTTAACTTACAAACCAAACAACTGGATTGATTTTGATACAATACATATAGGTATATCTGACTCTTCAAACGAGTTACTGAGCCATTGTGGCGTAAAATATATATATTTATACTAGCTGACTCGGCCACGCGTTGCTGTGGCTAAAGTTTTTAGTAGATTTACCAGCAGCGCCATCTATTGATTACTTACTCAACCCAGTCGAAAGGTATCGACATCTGTTAGAATCATTTGGAGTTAACAGATAATTGTGACTGTCAAATAATAACAGACAAATAATTAGCAATAAATTAAAATTGCGACTATAATTTGAGATTTAAACTATCCTATCTCTCAAGTTGGATCGAACTGCACATGGTGTGCGAATTTTATTATAATCGGTTAAGTGGTTTAGGAGTCCATTGAGGACAAACATTGTGACACGAGATTTATATATATTAAGATATATATATATATATATACTAGCTGTACCGGCGAACTTCGTACCGCCTAATAGTTATTTATGTTTCCCACCTTTTAAACCTTCCCTGAAGTACGACAAACAATTCAAGACCAAATTCAGCTAAATCGGCCCAGCCGCTCTCGAGTTTTTGCGAGACTAACGAACAGCATTTGATTTTTATATATAAGAAGACTAGCTGTCCTGGCGAACTTCGTACCGCCTAACAGCTATTCATGTTTGTCAACTTTTAAACCTTCCCTGGAGTACGACAAACATTTTAAGACCAAAATCACCTAAATCGGCCCAGCCGTCCTCGAGTTTTTGCGAGACTAACGAACAGCAATTGATTTTTATATATAAGATATAGAGTCAGAGATTTGGGTTCTATTCTAGGTCAGGGTTTGCACAATGAGTTTGAATATCTTTCTTTGGGTCGGAATGCATCGTGTTGCATGATATCCCTGACACAGGAGAAATCCCAGTGGAGAACTAAATAATAATTACATATTAAAATTTATTTTTGTTTCCATCACACATTATATAATATGAAAAAAAAAAATTGTAACACAACCCCATTTTCAAATATTTTGCAATAAGACTATAACTATTGCGATTCACACTTAAATATACAAATCCTGTTAAAAATAAGGTGATTAGCAACTTTCATTACAGCAGGCAACAATGTGACATTACAGCAGGCAACGACGTGACATTACAGCAGGCAATGATGTGACAATAGAACCTTTATAGTTATTTCTATTTAAAAATCAAACCTCTAGACCGATTCTGATAATATTTTTAAAAGGACTAACCTTTGAAACAATTTATGAGGTGGGAGGATGATCTTCCACAAGGAGAGGGCAGTTTAGCCCAAGATAGAAGCAGATGGCGACTACTAGAGGAGCCCTATGTCCAAGAGGACAACCTGATACACAACTGAGGCTGGAGTTAGCATTACTTTTCTTTAATATATATTGAAATGTTATCAGAGAAAAAAGGCTATTTTCATAAAATTTCAAACAAAAACGAATTTTTGAAATCGTTCTACCTAAGATATTAGGTAACAAAATTAAGAGTTAAAAAAAATACCAGCCGAATTGAGTCCCTATTGATTTTCAGGGATGTCATTAAAAAACTGCAAGCATCAAACCCACCAAAAATATCACCCAAATAAACCTTTGAAGACAATTAGTGAAATGCATTGGACAATTAATGAGTTCAACACAATATGATATAGGCTCATCGGCTTGAAACTGCTCGCCTGTTATTAAATAAATAAATAAAATACAAAACTCACCTGTGGCCAATCTTGTCTGTAGACCGCCAAACACTGTTCCGTCAAGCTGTCTTCACTCAAATAGTCATTCTTCAACAAAAACACTAAAACACTGGCCATCGCCTCCCAAACATCAACTCTATTACACTTTGACGAACTTAACAACACTATATTCCTCGGACACAAAATCCTATCAAACACTTGAAGCAAATCAGAATCGTTTTGCTCTTTAATTTCACTATCACTTTTCACTGCAGCAATTGGTTGTTGTTTTGCACCAATTGGTTGCTGTTTAACACATGTTATAGCAATTGGTTGCTGGATAATTGATGTTAGACCAATTGGTTGCCATATTGACGCGATTGGTTGTAATTTAGGGCTGACTGGTTGCGATTTGGATGCGCTCTGCCATTTTGTGCTAATGGGTTGTAGCATAGGGCTTGTTGGTTGTGATCTGGTGTTTATTGGTATTCTTGTGTTTATTTGCAACAGTTTTGGGTTCATTGGTTGCAGTCTCGGAATGATTATCGGCATGGGAGGCGTAATTGGTTGCGATGTTAGAGCAATTGTTTGCGATGTTGGAGCAATTGGTTGCGATGTTGTGGCAATTGGTTCGCTTGGTTTTTCAGTACCGTTGACGCGTTCGTCATTGTCGTTTTCTTCGTCGCTTATCGGAGTAGGCATTCTTTCGTCGTCTTCAAAGTTTCTTAAGTCCGGAGATATTTCGTCTCGTCTTTCGGGTAAGCATATATCTTCGGGTGTATAATGTTTTCTGTCTGGACAGCAAGTGTTCCAGACAGCGTGGAATTTTGCTAGAAACGCGTCGTTGATTTCTTCAGGTTTTTTTGATACTGTAAAAGAAAAACCGGTATCGTAATTTTTTAACTCGATTTATTCACACCAATATTATAAAGGCGAAAGTTTGTATGTGTGTTTGTTTTTTTGGTTCCTCCTTCACGCTCAAATGCCTGTACAAATTTGCATGAAATTTGGCACGTAGGTAGCTTATACCCTGGATTAATACATAGGATATTCCCATATAATATCCCACAAAATTGATGATAAAAAATATATCCACCGCGGGCAAAATTGCGAGGCGCAACTAGTATGGCTATATTTTTTAAGAATAGATTAGTATTTTTTTACTTTACAAAAAAATGCAGCAAACTTAAAAAACATGAATAATATGCAACAAGCGGCGGCCTCATCGCTAATAGCGATCTTTTCCAGGCAACCTTTAGATACAAGGTTAACAATATTTAACACTACTTCGCGTGGGAAAATAGAAATAGCACTTCACAACTGCTAATACCTATTATTTCCAATTTTGAATTTGTCTCGCTGAAACTCGAGAACGGCTGGGCTGATTTAGTTAATTTTGTTTTTTTTTTTAATATTTGTGAAAGTTCAGGGAAGGTTTAAACATAACTGTTAGGCGGTACGAAGTTCGCCGGTTCAGCTAGTCTTAAATAAATAATACAAAATTAACATAGAATGTCAGTATCAGTTGTTAATATTAGAGTATAGATAAACTTACCATAAACAAGACAGAGGTCCACAGTGAGATGCAACATAGCTCTCTGCGCGGGCGCTCGGCTGAATATGTTGGTGGGGGCGCACGCGGGGGCGCAGGCTGCCAGCAGGAGCGCCACGTCGGGGGGCGCACAACCTTCCAGCAACAGGCAGATATGTTCCTGGTAGAAATGAACAATTGTAACTTTGTTGTACACCAAATTAAAAAAAAAAACGAGTTTCAAAATCATACCTAAGACGAGCTCTTCCACATAACTTTTGTAAAAAAATCCGAAAACAACAAATATTTCCCTATAGCAATAATATCTATTAGGTCCTTACATATGAAATTGGCGTTTTGTCGTTTTGCGACACCGCCGCCATACACATCATTAATCCTTCGAGCCGTTTCACTGGTACCACGGTGGAACTCGTACTCGTAAATAACGCGATATTTCAAGTTTTCCATTTTGTAAACTGCGTGACGCAAAGAAAAAACCAAACGAGGACAAAACAAATGAATTACGGTTTTCGAAATACAAATGTATGAATAAATAGCTGTATAAATTTGAAATTGGAATCCCTAACCAAAGAAGAGATATTTGAGATCAAAGTGGCCAGTACGACAAAACGCCAATTTTATATGTAAGGACCTAATATTAATATTATTAATTAGGCTATAGCCTAATCTTGGATTTTTTCAAATCGCGAGTGAATCGGTTTCTTTTAGGCAAGCGTGCCACATCCGCGGCGTCGTCGTCATACATTAGACGTGTTGCGGTTAAACGCAAACCTACTTACAGCAAAACACATCATCGAAACCAACATGTACCTTAACTACGATTGTCACCTGACTTTATTACCAAAAACGAAACTACTACAATAACAACAAAAAATATATAACAGAAAGCTATAGACCTATAGACCATTTAAGATCTACAGATAATTCAACCAACCTTAGGATGGAGATAATTTGCAAAATAAATATAGTACAGAACGGGGTATACATTAAAGAATATAAAAATTTGCAAGACTAAAAATAAACGATTAACAGCAGAAGAGAGAGAAATAAGAAAAAATAAATAAATGCAGACAGCAGAAAACAGACGATCTTTGGTCAGATAGTAGTGATTATGGCTTTGACATTATTGTGAAAGCTCAGGGAAGCTTTAAACATATATGAGGCGGTACGAAGTTCGCCGGGTCAGCTAGCTATATATATAACTGTAGGTTTAAAATATTTATGTCACTATGACACTGACACCTCTAATTTTTTTAATTTGTTTTTCTATTTTTTATTTTATTAGTTATGGCGCCGTACGATTTTATTTTTATTTTTTTCCCCTGTGAAAAATTGTTATGTTATTTTATGTTTTGTGTACATTGCACGAGATTGTGTGCGTGCGTGACGTCACCTGCCGGCACCAACGGGAGACCAGCGCTGGTTGTTTACAACCAGCATTACGCTGAGTTAGAGCCGGTTTAAAAAAATATATATTTTTTTAACTCTCTGTTAGTGCTAGAAATTTTTTGGTACAAATAAATTCTTTCTTTCTTTTCTTTCTATATTACCTTGAGGTGTATAAGTGGTGTTGCGACGCTGCCGTGCTTCGCTGCGAAGGAGTCAGTAGAGGCCGCGAGCGCGTCGCCGTCAGTCGCCGCGGGTTCCGTACCTACTGGCACTTGCATCTTGTTCAACGATATTAGTGTACGCATCTCGGCTTCGATATCCTTGCAGAGGATCGCTAAAAAATACAGAATCAACGTTTTATTTTTAGTTTTTCTCAAGCTCTAATAACCACGGAAGTCAGCGACACTGTAGATGCAGCATGCCTAATCTAGAATACCAATGGCTCTCAAGGAAGGCTGCCGGAACACACCGTTAGATGCTTGGCGATAGAATTTTTCATTCAACTTGAGAGTGGTAGGTAGCCAGTAAAGTTAAAAAGAACGTGTGTAATATTATGAAGTAGCTGCGGCCAGCGGCGTTACTCGTACCCGCGTACATTTGGCATCTCATGGGTACAATGTGTGCGTTAATAGAAAACATAAGTTATCTTGGTGCCAAAACTTTATTGAAATCTGTTAAAGGACTTGTTTCATTTTCGGCCAAGACGGTATACGTGTACCAAAAGATGCCTAAAGATGTGTATTAATGAAACCAGCATCAGTCGCCTACTTCGTTGTGTACAAATATATAACATTTCTGTGAATTATAGTCAAATCATGGCATCCTGGAAAATTTACATTTCCTAGGTTGACTCCAATTGTCACATTAGTCAATCAATAGTACCGCTCGTCCGAAAAAATTATACATCAAAAACGCAATAATATCGCCTTTTTGCGTAAAAAACTTCAAATGATTTTGATTCTAAATTAATTTTGTACACTGTGATAAGTTCCTTTATATTAAATTTAGTTGAAAGATTAAATATCATAAAACCCTAACGTATTTATGTTTTCATAGACACTGTGTCCTGGCCGGAGCTCCATACATTATTTAAACATCTCTTTTATGAGTACTGAAATCGTACCCTCACATAAATATTCTAAATCTTACACCCAGCTAGATTAAAAAGTGTATATTTATGTGTGTGATCATCATAATGCCATTCTACCACCAGGAAAGTAGCTAATGGGAAGAGTCATCGAGACACATCCATCATCAGACGGTTATGCCGGAGGCGTGACACTTAAAACATTTATGTAAGGGCTGCTATGATGAACCCTACATAAATAATAATAATAACATGGACAACATCCACACAAAGGTCTTCAGGTCCCAAACTAGGCAAAGCCTGTGCTATGGTAACCTGATCACTGATATACATACTTATATATACATATTCATATATATAATAAACACCCAGACACAGGTCAAACAGACATGTTCATGCACACAAATGTTTAACCTATCCGGGGATCGAACCCGGGACCAGCGGCGCAGAAGGCAGGGTTGCTACCCACTGCGCCCACCGGACAGACAAATATAAAGTGATGGATAATGATAGTTGAGTACTGCTGACGGAAATAATTATGTACGTGTGTTCGCGTCAACTGGTTTATTAGTACTGAAGTGCGTACGCGTAACGTAGCTCTCTTCTCACCCCCTTCTGGGGTGGGGATAGGGTTTTCAGGGCATAGCCCTTTTTGCCCTTGCTCGTCTCCGCCCATGACGATCGGCGTGTCTATTGGGTTCTCCGGGTTGCTGTGAGGCTTGCTGTTCTCCTCGACTCCACATATGGTACGGAGCGATGAAGCCCTACCGGCTGAGATCCCTGCTTGCCACAGGGAAGGTCCAGCGAACCAATCAGCAGCCGATATCGTGGAGGTCGGGGGTGGCGTCTTCTTTGGCGTTCTTCTCACTTCTGTGCGACTATGAGTTCCCTGGAGAACCCCTTAGTCTTCCTCGTTCCGGGCTAGTCGGGCGGTCTGGCTGTAAGGGGGCTATGCCCACTGAAGTGCGAGTGGGTTCGTACATATGTGTTACAATACAACTCACTAGTAGTAATAGTGTGGTCGTGGAGCCAAGTGTTGAGCGCTCTGGCGGCCATCTTGGCAGCGACGGCGTGCAGCACGCGCGGCGCTGTCGGCAGCAGCGCGGTGAGGGCGGCTCGCGCGCGGTGGGACAACGGACACTTATATGCAGTGAGACATTCAGTACGGAGTGACTGGAGCTCACTAGTGTAGATTGATGTAGTCGTTTGAAGTAACGTTGCCTGGAACCAACGAGGTAAAGTAAAATAGTATGTTAAAAAAACTAAAGAAGGTTAGCGGCCAGGGCACAAAGCCGAGAGGGGGTCAATACACACACTTTAATGAACGATTTTCGCTATGGAACCAACTCCGAATTCGAAGGAAAAAACAGCTGTCCCATACACTTCGCCGAAGATCGATAAATTTTTTCTATGGAATAGCAGATATTTTTTTTTCCTATAAAATTAAAATAATAAGCTAAAGCAATAATTTATTTCAAAATATTATATTTATATTTTGCCCCATTGATTTGGAGATAATAATTGTTTAAGTGCACTTGTATGGCACCGTGTACTGTCTCCACAGATCTGTTACAAGTACGCTGTACTTCATATTGTCGTCAGTCATGTCATGTCCGCCATGTTGTCGGTGATGTGTGCGCGTGCGTCCAGTGTGAGTACATGGAACTAATGTTAGTGATGGGAGACAAGACATGTTTAGTTCACAACTCACACCAGCCGCTTCTAATCTACATAAAAAGGACTATCATTTCCTAATATTAAGTCTATATAACACATGTCAGTGACTATCCTTCCGACAAAGTGACCCGTCATCAACAGAAGTAACGAAACACTACTAATATAGTACGCAGCTAGCTAACTATAACTAGAACCAAGATGGCGGTTCATCGTCCCTTTCACTCTCACGGGTAGTTTGGTAAGTGCGAACAGTACAACACGTCTCGCGCAAGGTCAACTTGTTTGCCGCGTACTATACGCTCGCTCTCGTGCAATAACCAGCTTGCAGTTATCTCTTTCACTCCGACACACGAAACGCATTCTATTACATACTATTATTGATAAGAATTGGACAATCTTATCTAGAAAGTTCAGTAAAGCGCCATCCATCGAGAAATTGTTACACTACTTACACGACTCTCTCGAACAGTAGCAGCCAGCCGCGCATCGAGCATGCTCTCTCGCTCGCTCCCGTGGAATAACGAGCTCTCTTGCAGTTATCTCTTTCACTCCGACACAAGACGCATTCTATTACCATTAATGATAAGAATTGGACAATCATATTTAGAAAGTTCAGTAAAGCGCCATCTATGTGGGGAACTTAACACTACTTACATGACTCTCTCCAACAGAAGCAGCCAGCGCGCGTCGAGCATGCTCTCTCGCTCGTTCCCGTGCAATAACCAGCTCTTTTGCAGTTATCTCTTTCACGGCGGCCGAAGTGACTCGTTCTACAACCATTTCAAGTACGCGACGCGTCGAGGAAGGTTGTGATTTTAGTAGCTCCTCTTCTAGGCGTGCCTGAAGAATAAATAGTATGGTGTTTCATTGGCGCCCTGCCGGGATTGATCCCGGAGACGCCAGAATGTACGTAAACAAACAAATCATTTAACTTATATTTTATTATAAGTGAAGTATTATATCCGTCATTTGGTCAGTGTTGTGAACTACTTCCTAAACTACTTTCATAGGCGAGACCCGTGGGCAGCTGCGGCTCAATCTGTCGGTTTATAACAGATGACAGATACAATAATATTTTTATTGGTATATTTTTTTTATTTCTGACGGTCGTAGCATAAAGACGAGAATTTTTTTCAGTTTTTTGTATATTACTCGGAAGAAAGCGGATATAAAAATCTCAAATTTTTATATCCGCTGAATGTCAACTCCTTATTACATTTTCTCGAAATGGTTTTCGAATTTCCATCACTTTCCAAAAATGAAATATTATGGTCAATTGTGAATCTTTGTTCGAAAAACTATTTTTCTTCGAACCCTAACACAACATTGCTTGACGGTAGAATAGAAAGAAACTAAAAGAAAACTCACCTGCAATTCCTTTTCCTTATTTTTGATACGATCCTCAGGGTTGACAGTCAAACTGACAGGCGTGATATGTCTAAAACTACCCACGTCCTTATTCTCCTGACTTAACCGACACGTCGATAATAAAGTGTTAACTTCTTTCAAACACGGGCACAACTCTAAAATAGTCGATTCATCGACCAAATCACAACTGTCAACCCCATCACTAGTCTCAGTTTTGACATCATCGATAACTATCACATCACTATTATATCGATGGATTTCGTCATTAGGAAAATGAGATAAATCGAATAACCAACCGAGTATCGACTTTAAATATATGACGGTGTTTTTTTTCATGCAGTTTTGATTCAATTTAATTTTCCTATAGTAAATTTCGTATATGAATTTCAAAAGTTCGTTGTAGTATTTGAGCCGTAGTGTTGTGTAATCTAACATCGATAGATAATGCACTAGCCAGGGTAATGTTATCGATAGTCGATGATTTTCATTAGCTTTGTGAAGGAGGCCTTTCAAGTCGATTGTTGGTTGACTCTGAAAAAAAAATAAGTGTTATAATTTTTAAGCCAAAACTTAAAAAAAACATTAGGGTTAGGTTGATTAAAAAATTACGAGCTTTCATATTAACGTATTTGGGAATAAAACTATTCTATAAACATGTTCATCACACAATTAAAAAAAACTAAATTTATTGTCATATAAAATAAATGTTTATTATAAAATAAATAACTTGAACAACTTTAACAATGTGACCAACACCGAATTCGATAAAAAAAAAGCTGTTTCATACATTTTGACTGAAGAACCATCTGTATTTATTCACGATTTCCGAGTTGTCTCACTATACACCAGGGTAGATAATTTTTAAAACCAAAAAAAAATAATAGAAGTATGAAAAACATTGGAAAAGAGAATATTATAAAAATAAAAGGAAAAATAATTTACGGGCGATCTGAGGTCGGAAGGGGAGGGGGGTGAGGGTTTAAGGGTAAAAACGGTGTATCTCGATTTCCGGCAAAACTATGGAAAAAGTTATATGGCAAAGTTGTAGGTAATAATAAGATCTAAAACTTTTGTATTCGCACTTCTTTCACATAACCTCAAAATTTATGTGAAAAATTCAATAAAACAATGTTTTTTTTTTCTCGAAGTTTGGTGAAAACTTACCTTTATATGTCCCAAATATGCTGTAATTTATTTGATTTGAAATATTTATTTTTTCACCTGATTTAGAATGAATATAGAAAAAATAAATCTAATATTCAATCGAAAATTCACCAGTCAAAATATCCGCTGTTTTCAAAAAGTTGGTATGCTTTCTGTTCGTTGAAATCTCAACTAACCTCATTTATTCCAAATAATTTTTTTAACATTAGTGTGCGTAAACATGTCTGTTTGACCTGTGTCTGGGTGTTTATTATATATATAAGTATGTATGTATGTATATCAGTGATCAGGTTACCATAGCACAGGCGTTGCCTAGTTTGGGACCTGAACACCTTTGTGTGGATGTTGTCACATATATGTTATATTATATACAAATGTCTCCATCCTAAGGTTGCCTAGAAGGGATCGCTTTTTAGCGATGTAGCACTATATTACGTAAGAATTTTCTGTTGTATTAGATTTTTTGTATGTATCTTCAATAAAAAATTGATCTAAATATCTACCATACTTACATAATTCCTCAAAGCGAGATTATTCTCCAGAACCTTTTCTTTAGGCGCTATATAATTCAACTCTCTGGTGCTAACGCTAGCGACCACATGGTTGACATTGTTCGTCTTGCTAGCCACCTCGCTAGGCACCTGAGAGTAAGGTAGGGAGGTCAGGTAGCCGAGGAATTTGGCCAGCAACGCTAGCTTCTTAGCTAGCTGGAGATACTCTCGAGTTATGTCTAGATTGTTGGCTGAAAAAATATTTACATTATTATTAAATTAGGATTTTTGTTGACTGTTTTGACCGCGAAAGAAGAAGGTTATGTTTTTCGAGTGTATATGTATGTATATTTCTTTGTCACGTTCTAGAGCCTAAACGGCTTGGCGTATGAGTGGTGTCAATAGATTCGGACTCTGGGTACATTAAAAAAAAATGGTGATGCACAGCAATTTGGCCAGCGTTCTAGACCTGGCCTTTCATAGGAGAGACCCGTGCCCAGCGGTAAGACGCTATGGGCTGATAATCACGTACTAATTATTATTCACCCTTTACTATATTTACTCACAATTCCCTCTATCTTCGACAGCTATGTGCGTTCCGTCCAACGCGATTATTTCCGATGCGAAAGTGTCCCGCAGGTGAACGCGAAACGATTCGTTCTCGGCGTGACTTATAAACTCTCTGCGTACAACGGAAACAACATCGTTTTTATTTGATTTATGATAAAACAAGCGTATTTTAAAATCAATCTCGTTCTAATAATTAAGACCACATGAGATTCTTTCTCCTTCTTTGAATACGGTAAAGAATAATTTAAATGCCAATATCATAAACTAAGAAGACAGTAGAGACAATTGACAACGTTTCAAATATGTTGACCCTTCATTTTTATTATGAAAAAATTAATGAAAAATAACGTATACTTAGTAAAAAAAGAATAGCTTTTTCACTAAGATTTTTTTCGAGATAATTAAATAGGGATGCCGTAATAAAAATGGGGTGTCAAAACAATTTGAAAAGTTGTCAGTCATACAACGTGTGACAATACTTAAGGGTGTTAGTCTACTCATCAAAGTGAACCTATTCTAGAACAAAATTTTGCAAAATTCGAGAAAAAGTAATTGCGTCCTCCATACACACAACTTGACCAATCACGTGATCAATTTTTGTATGGAGAACCTAATATATTTTTTTCTAATATTGCGTATTTCTTCTACGCAGAGTTCACCTCGATGTGTAGACTAACATCGTTAAGTATTGTCACACCTTGCTGTTACACGTTGTATGTATAATTCTGGAGATGCATGTCACTTACTTACTTATAAAACATCTCTTGTGTGGTGAAATGTGGCAGTCTACTGGAATCTGTGGCCGTGGGACTAGTTAGACGGCGCTGAAGTTTGCTCAGCTTCGATTCCTAGACAAGATATAAACCTTATATGTACAAACGTTATAATAAAATTATGTCATTAAACTGTACTTAGCGGGAAGATAATGATTAAATACCTATAGTTAGATTGATGGAAAAACGAATGAATAAAACTTACGAATAATGAATTCGATAAAAATAATCAGATGTTTCATACATTTTGTCGACGACCGATCAACTTTTTCAAACGACCGATCAACAGCAGATTTTTTTTCTCGAATTCAAAGTTTGTCTCATAGTGAAAGCTTAGTACACCCCTGTACATGTCATCCGCGGTACGATGAATGAATGAATGAGAGAACGGAACAGAGTGAACAAACGTATCAACAATAGAACGAATGTACGAAAGATTAGAAAACAAAACACTTAATTGTCTAGTAATTTAGTACATCTTACGTGTGTCTCGGTGTGAGTACACGCGTGGATCATGTGGTGAGTGAAGAGAGCGGCGAGGTGCGCGTGGTTGGGCGCGGTGCACGCGTGCGGTAGCGGGGCCTTCACTCGAGCGCGGAACGACGTTCGACAGCCGCCGTTGGACACCGTCTCTTGATACCACCTGGGGAAATATTACAACTGTTGCAGTATGAATAGACAAGCATCTATTTATGTATTAGATGATGATATTAGCTTATATCGCTTTAGGCGATAAGGCCGCCCAATATTTTGAAAAATACTACCAAAGTTTTGTTTATAATATACTAGCGGCTCGGTACGTGCTTCGCTACGTATAAAATGAAATAATAAAATTTGATAAATTAAGAACGATTTTCTTAACCGAAGAGCTTCTTAAACGAAGAGCTCGAACTGATAGTTATAGATAGCAGTACAAAATATTTAGTGCACGAGTCCGACACGCACTTGGCTGATTTTTGGCTGTTATGTATACAGTAAAAAAATGAGAGCTGAACGAATTTGTTTTACCAATTTAATTAGACCACACAATTAGATACAGTTTTCACCAATTATATAATCCAGACAGAAAAATAATTATATAAATCCTACTAATATTATTATAAACGCGAAAGTTTGTTAGAATGTGTGTGTGTATGTTTGTTACTCATACACGCAAAAACCACTGAACGGATTTGGATAAGTTTGGCACCAATAAAGCTTATGTCCTGGATACATAGGATACTTTTCATCCCGAAAAATGCAGTGTTCCCGTGGGATAATCAAATTTCCGCGGGTAACAATGCGGGTAGTAATAAATATAAGCGCTATATCCTTCTTATGTATAATAAGTTTATTATAATATAATAATAACCTTCGAGTAGTTTAAATTAATAATTTGTATCAACTTCCTTAATTCATCTCCGACATCAGAAGTGGGATACCCGACTTACCGTACTACATCATAAAAAGCGTCTCGTTGTTTCTTGAACAGGTGAAACGCTTGCGCAGAAGGAAAGTTGTCCACATTATCTGTCTCATAGTTGTATGTAACAACGTTGGCCGCTCTCGGTGCAGCTTTCTCTGGAACTTTCTCACAGCGGACGCAATAGCAGTTGAGTAAGAATTTCGCTAGCTCGGGATAGAATGAGCGGACTTTTTTGTTTTCACCTGTGAAGATAATAAGAAATTATTTACACTATTTGCTTCTCTTTATAAAATACTACATATGCTGTATTTAATAGTATCATAAAGTAAAAAAAAACTATAACAATAGTAAAAAGTCCTGTACATATAATGAAATAACAATAGCATACCTAAAGTCTTCAGTGAGTTCTTGTCCAAAATAACTTCCAATATAACCCTCTGGTTCCACAACGATTTTACAGCAAAATATGTACTATTATGTATGGATTTCAATAAAAATTCAACATTTTCATTATTCAATTCTCTCTCTACATTTATATAATCATCCTCTAGTTGTTTGGAAACTAAAATTGATATCAAAAAATACAATTCCGTATTCACACTTAGGATCAAATTATTTTTAAGCAGTGTATCATAGATATCAATCAATGTATCAATCTTATCTTTCATTATGATTTTAGCTGCATCTGTCTTAATGTAACTCTGGGTTATTTCAGTAGATTCTTTTTGGGTAATCTTTATATGTGGCGTTATAGAAGATTTTGCTGGTGTTGATGTGTTTAATATATTAAACTTTTCCATAAGCTTGTGTCGCTCCTGTTTGAGCAAACTTCTCTCGACATCAAAGTTATTAGATATTTCTTTTGGTTGAAATTTTTGCTGTTTAAATGCGGAATGATCTTCCAAAGCTAGCGGTGACGATTGCTGAAAGCATTCCGTATTAAAGCTGTTCAAAGACAAACTTTTCTGTGAATTATCTATATATGTTGGTTTTATTCTCTTTTTCTCAGATCTCAACGAGCTAGATTTTCTCGCTCCAATTTCAGGAAACATTTCCGAATTGCTCAAATCCAAGTCAACCTTTTCATTTTCATTATCATTAGACGTGTTCTTCTTGACTTTTTTCTTTGAGCTTTTCGTTGCAATCACTAAATAGTCTCCTAAGCAAGACTTTTCGTGTGATCTCGAATGACGGTGACTAAGTCTAGGCGTGTCACATCTCTCATAATTATCTTTAGAAAAACTTCTTGGAGTAACGGGACTAGTAAGAGGAAAATCTGACAGTTTAACACCATTTTTCAGTGGTGTACTTGAGAGTACAATCTTATCAACACTGTTACTGAGTCTAGATTCATCTGATGACAAGTTGCTAGTAACTGAGGTGTTGGTTTTATCGTCAAAAAGTTTAGTTTTCACTCTCCGGCCAGTTCGTTTTTTATCTCTGTTAGGAGATTCGTGGTGGCTACGTGAGTCTTTGACAGAAAGGCTGTCTGTGCGTTCTTCGCTCGTTGGCTCGCTGATGGACCGGTGATGTCTGCGAGCCGAGTTGAGTAGCTTCTCTGGTGTCGCATTTTGGAGTATGTGTACTGCATTGCTGTTTGTTTGGAGGATGCTGAAATTTCAAAATTAAATTTGAATTACAGTTAGTTCTTTTTTATGGCCAGTAAGCTAGTTAATAGTTTTTTTTTATTTCTAGTTGTTCAAATTTAAGAAGGTTGGTATGAACCTCTCCGGAATAAATCATGTAAATTTATCCTTTTAAAACCTTATACAACATCAAATATGCACCAAAGTTTAAACAGTAAATCAAATAAACAATTATAACCTTAAAAATCATACACAAAAGATTAGTTTGGATAAAACATAACACAAAATAATTAGTAATATATAAATCAGATACTATATTGTGAACAAATTATATTTGATTTAAATTGCACTTGTGTCTTGGATTTTTAACTTAAATAAATTAACTACAAATATTACACAATAACTAAGTTGCAACGTAACATCAAATTTTTGATGAATAATAATGTACTTCTATTTTTTTTATTTTAATTAGAATGTAAGAATTACACTTTTAGAGATTTTTGAAAATATAAGAAAAGTTCAGCATATTGTTAATCTCGTCAAAAGCTTGTAATAAAATAATGTGGCACACTTCACAGCCACCATTATGTTTGAATAGGCCTGTACCAACACAGACCAACCTGACTGCACCTAGACTTGTGGCTGATTGCAAAACATTGAAAAATAGATATAACACCGAATAGTAAAAAGAAGAAGTCTTTTTTAAAATATTGACTATTATAAGACCTGGTTTGGTCACCAACTAGCCTACGAGTAGACAAAGATGTGGCCAAAGATCAAACATGCAGTCTAAAAGATATCAATTCATTCCGATCTCACGCCGTATCCACCGGTTTTACATTCTACTGGATTATGATGGCGATGGCTTACTACAAATATACAACACAGGTATCTATGGAAGTATCATGAATTAAACAAGACCTTACCTATCAGTCTGATTACGCAAATAACTAAGAAAATAAGCAACAAATTCGCTTCGAGAGCAACACAGCAATATGCAATCGTCCGGAGCGTCCTAAAATAAAACAAAATAATATATTTAGTTAATTTCCCTCTGGCTATGTGTATGTGAAACAAAACAAAGAGTTTTTAGGTTATTACTTCGATAGACTCGTTGTTTAACCATTTTACAAGCAGAGAGTAATCCAGTTTTCCATTAAGGACACTTTCTATTATTGTATCAGGCATTTTATCACAAACATTTAGTAAAAATCACATATGTAAGAATAAAAATCGATCTTGAACCAAATCCCTAAAACTTAAAAACTTGACAATTGGCATTTTTTTGACAGTTCCTTCTTTTTCTAACACAACGTACAACAAGTTCATACTGTTCCTGGATTTAAGCTATGGATATATATATTGAAAGATATACAAGTTATTTACTATGCCTACAGTCTATGTTAAATAATTGGTTATAAGCCTTCGTAAAAATATTGTGTTTTTAACAAGGCAATAAAAAACAATCTGTACTCCCAACGTCAAAATTAAAAAAGTCAAAATAATTTGCTTTGGCTAAATGAACACAAGGCACGAAGCCCAAAAATTTCATTTATAATAAAAAATACATCTTAAAAAATCTTAACAGAAGGTACCAACATAGAGGTTTACTATTTACTTTATTTTTTATTAACTAATACTTTGTAGTCGTGCTCTCCCACCCCCTTTTAAACAAATCTGTAAATTTATAAAATAAGTATGGTAAATTGTTTTCTGAATCACAGAAGGGAGTAACTATTTAAGTTCATGTAAGTACATAGTAGCATCATTTAGAAAATTTACAATATTATTACTTTGACAACCTACCTTCATATTAAACTAAATAGGTATCTCAACTATTATTTTCTGCTCTGAGGGTAACTGGTCAACTGCGCCAAGTTTCTAACTACCATCCAGCATCTAGACCAAAAATATTGTGGACTAACTTGGGGGACCCAAGCAATAATATAAGGCAATTTTTAATATAATTTTCTGGTCTCAAGACAAACCTGTGGGTGTCAAGCTCCTAAACTGTAGTAGAAAATATAAGGGAATCTAATGATAATGTCTTATTGTACCACTGACATAATTTTTGTTACAGATTTATCAAAAATCAAGCGCCGAAAATCAATTTAGTAATCATGTCTAAGGATATTCATATTCAAAACTTCAATAAAGGTAACTACAATGTATATGTTCAAGAGCCACGTTTAGATGTAGAGGTGAAAGTTGAAGAAATTGAAGATTACGAAACCGATTTAATAATCCTACATCCTGAAACAAAGGATACAGAGTTGTACGAAAACCATGTTATCAAAGAAGAAATGGTTATTGGACCGGAAGAGCTACACACTTACTCTCCAGTGAATTATGAAATTAATGTAGATAATAATTCAAACATCAATCATAAAAAGCAGTATGATTGTGAAAAGTCCGAAAGGAATCAGCAGTTTGTACTTCAAGAATCTCAAGAAAATAACCAATACATGTGTAAGAAATGCAATATAAGCTTCCAAACAAAAAGAGCGCTTCAATATCATTTCAAAGGTGGACACACTTCTAAAGCCTGTCAATACTGCAATAAATATATTGATAAAACATCAAACAGAACACGTCACGAAAACTCTTGTGCAAACAACAATTCTGTCTTAGAAAATAATTCGGTTCCAAAATATAGTATGACCACACATCAGTTTATTTGTGACTATTGCAATAAAAGCTATTCACACAGAAGTACTCTAATAAAACACATAAGAGTGCACACAATCGGAGAGGAAAGACATATGTGTGGTATCTGCCATAAAAGTTATATCAAGAAGCATGCGCTGACATGTCATGTGCGGTCTAAACATTTGAAAGTCAACATTTATAGATGTAAATATTGCTCAACTACATTCGCTTGGCTTGCCGGGTTAACCAGCCATGTACAAAAATACCACAAGGGATGCAGTTAATTTTGCTTAATAATAGCCCAAATTATTAAATTTTTGTATTTATATCCTTGAAACTCTAATACTAAACCTATCACATAATAGAGCCTGCACCCCAAGTTGCAATTTTTTATTATCCCATGGGAACACTTCCTTTTTCAGGATTAAGTATTCTAAGTGTTAATTCAAGGTATAAGATATCTTCGTGCCAAATTTAATCCAAATCCGTCATGACATTTGAGCGTGAAGGAGGAACAAACAAACACACACATACAAACTTTGGCCTTCATGGTATTAGAATAATAATATCTACCGGGATGAAAAATTGCCTAAGTAAATAAAAATAATATTAAATAATCCAGGCTATAAGCTTTCTGGTGCCATATTTTATCAAAAGCAGCAGCTTGAGCGTGAAGGGTAACCAACATTAACACACACTTTGTGATTAGTATATGTAATAATAATTATGATAAAAAAGCGGAGTACGTAAGTGATTTTTGAAGTAGTATAAAAATAAATGCATCAGTTAAATAAAATTGCCGTACATATCCTCTTCGAACCAAAAAAAAAAATGGTTACGTGACAATGACATTTCAGCATTCAAACAATTAGGGTAACCAAGTTTTCCTTACACACTGGACATTATTAATTATTATTATACCCTACCATGGAAAAAATAAATGTCTGAATTTTTATGAAGATATCTTGTTTCACAAAAGTGCTATCCGACCTTGAAAAGGTAGCGATTGCCGTTTATGAAGATATAATTGATCATACGAATACCTACCGATATCGATATTAATTGATATCGAGAATAAATAGATATATTTTTGAGATTTCGGGATCTCGCAATCCAATAATGAGTCTGAAACTATATTTTTTTGAGATCAGACCGCTTTTGCGCTTTATTTTTATGCAAAATGAATTACAAATAAAAATAGTGCCAATTTAATCTTATGTTTTATGCAGTGATTGTAGAACCGCTAAGGCTAGAGTGTTTCTGATTGATTAATTAATTATCCTCGGAATAATTTAAAGACAGAAAGAATACGGATGCTTAGAAAAAGCTATACAAATTTGCCTTGAGACCTAACGAATGACGCTCTAAGTTTGAAGTATGTATTCTACAGTCAAAATAATTCATGCACTGTCTTTTCTAGCCCGGCTACTCTTGATGTTTGATTATTGTAAATGTACAACTGAACACCCATGTCTATGTTGTACCTATGTAGCAGAAGTCTTGGATGGCTTAATTAAATTCCAGGCGCTCCGGTTGATTGTCTTACAATAAAAAAAGGGTTTCCCTTTTTAATTCGTTTGACAACCCTTTTCGATAAAGGCCATTAATAGAGAAGCTATAAGAGTAAATTGATTAAAAAAATACAAGATATAATTGAAGACAAAGATTTTTAAGTACAAACGGGACGATAGAGACTAAAATGTACATCATGTGCGCATCCAAAATGTTTAAAAATAAAATTTGCGAGTCGGTCTCGCGCACAAATTGTTCCGTACAATTATATATGCAACATTGTTCAAGTTTCTTCCTGTTGTTGTTATTTATATCGAGATACAAACAAATAAAACACGACTGTTGTAAGGGAGCCCCCTCAAATATTCATTTTATTTTGATTTTATTATTTATTTTTAAATTGAATATACGAGTACAATAAATATTTTGTGAAAATATTCTGCTAGACGATTCTTCCACTGCTAAAATGGGAAACACCCATTATATTCTCTACTGCCTATCATCTAAATTTCAGTCTCCACAACTCTTGACTTACCTACTACATATTAAGCACTCCGGGCTCCAGAAATACATCATATATGAAAATTTCAACGGATTATTTCGAACCTGAGCCGAAAACCTGTCCCACTTCCGGTTAGGTTAGTATAGTAGTTGCCTAGCTATCACATTTCATGAGGTGCAGCCTGATGATGAGATAGATGGACACACGCACAGAAGGACTGACAGTCTCAGTAATAGGGTCCTGTTTTTATTATTTGGGTACGAAACCCTAAAATGTCCACCCATGCGAAGCCGGGACGGACCGCTAGTTGTAAAAATAACTACCGTCATAACTTTTCCAAATCTCTTACAATACGATATAAATGAAAATATAGTAGTCTGTTTTGTAAGCATGTTGTTTACTTTATTGCAAGTGAGTAGCAAAATTCAATAATAATACTTAAATCGGGATTGCAAATTATCGAAAAACTTCTTAGTAACATTTAAAAAACACAAAAGCGAGAAAAATCCATCCAACATCACTACATGTTGTCACTCGACTGGTTCTGAGTTATTACAGTTTATTAGCATTCAGTCTTTTTCTTTGAATATTTTTGTAATTATTTTCATCTACATACATTTTCTTTAGAATGCTGTGACGACTGCTGCACAATAATGTCGGAAAGCTATTCGAAAACAAGTTTATGTCGTTGTTGTCACTCCGCAAGCAGCTACAAAAGCTTGAAAGACAGTTTTTTACGTGATGGAAAAGAGGGAACATTTTCTGATGTGTTGCAAGAAACTTTTGGTATTGTTGTAAGTACGATCCAATCAATTTACATAATGAAGTGCACGTTATTATCGATTGCTGTAGCTTGAAGATTTGTAGGTACATTTATAACATAAATTAGTACATGGGCAGTTAAATATGATACTACCTTTTACTTTTTTGTTGGTATTGGCTGTATTTTATAAACTGTATAACATCGATGACAAGACCGAGCAAACCAAATTAATGCTAGAACGATGATGGTATTTATTGGTCTTCATTTAGGAGGGGCAACTGACACTAACACTGAACTGCCTTGTTCATTAACCTGAAACCGTCTGATATGGTCTGTAATTGCTATCCTATGTGATCATATAGCTCCTGCTTGTCAGAACTACAGTTAAATGTATCATCGTTATAGTGCTCTTTAAATTTTTTGATATTGATACTAATATAATAAAGACGAATAAAAATATTTTTTGTATGTAATGAATTAACTTAAAAACTACTGAAACAATTTGAAATATTAGAAACCTACACAAACATTATCACAGAGTAAAATAAGCCATATTTATTACTAGAAAAAATGTAATATTCCCATCTCTCCCAGGATCTGCCTTATCAATGGGGCAGACAGGAATTATAAATTCACATCTGCTCCAGTGACCACAGCAATGGGGCCGATGGGGATAGAATATAATATAATAATTAACTAAAATTAGCTGTGGGTAACCCTAAGTAAATCAGCTAGCTTCAATATTGTATTGTATGTTCCAACCATTATTGCTTGTTTTCCAGATAACTTCTTATCCTGAGGATCAGTGTTCCATGTTATCAATATGTGAGTCTTGTGAACCACGTCTGAGTGATGCTGCATCATTCAAACATCAAGTGTTGCAGTGCGAGAGGAAATTACACGAGTTGTATTCAAATAGTAAGTTTTATTTATTTAGCAAATTTATAAATGACAAGGATAAATAAAATGTTTTAGAATTGTATAAAATTAACTTTGTATGAATTTTGATTGAATATAAAGATTTATATGCATGACATCGATATGTTTCTCTATTACAGGTGAAGATAATTTTCAAAAATTGAAAACTGAAAGCGATGTTAAAAATGGTAAGTTCAGATCATATTCACAACTCAATATAATACTAAGGTAGTGTATAGGCTCTATACAACGTGTAACAGAAAGGTGAGACAATATTTAAAGGTGTTATTCTACACGTCAAAGTGAACCCTGTGTAGAAGTAAACTTAGCAAAATTCTCGAATTTTGTCAAATTTTCTTCTATGCAGGGTTCACCTTGCTTGGTAGACTTCAGTATTGTCACACCTTTCTGTTACACATTGTATAGAGCCTATACACTACCTTAGTATTATAGTGAGTTGTACATATAGTGTATCTTTGCCAAATCGGCCAGCAAAAGCCACTGTAGAAAGATTCTTATTGTTTCTTATCCTTCTTATTAGAAAACATCACATACAGATTTCAGACATAGATATATACAGGAGCCCAAGTCTGTTATTTGAATGGTTTCAGAATTACAATTGCATTGTGTCAAAATTGGCCATTTCGACATAGAATAAGTCAGAATTAGTCCCGAGTTAGACAATGACCTCAATTCGGTGAGTCATACTGACTAAACTAAATGTTCCTAATATTATATCCATCCTTTTTCTCACTTTTAGAAACAAAAAAAGAGGAGACAGTTTTTGAACTGTCAAATTAAGTTAGTTTATTAAGTTTGGCGTGACAGAATAGGGGTATTAATTTATTCTCCAAAACTATACAACATTGGTTAAAGTTTCTACCTTTCTAGTTTGTCTTTATTGATATCAAGAAAAAAGCTACATAAATAATATTTCCTGTATGGCAGCCCCTCTTATATATTTATTTTATTATGTTTTCCGTACTTGTTGTTATAGCGGCAACAGAAAAAAAGCTATCACGATTCATGAGATACAGCCTGGTGACAGACAGACGGACGGATGGCGACGTTTTACTAATAGGGTTCAGTTTTTACCCAACTGCGAAACAAGGCGGGTTATGTTTTTGGAGTATGTGTATATATGTATGTATGTATATTTCTTTGTCACGCCCTAGAGCCTAAACGGCTTGTCGTATTTTTATGTGAGTGGTGTCAATAGATTAGTCTTATTTGTGAGAGTGACATCAAAAATAAAATAATAATAATTAAGGATTATACACAGGATTAAAGATTTAGCAGTCATGTTTGTTTGAAGTTGCTTGTTACCACTTGGGTACAGAACCCTACAAAATAAACTAAATTAACAAAATTACTAACAATAGCAGTGATTTGATTTCAGAAAGCAAGCCGTTACAAATATATCTGTCAATAGATGATGATGATCAGCCATTGTCGCTGCTACGTGCATCACCACACTCGGGCGATGAGAGGAGCGCTGATGAACAGTTATGGCAAGGGAGACTTTCTGATGGTAATTTTATTTTACATGCATGTAAAAGGCTCGTGTTTAAAATCTCCCAAAAAAGTCCTATTTTACTACCACATAAATTTTTAACGGTTACCAAAATAAATAAATTATTAACAGTTACCAAAATAAATAAATTATTAACAGTTACCAAAATAAATAAATTCTTAACGGTTACCAAAATAAATAAATTCTTAAGGGTTAACAAAATAAATAAATTTTTAACGGTTACCAAAATAAATAAATTATTAACAGTTACCAAAATAAATAAATTATTAACAGTTACCAAAATAAATAAATTATTAACAGTTACCAAAATAGATAAATTATTAACAGTTACCAAAATAAATAAATTATTAACAGTTACCAAAATAGATAAATTATTAACAGTTACCAAAATAAATAAATTATTAACAGTTACCAAAATAAATAAATTCTTAACGGTTACCAAAATAAATAAATTCTTAAGGGTTAACAAAATAAATAAATTTTTAACGGTTACCAAAATAAATAAATTATTAACAGTTACCAAAATAGATAAATTATTAACAGTTACCAAAATAAATAAATTATTAACAGTTACCAAAATAAATAAATTCTTTAGGATTAACAAAATAAATAAATTATTAACAGTTACCAAAATAAATAAATTTTTAACGGTTACCAAAATAAATAAATTATTAACAGTTACCAAAATAAATAAATTCTTAAGGGTTAACAAAATAAATAAATTCTTAACGGTTACCAAAATAAATAAATTCTTAAGGGTTAACAAAATAAATAAATTTTTAACGGTTACCAAAATAAATAAATAATTAACAGTTACCAAAATAAATAAATTCTTAAGGGTTAACAAAGTAAATAAATTCTTAACGGTTACCAAAATAGATAAATTATTAACAGTTACCAAAATAAATAAATTCTTAAGGGTTAACAAAATAAATAAATTCTTAACGGTTACCAAAATAAATAAATTCTTAAGGGTTAACAAAATAAATAAATTATTAACGGTTACCAAAATAGATAAATTATTAACAGTTACCAAAATAAATAAATTCTTAACGGTTACCAAAATAAATAAATTCTTAAGGGTTAACAAAATAGATAAATTTGCACCAAAAAATTGATTGATGCCGAAAGTATTCAGAATGTCATAAAAATAATATCCTGAACCTACAGCGGACCTTGTTGCGGAAAGTATTCCGAATTCCGAGTGTCATAATTTGGTGATTTTTGAAGTAATCTTTATAAAAAGTGGTGTTGATGATGAAGATAAACAGATGAACGCTTTATTGTAGACACACAAAACATAGAAACAAAAAATAAATAAATTATATATGTAGTGTCGCAAGTGGCGGCCTTATCGCTAAAAGCGATCTCTTCCACGTAAACTTTGGATGGAGATTATTGACAAAATAATAATGTATAGGAAGGGGTGTACTTACAATAAAGAAATAAATCTCCTCTTAATTACACATATACAAATATATATACACATACATTCTAATACGTTACTTTAACTATATTTAAACATTCTACTAATTAAATTTCATATATTATACAGTGTTATCGGCTAGGGGTGTACTAAGCCGAAAGGGGGGTCACTATATCCATCCTAATGAACAACTTTCACTATGGGACCAACTCTGGATTTGAGAAAAAATAATCAGCTGTTTCATACGTGTCGACGACTGATCAACTTTTTGTATAGAACAGCTGACTTTTTTTTCTCGAATTCAGATTCCTTAGGGTGGGTACAGTGACCCCCTTTCGGCTTAGTACACCCCTAGCCGATAACTCTGTATACTACTTATATGCTATATATGATGATGAAAAGTCGAGATGATCATAGTGAATTATTGTAGCGATGTATATAGTGAAAAGTGGTTGTATTTTTCTGCCAATTTTTATTTTGAACATACAAGCAGTTGTTCTCCCCACTAGGAGTGTCCCCTTTGAATGCCAGAGAGTAAACAACATGCACCACATTCTCCCAAAAACCTATGACCATATATTATTAACTAGTATTTGCGTGGCTGCGCGGGCCGCATGCAGCCCGCGTGGAAGTCCTTTTACCTATTGGGTGGGACAGTGCATTGGTGTTGCAGTTATAACTTTAAAACTTTGAAATTGATTAAGAAGGTAGGTAGATATCTCCAATTCAGTCCGAGATTGGGTGGAACAATGAAATTGTAAATTTTTAAATTTCGTTTATGTGAGAGAAATTGAAATTCAGTTCAAAATAGGCGGATTTATTTTGTTGAGTTGAAAAATAAGTCAAAATTTCAAGTCCAGTCCAAAACCGGGTAAAACAGGTTTTTTTTTTGTTTGAAAGTATGAAAAACCATACATCATAGTATGATCGACAACAAAGCACTGACCCACGTTAATCAAACAGTGTTTAATTTTTGTATGATTTACTGTCGGGCACTGAAGTTCGGCCTGCGGCCTCACCTCAATGCCCTCCGGATTCGCAAGGTGGTCCGGACTTGCTCGTCAAACTTTAGCTCGGCCTACGACCTCGCTTAAGTGGCTTAGGAACTCGTAGATATGTATGGGAGGTTTAAAGAAAAAAGAAATTCTTCAAAACTTTTCTCAGAAATTGAATCAGAGTCCTTATAAACCCCCAGATCGTAAATTTCATCGCAACCGGACCATTATCAAATTTGATCCCTTCTTTGAATCCTCAGGGATCACATATGATGATACTCGCAAGTTGCCGTCGCTCGGCCCCCGGCCTCGCTCCGACACCTTGCTCGTTTGAACCCCACTTTGAACCCTTGAGGAATCATCAAATAAACCGTTGCTCGGCCTTCGGCCTCGCTCCGCTGCTAGGGGAGGCTCGCAAGGTTCCTCGTATGGGAGCTATTAAAAAAAAGAAATTCCAATAACTTTTTTCAGAAATGAAATCAATAAGGTCTCTAAGAGATGAGCCCGCCGAATTTACCACCATTGCTTTATATTTTAGTGCCTAATAAAGTTACATTAATTAATCAACGTAATGATTTGCTTTTTTTCAGACGACCAAAAACCACAGACGTCGAAATCGAAGAAATACTCGTGCACATATTGCGAAAAAAAATTCACATACAACGGTTCCTTGGAAATGCATCTAAAATTACACACGGGAGAGCGAACTTACCCCTGTTTACTCTGCGACATAACCCTAACAAATAACATGGAATTAACAAAACATTATAAAAACAAACATTCCAAAGGCGACATTTACCCTTGTACTATTTGCACTAAACCATTCGAACAAGCTAGACTATTAAAAAAACACCTAAAAATACATTTCCAACAGAAATTCACTTGTAACGTCTGCGAAAAAGAATTCCAGCGAAAAAAAGGTCTAAAAGAACACATGAAGGTCCATACTGGCGAAAGAAAATATCAATGTGACATCTGTCAAAAGTGTTTTGGCCATAATCAAACGTTAAAATCTCATATGTACACACATACGGGGGAAAAACCGTACGTTTGTGACGTATGCGGTAGAAGCTTTCCACAGAGAACGCATTTAAAAAGACATATCTACATAATTCACAATCAATTAAAACCTCATTCGTGTGAGATTTGCAAAAAGAGTTTCTCTAGCAGAAGTTACTTGTCTATACACGAACGACAACATACGGGAGAAAAACCTTACAATTGTGAAGTTTGCAACAAAAAGTTCACAGCGAATACAACCTTAAAGGTTCATATGCGTGTACATACTGGCTTAAAACCTTATTCGTGTGCGTTATGTAATAGACAATTCGCGCAAATGGCGAGCTTTAAACTTCACCAACGAACTCACACGGGAGAAAAACCTTATTCTTGTAAAATATGTCGGAAACCTTTTTCAGACAATGGCTATTTAAAAATTCATATGCGTTTGCATTCTGGAGAAAAACCTTATTCGTGTGAAGTATGCAAACGTTGTTTTAGAGAGACTGGTCAATTGAAAAGGCACATGAGGGTACATACGGGCATAAAACCTTATACCTGTAAAATTTGTAATAAACAAATAGGTAATTTGTCCAAACATATGAAAGTACATAACGAACAAAAATCTTTTAATTGTAATGTATGTGATAAACAGTTTTCTTTGAATGGCAATTTGAAATTGCATATGCGAATTCATAGTCAGGATAAGCAATTTTCGTGTGAGATTTGTAGTTCCGAGATTTCTCATAGTTCTAGTTTGAAAAGACATAGGTGCAATCATGAATTTAGCGGTACTTGAGGCAGAGAATATATGTATGTATAATCTTTAGGTTGGAATTACGTGAATATGAAGAAAAAAAACGACGGCCTACATACTAAACAATATTTTTTGTATTTTTCTTGAATATATATAGATATTGAATTATACTTGAATGTTTGTATTTTTTTTTTTTAATGTACTTATGTTTTTTTTCCTGTTTGTCGCCCTGCGATATTTTAGTGAGAGAATCAGGAATCGAGGAAATATTTGCCACATATTATACCACTGTTTTTTATTTATTTTTTTATTCCTATAACAAAAATTGTAAAGGGCCTCTCGTTGTTGGTTGCGACCTCAATGGTGCCTTAATAAAGGCCCGGCCCAGAGCCGTGTTTAAAAATAAATGGAAATAAATAAAATACAAATATTTTAAAGAATTTGATATTTCAATTGAGTGCCAGCTTTCGTTAGCCCTCAGAACTATAACTTCCTTATTTTTTTAGGCAAAGGAGATTTTTTTACAGAGGTCATTAACGTAGTGATAGTTCCTCTATGACAGAAATCCCAGACTGCGTTAGCCACACTCTTCAATTTAGTAGATACGCTTTGTCAACGACTTGAATTCAGGTCAATGCACTCCTTAGATGAGACACTATCTCTTATGTAGCTATAACATTATTTCTTTAGAGAAGTTTATTTTACAAAGGAAGTCCCAAAGGTCTTTGTTATTTTTTATTAAGCGTGCGCGAATACTAACATGGGTGTACGGTGACGTCACATCACACCTCTGTCAAGTGTCACCTGGCTTAGTTCGGTAAAACTTAACTAGATGGCAGGACAAAACGAGCAGCACTCCGCTGAATCGCGCTGACAAGTTTCTCCAGCATATAGCGGGCTGATCCATGCGCGATCATATATTCATACTTACCTGGCGTAGGAGACACCGTGATCAATAAGGCGGTTCCCCCAGAGCGAGACCTTTCCATTGCACTGCGGTCGGGTTGACCTCTGCGATTATCCCTAATGTGGATAACTCGGACGCGTAATTTTTGGTAGTGGGGACTGCGTACGCGCTGTCCCCCCAATAAGAAACAGCCTAATTACTTCTGATACGCAACGCTACAGAAAGTCAGATATAATTCTGAGTAGTAGTACTTTATTCAATCTTCTAGCACCTTTGTAGGTAGGTATATGTTTGACCTATTTCACGTATGACAGCTAATAAAAGTAAAACGCTTACCTACAGGGTTATCGGCTAAGGGTGTACTAAGCCGAAAGAGGGGTCACTATACTCATCCTAAGGAACAACTTTCACTATGGGACCAACTCTGAATTCGAGAAGAAAAATCAGCTGTTACATATAAAAAGTTTAACAGTCGTCGATAAATTGTATGAAACAGCTGAGTTTTTTTTTTTCGAATTAGGGGATGACTCTCTTCCGGCTTAGTACACCCCTAGCCGATAACCCTTTATATTTTAATACTGTACTTATTTATTTATTTTTTATCAGCATTTTACCTCGTAATGGCGGAGAATGAAATACCTTACTTATCTCTGTCATGATGTATTCGCACCCTTAGATCCCCATTAGATTTCTCCTGTGTCACATAGACTCGAAGACAAATATTCAAAGTCATCGTGTTAACACGTGCTCTGGCTGGGAATCGAACCCAGGACCGTCGGCTCTCAAAGAAAGTATACTAACCCTTTTTTTTACCTGTGGCCACATAAAATTAATATAAATGCATAAGTGTGTTATTTGGTTTGTTTATCATTCCTCTCTTTAGCAACAGTGTGACAGATCGACTTGATTTTTTTCACATAGTTCGAGGTTTTTGTTCCGAAGAAACAGACATAACCTGAGCGAAGCCGCGGGAATAGGCTAGAGTTTTATAATATAGCGAGAGAGATTTGTATATTGGGTCTAGTTAGATAACCATTTGTGATCCCACGTAGTCGTATTAGCCCATATGTAGCTTCCCACTGTTGCAATGTGGTCTTCCTATGGAGGGGTGGAGGCCGTAGTCCATCATCATCGTCCGTCCATGTCTTTATCCCATTAGTTGGGATCGGCACAGCATGTCTTTCTCTTCCATTCTACTCTATCAGCCGCGTAGGCCATAGTCCAGCACGCTGGTCGAATTGCGGGTTAGGGAATTCACATAAGTTCGAAAGTTATTTAACCTTCTTCGTTAATCAGGTAGCCTCACGATGTTTTCCTTCACCGTTCATCTAAATAGGTGGTAATAATTATATGTATATTCGATCAGACAATTATAAGAATTGGTCCGTAGAAAAAAAGATTTACGATTAAAGATTTTCTTTGATTATCTGCTTTTCTTTGGTTATAAGAATGTGCCTATATAATTAACCCAATAAGAAATCATTCTTATCAAGTGGTTAGAAGAGACTTCAAAAAAACCCGACCGTACCTACGTATGACCATCTGCGACCATCTGCAGATAAAAACAAGTCCAATGACATCTCGCACATCAAAATCGGTTTACCGATTTAGGCTGGTCACAAAGAGTCAGACCATATGTATATGTGTATAAACATACACTCGAAAAACATAACCTATGTTTTTGGACAGTCGGGTAAAATATACTCTGATTTAAATAACTTGAGATTGTATACCAACCTACTTCTTCTAGATCTATTTCGAAGAAATTCAGATAGCAAAACAAATATTATATATTATAATGATGTCTATGGTGCCTACCAACATAAAAACTATCCCAAGAAACGCGATTTCTAACGCGTAATACTGTTATTTTCGGCCTTGTGCATTATGCTTATCTACATTTCGTTTGAGCACCAACATCAAATAAAGATGAATGAAAATTACCACCCACATGCGCTTTAAACATCGTCTTACCTACATCTTTCTTTACAAACGCCAATAGAGCAGCAACGATTAAAAATCATATTCACGTCACAAATTAAAGCTATAATAACCTTTATAGCAGTCGATGTAAAGCCTATAGTTTTCTAATTCATCGTCACAATAAGTTTGTAAGAAAAGTAGCGTACAATTCGAAAGTGGTCACTGCAGAATCAGTATACCAAGCGGTACCGGCCGCTTTGCGCGTTCGATAAATAAAACCTATTTTAAAAAAGTTTCGAACTGTTAGCAAAATAGAGAAAAAAGAAAAGAAGTGGCGCGAACTTTGACAGGTGTCAAAGTGACGTCAAAATTATCGAGTGGGTTTTGTGTTGTGGTTTTTAATAAAATTGTGGCTTCGAACCTAAATAAAGGCGTGTGTTTAAGAAGAATTCTTTTTGCATATTGGTAAGCGTGTTTTATTAATAGTTACTAGTAGCTTAGTAGGTAATTGTGGATTCAAGCTCAAGTTAAGGCATGTATCTCTGAGTTTTTCACTCATGTAAATACAGTAGAATAAATAATTACCCAAATAAATGAGAAAGAAAGCGTCGCGAGGAAACCTGATTGTTGTAGAACGTTTCGCAGATAAAGTACCAAAGACATTTCGGCCAGCGTGTTGAAACATGGCCTGCCTGCACCGCTTCTAAAGAAGAGACCCGTGCTCAGCTGTGTGATTATATTTATTTTGGATGTTCTTTAATCGTTTTACATTGTTAGAAAGTTTATAGTTCCGGCTTCTATTATTATAAGTCCATAGAGAATGCTCAGGAAATAAGTACATACCAATAACCCTTGTAATTAATATAGGTAATTACGATTTAGTTTTACTTAAACATAAATTATATCCTTACACATAATTATTAATGCGATCGCGTGTCTGTTAGTTTGTTTGTCCTCTCCTCAGCAACTGAGTGACGAATCGGTTTAATTATTTTCAACAGTCTTGTAGTTTTAATGGAAATTGAGATAATCATTTTTTCCTTTAATAACACACACACCTCCATCCACGTTTTAATATCAGATGATCCGTAAATAATATTTCCTTTTTATTTTTGTAATATTATCTTCCTTTTCCGTTTAGGAGGAGTTCAGTGACATACACACGTAGGTACAGTACAATTATATATCTATAAAGATGTAAAGATGTAAGTATCCATCAGTCTCGTTCTGTCGACCTTATATTTTTAATAGTATGTTAGGCAACATACTACCGTGGAACACCGGTTGACTTGCGTGCCGCTACTTGCTCAACGCTGTCACAGATTATATCATACTTTTGTGTGACATACATACATACATGTCATACATTTTTTACCGACTTAAAAGAAGTATGAATATGTTTATTTCATCGAATGTTTTTTTCGCCTAAAATAAAGCACGCATTCTAGATACCTTTTCGCTTTGACATTAAACAAACCTAGATTGTAGTTCTCAGGAAATAACATAGATGGCAGAGTATTCCATATTCGAGCTGGTTCTCAGAATTTCAATTTTTTTTAATTTAAAAATGTATTTTTTCTAATAAGTAAATAACATGTATATACTAATGTACATAGAAAATCCTAGCAAAACAATAAGTAATATAAATGATATTATTTTTTAAACATTTAACACGGCTTAACAAAAAACTTTTTTCATTACAATTGCATTGTGACAAAATGGCCGTTTCCACGTAGAATTAGATCAGAGTTAGTATTCAAAATTACGTTTAGTTTAATACTAACTGTAGCCTATTTGATGTCAAAACGGTAATATTTTCAAACTGCAATTCAAATGATAGACTTGATCACGTGTACTGAGGTTCTAATTGTTTTTGTATGATTGTTACGCGATCACCGATCACTCTGCCAATAATGAATTGATTTTATCATTATTGGTTTAGTAATTTGGTTCTTAAAACAAATTATCTGCAAAAAAATAATAGTTCCAATTGAAGTCGGTTGTCCGATGAGATGTAGCATGCTTACCTAGAAGAAATCGATTCACTTGCGAAATCTAACTCTAGAAGTAGAGAAGAATTCCACGATTTGGCAGTATCCACTATAAAAGTTGACGCATAGCGTTCTTAGAGTGTGTTTTGCGTAATATTGTGATTACGGGCGTTGCAGTGCCCAAAAAGTCTAGCAATAGAACGATGGACTTGAACGAAATACACTGTGTCAACTTTTATTGTGCGAACTGCCAGATTATGAAACTCGCTACCCTGATTTTGGTTTAAAATGTTTGTGAATGTACAGTTAATATTTTAACGGTGAGAAATATACATAGCTGTTAGGCGGTACGAAGTTCAGCTTGGGTCAGCTAGTGTTGAAAAAAAAACAGGTGTGACAAATAACAACGCGGCCTTGCACGAGTTACGCATTTAGCCAGAGCGAGAAAAATCAACTTGAACTAGAAATATTGTATTTATTATACATGTTTTATGAGGTCGGGTTATATTCCGCTATAATACGCACATTTAAATTTATCATTAAAAAAATTATGCAAAACACTAGAAATATCACTATTTCCTTGCACAATTTCATCTTATTTTATTTAATAACTAGAAGACAGGTGTGACAACTATTAACGGCCTTGCACGAGTTATGCATTCAGCCAGAGCAAGAAAAAAAAAACTTGTACTAGAAACATCGTAATAAGTATGTATTAGACAGGTTTTTACGATGTACGTTCATGGTTCGCTATGTTGCTCGCATTCTCTTAGTATCGTGTATATATGTATTTGTAATTGTATTTTTGTATTTGTATATACATCTTAAGAGGCTCTCGCTAGATGGATGGATCAAGGGTCAGGTACAGAGGGCTGTGCTCCTCGGTACAGCACGTATTGTAAGGAGATTCCTCTCTCTGTAGTCCCTACCATCGATCGGTAGCTTAGCTCCTAACCCGCTGCTGGCGGCACTCTAGGTTTAGGTTTTTTGTAATATTTATTGTTTTATATTTATATTGTAAGTAACTTAAATTTAAGAAATAAAATGGATGCGATAATATAATATATAATAAAATAATATGGGACAACATACACACACAGGTGTTCAAGTCCCAAACTAGACAAAGCCTGTGCTATGGTACCCTGATGACTGATTTACATACTTATATATATAATTGTAATTTTATATGTATTATATCTGAAATAAATGAATTATAAATAATAAAAAATAAATATTAAGAAGTCATTATTTTTAGGGTTCCGCACCCAACAGTCTTAACGAGACGGATACCGAAATCATAAGTGGTGCAACACGGACCTCCGCGCACGCCCGGAGTTGCTCTATGTCAGCTATTGATGAAAATGACAAAAATAGCGAAAAATATAATATTATTTCGAAAAACTCGGCGTCAAAGGTCCTTGTGTATATTGTATTTACTTTTTTTGTCTTTTTAATAGGTAGAAAGGGCAAGGCAGGCAACAAAAAATATAGCAGAAATATTACCTATAGACCATTTACGATCTACAGATAATACAAATGCTCCAACCCTCCACCAGAGGGCAGCGTGCCCAGCCTATATACTAATATACCTACCTACACATAAGTGAAAAACTTCAGGCCTAGGATTGAACCCGCGCCCTTTCGCGAGAGAGGTAGGGGTTTCACCGACTAATGGTTCTATTTTTGAATTGCTCAAATGAAGCTTTGTGATAAAACCAAATACCCAAGTCTGTTATTTTGATAGATTTGGTAGTCTGTTAACATTAAGTTTAATACTAACTCTGACCTTCACTACGTCAAAAACGACCATTATGACGCAATGCAATTGCAATTCTGAAACAATTTAAATAACAAACTTGTGCCCCAGATTGTCGGTTGTCACTAACCCGCTATTCGATCTGCTTGAATGACCTCCCACACCCCCTCCGTAGTGGAGATCCATGCCCAGCATTAGGTACTCTACGACATTTAAACTAGTAGCTAGCACATTACGCAGTTAGGTAACCAGTTACATCGCAGTTTTGCAACTCGCCATGTAATAACAGGCAGTTCTGATTCGGCTTGCGTCATTCGCATGTAAGAATGTATGTACTCGCGTCCGATTGCCAATGTACTGATGCCTTTTGCAGATTGCACTGTGAAGTGACAACTATTGGATGATAATTAATAGTATAATTTGCTAATGACCCCAATTCGGTCAGTCACACTGACTGAACTAAAACGGTCTTATTAAATAAACGCGTCTTAACTTTAAACGTATTTTGTCTTGGTTTATCCGATGGAGAAAGTCACGCGTCAAAACAAGAGAAAAGACGTTTAAAAATAAGACCGTTAGTTCCTAAAATTGTACCTTGTATCATTGTATATTGTTTTTTTTTTAATAAAGAGTTAGTTGTCTTGTGTGGAAACAAAAAGACAGTTGACAATTTTAAAACTGACAAATTAGGTTAGTTTAGTAAGTTTGCCGTGACAGAAACGGGGTCAATGAGACTTTGATTTTAAAATAGTTACATAAATATATCAATTCTTTATTGCAGACGCACAAAAAAAAATTAAATACAAGACAAAAATTCTTACAAAATATAGTGGCCTTATCGCTAAAAAGCTGTCTCTAGGCAACATTAGGATAGAGACATTTATTAGAAAAATTAAATGAAATAGGACGAGGTATACAATAAAGAATATACTTAATTACTCGTAACTTAATACACAAAACGTTATAATTAGTACATACACTTACTAAATAATATAATAATATATGATAGTAAAATAAAACAAATAAGCCACAGTAGACAATAATACATACAGCAGACAACTAACGATCACACAGAGGACAGATGAAACTTTATCACCTTATCGTTGAAGCTACTCAATGATGGGGCTTTCCTTATATCCAGAGTATATTATTTATTTAAGGGTGGGGAGAGATGCTTCACTTTACTCATCACCCCCTCCCTTTTCTACGCTTGTCCTCGTCAGCCCACTCGACTAAGGACATTTTTATCCGACTGTGAAAAAAGGAGGGTATATAATATATATATTTCTTTGTCACGCCCTAGAGCCTAAACGACTTGTCGTATTTTTATGTGAGTGGTGTCAATAGATTCGTCTTAGTCGTGAGAGTGACACTGGGAACGTAAAATAAAAAAATAAAAAATAAGGAGGTACGAGGTTACATCCTTCAAAATACGCAATTAGAGCTTGAGTTGCTGGTGAAGGAAAACATCGTGAGAAAACCATAGCATGGTGGTAGAGAGTTTTCTAAGGCTCTCCTGACTGACTTGTGCCTTTGCTTAAAAACACTGCATAAGGAATTCATTCTAAAATATAATGATTTATTTAATATGTACTGTGTATATACTATTTAGTAATCTTTGTTAATAAACTGTAATTTAAATAATTATATCCAATAATGACAGATAATGTTTTTCATTACTTACGTTAATTATATATTAAGGTTGTTTTAATAAAATTAATATTATATACCTACCTATACTTAGATATACTATCATTACATACATTAAACTTTTAATCTATATCTAAATATATATATATATATATATATATATATATATATAATTAACGTTAAGTTCTGACTGACTGAGCCAAAACCGCTGATTCTATCCAAATCATAATTTCTTTGTCTACGGTTATTACAGATCTCGTCAACCTTTCGACCCGCGCGGCCTTGCGTGTGTCTCGTCGCGTGTTGCAAGTGACCGCGGCTTCATTACCACACTACACGTGTCGTCAATTTTATAGGATTAACTATATGTTCCTACAATCCCAAGATTATTGAGCCATTTGAGCCTTGAGCAAAGCGTATTATCCCTACGGCAAAAGTTAAAGAAAGTCAAAGAGTTATCCAAACAATGATAAATAATAAGCTACACATACGCTACGAATCAAAAATCGAATGCTCTGTCTCCTTCATTCACTTGTATGTTACATATCGTCTTCCTTGTTTTTGACTGAAGAGCAACATATCCAAAGTCTGTATATAACACTGTCTTCGGTTAAGACAGATCTCGTCTTTCTTTCGACCCGCGCGGCCTAGCGTGTGTCTCGTCGCGTGACGCAAGCGACCGCGGCTTCATTACCACACCACACGTGTCGTCAATGTTATAGAGGGTTATAGGGTAGGGGTGAACTAAGCCGAAAGAGGGTTACTATACTTATCCTTAGAAAACATTTTTCACTATGGGACCAACTCTAAGTTCTAGATAAAAAAATCAGCTTTTTCATACAAAACAGTTTATCAGTCGTCGACAAAATGTATGAAATAGCTGATTTTTTTATCGAATTCAGAGTTGGTCCCATATTGAAAGTTGTTCCTTAGGATGAGTATAGTGACCATCTTTCGGCTTAGTAAACCCCTAGCCGATAACCCTGTATAGAGTTAATTATTTGATTATGTATACATAGTTAGTTACCTTTATACATAGTTTTCAACTGTTCCAACTTTTTGTCCACGATCGATAAACTTTTTCTATAAAACAGACATTTTTCTCAAATTCGATTTGGTTTCACAATACAGTACAATAATTCTTTATTGTCAAAAATACAACACAAAAAAAACAAATAACATGGCGGTAAAGGCGGTCTTATCGCTAAAAAGCGATATTTTCCAGACAAACTTAATATGACAACCATAATGAAAGTTGTTTGTATTAAGTATACCCCTTAATCTATAACCCTGTATAGTTACTAGCTATTACCTGCGGCTTCGCTCGCGTTATGTTTGTTTTCGAAATAAAAGTCGTCACAAAAAATCATGTCGATTTGTCTCTCAGTTGCTGAAGAGATTAATGATGTAAAAATATCGTAATGCATAAAATAATCCATTTAAAATTGAATATACTTCAATTTAACGAGCGCTTTTTTATTAATTTTCAAATCAACTTATACTTACTAAACATTATAAAATTCCTTTTCATCCCGCCATCTCGGAAAGAGTATTTCTGCTATTCGATATCTGAGTGCAAAAGCAGTTTTTATCCGCTAGAGGATAAAGTTAATTTGAATTTAGAACATCATGTGCACAAAGTTTGTGAGTAACCTCATTCAACCTATTTACTTCTACCTCTATGGTGCCGAATTCATCATACAAACTTTTTTATTTGGTAAAAACTCAGACTCGGAATCTATTTGCTGTACTTTTTTTTAGATTTGTTTTGCGCGCGCCATTATATTTTCACGTCATATTGTTGAAATCTTATGATAAAAATAAGTAGGTAAAGAAACTGAGTGATTAATTTTTTTTATTTTTCGTATGTAGTCATTTTCTCGCTGAGTTGCACTCTCGAGTGCAAAGATTTTTCACCTTGTGCTCTTTTAATTCCCTCGGTAACGGTCAGGGTGCTAATTTTGAATTGAAATTTTAGAATCCTTCGCTTGCTCGGTCATCAAAAGTGATAACTATATCGAAATTGGTTCACTCATTTGGAAACTACTATGACAGACAGGCGCTTAACTAATAACATTCCTTTTTTAACGCCGTGGGTTATTAATAACTAGTTATTACCTAACACTTCAAGGAAAAAACCATTATTCTTAGTAATAATTAGAGATGGGCCGAGTACTCGGTTGATACTCGGTACTTCTTAGCCTACTCGGCGGGTTTTTTGATACTCGTACTCTGCCGAATGCCGGTTTGAATGCCGAATGAATACTCATTACTAATTTAGGAAATCTTTGACAATCTCAATTAAATCGAAGTAATATTCTTTTATCCCACAAATAATACCAATTAATTGAATTTATATTTTTTAATATAATTTTTTTGTACTTTATATTTTTATATATTATATGTTAGGATAATAGCAAAATAATTATGCGAATGAACGAGTATAGTACGCGGCTAGCTATAACTAGAACCAAGATGGCGGCATCGTCCCTTTCACTCTCACGGGTAGTTTGGTAAGTGCGAACAGTACAACACGTCTCGCGCAAGGTCAACTTGTTCGCCGCGTACTATAATGTAATGAGACAAAATTAAGAGAACAGTAATAAATTTACGCGCGGAAAATGAGAATTTAATTGAACCGAGTTTATCGACCGAGTACTCGGTTAAAAAAAATTGAGCCGAGTAGAACTCGGTATTCGTTACTCGGCAAAAGTGTTACGCGGCGCATCTCTAGTGATAATTAATGAACTAGGCAGAAATATTTACTGTGATAATGTGATGAGAATGATTAATAACGTTGCTAATAATCTTTATTAATTATTATGAAAATCACGTTATTATGACTGTACGTATGATTCACCATATAAACATTTACAATACACATATTATTATTAGTAGCTGTTACTCGCGGCGTTGCTTGCAGCATAAAATGGAATACAATGAAGTCTAAGGGGGCCGAATAGGGGTATATGACCCCTTTAGGGGTTGAATTTCCTAAAATGTTTTTATATACACCCCTACACACCCTATAATTCATGTCTCTAGGTTCAGCGGTTGAAACTCTGCGTTGATTCCTAGCGAATATGTCAGTCAGTGAATCAGACAGGATTTACTATTTGACATATACAGAAGACTAGCCCGCGTTTTACCTCATGGCAGAAAATAGCCGATTGCACTTTCCACACTTCAAACTAAATCTGTGTAACAAGTGGTTAGAAGCGGTAGTTGGAAAAAAAACCCGACTGCTAAATCGTTAAACCTGTGGATCATCCTTAATTTCTTTGTTTTTTTTTTTTAATTTTGATGTACCCAGTGTCACTCTCACGACTAAGACAAATCTATTGAAACCATTCACACAAAAATATGACAAGCCGTTTAGGTTCTAAGACGTGACAAACAAATATACATACATACATATACGAGTATACCTTCCTTCTTTCGCAGTCGGTTAAAAATTAAGTCGATCTGTCACTTGATTGTAGAGAAGACGAACAAACAAACAGACTTTCGCATTTATTACATGTGTAGGGGTAGATAATAATAATATTAATTAAAAAAACAAAATATATTATAATGTTCTGTAAATATTAGTAATGTTCATATTATAATACAAAACAAAATTCGTTAAACATTAATCAACGTAATATATGATCTTTATACATATTGTGGATACGATTTTTTTTTATTTTGTGGCTCAATTATTGATTTTTTCGCTAAAAGAAATCTCTTCGAGGTAACCGTTGGATGGAGCTCTATTGATAAACCAGAAGAAGATCCTCTGGTTTCTGAAATCTTTTTAACCAAGCCTAATTTAGCCGTTACACAAAAAAAAAAATAAAAAAAAGATTAAATGTAAAAAGAAATAACAAAATGAAAATAATTTTAATTTTTATATTTAATATTTCGATTTTTTTTTGACACGGCTAGGTTAAATAAGATTAAGAAAATTTCTTTTTTTTTTCAATATTTTTTCTTTGTATATCTAATTATGATAGCCGTGTCTATCACGGTTCATGAGTTACAAACGGAGCCTGGAGCCTGACGGACGACTACTCAAGTGGCTATCATTTTAAATATATATGTACTAGGGTTGTTTACTACAGTTTTAAAATGGCATAACACATAGCAAAAGTATGAGGTCTGCCGTCATTTTCCTTTCGACCATTTTTACTATATCGTGACATCTTGTAAATGTAACAAGATGGCGTATTCTGCTAACATCGCGAGAGTAAAGCAAAACTAAAAGTTCCTAAAATTATATCCATCGTTTTCTCACTAGTGGAAACAAAAAGAGAGAGAGACAAATTTAGAACTGTCAAATTAAATTAGTTTAGTAAGTTTGGCGTGACAGAATCGGGGTCATTATACCTAATACGATTAATAGCTTAAATATCTACGCATTTTGAGTTGTGACTATAGGTATATAATTCGTAAAGTATTTTTCAATGAAAAATGCACCGTAGCTCGTCTATTCCAAAGTTTAACTTGCATTGATCTATACCCTGCACTTGGGTTCGTTACAGTCGATATTGCAAGGCAACAGTGGCCCACACCTAGGCCACCTAGGGACCACAACCGACATAATTTCAAATTTTCGACCTCCCATTTTATAACGATAATGGAAAGATAAATGAAAAATAACGTAACCCAATTTTTATTTTTAGTCTGAATGTAATAATTGTATTTAGATTTTTTTTTAAATTTTAAATTAAAGTTCCTAATAATGCTATACTCGTCAAAAGCTCGAAAAAAAATATGTCATTCTGTATTCAATCTGTATTTTTGTTGTATTCTTTTTCATTGATCTGTGATCCAAACACGCCGTATAAGCGTGTTCCACTTATATGTAACCCGAACACCCTGTATAAGCGTGTTCCGTGTAGTTATTGACTGAACGTCAGTATTGTCTCCAGAACCAATCGACGACAAAAACTTCGGAGAAAGTGAACGCTCGTCTTATTACCGTGGCGCAAGTCATAAGAGACTACATGATATAATTTTATAACTTTTTTTTTCAATGTACATGGTATTTATCTATATTTAATACATATAAGAATTCTTAGAACTTTCCCTTCTGCTAGGGGTTTATTATTAGATTAGTTTTTGTAGCTGTGAATGATTTTTTCCTTTGCTTTTGTGCTTTAATACGAGTAAATTACAAATTGGAAATACACACTTTGTTATATGATTTCTTGGGGACTGGAGGCTGGCACGATTTAAAAATTCTTTTTTTCGTTTGAAAGGGACTGATAATTATCGAGTTGTCCATTTTTTTATGAATGTTTTTCTAGGGATTTGGTTTTTTTAATGAACAAGTGTGAGAGGCCAAGGCCGCCCAATGTACCAATGTTTTGTTTATAATATATTTTGCTGTATTTTTTTTTGAAATTTTTTTTTGAAACTGTTTTTTTATGAAATTTGATATCAAGAAATTATATATCTTGGATTAACACATATAATACTTTTCATCCCGTAAAAATGCAGCGTTAACTTGCTTGCTAGTCATTAAGATATATTTTATTATTACTCGACTGTCCAAGAGGATCATGATTATTAATTTATGTTTATTAAATCGCTACCTCTCATAGTTTATACCCCACCCTCATTGAGTGTTCATCAATTACGTACATAGATACATGACTGCTTGTAATGTCATCTTAATGATTACAATTGAGGCTAGTTTAACAGAAATAGGACATAAAAAGACATAAAAAGACGTTTGTGACGAAAAAACCTGTGTATCATCCCTAATTCCTATTTTTAAATATTGATGTACCCAGTGTCACTCTCACGACTAAGACGACTCTATTGACACCACTCACATAAAAATACGACAAGCCATTTAGGCTCTAGAGCGTGATAAAGAAATAAACATACAGACATAAATATTCTCGAAAAACATAACCCTCCTTATTTCGCAGTCGGGGAGAAATAATAAGGTGAGGTGTGGAGATGGTGAGGAGGAACCACACCATTAACAAAAAATATATTTTTCTTTTCCTCACGCTGACATCAAAACAAAGCGGGAAAATACTAGATACTCTTCAAACAACATCTTATTATAAATGGACTAACTGACCCGGCAAACTTCGTACCGCCGAACAGTTATTGATGTGTCTCTCCTTTTAAACCTTCCATGGAGTACGACAAACGTTTCAAGACCAAAATCAGCCAAATCAGCCCAGCCGTTCTCGAGTTTTAGCGAGACTAACGAATAGCAATTGATTTATATATATACCTAAGAAGATTTTCGCAAACTAATCGCCTGTCTCCATATAATATATCCATATAATGTTTAGTAACATCTTATCTATTGGCAATGCAAATGCATTGATGAAACTCTAAATTCGGGTTGAATTAACAAACAGACAGATCTTACCAATATTATAATAATTCTTGTTTGTGTAACTGCGTGTAGTATAGAGGCATTCAAAATGGCCGATGAATGTTTCATCATGATTAGAAGGTCAAATCTTGCGTTGGATATTAGATGCAGTGGAGGTTCAGCAGCGATTTAACGCAGCTGAGGGAAAGTATCCGATTGTTTTGTATAGTTTAGGTATTTGGGTTAATGCATATTGACGGCCGCCGTGGTCTAGTGGCTAGCATGCTTGCTTCGAGATCCGACGGTCTCGGGTTCAATTCCCGGTCGGGGCAGGTGCTCGAATGATGAGTACGAACATTTGTCTTCGTATCTGGGTGTCTTTGTGTAAGTTACATAGCATCCCCGAAACTTGAGAAATCCTAGTGGGGAGTTATGAGTGTGAAACGTTGGTTTATTATTTATGAAGCAGCTTTTAACAAACGAAAACTGAGCTCTCAATTTAGTATATAATATAATAATAACATCGGACAACATACACACAAAGGTGTTCAGGTCCCAAACTAGACAAAGCCTGCGCTATGGTAACCTGATCACTGATATACATATATACATACTTATATATATAATAAACACCGAGACACAGGTCAAACAGACATGTTCATACACACAAATGTTGAACCTGTCCGTTGATCGAATCCGGAACCAGCGCCGCAGAAGGCAGGGTTGCTTCCAACTGCGCCAACCGGCCAGACATTATAATGTTGATGTAATAATAAACGAATATAGCATATTATAATATGTACATAGCATAACTATTATACATATATTTTATCAAAATCTTCACATTATATAGTTTCTAGCTCAGAAGAAATTATAGTAATAAGAAAGAAAAAAAGAAACCCTGTATAGATTTTTAATATATTACTTTCTCAATATGAAATCCAATTACAATTACTCAATTATATCTTATTATATATTAAGCCGTTTATAGAATTAATTTCGTGGATATTTATATGAAAAAGGGGAAGGATGTATGTATGTAAGTTTGCCATTAAGTGTCGAAAAGTCAATATCAATTGGACAATGTTGAGGTCAACGGAACCAGAATGCTACTGACCTTTTTATTAACGAAATCGGTTCAAAGTCAAATGTTAAAATTAACTTCAGGAAGTCATTGAGATTTTATTGATTTTAGTTCCTCTTTGCCCGACTGCGAAAGAAGGGGAGTTATGTTTTTCGAGTAGTATGTAGAGTAGTATGTAGGTTTATTTCTTTGGCACGCCCTAAAGCCTAAACAGCTTGTCGTATTTTTATGTGAGTGGTGTCGATAGATTCGTCTTAGTCGTGAGACACTGGGTACATCCAAATGAAATAAAAATATGGTTGATACACATGTTTAAAGATGTAGCAGTCGGGTTTTTTTAAAGTCGTTTCTAACCACTCGTTAACAGAAGTAAATAAGTATAAAACAACAATAAAACAACAATATAAAAATTTCAACCGCTATTAAAATGAGCAATTCTTTTATTATTTCTGGTTCTGAGAATTCAGAATTAAACGAGTGCTTTTTTTCTTTTTTGTTGTTTTATACCATTGGTTAGTTAGTAAAGAGTACGAATTGTTCAAGACTGCGTCTTTTTGCGTATACTACATTTGTGACGTCATTAGTTAGCGATAAATTTATACGAGCGGTAAAAAAATAGAACCCTAGACTTTTCTTGTTATCTTAGGTCACGGATCTTAGACATTGACACAAGTGTATTGGTCTTTTAGTGTAATGGTCTTTTTCAAAGTAAAAAAAACCGTAGGTATTCTTTGGTATTCGGGATGCGACTATAACGATTACAGACCAACTAATTATGTATTACCTCAATTAATACTATAGGTATCAACTCATAGCATCCCACTGCTGGACACGGGTCTGCCCCGCGAAGTGGGTGTAGGTCATGATCCACCACGTAGGTAAATTTGTTGGAGACTTCGCTTTCACCTCACTTCTTATTATTAACATCTTCGAAGGTTAATAGAACCCTCTACGAAAAGCAGATTTCCTCACGAATTAAAAAATTTACCAAGTAAAACTTGAAACAGTGAAAACAGACTTCGGCACGCAATTTTTTTAGTTAGTTTGTTTGAAAGCTACTACTAAACTATTTGACCGATTTCGATAAAATGTTATATTAGACTCATAGAAAAAACGCTTTCACACTATTATTCAAATCCTTGCAGCTGTAAAAGAGACATCGATGATATAAAAAAAAACGAAATATATAATACTAGCTGACCCGGCCACGCGTTGCTGTGGCTATTTTATAGCGTCAACAACACGTGGTAATTATGCTGTTAAAATGTAGCTTATATGACACGTTCGTAGATTTACCATAGCAGCGCCATCTATTGATTACTTACTCAACCCAGTCGAAAGGTATCGACATCTGTTAGAATCATTTGGAGTTAACAGATAATTGTGATTGTCAAATAATAACAGACAAATAATTAGCAATAAATTAAAATTGCGACTATAATTTGAGATTTAAACTATCCTATCTCTCAAGTTGGATCGAACTGCACATGGTGTGCGAATTTTATTATAATCGGTTAAGTGGTTTAGGAGTCCATTGAGGACAAACATTGTGACACGAGATTTATATATATTAAGATTGTTTCGTAGTGAGAACTTCCACCTTTTTTTATTGATTTATTTATTTATTGAATAATTAATGTCACGGCCCACCAGGACAATCACAATAATTATTGTCAGATTAAATTTATATATTACACATACGCATCTAATTTTTTATCTTAGAACTAATTTATATTTAACGTTGATTTGAAGTTGGTTATGAGTAAAACACAACCTAGACCTCTCGCTCGAAAGGCGAGCGTTGCCCAACAATCATATCGAATCGAAAACACAACCTAATCATGCCCCGTCCTCCACGACAAATTATTTAATATTCGTCAGCGCACTTCGTACGAGCAGAACTTTCTATTTAAGTATATACCTATGTACTTTCTGTATACGATTCATTGTTTATGTACCTTACGCACTGACTTGAGTTAATCAAGTACGCAGGGATGCGTTCCGTGACTCAGGGTGTAGTTGTTTCGTTATTTTTTACCCTGCCCGTAGGCACCGAACGCGTTAGTAGAATATTTACACTGACAGCAGCTCAACCTCACACTTCACAGGAAAATAGCCTTTATTGCTATAGTCATGTATTTTTAACTGTCAGATAAACGTCGGAGTGTTTTTTACCGAGCTGTTTTGATAGTTAAATAGTTGTACCTAACGGACGCTACGAACGCGTTAGTTGCATGTCAGTTGTAATTTACATTTAGGCCGCGAACGCGAGAAGAGCGAATAGTTGCACCTAGAGTGTAGGCACGGAACGCACCCCAGAATTATACAAGTATGCTGGACTTCATATTGTCGTCAGTGTCAATGTATACATGTGAAGTCCGCCATGTTGTCGGTGATGTGTGCGTGTGCGTCTAGTGCGAGTACATGGAACTAATGTTAGTGATGGGAGACATGACATGTTTAGTTCACAACTCACACGGGGGCGCTGCAAATTGACATAAAAACAACTGTCGTTTCCTAGTGAATATTTATTCTATATATGAGTTGTTTAGAAATCTTATTTCATTTGTAGGCTTGATTCGACTATGTTCTTGGATCCCATCCGGTTCTGAAGAAATGTTTGTTAATAACTAATTATTAATTATTAAGTACCTAGTAGTTCTGAAATTATTGAGCTCGCGACCACAAATTGCTATTGCCACTTGGTGATTCAAAATTAAAAAAATATATGGGCCACTGGGAAATTGTAAAGCTTGACTATGTTGCAACTTACTAAATACTGTTAGTTGCACTTCCTAAGTTAACTTAGTTGTTACTTAAGTTAGTTGTTACTTAACTTAGTTGTAACTTAACTTAGTTTGGAAGTAAGTACTTGTTACTTACTTACACCTCTGGTAAGAAATTAGTTTATTCCAATTTTTCTAAATGTTACGTCCAACGTTATTAAGTAATTTCTGAGTAGACATTTTTATTATTTATGGACCACTTAAGTTAGGCCTATAGCTAATCCTAATATTCAAACTACCGCCAGAGGACAGCGTGCCTGACATGCTAGCGACGTTATCACGCTGAATGGCAATGCTTATACGTAATATTTTTCCAACATTTTCTTCAACAATGATTTTACCTTGATGTGTAGACTAACACCCTTAAGTATTGTCACACCTTTCTGTTACACGGTGTGTATATCTATATATCATATATGTAATGACAGCAAATTATATCAAACTAGTAGGTCATCAGATTCATAAACGAGTTATGATAGAGTGACAAAACCGCAATACGTCGCGCCCGATTTACATAAACGGAATATTAACGTTACGTAACTCGGTTGTGAAAGTTGCAACTTGAGTTGCAAACTCATTAATGGCGGCTTTAGCCTCTTAGGCCTCTCATATCTAAATATAAATATGTATACTTTAATTAGTTTTGTTCAGTGTCGAAACAGGCATACTGTAGGGTTCTGTAGCATTTTTTTTTCTATTTTTTCATTGTGTTATGATTTCCCATTCCGATTCCGATTTATATCCAATTCGACGGTGTTTTTTTCTGTATGTTATCTGATTTCTCGGATGCGGCTGGACCAGATCCAGGGGGGGGGGTCTAAGCTGGTTCCAGGACTTAGATACCGCTAGCTGCCTCATTCCGTGCGTGATAGTGCTTCTCTGGATGTCTTCAAGAGAAGATGGCAATATGTACGTGTATATTTACAAGTTATAATGTGTTAAGTTTTTCAAATGTACAATAAATAATAAATATTTTTAAGTAGGTACAGTACTTACGTACATTAATAAAATACCTACTATTTACTTGTATCTATTGTTATCAAAATTAAATTACAAGTTGTTGACGTGACCACGACTATTTGACCCCTCCTGGCGCGAATGCTGGATCCGCCCTTGGACTGGACTGCATTTGAATAACTCTTTTTATTTGTGTAAAAGTGTATTATTTTCCAGTGGTTTTATTAAAATTATATCAAAATCAATTCACTAGTTTGATTTATAAATCGAAATAACTGATAATTTGTTTTTTTTAACCATAATTTAAAAAATGATGTCATTTAAAACACAGACTGTAAAGAGAACTTCCTCTTTTTTTGAAATCGGTTTTGAATGCAATTTATTTGCATGCCATACGTATACAACAAAGCGTGAACACTACACAAAAGGAACGTTCAAAAACCTTGTCTTTAAATACAAAAAGAAAAAATACCTATTAACCTGAAGTCCTCGAGCTAACGACCTGACTTGACCCAGACACGACCAACGGTTGACAGTCTCTGACACGCTGACTTGAATATCAAGTGACGATTTAAAAAAAAACTGATTAAGAATTAAGAAAAGAGGTTTTCAATTTGATCATACCTATTGTTTAAGAAGACGGTCAGGTTTTCACTTGTACCTGATTGTTGTAAAGGTCCAAATATAGTTTCGTTCAAATTCGGTGAACTTCATCAGGGATGAAATGAGTCGTTCGTGTCTTCAACGTCTCGCACTATGAATCAAGCACGCGTTAGTTGTCTAAATAAAATTGATTGTACCTATGTGTTTAACGACACATTATTCAACAAACAATGTGTTTAACGATATCTCGAGGCGCCTGCGCTGTGTGTGACTGCTTCGATCTGAATATAGGTAATACTTATTAATCATTTACTGGTTTGGAAATAACGGAAATTTTCCAAGTTATCATATTATTTTTATAAAAATCTGTTTAGTAAATTTAATTGCTAAAATCAATATAAATCACTCAGCCTCTTTCATGTGCCAACATTAATTTTGGATATCCTCTTCCTTGTTTAAGTGTGAATGCAAAGGAAGATACCCAAAACTATAGCTTTCTCTGTCTTCAGTTTCATTGATCCAAAGCGAGCTCTTACCGAGTAGCCTTGTTCTAACGGAACTAGATGGCGCAACTATCGACTCGCACGCGATTGGTTGATAAGGCACCAGTCTCACTAACAGATACATAGATATACTAGCTAGTGCTTCGCTACGTATAATGTGAAATAATAAAAATGTGATAAACGAAGAACCGCTCGACCGATTTTGTGCAAACTTCACATAAAACATCTACTAAATAGTACGAACAGAGCCTAGACATTTATTTGGTTTGGGTTAGGTGAACCCGTTCTTGAGTTATAAAATTACAACGAAATGTGGCATTGATTTTTATATATAAGGCTTTATTGTAGACATACAAAACATGAAAACAAAAAGTATATAATTTTACATGTAGTGCCGCAAGTGGATAGTAAGCGATTAGCTATCAACTATATCTTATCGACTGCAATGTATATTATATACGAATTGAGAAACTCCATACATGTCTTATTGAAAATAGGGGGGGAAAAAACAGTAAAAAGGTCTCAATTCCAAATTTTTATTCCTATTTTTTTATGTACTCGTATTTTCCTCGATTTCTCGGAGACGATTAAACTAAATGAACCGATTAAAAAACAATTGGCATAAAGTTGTATGAGGCTAATTCGAAGGTTAATTTAAGTGTAACCTACAATGTTAATTGAAGTGTATCCCTCATTGGCACGTTATCTATAAAGTGTAATAAGAGGATGTAATAATATAAGGTTCTTATCTTGATACAACGTTATAAATAAAAAATAAATCAAAATTGTAGAAAAATAATTGTGTTCTCCACACAAAGTGGATGACGGGATTGTTCGGGTCTTTTTTTTCACTGCTGAAAAATTACTGGGTGTTAAAAGTTTAACGTGTCTGTGTGAGGCATCGTAATTCCCGATTTTGATATATGTTTTTTTGTTTAATGGTGATTTAGTAGGGGTTGTTAGTGTAGCAATGTTTGATAAAAATCGGTCTAAGGTGATAGCTGCCACAAAATGGCAGCTCAATTTTTTTAATTATTTTGCATTGGCGATTTTATATTTTATTTTAAACTTTAGTTGTGTATGGACAACAATTTCATTTTTGGATAAAAATTTAAAACCATTTCGAGATAATGTAATGAAGAGTTCATACTAAAAATACCAGAATTTATATTTACTTTTTGCAGAGTATTTTAAATAATACTCATGAATATTTTTTTCGTATTTATGCTAAGGCCGTGCTAGACGCCAACAATAAAAAATATTATTGTATCTGCAATCTGTGAACCTTGCCAAAATGAACAACAAAAATACAGATAATTAAAGACATCACTTTTTTACGAGCTTTTGACGAGAATAACATTATGCTGAACTTATCTTATATTTTCAAGAATCTCTAAGAACGTAATTATAACATTCTGAATTTGAAAAAAAAGGAGGACGTTATTTTTCATTTGCCTTTCCATTGTCGTATGAAAATGAGGGTTATTTATTTTTGAAGGTTCAATAATTTATAATTATTGACAAGAGGTCAATAATTTTAAATGTGGTCAATTATATCATTTTCACTAATTATGCGAATTAATAAATTAATTCGCCGTTAGAAAGCTACATTATCGCTGAGTGATATAGGCAAGATTTTTTACAAATAGTGGTAAGCCAGGACTTTGCCCTAGAATAGTTAAATATATTTTATTCGTTACTCGAGCGAGTAATTAGTAGATAGCTTAGTAGCTCGCAGTGAGACAGACGCCTGACTGATGTAGCTCGGCCCAGGATAGAAGTATCCTCGTTTCGTAATAAAACATGTGTAGTATTGATTATATGTCAAGGGTATTGGATTGTAATTATTTAACTAGGCTAGTGATCCGAGCAGGAAACTTGGTTTAATATACTTTTTTTTGTTTAATCATCATCATAATCATTTATTTCATAAAGCGAATTGACATTTCAAATAGATTAATAATAATAAATTATACCAAAGTATAAACAAATGAACGTACGACATTATTCAGTGAGCACAATACAAGACAATAGATAACAATAAAAAAAAAACAATGTTATTTATGGTATTTGATTGCCACTAATTCATCCATGTTTGCTGTTTAGGAGCTTGTCTATGGTTTTTTTTAAATCTTCGAATAGGTTCTCCGATTTCTCCTCACGAGACGCCTGTATCGATTTGGATATTATGTATTTTTTGATTCAAATAAGACACAAGCAGGTAGCCTCATATTTTCTTATTCATTTATTTATTTTTTTCGCAAATTTTATTTATTGGGAAAATATCTCACTTAATCGGTACCCTTTTTTTCTAAAAATATACCTAATAGATCTTCAAAATCTGCTAATCCTCCTCATTACTCAGCTATATTTTTACTTTTTTATAGGATGTACATTTCTAGTTGGTCCTTAAACTTTTTATCGAAATCGGTCATGCAGTTTAGTTATAAAGTCAATTTAACTAAAAAGTTTGTGTGTTGGTTGTCCTTTTTTTTCATAAATATTATATAATATTTCAGAATTCACGTTACAAAATATTCGATTCCGGTCGAGATCTTTCCAAATGGTTCTCAAAACCCCCCAGTTTATTACAGTTTTTGCAATAATAAATTAAAGAATCCCCGGCTGTTGTTCTGTTTGATTCCTTCCTTGAATTATTAAATATGAATTACTAACGACTATAAATCTTCAGTTCGATCGATCATCTATGCTTTTCTAAACAACCTTGTTGCAACGGATTCCGATGGCGAAATGACTTCGCCCTATATATTTAGGTTAGGTACCTACTTCGATTCTTGCCAAAGAATTTGTACCATAGGTATTTATCATTCCTTCTCTTTAATTTACCGGGATCAAAAGTATTATACTTATATGCTGACCAGGTATACAAAATTGCATTAAATCGGTCCAGTCGTTAAAGAGATTAGGCCGTACCAACAGTGAAACAAAAATAATTAAGAAAATCTAAATTAGCCCAATGACAATTCTTACAACCCGCTGATTTAGTTTTTTTTTCATTGTACAGAAATTCAACCTCTACAGTTTTATTATACGCATAGATTTAGAATCCCAATTTTATTCTTAATGTAATTTAAAAGTAAAGCTTTTTTAAACCCGCAAAGTTAATTCTCGAACACATAAATCGATTTTTGTTAAGTTTTTAATTTTGTTTAAAAGGTGAATTAATCGGACGTGTTTTCAGCTATGTTAAAGAAAATCGGTCAAATATGGCGAAATACATATTTTTTCAGAACTCACTCAATACTTCATCAAATGAATGGCTTGACTAGTACAATATATACAATAGGTATAAAAAAAAAGTTTGTCTTGTAGAATACTATACACTATGTTGAATTTCAAAACCAAGATGGCCGCCCCCTCAACATTGCGTTTTTGGGTTACTTAATAATAGCAATTTAGTAATATTTGCACACCTCTAAGCTGGTAGAATATTTGACACCAAACCTATTCTATTTTAGATCTTAAGACTATTCTAGCAAATAAATTAATTTTGATTTGATTTGATGTAGGTATATAGACTGTCGTAAGATCACCACCAATCTATTATATCGTCTCGTATCGATAGATCAGTGTCGCGAGAGATGCGCGCGCGCCGCGGCGCCGCTCCGCTTCAACGGACGCGTTCTAAATTCAAATGAACGTGCGCTATTGGGCCAGTCAGCCTTGGGGTACCGTCGAGCTATAGGGAAAACGGTGGAATTTTGTTACCAAAACTGTCATGTGTTTGATTCATTTTGCTAACTGAAACGAGTAACATAAAAAATTTAAAAATAAAAATGGCTGGCATATAATAATAAAAATAATAATAATAAGATTTTATATACAAGATATTTAGTGTTTTTCCGCCTCGTCTTGATGTCAGCGTGAGAAATGGAAAAATGTTTTTGTTTTTTATGGTGTGGTTGCTCCTCACCACCGCCACACCTCACCTTATTATTTCTCTTTCTCTCAGTATCCGACTTCCTCGACACGTGTTTCGCCTTAGCACAAGGCATCCTCAGGAGATGTTGACTCTTCAAGCGCTCGCTCGAAAGCTTGTATATAATACCATCTTATTATAAATGGATTTCCGCAAAGTAACGCCTGACACGCATCAATTAAAAATAATAATCTCAATTTGGTGGTGGCGGCCATTTTGAATTTGAAATTTGTCGTAGTGTATAGTATTCTACAAGTCAAACATTTTCATTTGATACCTATATATAAGAATCTACAATTTCATACACAAACACACACACAAAAAGACGTAATACCCCGTAAACTTATAACACCCCGTAGATATTACTTCGGTACGGAGGTTGAAAAAAAAGAGGTTCACAATTCCTCAGAATATGTTTTCATGTATCTTATCTGATTTGCAGCAACGCCTGAACCGATTCTGAAAATTGTTTTTGTATTTCAAACGGTAGTCTCAGATTTATTTTATCAAATTCTTTCCAGTAGTACCTAGTTTAGTTTGACAATCAAAATGACAGACAAATTTGTGCAATGACAAAAAAATGGCGCCCCTCGACTTTTACCTTTAAGTATTATTAATTACTTAGCAGCTGTCACGGCTGTGGCTACAACTACCAAAAAAACTTTCTTAGTACCTACACCTCTGAAATGAATAGACTCTTAAAATTTCATACTTCAAATTTTTCATTCACAGCTAATTATCAGTCGGTCAGGACTTACTCATATATATATATACACTAGTAGCTATCACCGCGACAAAATAGAATATAAAAAGTTTCAAACTGTTAACTCCCACTTGTCCCCCTTAAGGGTTGAACTTCCTAAATTCCTTTCTTAGTAAACTCCTATGTACTGTAAAATGATTTTTTCATTGTTGATGAAAATATTGCAAAACTCAAAAAATATATATTGCATCCTCAATGCCAGTTGACTGATCACGTGACCAATTTTTGTATGGATAACCAATCTTTCGTTTTCAGCTTGAATAATTTTACTCTGCATTGGGTTCACTTTGATGGTGAGATGAGGTCAGGCCCCAAGTATTATCACACCTTTCTGTCACACGTTGTATAATAATAAATTTAATATTGTACTTCTTGGACCGGAATATTAAATAAATGATTAATTACTCGTAAATGAAGTGCCCTATAACATCACCTCAGCTCTTATTAAATAAACTTTAACACTTATGAATGTCAACCGATGACCTGTTAAAACACAGGGTTATCGGTTAGGTGTATACTAAGCCGAAAGGGGGTCCTTTTACTAATTCTAATGTAATACTTTCGATAACATTTTTCTATGGAACACAGCGGCTCCTTTCGCTTATTTTGAATTAGTACCATAATGAAAGTAATAAAAAAATAATGTTTCACTTATAGCTCCCCACTATGGTTTCTCCTTTGTCGGTTTTTTTTATCCTACACAACTCGCATTTTTGACCACAAGCTTGCCTCGACTACGGAAGTCAGCGACACTGTAGCCCTAGATGGAGCATGCCTATTCTGGAACACACTGGCTCTCAAGGAAGGCTATTAGGTGCTTGGCGACAGATTTTACAACTTGAGGGTGGTAGATAGCCAGGCGAGTGATAAAAAACGATCTACCACCATGCTATGGTTCCTCGCGATGTTTTCCCACATCACGATGTGTTGTTTTGGATTTAAATGGAAATAAAAAAGCTGTGTTTCGTGTGCAAACTAATGTTAACTACAAATTGTATATAATGAGTTACTATTTGCAGCATGCCTAGTTTGAAGAATACACTGGCTCTCAAGATAGGCTGCCGGAACACGCCGTTAGGTGCTTGCTCAGATTTTTAACACGCGGGTAACATTTACAAACATACCCGGACTCGAAGACAGATGACACTGAGACTCATCGTTCAAACACTTGCCCCGACCGGGAACCGAACTCGAGTCCTTCGTATCTCTAGGCAAGCAAGCTAGCCAATAGACCGCACGGTGGTCAGCACTAAACTTGCTCGTAATGATTAGTATAATGACCCTATTTCAGCTTAGTATACCCCTAAACGATAACTCTGTATAATATTTCATAGCTTCACGCGGAAGAATATACCTATAAGGAAAAGTGTAATCCATACCAAAATAATATTTTCAAAAACTGTGTTTAAACATTTTATTGTCGACATTTTCTTATAATTTCACCAGGAAAAAGTATAAATGTCGTCTTTATTTAACAAAGAGTGTAAAAAAAGAGTTCCGGTTTGATGAATTCACCTGACATTTTGGTAAATGGTATTTCGTTTATATTTATAATTATTTAATTGATTATCTGGTGTCGGGGGAAATAGGGAAATCTTATTTGAAGTACTTTAAAATAAACCAGTTAACTTTGGTCACATGCTACATATTTGTGTGTGAATGGATTACTTTGGAAAACTAATTTAATTGGTCCGGTGCCTAAGAGAAATCGGGATCCAAAAATTAAAAGAAGATCTTTTTTATTAATTACATTATTTTTTTATTAGGCTTTGACGAGAATAACGTTATGCTGAACTTTTCTTATATATATTCAAAAATCTATAAGTAATATAAAAATGAATCGCTGAATGTGTTGTTAAAATCTCGTTCGATTTTGCTAATTCCTTATTTAGAATATTTCTTGAAGTATTCGTACGAGGATGGTTCTTACGGAGAGGGAAAATTGTAAAAACAACAGTTTTCTATACTCGCACACAATCGATTCGTAATAATACTAAAAAGTCAATTTGAACTTTAATACCATACCATAAAGTTTAAGTGTTAGTGGAGAGATTCCGGGAAGGTGAAACAATTGAGTGACGTCAGTATCGTTTATATATTAATGTCAATATTTGTCAATATTGACTAATCCCGAAGTCCCGAATAGTAGAATAAGTATTTTTTTTTATTAAAGTATCTACTGTTAGGCGGTACGAAGTTAGCCGGGTCAGCTAGTTCTGAATAAAATAAAATTATATTACCTAGTACGTTATTTTTAATTTGTCTCGTCATAGAATTAAAACATCTAGTCCATAGTCAACAATTAAAACATATAAGCCATGCTTCTGTCAGTAACACTGACAGACAAAATGACACGTCGAGAGTCAAGTTTCTTCTCAAGACTCCAAGGTCGTTTGTAGGTAAAGGAAGTTGTCATAAGATTTGACGCGTTACCAAATAGCTGTTTAATGTTGAAACGCACTTAGGATGTTTTGCTCTATTTTGTACGTCAACTTATGACGTATTGTCATCATCATCAACAGCCTTCTTTACCCCACTGCAGGGTATAGGTCTCTCTCATTTTTTAATCCTATACTTAGTCTTACACACTAAATTAAAAGATGGAAGAAGCAAAACATAGAAAACGAAAAAGTCACAGATCTATCTCTAACTAAAAAAAGTCTAAAATCTAACAGACATTGGTATGTAAATCTAGAATATTTACAGTAGTTTAAGTGATTTGTGCTTAATTGATGAGGTCAATGAACTGAGTAAAAATAAGTCAAATTCATCTTCAATTGAGCAATATATGTTATATATAACATGTATAGCTCAATTAAAGATGAATTTGACTTATTTTTCGGTAAAAAGGAGAGTGTGTCAAAAATTTTGGTTCTCGAGAAACCCGCAATAGTTCTTATGTCGTTGACTTATCTTGCCGCCGGTCGACCACGTATAAATACCGTAAATGATTTATTTGTTATAAATCATTTACGGTATTTATACGTGGTCGACGCATTTATTCAGGTTTCGGAAGAGAAGGTTCTGGATTCACGTGAATCATATAACTCCCAACGCGAAAACGACGAAAAATTTGTATACGCGCCTGGGGAATTAAGATTATGTACTTTGATTAAAAATAGGGATATTAGCACTATTTGTTTTTACCCCACTTTCCAAAAAGAGACTGATGTTTATCGAGTGTATTTGTATATTTCTATGTAAGTGCGTATGTATTTATAACTCATTATGACTTCTGATACCCTGCAGCTTATACCGGTTAGGCCGATTTTCATGTTCGAGATGTCATTAGATTCGTCTTTATCAGCGGATAAATGATGGTCATCTGCAGATAACAAGTAAAACCGAAAATTTTGAAAAACCCCCGAAATGTGTTGTGGCTGCCATTTTGGATTTGAAATTAGAATAAGAATAAGAATAAGAAATATTTATTGGCCTTTAAATAATATTCGTTACAGGCAAGTCTTGTTACATTTTAATTATTAATTACTTTAAAAAGAAACTTAACTTATAAATACTTTTATAGTTCTAAGAACAAATAGTTATTACATTATACATTTACATTGTCATTTATTTCTTTACCTATTACTAACATTTTGTAATTGTTGTTCGTTACACAAGAACGATGATTCCACAAGCTGCATTGACATATATTCACTAAGTTTATAAAAAGGATTTCTTTGAAAAATATTTTAATTTATGTTTAAATATTTTAAAATTGAGTTCCATCACGCTATTTGGTAATTTATTGTACATTAATATTTTGGAGTAAAGTCCCTGTTTCTTACACTTAGATAATCTGTTGACAGGCAGGACTCGCCCTTTTTTATTATTACGTGAAATTCTTTTTTCCGGTATTTCCGTATCCTCGTGTACCTCTAATAAACTACTATAAATATAAAGTGATATAACTGTCATTATTTTATCATTTTTTAAAGTGTATTCTCGCAGGACTACGTTTTTTCAAACCATTCATTGTTCATATAGATTGTTTCTGACATTTTAAAACTTTTATGATATCTTTAGCGTTTCCCCAAACAGTTATAGCGTATCTTATTATAGAATGAACGTATGCATAATAGACAGAGATGAGTGACTTTTTATCTAATATTGGCTTGAGTTTAAATAAAGCATAATTATCACTTGCCATTTTCTTGCAAATTTTATCGATGTGCGCATTATGGCTAATTGTATTATCTATTGTATAACCTAGAAATACATTTGTTTTACTAATGGAATTCCCGAAAACACCTAACTTTGACTGATACTGCATAGAGATGGTTTTATCAGAGTTAAGAACAATTCCATTTGCGTCGAACCATTCCTTTAACAATTCCATAACGATAATAACTTTATTTTCTAAATTAAATTTACATTTGTCTCTGATACCCCCATGTGTATCATCTGCAAATAAATTTATATGAGCCCAACTCGGTGCCAAGCCCAATTATCATGATGTATCGTATTCTAATAGTCAAGCTCTTTTATTTGATATCCATATTGAGGGAGGTGTGAAAACATTTGTACTTCGCCATTTTGTGGCGGCGGCCATCTTGGACCGATTTTCAATATGCTAAGAACACTCTCGACTAATACATAATAAAAATAATCAAAATAGATTCATCCGTTTGGGAGCTACACTGCCACTGACAGACACACACACAGATACGTCAAATTTATAACACCCCTTCATTTTTGCGTCGGGGATTAAAAACTAGTCTAATGACACCGCGGCGAACACAATGATACTAGTTGTATTTCGTAGTTTCACTTGTTAAGATGCAGTGGTCTAAAGTTTTTGCAGTCGGGTTTTTTTTTAATTCATTTGCTTCGTGTCATCTTTTAGTCTTGCGTCATTAAAGTGCCGTAGTGCGTTTAGACCTTTGTTTGCCAACTAATTTGCATAATTATGAACAAGTTAAATATAACCACGGATGAGAGTTAACAAAAAACTTCCCGTATGTTTTCAAGATATTTTCGAGTCTTTTCTGTTCGTTTTTTTTTAATTATCCTTATCTTGCAAAGTTATTTGTATTAATATATTAAATTATCTACTATAATATAATAAAGAGAAAAAATGAGAAAAAAATGAGATTTTGTATGTAACGAATACACTCTACTGGAACGATTTCGAAAATTCTTTTGCGTTAGTAAGCTACATTATCGGTGAGGAACATAGGCTATTTATCTTTAGAAAAAAATAAGATCCGCGGGTGAAACCGCGGAACGCACCTATTTCATTACAACTGTCGCGGGAATCGAATCAGTAAATGGCGTGTAGCAAACATCCTCATAAAAAAACCGTCGATTAAACAAATCTAAAGAATTGTTCAACCTGTTCACCAAATTTCATCAAGATTGGTTGGAAACCATGAACTGTTCGCGAGCACGAAATTTCAGGAGACATACGAACATTCCAACATCCTATCAGCAATCTTCATCCCTGCTTTTGGGGAAATAATACCCCAATTAAAATTCAACAAGGGTTCAAATTGGGGTTCAAATGAACGTTCACAAGTCATGACTTTAGTAATAACCTTGTGGGAACAATGCCTCTTACTTAGGTTATAAACACCGTCAATTTGCGGTCGGTTGTAACAAAGACTTCGTCACCGCTAAAGCCATTGTATGTAAATTAGCTCAGATCATCGATCATACATAATTACATTTTTTGCATATTTCTATAGAAATAGAAATTGTTCATTAGCCTTATAACTACATATGTTACATTAGGCAAGTCATTAGTTATTACAATTTAGGTTTCGTTTGGTATTCAAATCAAATATTAATTAAGCATAGAATTAAATAAATCAAATTATAAGAAAATTAGAACAATAAATAAATCTGGTAATTATTAAATATTAATTATAGTTCTATTATATTTAAAATAATATTATATTACTTATATTTATTTCATTCAAGTAGGAAGATCTTGTGTAAACTGCTGGATTGTGGAACTCGCTGCCGGCTTCTCTATTTCCTGATAACTATAAACAGGGTTCTTATATACCAACTTGACGAAAAAAATGACGTATTCAATTCGACTGTATTTTTATAAAAATATTTATTACCTGATTTCTCGGAGATGTTCTAAAGTAATTTAAATTTCATCGAAATTGGTTCATAGTTTTGATTTGATTTAACAAAATCGAAATAAATGAAAAAAATCTAATGCGGTAGGTAATGGAAGTAGTAACTTTTTTTTATGAGAAACTGTCAAATCACGATTGTGGTTTCTTTATATTTTTATTCATTTCATATCATACTCGTAAGTGAATATACAATCAAATATTCTGTGAATATTTCAAGAAAATCACATTTGTTGTATGGGAATTAATAATAATTAATAATTACGGGCCTGAAATATTTATTTAATTCTATTATTAGTGTTTGTTATTATAGACAACAGAAATACATTATCAGTGAAAATTTCAACTGTCTAGCTATCACGGCTCATGAAATACAGCCTGCTGACGGACGGACGGACTGACGGACAGCAAAGTCTTAGCAATAGGGTTCCGTTTTTACCCTTTGGGTTTGGAACCCTAAAAATCATAGAACATATTAGGTACCTATTTATTTACCTATCTATTTTTTTGTCGATCTTTGACTTTTACTAGTAGCATAGTTTATGACACTGACAGAAGTAACTCTGCGGATTGTGACGTGCGTGATGTCGCGTCCCGGTCCCAACGGAAGATCAACGCTGGCTTCAGCCGGCACTGTGTTGAGATGGGACCGGTTTGTGACAGAAAGCACTTCGTAATGTTTACATGTTAGATATTTTGTTTAAGTTGTGTTTTCTGTGGCAAATAAATATATTTCTATTTCTATTATTTCTATTTCTATTTAAACCAAGTTTCTCCGTATTAGCCGTAAACACTTTGCTCCCTTTATTTTTTAATTAAGCTCATATAATAAATCCAGTCTGTCAAAATAATACAAGTTTTTCTCTAAATGTGAATACATAATTACTGGGTATCATGGTTAGATTTGTTCTTGAAAAGCCAGTTTTGAATGTCAAGGCTTTTTTATTATTAGGAAGTCATGGATTATTATTATTATTATTATTTGTGCATTTAAGGTCATTCTGTAATGCTTGTAGTAGTGATGACGTAGGTGATCTTATTGCATCGTCGACGTTAATATTTTATCACAAACGGAAACTGCCTTGGTATTCCAAAAAACTAGAATCATATATCTATGCAACGTGTAAACAGAAAGGTGGGACAGTACTTAACGGGGTTAGTCTACCAATCAAAGGGTACCCAAGGCAGAACAATCTTTTTCAAAAAAAAAAAAACTATATTAAAGTCTGCATACCAAAAATTGTTCACATAATCGACCAAGTTGTATGGAGGAAGCAAAATTTTTTTTATGAATTTTGCAATGTTGTCCTTAACGATGACACGAACGACTCATTTCATCCCTAATAAAGTTCATCTTGAACGAAGTTCAGATAACCCGTCTTCATAAACTGTACGAATGTTATTTGAACAAATCAGGGTCATTATATTCACTATAAAGATTTGAACATAGTCGTATAACGCGGACGCGTTAAGTAGAATTCACGTGAAACTGTGTGACCGCGGGATACCTATGACCATCTGCAGATAAAGACAGATCCAATGACACCTACCACATTAAAAACGGGCTAGCGGTTAAGACATAAGTATGTCTATGACCCTCTACAGCCTTATACAAATTCATACACTCGATAAACGTTACCCTTCTTATAGTAATGTATTAACTGCGAAAGAAGAAGGGTTATGTTTTTCCAGTGTATGTATGTATAATTTTTTGACACGTCCTAGGGTCTAAACGGCTTGTCGTATTTGTTATGTGAGTGGTGTCAATAGATTCGTCTTCACCTGCAGATGTTCATAGGTTATACTAGCTGCATCCCGCGATTTCACTGGTTAACATACGTGGCCCCAAAGTTCCTGCAGTCGGGTTTTTTTAAATTCACTTTAATCACTTGTACATTGTTTCTCTCAATATCCTCCCTAATCCTTGCCTGGTTAGCTACCACCCTCAAGTTGAAAAATCTGTCGCCAAGCACCTAACGGTGTGTTCCGGAAGCCTTGCTTGAGAGCCAGTGTATTCCAGACTAGGCATACTCCATCTAGGGCTACAGTATCGCTGACTTTCATGGTCTTGCGAACTTGTGGTCAAATGCCTAGCTGTGTCGGATAAAAATAAAATTATAGAGCATTAATGTTTTTAAACACTGTTAAAACCGACCTTGATAGTGCACGTACACAAAGAGCCGTGTTCGGGTACGAGCACTTACAATTACACTTAGGATTTATCTTAAAAACTCTCACACGCTCAGGCTATTTGTTTCAAGGAAAAACTTTATTACTAACCAACTTCAAAATGAGGACGTTCTCAATTCGTATACTATATCGTTTATATACTATAACAGTAGATCAGACACACCGATGTGTATGCACATAGCCTGCACTGATGTAATCACTAACTGCACTTAAATCATGTAATTTGTTTTATTATTTTTTAAGAATGTTCTTAATTTCCGTGTAATATTAATGTTGTGTGATATGAATCATGTAAAACATAGTAGATATATAAGAACCTATGGAAGACCCTGCTTTTTGCAACACAGTTTTTAACTAAAGCTAAAGGCAGAGCCCACATACATGTACAAAAATACTATTTTTGCAATAAATGTTTATGTTCGTTGGATCTTTTCTTTTTATGTATGATTTCAATTTTTCAAAGATGTCTAGACCGATTTGAAAATAAAGTCCCCAGACGGTCCCTGATATGCATTTTATGTAGATCGGTACAGTAGTTTGGTTTTTAAATTAAAATAAGTTTTTTGTTTTTCTGTCGGTTTTTCACGCGTTATACAGTAGTAGCTTTTGCCCGCAAATTCGTCCGCGCTATTTTTGTTTTCTCGAAACACAAAGTACAGTAAAACAGTCTTATTTTATTGTTTTTAGTATTTGTTGCTATAGCGTTAACAGAAACACATCATCTGTGAAAATTACAACTGCCTCGCTATCACGGTAGATACAGCCTGCTGACAGACGGACGGACAGTGAAGTCTTAGTAATAGGGTCCCGTTTTTACCCTTGGACACGGAACCCTAAAAATCTCACATATGTCATTATATTTCTTATGCAGGTTTCAGTATACTGATGCATTAAATCTGCCAAAAAGTAGGCGTTCTTATAAACTCAACACTTAAGTTTAAAACCCGCCTCGTCAATATGAAGTAGGTAAGTTTCTAAATAGTCTACGTCAAAATTAGATTACATTTTACTTGATAACTCTGTTTAATAATATACTTAGATCAATTCAGTATTAGAGCTGGCCATTTAATCAGCCTAGATACCTTTAGCAAAATGGCTGTCCAAGGTGACCTGCCTTCAACACCGTATAAAGCATAAATCACTCGTCAACTTCTGCCATTAAGAGTTCAATAAAAATCTTTTCCTTTTGCCCTCAGGTCCTGCGCGTACGCAACTTTAGCCACCAGCTCTCTCAGTCTGGGACGAGACGTCGCGCGGCACGGACGTCCCTGTCAATTAATGCATCAATTAGTTTGATAAAAACCGTGTTTTGTGACAAAAATACCAAGGATATATCGTGGAAAAAGTGATGACAGTGATTTTGTGGTGACAGTGCTGGATTTTTTTTCGTCACAGAGTTTTTAAACAGCTTCTCAAGATGCAAGGCCGAGACAAGTTATGCGCTAAGCTAACGAGCGCTTTCCTGAGAAAGTGGTGTAAGTGACATTTTTTGCATATTTTACACGCCTTCAGATGTATATGAACTTTAGACTTTGACCTATTATGACAAGGTTTGGACATCAATTTTCGCAACAGAGTCGTTCATAACTGGAACAGGTCGCCTAAGAATGTAATCACTGCAAGAAACAAATATATACTAAATACTGCGTCATCCATAAATTCTTTTACAAATCAACTGAACATATCAATCAACTATCTCTTGCAAACCTATTAAGACAATGTGTTCAATGCATTGGACAATTAATGAATTCAACACAATATGACACAGGCACATCAGCTGTAAGTTGATCGAATATTATTAATCAAATGTATAAATACCTATTTTATGACAGTTTAGAATAACACACCATTTTATCTTAGACTTTGGAACAATTATTATTTCAAAATTTATTTACTGAATTGCGTCGACATAGACACGATATAGGATCTAACAGCTTTGAAAAGAGTTGTTGCAAAAATGTATGGAGCTCCGGCCAGGACAGTGTATATGATACCATAAATTCTTTGGGGATTATTCTAGTCCTTAATATATAAACCAAGTTCAAAATAACGAAACTTATCGCATTATACAGAATTAATTTCGAATCAAATTATTTCCGTATTATTTACGCAAAAAGGTACGCGATTTTGTTGTGTCAATTTTGATATTTGTGACAGGCGGTAGGCACAGTTTATAGACCAATGTGACCATTGGATTCAACCTAGGATACATAAATCTTCCAGGGATGTCATAATTCCTCTGCAATTCACAGAACTTAGATACTTGTGTACACAATGAAGAAAGCGATTGACACATTGTTCATTAGTAAGATGTTTTAACCACTGTTGTATTTTTTTTGGAAGACCTACACCGTGCACGCCGATAATGAAACAAGTCCTTTGGCCATTAATTTCTTGTCATGATATGTCTTGTCATTGTCACGCGGGAACATATATCTCGACGACATGTCGTGACGAGAATCAGAATGAATGATTAAAACTTTATTGTACCTACATCTAACAAGAAAAAATACAACAAAATTACTGATTAAGAAAATTATTATGTAACAATTAATGTTAATAAATGTATTAAATTAATGTTGAATCAAACACGCGTTAGTTTTCTAAATAAAATAGTTATAAATGTATTATTAACATTGTGCGGCCTTATCGTCTAAAGCGTGTGCGTCCAGTGCGAGTACATGGAACTAATGTTAGTGATGGGAGACAGACATGTTTAGTTCACAACACACACACCAGCCGCTTCAAATATACATAAAAACAACTGTAGTTACCTAGTTAATATTAAGTGCATATAATTACATGTCAGCGTCGTATTACTATTTAAATTTTATCGAAATTATTCCAAATGTTTAGTTTTTAAGTCAAAATAATTGATTTGACGTCAGATTTTCACCACTGTTTTAAAATTTGGTATAAGTAAATGATTTTAAAAATCACTAACATTATAAATCATAATGGTTTCTTAATGTTTTTTGTTTTATTTTGTTAGGAATAGCTTAATTACAACTCGTCAAACGTCAAGATTTAGAATTAATTATTATTTACCTCATAAGTATTATTATTATTTCATATTCATTCTCGTTTATGTTTGAAGCAACAATAGGTATAAATTTACCAAATCATAACTCAACGCGATGGATTAGTTAAAAATAATAAAAATCTAAATCTTTTTTTTTATCGGATCTTTTGAACTTATCATGTTAACTCATATTGACAAAACTTAAAAAATAGGTTCTAAGTACTTACTGTATAATTTGTAGTTGTTGGGGATTTTTTCTTGTTGGAGTTTTCTCCCGAAAAAGCGGGAGCTTTTCCCTAAATATGGGGAAGTTTGGCGCTATTAACTATAGCCAATATTAATATTTTAAATATGAAAGACATTTATCAATATTATAAATTTATTTAAGGAATCAAATTATACAATTACAATTACCAAACTCATTATGGCCACAACAACAATATGAAACGTCACACATAAATACTACATATTTTATTTGCGAGGTCATCAGTTCGCAGAACTATTACTTTATTATTACTCAAGTTTAATTCTCGTTCTCGTTTGACGCAACACATTTTTACCTAATCTCGACCCGGCGCGATGGGTTCCTTATAAAATTATACAATTTCAAAATCAATTGACTCTTGCAACTTGTCAAACTGGTAAGCAATTTATGTTTGACCAAAGTTAAGCTGGTTTATGATTTAACCGAATTTAAAATTAGGAGGTTCTCCGTCCGTCCAGAGAACCCAATGGGTAAGAAGTGGTTAGAAGCGAATTCGAAAACAACCCATCTGCTATAGCGTTAAACCTGTGTATCATTCTTATTATTATTATTATTTTGTTGTACCCAGCATCAATCTCACGACTAAGACGAATCTATTGACACCAGTCACATAAAAATACGATAAGCCGTTTAGGCTCTAGGGCGTGCTAAAGAAATATACATGTATACATAGATATATGCATACTTACATAGATACATGCATATATATTTACATACATACACTCGAAAAACATGTCAACTTAGTAGTTAGAGTGACACTGGGAAAAAAATTAAGGATACTCAGCAGATACGACTTAGCAGTCGGATTGTTTCGCGCTCGCTTCATACCACTTGTTTATATAAAACCGTTTAAATTATTGTTGTAGCGAGGTTTAAAACTACTAAGTAATTATAAATCAAATATATTGAATGCTTTTATTTTTATAAACTTTGCCTTCGAACACAACGACCAGTTCCCGTAATATTAAACGAGTAGGTAAGCGTGCGTCAGTCGATAGCAATTCTTAGCTTTACCTTATGAGTCATTATTAGAATATTTTAAGACTTAAACAACCATAATATATATATATATATATATATATATAGAAGGTTATCGATTAGGGGTGCACTAAACCGAAGGGGGATAACTTATCATTACGAACAACTTTCATTATGAGACCAACTCTGAATTCGAGAAAAAAAATCAGCTGTTTCATAGCAAAAGTTTTACCGATCGTCAACAAAATGTATTAAAAAGCTGATTTTTTTCTCGAAATCAGAGTTGGTCCTATAGTGAAAGCTAGGTATTACTTTTATATTTATAAAGTACCTCTAAGTAGTATCTCCATTGAAATGAAAGCAATTGCGCCTGAAATTTTATCAAAACTCAGCGCTCGTTATTTTGCCCAAATAAATGATTAGGCGCTTGCCTTGTAATGTACATTATATACATTTATTTAATACTTAATCAAAGGATCAATTAAAAGGATTATCCTAGGCGGCCTTATCGCTTTAGGCGATATTATAACGTGCTATATTTATTCAATCATATTTAATTTCGTAAGAACCTTTCCCATATATATTGTTTTCTGTGAATATGATTGACTATTGTAACTAAAAACTAATTTTAAAGTAGGTAGTAGATTTTCTCCGTTCAGAAAATTGTTAGACATCAAATAATTACGATGTATTATCTTTATTTTTCTTCTATTTGGTAGGTACTCGTACCTGATTTCTCAGAGATTCTTGTTTGACGTTAAACTCTAGGCGATGACTTTTTTTGTAGAAATCGAGCGTGACAAAATTGTAAGGATAATAAATGAAATAAAATCTCAGCGCCTGTCGAAGTCGATTTTAAATAATTTGTAACTTCTTTTAAGTACGAGTAGATAGGCATAAGGTACTTGTTTAACTTTTTTTCCTCTTTGCATCACATTTATATGCGGTATGGCTTGGGTTCAACTCTCGGTCTATATTTAGAACTTGCCAGTTGACATTTTGTTTAGCGAGGACATGTTAGATTAGTTAGGTACTGTATGTATGTATATAGACTTATAGGTGAACTAGTAGCTATACCCCACGTTGCACGCGATGATAAAATGGAATATAAGAAATTTCAAACTTTGTAACCCCTTTTAATCGTCCTAGGGGTGAAATTTCAAAAAAAAATATTTCTTAGTACACCCCTACACCCTATAACGAAAACACCCTACAAAGGTAGGTACTCGTAGGTTTAGCGGTTTAGGCTCTACGTTGATTCATAGCGAATATCAGTCAGTCAATCAGTCAGGATTTACTATTTTATATACAACGTGGACAAGAAAGGTGTGACAATACTTAACGGTGTTATACACGGTCTTCACATCAAAGTGAAATTGTAGAACAAAACTTGGCAAAATTAGAGAAAAAATTACATTGCGTCCTCCATACAACTTGACTAATTTTTGTATGGAGAACCTAATATTTTTTCCAAATTATGCAATATTACTTTTTACTTTCATTTGCTCTGATGTGTAGACTAACACCCTAAGTATTGTCACACCTTTATGTTACACGTTGTATATAGATTGGTATCCTAATACTATAAATTATGAGTACAAAAAATAACCTTAAGAACTTGAGAACTGGCACAATACACAGAGTGTGGTGGCCAATCAAGAAAGGATAAAAAAAAATAACCTTGAATCCCTTGGATTGACAGTGACATTATATTTAATATTCACTAAACGTACTAAGAGGTCAGTGACGCACGCAGCGTTGAGGTGACGTACAGATGGAAAGTTATTATATATATTATTATATACAATACAATACACACAACTCGTTATTAAAAAACTATTTAGTAAAAAAATAATAGTATAGATTACTTTCTTTATTGTAAGTACACCCCCGTCCTACATTAAGAGATCGCTTTTAGCGATAAGGCCGCCACTTGTGGCACTACATGTAAAAATAATATTTTTGTATTGTTATGTTTCGTATATAATATTTCGTATATATATATATATATATATATATATATATGTATGTATGTAAGTATTTTCTGTATTTTTTTGTGGTACAGTATTTGTACTATCTCGTTTTTTTTTCCTTTTTTTATTGGTACACCACCGACGTTACTATTTGCAGTTAGTCCGATCCATCCAAAGGTTGCCTGGAAGAAATCGCTTTAGGCGATAAGGCCGCCCAATGTACTACCAATGTTTTGTTTATAATATATTTGCTGTATATATTTTTCTTGGTGTGCAATAAAGATACATTGTATTGTTGATCTATCTATCTAATATACACAGCCCATGCTAGATTTTAAATTGAGGCCTTATTGCTAGAAGCGATCTCTTCTAGTCTAGGCAAATAAGCATGCCGTATTGGAGTCTGTTTTGACTTTAGTATAATTTTTTTTATACCTCTTTACCTTGGCCAATGAATGTCATCATTACTTAAGTTATTAAATTAAAATTCCTAACAAGTTTTTTTTTTACTACTTACTTGAATATAACTTACGTACGAGGTCAATATCTGGTTTTAGAACAAAAACTATTTCCATGTTTGATTAGCCTTCTTGCTAACAATTTTTCAACAACTATTATAAAACGTACCTACTCCTAAGAGATTAACTTGAGAACTGGCACAAAACACAGAGTGTAGTGGCCAATCAAGAATGAAAAAAAGGAGATGTTTACGTGTCACGAATTATGAATTAAGTTTTACACTTTATATTTTAATTAGACGAGTAATAAATAATCTTCTTCTTTCTTCTTCTTCTTATATATAAAAATCAAATTGCTGTTCGTTTGTCTCACTAAAACTCGAGGACGGCTGGGCCGATATAGCAGATTTTGGTCTTTAAATGTTTGTGAAAGTTTAACTAAGGTTTAAACGAGAAATGAGAAACATACAAGTAAAACTGTTAGGCGGTACGAAGTTCGCCGGATCAGCTTGTAATAGATATATCTAACGACCGGCAGTCTTTGTTTTAGTTTAGTGAAATTTGATTTCACTTATTTGCTTTTCAATTCACTTAAAAAACGAGGAGGTTCTCTATTAGGTAGTAATAGATCTTTTTTTAGTGAACCAATATTGAAGACAGTAATTTTCTATTAACAGATGAGACCGGTACTTGGTTGTTATATAAAAAATACTGAAACAATTCTCATATGTTGTTAATTGCAGTTGTCACTTTCACGTGGCATTGAAACAAACTTGAGTTTAATTTTATGTTTTAGCTGTTACATTTTTATTTTTTGCGAAGCTATACACAATTTATTTGTGAATTTGATTACATTTCTTGAATTTTTAGACTTATAAAAGGAGATAAATAACTAGTTAGCTAAGTTTGTATGTGTGTATGTTTGTTTGTTCCCACTTCACGCTCAAACGGCTGAACGGATTTGGCTGCAATTTGGCACGAAGATAGCTTAAACTCTGGAACATCACATACTTAGGCTATTTTTTTTTATCCCGGAAAATTGACGTGTTCCCATGATCAAATATCTAAAGCGGGTAAAACCGCGGGGCGTCCCTAGTTTGTATTAAAAGCAAATTACCATAGATTAACCACACTATACTAATAATAATAGTAATACTACTGGGTATCTTCTGCGTAAAATTCGTGCTAGCACCTTTTATCAATATTCTATGGAAAATTAAGTAAGGCAGGTAGGTATCGTATTACACACCGCGGTTCTTAGAATCCTTAGTGAGTAAGTCAACAAATGATGCTTATGTAACTAGGAAGGCATGCTTGTAGCGTTAGCAACCTAAGTAAATATATGCAAATAAAAGACTCCCCTGCGGCGCTGGTCCCGGGTTCGATCCCCGGACGGGTCAAACATTTGTCTGCATGAACATGTCTGTTTGACCTGTGTCTGGGTGTTTATTATATATATAAGTACTAGCTGTGCCCCGCGGTTTCACCCATTTGATTGTGGATTGTCGAGATAATGGGGGAACTACTTTTTTGAAGTCGGTTAAAAAGTATCCTATGACCTTTCCCGGGGTCCAATCTACCTGTGCACCACATTTCATCCAGATCGGTTCAGTGGTTTTGGCATGAAAGCGAAACAGACAGACAGAGTTACTTTCGCATTTATAATATTAGTTAGGATGTATATATGTATTTCTAAGTACGTATATCAGTAATCAGGTTACCACAGCACAGGCTTTGTCTAGTTTGGGACTTGAAGACCTTTGTGTGGATGTTGTCCCATATTATTATTATTATTATTAAAAGATGAACCCCCAATTTGTACCCTTGGGGGTCCATAAGCAGTCACTGTTACTGTTGAACCCCCGAGGTTCCTTGGACCCCCAGTTGAACCCCCTGGTGTTCAATACTCATTATTTTTCCTTGAACCCCCGGGGTTTCAATATAAAATTATATTAGTTTATTTGAGTGTTTGTTTAATTGACTATGAAGGCATACTTGTAGCGTCAGCAAAGTAAGTAAATCAAGTAAATATATGCGAATTCAAGATGAACCCATTAATTTCATCTTTGGACTAACGGACGTTAGCAACGTTAGTTGAAGAAGTGAATATTTGTACGTTTTACTTGAACCCCTCAGTTGAACCTCCGGGGGTCCACTTATTGCAGACACACACAACAAATTTAATACAAGAGAAACATTCTTACAAAATATAGTACCACAAGTGGTGGCCTTATCGCTAAAAAGCGATCTCTTCCAGGCAAGTTAGTTTAGTTTAGTTAGGTATCATTGTTGTTTTTATAAATTATTTTATAGCCTTTTCTCGGGATAAGTCAATAAATGTACACGTATGTAATAATAGAAGACATATGACAGACTGGAATAAAACTTAAGTAAATTAAACTTTTTAAATGAATATATTTTTTGCATACCTAGGTAGTTACATTTAAGCAAAACCTTTTTATAAGCAGGGCAAGCTGTAAAGGATAATTTTAAATCCAGCCTAAATAATATACCCACGCACAGAAATAAACGCTGGATTACTTACAGCAGTTAATAATGTAACTTGATAAACATTTTTTTGCTAACCATACTCAAGTAATAACTAAGTACATAATACTTAGCTTGGACTTTAAACCTGCTTATGACACTTCTCGATTGCTATTATTGCGCTGTGGATTGTGCGTACATTCAAACTACCGTGCTAAAGAAGAAACGGCCAAGTGCGAGTCGGATTCACGCACTAAAGTACCAAAAGTTACTTTGTTACCATTAGTTCTAGTTTCTACCTATGGCCGTATATCGACCGTATATCGATATCACTTTTGTTGTATGGGAACCCTTCTTAAATATATTTTTGTTATTATGTTTTTACTATTTATTCTTATAGCGGCAACAGAAATACATCATCTGTGAAAATTTCAACTGTCTAGCTATCACGGCTCATGAGATACAGCCTGCTGACAGGCGGACGGACGGACGGACAGCGAAGTCTTAATAGGGTCCCGTTTTTACCTTGTATGGATCCCTAAAATCAACAAGCATCGAAGTTTTCAGACTTACTCGATCGCATTGGCGTAAAGACAGTTTTGAATGGAATTTACATATTTGGAAATTTAACCCCTTAAGGTGGGTCGAATGGGTGTTCAAAATTTGAAAGTTTTAAATATTTCAAACTAGCTGACCCGCCGAACTTCGTACCGCCTAACAGTTATTTATGTTTCTTACCTTTTAAACCTTCCCTGGAGTACGACAAACATTTCAAGACCAAAATCAGCTTAATCGGCCCAGCTGTTCTCAAGTTTTTGCAAGACAAACAAACAGCTATTGATTTTTATATATTTATAAGTATATTATGTCACGGGCAACGCCGCGGGTGATAGCTAGTACTATCCTGTACAAAGTTTAATACATAAACTGCCTTATTAATAAACGCGTCTTAACTTAAAACATCCTTTGTCTTGTTCTACCCAATAGAGAACGTCGGACGCCGAAACAAGACAAATTCCGATTCAAGTTAAGACGCCTTTATCAATAAGGCTGTTGATGTAATTCAGAATCATGTTTTCCTTATAAAAAACAATCTGAAAATTAACACGCGTTTATGTCTTTGTTAGGTATTTTTCTTATTTCCATATATTAGACATCAACGCGAGCTCGAGGGTCGTGTGATTTGATATAGTAAAGTAATTTAGTTCTATGCAGGGTTGTCGGTTAGGGGTGTACTAAGCCGAAAGGGGTCTCTATTCTCATCCTAAGGAACGACTTTCACTATGAGACCAACTCTGAATTCGAAAAAAAAATATCAGCTGTTTGATACTCGTACATTTTGTCGACGACAGATAAACTTTTTCTATGGAACAGCTGTTTCTTTCCTTGAATGTAGAGTTAATCATATTATAAAGTCGTGCCTTATGATGAGTATAGTGACTCCCTATTGGCTTAGTACACTCCTAGCCGATACCCTGTATATTCATCCTAAGTAACGACTTTTGCATAATCTCTAAAATAGTTTACTCGAAGGTCAACAGTTCGTTCAACCACTTCTGGTAAACTACTTCCAAATAACTCTAAGACACACAACTTTCTAACAAAACCAAAAGTTCGATTAGCCAAAGTAAAGAAACAAGGCATCTGGATTAAGATATGTATGTTCAATAAATTACCTCGTCCTGTAGCTAACTTACATGGCAATGATTTTAGGTGTAAATAAAAAAAAATCTTCGAATCCACTGCTTTTTACTCAGTAAAAGAATTCTTACAAACTGATCTGACTGAATATTCATTCTCGAATTATTAATTAAAATGGATATTGACATTAAACAATACTTGACTTGTAATGTTACCAGACTGATATATAACTAAGTATTATGTATATAGTAATCTGACATCAATATTAAATTTAACATTATTATCTAGACACAAATTTATTCTTTAAATTTTAACTCTTGTTTCGTCATAATATTATAATTCATTATTGTACGTATTGACTTGCCTAGTGTAACAAACGCAGTTATATGGCCAATAAATGATTTGACTTTGACTTTGACTTATGTTGTCATCAAGTGTATTACTAGCTAAATGTAACTAACTATGTTTTTCTTTTTTTTATTAGTTTCGTCGACTGGACGATACAAAAGATTCTACGTTAAAGTTATGGCTGAAAACCCTTCTAAAAACGAACACAGCATGCATAAAAATACACTCGAAAACATAATTACTTTTACACAAAAATATATATATATATAGTTTAGAGTCGCCGTCATCGAATACGATGAGGTGGACTATATATATAGTCCACCTTATACTATTATCTTCTAGCATGAGCCCTTATGTGGCTCGCTAGACCAAACTTGGTTTTAAAGACCCTATCGCACGTATACCAATAAAGTTGACTAACAGAATTGTTTGTATAGCTATAGGAAGGCTTAGGACTTTCTCGCTGGATTCGGCGTTTGGTGTCTAGAACCTAGAGCCGTTTATCCTCATATGCCTTAACTTTGTTGTAGACCATAGTTCATATTATAATAATAAAACACTTAGGTATATATATATTTTTTCTATTCTTTAAACAAGTTTTTTTTTGTACATATTCAAAACACTATATTTTTGCATATTTATGATTTTGCCACTCGAAGCCCTAAGAGCTTTAAATAAATATAGACAGGATTATATATAAGTGTGTCGATGACAAAAACTTTTTATGGAAATATTTTAGACTTATATAAGTAGTAAATACATTAAAAAAAAACTGGCAAAAAATTGTTTTTTTTCCACTTGTTAGGAAGTGGTTAGAAGCGAGTTCAATAACACCCGACTGCAACATCTTTAGACCACTGCAATTTAACAAGTGAAACCGCTGTATGCAACTAGTATAACGTATCATCATCAGCAGATCTAATGATACATCGCACATCAAACTCGGTCTATCCATTTTGGATGTAGAAGATCACAAAGAATTTGACATACTTTATTAAACAAATAAACTTACTTTCAAACAAGTGGTTAGAAGCGGTAGTTGGAAAAAAACCTGACTGTTAAATCGTTAAACCTGTGTATCATCCTTAATTTCTTTGTTTTTTTTTTAATTTTGTTGTACTCAGTGTCATTCTCACGACTAAGACGAATCTATTGACACCAGTCACATTAAAATACGACAAGCCGTTTAGGCTTTAGGGCGTGCCAAAGAAATAAACCTACATACACACTCGAAAAACATAACTCTCCTTCTTTCGCAGTCGAGTATAATGCAAACTATTGAATATTTCTAAGCAAAATTCTATAATAAACAGAGACGCGCCGCTTGCTTAGTATATGTAGAAAATACTCTATGGCAGTTATTATAACAAAACTATGACGATAGGTTAGTTTGCAATCGACCTTCGTGGATACAACCTCTTACCACAGAATATACAGCAGTAGTATATAACTTGGCCAAGACTCTCAGTGTTGCCACACTGTGTCTTGAATAATTATCAAGTGTTGCCATTTTGTAAAGGTCATATCTTTATATATATAATTCTACTGTACGTGTGTCTGTCATTGAACTCCTCCTAAACGGCTGGAAAGATTTTTACCCGACTGCGAAAGAAGGAGGGTTATGTTTTTCGAGTGTATGTATGTATATTTGTTTGTCACGTCCTAGAGCCTGAACGGCTTGTCGTATTTTTATGTGAGTGGTGTCAATAGATTCGTCTTAGTCGTGAGAGTGACACTGATTACGACAATAAAAAAAAAATAAGGATGATACACAGGTTTAACGATTTAGCAGTTGGGTTTTTTCGAACTCGCTTCTAATCACTTGTTTTTGTATGCGATTGGATGACATCCTGGGTGGTTTAGATTCACAAATTAGTCCGGCAAATGGCGCTGTAGTCGGTATCTGGGGTGTTGCAGGACAACGTCTGTCGGGTCCGCTAGTATATATATATATTTATATATACTAGCGTTCGTAAAAGAGCTACATTAAAGACCTTTAATTGTCGCCCGCGCGTTGGAACGACATGAGATGGAATTTACAGTATAATCAAGTTGAGGTTGTGTACTGACCTGAAAGGAGGTCACTATATTTATCATCACAAATAACTTTTACTATGAAGCAAACCTATGAATAAGATGGCATAATATGAGAGATGCCTATAGCCAGCAGTGGGATAAGGAAGGCTGTGGATGATGATGATGATGGGACAAACCCTGACTTTGAAAAAAATAAAATCAGCTATTCCATAGAAAATTCTATCGATCGCGGACAAAATTTATGATAACATAATTATATAATACGGGACAACATCCACACAAAGGTGTTCAGGTCCCAAACTAGGCAACGCCTGTGCTATGGTAACCTGATGACTGATATACATACTTATATACATAAGTACATACTTATATATAATAAACATCTAGACACAGGTCAAACAGACATGTTCATACGCAAAAATGTTTGGCTAGTCCAGGGATCGAACCCGGGACCAGAGGCGCAGAAGACAGGGTTACTACCAACTGCGTTAACCGGCCAGTCAGATGAAACAGCTGATTATATTTCTCGAATTCAGATTTGTTCCTATCGTAAAAGTCGTTCTTTCGACTTAGTACACCTCTAGCCGAAAACCATCTATAGTAAGTTTTAAACTTTGAATCCACAATTGACCCCTTTTGGGGTTCAATTTCCAAATAACTTTTCTTAAACACTCCTACAACCCTATAATGAAAACACAAATAAAATAAATTTAATGTCTCTAAGTTCAGGCATTTACTGACAGTCAGGACATTTTATATATGTATATAAATTAGTTGTATTATTATCCTGCTAGTATTATAAACGCCAAAGTTTGTAAGAATGTATGTTTGTTAGTCTTTCACGCTAGAACTGCTAAACGGATTTCGATGAAGTTTGGCACCAAGATAGCTTATGTCCTGGATTAACACATGGGATACTTTACATCCCGAAAAATGCAGTGTTCCCGTGGGATAATAAAATTTCAGCGGGTAACACTGCGGGGCACAGCTAGTTTATTATAGAGGGCACAGTAGTGTCCCCGCCAAGTCTAGCTAAACACACTTTTTGTTTTATCTAACACAGCTAGGCATTTGACCACAAGTTCACTCGAAAACGAAAGTCAGCGATAGTGTAGACTTAGATGGAGCATGCCTAGTCTGAAATACACTGGCTCTCAAGGAAGGCTGCCGTAACACACCGTTAGGTGCTCGGCAACAGATTTTTACATGATTGCTGCGTGATTCCATCCTTATGTTTCTCTAGTTCATCCCACAACTTAATTCGTTATTTTATTTATCTTTACTCTTATATTACTAAGAAACGAGTTTTATTGAAGGATATAATAATTCGTCTTATGTCAGATAAATATAAACATCCTGTAAATTACCATATAAGATATTAATTGAGTAAATATAATTTGAAATTCAAATTGTATTTTAAGGTTAATATGTCCTGGAAAAACTATAACTTATAATTTAGTTTTTGCATATGTTTCATCTAAATCCATTTATTGTTTTATAGCTGTCATTTGACAAGAATTTAATTTACTATCTGCCAGTGAATTAATGAATGAATTAACTATTTACTGCAACACACACAAACATCAAATACACAGGAAAAAACTTAACATCTAGATCTCTTACAGGCAACACAACCATTGGATGGATAGTGGTAATTTATAATAAGCAAAAAGTTTAATTGGTGTCATTAAACTGTTGCAATTTATCAGTTTTTAAAGTAATTGATGGAGTCAGGCGTTACTTTGCGGAAATCCATTTATAATAAGATGGTATGGAGGAGATGTTGACTCATCAAGCGAGCGCTTGAAGAGTCAACATCTCCTGAGGATGCCTTGTGCTAAGGCGAAACACGTGTCGAGGAAGTCGGATACTGAGAGAAAGAGAAATAATAAGGTGAGGTGTGGCGGTGGTGAGGAGGAACCACACCATAAGAACAAAAATATTTTTCGATTTCTCACGCTGACATCAAGACGAGGAGGAAAAACACTAAATATTTTGTATATACCATCTTAGTTTTTAAAGTGATCAGTTGGAAAAGTTTAATTTAATATGTTGATACACATAGAAACCGAACCACTCGGAATTATTTTGATGAAAATTACATCGACCACTTGTCAAGTGTAGCCAATTTCCATATCGTACCAAGAGCAGCTGAGAAATTGTGGTGCATAAATAAATAAAAATCTGACAAATCTAGAACTTCGCACGTTTTACCCGACTGCGACAGAAGGAGGGTTGTGTTTTCGAGTGTATGTAAGTATGTATATTTCTTTGTCACGCCCTAGAGCCTAAACGGCTTGTCGTATCTTTATGTGAGTGGTGTCAATAGATTCGTCTTAGTCGTGAGAGTGACATTGAGTACATCAAAATTTAAAATAAAATAGAAATTAAGGATGATACACAGGTTTAACGATTTAGCAGTCGGGTTTTTTCGAACTCTCTTCTTACAACTTGTTAGAAGTCAAGGTATATCTTAGTAAAAAAAATGTGTAAATTAATTAATATATTTGCTGTATATATTTTTCTTGGTGTGCAATAAAGATATATTGTATTGTATTGTATTGTTGTACCTTAAAATTTCATCTAAAACGCTGTTTAATAGATATTTTTTTCATCCCCCCATTTCGGAAAGAGTATTTTTGGTAAAGGTGTTTTTATCGGCTAGAGGATAAAGTAAATTGAATTTAGAACATCGTGTGCTCGAAGTTCGTGATTTTAAAGCATTTTTAAACCTATTTACTTCTACCTCTATGGTGCCGTATTTATTTTACAACCTTTTTTTTGCATTTAGTAATTTATTCTCTGAGGTGGGATAAAAAGTTACGTGTTGCACTCGAGTGCAAATATTTTTGAACCTCGTGCTCTTTTGATTCCTCGCTAACGCTCAGGGTTCTAATTTTAGAATTTTTGAATCCTTCGCTTGCTCGGCCATCAAAGTTTGCATTCCGTATTATTATTATTATTAGTATTATGTATAACAAATTACTATATAGTTCGTCTAACTTCTTATTGATTTTAATAAGATTTGGCAAAGATATGCAGTACACAAGTTTACACAAGACTTCTAAGTTAAAAGAATGAAATCGGTCAAGAGGTTCTCAAAATATTCCATCTCGAGGTTAATTGTTTGCAGAACTACCAATGGTTATAAAAATCAGGTTTTAAAACGAAATCGAGCTACGTTTGAGGATAAATACAAACCGTTATTATAGATTTTATATAACATACATGTTTTTAACAAACAAGTTTTGGATATAACGTATTTTCCAACATTTGCCGTATATTAATGACTAGCCGCACCCTGCGGTGTTACCCGCGTTAATACAGGACACAAAGTAGCCTAAGTGTTAATCCAGGGTCTAAACTATCTCCACACCAAATTTCATTCAAATCGGTTCAGCAGTTTTTGCGTAAAACAGCAACAAACATACATCCACACATTCTTACAGACTTTCGCGTTCGAATGTGCATAAAACTATAGATGGACCTTTCCAACAACAGGCACAAGTGAAACCATGTCTTCTTAAACAATATTAAACAAACACGCATTAGTGTCCTATTATTATCTACAATTTACTACATTATCTACAAATTTATTATTATATTTATATTATTATATTTATTATTATCTACATTATCTACAAATGGTTGTACTTAAGCTATACTAATTGCATCCCGCAACTTAACTCGTTCAGAGACAGTGGTCTAAAGTTTCTGCAGTCGGCGTTTATTTGGAAGTCATTTCTAACCATTCGTTTAAGACAGTAATCAATGGATATATTTTTTCTCAAAACCATCAATTCTTTATGGCTTCGCCGTATTTTGATAGAAATAAAAGAACTTAGAAACGATGACCGTAAAAATAAATAAATAAAATCAAATAAGTCTTATGAATGTCGAGGCCGTCCAGTTCCTCGACCACACCGACATAGCAAGAAGACTTAAGAGAACAAAACCGTTCGAGTTAGTGTTTAAAAATAGTGATAGTAAACAATTATAGTGTAAGTGCTAAGAGACTAAAGAACACGTGAAAAAGTGACTTCCCTTTAACAAAACAATAGCAAGAGTGTCGATGGACAAATTCTTAGAGACATTATTATGTAGAATTTTAAGTTAAAGTTAAATTACTTACTAGCTTTAGACTAGATTGTAATATTTCTAAGAAGGATCTTGAAGGGTCTCCCTTAAGCACAAAATAAATAAGTCTTAGCCGTTGCGCGCGTGGTTAAGAGGGCGTTCACAGCGAAGATTATTATTAATCTTATTTGATTATTAATAATAAAATTAATATAACTTTTTGTTTAATTTAGCTTTGATACAGACACGCCCCTTAACGAGAGAAACTACGGGACGTAACCAGTATCATCCAGACCAGCTTTGAATAAAGACAAATCTAAGGACAAAATACTAACGTCAACATTTATCACTATCTAGTTTAGGTTGTAGAGATTTTTATGTATTTTGATTTAAAAACCAAAGTAATTGACTGATTTATACCCTTCAAAATATTATTCCAAACGCCCTGAATAAATCGATACACGTGTTTATAAAAAATTAGGTAACACTTAAATAAAATCTCCTGAGTTGAGAACCTCCTCTTATTATTAAGCTAGGTAAAAATTAATTCTAAAATAAGAAGATCGCATCCTTAAATCACGATCTGATTTATTGCTTACATTTAGATATAAAAAATAGTTTTTATGCTTGTTTAAACGACGGTTCCATTGACACCGATGTTTATTAGGTTTTTTTTCGGTTCTTTTTTGATTATTATGAATATAAAAAGGTCAATAGAAGGTTACTAAGGGTCAGATATGTCTACAGGGTTATCGAAAATAGTTTTTCTGAGCTATATTATTTGTAGTATAGTATGTATTTGTGCTCATGAAAGAATAATTTAACTGTGGGGTCAATCTGAAATGCGTGTTTTTTTTAACAATTAATATTTTTTAATTTCGTAATAAATTAATAAATTTACGGCCGATAGGTTAAGGGCACATTTATTAAAAATAATTTATTTATGATAGCAAATTTTTCAACCGACATTTAGACAATCGATCCAATATTTTCGGGATTTTTAATAAAATAACTGAATTTATACAGGACCCTAAAAAGTGACCCTATAGGACCCTAAGAAGTACAAGAAACCCTTATTGAGTTGTAAAATTTAGACAACAGGACAATCGCTGAGAGATCGTTTTGAGCGATAAGGCCGCCACTTGTGACACTAGATGTAAGATTTTTGCTGTATATTTGATGTTTGCGTGTCTGCAATAAAGAGTTAATTCATTCATTCATTCATTCAATGTTAAAAACTCTAAAAACGTATAGTTTGATTTTGTGGAAAATTACTATTTACATAAATAATACATAGGACGAACAAGTTTTTTGCCATTTTTCGGTGTTGGCCATCCCGGACTTGAAATTTATCAGAATGTGTTAATAGTATTCTACTGATCAAGCCCTTTCATTTGATCGATACCCATATTGAGGTAGTGGCGAAAAAAACATGCACTCTTGCCATTTTCTGGCGTCGTCCATCTTGGTTCTTTTCATTAAACATGGCTAAAACATTCCCGATTAATTCTCCTTTCAAACAAAATAAATAAATCAAATTCGGTTTATCCGTTCGGGAGCTACGTACCCACATGATGCCACAGACAGACATACACACATACACACACAGTGGCACGATGGACTTATAACATCCTGTCGTTTTTGCGTCGGAGATAAAAAAAAAACTAATGGCAATTATAATACGAAGGCCAGATTAAATGTCTTACTGTAATACGTAAGCATTCTATTAAACACTCACTTACAAAGTAAACTACATGCGAAGTTACAAAAGATGTGCTTGTGACGTCACCGGTTAGCTATCCGCAGAAAGGAGTTTCTTTTGCGCCGAGTGTAAAACCTCTTTGGCAGTATCCGTCGGTAATTTGACAGCCACGCACACAAATACAGCGATATCGCTACGATTAATTTAGAGAGAAAAAAAAGTGTGTTTTATTAGTCGAAAAGCGTTATTGGTGCGCCGCGCGGACCGCCAGTCGCTCTCGCGCAACCGACGCGCGACGAAATGCCGCGAAAATAGACGCGCGATTTTAAATTTCGAATTCTCTGTGTTGTGTATTTTCTTTTTTCTCCACGTTCGTTTTCAAAATGGCGGTGCGTTCTTTATCACGCATGCTGGAATACATCAAGGCCAATAGGAAAATTCGTGAGTGTCACTTTCTATATTAATTTAACTTTTTTTACGTTGCGTTTTGTTTTTACGAAATAAACGTCTGCGCGACCTTACTTTTGCCGCGCTGGGTGAAGTAACTTTTGCATTAGTTATTTGCTAACAGAGCCCAGCTGTTTTAGTTTTAGTGTGCATTTGGAATTATTGCGTAAATATCTGCGTCGGTATTTTGTCATAATAATAGAAATGGAATGTTTGGAATGGTGTCGTTAAAAGGTGATTAAGACGTTTGAGGTGGCATAATGAACGGCTCGTGCGTTGCCGAAGAAAGTGAAATTTTTGGATTGCGTCAATTTGAATGAATTAAACACTTTTCTAGTGTGGAAAATGTTAATTTTACTGCTTTAATATCGCGTTGAAAAATCACGGAGCATGTCCAGATGGTAAAATATTATTCTATCTCCCCTTTTAAGAAGGGGTACCATAGTTTCCATACAAGCGTAGGTATCTATCTCCCTATTTTTTGTGCTTTTATTAACACTATAGTAAGTTTTGCCAACAGTGGACCACGCGAGCACTTTACTTTAAGCGACTTTATCGACACCCACTTGACCTTTATTTTAAATATTTAACATTCTTATTTAAATAGGTACCTCAATGGCGCTACTAAATATTAAAATTAACTGTGTATAAACGCCCCATAGGCCTCGTAGCTGACTTCTGACCTGTGTGGCATCAATAACTTCCAAAATTAAAAAAAACACTAGTTTTAGTCAATTTTGTCAAAGTCTAGTGACATTTTCGTCAAAATAACTTGAAAACTAGGATCTATACCAACATAATGATATAAAAGACAAATAGACTGGCGACATAGTTGATCGAACGACGAAGTTGTGCTCTAAAATGCGGTTTTCTGTTCCAATAAATATTTTTTTCCTATTTTTGGAAGTCAACTTTGTCGCCTTGAAGCAAAAACGCTTACTTCGCGTTTTGTCACTGATCGCAGCTAGGTTTAATCTTTAGATATTTAAATACTTTAGTACCTACCTCGGATGGCGCCATATAAAATATCCTATCATTATTATAAACCACGTCTGCAAGTAAAAGCACCTAACGATGTGTTTCGGCAGCGTTTCTTGATAGCCAGTGTATTCTAAACTATGCATGCTCCATCTAGAGCTACAGTTTCGCTGACTTCCGTGCTCGTGCGAACTTGTGGTCAGGCGCCTAGCTTTGAAAGATAAAAAAAATGGCTTCCACTACAAAACTGCGATGTTGGGTTGTTTTAACTTCAGTATAAGTGGGTTCAAAACAGAATGAATCAAACACCTCAACCTCAGTTTTTTCCCAGTATCTTCGCTGACTTCCGTGCTCATGCGAGCTTGTGGTCAAATGCCTAGCTGTGTTGAAAAAAATAAGTAATGAGGTTAAGAATTTATACCTACAACATAACATAAATACATTTTATCATAACATAAATACGTCAAGGATCTTTGAAAATGACGTTTTGACGTCCTGATTCAACTTTGACAGACAGAATCTGATTTTGACAAGCTTGAACCAGAGATGCATCGCTCGCTCGGTCAATTACAATTTTTTAGATATTTTTAAACGTCTTAAAAAAACAGTACTCATGTAGTTCTCACTTCGCGAGAATCTTTCTTATATAAAATCGATACAGTAATTTACTCGTACATTATAAAAATAAAAATGAAAAAAATATGTGCACATATTACATATTATTAATGTAATATGTGCACATATTACATATTATTAACGTATGATTATTATTGTTATACAATGTGTAACAGTAAAGTGTGAGTAAACTTAAGAATGTAAATCTACCAATTAAGGTGAACCCACTGTAGAAGAAAATCTAGCAAAATTCGAAAAAATATATAAGGTTCTCGGAACAATAATTGGTCTCATGATCAGTCAAGTTGTATGGAGGACAAAATATTTTTTTCTCGAATTATGAACATTTTTGTCTAACACCTTTAAGTATTGTCACACTTGTCTATCACACGTCTTATATACTTTCTTACTATACGTATAGCTTACGACGTTGCATATAAAATTGGTCATTATATTATTGTCATAAAGCACGTTTCGAAAACGACGAGACTTAGAACAAGGAAACGACAGAACAAGTCTATTGTCTACGTGTACCTACTTATATACTATGTAATAAGTTTTATATAACTGCCGACGCAGCTGTTTAAAGAACATTATAATTGTCGAGTATTAATAGTTTACGTGCAAGATTTATAGAATATAAATAAATGTGGCAATTTTTTAAAGAAAAATTTTATTTTATAAGAAAAAAATTTAAATTATCATTATATGTGTGTGCTAGTTTTTATACTGGCATTTTTAATGAGCGAAAAATTAAACTAACTGTGTTGTGGTTGGAAGCGATTTTATAAAATCCGACTGTCAAAGTCTCTAGACAACAGTGTCTTAACGAGTGAAGCCGCGGGATGTTACCTGTATAGTTTGTGATAATATGCAGCAAAAGACAAATCTAATCACATCTCGCTCATCGAAATCGGTCTATTTTATTTTCTAAGAGGTTATTATTAGTAAAGTAAGTTTTCTATGCCGAATGGAATTCGATTTTTTCCTTTTTTTTTAAAGTATTACTTGTCTTGACTGTACTTAATTAACATTGAATTATATTCAAATTAAATCTGGGTTCGGTGTGTACTAAATAAATATATGATTAATGTATTTTATTTTTATTTTACTTTATAAACGTATGTAAACAAAATAATAATTCTTTTAAAAAAATGTGACTTCATACTTTTATTAGGTAGGTATGGTAGCCGCCTATAAAACTTAATCAGTTATTTAAATTTAAAAAACAAATCCTCTTGAAATTATAAATTTAATAAAATATACATGGAATAAAAAACCCTAATAAAAAAATATTTTTTCAAATCTGTCCAGTCGTCTCCGAAAGAAGAGAGAAATCAAGTAACATATATGAAAAAAAAAAACAAAAAAAAAACATACAGTCGAATTGAGTACCTTCTAGAAATAGAGTCATCGCAGAAATCATACGAGTATAGAGCTACTCGTACTTAACCTTTGAAACAACTCAAACTTCGATTTAGTACTCGTAGGTAATTATATTTTCGTTTAGTTTTTGCTGTAACAAATTACACCATTAAGTATTTATTTTGTTATTACTCAGACACCAGGATCTTAGTAGTTTGTAACACAAAAAATAGATGGTACTCAATTTAGTTTTTTTAATGCCTTTGTAGGTTTTTTAATTTTCGAAGATGCCTGGACTTATTAGGTAGGAAAAATGTCTGCGGACATATTTAAGGAAATCAAACATTGGTATTTTGTTTGAATGGATATGCTTTCTTAGTGGTTAGTCCATTTATAATTTTTTTGATCAATATCGATGTAGTGTCCAATGTTAGTTCTTCATAGCGAGATGAGTGATTTCGGAATTAAACCTGTTCTTACCAAAGTGGGACAGCCATCACAGTTGAGCTCTCAGTTGGCTTACAAACCAAAGAGTACGTTTTATTAAATCGAGAACGAAGCTCATGTTTTAAAGTTAAAACGTCACTTTTCTATACCTATAGAATTGTCATTGCCAACTAATTTGATTTTTATAACGCTTTTATTAGCTTGGTATGTATATATGAAAATAGGTATATGGTTGCCTGAAAGCGATCGCTTTAAGGCCGCCATTTAAAAGCTGGTTTTTAAATTAAGAGTTGTCTTCTTATCGTTCCTTATGAAAATAGGTTAACGGAATCTTTGAACGTGATTTTCACCGTCTTTAAGACCTCGGATTGATTTTAAACTTAGCACAATTATCAAGGTCCGAACGCTGGCATCGCAATAAGTATAATAGTTAAAAACAATACAAAAATAATTTAAAAAACTAAAAACATTATAATAATAACTGAAAAAAGGTTAACAAAAATAAAAATATACATAATAATAAAATAATAGTAATATGCAATCAGGATACATACATAAGCAAAAAAAATCCTTCCAGTTAATTTTTTTTTGTAGAATTCGCAAGATTAAATAGGCATTAATCAATTTCATTAATTAATTTCTCGTGATGGACGTTTAATATCGTAATTAGTTTGTAAGTTTTGACTTTATTATTAACTTAATAAGCTATAAATATATTTTGTGGCATTAATTGTTAATAATATTAACTACGCATATCTACTAAGTTATAATATACTTAATTAATTTGTTAAGTTATAATATACTTAGTTAATTATTTATTTAAATGAAAAAATTGCACAGACGTCTGTCGATTGCCACTTTTTTTTAAAGTATTACTAAACTTGTTTCTCCCCAAATCGCCAAAAACAGTTGGCAAATCCGAAAATAAACATTGGTCCGTGTATAAATGTGGTTATCGTACGAAGCCGGTCACTTGCAAGTTAAAATAAGTAGGTTACGAGTAAAAGGGGGTCATTATACCGCGGCGGCTACGCTAGCGCCGCCGGACCGTGACGCGGCGCAAAAACGAAACGCCTTGACTTCACTAAGGATTTAGTTTTACTAATATTAAGATAGATCCTAACTATTATTATAAATGCGAAAGTAACTCTGTCTGTCTGTCTCGTTTTCGCGCCAAAACGACTGAACCAATCTGGATGAAAATTGGTACACAAGTAGATTGGAACCCGGAAAAGGACATAAGATACTTTTTAACGGACTTCAAAAAAAGTTCCCCATTGGATTATCTCGATAATAAAATGGAGAACTACGCGGGTGAAACCGCAGAGCACATTGTTAACTGCTTTGATATTTTTAAAAATATTTTTAATCGACCCTCAGGACACTAATCCTAACATTCGAAAACGACATTTTCTGAGAACGTGTTTTACTAAAATCGACAATATTAAGATGACAAATTCCCGTCACCTTGAAATGTTAATAGACTTAAAACGAGATGATGTTCTCAATTTGTCAAAATCATTTCTTTATGTACCTAGCTATGTTATCCGATGGCTTAGAGACACCTCGAGAAATAAAAAAAAAATATTTTTAAACATTATTTATTAAATAAATAAAAAAAATTTATTATATAGTATACATTTTACTTAAATCAGTCTAGTTTGGATATTATATCAATATGACTACTTTGTATATAACGTAAGTGCGAACCTACAAGTAGTTCGAATCAGTTATCAGTTTATCAATATAAAAAAATAGAATATGCTTTAGATGTACTAGAAGATTTTCCTCAAATATCCTACTAATTTTATAAACGCGTTTTTTTTTATGTATGGATGTCTGTTTGTTAACTTACACGCAAAAATTGCTCAACAAATTGAAATGAATGAATTGATATAGGTTTATTGCACACCAAACAAAATGTAAAAAGGTAGGTACAGCAAGACAAATCAATTTGCATGAAGTTTGGCAATTAGAATATAGCTTAGACCCTGGATTAAAATATTAACACATGCTATTTTTTTATCCTGTATTAAAGCGAGTAACACCGCAGGACGCAACTTGTTTGTTATATTCGAACTTGATTTTATATAAAAAGTGCATTGTACTCGTAGAAGAAATCTGCGACAACGATTGCGATATTTTGCTTTGGCTCAATTAAAGATTCAGTTGCGGTTACGATTTCTTAGTTTCCTGCAATTTGAAATTCTGATTCTAATGTTATATTTGTTAGAATAGCTTTATAACTAAATATTAAGGTATAAAGTAATAAATGAATATATATATCATCAACCTTTTAATCAAAAACTTACCCACTGCTGAGTTTAGGTCTCATCTTGCGCGCAATGCTTTTCCGGTCCTGTGCTAATGTCGTCCACCTCAATCCTACCGCCCTTGCCGCATATTTTGCCCAGCTAGTAGGTGGTCTGCCTAGTAGTTTTTCCCATTTCGTGGCCACCATTCTGTGACTGCTTTGGTCCATCTGCCGTCATCTCTCCTCACCAAGTGTCCTGCCCAGTCTCGTGATTCGTCTAACGACATCTTCGACCTTTGTTCTTCGTTGAATTGCGATGATTCGTATTCGATCCACGAGAGAGATATCTAGCATTGCCAGCTCCATATAAATATATTATGATTAATCAAATAAAAGATTATAAAAATACAACATTAAAAAAAGCCGTCTCCCGAGAAATATCAGGTAATATAAAAAAAAGATACCCGTCGAATCGAACTCCTCCTTTTTTTGGAAGTCGGCATTAAAACGTTCAAGTGATTGTCGTTTTTTGTTCTATAGTAGCTAAATCATTTTGGTTGCAAGCGCAACAGTTCGCATAATACCTCAGAAATAATATTGATGCAATAATGAGCCGCGTAGAGACACATTTATGTGAATACAAAGTGATATTTTAATTATTACTCATTTTTTAACGACGACATTACATTAATGTTTAATTACAGCAATTAAATAAGTACTTACCTAAAATGTGTGGCAAAATTTAGCAAAAAAAAAAATTACTAATTACACATTTAAATCAAGTAATTACCGCGTTAGTATTTTTAATGAAACAATTAGTACAAAGACAACTAAAATAAAAAAAAATACTTTGAATTAAGTGAAAATCGGCCTAAAAACAAAATAAATGATTCATCCGAATCAGTCCAGGCGTCTGCTCAAAAATCACAGAACATGATTGTGACCACTTGATAAATCTTTAATATTTGTTTTTGAATTCAATTATAAAGATGATCTATTTGTAACTGTTTCGAATTGTTATTTAGTACTCAAAAATGTATCAAAAAATAGTAGCAATGTAAGTTTTTTACAAGACAAGTTGTTGCATCTTAGGCCACGTCGCTTTACATCAGGCGTAACGCTGTCAAATGCTGAATAATTTATTATAAAAAAATATTTAAGTATATGTATATGTATTCATCAAACGTTTTTAAGATCAATTTTTTGTTGTATTTATTTAATACTAGCTGACTCGGCGAACTTCGTACCGCCTAACAGTCATTTTTTTTTCTTTTACTTTTAAGTATTATTACGAATCCATTGTGTGGAAGAATAGAAAAGTGTTGTTTTTAGACCTTTTCAGGAGATTTTTTAAATTTCTTTTTCCGTAAGAACCATCCTCGTACTTCAAGGAATATTTAAAAAAAAAGAATTATCAAAATCAATTTAGCTGCTCTCGAGTTCTGCGATTCATTTTTATATCATAGATAGATTATGTTAAATTCGTCAAAACACAAAATTAATATTTTATATCTAATCAAATAACCCGCCCTTGACCTTTCCCGGTTTTAAGTTCCCGGTTTAATTTTAATAATTTTTATTAATTAGTATTCAACTCAATGAGAGAGAGAGAAATAATTAAAATCAAAACGGGTTCTCTAAATGACGCTGAGCAAAATACACGCTTTATAGAGTTCAATGGCCGAATCAGAATCTAATAATAATCAATCCGAAAAGGCATAAGTTTCGTGCCGACTCACTTTATAAAACTGGTATAGTACCTACACACATACACACTCATATATATATACACATATACAGGGTTATCGGCTAGCGGAAAGGGGGTCACTATACCTATCCTTAGAAACAACTTTCACTAAGGGACCAACTCTAAATTCGAGAAAATAATCAGCTGTTTCATACATTTTGTCGACGACCGATAAACTTTTTTAAAGGAACAGCTGTTTTTATTTTTCTTGTATTCGGAGTTGATCCCAAAGAGAAAGTTGTTCCTAAGGATGGGTACAGTGTGCCCTTTTCGGCTTAGTACACCCCTAGCCGATAACCCTGTATATATATATATATGTGTTTAGTTTTAAGTATGAACTCTTTTGCTTCGAGAAAATAACTCGAAATTTCCCAAGATGGCCGCGAACTTAACAAAAAGTAATGAATCAGGAGAATATTTAAATCAAATTGTATATATTTTACATCAGACAGCAAAAGACCTAAATATACATATATAAATAAATTATATAGACAGTAGAAGTGTAAGGTAAGTATTTATTTTTCAACCGAATTAAAAAAAGGAGTAATATTTTGAATAGATTACTAAGGTTTTATTTAGAAAACTAACGCGTGCATGATTTAAACCCGTCTTCTTAAACATAATGATTATTAGAGTTGTTTTAGTTCAATACCTAGCTCTTTAACTTAGTCGCTGAAGTACAATGAAAAGTTTTGTATAAAGGTATTAAGTTTAAAGAAAAACACATAGTATTATCTTTATCTAGGCGGAGTAGATATAATCACTAAGATACATTATAACATAGTAATTTATCTGTTAAACTATAGTAAATATGTTTTTATTGCTTTTGTGTGTTAAACGAAATAAACATTTCATTCATTCATTCTTTCATTCATTCATTCTTTCATTTATTATTTCATTCATTCTTCTTTCATTCATTATTTCATTCATTCATTCTTTTATTCATTATTTCATTCATTCATTCATTTGTACATACAATCATTCATACATTCTAAGATTTGCTGCTGGATTTGGCTGCCCTTTGGTCTCTGACATCGCCATGAAAAAGCTTTTTGCTTATTTAAGTAAAATTTAAAACACTCGAATAATTACTAGCTACAATCACAACTATAATCTTCCGCGTCAAAAACCTCATTACTAATTCCTATACATTGTATTCATTATAACATTGTGCATACACAGCTAAATGTGGCTAAAACTCAAGGTCACTACTGACACATGAAATTTTTTTCACTGTTCTTATTGTAAACAATAGCGTGAATGGTGGTAAAATGTATAAGCCGTGCAAAGCCAAGGCCCCAGTAAGAGGGAAGAGGAAAAAATTGATCGACATTGACATTTTGGAAACGATCGTTATGATTGCAAGTCTTTATTTTTGCCGTGCGATGGAAAATAGCATGAGGATGCTATTCCAGTGATGACTCGACAGTTATATAATATTGATTTTGAAATATTTTTTTTTACTTTATAGCAATAATTGATACATTTAAAGAACTTAAAAGATTGTTTAACAAAAAATAATAAGTCAGTTACACCGAAGACATATAAAAGACATGTTTCAATAATGTATAGAGCTCCGGCCAGGACAGTGTACATGATACGATAAGTACGTTTGTCAATAAAGTTGCTTATTTGCAATAATGTATTAATAACATTCTCACATTTTTATATCTAAATTAGCTGCGCCCCGCGGTTTTGCCCGCGATAGATATTTAATCATCCCATAGGAACACTACAATTTTCCGAAATAAAAAGAGTAGCCCATGTATTAATCCAAGGATTGTGCTGTATTCGTGCCGTATTGTATAGTTATATATGCCTCAAGTTGAAGGAGGAACGAACAAACACACACACGCACACACACATACATACAAACTTAAGCCTTTATAATTTTTTGTGATTTAAAAATATATACTTAGAACAATGACAGTTGTATAGAGACAGACATGTGACGTTCTAACTTTTAAGCTGAAAAACATGAGCTTCGTAATCCCGATTTAATAAATAAAAACAACTGCTTTTAGTATTTGTTTTCATAGCGGTAACAGAATTAGATCATCTGTGAAAATGTTAACTGTTCAGCTATCACGGTTCATGTGACATGCCTGGTAACAGACAGACCACCGAAGGATGGATGGACGGACAGCGAAGTCTTACAAATAAGTTCCCGTTTTTACTCTTTGGATACAGAACCTTCAAAAAGGAATTCTTAATTATTGACGTATCACATTTAGAACTACTTTTTTAACCCATACTAAGAGCGTCACAATGCCAACGACCATAGATTAAATGAGTATTTAACCGTGACCATAGTGCGTCTAATGTAGTTTTTCACACCATAGAGCAGTAGAGGTCGAGTGACTTTGACCTCATTCTGTTTTGTATGCAATCGAGTCGTCTTAAGTGTTGGGACGACCTTAGCGAACTGATGACTCGTTTCTAATGATCTGACGATTTGTCGTCTGACATGTTTTTTTTTTTTATCTAATGGTAGCATCACCTTCTTTCGTCAACCTTTGACACTGGTTAAATGGATTAGTCGTGCTAAGTCATCAACAAGGAAGTTTTATTTCAGATTCAAGATTGTTTTGTTAAAATATAATGTGTACTATTAGGGCTCCATACAAACCGAGCGCACGTTGCTGTCGCAGTGAAATAAATATGGCACTTTTATACAGTTGATTGAAATAATATAATCAATTAATTGATATCTAGATGTATGTACGATTTGATTAATAATACGGATTTTCACTTGTACCGGATTGTTGTAAAGGTTCAACTATAGTTTGGTTCACATTCGGTGAACTTCATCAGGGAAGAAACGAGTCGTACGTGTCCACGACGAAGGCACGTCTCGCACTGATGTGCATGTGAAAACCCGTATTGTTAATCAAAATGTATCAAACACGCGTTAGTTTTCTAAATAAATTATGTACATTTGTTGAGCACATGTTAGATATTAAGTTGTGTTTAGTAATACATATACGAACTTGTTTCGGTGCCGTCCTTAAGTCTTGTTCTATTGCCGTTAAGTCATTTACATTATATATGAATGACATATTATTACATAAAAAAATACTTAATAATCTTTCTTATATATAAAAATCAATTGCTGTTCGTTAGTCTCGCTAAAACTCGAGACCGGCTGGGCTGATTTAGCTGATTTCGGTCTTGAAATGTTTGTCGTACTCCAGGGAAGGTTTAAAAGGTAAGAAACATGAATCGTTACGAAGTTCGCCGGGTCAGCTACATAATATACATATCATAAGAGAAATATACGCCGTACGCTAAATCTTATTAACCATAGTCATGAAAAATGTTGATATTTAACCATTGCGTAATTATGATAGTGTATGACCGCACGCGAGTAAAAGTGAAATTTAACAAAAGTTATTATTGTAATGGCAACATTAGATAAGATTATGTAACTTTAAAATATTTTAAACTCGGTTAGCAGCTAAGTTTTAGCGCTGAGCGAAAGTAAAACTAAACAAATGTGATATTATAAATTCAAATTCGTACGCTACGTTATGGCAGCTTTAGTCGAATCTGACGATCTGTATTTGGAGATGTTTTTTGTAAAAAGATTTATTGTGACAAAAACCTTAATTAATCAGTAATTTAAACACTAACTAAACTACACCTACTTACCATTAAAAAAGAAAAGATAAGTCAAAAATGCGTTAGGTGAGGGAAAGTTGGCAAAAATGCTTGCAGCCTTGCCACTTTGGATGACCATGGAGATTGTTAATTTTAATAAATATAGTCTATGAGTCCCAGTAATAATATACCTAGATTTATAACGACGAAAGAGTTTTTGAAATCAGTTCAGTAGTTTTTGAGTTTATTCGTTACATACAAAAATACAAATCATATCTCTTTATAATATTGTTATTATAGATATATTTAGAAAATAGAATATAAAATTATAACGGCTTGGAACACTATTGGCAAATTAACATAAGACAAACCACTGAAGTAATTAAAAAAACGAACGTAAAATATGTGAATACTACCTTTTTGTCTGCGGCATCGCCTGAGTAATATGTTTTTCTGTGAACAAAGTAGACTGACCGATTAGATATTTTTTGTAATAAACGTCACTTTTTAGTCCTTTTTTTTTCGAATTTTGATTAATATATATATTCTAGGCCTTCAACTAGGTTAACCGACGACATATCAAACGATCGAACGATCGTTGGGAATGGCGTTCTAAGGGGGAGACCTATGTTAAGCAGTAGACATCTTCTGGCTGATGATGATGATATAACAGAAAGTCTTGTTAGTTACACTATTTATAACTCAAGATTGGCTGAACTGATTTAGCTAAAAATTGGTGGGGACGTTGCCGTTGCTTAGAACCAGGACACAGGTTTTTTTTTAAACCTGTGTCTGTTCATTTATCTAAGGCGAAACAGAATTCGCCATGTCAGCTAGATTAATATAAACTGAAATCGAAATAAGTTATTAATTAAGGCGAATAACACTTTAATGTAAAGAGGCGTTCCTGTGTACATAACAATCGTTCGTCAGTCGTTATGTTTACAAAACATTCAAGTGCCGTGGCTTCCTTACATGAATGTTTGTGCAACACATACTTTGGTAGGTAATACGGAAACTGAAAGCGTAATCCGAGATGTTATACTGTTGAACGTTTTACATGATAACTGCTTTAGGTGGATATTTTTTAGAGATATTATTGAATGTCAAGCGAAACCTCTTTTCTTCGACTCCGCAAAAAATACATTTTGTTTAGTTTGTTCACAAATGTCTTTATCATTTTTATCTAACACTATATACATTAAATAGACACAGTTAAGGGTTTTCTACAAAATATAACGTATGTATGACTATCAGGCTATATACGCCTTTATGAACCTCTTAAGTTTAAGAGATATAGTTAAATGTTAAAACCTGATTTGAATAACGTCTTTGTTTTGTTTAGATGAAATATTTATGATTATTCATTTGTACCTCGCTAATTGTAATCAATGGTTCTCACTGGTCGTAGTTTCCAACCAATCTTGACAATGCTTTCTGTATGATTTCTGTGAGGTTTTATTTTATTTGATCCTCCATGTTTAGTAGAGCGCCATTTACTGGCCGATTTCAATAATTATTCAGTACAAACATGCAAAAAACACAAAATTAAGATTCCTGAATATAAATAAAACGGTCAAGTGATTGTTGTTCTTTTAACTAAGTTGTATAAAACATCATAGTTCCGCTAACTGTCTACTTCGCAACCACGATATTTTAAGTTGAAGATAGAACGACATGCACTTAACCGATTCTTCTCTTTGATTTGATTGGTCTCATCAACTTTAACAATTAAATCGCCACAGAGTCTAACATTATAATGCTTTTAAATATATATATATAATTATAATATTATCCACAAAAACACACACATGATATTTCCTGAGACAACAAAACGACCTTGACTCGCTGCTTCGTTACATAAAAACCACCATTATTACAAATTACAATTAGATGTCGTCACATCACTGCCATTGTTTATAATATTAACAATGGCGGCAGACGTGACACGGCAATCTCTTGATTTAAACTTATTGAGTTAGTCTCCTGCTTTATCAATTAAAACTGACATTGTTTGTGAGTTTCGATGTTAATATGCGTCTGGCTGTTTGGAAGTTATTCGTGTATTGATCGTAGTTTAAGATAAGATATGAAAACTATTTATTTGTAAACCAGCTCAACGTAAAAAACATAAACTAGCAGAGCCGACCATAGAATCAGGAATCGCTAATCAGTTCTGTCAAAAAGTATAAACGGTAGAGCTAAGGTTACATTATAAATGTTCAATGGTAAAGGTCGTTGTGTCGTAAATGTTCTAAGTAAATGTGCAATTTCCTGTTATTTTTTAATCTATTGTTATTGTTTAAGGGTGAAGGGGTTACTATGGGACCAACTCTGAATTTGAGAAAAAAATCAGCTGTTCATATATTTAGTCGCTGACCGACAAAGTTTTACTATAGAACAGCTGATATCTTTTTCTTGAATTTAGTGACCCCCATTCAGCTTAGTACACCCCTAGCCGATAACCCTTTATAAAGATCCTTCTAAGAAGTTTTAAAAAACATTAAAAAAAGACAAATGACAAATATTCTCTAGTAAGTCTTCCATCTTCGTAATATACTCTTTACGGGAACTAAGCACCTAATCGTCGATTCAAAGCTTGCTGAATTAGACTGCTAGAAAAATAGGGTTATTTAAAATACTTATTTATATAACGTGAACTCAAATGCAGAAAAACACTTTTCAAACGTCAATTAAATATATTAGGTTCTCCGTACCAAAATTGGTCGCGTGATCGGCCAAGTTGTATGGAACCCGCATTTTTTTTAAATTTTGATTAACTTTATTTTACAATCGGTTCACTTTGATTTTTAGATTAACACCGTTAAGTATTGTCACACCTTTCTGTTACACGTTGTATAAGCAAAGAAGGCCAGTCCTACAACTCAATGCACTTCTAGTCTAATACTCTTGTGTATTCAGCTGCTAAAAGTGTTAATTGGAAACAAGAACCAACAATGTATCCGTGTAAGTAACGCGGCGCGCCGTGAGGTCAACATCGTGTGTATTAAACCTACACGATATTCAGAATATACATGACTGGACGTACCTCTAAATAGTAACTCATTATATAGAATTAGTAGTTAACATTAGTTTGCACACGAAACTTTTTTTATTTCCATTTAAATCCAAAACAACACATCGTGATGTGGGAAAACATCGCGAGGAACCACATAGCATGGTGGTAGAGCGTTTCTTATCACTTGCCTGGCTAGCAACCACTCTTAAGTTGTAAAATCTGTCGTCAAGCACCTAATGGTGTGTTGCAGCCTTCCTTGAGAGCTAGTGTAATCCAGACTAGGCATGCTCCATCTAGGGCTACAGTATCGCTGACTTCCGTGGTCGTGCGAACTTGTGGTCAAATGCCTTGTTATGAAAGATTAAAAAAAAAACTGATCTACTTATCCTTGTCAGTACGGATGGTTCACTAGGGCTGTACACTTATCCCTAATTAGCTATCCGTAGGTACTATTTACAGGCGAAGTAACAGACATACTTTGTAACTGATGTTCGTGATGCATCGCTATTTATTTAAAGTCAAAGTTTTTTAAGAATGCCAATTGATAATAACCACCTCATAGCACATCTTATGCAGACCTTGTTGGCAAAAAAATCTTCTGTATTATCATAAAAAATAACCTAAACTTTCAATTTACTTTGAGCATAGGTAAATAGGTAACATTTTTGATACGTTTTAAGAAAACTAACGATGTAAAGATTGGCCGGTTTACTACTAGATGAAAAACTAATGTTTGATGACATTGACACTGACAGCTGTGTGTTTTTTGTTTCAGGGTTTGTGCTGGCGTCAGCGGTGGTGCTGCTCGTGGCCGGCATCGTTTGCGGCATATTTTTCACCTCCTGGGTGCGGATGGTTATTGATCATGTGAGTATCATGCTATTTATTCAGAACCGACTGCTGGGCATTGTTCTCCATTATGTATGGGGCGAACACCTTTAGTCGACCAGGCTGGCGAATTCGCTGGTTATTAATTCAACTTATCTTCGAAGCTCTGACTGAACTTATATTCATGTTTTTGTAAATAAATGTACTTATCGTTATCATTTAAAGGACATGACTGACAAATATCAATTTGCTAGGTTTAGCTATACTAAACATAATTATCTTCTGCACTAATATTTTGAAAAGGAAATATTTGTATTTTTGTATGTAACGAATAAACATAAAAGCTACCGGATCGATTTCAAATTTTTTGACGTTAGAAAGCCACATTTCACGGAGTATATTTAACAATTAATCAATCGATCAATCAAATCATTTATTTCAACTAATTTTTCAAGTCAAGTGAAGTAATTACAATAATAAATACATAAAATACTTATTGCAAAATTTTCGAAAGTATTACAAATGATCAGTAGGATTCATTAGTCAGTACATGCACCATGTGACAATGGTTCATGTACTGACAGTCAAATCGATGTGATAATGTTCTGAGGATGCCGTTAGGGCTGGCCCGAACCCTGCGCATCAGGGATGTGCATCGTTTGCGGATAGTGGCGTAAAAGCTATCGACTCGCCACCCTGCGAACATCCCTGATGCGCTGCAGCGCCAGGGCAGCCCCAACACCACCCTAAAATCATTATTATATTGTACACGGAAGGCGCTGTACTGTTTTTGCGTATATGACACCCACAGACTGCAAGTATAGAAGGACGTGCAAAATGCCTTGAAAAGAGTTATTTTGACGTCCCTCGAGCACCGAGCAAATCTGCGGGCGATCATATTAGCCCTCACAGACAACGCCCTCCGCTCTTTCTCAATATCTACATCGTCTTTCAAGCCAGAGGTTACAATGTGTCCGAGATATTTAAACTGTTCGACTCTAGAAATAGCACTCCCGTTAAGTTTAATGTCTGGTATGGTGTCTGGGCACCTGCCTCCCCCGGCTCGAAAGACCATATATTCACATAGGCTCTATTTATTACTGTAAAAAATTAGACATCCTTAGAAATTCCCACTAAAACCAACACAAGGTGTGAAAAAAATATCCAGAAAATGGCTAACATCGCATGCGTTGCGAATAGCATTGACAATGGACAATAAAGCGTTCATCCATCCACATCGTTGACGACATCATTCATCGACTGTTAGGCGGTACGAAATTCGCCTAGTCAGCTAAGTAGTTAAAAACAAATCTAAAGTTCATTGTTTTATAAACACGATTGCCTAAATATTTATCCCAGTATCTCTGTGGTGATTAAACTGGCAATTCCCATCGTATTGTACAATAGTTACGCGTTGGGTAACCCCGTGAGAGCAATAGAGGTACATAATTACACCTGGCAACCTTGACATGGTTACCATAGAGGCAAGAGTCGATAGACTTGTGGATTTGGAGTTTGAAGTTTTGCGGTTGAATAATATGTGGGCTTTGAGCTTTTACGATTTGTTTGTGACATTTATAGCTTTGTATTTATGTATGTTTAAAATAAAAATAGTGTAGAATACGAAAACAAAATTGTTCATTTGACATGAAATCAGGTATCTAAAGAATAAAAGATCGAAAAACTCCAGAACTAGTAAATGCTGTGCTACAGGAGTCAATGGTTTCTCCCATTCTTAAAAATATTATTAATATTAACAATTTTATTGCAGTACCTATAAATGATTACAACATATATTATAATAATAGTTTATAGATGCTGAAATGATCGAGTCTTACAGTATTTTCAGCATATTTTATAGCAGGAAGCGGTTTTGGCGATAAATTTCGAATAGACTTCAATAAATGGAGAAGTTATACAATTATCTAAACTTTAGTACAACAAAAGCTACTTATATATAGCGATAAAAAAAATTTGAAACTTTGCAAAATATTTAGGACTATTTGTCCAGCAGCACGTTGCAAGTATCGTTTCCGAATGGATTCTAAAACTGCACCACGTAATACTCACTCGGTACAAAATCTCAAACTTTTAAATGCGATTAAGTTTCTTGTATTGATCTACAATCGATTTTCAATGTAATATTTTTTTTTAACAAGTGATTGAGTTGTTAAGTTTTCTTATCCGGTCGCAAACGCTACTTGAATCATTATGCAGATCTGAATAGTTATCAATAAAAAATCGTGTAGGTAAGTACGTGCTTAGTTTTAGTTGCTTGTAAGTTTTTCTTGACTGCGAAAAGAGGAGGTTGATTTTCGAGTGTATATCAAGTCCGTAAACCCGTTGCCTCACAAGCAAAAAGGCTCTGATTCAAATCCACGTTCAGGCATTCACCTCTGTGTTTTTCACTCGCATGCATATTAGAATGAATTATCACGTGCTTAAACGGTTAAGGGAAACATCGTGAGGAAAACTGCTTGTCGGAGAAGGTTAATAACTTTCAAAGAAGACCCGTGCCCAGCAATGGGACGTTATGGGTTGATACGTATACACACACAAGCAGACATGGGGACCGGCCGTTCCCAGCTTTTATATTGATTTAGTTAAGCGTTTGGTAGACGGTACAAGTAACACAAATTCTTTTTGGCTCATAAAATCTCCATTGGCTATTATATTTAAATTATTGATTTAATTTTTTTTTTTTGTTTTTTAATCCTGAACAGCTCGACATTTGACCACAAGTTCGCACGACCACGGAAGTCAGCGACACTGTAGCCCTAGATAGAGCAAATGGATGGATGGAATTATTGAATAAATAAAAATACTTATACATAATCTTATAAAATAACCTTACGAGCGCATTCGGCCTTCTAGATATGATACTAACATACTAGTTCCTAGACAAATTATTACTTAGGTATAGGTACTTACTTCATAAATCAATAGATGGAAGAAAACTTACAAATCCATCTCTGACTAAAAAATCTAAGAAAACAGACTTCTATTTAAGTCTAGAATATTTATAAAAGTTTGACTTGTAAATTGTACTTATTCCGTTGTTTGGTCTTCATCAGGAGCTGGTGCTTCGCCCCGGCTCGATGACGTTCGAGTGGTGGGCGCGGCCGCCGGTGCGACCGTTCGTCAAAGTTTACGTGTATAACGTCACCAACGCTGACGAGTTCCTGAACAACGGCTCGAAACCCGTACTCGACGAGCTCGGACCTTATGTTTATTTGTAAGTATGGCTTTAATATGTATATAAAATAGCTAAAATTGCGAGATGGGTAAAAATCTTGAAGTTTTACCTAAAACGCAATCTTTATAGAAAGACACATTTATCAACTCACAAGATGCTACAGGTATAACTTGAATTACAAGGCAAAAAATAAAGAAAAAAAGAAGGTAAAAAGAATTATAACTTATCTACAGCTGCAGCGTCTCGTGTGTAAAAAAAGGTCAACGCTTTCTCCGCAGCGCTGATTATCAGCGTCATCCTAGAAACGCGAGGCAAAAAATAAGGGTCATGTTACCTGTTACGCATTTCCCGTGAAATGAAATTACCTATCACGTGTTTTCCATTGAGCATATTTTCTCATCTTCACTATAATGATTCTTTAAAGAGCGGCTCTCTTAAGAAAATTATCGTTTTAGTACATTACAATTGAGCTTTGTTGAATCCTTTGACGTGTCTTTCAAAAGCCCCAAGGGGTTTAACTTTATGAACGGGAGAACGTTATCTCTTTTCTAAGTCCATTCAAACGACGGCTGTATTTCGCCATATTTAAATCGTTTGTAATGTCCGAGCATGTGTATTTTTATTATACATGTTTTTTTGTATTTTTTTTGCATTCTTGAAGAAAAATGACTTGTTGACATTCCACAAAAATATGCTGAGAATTTCCACGTTTTTAAGGTTATTTCCTAAAGAAAGAAGTAGTTGACAATGAATTAGTACAAAAGCCCGTTTAGATTTAGCACTACTCCTTTTTGAAAGACCTTGTTCAATAAATATAGTTTCACAACAACTTTAAAAGATAAAAATTCAATTAAGGCGACGAACCGGGTTTTTTTTAATTGGTAACAATGACACACAAATTGCATGTAAATTGGATGAATTTCTTTGAATACAAAATGTTTTGTATTTTCCTTATAATACGTGTTAGTACGAGTAGTGGTCCACGGATTAATTTTGGCTTTATCTACTATTTTTTTGTGTTTATTTGATTTCCCAGAAAATTGGTTTATGGAATCTTTATTATATTTTTTCCTCGTAGTGTGGTTAATGTTTTATTATGGTTTTTTGTCTGGGAATGGCGCCGTAGTGTTAATTCCTCATTTTGGGTTTTACTCCCTCGGTCAAAAATTTACGGAGAAGGTCTCATAATGGCCGCAACGAAATAAAGTGGGAAGCAATAAGAAGTACGAAATTATCTTTTACTAGCCCCTGCGGTGTTACCCACGTTATTAGAGGATAAATAGTAGCCCATTCATCTACTATCTAGGGTCTAAGCTATCTTCGTACCAAAATTCATCCAAATCGATTCAGTAGTTTTTGCGTGAAAGAGTAACAAACCTACATCCAGACCTTCAGACATCTATCATTCTTACAAACTTTCGCGTATAGTATTTGTAGGAAGTAAGAGGGATTGGTGGGATTGAATAGTCCTACTATCCTACTTCGTAATATTATAAAATGCTATAGTTTGTAAGAATGTGTATGTTTGTTACGGTATCACGCCAAAAATGATGAACCAATTTGGATGAAATTTAGTACGGAGATAGCTTAGACCCTGGATTAACATATTGGCTACTTTATATCCTGTATTAACGCGGGCAACACCGCAGGGCGCAGCTAGAAATTTATAGAAAAAAGACAATATGAGAATTACGGCAAAAGCGAAGGTACTATTTGAGCCTTTTACCTGAGATCTAGTTCTGAATCTCAGCTTTAAGAAAGATATGGTCGTCCTCCTCTCAGTACACCCCCGCCGAACAACGTAGCAACGTTAATGACGTATACGCAACATCCTGCGCTGAATGTGTCGCAACCTAACGGAGGTACTTTAGATATTACTAGAACTATTTGTACGTACCTTATAACTTGTACTTTATACAGGAAGAGCTAATAAAATGGTAATACTGTTTTAGCAGTGCCGCTTACTGTTGACCTTGCGAGCGATAAAACGACAACAATTTGACCAATTTTCAAATGAGATTTCTACCCGACTGCGAAAGAAGGAGGGTTATGTTTTTCGAATGTATGTATGTATATTTGTTTGTCACATCCTACAGCCTAAACGACTTGTCGTTTTTTTACGTGAGTGGTGTCAATAGATTCGTCTTAGTCGTGCGAGTGAAATCGGGTACATCAAAATTAAAAAATAAAGAAATTATAGTTGATACTCTGGTTTCACGATTGAGCAATCGGGTTTTTTTCGAACTCGCTTCTAGCCACTTGTATAAAAGTATGTTCTTGATTAGTCGGAATTTTTTATTGCTGATTTCACAGTTTGAGGCCATTTGGAAAATTCTTTCAATTTGGTCAAATAGAAATATAAACAAAACCAGCGAGCTAGTGTTTTTTTTTTGGTTAAATAGTCAAGATATCTGAAAAACTTCAAATCTTACTCGGTTTTTACTTTATCTTTATATCCATATAAAAGAGTAAGTCCTGAATGACTGATAAAACCTAGGAATAAACAGCCTAAACCGCAGAATCTAGAGATTTGAAATTTTGAGAGTGTATTAATTATAACATGAAATGGTGTACTAAGAAAGGATTTTTGGTAATTCAACCCCTAAGGTTACACATATATATATATATATATATATATGGGATCAGAGTTTGAATTTACCATTTTACGTCAAAGACAACACCGTAGGCGACAGTTATACTCTTGTGTACATATATTAAACCTACTGTTTGATAGAATTTACTTTATCAATTTCTCTTTAACCCTGAATCATAAACCTGATTTACTCAAGTACGCTGTACATCAGGTTGCCAAAGTCGCAATAAATACATTTGATTTCCGATATACTGTCGCTGATTTGAATGCGTGTGCGTCACTGTGCGTCCAGTGTGATTACATGAAAATTAATCAGTCATAATGTCAATTTTAGTGCCAAAGATTGGGGTGATTCGAATTGACAGAAAAACAACTATCATATCCTAGTTAAAATATTTTAGTTATTTAAAATATCGCTTATAAGAAAAGAGATATTATTTTACGTTATTCTCTAACGAACAACGAAATTCTTTACTGAAAACGCAACGCTATGTTGATGCAATACGTTATTCTGACAATGAAAAACAAGCGCGTTCCGTGAGACATAAAAGTTTGAGATTGGCTTAGTGAATATTGTTCCACGTGAATTCTACGCACTCAAAATATCGTGGCCGCATTACGTGTTGAAATGTTCATAGTGAATAAAGGCCCTTATCTCATCCATTCACACGAATGATTGACCAGGTGTCTTACTATTTTTTTGTTTGTCACTCCACAGGGAGGAATGGGAGAAGGTGAACATAACAGACAACGAGAACGGAACTCTCTCGTTCCACTACAAGCGAACATACACCTTCCAGCCTGACATGAGTGTTGGGGCTGACGAGGACTCGGTGGTGGTGCCCAACATACCCATGCTGGTGAGTACAGATCAATATACACATTTGAACACTATAGCATGGTGGTAGGGCATTTCCTATCGCTCGCCTGGCTAGCTACCACCCTCAAGTTGTGAAATTACCTAACGGTGTGTTCCAGCAACCTTCCTTGAGAACCAATGTGTTCCAGACTAGGCATGCTCCATCTAGGGCTACAGTATCGTTGATATCCGTGGTCACGCAAACTTGTGGTCAAATGCCTAGCTCTGTACGATAAAAAAATATGGTTTATATTACTGTGACTTCCATAGGGTGAGATCCGTCACATTGGAACTGAAGCTTCACCTACCCTATATTACAATATTGGGAAGGCAAATGAAAAATAACGAAATCCTTTTTCTTTTATTCAGAATGTAATAATCACGTTTTTAATCATGTTTAAAGTTCTAAGAAAAAAAAGATCGTAAAAAATGATGTCTTTAATTATCTGTATTTTTGTTGTTTGTTTTGGTGCGGAAAAAAAGCTTTAGGTAATGGACACATTCTTAGTGACATTATTTTGTAGACCCACAATATTTCCCTTATTTTTCTTAGATATGTGACATAAGTGTACTACTTTGAATTAAAACAAAAACTATTTATGACCGATTTACAAAGAATTTAAGTCGAATTGATATCTTCTCCAGTTTCAAAGTCAGTTAAAACAAACAATACATGTCGTCATATAATAGTTATGTGTGTACATTATTACCTCATATCCGAGAGCTAGTAATGCGCTCGTAAGATGACAACTTAATAATGGCAATTCTATTTGTCTCCTCTCCTGTCTCGAAATTAGGGGTAAAGCTATTGTTATTTGAATGTGTAGTACTTGAAATATGCGCTGTTACGCACTATTATATGATAATATGCATCTTTAATAGGTGCACCAAGACTGGTTGCCTGGAAGAGGCCGCTTTTATCGCGATAAGGTTGCTACTTGTGGCATATAATAATAATATGGGACAACATTCACACAAAGGTCTTCAGGTCCCAAACTAGGCAAAGCCTGTGCTATGGTAACCTGATGGCTGATATACATAAATACATGCTTATATATATATAATAAATACCCAGACACAGGTCGAAAAGACATGTTCATGCGCACAAATGTTTGACCTGTCCGGGGATCGAACCCGGGACCAGCGGCGCAGAAGGCAGGGTTGCTACCAACTGCGCCAACCGGCCGGTCAAAAACACTACACTACATGTAAAATTGTATTTTTCTTTTGTTATTTTTTGTGCTGTTTATCCAGCAAAATTTCCTATATTTATTTTTACAAGCTGACCCGGCGACCTTCGTACTGCCTAACAGTTATGTATGTTTCTCACCTTTTAAACCTTCGCTAGAGTACGACAAACATTTCAAGGCCAAAATCAGCTAAATCAGCCCAGGCGGTCTCGAGTTTTAGCGAGACTAACAAACAGCAATTGCTTTTATATATAAGAAGATTTGCGCTGCTGAGCAAGCGTCGTTGTGAAATTTCATTTTAGCTGTTCAATTAATTTTGTCTATATTTTGTCCCCGGGGATATAGGCACGCCCATGCTAGGGAACATATCCATACCTTATAGAACGTGTAACAGAAAAGTGTAACAATACTTAAAGGTGTTAGTCTACACATCAAAGTGAACCAGCTGCGTAGAACAAAATTTTGCTAAATTTGAGAAAAAAGTATTGCGTCCACCATACAACTTGACCTATTAAGTGAGCGATTTTTGTATGGAGAACCTAATATTTTTCACTCGAATTTTGCAAAAATTTCTTCTACAATGGGTTCACCTCGATGTGTAGACTAACAAACACCCTTAAGTATTGTCACACCTTTCTGTTACGCGTTGTATACGAATACCACGCTTAGTATTGTTTAAGAAGACGGGTTTTCACTTGTACCTGATTGTAGTAAAGGCCCAACTATAGTTTCGTTTACATTCGGTGAACTTCATCAGGGATGAAATGAGTCATTTGTGTCTTCAACGATGACACGTCTCGCACACATCGTCATCATCGTTCAAGACACGTTCGACTCATTTCATCCCTGATGAAGTTCAGCTAATAAGAACAAAACTATTGTTGGATCTATCCAACAATCAGGTTCAAGAGATAACCCAATTCCTTAAACAATATGAATCAAACACGCGTTAGTTTTCTAAATAAAGCCAAGCTTGGTCACAAGAAAATGGGTCACGTTTGGATACGTTCCCCCTAGAGGGGAAGTGCAAATGCATGAAAAATATACTTCCCCTACTTCATGAAGATTGGCTTACACTATATCATGAAACGCGTGTGCAAGTTTCGGAGACAGTAGGAGAGAGCTGAGTCGATACGCTCTAATTAACTACGGTGAGATAACTGAGCGTCATACGAGAAATTACTCGGATGTTATCGAGTAGCGGTGGTGTGCGCTCGCCTTGTGGGACAGACGTCTTGGGTTCGATTCCCTGCAGGCATGGCATGGGCCTAGTATGACCATGCAATATGGCCACGGAAATAGATACAAGGCTATTGTTATACTTATTATTACAAACAGCTTTCACTATGGCAACCATCCTGAATCGGTCGTTGATAAATATATGAATTACTCGTAAACTATTTTTTTCTCGGATTCAGAATTGTTGACATATTTTCAATTCTTCCTTAGGACGAGTATAGTGACCCCCTTTCGGCTTAGTAAACTCCTAACTTAACCCTGTATAGAACAGCTGGTTAATAGCAGTCCGTCCGTCTGTCCGGGCGGACACGGCTCGATGTGTGCCAGCCAGTTTGGCTTTCTCTCGACACATTAACTCAAGGTGCAATACCATCGCCACAACAATACATTGTCTACAGTCTTTAGAAAGATTTTTTTATCATTTTTGACCGAATCGATTGACAGGTTGACCTGAGCGAAGTTTGTCTGCTTTGTTTATGGGAAAATTTTCCTTTTCTAACGACATCTAAAAAGGAGGTAGTAGTCTATTCGACTGTATTTTTTTTTACCCGACTGTGAAAGAAGGTTACTGCGAAAGAGGTTATGTTTGTATATTTGTTTGGCACGCCCTAGAGCCTAAACGGCTTGTCGTATTTTCATGGGAGTGGTGTGAATAGATTCGTCATGTCGTGTGTGACACTGGGTACAAGGATGATACACAGGCTTAATGACTTAGCAGTCGAGTTTTTTCAAACTCTCTTCTACCCTTTGTTTTTGAATGTTTGTTACTTTCAATGGAGGGTTTTGAAATCGTTATTGTTACCCGGAAGGTTGCGGGTTTGAATCCAGCCCAACAAGTGATATTTTCTTTCGCTTTCATAAAAGTATATAATGAGTGGTCTACGCAATAGGCTATCGGAGTACATAGATTTCATACATGACTTGTTAGAAAACTAGCTGTTTATATGCAGGTTGATACGCCGGGACGATTGCGTCTAGGTTTCTAGTCTTAGGTTCTTAGTCTAGGTAGTTATAGGCTAGCTAGGATTAAGTTCCGGTTTGGATTTTTAATTTAGTGTTGAACGATATGACGTATCTATGAATGATTTTAGTTAGAAAGGTCCGACTATAGTTTCGTTCACATTCGGTTAACTTCATCAGGGATGAAATGAGTCGTTCGTTTCAGGGCTTGATACATATTGATACATACGAAAAAAAGAAAAAAAAATTAGTAATAAAAATAAACAAGTTATCAAAAAGCAATTTCCAAAAAAACCCATTATCCTTTCTTTTTTAAATTTTGTTGTACCCAGTATTACTCTCACGACTAAGACGAATCTATTCACACCACTCACATAAAAATACGACAAGTCGCAAGTTTAGGCGCGCATAAAGAAATATACACTTGAAAAACATGACTCTCTTTAATAGTCATTATCGTCATCAGCCAGAAGAAATCCACTGCTGAACATAGGCCTCCCCCTTTAGAACGTTATTCCAAACGACAAGCTGCCAATTACATCTACTGGTCGAGCTACTTCGAGCGATGTGGCAAGCCCATTGCCACTTCAGTTTGCAAATCCTATTTCTTATTTCGCAGTAGATAAAAAAGATGAATATCTCTATTATTTGATAAGATAAGGCAACTTTTTATTTAAAAACCAGCAACAATACATAAAATATGTCTAAAGAAAAGCTTATACACATATACCAGCTTTTAAATGGCGGCCTTATCGTTTAAAGCGATCTCTTCCAGGCAAATGATAATGACTTATATTAAAGAGGTCTTAAAATATTACACTATCAAATAAACAGCTATAATAAATTATACTAAATACAATTAACACTAATATAACTACACAGATACATATACTATGCTTTGCATGGAAATAAATAGACAAATTCTCTACTAATAATTATAAGAAACTGGTACTATAGCGAGAGATAATGTATTATGACTCTCTGCTTAAAATCGTTCAACAAAGGAGCACGCCTAATGTCAATGAGAGAGACTTCCACAACAAAATACTCGTAGCTTTAACTAGATATTTCTGATCACTTGTAAGATCAATGAACAATTGTTGTACTCGTATCTAATAATCAAGTAAAGGTAACACACGTGAACAGTTATACTGTGGGGCAGTGGCCGGTTCCGCTGCGCTGGACGTTCCGTGCCATGGACTCGGATCACTATGGATCTGTGCTGGCGACACGCTTCACTGGAACACTGGCTTTACACTTAGGAGACTAGCAATACATTGACAAGCTCTTGGCAGAATTAACTCTCGTCTAGGTCAAGGATATAGGATAGAATATATAACTTTTTATTTGTGATAATGATAATTATGATTTATTGGAAAACGAAGAAAACTTAAAACTAGACCGAATCAACACAAACAGAGTAACATCTGCAATTGAGTATGAATTGGCAGCGGGCCCCAAACTAGGCATAGCCTGTATCTTGAGCACCCTGGCATGTATACATACAGTTGATAAATAGCAGACTTCACAGACGCTAGCTTGTTGTACACATTAGCATAACTAAAGTTATATTTACAATACCAAAATTTTAAATGACTGAAAACAACAGTGTACACAAGATAAAAAAATTAACCTTAATAACTATTTTCTGTCACAAACCGGCTCCAACTCAACATAATGGTGGCTATAACAGCGCTGATCTTCCTTTGGAATCGGGAGGTGACGTCACGCACGCCACAGGCAGTTAAGAGAATCAAAGACCCTTCACTGTTTTCGTGTTTCGAAGATACAATTTTCGTTCCGGGGACTTCGTTCTTCGTTTCCCCTAAATTGTAAAGTAATTATTTGTTATTGTTGTCAATCGCTTCACTATGATGTATTTTAGGCCTGCACGTTATATTATTTTGAAAAAAGTTATTGAATTCTGCATACCAATTTAGGCATGGTATCAGCACAAAAATATGACTGTTTAGGATGGTTGTGACTTTAAGTTGATTAAAATTATGATATTAATGATATAACAGAAAACAATAAAACGGTAATAAAGCTTTAGTAAATAATGTGTTAGCTATGTGAAAAAAAAGCACTGGAATCGGACAACATTAAAAGGTAGAAAAGAGCTATATCTTATTGTATGGACGAGTAGGCTGTCTCTAGCTGTCTTAAGAAAGGGTGAATGATTAACGCAAAATGAGAAAGATTAAGACTTTAGATCCGAGGGTAATATCGCAGAGCCTAGCAATTAACGGAGATACTTAAATACTACTGAACCGATTTCAAAAATTCTTTCGCTTTAAGGAAGCTACATTATCACTGAGTAACATACGCTATAAAAATTAGAGATCAATGGATATCACAACGGAGCCCAGCTATATTATTTTTTTGAAAGATATCATTTTTATAAACTCAGTGAATATACGAGTATGTCAATGCAGCTTGTGGAATCATCGTTCTTGTGCAACGAACAACCATTACAGAACATTACTAATAACTAGAGAAATAAATCACAATGTAAATATATAATATAATAAATGTATGTTATATGAACTATAAAAGTATTTAAATAACTTTTTTAAGTAATTAATAATTCAAATGTAACAAGACGTTGCCTGTAACGAACGTTATTTAAATGCCAATAAATATTTCCTATTCTTATTCTATAATTATTATACTTCTTCCTTAATACTTTTGTACATTTTGGCCTAAGATTACAAATTCTAACATCTACTTACTCACGTATTTATGTCACATACTCATGACAGCTGTCATGCTAAATACGTGTCTGACATTCAAACGCGTAATTCACTTGTTTTAGTTTACGTCATTCCGTTTAAATAACATGTAATGACACGTTACGTATGTTGGCACTTATTGTAAATAGGTACAGTAAATAGCAAAATAAATAGTGTTTTTTTTTTTAACAGAGAATGATGAAATAAGGAGGTTTTTTGTTGGTTCGTCGGAATCTCTTTTTACCTGTATGCTCAGATGGAGGGTATTTTTTTAGTGTATGTAAGTATGTATGTCTCTCATATGTAATATCTCTAACTCATTGTAGTACTCACTGACACTCGTCTAACTCATGTCTTCCAATCATCAAATAATACTTGAAACAAGTGGTTTAAAGCGAGTTCTAATAAAACACCACTCACATAGAAATACGACAGGCCGTTTAGACTCTAGGGCGTGACAAACAAATATAAATACATACATACACGAAAAAATTAACGCAATATACATATGAAATATACGAAAAACATAACCCTCTTTCTTTCGCAATCGGGAAAAAGGACCAACAACACAGCTTTTCATTCTTAATATGTGTAGGAATATAAAGATAATCGTATTAAGGAATTTGTCGACGCGATGTTCCATGTACCTAAGTACATACTTTAGTATCAGTAGTACAATCTTTGTAAAATCACGTGCGTCGGTTTCAAACGACATCCTAACTACATAAACGTCACGAACCATCTACGCGACTGCTAATCTGTATATATTTAGTAGCGATGATGGCCGAGTGGTTAGTGGGGTTGATTTCCCTGCAAAAGGTACGAGGTTCGATCACACGAAACATGCAAAAAGAGCTACCGGTGAAGGAACACATCGTGAGAAAACCATAGCATGGTGGTAGAGTGTTTTTTATCGCTCGCCTGGCTAGCTACCACCCTCAAGTTGTAAAATCTGTCGCCAAGCACCTAGCGGTGTGTTCGGGCAGCCTTCCTTGAGAGCCAGTGAATTCCAGACTAGGCATGCTCTATCATATGTGAACTTGTGGTCAAATGTTTAGCTGTGTACCATTAAAAATTATATCCCTATTACTGATTCCATTTTTACCCTTTGTGTACGGAACCCTTAGGAGTTATAATAGAGGTCTATATATACTCGCAAAGGTCACAATACCACTGATATTTATTTTACTACTTTTATTTTTAATATTGTATTTAAAATAAGTTTTTAAATATAAATTATTTGTTATTATTATTATTATTATTATTTTTCAATACAAAATATTATATTCATTTATTTTCATAATCGCGTATTCGGTATTACAAATTTCTTGTTCAATTCCAAATTGCAAACTTCAATTACATTTTATTGCCGAAAACTGAACAAATGTTTATACAGTTGTTAAATTTTACATTCCGAAATGAATCTTGAGTAATTTAAACAAATATAGTTCTGCTAACTGTTGACCTCGCGATCACGATATAGTTTTTTACTCTATTGATAAATCACTACATCCACTTGATTGTTTGTGTCAAATATGATTGAAATCAATGATGACTATTATTATTATCATTAATGACGACGTAGACTTCCCCGCTTTTTGGGAGAAATAACCAAAATTATAGAAATTTGGTTGTTAGGTATTTTTGATTAGGTACTCCCATATTAAGGTATTTTTAAGGTACCCGACACTGCGAAAGAAGGAGGGTTATGTTTTTCGAGTGTATGTATGTATATTTCTTTGTCACGTCGTAGAGCCTAAACGGCTTGTCGTATTTTTATGTGAGTGGTGTCAATAGATTCGTCTTAGTCGTGAGAGTGACATTGAGTACATTAAAATTAATAACATAAGGATTATACACAGGTTTAACGATTTTGCGGTCGGATTTTTTCGAACTCGATTCTAACCTTTTGTTTTAAGTATTATTTGATGATTGGAAAACAATTTTTATCACAACAAATTACATAGATACATAATATGTTAACATTATTATCAATTGCTATTTAAATGCAAGTAAGTTTTTATGTTTTAGCTTCCCCGTCATAACTTATGCTTTAGTTTCTCTCCATCCAAAGGTTGTCTGGAAGAAAATCGCTTTAGGCGATAAGGCCGCCCAATGTGCTGCTAATGTTTTTAAGATGTCTGTACGAAATATATGTATGTTTTTAGTGTACAATAAAGTTGAATTTGATTTCAAATGTCTTCAGGTCCCTAACTAGGCAAATGCTAGGTAAATGTGCTATGGTAAACCTGATGATTGATACACAAACTTATACAATAAACACCCAGACATAGGTCAAACAGACATGTTCATGCAAACAAAAAGTTTGACCTGTCAAGGAACCGAACGAATGAAAACTATGTTTATTTAATTTTTTACGATAAGGCCGATAGTGTTTTGCCAATCTATTATAATTTTCTGCAAGTAAAAAAATAACGTAGGTATTGCAAGAACTGGTCGACCGCAGCGTGAACAGCAAAATCAAGGAGTTATTAAATTATGTGTTCAAAAAATCACTTCCTTTTAAATTTTTGTCGTAATTAAAGACATTATCTTTAATAAATTATATTTAATTTAATAGAACCTTGAAAATTCACGTGATGGAGGCATATTTATATTATTATACTAGCTACACCCTTCAGTGTTACCTGTGTTAATAAAGGCTGAGAAATAGCCTACGCGTTAATGCAGGGTCTATATCCATCTGCGTACCTAATTTCATCCAAATCGGTTCAGTCGTTTGAGCGTAAATGAGTAAAAAACAAACATACAAATTTTCACGTTTGTGATATTGCATAGTTAAGATAATAAGATGTGTCTAGTGCTTGCAGAATAGTCGTTTTAGATGTTTTAATCGCTCACCGAAGTTAAGCAACGTTCAGACGGGACAGTATTCGGATGGGTGACCGTTAGACATTAACAACACACAATCGTTCACGACGATGACGTTATTTTACTATTATCTACTTTTGCTAAATACTATTATTAATTATTATTATTATTATTGTGCTTTACTTCACCACTATTCAGTATTTAGAATTTTTACTTTTACTTGACATTGGCAAACATACTGAACGTATGATGCCATATTTACAAAAAATCAGCAAGTAAATTACTCAAAGGACTTGTTTCATTTTCGGCCAGGACTGTGTACGTCTACCAAAAAAGCGTAAAAAGATGTGTTTAATATTGTGTATTAATGAAAAATGCATAAGCCGCATTGTGTACAAAAATATCTAAATTTTGTATCGGAGTTATGGCATACCTGGAAGATTTATGTATTGTAGGTTGAACTCAATGGCCACATTGGTCATTGAATTGTACCGCCGAATTTTTACATACATAACGTGGCAATATTTTGATTCGAAATTAATATTTCCATGAGTTACTGCGATGAGTCACGTTATTTTGAATCTGGTTGACATATGAAACGTCTTTTTTTTACGAAAGAAACATTTTAAAGAAAGTACATTTAGTTGTTAATTATAACAATTGTGTAATGTTCTTTAGAATTAATTAAACTATGATTATTGTGTAAGAGACTTAACGAGGGAAAATATTTGCAGAGACAATAAAGTAAGACTTGCTAATATAAAGTAGCTATTTAAAATTATCTATGTTAATGATCTTATCTTAATTGTATTATATAACGTAATTATATATATATATATATGCTAAAGTCAGTGGTAAGCCCAGTCGGTAAACCCGTTATACCTCACAAGAGAAAAGGCGCGGGTTCAATCCCAGGTTCAGGCATGCACCTCTGAGTTCCTCACTCATGTGCATATTACAATTAATTGCCACATGATTAAACGGTGAAGGGAAACATCGTGAGGAAATTTGCTTTTCGGAGAAGGTAAACAACTTTCAAAGATAAGCGAAGTCCCCAAAAAAACAACACCCCCTTCATGGGGAGACCCGTGCTCAGCAGTGGGAGGCTATGGGTTGATACGTTTTTTCATCCTTCGAGCTCAAACGGCTTAACGGATTTGGATGAAATCTATACGAAGATAACATATAACTTGGATTAACACTAAAATGCCTTGCATTAAACGTTTTTTAGACCTATTGTAAATATCAAAGTACTCATTTTTTAAATAGAGACTATCATATATATATATATATATATACTATACGCTGATTATTATTTAATAACTACATAATGATCTAGTTTAAAATCATCAATATAGCATCAAAAACAGATTAGCAACGTATATTATAATTATATATTTTAGTGTACAATCGCTATAATATAATATAAGCATGTACATTTCTTAATATATATGCTGGTTTTTGCCCGAGTTTTGTTTTGCTATTATTTACTCTTATTTAAAACTATCATTACGTCTGTACTTCATCACTATTCAATATTATTATTTTTTTATTTTCACTTGACAACCGGCAAACATAACAAGCGTATGATGCCATATTTTCTAAAAAAACAGCTCTGCGATGAGGCCGCCATTAAAAACCTTTGTAAGCTTATTATTTTTAATTCTATGTTAAACTAGTTTTTTAATAGAGAGTTGTATTATCCTATCTCTGAATAAAAAAAGCTCTGGCGAATTAAACAATTATTGCTATTTGAACGGGTTTAAAAATAATTTATTAAATCGATTCAAAAGCCAATGTAACTTCGTGAAATTCCGCTAAATAGAAAACCTCATTTTTTTGTTATCGGTTAAGTATGTTGAAGGTATCCAAAATTGTATGTAAATGAAAGTCGCTTTATCTAGGCAAGCAAGTTTTCTTACTAAGATAACTAACCTACATCACTGTTGTACGTATCGACACACTGCTGGGCACGAGTCTCTCCTATGATTGTCTACCTCACCAGCTAACTTTAGTGTCTGGGGTTTGGACGCAAGCAGGTTTCCTCAAGATGTTTCATTGCACCGTTATAGCAAATGGTAATTCATTCTAATATGTACTCGTATACAAGGTTATCGGTTAGGGTCACTATACTCATCTTAAGGAACAATTTTCAGCATGGGACCAACTCTAAATTCGAGAAAAAAACAGCTGTTCCATACAAAAAGTTGATCGGTCGTCGACAAATATATGAAACAGGTGATTTTTGTTTCACGTATTCAGAGTTGGTCCCATAGTGAAAGTTGTGTCTTAGGATGAGTATAGTGACCCCCTTTCAACTTACTACAACCCCTAACCGATAAGTCTGTATAAGTGAAGGACTCAAATGGGATTGAAACCGTGCTTAAAAGACAAGCGGTTCACTGACTAGGATACCACTAGTGAAACTCTTTATGTACTTACCTATGTATAAATATATATAAACATTGATAAATAGCTTGCTCGTAAGTATGTAAGTAGTACTTGACAAAGGTCGTCAAGTTGTTGACTTCCTGCTCCATCGCACCTTGAGTTATCTTGCAATATAAAATAGATAACAATTCTTGACTGAAATCGAGGTTATCTATACTAATATTGTAAAGAGGAAATATTTGTATTTATGTATGTAACGAATAAACGCAAAAACTACTCAAACGATTTCAAAAATTCTTGCCTCGTTAAAAAGCTACATTATCCAGGAGTAACATAAGCTATTGCTGTATGTATGTTATTTTACGCGGAGATTCGACAATCGACCATTTCTTAACTGGTTGTGAGGTGCGTGACGTCACCTCCCGGCTCCAACGGAAGATCAGCGCTGGTTGTTGTCAGCCAGCATTATGTTGAGTTGTGTGTGGTTTGGGACAGAGAGCAGTCATTACGGTTAAATATTTTTTTTTAATTTGTGTAGTTACATTGTTTTCTTATACAAATGTTACAAATAAAAATGTATTCCATTCAAAAATACAAAATTTCCCGACTTGAAAACTTACTTTACCAACTTACACGTGTATGTCTTCTTAGAAAATTAAAAGTTTTATTAAATAAAAATAATTCAATTTAACTTTTTTTCTTAAATACTATTTGAAGGAGTGTCATTATCTGTATAGTTTATTATAAATAAGGTATCTCAAACGTGACGCAAAACTCGTGATTTCCAGTAATATTAGTATGCTAATGATATCGTGGGTTTTTGAACCGGTAAGTTACCTATAAGTAGGTATACATACGTCATGACTGTTGGTAGATAGATAGATCAATACTTTTTTGCAGATTCATAAAAAAAAATACAGGTGATGCTGATGTTATTATTATACAGAACATAATGAACATGAGAAACTTTTATAAAGAAATAAGGTAGGTACATGTAAAACTTTTACAAATGGGATTTGAGATAAGTATATACTTGGAATTTGATATAAGTATTGGCTTAGTGATAAGGAACATTAAAGTCGATAGAGATGTATTGTCATACAGACTTATTTAATTATTTCAAAGGTTTAAAAAACAAAAAAGAATATTTCTGTGATTGTGATTTCCAAAGCAAAATTATTGGACCATGTTTGATTTTATTTTTAAGTTAATATATCCATATAAACACATACATATTAACACGTGATACCGTATTGTATAGTGGGTTCGATCCCCGGACAAGTCAAACATTTGTGTGCATGAACATGTCTGTTTGAACTGTGTCTGGGTGTTTATTATGTGTATAAGTATGTATATCAGTGATCAGGTTACCATACTAGTAGCACAGGCTTTGTCTAGTTTGGGAGCTGGAGAGAGTTCTTGAAAAAATAAAATATAGCATACAGTCTAATTGACTACCTCCTCTTTTATCGAAGTCTGCTAAAAAGTTTATAATCATTATCCTAAGTTAGCCTAGCATGTCCTTTAGCATGTGATCGACTATGTTGGGCTTACTGTACATTATGTTAATAATGTACAGTTATAGACCGCACGACCTGCGTAGGAGTCGACCGGACTTTGTACTCACCATTTATTAGTTTAAAGATACATCTAGACGATCGATTCGGAGTTTAATTTGCGTAAAAGTATATTTGTTTTTTCTTTTTGTCCAACAGTCAGCAACATCGCAGTCAAAGCACGCGGCGCGATTCCTCCGGCTGGCCATGGCATCCATTATGGACATCCTGAAGATCAAACCCTTCGTGGAAGTCACTGTGGGTCAACTGCTCTGGGGGTACGAAGATCCACTGCTGAAACTGGCCAAGGATGTGGTTCCAAAAGAACAAAAGCTACCTTATGAGGAGTTTGGACTTTTTTATGGGGTAAGTGCAGTGGTGGTACTGTTTAAGATTAAGAGTGATCGAAACTTTTGTGGAAGTTTCCGTGGGTCAACTGCTCTGGGGGTATCCGCTGCTGAAACTGGCCAAGGATGTGGTTCCAAAAGAATAGAAGCTTCATTATGAGGAGTTTGGATTTTTCAATGAGGTGAGAGTTGTAATGCTTCCATTTTGGACCTTATACAGATTATCTTCCTTGATGTATCCATGAACCAGCTGTTGCTAAGGGCACGAAGATCCTCTGCTAAATTTGTTCCAGCATGTGATTTGGACAGTTACAAATAAGAATAGTAAAAGTTTTTCCTCTAACCTAGTTTAGATAAACGTAAAGTATATTGATTTGTTATATGATACATTTTTATTTCATTTATAAAAACGATTTACAGCCTCCTGAAATGATACCATTATTAGTATAGATGCTGAATATATAGTTGAATATATGCCTCTCTGAAAAATTTAAAAGGACATGATGCCAGCTATATTTAGGCTGGTTGAGTAAATTGGAAAGTACACCATTCTAAGCAATAAAGTTACTTTTTAAACCGATTCAAGGTCTTCTAAAAAATCAGTAAACATAAAGTCCAACGAATCCTGAGCATAAAATTTATGTAAAACATAGATGAGACTAACAGAAAACTTCGATCGTTCCAGAAAAATGGCACGTCCCCCGACGTAGTGACCATGTTTACTGGCGCGTCATCAGTCACCAAGTACGGCATCATAGAGCGGTACAACTACAAGCAGCGCCTCACGCACTGGACTACTGACGAGTGTAACAGCATCGCCGGCTCCGACGGCTCTATATTCCCTCCTCACATCACCAGGGAGGACACGCTGGCAGTATACGACAAGGATCTGTGCCGGCTGCTGCCTCTCAAGTTAGTAGCGAAGTTTTTTTACGGAGGACTAGCTGTACTCCGCGGTTTCACTTTACTATTGAGATAATCCAATGGGGGAACTACTTTTTTGAAGTCGGTTAAAAAGTATCCTATGTCCTTTCCCGGGGTCCAATCTACCTGTGTACCAAATTACATCCAGATCGGTTCAATGGTATTGGCGTGAAAGCGAAATGTTTTTTTACTCCTTCACGCTCAAACGGCTGGACGGGTATGAATGAAATTTGGCATTAGGAATTGAACAAACATATGCTACTTTTTATCCCGAAAGAATTAAGTGTTCCCGTGGGTTAATGGATTAACCCACGGGAACACTCAATTATCTTCTCAATAATCTATCACCACGAGGCGTAGCTAGTTGTTCTAAATATCTACGAATCATTTACACCAATGTGTAATCTAGCCCAAGCAATTACTTGTAACGCCAATAGCCACATATATAAAAGCGTTCAATTCGGTAGCGTTACTGTGGGTAATGGTTCTTCCATATCAGATGTTCCCACGTGGGATGTCGTAATGTAACGTACCTAACTACGTTTGCGTAACAAATTGTCGTTATAGGACGCATTGTTAGAGTCGGCGGCTGCATTTATACCTACGTGTAACATGCGCAAATAATGTATCTATTTATCTATATCTGAATACATATGAAAATCAATTGTTAGTCTCGCTAAAACTCGTCTGGGTTGATTTAGCTGATTTTTGTTTTGTAATGTTTGTGAAACTTCATAGTGAAGGTTTAAATGGTTAGAAACATACATGATGTTCAGCAGTACCAAGTCCGCCGGGTCAGCTAGTAACTAATAAAAATAAAATCGTAGCAACCCATAACGTATAGGCTATAGTGATACTTTTGTAAATTCGACTTTCATTCGGCAGGCAATTTTTTAAGCTAGTCTTATTGATATATTTATAAAGCAATCTAATGTATCAATTTTTATACAAATATATAAAGCTGCCTGCGAAATATATATTCATTTTTAAAATCTTTGTCATCGTCTAGATGTTGCTGAGATACCTATGGGGAAATTATACCATTAAAATATATATAGTTCTAACATAAAAGATTTTGCTACATTGAGATCCTGTTTTCTCTTTTATCGGTGTTTATTAAATTCTGATCGGTTCAGTAGCATTGGTGACGCGATTACATTTCGGTGTAACAGTAGCTCGTATAAAATGTGTACTCACAGATATTATACCATTGTTCTGAACTAATGTTTATACAATACACATTCACTTTTGTCTTAAGAGGTAACGGCAGCCATCATAAAGTAAAACGTATATCAGCCGGCGCGGCGCGGCGCTGTTTTTATTTATTTTTTGCTTTATTATGTAACAATATATTTACGAATCGGCCATTTTTGTAAAAGATAATATCAATAAGTAACCAACGCTAAAAAGTAAAAGGTGTGAATGTGATACGAGCACCAAAACACAGTTTGACGGAACAAGCGCATTTGTAATGAGGGAACAAGTGTATACAATAATAAATACGAAAATACCTAAGTAGTATTTGTTATATCACCATCCACAGCCTTCTTTATTTCACAGTTAGGTGGTTTTAGGTTTCTCTCATATAATGTATTTTTTTGTCTATCTCTTATAAAATGTCAATTTTTGTAGCGATGGTGGTTAGTGAGATCGATTGCCGTGCAAAAAGTACGAATTTCGATCCCACGAAACATGCAAAAAGAGCCTGAGCTGCCGGTGAAGGAAAACATCGTGAGGAAACCATAGCATGGTGGTAGGGCGTTTTCTAAGGCTCTCCTGTCTATTGACTCTAGTCGAAAAATCTGTCACCAAGCACCATACAGTGTGTTTCGCCAGCCTTACTTGGGAGCCAGTGTATTCCAGACTAGGCATGCTTTATCTAGGTACAGTATCGCTGTATCGCTGACTTCCGTACTCGTGCGAGCTTGTGGTGAAATGCATAGCCGTGTCAGATAAAAAAAATGTACTTTGGAACACACGACTTCAATTTCGTAAGCGCCTTATGAGTACATTTATAATGTTATTTTGATTTGAATACCAAATTACTGTGACAAAAACAAAAATCTGAAAAAGGAGTCGGAAAAATTCAATAAAAAACAGTTGTTAACAAAATGCATGAAGCAGTTGAGTTGTTCCTTAGAATGAGTAATATGAGGGGGTCATAGGCTGAAAGGGGGTTTCAGCTTAGTAAACCCCTAAACGATAACCTTGTAGTAATAGTTCTCAGAAATTCTTGTTCAAGTATGTAGTTTTACCTATTTATATGTCCGATCTATCGTAATCGTCGATCGATATATTTATCTATTTATTATATGCGACTAATTAATGGTCATTAATGTAGGTCGCCTCAAAAACAGTTTAATATTAATAAATATTAGGTCTGGGTGTGTTATGCATGTATTACAGGGACGTGTTCTAACCCAGGCTGGTTTTATCCACATCGTCACGCGTTTGCGTGTTTTAAGCCCTAACAACGCCATCTAGTTTAGTTTTGCGACAACTCTATTGGGTAATAAAACTTTAATGCTCTTTAGAATTCCGTACTCAAAGGTAAAAACGTGACTCTATAATTATTGAACCCATCCGTCCGTCTGTCACCAGACTGTATCTTATGCATAATATAAGTACCTACTTAAATCACAATAAAATAAATATTTAATCCGTGTTGCCATACAAGTAACGAGATTTCAGCTCGATAATAATAACGGCATCGGATGGTAGACGCTTGAAATATTAACAAACTATTGTTTTGTATAGTGAATAAATAATTTAACCTAAATAAAAAATATAATAAAACTCTCATGCAACAAGCGAGATTTATATGCCGTTACTTGCACGACATTAATTACGACCCCTTCGGCCTCTTAGGTCCAATTCCTGTTAAGTCCAGTGTATTTTAACATTCCTTTAATGTCAATTTCTTTAAATGTCCAGTTCTATGACGGATGGGTTCAATAATTATAGAGTCACGTTTTTACCTTTGAGTAGGTACGGAATTCTAAAGAGCATTAAAGTTTTATTACCCAATAGAGTTGTATATATATATACATATATATATATCGACAAGAGTGTTGTATAGATAATGGTACAGAACCCTCAGTGCGCAAGTTTGACTCGCACTTGGCCGGTTTTAGCCGTGGTAACGTTTATTTTTGACGAATAAGTAGTCAGTTTGCTCATTTTTTTTAATATTTCAAATCAACACACGAATCGATAAGAAATCGAGGTTCACAGCAAAAAAGCATTGTCTTCTTTTGGGTAAATCAAAACTCATAAAGGGTCAGTCGGGTAAAAAACATTCAGACTAATTGCAAACGAACTCCCTATTTTAAAGGGTGTTTAGTTTTTAAATCGTCGTTAAGTTAAACTCGCGATAAATATACACCTAAATACCGAATAAAAGATCGTCGTACAAAATACAAGAGAAATCCATTGTTCGATGAATCGTAAATTCAAAACACAAAACACACTGAGAAAGGATGTTATCGAAAGAGGTATTGTGGGAAAACCTTGTATCGAGTTATCACAGCGTTATTGATAAGGGGTGTACAAAACCAAAAGGGGGTCAATATACTCACCTTGACGAACACCTTCTACTACTACAGGAATAACCCGGAAAGCGTATAGTTATATAATATCTCCTTGTCCTAAGAAATAATAATTTAAAAAATTATTGTGTTGGTATTTTTTTCAGTTATTTGTTTTTGATACAAACCAAAATACTTGGACTGGTTTTGAAAAAATGTAAAAAGCTGACTCTACTATATAGGTGCACATTCTTACAAAAAAAATATTGTCAAATCAAGTGCAGCGTGATATCTGGGAATACACTTAAAACAGAATTACAAATATTCGGACGTATTGAGAACATCCTCCACTTAAATCTGTTATTTTTTTTATATGTAGGTAGGTATATAGACTAACTGGGATTCTAACAAAACAACTCCTCTTTTTTTCCAGATACCTCCGTGATGTAGAATCAGACGCCGGCGTGGAAGGATTCCGGTTCACTCCACCAGAGGACGTGTTCGCTCACAACGAGCACAACAAGTGCTTCTGTCCAGCCGGCGCTCCCTGCTCGCCCAATGGACTGTTCAACGTGTCGTTGTGTCAATACGGTAACTTTCACTATAGGTTACGATAAAAATAGTGATAGGATACGATAAGTTACAATAGGATACGATAGGGATATGATAGAGATGGGACGTGATACGCTGGGGTGGAAAGTTTCCGGTTCACTCCACCAGAGGTCGTGTTGAGAGAGGTGTGCCAATATTGTAACTATCATGATGCATTTTTGTAAGGCCTACCTCATTTATTTTTCTATTCAAGCTTTTTTTCTAGCATGTTAAATAAAATGATTTATATTTGTTTTTTCGAAATAGCCTATTATATTTGTTATATTTTCTGATGGTACTGTGATAACATTTAATTCGAATTATTTTTATCACAAAATAATCAATTGTAACAAAAAATTGTAATAATAATCTTTGTAAATGACTGTACAGGCTAGACAAATATTTATTTTACTCAAATATAGGGAGAGAAAACTGTACGCTGAAACACGGGCCCTGCCTAGTTCGGCAACAGATAGTCAAATTATTGTCAAAATAAAAACTAGCCTTAATTATGTCTTATGCATTTAATTTTTTTTATGGTATAAGTGAATTTATCATTATTATTACGAGTATCAATATAGGACACACACGATAGAGGTAGGATAGGATACGATAAGTTACGATAGGATAGGATACGATAAGTTACGATAGGATATGATACGCTCGTTTTTAAGGTTTCTTTTATAATGCAAACAGAACTGCTGGAATACGCTGCTTACACTACTTTGGGCAGCATTATATAATTCGATATTTAAGTATTAAAAGTAAAGTTATCGTAGTATATTTTGATAGTCTTGTTCAATAAATTATTTATTTATATTTCAGATTCCCCGATAATGCTATCGTTCCCTCACTTCTACCTGGCTGACCCGAGCCTGCGTGACGCGGTGGAAGGCATCAGTCCTCCTGTGCCTGAGGACCACAGACTCTTCATCGACATACAGCCGGTAACATACAAGGATTAACTCCTTATTTTTTTTGTTCAAATGCCTAATTGTGTAGAAAAGAAACTAATAGGTAAGTACTTTACAAAATCGGCCAAGTATGAGTCGGACTCGCGTACGAAGGTACCACATGTGTTGTATGGGAGCCTGCGTTTTATATATTTATTCTATTCTGTTTAAAAATAAGCTAAGTACACCATGTGTGAAAATTTCAACTGTTTAACTGAACTTAGTCTGATTATAAATTGTGTAATTAAGTTAGTTTTCTGTTTCAATGTTTTTTTTTAATTTTTCTATAATTAATTAAAACCATTTTTCTCTGGTCATTAATTCTAATTGTTTGTCGATGTGTTTGTTTGTGACTAGTGTTATTGTATTGTGTACAGGAGATGGGCACGGCGATGCGCGCGCGCGCACGCGTGCAGATCAACCTGGCGGTGTCCCAGGTGTTGGACATCAAGCAGGTCGCCAACTTCCCCGACATCGTGTTCCCCATCCTGTGGTTTGAAGAGGTAACCGACATATTTATAGCAAGTAATAAACAAGTGTACAAAACGAATCCATGTGCAAGGTACAGAGCAATACAAGTTAAACTCTGAAATAGACGAATTACGGCGCATTTTCCATTGAAAAAACCCTCACGATTTTGGACTATTCTGATGAATTACCAGAGATAAAAAGCATATAAGTAAATAGTGGTATTAGTTATTTTTACCACGTATACAACGTGTGACAGAAATGTGTGACAATACTTAACGGTGTTAGTCTACACGTCAAAGTGAACCCACAGTAGAACAACATTTTTCTAGATTATAAAATAAATAATTTCGTCCTACTTACAACTCGGCCGATCACGTGACCAATTTTTGTATGGAGAACCTAATACCTTTATATATATTTTTTAATTTTGAAATCTTTTGTTCTACGCAGCTGGTTCACTTTGACGTGTAGACTAACACCATTAAGTATTGTCACACCTTTCTGTTACACGTTGTGTATAGGTTTCATCCCGTAACATCCCACTGCGGTGCTCGGGTCTCTCTCTTCTAAAAGCCAAACTATTACACCTATTTTCATAAAACTTACATGAATATTTTAATCATAAATGTACATAAATATCCGAATGGTGTATCTCATCTTATTTTTGAAGTCGGTAAAACGAAACAGAACTTCTAAAGCCTTTGGACATGCCTAACTAACAATATTAGGTTGTTTTAACCTTTACTGTCCTACTCCTGAGCAAAAGTCTCCCGTAGTACTTTACATGCTGTGTATTTTTAACTGACTGTCCAAATGCTTCGAGTGCATAATCTATGACCATCTGCTGTCAAAGACAAATCTAATGACGTCTCAACATCAAAATCGGTCTACCGACTTATAGGCTGTAGAAGAGCACATAAAGTTCGACAGGGAAACAGAATATGGTTTACTTGTGAAGAAACAAGCAATTAACACAGGTTAGATATTCAGATGCAATACCCTCCTTTTGAGCAGTCGGTTAAAAAATACACAGCAAAATTATATATATATATATATTATAAACATAAAGCATTCTGCGTTTTTAATATACAGTCGTCTAAAGATTTAGCATTCTGGGTTTTTCTCTAACTGACATAAAACTTATTGTAATACTAAAAATCTTAACAAATCTTTTGCCAGGGTATAGACGAATTGCCAGAAGAAGTGTCGTCACTCCTCCGCCTGGCTACCAAGATCCCGCCGATCGCTAAAGCGGTGCTCTCGTGGGGACTCATAGCTCTCGGCCTTCTGCTCATACTGCTGGCCGTCACTTGTCTCATAAGGTAAATATTATAAAGAACGAATTATATTTACTTGAAGAAAAAAAATTATAAACAAAGTATGATGGTGCCAAAGGACATGTAATTTTTTTTGTATAGGAGGTGGTTTTATGCCTTTTCTTACATTAATATAATTTATACTGCAGTGCAACTATACTTTTACTATAATTTTTTTTTATAATCAATAGACTTGCGCTTGACCACAACTCACCCGATGTAAAGTGACGAATCTAGTGAGGTCTAGGATGTAGCACGCTTGTCTAGAAGAAACCGATTCACTTACAATTTGACCGAGATTATAGCTATCGGGAAATATAGAAATTTTGGCAGCGAATTTTACATCCTGGATTGATTCAATATTTCAACCATTAGATACAGTAAAAACATTCCACGCACTTTATAACAGTCTTTTATTTTAATAGTTCTGTTTTTATAACGGTTTTTTGCTGTTGTCTTCGCAGTTAATAATGAAATTGTGAATTGCAGACAAACGATTTACGCTCCCGACGATCTTGGCGTGTCTTTAAAGTCGCACAATTTGTTCTTCAATCAATATACACCTTAATGTTAGTATCGTATTAATTCGTCAGATCAAAATAAAAAAGTTAAGATTTAACTTTGCAAACAATGAATTGACGCTAGTTTTTGGAATCATGTGGTTGGTATTTTCCGTATTCGCTGAAAAAAATGGCGTCGTCGCGTCGTACGTATATATATGCACAACTAGTGATTCTTCAAACTTTAGTGTGCAATACCTAATGGTGGATTATAAACCATCAATGTCTTGTTTATGTGTACTAGTGTGAGCATGAGGTGTGAAGACGAAAAAACGTGGTCTTCGTGTTCGCGCGAAATCTTCTTAGAATAGGTACATTAGTTACACCGCTTTGCCAGCACATGACATAACGTTGACTTAACTAACAACGATATAACTAAAACAAGGCGGTATGGCCACAGTGGCTTTAGCCTGCCTAAAGGGGTAATTAAACAAAAAAAAAATTATGGCGGTTTTTCGGTTATTAGAGGTGTGCCATTTTGATCGACGCTCAGCTAATGGCGTGATAGCTCCAAAGCGTAGTTTTAACCATCCTCTATTCTTTGGGCGCGGAGTTCTATCTTAAATTGATCTGAGGTTGGTCCTACATCCGCGTTGTTTGAAGACGATTTAACATTATTGTCTCTTGTGTTTGCAGATCGTCACATCGCCAAAGCACCCTTAGACTAGAAGGTCACGTGGTCGCTAAGCCACCCCCACCTAAGACGCCCAGCAAAGAGAGCGGCTACGAACTGAATAGCAGAAGATAATGTACTGTGAGACTTACTTATACTGTAACACAAATGTTTAGGTACTGTCTTTCAAACTATACTGTGACAAAATATTGTTAGTTGACGATGATTTACGTTTGAGATCGTGATTTACTAATATCACATTTTAGAAGATATTATTTTAGACTAATTATTTTAAGCAAATCATTTTCGACTTATGGTATATGGTCATGAGCATTTGTTTGTGATTGGAAATTTCACATTGGAGTTTAAGCTATTGTTAATAAAAATCGAAACGAAATAATAATGCGGGTAGGCGAATTTTTTTAATGATTTTAATTTTTCTATTATAATATCTTCGAAATTGTAAAAAAATGTAAGCGAAATAGCAGATTTCTAAACTACATAGCCTTATGTGTGAATCAGTTATGTTATGACCGTAGTCCGTCCATTTTGCGGTTGTACTTTATTGTCCTTCCCTAGTCCTTTCTTTTTTTATAAAACACCGCATAAAGATTTGATTGTATTTAACGAAAAAATAATGGCGGCTATGTTATTGTGTACGAAGCCAGAAAGTTTGACAGCTAAATAATTCATTATAATTAATATACTATAAATAATTCAGTCGCCATTTTTCGAATTACTAAATGCCCTACTACTAGCCCAAATGCCCTGATACTGTCAAGACTTGTGCGTATAATCTGAGTAGTATTTCATAAACAGACTAAATTAAAAAAAAATTGTTGTCAATTTAGTTGTAAACATGATTTTTAAAATTAATTATACATCACATCTTATTAATTCCAACAAAATACAATAGTAATTTGATCACAATTTTAATGATTTAATTACTTTTTTTCTATAATATTTCGTCGAAGCATTATAGTGCAATTTTTTAATTACCTACCTACATTAAGAGCTAGACCACCTAAACTTTAAACTAATCGAAACGTAGCGATCTGACAGATCTGCCTTATGTCACTTTGACATTTCGAGGACTCACAATCAAAGTGATAGTTTTTCCTGTCATATTGGTACGTATAATTAATACAGACTTTATTTTTGTTTTAAAGCTTGACAAGTGTGTTATTAAGTAGGTACATGAATTAGTTATGAAACAGATAGATAATTTTTATACTTTTCAAAACAATGTCTTGTAAAAATTACCTTGTTTTTCTTTTGAATTGTGCTCGATATTGAAATATTTTGGTGTATGATAAGTTCCGGGTTTTATATATTTTTGTAATTTGTATGAAAGCTATATTATTGTATAATTAAATGATAATTATATTGTACTTATTATATTGGTCTGTAACGTTATTTCTTTTCGTTTATATAATTGTGATAAAATACATTCCATTTAGTAATAAATGTACCGAACAAACTATAGGCACACTTTTCGTAGATTGCATATTTAAGTGTCTTTTTTTTGGAAAGATCGCTGCAATTACAATTCAATTACAAATTTGAAAAAATGAATCACAATACAATTACAACATTTATATAATTAAGTATTATTATATTTTGTGTGAATATATTAATTGGGCTTATGGTTTGAAAAACTGGTAAGGTTGTTAACTTGATCTATTTTATACTATTTTATTATTTAATGTTACGTATGTAGGTTACTAGTCTAATCTTGTGGGTCCGTCCTAACGTGTAGTACTTATATAATTGCGATTATTATATTAATTGAAATTACTCGTGTCCATAATATCATACGCTCAACATAGCGTTTTTTTTTTATATAAAAACGCGTTTTTAAAAAGCATTTTTTCAAAAATATAATTGTATGCCTAATTTCAATTGATGTTTCAACCGTCGATGTCAAATTTGCGAATGAAAATATTTTACTACCTATTTTATACCATTATCAGTTTACATAGTTTAAATATTACAAAGACTTCGATATGTGCTCAAGGTAAATGAAATGTGCTGAAATTAACTAGGAGATTGTTACGTGAATAGGTTGTATTATTGTATCCAAATAGTTTTACAATATATTTGTTTTATTGATCAAAATTAACGGCTAATTATTGTGAACGGCATAAGTCGCATACTGCTATTGTAGTAAGAACCTATTGAAAAAAGTTTAGAAAGAATAAAGAATTGACCGATAGTTAAAAAGTCATCCCAAAAGCAATATATACTTATTATGATATCGGTCTAAGATATTAATAGTTGAAAAATAAATTTTGTTTCTAAAAATTATCGGCCAATCTATAAGACTTTAGGTAAATTGTTCTCTTGCTATATTATACAGAGGATTAATAAGACATCTTCTCTTTGACATTTTCTTCCTCTTTAAAGCAATACAAATATTATGACTAGAAAAATAACATCGGCATGAGTTTATTGTATTATTTGACTTATATTAATTTAATTTGAATGCCTGATTATTAAAGGCATGTAAGAACCTCTTATTTACTAAAATATACAATGTTTTGCATGTATTATGAAGTACCTATTCAATGCGGAAAAATGATATGAAAAAGAATCGATTAAATTTTTGAAAATAAGGGGTTCATATTTTTGACAGAGGGATTAATCTCGTATGTTAATTGCTCATAAAATTACATGAATACGAAAAGACTAAACTTAGTTCTTAATACCCATTTATCAGTGTATTGCATTGGTACAGCCACCACGATATTATTTCAATGTAAATCAGGAATATAGACTTTAAAACCTTATAGTAGAAACAGGGCACGACTACTGTAGAGAGAATTTAACAAACAACATTTTAGTTTTTGTACATTTGACTTGACAAAACATAGCTAGAAATATCGAACAATTTTTGGAAAATTTATTTCTAAAATATCAATTATTTTTTTGTAAAAAAGTATGATTCTCTGGGAATATCAATTATGGTTTGAAAATATTTTTTGGTGCTTTGTACTTGGCGTCTTTTCGTTCGTGTGATGATTTTTGTAATTATTATTTAGTGTTTATTAAATTAGACATCACCTTGTAATATTGTGTACTTATTGAATGTAACTGTGTAAATAAAGGTGTAAGATTTATTTTATATTAATTGTGTTTCTTTTGTCACATGTTTGTGACAATTCTGTCGAGTTAGGTCTGAACCTAACACACAAAAATTATAAAACAAGTAAAATTAAATACTCAATGCTCTCAGCCTGAGGCATTTAGTTTTAGTGGCCATAGGGCAAAGACACCGACACCCATGTTCACAATGAGTTTCCGCTCGGATTCTAAAACTTGCAACACGAATTACGCAAAACTGATTAGAAGATCATAAATTATTACTTTGAATATCAATTTTAGATCTAAACTTAAATAATAATCACTATTTCATATTTCAGAATCCGTAACAAGCTTCGCGTAATTCGTGTTGCAAAGTTTCCGAATCCGAGCGAAGTCATTGTGAATCTGGGTGCAGGCCCAAGTTTGGTATTTGAATTGTTTCAGAATTAGATACAATTGCATTGTGTCACAACGGTCGTTTTGACGTAGAATAGGTCAATTGGTTCAGATCCTGGGCACTTTTTAGTATGTCCAATCGTTAGAACACTCACAAATCCTATTAATAAAATCACATTCAGTCCATTTTCGTAATTGGTCACGAAATTCGTAATCGAGTTTCGTAATTAACGTCGAAAAAATTACTTCTCTTTTGTAGCAAATTACGAAAACGGATAAATGATAAAATCGTGATTAAGCGGCGAGGGATTCTACAAATAGTGTTTTCACTAATAAACTTATTTAGGATTTCTCTATATGTAGGTGCATATGAGTGACTCTTGATCGAAAACTGATCCTACCAAAATGTGATGGCCATCACAGTTAAACCGTCGGTTGGTTTAGTCGTTTTAAATAATCGAGAATAACGAAGCTCATGATTTTCAGCTTTGAACTCTTCATCGTATGCGTGAACGTCATCTGTCTACATCTATAGAACTGTCATTTGTCAGCAGCAAAGCTTTAATAAGAGTATAATAAAATAAAAAATCAAGTAAATCAATAAATATTTAATTCATTAATTTTATTAAACCTAAAAATTAATGCATCGAGCGTTGCTTTGAATAACTTAAACAAATAATTATTATTATTTAAGTGCCACAAAATATAGCAATAATTAAGAACAAACAGATATATTTACATCAAACTCCAAAATTTGACCATTACATATTTTATGTTTCATGAAAAATTATTTGATTGGGTTTATCGTAAAGTCATATATTAAAAGAATATATAAATTCGACCGCAATCTGAGCAGGACTATCGCTAGAGTTAGACATGACAAGAGCAAGCAAACTTCAGTTTCATTTGGCAGCGTTTTTTTCACCGATAGGCCCTGCTGGAGTGTTAGCAGAAATTTTACGTAGAAGATTAGAAAAGCAGGCACAAGCAATTGCTGCATAAAATTCCATAAATTAAATTTTTCATAAAATACATCTTAAAAAAATTTGCGTCAAAACCCTGCTAAAGACCCAACAGCATGAAATTAAAAAAAATACGTCAAATACTCAAAAAACTACTTAATTTTTGTTTTTTGCAATTAGGTTAACAATGGGATTAGAATTCATGACATTTTGCTTGAAAGTCAGATATTCGCCCACACGGCTACTGTAATATTATAATAACAAATTGTATAAGAATATCAATCACTAAGACGCTCACATATTAATACAGCAGATCTGAAATGTAGTCTCGACTGAAGTTAAATAAAGTAACATAAGGGTATACTAAGCCGAAGGAGGTCAATGCACCAAATCAGAAAAGGACTAAATAAAAAAAAATATATACTAGGTTCGGTGACACTAGATAAAAAAAACTTAGGTACGTCAATGGCACCACCGGTAGTGCCAAGGATATTCTCAGTGTCATAGATGGAGATATTTATATAAAATCCATCCCAAGGTTGCCTGGAAGATATTGCTTTAGACGATAAGGCCGCCCAATGTACTACCGATGTTTTGTTCTTACCTGTATCTTATTGTTTATTTTGTTTTTGGTGTGCGATAAAGATATATTGTATTGTATTGTATTATCACTTGTGATGCATTATTGCTATAAGCCACATGTTATTTTTAAACGGCTCGTGTTTAAACACCACCCAAAAAAGTCCTATTTCACTACCAAATAAATTCTAAACAGTTACCAATTTTGGTAACTGTTTAGAATTTATTTGGTAGTGAATTTATTTGTGAGTGGCATTTGGATAAATGATCACCAAAAAAAATATCCTGAACCTACTGCGGACCTTTTTTATCAAAAATATTGAGAATGTCATAAAAAAATCCTGAACTTACTGTGGACCTTGTTGCCGAAAGTATTCGGAGTGTCATAATTTGGTAACCGTTAAACCATTTCGGAAACCAAATATTTTCGATGACCGTCTAAATTTATACCCTTTTTAGACAGATCTTTAAAGAGGGAAATTAGTTATATTTTTCAAAAATGACGTAATTACATTTTAAGAAAGTGTCAATTTTGATGTTTTTAGCCAATTTTGATTATATATTTTTCCAAAGAAAACGAGTGTGTAAATGTAAAAGGTATATCAAAAATATCTTCTCTGTATCATTATCTATTCTCTAACAGGACCTATATATTTTTATAACATAATTTGATGTACCTTTTTTTAAGTTCTATGTCGCGCCCGTTAATTAACTACTAGCGTTAAAATGAATTAAATGTATGCTTACCTTTGATTTAATGTAAAATACACATGCAATAGATACTGATCATGTTGAATGTAATACAAGGTTGTTCTTCGGCTTAGTACGACCCTAATTTAGTTATACAAAAAAACATATCCTTAATATAAATCCTTATTATAAAAGTAGTTAAGCAAAATCATATTTTAATATACTACCTAGCATAATATGCAGGGTTATTAGTCAGAGGGGAACTTAGTTGAAAGGAAGTCACTAAACAGGGACATCCTAAGGAACAATTTTCACTATGGGCCAACTCTGCATTCGAGAGAAAAAAAACAGCTATTTCATACATTATGTCGTCGACCGATCTTGTATGGAGCAGCTGTTTTTTTCTTCTCGAATTCAGAGTTGGAACCATAGTGAAAGCTGTTCCTTAGGATGTGTATAGTGACCCCCTTTCGGCTTAGTACACCCCTAGCCGTTAACCTTGTATTCATAATTACGAAGAACTTTCATTATTGGACCCATCCTGAATTCTAGAAAATAAATCAGCTGTTCCATAGAAAATGTTGATCGGTCGTCGACAAAATGTATCGGATTTAGGGTTGGTCCCATAATGAAAGTCGTTCGTAATTTGTAGTGATTGATAGATAAAATCAATCATGATGTAATAAATATTTCATAAATAGAAAAAAAATTAAAAATGAAGGAAACTTATTTCTCAGTGTATGTAGTGGAATATAAAAAAAACATATACACATAGACACAGAGAATTTCATAAACTTAAATGGAAAAAATAATCTAATAATAATTAAAAGAAATATTAACGTTCAATTTCATAATTTAACTTTTTTCTAATGTATACATAAACACATTTAAATAAACGTAGCAAATTGTTTTCTCAAATTAATTACCATAAAAGAAAAAAGGACCATAAACAAACTCCTTTTTTTCTTATTTCTAGGTAGTTAAAGCATTTCTCTTGCGAAGCCAAACAATAATATTGTCTATGATTGTTTTCCGAATCGAAGTAAAAATAAAACTAAATATACAGAAACTCAATTACATACGAATACATTATAAAATAAGTTTTCTATAATAATATTAAGGTCCGATTTTTCATTGCTAAAACATTAGCTGAATAGCTTAAATAAAATAATATATGTAAATAATTAAATAAAATAAAGAAGCCATTTATATCCGCTACAATCACATATCAATATTAAAGCCACTATATCAATTTTGGTATAAACGTTATAACTATTTACCTGTATAGTTAATTAAGGCAATAAAATAATAGTCCATCTAAATTTGGCTCCTTTATTTTATGTATTCGGGAGAAAAACTATTTCACATAGGGTTCCGTACATCTATTGAAATATGTTTGTTTCATGTATGGTTACTTTTTTAGTGTTAGTCTGGTTGCACCATCGTTTTTTTTATAACATTAGTTCTCCCCATCCAAAGGTTGACTGAAAGAAATTGCTTGTATAGGTTTTGCTTGTGTTACCAATGTATAGATTTGTCTTGTTGAATCTTTTATTTTTGTTTGGTGTGTAATAAAGCTATATTTATTCATTGATTGAGTAGTATCTCCAGTAAACAGAGTTTAAAACATTTCGCAGAAGCTTAAGCGTTGGTTACCTGCATTTTAATTCGTCATTTAAGCAAAAATTTGTAACATGATGATAAATCTGTATGTATACAATAGTTCAACGCGTAAACATTCAGGTCTCAACGCTTCAGCTTCTCCTTAATAGAGATAAACTTATCAATGGCATATGAATAAATATAAATAACCCAATAAAGTGATCCCATTTCTGTCGAGTCATTTGCAGTTTCGCTAGTGGGGGCAACTGGCCAAAGGAAGTGAGCCATCTCTTTTATATAAAGAATATTTTAAAACTAAGAATATATATGTATTTAATATATTTTAAATGTATTTGTTTGTATTTTATATTTTCGTAAATCTATTTATAGAATATTTTAACAATGAAAAATCGAGCTGTAAAAAAAATACAACTGTAAGATGCATAAAAATTAAATTCTAAACTATAGTTAAAGGTGTTACTACACTGCAACGTCGTGATGTAATAACTACTTTAACAAATCATTGCCCGTCTCACATTAAACAATATGTCGTGTACAAATTAAATTTCATATAAAGTATAAAGAGATAATCATTTTCCGCCGATCAATAAGGCCGCCAGAACACTTTCCTCTTTATTGCATATTTTGTGTGTCTAAAATAAAGAATTAATTAATGACAAATATACAATTGCTTGATTGGTCTACAAAAACGCGTTGAGTTTTTTAAATTGATAATATTTTAAGAGATAAAATAATAAATTTCATCAATATGTCGAAATTAATTTAGAAAGTGTCGAAATCGACATTTGATGAATTTTATTTCATTATTTTTATGTTAATCAAAAATCAAAAAGTTTATCACAAATAGTGCAAGTATTTGTGATAAACAAGAAGATTCGCATACATCTAAATAAAAACGTCACTGTCACGTCATCGTCACATTGAGTTGTCAATGTCATTTTAAATTAGTCGTATTCTATTTTGTCTTTCACTACGGGGATAAACACACACGGGGTTATGAAATAGTAACTTGTCATAAATAAAAAGAATTATTATAACTAATAATTCTTTTATATATTACTAACTATCCCGGCGAATTTCGTACCGCCTAACAGTTATTCATGTTTCTCAACTTTTAAACCTTCCCTGGAGTACGACAAACATTTCAAGACCAAAATCAGCTATTAGGCCCAGCCTTCTCGAGTTTTTGCGAGACAAACAAACGGCATTGTTTTATATATATTATTTAATTAATTATTATTATAGATATAAAATTAACAAAAGTGTATACTTGTAGTAATTACTTAACATTAAGATATTAATTAAAATATATATATATATATATTGATAACCGATGGGGAAGACAGGTTGTCGAGTGGCGACCACGAACTGGAAGACGGCGGGTAGGTACCCTTTCCACTAGGTGGACCTACGACTTAATAAAAGTCACAAGTAACCAGTAGATGCAATTGGCAGAGTTCGGAATAGCGTTCTAGGGGGAGGCCTATGTTCAGCAATGATGATTTTCATCTAACGTTTAGCAACTAGTTCCGATATCATTGATAGCGAAGTATAGCAGACAGATCGTAATGTGAGATACGGGTTTTTATATTCATTGCGATCAGTTTTTTTCTAGAGGCAACCGTTGCTCAGCATTGAGGCTTTAAGCAATGAAATCAGTGAAGGTATATCTGGAAAAGTTGATCGCAATGCATATTTATTGTCTCCATCTTTTTTCTTTTCCCTCTACAGGCTTATAGGTTAGGAGTGATTACTTTGTAACTATATTTGGTTACTAATGAAATACTATTTTATAAGAATAATAAAATGACTCACTACAACAAAAAATATATAGCAGATGGACTACCTATAGACCATTTAAGATCTACAGATAATCCAAATGCTCCAACCCATCACCAGAGAGCAGCGTGCCGAGTAAACTAGCGGCATACTACGCTGAATTGCAAAGAAAATAAAATAGAAAATTATAATTTAATTATTATTATAATTCTATTCAAATTGAAAGGAGGATCAACTATAACTATGAAATTATCATTTAAAAAAATATATTGATGATTGTTTTGGAACTCGGGGTTGGTCCCATAGTTTGAAACGTGCAGTGACAACTTTTAGCTTTTCACAACCCTAACCCACAAACCTGTTTACCAATATAAACTTATAATCAAACTACCTTCTTTTTCGACGCAATTTAAACAATCCCTCTAAACTTAAATTTAAACTTTCACTGTGTTACCATAAAAGATTGAGACATGTCTTTGACAAGTGTCAAACAGATGTCTTGAATCGTTTATTTATATAAATACTTTAATTTTCCGGGATATAAAGTAGCCTATGTGTTAATCCAGGGTATAAGCTATCTTCGTGCCAAATTTCAATCAAATCCGTTCAGCCGTTTGAGCGTGAAGGAAGAACAAACAAACAAACACACACACGCATACAAACTTTCGCCTTTATAATATTAGTGTGATAACCAGAAAGAAATGTTGAAATTTATGCAACCACAAAACATTGTCTATTATTTTCTTACTGATTTTGACATGACATATGATGTGTAGTATTTTTATCTAGTATGTATATTTAAAGTTTAAGACATACTTAAGCAAAACTATAGTTTAAACTATGTCTTAAATATTGTTTATGGTAACTCTGTTGACATCCAAAGTAGTTTGATTATAAGATACATGCAAACTTAATTCTTATAAATTTTCACAAAATCGCCTGCCATTAGTCATTCCAAATATGCTTTGTTAAAATTTGATCAATATTGTCATAATGATCAAATGAACTTCATGTGCCGATCAAATAATTGATCGACACTATTTCATCTCCAACACAAAAACGTATTTACTATCATTTTGTGTTAATAATATTCGAATATTATTTATTTATTTTCGCTTGTTTTATCAAAATCGGCTCTTCGCTCTTCCGTTTGACTGTCTTCGCTTTTGACAAAACTATCGTTTTGCTCACAGACGCGTTTAAAAGTTTCGAATTCGGTTTTTCATCGACTTCGATGTTTTGAGAACCTGTCGCATCACTAGCAGTGTTGCCAGGTTTCAAAACCACGTTTTCTACTATAACCAAGTTTTTGTCTATTGTTTTCTTTTTCGGAGCTGCCTTTTTCTTTTTCTTCTCGTTTTCTAACTTTTTATATTCAGCCGTGCCATCTTTTCTCAGAATTAGCATCACTTTAGACACGTCCTGTCCTTTATCTCCCTTTATGTTGGCATTATTAATGTCTCTGTTTGCGACGAGCATAGACAATTCTGCGTTGTTGAATTCTTGCAACAGAGTAATGACACTGGAGCCGCCGCTAGAGTGGTTCTCTATGGTCGGATCGGCGCCATTTTCTAAAAGAATCTCTATGGTTTTGCGGAAATGGTCGACCAGTTTAGATCTGTGGCCGCGTTCTGTGAAATATAATTATTTTTATAGGGAGTAATACTAAAGTTGATTTTATTATGATATAAAAAAGGTTCGCCAAATTATCGTACAAAGCTTTGGTTTGCATCAAACATTATTGATATTGGCCAGTAAATGGCACCGTAGCAAACTTTCCCCTATTTTATGAGAAATACCCTCCCACAATCAAAAATTCCCGCTGAGTCAAATTTTATTATAACCAAGTTTCGTCAAGATTGGTTGAAAACTAGGACCTATACGCGAGTAAGCATTTTTTACAGACAAACATCCATACATACAAACTGACAGATGAGACAACATATTTCCAGACTCAAAGCAAAGACACTTCGCTCACTCAGTCAATAGTAAAAATTAAACTAAATATGAAAAAAACTCACTTTTGTAGCGATGATGGTTGAGTCGTTAGTGAGGTCGATTACCGTGCAAAAGGTAAGAGGTTTGATCCCGCGAAACATGCGAATAGAACCTAAGCTTCCGGTGAAGGAAAACATCGCGAGGAAAACATAGCATGGTGGTAGGACGTTTCCTTGCTCGCCTGGCTAGCTACCACCCTCAACTTGTAAAATCTGTCGCTAAGCACCTATCGGTACATTCCGTTAGCCTTCCTTGAGAGCCAGTGTTTTCCAGACTAGGCATGCTCCATGTAGGGTACAGTATCGTACACTTTGACGACCTAATATTATAATTATTTTTTGTAATTTAATTACTAATTTTGTCATTTGTTTTTGTTTTTTTGATAGAAGTGTAAATTGGCTTTACAAATTAGCAGCCTTATTAATAAACGCGTCTTAACTTTAATCGTCATTTGTCTTTTTTTGGCTAGTGACGTTCTCTATTGGTTAGAACAAGACAAAAGATGCTTTAAGACGCGTTTATTAATAAGGCTGAAAACGATTATGATTATGACTTCTGTGCTCGTGCGAACTTGTGGACAAATGCCTAGACGAAAAATAAAAAGAACTCACCAACAGATGAGTTGCAAGCCGCAGCGACGGCTAGATATAAGGCAGTGTTCCCACTGGTGGGCATCTTCTTGTTGATGACGCTCGGTGCGAGCTCGAGCAGCGAGCGAACATTCTCGTACAGGCCGAGCATGCTCGCGAGCATTAGCGGCGTGTAACCTAGGAAGCGATCAATTGAATTATTTATCGGCTAAATATTTTCCCGAACTTTAAAGCAAAACGAGATTATTATTAGGTCCTTATATATGAAATTGGCGTTTTGTCTTACTGACCACTTTGATCTCAAATATCTCTTCTTTGGTTAGGGATTCCAATTTCAAATTTATACAGCTATTTATTCATACATTTGTATTTCGAAAACCGTAATTCATTTGTTTTGTCCTTGTTTGGTTTTTTCTTTGCGTCACGCAGTTTACAAAATGGAAAACTTGAAATATCCGAAAGATCCGATTTAAAATCCCTTCATTATTGTGCCGGTTGAGTAATGTAACGCAGCAGTTGACGCGCATTTGTCGGTTTGCGGCACTCAATTCATGAGGTAGCCACCTTTCAAGCTTTTTCACCTTTCTAATTTGCTTCAAGTGGATTAAAACAGTTTTATCACTAACACCGCAGCCTGCAGCTAACTCGGACGTGGTTTGCGATGGATCTGCTTCCATAATAGCTTTCAATTCTTCATTAGCAACTTTAGTCTCCGGCCGTCCACGGGGCTTGTTCTGCAGGTCGAAATTTCCAGAACGAAAACGTTGGAACCAAAAACGCACTGTGTTTTCTTTTGCGACACCGCCGCCATACACATCATTAATCCTTCGAGCCGTTTCTGCAGCACTGGTACCACGGTGGAACTCGTACTCGTAAATAATAATATTTCAAGTTTTCCATTTTGTAAACTGCGTGACGCAAAGAAAAAACCAAACTAGGACAAAACAAATGAATCACGGTTTCCGAAATACAAATGTATGAATAAATAGCTGTATACATTTGAAATTGGAATCCCTAACCAAAGAAGAGATATTTGAGATCAAAGTGGCCAGTACGACAAAACGCCAATTTCATATGTAAAAGTAAAAGTAAAGTAAAAAAGCCATTTATTCAGTTACACATTAAAAATAAATTGCATGCTAAATAGTTGTTTAACCAAAATTTTTTTTTTTTTTTTTATGATTATGATATACATTTTACTTATTGTTTTTAACTTGTCCAAATTTATAATATAAATGTCAATATAAATCTTAAATGTCAACTAACTCCTATTTTTTTTTGTATCTATTTTTCAGTCAAATCTTCAGGTTTGTGTGTAAATGTCGCCTCTTTGGCGTAGGCCTCCCCCAGCCGTTTCCATAACTCCCTATCTCTCGCAATCCTCATCCATCCCTGTCCGTGTCTTTGTGTGAACACATCTGCCCAGCGTCTATATTGTATACAATTTCATATGTAAGGACCTAATATTATTTAACTGAGATTATCTTAGCAGGTAACTGAGATTATCTTAGCAGATAACTGAGATTATCTTACCTTGACTTGACTAACAAACACAATTTCTATACTTTATTATCAATCATATAAGGATCATCATGTAAGGATATCGGTTACGAGTGTACAAATCAAATGAAAACTAATAATATTTTATACTTATACTAAAATCACGAGACCAAATCAGCTGATTTATTTATTTAAATACTCAGACCCCAATTCTGCCAGTCACACTGACTAAACTAAAAGTTCCTAAAATTATACCCATCCTTTTCTCACTTGTGGAAAAAAAGAGAGTAGACAATTTTAGAACTGTCATATTAGGTCAGTTTAGTAAGTTTAGCCTGACAGAATACAGGTTTCTATATGATAATATAATAATTATCTGTTAATAAAATCTCAGTCATTCTATAGAACAACTAAGATTATACTCGTATTAACATTATATTATTATTATTATTAGATGACTGATATAATCTTTTTTTATTGATTATTTTACTAGACGAGTAAAATCCTAACTAATATTATAAATGCGAAAGTAACTCTGTCTGTCTGTCTGTTTCGCTTTCACGCCAAAACCACTAAACCGATCTGGATGAAATTTGGTGCACAGGTAGATTGGACACCGGGAAAGGACATAGGATACTTTTTAACCGACTTCAAAAAAGTACTTCCCCCATTATCTCGACAATCCAATGGGGAACTACGCGGCTGAAACCGCGGGGCACAGCTAGTTGGAAATATAAAAAGCCTCGACATTTCTGGTGGCAGCCATTACGGATCTTAATTTATCGTGGTGTCAAAAATATGTTAATTTGATACCCATAAGACAACTCCTAATTTAAAAACCAGCGACATTACATAAAAGTGGTCAAAAGAAAAGTTGTTACACATATACCAGCTTTTAAAATACCGAGAGAGTTGTGAAAAGAATTTTAATCCTCTATTAGATAAGCTCCCGAATAATGGACATTTCAAATAAAGAAATCAATATATAAATCAGTTCATTCGTTCGGAAGCTACGATGTCACAGACAAACACACACACAAATACGTTAAGCTTACTTAAAAAGCTTCCGCATTTCATTCCCCAGGTTTCCAAGATATCGGCATGCGCCGAGTTAGGAACCCGCCAGCAACCCTCGGTCTTAACGGTTTTCAGCCTTTCAACCTACGTATACCTAACAAAAGTGCCAACTACTTCTGTATGTTAATTTTAAGAACTATATGTAATATTTGGTAATTAAACGTTTAGTTTTCTTTAGAAAACTGAGATTATCTTAATAAATAACTGGCATTATCTTAGCAGATAACTGAGATTATCTAAACAGGTAACTAAGATCATCTTAGCAGATAACTGAGATTATCTTAACAGATAACTAAGATTATCTTAATAGATAACTGAGATTATCTTAGCAGGTGACTGAGATTATCTAAACAGGTAACTGAGATAATCTTAGCAGGTAACTGAGATTATCTTAGCAGGTAAATGAGATTATCTTTATAGATAACTGAGATTATCTTACCAGGTTTATCGAACATATTGCACATATAGTTCATGAGGTGCTGTCCCAGCTCTTCGTCGGTATACTCCTCCATTTCAGGCTTCCACAAACATTCATCTTCGTACAAGATATCTCTGTAATCAAACATTTTATGTAAAAATAGCTAACCCGAATTTTGTACCGCCTAACAGTCGTTGAATTAGATTGCAAGATGGCAAGAGTTTGAGAAAACCAATTTCTTTATAAAAAATATTTTGTGTATTTATTGTTTATCGATGTCTTAGTTCTATTAAAATAGGTTAAACCGACCTTCAGTTATACGAGATGTTAATAACCCGGTTGTCTTACATAAGAAATCAAAAAAATATAGTTTGATTCTGCTTAAGGTTCGTCCGCAACAAATCTAAATAATTATTTACAATTTTGGAAAAATTTAAGAATTCACTAGGTTTAGTGAATAGACTACATTGTACGCGTTTCAGCTGACTCTGAAAGTTCAGCTGACTGAATAAGTTAACGACGCAAGAACTGTAACAATGGTTTCATTACATTTATTTCATTTTGGGTTACTGTTTATAAAAATTAAGTTTGTCCCAAATAAATGTATCGAAATAATTGATCTTCAACCTAGCGATATAATGCAAAACCACAGAATCGAGCGCACGATATTTGCTTCGGAACCACGAGATCCGTTGATACAAATCTCCTTGACCATTTGTAGAGGCCACGCTCTAACTGAAAATATGCCCATGAACTACCCCTGTTTACATTCTGGGTGGGCTCCCCTACAAATCACAATGTTATTTGATAGAAATAGCTTTCCCAATGTATCACATTCTAAACACTCTCCGTCTGGGATGTCCGAATAGTTCGACAGTCTGGGCGAGACGGCTCAAGCCGAGCTGTATGAGGCGGCCTAGTGTATGTCTCTTTATAACTAAACTTTGCTCGGATTCAGCGTGCAGCACGACATACGGCTAGCTCTAACGATGTCTGTTTGTAACACTCGTGGACTTACCGTGCTCGGTCCCGTGCGGTGTGCAGCACGGCGTGCAGCACGTCCGTGCTCCGCTCGGCCGCGTGGTGCACCGCGGTGCGATGCGCCGCGTCCACCCGCAGCGGCGTCGCGCCGTGACGCACCAGCCGCGACACTAACGGAGCGCTGTCCGTTTGTACGGCTAGCTCTAACGGCGTCTGTTTGATAAACTCTAATTAAACATTTTCAAACTTCCGACACTAACTAAAAAAAAACTATTTTGCCATTTTGTGGCGTCGGCCATCTTTGACCGATTTTTATCAAAGATAGTTAAGAACAATCGCAACTAGTTGATTTTGAACTAGTTAACTAGTTCAAAATGAACTAGTTAAACAAACATACATACATACGAACAAACTAGATAAACAGGTACTATATTATTATTATTATTGTACTATAGCTATATGTCTAGGTTTATTTTTCAGGAAATCCCCCTTATCAAGGCATTGTGCATTATGTTTTATGACAAATGCTTATTGAATTTCTTATCTAGAGTATGAACATATACTGGGAAAAAACTGACGTTGAGGTGTTTAGATTCATTTTGTTTTGAACCCGCTTATACCGAAGTTAAAAAAACCCAACATCGCAGTTTTGTCGTGGCGGCCAATTTTTTTTATCCTACAGAGCTAGACGTCAGACCACAAGTTCGCACGACCACGGAAGTCAGCGAAACTGTAGCCTTAGATGGAGCATGCCTAGTCTGGAATACACTGGCTCTCATGGAAAGCTGCCGGAACACACCGTTAGGTGCTTGGCGACAGATTTTACAACTTCAGGGTGGAAGCTAGACAGGCGAGCGATAGGAAACGCCTTACCACCATGCTATGGTTTCCTCACGATGGCCATCTTGGATTTGAAATTTATCATAATGTATGGAATTCTACTAGCAAATCAAAATGGATGCACCGTTTAGGACTCCAATGCCACAGACAGACAAACAGAGAAATGTTAAACTTATAACAACCCGTCGTTTTTGCGTCGGGGGTTAGAAAGATGAGATGAGATGAGATAAGGTGGTATTTACCAGTCCATTGGCAGGTATGTCGAGGCTGCTCCCCCTCATCTTCAGCACGAGGCACTGCCTGCTCACCAGCTCCAGGTCATTGTTGATCACCGCCATGTGGATTGGTCTGAAACAAAGATAAATATTTATTGGCCTCTAAATTATGTTCGTTACAGGCAAGTCTTGTAATATTTAAATATTAATTACTTAAAAACTTATTTAAATATATAGTTCTTCTATAGTTCTTATAACATACATTTATTATATTATATATTTACATTGTGATTTATTTCTCTAGTTATTAGTAACATTTTGTAATGATTGTTCATCACACAATAACGATGATTCCACAAGCTGCATTGACATAATATATTCACTGAGTTTATAAAAAGGATTTCTTTCAAAAAAATATTTTTATTATTGTTTGAATATTTTAAACTCAGAATATTAAAAAAAAATTAAAGCGTTCATACATTTTGTCGATGAGCAATAAAGTTTTTCTATCTAACGGCTGTTCTTTTTCTTGAATCCAATGATGGACCATTGTGAAAGTTGTTCCTTAGGATGAGTACAAACAGGTATATAATTTCTTGTTTGTCCCCCTGTAAATATCGCACGGGAACAAACAGGAAAAAAAGTTCCACGAAATAAAGTTCCACCTCACAGCTAAAAAGGGGACAGAAAGGAATTTTTATTCCTGTTTGTCACCTTGCGGGGACAGATTGGAGTGACAAACAGGAATTAATCGAGTATAGTGAACCCCTTTCGGCTAAGTACACCCCTAACCGATAACACTTACAAATTTCCATCTTCATCGAGGACAGTAAGACAATGTGCGCGGTCGATCTTGAGCTGATGATGCAGCAGTTCTTTCTTCTGGCTATCGTTCAAGTACTGAAGATTGTCTGCCGTCGCTATGTGGAAGATGTCTTCTGGTTTATAAGGCACTACTATATTTGTACCTGCAATTGTAAAAAAAATATGCCATTTAACTTTTGATTAGAAAAGACTTGTTTTATTTTGTCCACCTTTTCATCTCTAATTCTTCTTTAAATCAATATCAAAAAGAGACAAATGGACTAAAGATGTCACACTTTGGTATTCTAGAGACTGGAAAAGAGCTAGAGGAAGACCATTTAAAAGGTGGGAAGGTGATCTTCCAAAAGGACGGCGCAGATTAACCCAAGATAGAATGTTATATTTATTTTTAGATTCTATTAATTTATTATAACTTTTTTTTTATTAACTACCTTTACCTTTTTTATGTAGCCTCCATTGCTGTTAGGCGCTGTTCATTTGTTTTTCATTTGCTGATGTTATTATGTCTGCTTGTATTTTATAATATAATTATTTTTATTTTTTATCTATATTATTTATTACAGTACTTCACATATGCTTCAGTCAGAGCAATTTACGAACTTTTATAATAATTTTGTGAATTTAATTATGTAATTATTAATTTAGTTACTGTTTATGTATGCCACTTTTCTACAGACTTTCTAAAAGAACATATACTCAAATCAACTGTATTTTTTAAACTAATAACATTTATAGACAAATTATGTTTACATGCTCTTACATGTTTACTCTTATTTATTTTTTTGTTAGTTACTTAATATACTGGAGATGGCTGAATCAATTTCAAAAAATCCTTTTTTTGTTTGAAACGTACTTCTGGAGTAGTGTCATTTAAATTTTTTCAAAATCAATGTGTAAGTATGATTTTTAACAGAATATAAGTTAAAATGAGCTGCCGCCTGATGTAATGGAAGTTGGTAACATTCTTTTAAAAAGTAATTGTATTATGTTTTAGAATATTTTTCGTTCCTGGTCAATTAATTAAATGTCAGAAGTCAGCACAGCTTTTATATCTGTGCTTTTAATACTCAATGTATATATTGCTTAGTTAGATGTTACATGCAGATGTTAACATAATGCAATGAGTACTTATATATCTAATATTTACCCTACTCGGGTATGGCGATATGTTGAGTGGAGCGCACTGATTTATTAAATTTCATTTTAAAATTTTATCATTTATACTAATAGTAGATGCACTTGCGACTTTTATCCGCGATAGATATTTAATCATCACATGGTAACTCTACAATTTTCATGGATACAAAGTAGCCTATGTGTTAATCCAGGGTATACGCTACCTTCGTGACAAATTTCATCGAAATCCATTAAACCGTTTGGATGTGAAGGTGGAACAAACACACACATACAAACTTTCGCCTTTCTAATATTATAAAATATATAAATATGTATATAGTGTGATTATAAAGAGGAAAGATTGGTATTTTTGTATGTTACGTACTAACTCAAAAACTATTGCACTGATTCTATAAATCCTTTCCAGTTAGAAAGCTACTTTTTAATGGATTAACATAGGCTATAAAAAATTAGAGATCTACAGGTAACTGCAGAGTGCAGCTACTCGTAGTTTCTCATAAATAGTTACTTACCTGGTACTAAATATCTGTTCTGTGTAATTCTATTTTCCATATCCACATGAGTGTGTTGGTCAATATTATTTAATATAGACATTGGATTGGTCAGCAATTCTGGAGTAGTCGGAGTCTCTGATAACACGGAAAAGCCGCCTTCACTACAATTTGAATTATCATCACGCAGCGAGCCCGATAGATCTCTTAAACTTTCATTTGAATTGCGTTTCTCAGTTACCAGTTTGGGTCTTTCAGAAGTCACTGAATCGGGACTTTCATAATCTTTCATTTTTGAGTTAACCGAGTCTTCAATTTGATTACTATTGACATTCTCTTCATTGGGACCAATTAGGTTATCTACGGAAGAACTTACTTCAGCTGACGATTTTTCATTCTTCATTTTGACTGATGTATTTGTGTTTGACTTATTTGATGGTATATTTACAATAATTCTCCTGCCATTTGTACTTTTTTGAATCTCTGCTGTGAACATATCTTGAACTATGTAAGGGCTAACTGGTTTCCTCACCCGTCGCTTCGGCTTGACCTCCTCGATTCTCATTTCGTCCGTTTGACATGAAGTATTTGCAAAAATTTTCATTGGCTGCGAATTGATATCTTTTTTCACAAAATTTAATTTTGGTGGGGTTTTATCTGTTATCTTTACTGTCAAAAGTGCTAATATACTGCGTATCCTAAGGTCCTGGTCTAAGATAGAGCAAATAGCAGTGAATAAAGTGTTGAATTGGTCCTGACCTATCACTTCGGTTACTTTGTCTGATGTTTTCTCAGTAACTGTGCCGTCTTGGCTGTAATACTTGGCTATAGTACGACTGCTTTTAGTAACTATGTTATATCGATTTACTAACAACAACCTCTGGTATTCCCCTTTCAGGAAATACATATCAGTCGTATCGTGCAATACATCTTCTCGCCAGACGTTTCTAACAGCGTCAGGTGTGCTAGACCCCTGTTTCTGGGCATTACTCTTTAATAAACCTATATTGCCTTTATTTATTACTATAAATGGCTTATTACGAATGTAAGTGACTTTGTTATCCATTTTTTACTCCTTCGCAAAACTTAGTAACTAACAAGGTTACTGAATGCGATGAGTTAGATAATTTATCACAAAACTGAACACAAATCTACGTAGCACTCAGTCATAAACTTCGATAATTCACTGACATAGTACGTACTCCTAGGAAAATACACTGCTATCACGAACATCGCAATACTAACTACGTATAACTTATATCGAAGTAATTTACTGGTGGGATTTCCCCTAGCGTGGATAAGGCTTGCGTTTAGTGTTTGACAGCTGTCATTTTGTGTTGCCACTGTGCTGGACACATTTTACCTATTCTCCATAATTATGTTGTTGTCCGGAGATCCCCTCGTATTTTTGGTTATGTACAAACAAGTCGTTCAAATGAGCATTCATAAATAACTACAATTTGTAATCTCGTGCATTCGAGTCCAAATATTAGTATATATATATATTATTTTAATAATTATTTTATATATAAGCTTATTTACTTAGTTATATCTTTATTTATTGTTACTTGTTTAATTACCGGTGAGTATGTCGTACCGTTACAGTACGCAAATATAAATAAATATATTTCCTTCTCAGTATTGATAATATTGTTTACCAACTTTTTATAAAAGGTCATTCAGGTTAAGGTCAGGTGTGCATTTTCTTTCCTTCGTACTTTGTTTGCGAAATTTTAAATGTAGAACAATAAAAATGTGCAACGAAAAGCAATATTTCGTTGTAAACAACAATTCTGGTAAACCGGGATGGTCAGATATTAAAATATTTATTTATGGGTATATGCCATTAAATGTACTGCAGGATATTAAGGTATTTGCTGCATAAAAGCTGACAAAACAAACCATTAACTATGCTTAAAGAGGTAAGTACTTTTCGCAATATTTGTAATATTGACCTTATACTTATTATATATATATATATACTAATATATGGATTTGAATGAACTAGATTACACATTGCACGACCCGGTCACAATATCTGTGCACCTGAGCTTGTGACGTCATATCGGCGGTCTGGGTACGATGTGCTAACCGTACTGTCGCACCGGGGAGTGCGCGGAGAGGTGATAGGGGAAGCGGGAGAGGCGCCGCATTCCAGCGAGGTGCACAGATATTCTGACCGGGTTATAGTTATTTATGGATGCTCATTTGAACGACTTGTATGGCGTGGCAGTAGCGACTATTTTGGCTATGGTACAAAGCTATCGAAATAGGTGTTAAATATTAGCTAATCTATAAATAGACTTATTTTAATAATATTTAGATTATCCCTTTAAGAATATACTTATATTTTTGGGATTTTATATATTTTACGAATAAAAAGTAGCGTGAATTGAGATTTTCAATATTTGAAGGGATTAAATGATTGTTTTTCTTGTTTTGTTGCTTAATAAGTTGTTAAAACCCTTGTAGGAACGTTTTTACAGTCTCTTGTTCCTTTCGGAATTTTGGTGAGTCAAATCATAGCTTACAGATATCCAGATGTCTGCTTCGTACGTTCACTCTTACTGCAAATATATATTTCAAATCATGTGATGGGGAATAAGTTTAATTGCATTGAATTCTAAGTGTTCAATTCGAGAGTTTTGTGATTATTGTCTTAGGCCCAGACTTAGGAGACGCTTGGCAATCCCGACATACCAAGGACGTGCTTGGCCTTCGATTGCATTGTTCTGAAGGGATAGCTTGGAAAGTATTTATTTCAGTGGTGGTGATTTAATGTGCCTGATGGGTTTTTGTAGTTGGGACAAACTTTATACTAGAAAGAGCACGCCTAGTGATTTGCTGACTATCCTTTTGGCTTTGTGTTTCAACTATGATTGTGGACTATTTTATCTTAGGCTGGGGGGTAGACTTATTGTAACTTTCGCCCGCGTATTTAAGTAATATTATCCGCAACTTTATTTACGACTGTTTGAAGAAACTTGTGAGTGAATGCAAACGTCCTGTCCTATGTTAAACCAGTTTTGCATAATAGTCCAATGGTTACAACGGTATAATAAGGGTGACTTTGCAACGTGCATTGGATTATTCTATCCCTGTTATGGTAGTGTAGGCTCGTGGCAGCTTTGGGTCCTAGCCACTGAGGTAGTTGTCCTTTTGCATTGAGGCAGCTATGAGGACTCAGCTTTTGTATTGGTTATTATGGTGATAACGGTGACTACTGAATCTTCATGAAATATAATTATAATAGAAAAACTAATCTTCAACGTAAGATTATATATGTATGGGCTGCTTGTCCTGGTCTGAACTTACTCGTGATATCATCCTAATTTTTAATTTTGTTATACGTCCTAGTAGGAGATTGGCTGTATGATTGTGTCATGACGCTTGGGGATAGCCCTTTAGTTTGTCTGGTAGCCCGTGGATGGTGGACCCAGTGAACGCTCAGCTGATTAACTGAAACTACAGTAAAACTCTGTATTTGATTCCATCTTAAGCTTTTTCTATGTTATGATGAGGAATTTGGTTGTATGATTGACTCATGATGCTCAGGGACAGCCCTATAGTTTGTCTGGTAGGCGATGGTTGGTGGACCCAGCGAACGCGACCTAATTGATTTAAGATTACATTTAAGTTCTTTATCTATTGTCCGTGATCGTTATGCATTCAACTCCAGGAAGGTTGGTCTTCCCTTTGATCCTTAGCTAGCTATGGAATAGCTCCTTTGGATTAGTACTAGAATGGAGAAGTACTTACCTTGTATGGTATTAAATGAGTTTGATTGTGTGATTAAGATAGGATTCTACTTACGACTGCAGTAATTTTGGACCTGGCTTAGTAGCCCTGCATTACCTAAATAATTCTATTATACTGACTATGTATAAATACTTGGCTTTGACGGACGTGCATTCGGTCTTTTAACCTTTAATCTAAATTATTAATGAACTTTTAGAGTGTGCTGTTGAGGGTGGGCCCAAAATAAGTTTCGCCCGCCTTCGACAGTACGCACACAACTTCTAGATAGTTTTCTGTATTAGAGTAGTAGGGAGCTCTTTGTTCAGTGTATGGATGGAGATCTTCCGCATAGGCAAGATATTGAGATGTGTTGTTGAGAGCGGGCCCAAGGGTCCGACCGCTCTCATCACACATCTCGCTAGGTAGGTGTTCCGATAGAATGGCTTCCCTCTGCCGAAAGAGGGAGGCCGTCCGCTTTTGCCACTATGGTCGTTCTAATTCTTATGAAACTGTTCTGAACCTGATGTAAAGTCTTAATTTTGATACTCGATTAAATGTCCTTGAATTGGATGTCTCGAGACAGTTAGGTTCCCCATGTCTCAGGTAACTTCATCCCCTCATTCACAGACTAGCAAGACTGTGGTGAGTTTTGTTTAGTAATTAATTATGTGGCTTCAATACTTAGCTTCACTGATCCATTAAACGACTACATAGTACTGGTAGATCTTTAGTCAGGGACGAGAGCCATCGGCACCTCGGTGGAGGGGAGGTTGCTCATAGCCGCTATTAGAATCTGTCGTTGTATGAATATTAATCTTAATATCATTTTAGTCATTGAAACTATTACATTATGATGAAATTGAAGTAAATCATATATTAGAATAAATCAAAGTTAATTAATGGTTCAATTAAGAGTTGGGCTTTGCATCGGTAGAGGAATCTCTAATTACTAATTAGTAATTAGAGATTCCTCTACTCTAATAGTTAGAATGTGTAGGATGCTTTTATAGGAAAATCGGACTATTGCGATGTAATAACTAGTTTCAAAATGTTAGAATTCCAACTAATCCATGACGTAACTGGGGTTCCTACAACTCACGATATTTGTAGGGTTCTTCACTAGACGATCACTGGCCAAAATAAACCTTAGCTTTGAAATAAAATGGTGTTAAGAAAAGGTAGCTGAAATAAATAATAATAATGCTAGGCAGGTAAACAAATAGTTGTTATTCACATCTAGACATAATATTTATAGGCTAGAGCAATATTTATAATATAGGCATAATATTTATTAAATAGGTAAATATTGCGACAGGTCAATATTAGTATTTAGCTGTTATTTACATTATTTATATATGTATGGGTTGGGAGGTTACAATACAATAAATCTTGATATAATGAACTAGAAAAGTCACATAGTCGCGAATATCAAATCAAATGTACAATTAGAAGACTAAAGATCATGTCGCAAACATTGGGTTTTAAGGCCTAACGGCGCAACCCATTATTCCCTTTTTTCATTAACAGTTATATCAAAGATGTTAGTATCTTGCCATGCAACATCAATGAGTTATAACATTATTTATTTTTCCATTATTAAGGACATTTAAGGCATAACTGGTATCACATTAAGTGTTGCTAGACGGTAATCCACAGCACCACATTAAAATTATAATATATAATAATATTTACCGCTTCTGTTATTTAATTTTCTGGATGTTGATAAAAAAAGATACTTAGTGGGTATATAGCCGAATTAAATTTACCGTTATTTTATCTCTGCTGTATGACATGCCCACAATAACTACCTTATTGTGGGCATTTCCTACAGTAAAGCTGAAAAAAACGTAATAAAGACAATGATACATCATTTCCTTCATAATTTGAAGACATATTTTTATAATATTTAATTCAAGATATGGATTAGTACGCAGTGCACATTCCTACAGCCTTAATATTAAACACATCGTAACTTTAATCGTATTTTGTATTGTTTTTAACTAACCGTATTTTAACTTTAATCGTATTTTGTCTTGTTGGATAAAGCAGGACATAAGACTATAAAAATTATCACGCGTTAATTAATAAGGCAGCTAATATACAAGAGTTCTTCTAACTAATTCTGGGAGAAAAGTAATTAGAGCTACACTCCATTTCGGGGATTCCCCGACTAACTTTAGTAACTCGCGGCAATTTATCAGGTACTTTTTTATCGTTATGCATGCAAATTCAAATACACGCATGCAATCTGCAAGTCATTTGACTTTGTTCAGCTTGCTGGTAACCCTACAGCCAAGAAAAAAACAAACTTCTAACAGGTGTTGCTTTATTATTAGGCCTGTCATTTTCTACATTAAAATCGCTTTTGATTCGACTAGAAAGTATCCGATTATTTGCAGTTTTCTATATATTATAATTATTATTATAAGGGTAGATGAATACACTAGTGATAAACTTTCAGTAACACATGGTGGCACCCGCCACAGGGCAGCATATTGGGTCCAACGCTTTTCTTAATTTATCTAAATGACCTCTGTTCTTTGCACCTGGACAAGGGTATATTGATTTCGTATGCGGATGACACAGCTTTGACATTTGCAGCCAAAACTTGGACGGAAGTTTTTGCCGCAGCTCAGATTGGATTCAATACAGTAACAAAATGGCTACACAATGTTTTGTCCCTCAATACAGATTAAACTAAATTTATAATTTTATAACCTTTTCTTTACGAAATACCATTGGCAGCGTTGGAAATGAATTTAAAAATGCATAGTCAATGTAAAAATCTAAATATAACAGAAAATATCAAATACTTGAGTGTGTATATAGATAGTAACTGCAACTTTAAAGTTCACATTCTTACATCATTTGTGTGCTCGCATCCGTTAACATTTATTTCTTTTTAAAAAATTGCGACCAGTAGCAAGTCCAACACTGGTTAAACAGATTTACCTGGCACTATGTCAGTCAGTCCTTTCATACTGCATTTCATCTTGGGGAGGGCTCCTAAAACTGTTCTGCTACCACTAGAAATAGTTCAACGCGCGGTACTTAAAGTTGGCACTGGCCGACCGATTCTTTTTGAAACCACTACACTATATAACGAGTGTGACGTACTTACAGTGCGACAATTGTTTATCATGAGTATTATTCTGAGACAGCATTCACTTTTAAATCATAGTACTCAGGTGCTATCTAACAGACGTACCGATAGAATTTTCAATCCAACCACAAGAAATCATACCAAATATATAAATAGATTTTTAAATTTTCTAGGTCCTTATTTATACAATAAAATTAGTAAGAGCATAAATATTTCTGAACTCTCAAAATACGAACTAAAAATAAAAATTGGAAATTGGCTTAAACTACTATATTACAACTCAACGGAAGACCTAATTAAAGTACTTGAATAATGATTTAAATGTTATAATTGTTTTTTGTTACCTATTCTTTGATAGCATATAGGAATATATAAAATACTTTATTTATAATAAATCATTTTTTTTTTTTTAATAAGTACTTTATTTGATAATGACTAATATGAACCAAAATACAAACACTATTCTTATATAGTATTTAGAAGTACAAAAAAATAACATGTAAATTTTTAGCGTAAGTATTAAAATGAAATTAAAATTGATTGCAATCGGTGTAAGAATAACAATATTAGGTATTAATAGTTACTAAGTATGTATAAAGAGCACTTAGTTTATTGCAAACAGTACGGTTTATTTAACTCAAGTACCTACGTTATTGTTGACTTCTATAAAACTGTAAGTCGAGCGTTGGTTTGGTTGTAAACAACAAGCGGCTAGAACTCGTCAGGTATTGGTCACTCACACCAGTGCGCCAGCGTGCCGCCGGCAGTCGGCAGCGCGGACCGCGCGCGACTCGCACCCGATGTTCGCTAGTAATACGGGTGGAAGTGGCGTGCGGCCGCGCCCGGTGACACAGCGCGCCTGCATGAGTGACTTGAGCATTCTTGTATAATTGGGTGAATTATAAAATGCTTAATTTGTGTCATTCAATTTTAGATAGATTATTCAAATTTGTTTCTATATATTAAATATAATTTAAATTCCAAATTAATATCTACCTACCCTTCTGTTTTAAAATGATTATTGTAATTTAATAGTTATTAAGTACCTAATTAATATTTATAATTTAATTTGCTGATTGTTTGTAAACTGGTACAATTAATTTTATTAAAATTTAGAACACATATTTAATGTATGATATCTATGACCATTTTATAATATAATTCTCAATAGATGTTATTATTTAATAGGCAAAAATGTTATACTTAAAGAACTGATGGGAGAGCACTGTACGCCGTAACACAGGCGAATAGCCTAGTTCGGCAACAGACGCCCTATCTGTACATATTGATAATAAATTAGCCTAATCTATTATGTTAACAAATATGTTTAAATCTATGGAATAAACTCATTATTATTATTATATTACGCCGGAAGTACAACTTTCTTACAACGCAAAACATTGTTTCACTGTCCCTTAAGAAGCCTAAATAACATAACATAAAAACAGCTTTAAATTCTGTTTTGGAATTTTTATTTTTTTGCTAGATTTTACTGGCCTACTCGGAGGTAGATAGGTATATAATTAAAATACAACCGGAATTTCCCGGAATCATCCGTGCCAAGACATATCTCTATGCTCTCAAGGGGCGTTTTTACCATTTTAGCAACGTCTGGAAGTCGTCGATAATACCTAGTATTAGGTACCTAAGTACTAACAGATTTGAAATTCTTTTTTGTCTGAAATAATAGGTAGCAAGTTTTATCGGTCAGTCTACTTGTATGGTTTATAACTAAAAAACTGAAAGATTCTTAGTGGGCTTTTCGCTCTTTTTAGGTACCTAGTTATTGTGATGATCACAATAATTTCAGGGTATATCTATTCAATAAAACACCCAAATATCAGTAAGTAGCACACATTACAGCGGAGACGTCCGCCTTCGTCCAGTGGCCGCACCCAAGCGTAGGTATCATATTATATCCGACGTCCACCGCTGTATTGCGAGTTCTTTATTTACATTTGCACAGAATACCACACTTATTAAGTATGTGTGGTATCCTTCTCGTTTAAGGGATTTCTATAGAATGTACCTACTTACATACTTACACTAGCTGCGATCCGCGGTGTTTCCTGCGTAGACCGCATGATCGGCGCCAGCCAGATTGCGTGTTAATCCAGCATATCACAGCAAAAGCTATCAGCATACCAAATTTATTTAAAATCCGTTCAGCCCTTAAATCGTTAAGGAGTAACTACCACACAATACAATACAATATATCTTTATTGCACATCAAAAACAAAATAAACAATAAGATACAGGCAAGAACAAAACATCGGTAATACATTGGGCGGCCTTATCGCCTAAAGCAATTTCTTCCAGGCAACCTTGGGATGGATCGGACTAAGTGAGAACAGTCACGTCGGTGATGCATCAATAGAAAAAATAGAAAAAAAATACAAGTACAAATATAGTACCGCAAAAAAAAACAACAAGATAAAAAAAATTTAAAATATACATAAATAAAAGCCATACAGCGCGGTAATGCCGCCAGAGTTATGGGCACCTTTGCTCCGGGACTGAGTCAGAGCGGGTAATTTAGTGAACATGCTTACCTATTTATGTAAGTTGTATTTCTATTGATTATTATATATTGATATAGATAAATATAATTAATAAATATACATACCTATACATACATTTCATACACACACATACAAACTTTCGCCTTTAAAATCTAAGTTTGAAAAGAAAAGTATCTACCACAACTTCGCCTGTTATCCAATGTACAGCCAACATACCAAATATTATTGTGTTCTTGTTTGAAAAGCATTGATTCTAGCCCTATTATATAACACACACAAAAAAGTTTTTTATTGCATAATATTTTATTTGTTATGAACATTTACAGTCACTAATAGTAATGAAGATAGAAAAACAACACCTTAACAAGTTTTATCATATTTTACCCGACTGCGAAAGCAGGAGGATTATGTTTTTCGAGTGTATGTATATTTCTTTAGCACGTCCTAGAGCCTAAACGGCTTGTCGTATTTGTTATGTGAGTGGTGTCAATAGATTCCTCTTCACCTGCAGATGTTCATAGGCTATACTAGCTGCATCCCGCGATTTCACTTGTTAAGATCCGCGGATCTAAAGTACTTGCATTCAAATACCAAACAACTTATTCTGCAAACATTTCATTGTTGTTTAAGATAGACATTTGACAGGTCGAAATCAAACCAAAGAAATTCTACTAAATATTACATTTATTCGTATATGTGTACAAATTAAGTACAAAGAGATCAAAAATACAAGAAAATTTACCAGTCTTATACAAAATACTGTAACACTAAAATATTTATTTACATTTTAAGCTGCCCCCCTTTTAAATATTAATACTGAAAAAGAAATAGGTAAAAATGTCTGCGCGATGAAATAAGTAAACGTTGAGAAATACTGTTTTTTATTAGAAACTAATTGGACAATATTGATGATTTTTTTTTAATAATTTTTGCCCATTACAACGTAATATATATATATATATATTTAATTGTTATTTTTGCCCAATTATAACACAAGGTGTTCTCTCAAATCTTATACAATAATTAGATTGATCAGTGGTCGTCTGTTATTTGAATTGTCTCTGAATTACAATTGCATTGTGCCAAAATGGCCGTTTCGTTTCGACATAGTATAGATCATACATAGAGTTAGTACTAAAAAATCTTGTTTTGTTTCATAATGACCTATGATATATTCTATGTCAAAACGCCCATTTTGGTACAATGCAATTGTAATATTACAAATTGAGACAATTAAAAAAAACAGACTTGACCACTTGATATGTTTTTTTTTTATTTATCACCCGTGGTCCACCTGACAAATCCCCTTAGCCCAGATGGACTTGTTCTTACCCTTGGTTCACCTCAGACGTGTATTTTTTTTTAGGAAGGACAATTTATAAATCTGACTTGATAAACGCGCTAGGCCTCCTAGATAATGTAGCAAACCGTGGTGGAGGTAATTAAGGCGGCCTAAGGACGACCAGGACGAACAATTTTGCTAATCCTAAGATTGACGACAAAAAAAAAGCAAAAAAACAGTTGAATATTAAAAAAAATAATGCGTTATATGCGTTATGCACTAAAACGGGTAATTTGACATCAACACTGGCAACTGGATAAGTAACTTATCTATAAAAAATCAGCCTGATTTAAGTAGGTATTCTATATCAGTACACACTAAGGCACTATTATTACTAATTCTACATCCTAAAATCTATATTTTTATTATTTTACAAAAATATTTGAAAAAAAAACGAACATTATTATCTTTTAATATACAATATATACACAAATGAATATATATATATATATATATATATATATATATATATATATATATATATATATATATTATCGTGAGTTGAATTAGCGAAAACGTATTTCTTATATAAAATTATTTATTTTCCTTTTTATGATATATTGTCTTAACTAACTACTAATAAACTTCATTGTATATATTTTTTTAATTATTCGCCCCTTCTCATTCGCTCAAAAAGGTAATAGCCATGCGTGCGAGTGAGATAGCATACTACTGTTTTTAGAACATTTAAAATGACATAGTCCAATGACCATTAGTTAAATTTAGTAAAATGACCATTGCAATTAGTTTCCAAGAAAGATGAAAGTTTCACAACCAGTTGTGAAACTTTACACAACAGTTTTACAACCGGTTGTGAAACATAGTTTCCAACGCTGCCGCAAAGAAAAAATATATCCAGTATACAATGACATAAACCCTGTCAATTTATATTTTTTTATTAGGTAATAAATAGTTTAGATAATAATGTTTGTTTTTTTTTTGCTCCACTAAAATGTGGTCTAAATTACATACAAATAGAGAAAAAAATCGGTGGCAACACAGTCTTTTTATACATTTAAAAATTATAATCATAAGCTCTATCGGAGGTTTTTGCGACAAATTCCATTATACCATACACTATTTTGATCAAATGGAATTCCAGGATGATTATTAAGAGGAAACGCTGAGAGAGTGATCCATACAAAAACAAAAAATTGACAATGTAAACAGTGTATTTGTATTATTAGCTTTTGTTCTGGGCTACGTCCGCGTTGTATATATTTTTCGATGATAAACGTAGCCTGACCGAGGTCGGATGAATAGTTTGAGACATAACAATATGCAAAAATCATAAGTTAATTGAAGAGAAGTCGAAGAAACAAACCAACGAACACACTTTCACATTCATAATATATTTATATAGATAAGCCGAGGATACGACGACGACTACAGACTACATAATAAGAAATTAGTTCCGTATCCTAACTAATATTATAAATGCGAAAGTAACTCTGTCTGTCTGTCTGTTTCGCTTTCACGCCAAAATCACTGAACCGATCTGGATGAAATTTGGTGCACAGGTAGATTGGACTACGGAAACTTTTAAACCGACTACAAAAAAAGTAGTTCCCCCATTATCTCGACAATCCAATGGGGAACTACGCGGGTGAAGCCGCGGGGCACAGCTTGTATTATAATAAATTTAAATTTTCTGTATTACTTTCATTTATGTACTGCTCAAATCTCTTTAAGTCTAACTGTCTATGTGTCTCGCTGTTTTGATAGATATGTGACGTAACAGTATGCGACACATTTTTTTTTTAAATTAATTCTCATAATAAGAAAAAGTGACAAATGTTTAATATTTGTGAAATGTGGTTAATTCTTTAGAAAACAAAAGAATACATTTGTTTGATATTACACGAACTCAATACAGGGTTTCCTCTTAATGAACAATTATAACTTGTAAACTTTCGGTGGTCGCTTAAGTTAGTACTAAATACCTTTAAAGCTTTTCTAAAACACTAGGTTTCGTATAAAAATTATTATGACGATTTATATAAAGGGTTATCGGTTAGGAGAGTACTAAACCGAAAGGGGGTCACTAAATTTATCGTAAGGAACAACTTTTACTATGAATTCGAGAAAACAAATCAACTGTTTTCATACATTTTTTCGCGAAGCGAAAAATTTTTTGTATGGATTTTTTTTCTCTAATTTTAGTTTGGTCCCATAATGAAAGTTGTTCGTAATAATGAGTATAGTAAGGTACTCCCTCTCGGCTTAGTACACACTTATACCGATAGCCCTGTATTAGTCTTATGTTTTACTTAATCAATAATAAAAAAAAGTCTTCTAAAATATTACAGAGGTACAAAATATATACAATCACTGTAAGCTACATTAATAATAATAGTTATTATTATGGTGGGACATTATTAATCATATCTATACAAATAATAGTATAAAAATATAATAAAAGTGGTCGTGATCTGCGGATCGGCTAAATATGATCGGGTAAAAATTGTGATAGCCGATATATTTAAATTGTGATAGCCGATATATTTAAATTGTGATAGCCGATATATTTAAATTGTGATAGCCGATATATTTATATTGTGATAGCCGATATATTTAAATTGTGATAGCCGATATATTTAAATTGTGATAGCCGATATATTTAAATTGTGATAGCCGATATATTTAAATTGTGATAGCCGATATATTTATATTGTGATAGCCGATATATTTATATTGTGATAGCCGATATATTTAAATTGTGATAGCCGATATATTTAAATTGTGATAGCCGATATATTTAAATTGTGATAGCCGATATATTTATATTGTGATAGCCGATATATTTATATTGTGATAGCCGATATATTTAAATTTAAATTGTGATAGCCGATATATTTAAATTTTTATATAATAACTAGCAGACCCGGCGAACTTAGTACCGCCTAACAGTCGATTCTTTAATTGTTTTTTTTAATCGATTGTATGGGAGTATAGAAAAGAGTTGTTATTAGACCTTTTCAGGCATTTTTTTAATTTTTTTCTCTACGTAAGAAGCATCCTAGTACTTCAAGGAAAATTCTTAAAAAGAATTAGCAAAATCTGTTCTGCTGCTCTCGAGGCTTGCGCTTAGCAACATGTTCAGCGATTCATTTTTATATTATAGATATGTTACGTTTTATTACATTAATATACTATTATAAGGTACATAAGATAATTGTAAAAAAAAGGATAGAATATTAGAATGTATTATATTCTGTCATTTTTAGAAAAGAAAAATCACAAATAACAATATAATTATCAAAAATGTTTCATTCACTGGTGTAATAATGCGATATATTTTATAAAAATATATATTATAAAGTTTTCTTTTTGATAATTATTTTAAAATTTGTTTTATTTTATACCATCATACTCCAATTAAATCTCTATTTCCAGAATGTTTTGTCTCGTTTTTTGGCGCGTAATTATTCCTACTAGCGATACAGACGCAAGAGATATTGCAGTTAATGTTTGAATTATTTAAAAAATGACAGAATAAAATACATATAAGGAGTCAAAACGAACAACTTTTGGTATAGCACCAATCCGTAAATCACGTAATACAAAAGTTTATTCCAGCTATTTTTTACTATCGGTTAGGGGTGTACTAATCTGAAAGGGGGTCACTGTACTCATCATTACAAACAAGTTTTAAAATGAAACCAACTATGAATTCGATAAAGAAAAATTAGCTGAAAAAATCATACATTTCGTCAACGATTGATGAACTTTTTCTACAGAACAGATGATATTGTTTTGCGAATTTTGGGGCCCATAATAAAAGTTGTTCGCAATGATATGTATAATGACCGCCTTCAGGCTTAGTGCACTCTAACCAAGAACCCCGTATTTCCTGTATTCTAGATTGGCCTCGCAATTAAAGTTGTGAACGAAAATACAATGACCCCCTGTTTGCTATACCTACAAATAATATTAATTTATTCCGCAGTTATTTATAAACTTCGATAAAATAACTTTCTGTATTCATCATGTTTTTTAAACTTAATCTTTATCAGAATTTCACCAAATAAGTATGTGGAATTTATATATTTTCATCTATTACTAAATTATTTGAATCTACCGATTCATTAAGATCACTATCACAGATCTGCTCATCATTAGAGCCTTGAGATTCATAATTTGTGACACTTTTGTGTGTATCACGACCCATCACAACATCATCATGATCCATCATACCTTTATCACGATCCATCATATCTGTATCATGATCTATCTGACCTTTATCATGATCCATCTGACCTTTATCATGATCCATCAAACCTGTATCATGATTCACGATACTTGTACCATGATCCGACTTACCTGTATCACGACCCATAAAACTCTGATTATAATATGCACTTTCATGACCATTTTGCAAGCTGGCACGGATAGATTTTTCATTTTCATAATATCTAACACTCCTATCATTATCATAAGTACTGTTACTATATTTATTTACTATCCTATTTTGGAATACATTTTTATCACGGTTTATCAGAGGTATGTCTCTGTTCTGGCTTAAAATATCGCTGATTTGGATCATATTTTCTCCTGGGTTTAGATTCGATACATTTTTTTCCGAAGTGCTTTGACAGTCTTTAATGTAATAGCCTCGTTTCAAGTCTAGGTTTTTTTGATTGTTGTCTCTTTGATTTAAATCAAGATTATTATGATCCAAATGATCTTTAGATTCTTCACTATCAGAGTCATCCCTATCATGATCTAAGTTGTTTCTATCATTGTCTAAGTCATTTTGCTCATGATCCAACTCACCTGTAACCGATATGGTACTATCATGATCAATCACATCTCTATCGCCTTTGATCATGGATGTAAAATTCCTCATATAACCTTCCATATTAGCTGCTAAAGCAGTCATGAGCAAACTTTCGACACTTACCATGTTATTATCAAAAATATTAGCATTTTCCGTATTAGTCTTGAGCAAGTTCGCCAAAATAGGATTAGCTTGTAGAGTCAAATTTAGATTGAAGTTTTCTTTCTCGTTCTTTTCGTTCTTTATGTGGCTTCGTTTATGTAGGATGAAAACGTCGGGGTCTTTGAAACATTTTGAGCATTCCATACATTTGTATGATGTGATTTTTGAGTCTGTGTTTGTCTGTTTGCCTTTTAATATGTCGGTATCCGTGGTTGTTGATGTGTGAGCGAAGGCTTCTGTGGTAAGTGGTAGAGGTACTTCTGCGGATAGGAATAAAAATATTTGTACCACAATAAATAATAATAAAAGCAAACCAATTTTTTTATCCTGCACATTTGACCATAAGTTCGCACGACCATGGAAGTCACCAATACTGTAGCCCTAGAAGGAGCATGTTTTGTCGGAGTTGAATTGAGTACCTCTTGCTTTTTGGGAAGATGGTAAAATAGGGTCTTTGCCTTAAGTCTAGCAATGGTTTCAACTATTTTTGTACAGAAAATATGGGTTACTTATCTCGGTTCATGTAATATGACGATCCGTCCTATGACGTTGCACGCTTGCCTATTAGAAACTGAGAAAACGATTTACTCGCGACTTGAAAAGAACCATATTATTACCCAGGTAGTCATTTACAAATATTGAGGAAACATGGCTTTTAGAGGCCTTACGAGTTTTTTTGCTGTCTTTCATTTGACTTGTCGCAGAGACCCTTGCCCAGGGTTGACGCCATGGACTAATACGGAGCGTCAGGACTTATCACCACCACAATGAAGAAGAATAAGATAAGGACTTACCATTGGAATGGTTTAAGGTTGGTATTTCAGCCGCCCCCGCTGCTTGCATGGCTAGCATAGTCTGCATGTAAATAGCTTGAGCTACCTGCTGTTGTATCTAAACAAAAGCAATTTCTTACATAATATTATTTACAGTTAATGTTTGAAATAAAATAAATATTTTTTATAGACAAGTTCTTTTTAAAAGCTAATTGATTCCGGACTTTGATTAAGGAAGGCGCCAATAGATCATTTTTAGTTATATTTATTGATTTATTAATCAAACCTGTGGACAGATCTTGATTAAATTAAAATGGGACCACTCTAGAGGCTTACCCTTTCAAATAGAGAATAAATTTACAAATCCAGTCAGCCAACTCTAAGAAATCAGGTAACAAACAAAAAAGATGCAATCGAATATACGAGTAGCTTAAAGCCGATGCGCCTATATCATATGAGTTAAGTCGATACATAAAGAAATCACTAAATGATAGGTACTTAAAAATACTAGTTTGACTAACACATTGTGAATGGATTTTAAGGGATTTCTGCGACTCATACTAGGAAAAATCCTGTGTGGTGAGACTCAGCGCCTTCCTTTTTTGTTTTTTTTTTTTACAATATTGAGAGGAGACATTCCTAATAGTAGAGGTAAAACTTAATATTAACTTATTTACATATTTGTTATATCATAACATATTAATAACATCACCGGGTCTAAAGTGTGTGTGTATGTGTTTTGTTTGTGAGTAAGTGTGTGATATGCGTGTTAGGGTGTGTGTATGTGAGAGTTGTGTGTGCCATTAAATTAATACAAAACAATACTTTTTTTTTTTTTAATAACTCAATCACATATCTAAATACATAAATGTAGCAAGCCATGACCCCGCTTATTGCTTATGTATATTTGTTAGGCTTTTATAATATTGCATGAGCTAGTTGATTGTTGTTGAGCCATTTTGTGCATTTGATTATTGAAGAATTAATGAACAATGCAGTGATTACATATTTGGACAATCTTGCATTTTAATAATTGACTAAATCAATAATTTCAATACCTATGAATAAAAATGCTTAAGTATATTTCAAATGGGTTAGGTAGACTTATAAATTTACTCACAGCTGGATCCAAAACATTGGCAGGCGGGTTACTATGAGACCAGGCGCCCCACTGCTTCCTCTGGTATGGTGTGGGTGATTCTGAGGGCAGATTCTGTGATGGTATGGCATCTTTTCTTAGTGTTCGCCATTGACCTGGAAACATACTGATTATAATCAACAAACATATAAACCTGAGATATTTTTGAATGTGTATAGTGCAAAGATACTTGTATAGGAGTACTTGTCAAGGTATATTCATTAAAATAATTAAATAAATCACCCATATTCATCCATAAATTCTCCTACTAATCAACTGGATAAATGGCTTATCAAATATCTCTTGCAAAACTTTGAGGACAATTTAATGCAATGCATCGGAAAATTAATGAATTCAACACAATATGATATAGGCACATCAGCTTGAAACTGCTCGCCTATTATTAAATAAATAAATATTCACCACAGTGTTTCATTTCCAAAGTCAACAAATTATAACAAATTATGATTTCCAATAAATCCAAGGTGTATTGAAGACACTTTAATTTCTACATCGTTCACCCAGGTGCATATATTTTAGTAGAAATATTGGTATATTATTTTTGAATTTCTCATATATTGATTATTTTTTACATAGGTTAGTCTCCTAGATATATTGTATAAAAATACTGTAAAGTGGAATATACCCTCGTTGAGACTCAACCAGTAGTATTAACTATTATCTATATTATATAGTATAAAGAAACTATATGCTCTAAAAGACATTTAAAAAGATTTAATATAGCCCAGTTAATAAGGTAGTGATGCAATATCTTTAAAATCTTTAAAGAAATAATTATAATTGTATTAAGAATTCTTGAAATGATTCTTGAAATGAGTATTTTCAGTATTGTTTAAAACGATTTCTATAAAATCTTTAAGAGTAGTAGTACATAATGAATTTATACACTGATAAATTCGGGTACTGTTTTTATCACAAAAACACCACATGTTAACTTTGCATTTCTCAATGAATCATAAGTTTGTTTATGTAGTAAAACAGGCGGGAAGAGTACCTAATCGCACGTAATATTACGACATGCAAACAAAACAGCATTGCTTACGGTTAAACACACCGACTTCAATTATCTAAGAGGTAGGTAGGAGTTAGGTACAGTTAGAACTGTAGGTATATCTACTAAATACCTACGGAAATTAAAACGTGCTAAAGTATCTTACCTTTGTTTTTGCCGACGCTTGTTATCGTGTAATCCTCAGCAGTAAAGTGCAAACTACACACTTTTGAGTATTTTGTGTAAGGTTTGCCTCGTTTTAGGATTTTATTCCATAATTTAGCAAGCTCTTCGTCTCTTGGAAACTGGTGGAACGATACATTTTTCGCTTTGCCAGCCATAGAGGTACAACGCGGTACTGTACAGTAATAAGGCATTTTGCTAACACCATCAGCGTCTTGGTAAATAAATTAACATATCTCTTAAATGTTAAAATAGCTCAACGAAGACAGAATTTCATAAAAATAAACAAAACTTGGCGCACAAACACCAAGCGCCGACATTTATCAAAATAGAAAAAAAAAACAGAATTATTGCCACTGTATAAAAATTAAATGTAAGTGTCTATGGATTTAGTGCTGCATGTTTAAATATCCTTAAATAATCGATGTTTTCGTTAGACGCGATAGGTAGGTTCAGTTGAGTTGCGTAGACAGAGAAAGCAATATGGTACTATAACTTCTCAAGCTATTTAAGAATAACATAAAAAAATATAATTCTTCGTAAGTTTTCGGTATGAGTATTCCAACACGCACTAGATAAATTTATTTTTAATTAACTAACTTCAAATAAGGATAAGGTTCTCAATTTATCGCTACCTTTTTTAGTAAATTATGATCATTTGAAAGGATAAAAACGAGATCCTATTACTAAAGCTGTATCTCATGAACGGTGATAGCTGTAAATTCGAAATTGTCATCAAGATGTTATTCTCTTACCGCTACAATAGCAAATACTAAAACCCGAAGAAAAAAATTATGCAGGCGCTAATACAACAAATATGGTTATTGCAAGCTCGATACTAATAAAGACGCTTGAAATATTTACAGAAAATTAAATATTTAAGGGGGCTCCCATACAACAAACATATTTCATTGTCATTCGATAAGCAGATATCCTCCAAATTCTGGAGGTTATATAGCAAGCTTTCATTTTTTAACGTATAATATATATCGAAACACACAGTGAAGAGTTTCAAATGTGTACCGCTTAATTATTTAATTACTGACTTGTAAAGTGATGAAACAATTATTACATGATTAATGCTATCAAGCCTAAAGCAATATAAAAAAGCGATCAACGTACAATGTTTCTTTGAAATTGTTCCAAATTTGTCCATACAATCTTGGAACACTTACTGCATAAGGATCCAAATTTGTGCAGCCCAAGTTACCTCTGGCGCATGTAGTTTATTTATAATAAGTAATTTATTTTACTAACATTTTATACAATGATATACTTCAAGACACATTTTTCCAACTATTTGCATTTAAAATTGTATTTCTATAACAAAAATTGCGCGAGACGTTATTCGAAAAATGGTCGCAAAGCTGACTTTGACATTTAAATAAAGATCCACAGACGACAAAAGTATTCAGTATTTTAATTCAACGCATTAGAACGTTTATTATAAACTTAATACTTTTACTGTTTTAATTTTCAATCATAGCAAACAAATGTCGCTACTAAACATATTGATAAAATAATGTTACAAAATTATTTTATCAATATATTTTTCAAATTCGACTCAAAAAACGGTAAAGGGTCATTAATTATAAACCCAACCATAGGCACTTTATTAGATTATAAACTATAGAAACTTTATAAGATTACCCCAACATTACTACTATATTGCTTGTTTATGGAAGGAAAACAATAAAAAATGTACCTGCTTGCTACCATAAAGTTTGATGTAGGCGTTTGCAGTTTGCTATTGAATGTTTTGAGCTGGTTTCTAGGCTCTTTGATTAAACCTGGACACTTTCATTGTCTATTCCAACAATTTCAAGACCTTATTTACCCGAAAAGTGTAAGAAGAAGGCTTAAATTTTTCGAATGTATATGTATATTTCTATCTATATGTATATTTCTTAAGCACGCAAATGAGTCCGAAGGGCTTGTCGTATTATTATGTGAGTGGTGTTAATAGACTATTGTATTCACCTGTAGATTGTTATTGACTATACTAACGGCATCCTGCGATTTAACTTGTTAAGATACGTAGGTCTAAAATTCTTGCAGTCGGGTTTTCGAAGTTACGTCCATTTGTTTCACAAAATGGTCTATCCTTCTACCTCATATAAATCGGTCCAATGATAATGACTCGAAAAGGCATATAGACAGACTGATCTTAATATTTTAAATATTAGGAAGAATTTAATGATATATTATTAGAGCAATATATTAATTTACAGAAGTTACTAAATTAAAAACGTACAGAAAGTAACTAAATAAAACTTCTTAGACTTTAGGGCTGTAAAGTTTGGAGTGATACAAGGTAGCATATCAGGCCACTGGTTATTTTTAGTTTGTACTAAAGACTTTTATAGTACCATTAGTCATTCATTAGTTATGTTTGCGGAAGTAATCACTGCCATTTTTATAGAAATCAGAAATTACGAGCATGAAAATTATAATATAAAGTATGAAAAAGTAACTTCACATACTAATATTTATTTTTGACATAACAAACACCATGACTTTTCAAAATATTAATACTTAAATCATTACCCTTACCAAGATTACCCTGTTGAACAACTGCGACAAATAAATTCTTAGACAATCGCATTGCCTCTAATCTAAAATGCATGTCTGTAGATGCGTGACAAGCTTCGCCAACATTTTGATTCCTACATGTTTCGTAAACTAGCTAACGAAAGAGCACTACAGTGCATATTACGCCTTATGTGGATTCTATATTAAAAATTGGTTCCTTATCTGGAAGAACTCGACAGAAAAACCCTCCTTCTTTAAAAAAACAAAGATGGAAAATTTCAAAAAAACGTTAAAATCCCACATCCTACCAAGATTAGTGAATATTACTATAGGTATAAACATTTAGGGGTGAAGAAACTGCTAGACCAAAGAAAATAATGCCAGAACTAAGGTCAAGACCCTTCACGCGCTTGCTTAAAAAATCAATAACGTTTCTAAGCTATTATGAGGACTAAAATATTTATGACTAATTTGATGATGATGAAATATTTACTGACATATATTTAGACAGAAATTTTTGTTTGGACTTTAGTTCACCTTATTAATTATTTCTTAATTATTATTATTATTTTTTACATTATGTTATGAGTGCATCTGTTTTTGTTTCTTTGTATGGTCTGTATTGTTTGTAGTTATTTCTATTTCCCTATTATTTTGTTATTATTCGTGTTACCCTATAACTGGTATATAAGTATAGCTGCTGGGCGACTTGTTATTAAATAAATGAATAATCTTCTACGAAAGAAATAAGTATCTTTGAGGGTAAATTTGGCAGTGATCAGAGAATTCTAAATATGTACATAATTTATAAAAACAAAACTAATGAGCAAAGCTAAACTCCACCTGTATGGAGTACATATAAGGAAAAAACCGAACACCCTAAATTATTTTTGTACACAGCCCAGGAAACAAACAGGAAAGTAAATGAGTGTAATATTAATTAGGATCAAATCATTCATACAGTGAGTGCGTCAACAGAAGCTCGTCATTGTTAACTTCAGTGGTGGGTTTTTATGTAAATTACGTTAACTTACGTGGGGTAAAATATTTAATTTAAAAAATCTTCAGCACTAAATCTTTACTCGTTATTTTTGGACTTATCGATCGTATAGAGTTTGTTCGAATAATCGATTTGGACGATTAAACAGGAAATGAAAAAACTACCTTGTCTATGACGCAGAAGTAGCCATTTTCCGAAAAAGTGGGAAGGGAAAGAGGTGATACATGTCAAAATATTTCAAGGCTACTCTGTGATGATTCCATTTTTTTAACAACGTGATAACGATTGCAACAAATAAAGAGTAATCTCCAAAGTTTTTATGTAACGCGGTGGAGAGCAGAAGTTTTGATGTGCGGTGCGTCACTCGTGTTTCGGCTTCCGGTGTTGTGAATTACAACAAAAGACTTGAAGATTCGCAAAGATGGGTTATTATTGCACAGTGCCACAATGTACTTCTCTCGCCGGCAAGACGAAGAACGTGAAATTCCACAGGTTTCCCCGCGATACTTCGATGGCGGACAAGTGGAACGTCATCCTCAAACGCGGCAAACCTTACACAAAATACTCAAAAGTTTGCAGCCTCCACTTCACTCAAGCTGATTATAACGTCACTACAATGGGTAAGAATAAAGGTATTCGGGTTTTTCCATGTTCAGTCTCGTACTCAAGTAGTGATGACTCATTTTGTGTTACTTTTTATGTGTCGGAGCATGTTTTTCGATGCATTTTCGGCTGTCAAGGCTATGTTTTGAATGCACGTTTCGCGGTTGGAAACCACTTTTGCATGTGTTTTGATGTTTTTTTGCTATTTTTATCCTAAAATCTACGAATTTGGTAAATATTTTTACCAAAAATTCAGGGTATATCTGTACAAATTGCCCATTGATTGTATTCCATTAAGATTCTAGCTGGATATCTTAATAAAAATTATTCAAAGTTTAGTTTATAGCAATTAAGAAATAATTTCAATCCAAGTACCAAGTTTTCATTAATAAGCCTGCTGTCTGTATATATTAAGGAGTTGCTAGAAATCAACACAGAGACATTAAATTTGGAGAGTGTATTCATCATTTGGTGTAGGGTTGTATTAAGATAGGATTTTTGGAAATTCAACTACTAAAAGTGTCACATGTGTGTTTGAAGATTGAAATACCTTTATATTTCCTTTTTGTCTCGGGCAATACCCTAGCCAATGACAGCTACTAGCTCTAAAATAATACCTAATATTACATAACTTTATGTAAATAATGGTTTTTGCTTGTACTTGTGGGTAGCTTTACCTCAAATTTCTGTCTATAGACATAAGCACAATAATCCAGGATCAAAAACAAAATACACTAAACAATTTCAGCACCTAAGCATTTTTTGCAATATGTCGAAAAGTAAATATGTAGGTTGTCAATAACTTTTCTAAATATTTTTGTTTCCATACAAAAATTTGAAGTTATTTAAACTTTTGAACTAATAAAGAATTCAATAACTTTTGCACTGTCCTTAAAGCAGTTTAGGAATAACCAGACTCGACCAGACAATTGTAAAAGGAAGGGAAATGTCCATTTTAAGTAAATTGCTGAAATAATGTCATGTGGTTAACCACAACAAACTCCATACATAGCAAATACAATGTACATGTACATACATGGTTATTAGCTAGGGGTATACTAAGCAGAAAGGGAGTCACTATACATCCTAAGGGACAACTTTCACTATAGAACCTACTCTGGATTTGAGATAAATAATCAGCTGTTTCATACATTTTGTCGACAACTGATATTTTTTTGTATGAAACAGAAAATTCTAGGTTAATCCTTTAATGAAAGTTTTTTGTAATAATGAGTAGTGACCCCTTTTCGGCTTAGTACACCCCTAACAAATAACCCTTTACAGGGTTACTCATAATGAGAAATCTCCATAAGAAAAATGATAGTACAAGGCTAACAACTTATTCTTATTAGATGTTAGGTTGACATGACACGCTGATTGCTTGCTCGGGATGTTTAGTGTTGTATTTTTAATACTTGGACTGATACCTCCAAATGGGATAGCAAAGAACAATAAAATAAGCTAAGTACGAGTAGGTCTTGCGCACGGAGGGTTGCATATGATTATCTATACAGCATTCGGTCAAGTTTCTACCGAATTTTGTGGTGACTAAAAACTTCTTCTAATTCTTATTTTGTAATCAATGCTGAGCCTAAACTACTGAACCAAGAGACGTCAAATTTGTCAGGTGTCTGTATCTTTATAGGGTTGAGGAGTGTACTAAAAAGGATTTTTGGAAATTAGGGATCAAACAGAGGTTCAATGTTTGAAACTTTCTTATATGCCACTTTCTGTTGCGGGCTGCTCAGTGGGAAATAAGTTATCAGTATATAGTTTGGTTTAAAATCAAAATATTAAAAAAAAAACAGCGTTGCCAAATAGAAGTCTTTGGGTAGTTACAATTCTCTTAAAAGAATTATTATGATGGCGACAGATGAATACTTTATATGTATCATAGGTAGTCAATAATTATAATCTTTCATTCATTAAATTGAAGATAAGAAAGTGATAAAGGATACCATTAACAGCCAGTTATAATATGCATCCATTTGTACCTATCTCGGATTGGTTGATGTGATAAATTGAGAAAAAGCTTTACCTATGACTGATCTACAGTTTGAGCTTGCAATTTAAATGCAGCTAATTGGTTCAAGAGACCAACAATATGACAATTTTCAGATTGCCCTTTGTTCTAAATTGGCATACTATGTCAGGTTTTGTCAACTCGGTTGCTGAGGAAATGAAGTACAAAGAAATACACAAACTTTAGCATATATTTCATGTGTGTGTGTGTGTGTGTATAAAAGGGCCTGAATATAAAAGTGTAAGGCCTGACTTACTGACTGACAGGTTATAAACCACGCAGAGCCTTATTTGCTGCACCTAGAAACATGAAATTTGGCAGGTTGTATTCAATATTGAGTGTAGAGGTGAACTAAGAAAGTATTTGTATAAAATCAATTATGGGGCCAGATAGGCATTTAAGTTTAAAACTTTATATCCTATTTTATATCGCGGGCAACAGCTACTGGTCTCTTATAAGATAATGAAAATAAGATATCTCTTACGTACAAAAAGTACTTTTGCATCATTATCAAAATCATTAATCAGTTCAAATTTAGATTATCATTGATTGGGTGTGCACTGTATATCTTCTAAGTCTATGTTGTCTGGTCTGCTAAAATTTAGTTTCAAATTTTCGGAATGTATTAAGTTGTTGGGGAATTTTTTGCCAATAATGAACTAAGTTTGCTGGCCGTATACTGGATGATATTAATAATATTAGTAGTTTTTTATTACAAATAAAAATTCTTTCTTAGTACAAGTAGGTATGCAATAATATTTTTTTTAATATTGTTGTAGGTTTATACTTTGCAGAAGTTCTAAGTAAAATGCTTGCTTTTGACCATATCTCGCCTTATGTAAAGCGACGGCTTTGCATTAGGCTTGATCGTCATGCGGCCTAAGATTTAGCACGCTTGCCTTGAAGAAACCGATTCACTCGCAATTATAATAGACGGATTATAAATATCAATAAATAAAGAAAGCAGTAGCGAGTTCCATAGTTTTTTTTCACACAATAACAGTAGACGCGTTGCGTTTAGTGCTAGTCCGTGGACCCTCCACCATATACAGGTGGAGTCTACTAGTAACTTACAACATTTCAAATTTATGACTTGCAAAGACAAATGAAAAATAACTCCTAACTTACTCCTATTTTTTTTATTCTATTTAGATAATGATAAATAATGTGATAATTACGTTTTTAGTGGTTTTTGAAAATATAAGAAAAGTACAGCGTAAAATTATTCTCGTCAAAAGTGTTTTACTGTTCACAGATGACAGATACAATAATAATTTTGATTGGTGGCATGTGACAGTCTTAGCATAGATACGAAAAAAATACTACTGGAATGATTTTGATAAAAATTATATAGTAGGAGCAACTAGAAAGTATACTAATTCAAACAATATATATTTTTCTAAATCGGTTTAAGTGTCGCTGAAAAAATACAAACAAAAAGGAAATAGATAAAAAAACAAATACAATGAAGTGAGAAATATTCTAACAACTAGATCTTCAAAAAAAAACGAAGAAAAATACAATGAAGTGAGAAATATTCTAACAACTAGAAGATCTTCAAAAAAAAAAGAGTCTACCACTTGGTAGTTTTTTTTATATATTCAGGAATATTAATTAATGTTGGGTTCCGCATGTATATGTACCAAATATTATAGACGGCTGAAACGATTTCGCTGAAAATGGTGTGGACGTAGCTTAGAACCAGGCGACGGACATATGAAACTTTATTAAAAGTTAATAAAATCCAATCTACTGATTTATTGCTCTCTTAGGCAAGACAATGTTCGCCAAGCTATTTGGAATAAACATAAACATATACCATGTAATATAACAAAACATCCTCTATGCAAGAGTCATACATGAGTATGTAATATTATATACAATAATATCTGTTGATACATAACCACATTGGGAATACCCATTAGAGCTCAAACCCCGCGTGTCAAAGGTTATGTAGATAACACTACTTGAGTATATAATTATAATATACTTGTAAATCCTTTTTTAACTGACTTCAAAATATGATGTACCTACTTAATTCGACTGTATTTTTTTTACCTGATTTCTCGGATAATATAAGACAACTCATTATTAAAAAAACAGTTTAACAAAAATAATTCTGACAAATAAAAGCTTAAATATATAAGCTTATAAATATATACTAGGTTTTCTAATGGCGGCCTTAGCGCTTAAAGAGATCTCTTCCATGCAACCATGCACGTAAATGAATTATGTAAAATTGGAGAGGCGTTAAAATATTACATTGAACAACATTTAATAAATGAACAAATAAAATGCAATCAATACATATTACATACGATACAAATTAGTAGCATGGAAATATATAAATAAATTACTAATTAAAAGACCAAGGCACAAATTTTATTGCTGTAGTGATAGGTAATGGACTCCATGCTTAAAGATATTGATAGATGGAGCACGCCCAATGGGAAGCGATAGACTTCCACAGCAAAACAGCGTTCATAGTGAAAGAGGACTTACAGGATACTGATGGAACGATATGAATAATTTAGTTTTTTTTGATTATAGGGGTATTTCGATCAAGAGGTTTGGTTTTTTTTTAATCTAAATAACTGAAAAAGTTCTGTTGGTGCCTGCCGTAATGGAAAGTTAGACACTTTTTTTAAAACTTCTTTTGACTTCCATTACTTTTTTTACTCGACTGCCCAAAAAGAAGGTTATGTTTCTATGTTTGCACTAGCGGACCGGACAGACGTTGTCCTGCAAAAACCTAGATGCCGACTACAGCGCCATCTGCCGGACTGATTTGTGAATATAAACCATCCAGGGTGCTATCCTAATGCATATAAATAAATAATTGTAATTGGTCCAGCCATTTAGGAGTTCAGTGACATGCACACTTACAGTAGAATTATATATATATTCAGATATTTACACGTAACTACGTACTATTTCATTTTTTTTTTATATATTGGTTTTGGTTTTGTCTGCTGATGATCATAGCGATTATTATACAACAAAAATTATTAAAATATTTTAATATTATTTATCTTAAATATATCTATCCTACACATAAATCTTAATACTAATGTTTTATAATAAATTAGTAAGTTTTTATACTAGTTCAATAACGCGGTTCCACTCGATAACATACAGTGGTGTTAAGTTTTTGAATTCGCTTGTAACCACCTGATTAAAATGATTATTTGTTAGACTAATCTACACTAATATAATATTATAAAGAATAAAGATTTTTGTATGAAACAAATTAACTTTAAAACTAATCGACTGATCTCAAAAATTATTTTGCCGTGAGAATCACTGAGTAACAAAGGCTATATATATTTACTACTAGAAAAAAAATTGAGATCCTTAGAAATATTTACTAAAACTTAAACATGATTTAAAAAAAAAATGACAGTAAATGTACACCCGCCGGGACTGGCTGCTTGTTATTTACAACGTGTAACAGAAAGGTGTGATAATACTTAGGGGTCTATTAGGGGGGTATTAGTCTACCTATCCAAAGTGCACCCACAGTAGAACTAAATCTGAAAAATAAAAAAAAAGGTTTCTCGATACAAAAATTGGTCACGTGATCGGTCAAGTTGTATGGAGGACGCAATTATTTTAGTAGGTTTTTGTAAAATGTTGTTCTACGCAGGGTTCTCTTTGATGTGTAGACTAACACCGTTAAGTATTGTCACAGCTTTCTGTCACACGTTGTATACATAGGTACATTCTTATGACCGAAGAAAGGCAGATAAGGAAAATAAAACGAAATAATTGTTGATATTTATATCAACACGTTGTAGGATATTCCGCGGGTAAAACCTAAATTATTTAATATTTCGATCATACGCTTCCTCCCAATTTTCCAACATTTAATTGGTGACGTCGATATTATTACATGAGCAAGTAATCCTAACTAATATTATGTATGCGATAGTAACGCTATCTGTCTCTGTCTCACTGTCACGACAAAACCACTGAACCGATCTGGATGAAATTTGGTACACAGGTAGATTGGACCCCGGGATAGGACATAGGATACTTTTTCACCGACTAAAAAAAAGTAGTTCCCTATTGGATTATCTCGATAGAAAAATGGGTAAATACGCCGGTGAAACCGTGGAGCACAGTTAGTACTTAAAAAAAAGTAACAAACAACTTCAAATCGCCAGGCGCCTAACTAATGTTTCAATTACTTTGATTTACAAACCAAAGATAAAACGTATAATATGTGGTCACCTGGAAAGATTAAACTAAGTAAAAAAAGTTTTTTTTTTGTAATTGGTCCAGGCTTCTCTATGGAAAACGAAATTGCGGCAGACCGTTTCAGCGCTGGATTGATGACTGGTTAGGTTTTGAGCAAGCATTAGGACAAGATTGGCTCGGGATCAAGACAGCATTGATTGGCGTGGCTTATCCCTTGCAGTGGGTACACTGAGCTGCCTGTAATGATGATGATTATTTTAATATTTTTTTTGTAAATATTTACACTTTACAGACGCGGACCAAAAGTCCGTGCCATTTATGAATTTATAAAAAAAATTGTGAATAAAATTACATTTCTTATATTTCTAGGCTTATAAAAGAAGTCAAATAACTACTTAGCTTATTAAACTTTAAACAATTATTATTACAAATTTTGAATATTTTTTGATAATGATGATGATGATGCAAGGGCCCTATTTAGGTGATCATATGTATGAGTTCAACATTCGCATGCGAAAAAATCACCGTTGAATTTCATTTTGAATGGTGCCTTTTTCGTGCATTTTTGAATCATTCGAAAGCTGGTTTACCACTTTTTACTGAAATATTTGAATTACTTCATTTCACGCAGAAATAGTATGACGTCATTCATAATCAAGTACTAAATTTTGACATTTTGACATTGACGTCGAACTAAGAAGATCGAAAGGAACGTAAATAAAAATTAAAAATTAAAATTTTTACGGGTGGCATCGTCTTTTAAACTTTCATCAGTAGAATTCGAAATGGTTAACACCATTCGTTAATTCGCGAAGGGTATGATTTTGCAAGAATGAGTGACAGCATTTCCTTGGTGAGTGATGAATTCATACGAGCGGTTCAAAAATAGAGTCCTAGGCATCTGTCAAATCGGGGAAATAGAAGTTTTGTATAGTGCGTGCCGGGACTCTTATATTTAAGGGTTCCGAGAACTTGACTCTATTTTCATAAAATTATTATTTATTACGATTGCAAATTTATCATTTATGTTTTTGCCATACTAGAGGCCTTCGTTCGTCCTAGAAATTTGCGACTAAGTGACATGGGAGACGGGATACGTATAAAAAGCGAAACTTTTAAGTATGAATTTGTACAACGAAATAAAGTTCAAACTTAATTAATTTATTATTATAATTTGAAAGTTTTGACCTTTAAAATGTACATTGTCGGATTGACTTGAGTTAATTTTTATTATTTACAGACAGACAGATAAAATCATTTACGAGTAAGTTAGTTTTAAAATAACTATAAAATGACAGAACCAATATGGCTGAAAGTTTTTGGGCGTTAGATTAGAACCAGGAGACGGACAACGGATATTATTTTTAACTTAATAAAATCCAAAATTCACGAGAACGTATTTTTTGTATTTTCCCCGACCCAGATTACCCTGACCAGATTGATAGCGTTGTTCCTTGCTCGTCCTATGACGTCTCATCCTGAATATAAAAAAAAATCAACTCGCACCAAGTCCGTATTTTTAATCATCCTACTGAATACATCATTATGAACTCTTTATTGGTATACAAAACATAAAATATTATTATTATTCTATCGATATCTTGAAATCCCGAAAAAGCAGCAGGTAAACCTACTCAAGATGACTGTATTTATTAAATCGAGCAAATGAAAAGCATTGGCGCTTGTCGAAATGAAATCGGTAACACTTATTTTTGTAAATAATATGTTTTAAAAAAGAATTTGTATTGATTGAAAACCAAATAATTAGATCGATTTAGATAAAAAAAATATGGGATCACTAGGAAAGTACACCCTTTCTAACAAATAATAATGTTCCTCCCCTCAATACAATACAATACAATACAATATATCTTTATTGCACACCAAGAAAAATATATACTGCAAATATATTATAAACAAAACATTGGTAGTACATTGGGCGGCCTTATCGCCTAAAGCGATTTCTTCCAGGCAACCTTTGGATGGATCGGACTAACTGCAAATAGTAACGTCGGTGGTGTAACAATAAAAAAAGAAAAAAGAGAGATGGTACAAATACTGTACCATAAAAAAAACAGAAAATACATACATACATATATATATTTAGTAATATTAAGCACATACAACAGCTACATACGTCATACTCGTAATAATAATAATACTACACAAGATGTTTCACTTAATTAAGATGTTCCCCTCGTCTCGGAAAGAGTATTTTTGCTCTTCGAATCATTTAATCTATTTACTTCTACCTCTATGGTGCCGAATTATATCATACAACCTTTTTTAATTTGTTAAAAACTCAGACTCGGAATCGTCTTGGTGTATTTTTTTTTTTAATTTGCTTTCCGCGCGCCTTTTTCTTTTCGCGTCATATTGCATGTTTTGTTTGCATTTAGTCATTTCCTCCCTGAGTTTGGATCTTCATCCCAATGTTATGTGTTGTACGCGGGTGCAATGATTTTTTACTTCGTGCTCTTTTGATTCCCTCCCTAACGATCAGGATTCTAATTTTAGATTCCTTCGTTTGCTCAGTCATCAAAATTGAGCTCGCGGTTAAAAAGCAACTTTGCACTCTCGTATAACAAATAACTATTTTGAAGCCTGTGTTATTCGTTTCGGCGAAATCGGGTGACTGACAAACATAAAAAAAATAAACTGTCAAATTGAATACTTCCCTATTTTTAGAAATCGGTAGAAAAAGATACAGTAGTTACAATATTTCTCTAGAAATTTGTCGATTTTATCGATAAAGTGATTGAGTTTATATTATTTGTAAACTTGTGTGTTATATACTGTTGCATATAAATTGTATTATATTTTATTCAAGCAAAAATGTGAAACAAAGCATTTTTTTTGATAAAATCTCAACATTTTAAGATAGACACAACATTCATGCATCATCAATATTTTGAAAATTCAACATTAAAGGAATTAAAAAAGTGGTCTTGAAGGCGCGTTTAGAGGTCGTAGTTTTCAACAATTTTTAACGGCCGAGACATTTGGACGTCGTAGTAATTCGGATGGCTATTCGCTACGAAAAAGGGGAAAATCCCGTTAATAAAATAAAATAGACCTATGTCTCTATATTTCGCGAAAGTAGACAATTTTCAATTTGAAATAAATTGTGGGTATTAATTAAATTTGTCAACAAATTTATTTATTGAAGTACTCCGCGGTGTTATCCGAGAATCTCTAATTTTTTACAACCTTAGTTTCTCAGTGGTAATGTAGCTTTCTAATTACGACAAAATTTTTAATATCTGACCATTTTTTTGTGTTTATTGGTTACATATAAACATACAAATTATAATATTAGTATAGAAGTATAAATAAGGGAGGACCTTATACTCTTTCTTAAATAAAAAAGGAGGGAGAGGCTGTACTGCGACGGACAGCAAAAAAGTTAGTGCTCACGATTTCCTTATTCGTATCTGCAGAAGCACTGGCTTTTAATTTAAAACCATTTTGATGAATTCTTAATTTGATAAAAGACGGTCGAGGCTCGAGATTACTGATAAGTTGTATAAGCGCCTGCCATTGGTGTCGGTTATCATGCTTTTAGAAATATTACTTAATTAAATTAATGACCCCTATACTGTCAGGCCAAACTTACTTAACTAACCTAATTTGACAGTTCTAAAATTTTCTCTTTTCTTTTTGTTTCCAAAGTGAGTTAGGGACGGATATAATTTTAGGAACTTTTAGTTTAGTCACTTGCCGACCTGTGACTGGCCGAATTGGGATGATTGTCAAAGTTAATAAATTCATAATCAGAACACCAGCGCTGGCTGCTGTATATCAACTAGCAATTTGCCGAGTTGGGGCCGGGTTGCGACAAAAATGTGTAGCTTTAAATTGTTACTGTATGTTCTTATGTTATTCCGTTGTGTGTTTGTTACAAATAAAACATTTACTCATATATACATAACAATATACCACAACAGCAGTAATCTTGCATTTGACCGCATCTCGCCTGATGTAATGCGACGATTCGGTCAAATGCTATGCTGATAAAATAAGGATTAAGACATATCGTAGATTTTTCTAGACATCCAGGATATTCAGACTAGCAATATATTTATCATTATTAAACTGCATTCGGATCGAAAAAAACAATAACTTCGATTCGCCAATTCGTAAGCTTAAATTCAAACTCGTTTCAATATTATGTATTCACGTCACACAACCGAAATGCAGTTTCACAAGGTCGTCTCGGGAATTAATAAACATACATATATTATACGAGACGCCGAGATAATACAATGGTTTTTCTCACAGTATAATATAATAATAATAATTATTATTATTTTTCAAAAAATTCGTTTCTCTCGGCGAGGCTAAGGGAAGTGGCTGACATTTTTTTAAAAATAATATTCATTTAATTTATTTTCAGAAAAATTATGATGATGTTTTTTTTAAATTGGATTGTGAATAAATTGTTTTAATTATTTGATTTAATGTTTGAATTTTTCGTGGATTGTTTTAGTACTAAAATCTTGCTTTTCTGTTATTTTGCTCACGTGAAAATTGTAATTAGTGGTCACGTGGTTTTATGATTTTACATCGATGGAAAACATTGCGAGAAATCGTGCTTGGCGGTGGAGATTAAGACAGCTATACTTGTCCATACAATAAGATATCACTTTTCTACATTTTTAATGTTGTCCGATTCCAGTGGTTTTTTTACCTTAAAATTACAAGTTTCCTAAGCAGTCATATTTTTGCGCTGATACGACGCCTATTAAAGGCCTTTCTTATGCAGAATTCAATAACTTTTACAAAATTATTAAACTTGTAGGCCTACATCATAGCAAAGCGATTGACACCAAAAACAAATAATTACGCTACAATTTAGGGGGTGAAAAGAGGTGGGATAAGTCTATCAGAAACACGAAAACAGTAAAGGGTCGGTTATACTCTTAATAGCTTTCGAAAATAAATTACGGCCATCTAACGAGTAGGACTATGGCCTTACATTACACCTCATTGCTTTAAGGAGATCATCCCTTGCATAAAATTAAATCGCGAAAACCAAATACGAGTAATTATATTTTATTAACGATTATTTTCTTTCACACCAGCTTATAAACAAGTGGTTAGAAGCGATTTAAAAAAAAACCCGACTGCTAAATCTTTAAACCTGTGTCCTTGTTTTTTTTTTTTTTTTTTGATGTAACATTGTCACTCTCGCGACTAAGATAAATCTATTGACACCACTTACATAAAAATACGATAAGCCGTTTAGGCTTTAAAGGCGTGGCAAAGAAATATACATAATCGATTCCGATAAAATTTATATGAGAGCAACAAATAATATTTTATGATATTTTGATTCTTTTCTTAATATACTACGTATTATCACAATGCATTAGAGCGATGTTTAATATAGTTTTCATCCCGCCATCTCGGAAAGAGTATTTCTGCTATTCGATATCTGAGTGCAAAAGCCGTTTTTATCCGCTAGAGGATAAAGTAAATACCTTGGTGCCGAATTCTTCATACAACCTATTTTATTTTGTTAAAAACTCAGACTCGGAACCTTTTTGCTGTATTTTTATTTTTCGTATGTAGTCATTTCCTCGCTGAGGTGGGATGAAAAGTTACGTATTGCACTCGAGTGCAGAGATTTTTCACCTTGTGCTCTTTTAATTCCCTCGGTAACGCTCAGGATTCTAATTTTTGAATTACTCGCTGCGCTCGTGATTCTAATTTTAGAATCCTTCCCTTGCTCGGTCATCAAAAGTGAGCACGCTGTTAAAAAACAACTTTGCACTCTTGTATAACAAATAACTATTAAATATGCACTAGATCTCAGCCGCTGCTTAGCTCGCGTTATGTTCGTTTTCACGATAAAGAAAATATCCATTGCACGCTATTCGGGCTGACCAGACTTACAAAACTAACCAAATTTGACTGTTCTAAAATGGTCGTCTCTCATTTTGATTCAATGAGTGAGAAGAGGACGGGTATAATTTTTAAAAACTGTCATTAGTGCTACAGGCCGAATGGAATGGTTTTTTTTTGCACAGAGATAGAGATAGAGAACTATTATTATTTGGGGTTAGTTAGTCACAAAACCCAATTGGGCCAGTCACACTGTCTAAACTAAAAGTTCCTAAAATGATATCCATGCTTTTCTCACTTTTGGAAACAAAAAGAGATAAGACAGTTTTAGGACTGTCAAATTAGGTTAGCTTAGTAAGTTAGACCTGCTCGAATTCGGGTCATTCTGTCCGTTCGTCCGTCAGAAAAGAAGAATAATCATACAAACAAACACACTAAAATAAACTGTAGAGGACGAATTTCTGTACAATGAAAAAAAAATGCTCAAAAACCGAGTCTAGATAAGAAGTAAAATAGAATGAATAAGAACTAATTTAGTTTTTTTTTAAAGTTTTTTGTTTCTCTGTTTGGCTGTCTGTTTGTGCGTGCTAATCTCCGAAACGACTGGACCGATTACAATGAAATTTTGTATGGTGGTAGCTTATATCCCTGGTCAACGTACAGGGTGCCTACTTTTGATCCCGGTAAACTAATGAGAAGGAATAATAAATAGCACGCGGACGAAGTCGCCGTCATCCGCTAGTTTATAATACGTGCTCGGCTTTGGTTTCGGATTGTATGTCAACTCTTCAACTAAAATATCAATATTTTCCACGAATTATTGTTTTTGTGTGAATTTGTTTTTCAATGAAATAATATCATCCAATTGATCTTTCTTGGAAAGGCCAAGCTATAATAAGAAAGATAATGTTATTGCAGCGAGATGACGTGTGTTGGATACCCGGTTTTGGCATGCCTCCCTGAGTTTTTCACTCATGTGCTTATTGGAATTAATTGATAATTGATTAAATTGTGAAGGATAACATCTAAGGAAACGTGCTGGTTGTATGACGTTTAATATCTTTCGAAGATAAGTGAATTCCCCGTCACGTCATTATGTTAGCACGGTGGACTAACAAGCTACAAGTGTTAGACAAAGCGTCCTAATACTGGGCACGGGTCTCCTTATAAATAGGGCGTAGGCCATGGTCCACCACGCTAGCAAAATTGCGGTTTCAGGGCTTTACTTATCTTAGAAAGATATTAAACCTTATCCAAAAAGCATGTTTTCTCACCATGTTTTCCTTGACTGTAAAAGCAAGTTATATTCAATTCTAATATTTATACAAGTAAAAACTCAGAGAATGATGCCTGGCCTGCCATACCCGGGATTGAATAATCGCTTGAGAGGCAAGAGGTTCACCAGCTAGGCTACCACTATTAATTTTTTGTGACTTACAAAAGACTGTTATTTTTATTATCATTATGACGTGTTCCCAAAGTGTTTATGGCGCTGTAGCAACTTTCACCCTTTTTGGGACAAATATCCCTTCCCCTCAGTTCCCAAGATAAAGATACCAGCACCCAAATTCACAATGTATTCGCTCGGATTGGAAAACTTTGCAACACGAATTACGCAAATCTTATAAGAAGATCCTAAATTATTACTTTGAAAATCGATTCTAGACCTAAACTAAAATAGTTTAATATTTTAGATTAAGTTACAAGCTTCGCGTAAGCAGCTTGCTCAGGCAAAACTTACTAAACTAACCTAATTTGGCAGTTCTAAAATTGCCTCCTCTCTATTTGTTTTCAAAAGTGAGAAAAGGATAGATATCATTTTAGGAACTTTTAGTTTAGGCAGTGTGACTGGCCGAATTTATCTATAACGACTGGGGTCATTGATAAAGCCAAAAAAGAATGAATTTTCTTATGTATTTGATTGGTTATTTGTTTGCAATAAATAATTAATTTATGAATTAATTCAGAGTCGCTTCGCTCGCTCGGTCAATTATGACCCACAATTGTTCTAATAGAGTGTTTCATCCTTATCACAATTTGTTTACGATAATAGGGGAAGTCCAAGTTAGTCAAGTTCAGTCATTGTAGCAGGAAGGAGAGATATAATATGCCAATTGGCCTTATTTCTCTTTATCGAGATAAACATTTTTTACCCAAGTGTTCAAAAGAATGGAAAAAAGGATTTCACGCAATAATAATAAAGGGCGGGTTCTGCTTGTAAACAGATTAGCGAAGAAACAGGGACTTAACGCCAAAATATTAATGTACAATAACTTACCAGTTAGCCTTATGGAAGTCAACTTTTAAAATTTTCAAACAAAAATTAAAATATTTCTTTGAAAGATATCCTTTTTATATACTCAGTGAATATATGTCAATGCAGCTTGTGGAATCATCGTTCTTGTGCAACGAACAATCATTACAAAACTTAACTAATAACTAGAGAAATAAATCACAATGAAAATATATAATATAATAAATAATAAGAACTATAAATGTATTGAAATATTTATTTAAAGTTTATTTTTAAGTAATTAATAATTCAAATGCAACAAGACTTGCCTGTAACGAACGTTATTCAAAGATTCCAATAAATATTTCTTATTCTTCTTATGGTAAGAAGTAAAGCCCAGAACCCTGAAAAAGAGGCAAATATGCCTGTGCAAATATGAGTGTATCTTCACATATTTCACTAGTTTTAGGGTTCCGTACCTAAAAGTCAAAACGGGACTCTGTTACTCTAAGACTTCGCTGTCCGTTCGTCTGCATCTCATGAACCGTAATAGCTAGACTGTTGAAATTTAAAGAAAGTAAAAGAAATACATAATCTCACAGATTATGTATTTCTTTTACTGCTATATAAACAAATACTAAAAACCGAACAAAATTAAAATTTAGAGAGGCTCCCGTACAACAAACATGATTTTTGCGGTTTTTAACTCGATGATAATAACGACGACGGGTAGAAACTTGAACTTTTGTTATATGGATAATGGTACGGAACACTTAGTGCGAGAGCCCGACTCACACTTGGCTGATTTTTTGGAATTACAACATTATGCTCTATTTAGGTATTTAAAATCTATAGGCGCTTATGTAACTAACATAAATAAAATATAACAATATATAGCCTGTATTTTAATCTTTCTGCCCTCAGAGTGTAGAGTGTAGTTAACACAGTCTGAGTCAATAAGCGCTTGAGCATCTAACAAAAAAAAAAACTTACTAATATGTATTGTTAAGACGAAAGTTTTTTTGGCTGATTGGATTTTGTTGAAGTTATTGCAAAATATCACGCCTACAACCTGGATCGACACAGGTTAAAGTCCCGGCTAAATGCTGTGTTCTTAAAATTTTCAATGCGGATGACCCCGTGTGTATCTACTAAATATACTTACAAGTTTTATAACTCATGAAATAACATCTTATTCATCCTAAATTGCTGTTCATTTTCAGGTCAATGGAAGACGTTGAGCAAAGACGCAGTCCCGTCCCAAAACCTGCCCAAACTGAACCCCGACGGCACTGTCATGGTAATCCGCAAAAGCCGCACCGTTAAGTACAGGGAGGGCAAGAAAGACGACGGGTGAGTAACTTCTTTCCTACATTTATATAGGATAAGCCGTTGATGATAATGTTAATGCCATTATTAGCACCCTTAGCACACCTCTGCTTTGTCCTAATCCGTTGATGGATTAACGCCCTTAGCACACCTCTGCTGCGACCTAATCCGTTGATGGATTAATGACCTTAGCACACCTCTGCTGCGTCCTAATCCGTTGATGGATTAACGACCTTAGCACACCACTGCTGCGTCCTAATCCGCTGATGGATTAACGCTCTTAGCACACCTCTGCTGCGTCCTAATCCGTTGATGGATTAACGACCTTAGCACACCTCTGCTGCGTCCTAATCCGCTGATGGATTAACGCTCTTAGCACACCTCTGCTGCGTCCTAATCCGTTGATGGTTTAATGACCTTAGCACACCTCTGCTGCGTCCTAATCCGTTGATGGATTAACGACCTTAGCACACCTCTGCTGCGTCCTAATCCGCTGATGGATTAACGACCTTAGCACACCACTGCAGCGTCCTAATCCGCTGATGGATTAACGCCCTTAGCACACCTCTGCTGCGTCCTAATCCGCTGATGGATTAACGCTCTTAGCATACCTCTGCTGCGTCCTAATCCGCTGATGGATTAACGCTCTTAGCATACCTCTGCTGCGTCCTAATCCGTTGATGGATTAACGCCCTTAGCACACCTCTGCAGAGTCCTAATCCGTTGATGGATTAACGCCCTTAGCACACCTCTGCAGCGTCTTAATCCGTTGATGGATTAACGCCCTGAGCACACCTCTGCTGCGTCCTAATCCGTTGATGGATAAACGCCCTTAGCACACCTCTGCAGCGTCCTAATCCGCTGATGGATTAACGCCCTTAGCACACCTCTGCTGTATATGCTATTCCACACTTTGATGCCCATTTTAGGCAAGCCAGGCAGAATATCTCCGACTCGAAAAAATCTACGCAGTGTCGCTACACAATGAAATCCGGATTGGTCCCATACTAAAAAAAACATAATGTTGAGTACAGTGACCGCCTCTCATCTTGTTGCCCCTTCTCACCTTAGTATGCTTACAATAGATAAGTTGCCTCGAAGAGATTGCTTTTAGCGATAAAGCCGCCACATTTGGTACTACATGTAAAATTATATTTCTTTTGTTTTTATGTTTTGTGTGCTTACAATAAAACTTTATAATTATTTTTTTAAGTTTATATTTTTCTCTGCGGTCACAGCTTGTGTTCCGTATATCTATATATTGCCGTCATTACGTTAGGTACTCCGCGGTTTTCCCCACATTCGATAAAATAAATGTAACAATAGAAATATTTGTGAACGACTGTCATTATTTTTACCGTGATTAATGTTATAAAATGTTAGTCATAATAAATGAAAAATATGTCATGTGACCATATACGAGTTAGTGTAAACATGTATTTAACGCGTCATGAACTAATTACAAGTTTTTTAAGTATATTCCATATTTTTACTCACTTCCGATTTGAAATCGGCGAATATTCAGTTCCACTTTTTTTTAATGTTTCGGAGACTGCTGGAGCTATATAATTTTTTGTTTGTTCGATAGTGTAGGTATACCTCCCATGTGGTCTCACTTTAATATTATCAATGTCGGTGTAGAGTTTTGTTTTTTAAATCGAAGTAACTGATAAAAATCTATCGGTGCCTGCCGTAATACCTGCCTGAAGGCATTTATCACTTTTTTTAAAGATCGTGTACTTATAAGAGAGCGAACGTAAAATTTCATGACAGGCCAGATTTGAACTTGTATCTCCTGGGTAACACAACCAGATGCCTTGACGCACCCCCGCACTAAGGACGCTGGAGGGGCAACGTTGGTGTGGGTGGCTAAGGGTGCGGAGGTGTGCTGCGCGTTCACTGAGAGCTACTAGCGGCGTTAAGACGTCAACACTACCAATCTAGACTTGGGTTCTTTAGCGCTTATTATTAAGATGGTGTTTGTTATCGTTGTAGTGAGAAGATGGACAGCAAGTCGTGGCAGTCTGCGCTGGTGGGCGCTGGCCACAGCTCGCACCCACTCCTACCTAACGCACCCGACACACCGATGCCTCAGACAGACTTGCACGACAATAGCATCGTGAGTTGCTTGTGTCACTTCTTTACAGAATTGGATAGATTATATAGCGTTAGTGGCTGGGGCTGTACTAAGCCGTAAGGGGGTCACTATACTCATCCTAAGTAACAACTTTCACTATGGGACCAACTCTAAAGCTCCCAGCTTTTCCATACATTTTGTCGACGACTGATGTATGGAACAGCTGTTTTTTTTCATGAATCCTGAGTTGGTCACATAGTAAAAAATCCGTCATGATGGCACCTAAAGAAGACCAGCGCTGCTTATTTACAACCAGCATTATACTGCTTGGAGCCGGCTGTGCCGGGAAATTTTGTTAGCGATTTAATAAGTATTAGGTAATTAAAATTTCTTATACAAAATATATTTTTTTCCTTGTTTTGATACCTTGAATTATACTATCAAAATTATCAATTGAAAATTGAATCTAATTAAAAAAGGGTCCTTTATAAATTAGTACATATAGTTTTCTATCGCTCGCCAGGCTAGCTACGACCCTCAAGTTGTAAAATCTGTCGCCAAGCACCTAACGGTGTGTTCCGGCAGCCTTGGCAGCCTAGGCATGCTCTATCTTGGGCTACAATTGAAAAAGTGGCTTATCGAGCAGTCCGTTTAAAGAATTCTATAAATTTAATATTTAAATATTGTTAACTATAAAATTATATTTTCATTTAAAACTCTTGTTTTGATTTATGTTACATATTGTAATTTACCATGTACCTATAATTGACGTATAATCTAAAAATATTTGAAATAAATGAACAAAGAATAATTAACAGTATCGCTGACTTCCGTGCTCTTGCGAACGTCGTGGTCAAATGCCTAGCCCTGTAAGATAAAAAAAAGAAAAAAGTACGCCTCACAATGACTGCATCTTAAGATATAATCCCTCGTTCCAGCTGGCCTACCGCCTACAGACCCTAGGGTCCATAGCGTGTAACGTGGCGCCGCTGCAGCCGACGCCGCAGCTCGCAGGCAAACCCAGGAAACAAGACGCGTTCATGCAGACCGACCCTGAGCTTAACGATGATGACGATACACAACCCAACAACAGCTATAGCGAGGTTTGTGTTCCGTTTAACAATAGGTGTACGCAGTCTAGCAATAGGTGTACTCAGTCTGATAATAGGTGTACTCAGTCTGACAATAGGTGTACTCAGTCTATCAATAGGTGTACTCAGTCTGACAATAGGTGTACTCAGTCTGACAATAGGTGTACTCAGACTAACAATAGATGTACTCAGTCTGACAATAAGTTTACTCAGTCTAACAATAGATGTACTCAGTCTGACAATAGGTGTACTCAGTCTGACAATAAGTGTACTTAGTCTGATAATAAATGTATATATCTGTGTACGTCTTTAGCTAGCTAAAGACGTACTTAAACTTATAATATATATATTCATATACTTATTCTAACAATAGCTTTGCTCTGTCTAACAACAACTTCAGCTAGGTCTGTACTCAGTGTAAGAGTAGATGTACTCAGTCTGATAATATATTTAATCTATAATAGCTACATTCAGCCCTTATTTTTTAATAGTTTATCAAAAGCCCAACGAAATTCACAGAAAAAAAAGAGAAAATGTAACAAAATCCTTCGTTTCCAGGTATCAGACAAGTCTTACAGCTCAGAAATGGATCAATACAACCAGAGTTACCCTAAAGACTACCCAAAAGAGTCGTCGCCATATCTAAAAGACACCCCCCAGTATCCAAAAGAGAATACGCCTTACCCTAGGGAAGGGACACCTTATAAAGACACATCGTACTCTCGCGATGCCGCGTTTAAAGATAACAATTACTCTAAAGATAATACGTACTCGAAAGATAATACGTACTCAAAAGATAATACGTATTCAAAAGATAATGAGTATTCAAAAGATAATACGTACGAATCAAAGAATTATGAACCTAAAGATTATACGAAAGCCTCGGAAGATTATATACCGCAGACTAATGAGGAATATAATAAAGAGGCGGAGAAATATGCTCTAGTAAGGAAATCTCATAATGGATACGATCCTAAGGATTATCAGAAACAGGTAAAATTATACGGTTTTTCATTTTATTTTATCGGTCTTCAGAAAAAAAAGAGGTTCTAAATTTGAATGTTCTTAGTTTTTAAATTTTTTTATGGGTCTTATTTCTTTGATACGATTAGACCGTTAAATTATTTTTGTTCTCGAAAATTTTTAGTTTCTTTTTTTCCGTAGTTTTTTATTTTTAAATTAAAAATTATTAAATAAGAAATATTAAAAAAAAGTTGAATTGAGAATCACCTTTATAAGTCGGTTGAATAACACTTAAATAACTATTTATTTTATCTTTTTGACTTTTGAAAAACATTTTTTACCTGACTACAGAAAAGAAGGGTATATTAGTGTGTATATATGTAAAATATTTAAAAAAAAAAATGGAATGAAAAAAAAACTATTTATATGTTAATTGGCCGGTTGGCGCAATTGGTATCAACCCTGCCTTCTGCGCCGCTGGTCCCAGGTTCGATCCCCGGACGGGTCAAACATTTGTGTGCATGAACATGTCTGTTTGATCTGTGTCTGGGTGTTTATTATATATATGAGTATGTATATCAGTGATCAGGTTACCATAGCACAGGCTTTGTCTAGTTTGGGACCTGAAGACCTTTGTGTGGATGTTGTCCCATATTATTATTATTATTATTATGTCTTATTTCAGTGTTTTTTTTTTCTTAGGTGCTTGTTCAAATAAAAATATCAAAATACATTTTTCCTTTGCAGGTTTTGGACAATGGTTACCAGAAGTTACCAGTTCCCGATATGTATTCCTTTGAAAAATACAATAGAGATGCGTATTATCAGAACGGATACCCGGACAGTGCGGAGGTGAGATATCTTTAAAATTAAAACAACATTAAATATAATTTTAAAAGAAAATTCTTTACTGTTATCACATAAATAAAACATCAAATAATTAATATAATATAATAATAAATAATAGCGAATTTAAATTCGGTATTCTCACTAAAATATACACATACACTGCCAGGCGACATTTGTAGGCATCCTAACTATAATATTATAAATGCGAATGTAACTCTGTATGTCTGTCTGTTACGCTTTCACGACAAAACCACTGAACCGATATGGATGAAATTTGGTGCACAGGTAGATTGGACTACGGGAAAGAACACACAAGGATACTTTTAACCGACTTCAAAAAAATAGTTCCCCCATTATCTCGACAATCCAAAGGGGAACTACGCGGGTGAAACCGCAGGGCACAGCTAGTGGAAAATAAATTGACATCGATTATTGAAATCCATGAAATTGGGAATCTTTTACCTTAATTCAGAAAATTCAAAAACAAAATATACAAGAATATATTTCAGGCTATTAAATGATATGTTAATGAAGTTGACAAATTACTTACCATACTCTAAAATGTAAACATTATTGCGTCTATTTACTGCTCACAAAAAAAAAAATATAGATGAACAAAACGTTGGCCGGCCTTGCGGCCTGAAGCGATTTCTTCCAAACAACCTTATTTTTACCCGACTGCGTAAGAAGGAGGGTTATGTTTTTCGAGTGTATGTATGTATGTATATTTGTTTGTCACGTCGTAGAACCCAAACGGCTTGTCGTATTTTTATGTGAGTGGTGTCAATAGATTCGTCTTAGTAGTGAGAGTGACACTGGATACATCAAAATTAAAAAAATTAAGTAATTAAGTATGATATACAGGTTTAACCATTTAGCTGTCGGATTTTTTCGAACTCGTTTCTAACCACTTAATTTTTTTTTTTTACAGTTACTGAGGAATCAACAGCACAATTTACAGATTCTCCAAGAGCAACACCGCGTCAATGAAAATCAGAATTTTTTCAACGAAAACCATATAAAACAAGAGATTGATATAAGTGGGGACGACGACAAGTTTCTATACGAACGGAGTAAAGAGCAAATAGGTAAAATATTTTAACCGATTTTGAAAAAGGAGGAGGTTTTTAGTAATAAGGTGTACTAAGCCAAAGAGTCATGACGAACTATTTTCAATGTGCGACAACTTTTTTTTCAAAATGTAAGGTTTCATTTTGAAAAAAAAGTTGTGTAAAAAGCATATGTGTAAGTTATTTTAATCGATTTTGAAAAAAAAACGGAGGTTATTAATAAGAATATATATTAAGCCAAAAAGAGACTCATCATGACGAACTATTTTTAATGTGAGATCAAATAGGATTTTTTGAAAAAAATAAATAGTTGAGTAAAAAGCAAATAGGTAAGTTATTTTAACCTATTTCAAATATAAAGGAGGTTATCAGCTAATGGCGTAAAAAGCTAAAGAGTAGTCATTTTACTATACTCATTTTGTCGTATCGTTTTCACTGTGGGACCAATCCGCAATTTGCGAAATATAAATCTGTTGGCCATATTGAATTGGTACAGCATATTCTGCTGAGACTCGGCCTGTGGAAATTATAAATTTGATACTATTACTGAAAACGTAGGCAGGTACAAATGTATGTAAGTAGTCGTTCTGGTTTATACCCAATACGAGTAAATCATGAACGGCTTGACCGATTTTTATGGTCTCAGATTTTTTCTTTATAGCAGAATAACAATCAAAATGTCGGAAATTCTCAAAAAAGCAAAAAATATTTGTATAAATAAATTGTATTTCTCCAAACTCAACCGCAAATCTTGCGTTATTGACAGCTCACGTCATAAGCAACACAACTAATTGACTGTTAGGCGGTACGAAGTTCGTCTGATCATCTAGTGAATAATTAAATGATGATCAAAATACTAACATTCATTGTAATTTGTGTATAGAATCATCTCAGTACGCGGACCGAAGCCGACCGCAGCATCAACGCATCTTAGACCACCTCCAGCACCAGGTGAAACAAGAACCGGACACGCCGCAAGGTACGTCACACTACGATGACACATAGATTCGTACGTCACACTACACTGACACATAGATTCGTACGTCACACTACACTAACACATAGATTCGTACGTCACACTACACTAACACATAGATTCGTACGTCACACTACACTAACACATAGATTCGTACGTCACACTACACTAACACATAGATTCGTACGTCACACTATACTAACACATAGATTCGTACGTCACACTACACTAACACATAGATTCGTACGTCACACTACACTAACACATAGATTCGTACGTCACACTACACTAACACATAGATTCGTACGTCACACTACACTAACACATAGATTCGTACGTCACACTACACTAACACATAGATTCGTACGTCACACTACACTAACACATAGATTCGTACGTCACACTACACTAACACATAGATTCGTACGTCACACTACACTAACACATAGATTCGTACGTCACACTACACTAACACATAGATTCGTACGTCACACTACACTAACACATAGATTCGTACGTCACACTACACTAACACATAGATTCGTACGTCACACAACACTAACACATAGATTCGTACGTCACACTACACTAACACATAGATTCGTACGTCACACTACACTAACACATAGATTCGTACGTCACACTACACTAACACATAGATTCGTACGTCACACTACACTAACACATAGATTCGTACGTCACACTACACTAACACATAGATTCGTACGTCACACTACACTAACACATAGATTCGTACGTCACACAACACTAACACATAGATTCGTACGTCACACTACACTAACACATAGATTCGTACTGAGTTTTTAACAAAATAAAAAAGGCTGTATGATTAATTCGGCACCATAGAGGTAGAAGTAAACAGATTGAATGAAGTTTTTGATTCACAAACTTAGTGCACACGATATTCAAAATTCAAATTTACTCATCATGTGTCCATTAAAGTTTTATCAAAGTCAATCTTGTAGTTTGGTTTAGAAATCAAAATAGCTGACTTTAGTTAGGCAATTTTACTGCCTAATTAAAGTCAGTTTTTTTTTCAACTTGTATAAATGATACAACGTGTTACAGAATGGTGTGACAATAATTAAAGTTGTTAGTGTAACAATCAACGTTCAAATATACGAATAGCAAAAATGTATTATATTAACAAATTTGTTATTTAATGAATGTAAATAATATGATAATAGGTAGCGATGCGGTAATGCAGCCCGCGTCGAGCCCGTACTACGTGTCGGGTGCGGGCAACGCCGGGGGGTACTACGAGTCTCTGCCGCGGCCCGGCGCCGAGCTGCTCATTGCCAAGCAAAACGCATTAGCGGCACACACGCATTTATGTACGTATGTTAAATAATATTAAAAAAAAAATATTTTATTTAGAAAACTAACGCGTGTTTATTTGATATTGTTTAAGATAACGGGTTTTCACGTGTACCTGATTGTTGTAAAGGTCCAACTATAGTCTCGTTCACATTCGGTGAACTTTCAGGGATGAAATATTCGTGTAAACTCCAGAGAATCCGTGGTCCGTGCCGTTTATAAACTTTAAACATTATTTTTTTGGATTTTCGGCTCATAAAAGATACAAGTAACTTCTATATGTAGGGTCATTGGTGAGTGGTGTACTAAGCCGAAAGAGGGTCACCATATTCATCCTAAGGAACAAACATCCACTATGTGACCAACTCTGAATTCGATAAAAAAAAATCAACTGTTCCATACATTATGTCGACGACCGATCAACTTTTTGTATGGAACAGCTGATTTTATATTCGCGAATTCAGAGTTGGTTCCATAGTGAAAGTTGTTCATGAGCGTGTGTATAGTGACCCCCTTTCCCCTTTCGGCTTATAACACCCCTAGCCGATAACCCAGTATAGATATCGCTATAATACTGCCAGTCATCTAACTTCAATCATAAGTATTTTAATGTTTCTTTATAATTTTTTTGTGTGTAAAATAGAATTTTTCTGTCTATACAACGTGTGACAGAAAGGTGTGACAATACTTAACGGTGTTAGTCTACACATCAAGGTGAACCCACCGTAGAACAAAATTTGAGAAAAAAATTATTGCGTCCTCCATATAACTTGACCGATCACGTGACCAATTTTTGTATGGAGAACCTAATTTTTTTTTGTCGATTTTTGCAAAATTTTCTTCCTCTACGCAGGGTTCAATTTGATGTGTAGACTAACACCCTTAAGTATTGTCACAACTTTCTGTTACACGTTGTAAAATTTTATTAACATGTGTACATTTTCGTCCGTAGGGCAAAATACAATGAAAAGACCATTCTACTACAGCGAGAGTCCACACTTCAACGGGCCGCAGCTACTGCATAGATATGACGTGAGTCGATTGTAATTATTAACTAATTCAATACCATATTTAAAAAAAAAGAATATAGTCAAATTTAAATAAAACTGAGGACATTGTAATCAAATTAGGAACGTTTAAATTAAACTAGGGACATTCTAATTAAACTGGGTGCGTTCGAATGCTGCTTAATATAAGGAAATTGCACTCGGGACATTGTAATTGAACTGAGGATGTTGAAGTTAAATTAGAGACATTGAAATTAAACTGGGAACATTGAAATCCAACTAGGGATTATGATATTAAACTGGAAATATTCGAATTAAACTGGAACATTAAAATCAAACTAGTAATATTGAAATTAACTGAGAAAAAATAAATTAATAATAATAATTTCCTCGATACGGCACGTATTGTTAGGAGGTTCCTCTCTCTGTAGTCCCTACCATCGATCGGTAGCTTGGGTCCTACCCCGTTGCTGGTGGCACTCTAGGTTTAGGTTTTTTATAATATTTATTGATTTATATTTATACTGTAAGAAACTTAAATTTAAGATATAAAATGGATACGAAAATAATAATAATATGGGACAACATCCACACAAAGGTGTTCAGGTCCCAAACTAGGCAAAGCCTGTGCTATGGTAACCTGATGACTGATATACATACTTATATATAACAAACACCTAGACACAGGTCAAACAGACATGTTCATGCACACAGATGTAAACTAGGGATATTGATATTGAACTAGAAACAAATTAAACTGGAGATATTTGAATTAAACTGGGACATTGAAATCAAACTAGGGATATATTAAACTGGGAACAAATTAAACTGGAGATATTTGAATTAAACTGGGACATTGAAATCAAACTAGGGATATATTAAACTGGGAACAAATTAAACTGGAGATATTTGAATTAAACTGGGACATTGAAATCAAACTAGGGATATATTAAACTGGGAACAAATTAAACTGGAGATATTTGAATTAAACTGGGACATTGAAATCAAACTAGGGATATATTAAACTGGGAACAAATTAAACTGGAGATATTTGAATTAAACTGGGACATTGAAATCAAACTAGGGATATATTAAACTGGGAACAAATTAAACTGGAGATATTTGAATTAAACTGGGACATTGAAATCAAACTAGGGATATATTAAACTGGGAACAAATTAAACTGGAGATATTTGAATTAAACTGGGACATTGAAATCAAACTAGGGATATATTAAACTGGGAACAAATTAAACTGGAGATATTTGAATTAAACTGGGACATTGAAATCAAACTAGGGATATATTAAACTGGGAACAAATTAAACTGGAGATATTTGAATTAAACTGGGACATTGAAATCAAACTAGGGATATATTAAACTGGGAACAAATTAAACTGGAGATATTTGAATTAAACTGGGACATTGAAATCAAACTAGGGATATATTAAACTGGGAACAAATTAAACTGGAGATATTTGAATTAAACTGGGACATTGAAATCAAACTAGGGATATATTAAACTGGGAACAAATTAAACTGGAGATATTTGAATTAAACTGGGACATTGAAATCAAACTAGGGATATATTAAACTGGGAACAAATTAAACTGGGACATTGAAATCAATCTAGGGATATATTAAACTAGAAACTAATAAAACTGGAGATATTTGAATTAAACTGGGACTTTGAAATCAAACTAGGGATATATTAAACTGGGAACTAATAAAACTGGAGATATTTGAATTAAACTGGGACTTTGAAATCAAACTAGGTATATTAAAATTAACTGAGAGTAATGAAATTAAACTTTGGATATTTGAATTAAACTGGGTCATTGTTATCAAACTAGCATTTTGAAATTAAACAGGAAAAAATTAATAAAACTGGGGATATTCGGAGTAAACTGGGGACATTGAAATCAAACAGGTTTGTCTGAACGAATGTTGCTGGTTATTACCAATTTTTTGAATTACTTAATATTGCTATTTAGTAACTATGACTTTTAATTCTGGGTTTTCAACTTGTCGGAATAACTAAATGAAGAATTTAAGAAAATATTAGTCTTAGTACCAATCCTCACACAAATTATAAATGCGAAAGTGTGTTTGTTAGTTTGTTTGTTATTCTCTCATATAGTGACGTATTGACTTGAGTTTTTGCAACTTTTTCCCGGAAAAACAAATAAAGCGGGTGTTGTAGCGAAATAAGCAAGGTTAAAAATAAATAATTAATACTACGATAATTAATATCGTTGTGTATGTATTTGTTCTAAATCATATTTATTTTTTTTAATGTTTATTATATATTATTATGTTTACCTCGCTAAGGATGCTCCAGTTATGTGATATCTTGTACGTGCATGGCTGCCTGGAACAGATCGCTTTAAGCGATAAGGCCGCCATTAAAATGCTAGTTTTTATTGTTGTGTTTTTTGTTTATACTGGTTTTTAAGATAAAGACTTATCTAATAAAAATATTTTGTTCCCAGGATATACCAAGGATTCTACAGTGAGACATTCCAAAGTGAATAAAAAATATATATATATATATTAAAAAAGAAAAATTCTCTATGACGAAAATCTCTCAATGGTTATTTTTTTATTTAAAAATAATTAAAGAAATAAACTATTATTAGAACGCGTAATATGTACAGAACCCGTTGTATGTACAGAACCTTTGTATGTAGAGATTTTTCTGTATATTATTCTCTTTTTTACCATTAAGCTATATTATTTTTTGTTGTTGTAAGTTTATTTTTGGTTATATATATTTTATTCCAAAGTTGTATGAAAGTTGGTACATGGGCTGTACCGTACTGATTTAGATCGCGTCTTCTTTGTGGTTTGCATTTTTTTAAAGTATTAAATACCTTTGGGAGACCCGTACCCAGCAATTAGACCACTGACTTGCATTATACAAGTAAGCTGGACTTCAGATAGTCAAAGCGACAATGAATACATTAGATGTCCGCTATGTTGTCGCTTTTGTTGAAACACCGCCCAAAAAGTAATATTTTACTACAAAAAAATCTAAACGGTTACCAAAATGGATAAATGGTAACAAAAAAATGGATTGATGGTCACCAAAAAAAATTACTTCAACCTACTGCAGACCTTGTTGCCGAAAGTATTCAGAATATCATTAAATAAAAATATCCTGATCCTACTGCGGACCTTGTTGCCGAAAGTATTGAGAATGTCATAAAAAAAACCTGAACCTACTACGGACCTTGTTGCCGAAAGTATTCAGAATATCATAAAAAAAATAACCTGAACCTACTGCGGACCTTGTTGCCGAAAGTATTGAGAATGTACCTATTAAATTTGGTGGCCGCTAAGCCATTTTATGAACGAAAAATTATTTTTATTGACCGTCTAAAAAAAATGCAAATTACAAAGTGAGTGATTTATACAAAAGTTTGTACAAAGATATTGAAAGTATGTTTAAAGCTTTTATATTGTGTAATGTACATAGAATTACTTTCTTTTTGATTGTCTTTATGATGTATGAATGATTGAATATTATGTGGTATAATAATAAATAAAACTTTTGGGGCTAAAATCTAATTTGGCCCTAAAACGCTAATGCACTGGCCTAATTTGGGAATAGGCCGTAATTTTGTGCTAAACTTTGATTTAGGGTTAAAAACTATGGGGTTTTTAGTCCCATTGTTGGGCAAAAATAAAAATGCCGTCATCACAAAACATATAGGTATCGTCGGTATTTTTTAAACTTTGTATTTAGTTATGATTATCAGAAAAAAAATTAAACATGTTTTTTATTTTTAGAAAAAAAAATAGTGTTTTACTTCGAACATTTCATTTTAAAGCGTTCGATTTTTAAATATAATTGTTATTTAAATTTATATTTCTTCTCCAAAAAATACCAAATAATGTTGAACTAATTTAGTATTATTTTATCCTTTTATTTTTGATCTTTAAACAAAATTACGTACTTATTATGTTTTATAAACGAAAATATGTTGTATAATATCCGATTATTAATTAATTCGTTGTTTAAGACGATACCTGCATGAAAAACACAATGCTTGCCCGTTTTTGATGCTGTGACTGTAGATTTAGGAGATAAATAATGCACATTCATATCATACATACCTTGTATAGACTATACATATATAACACGATACCGGACTTGTTTCGACATTTCAGTTTGAAAAAAAAATATGCATACAGAGTTATTTAAAAAAATAAAATAAAGAACATAATAACAATTTGTTGTTTGTCCTATTTTTAACATTTTTTTTAATATAATAAAGGTTTTTATTTGATGTTGTTAATAAACTTTAAAATTGTTGTTTTTTTTTTTTTATAAAAGAAATATACATTCAATATTATTAGTCACGATTATCTGCTGACTATCGGAAAAGAGGAGGTACTTAATTAAAATGTATGTTTTTTTTTTAATATTTCTCATCTGATTTACCTGATACACCATTTTGTAAAATTATTTTCTTTTTTTTATATATTGCATTAAAAACGGTCCAGTAGTACGAATTTAAAATAAAAATATTTAAAATATTGTATCTGTGCACGCAGAATTAAAATCAATTGTCACTTTTTCACTCGGCTGCGAATGAAGGAGGATTATGTTTATCGAGTGTATGTATGTATATTTGTTTGTCACGTCCCAGAGCCTGAACGGCTTGTCGTATTTGTTATGTGAGTGATGTCAATAGATTCAACTTCAACTGCAGATGGTCATATGCAGTTGAAGCTGCTAGCTATACTAGCTGCATCCCGCGATTTCACTTGTTAAGATACGTGACACTAAAGTTCTAGCAGTCGTATTTTCTTGAAGTCACTTTTGACAAGTATGCTCTCATGTATTTTCGTTGTGTGTTTGTTACAAATTAATCATTCATTCATTCATTCATTCACTTTTTTAAAGTATTTTATAGTTTATAACTCTGTATGTATTTTATAGAAATAGTGAAGTTACCATTATATACAAATATTTATGCTTTATTTGCAATAGTTTTCTAAGGGTTATAGGTCTTAGTGGAGTTTTTTTTTAAAGTTGTTTTTTTTGCTTTTTTTATATATTATTTTTAGTTTAAGTTCGGTATCGTGATCTCAGCCGGTATAACACGTTATTAAGTTTTTTTTTTTAGAAAGTAAAATGAAAATCTTTCAAGTCTAGACAAAATTTTGATTGCCATAATTAAAACGGATTTTGTGATTATATTAGACCGTTTTTGAATCTGAAACAAAAAATAAAAAAGTGCATTTTCGTATTAAATCGTCTGAGAAACTATTAAGTGTTGCCATTTTTCACTTTGTTTTTTTTTTTAAATTAGATTTTAATATTAAGATGTAACTCGCAATAAGTTCTAAAATAATTGTTTTTTTTTTCGAAGTAAAAAAAATCTGATATTTTGTCTGTTGTTTAGTCTATTAATGAGTTTTTTTTGTTTTATAAATTTTAAATATTTATCTTTTCCTTTATTTTTGTGAGTGGTGAATTCGGAGGTCCAAAGTTATATATCATCCAAAGTACGTATATGTGTGTAAAAGTGCATTTTTTATGATGGATTTTAAATTTTACAAATCTTGATAGCTCATTATAAAAAAAAAAAACTAAAAAAAAAATTCAAATATGTATAAAAAATTGCACTTTTCGCGACTGTACAAGTCATTAAAAAAACTAGTATTCCGAAATCATCACAAAAAAAATAATGTAAAATACTAGTTAGCAAAAAATAGTTACCATGTTAAAAAAAAAGTATATTTTTTGTATTGCCAATTTTTTCGATAGGGATTGTGTGTTAGGCATCTAACATTCAAACGATATAGAAAATAATGTGGTTTAATTTCTTTTAGTGCCGTTTACTTCGAAGGTGTTACTTCTTAAGGCGAAAATTGATTTATTTGGCTTCATTCTCGCACTGTTAATCTGTATTTGGAAACATATAAAATCATTGGAATTTGAACCTGAAACAATCGGCTCCGGTCTCATAGTGTTTAAAAAAGACGTTACAATTTTCAAATTTATTTCAATCAATCATTTAGGTATTTCTATATAGAAATATGATACGTAAAATTTACACAATTTGTGAAAGTGAAGAGACAAAGTTGTATGAAACTTTGTACGGAATGAAATAATTGTTTTTGGAGAAAAAAAAACATCATGATTATCTGTATACGATGACCGCAGTCGATTTTTCAAAATGTGATTCCGTAATTTTATATTTTGATATAATTCAAAATGTGTGAGCGAGACGGCACATTAGTGATGTATTGCCCTTAAATCATTCAAATTTAAATATTGAAAAATATTTGGTTCAAAACAATATTTTTTATATTTCGATGGTCACTATAGGGTTTTTGGTTAGGGGTCTACTTAGCCGAATAAGGGTCCTTAATCCTAAAGAACAAATTTCACAACAGGACCAACTTCGAGAAAAAAAAACCAGCTGTTGCATACATTTTGCCAACCGACCGAATTGAATGGTCCCATAGTGAAAGTTGTTGGTAATGATGAGTACACTGACCCCCTTTCGGCTTAGTATACCCCAAACCGATAACCCTGTATATTGTTTTGTTTTGTTAGATGTCAAATAAGTATGTGAATAAACAAAGTGTGTTTCATATCTGAAGATATGTGTGAGCCTGTTTCGATCTATTTGTGAAACTTATTTTGAAAAAATACTTATTTTTGAGGCAAATATTACTTAAATGAATATTTATTATGATTTTCTCCATTTTTGACATTTCAATTTTACTATTCTCACTTGACCTTGTAAGTTGGTTATTTTTAAACATATTTAGTTTTTATTGTTGCCGAAATTTTAGTAAAAATGTGAATTATCCAACCTGGTATTTAGCCAGCGTGATTAACTATGGCCTATACCCCCTTCGTAGGGGAGATCGGTGCCCAGCAGTAAGACTTAGCAAGACTAAGTTTTGATGTTACTTAAGTTTATAGCCAGTTATATAATATTGCCTAAATAATTAATAATTAGCATGAATATGTATTTTGCCTCATTATTATTAGTATTTTCTTAAAAAGTTTCACGAAGGGGCCATTTTAGGTACCAATATAGAGATTGAAAAAAAAAACGAAACAAAAGCATGAAAAAACGCGGGTAGTTTTGAAAAAATGGTGATAAATTGATCGAATTTACTTGGCAATTAAATTAAAACGGGAAGTAAATAAGTATAAGGTATATTGTAAAAAGAGCACTATATTTCTTTTGTCTTGTCACAATACCTTTTTATTTTTGTTGATTTGTAAAAAAAAAATATCTTGCCAAAGTTTTTTTGAAAAATTCGAAGTCGCTCGAAATTGATTTAAAAAAAATATTAAAGAAATTATAGTTATTAAGTTGACAAATCGCGGGATAGGGTTTTTTTAAATATATACATGATTTTTTATTATGTTTTTGGTGCTCGATACATATATTTTTTTTCCGAATTCATATGCATTTTTTTTTTGGAATAAATAGTTGTTCTTTGTATGAGTACAATTTTTTTTCGATGTCGATGCGCACATTTTAGTGACGAAACGCTAGATTTTTTAATTTTTTTTTTATAGTTTACATTTAAAAAAATATTTACCATAGACTATAAGTATAAGGAATGAGGGGATAGGTGTACGTAGAAATGTCAGAGCGCGCATTTTTTTTCAAAAAAGTTATGGTTACAGAATTTCGATAATATTGCACTTTATTTCTTGTCTGTTCCGTTTTCAGTCGTGATGGGGACAGATGGGATGTTTTTCCTGTTTGTTCCCTTGAAAAGACAGTGAGGGAACAAACGGGAATAAATATTTTTATAGCTTATAGCTATTTATAAATTGGACGAAAAATATTAGCAATAAACATTGTTCCTGTTTATGTACTTAGTTCTAAAATATCTTATTATTATCGTGCGATACTATCGGAGAGCTAAACCACATAATATATATTAGGCACAGAAGTATATTATATATCAAAGAAAATGTTAATTATAATATATTTAAAAGGAATATATAATTATTAAAAAAGTGCGCTCTAAACAGAACCAAAGCTGTGAATATTTCGATATGTAAAGATTGTTAAGTAAGAAATAAAGTATGCTTTTACATAAATATGTCTTTTTTTTAATTTTCATATGATAATTTGCAATTACAAAACACTTTGCTGTCGCCACTAAACAAAATATAACATCTGATAATAAATACAACAGAAAACAACCGTAAAAGGCGGTCTTATCGCTAGATCCGATTTCTTGCAGACAACCTTTGCAGGTATGTAAAATTAGAGTGTGGTGTAGAAAAAACAGGATCACAAATAATATAAAAATATACGTTCCAATTTATCGGTATATTGAAAATATCTATTTCTATGTTTACTTAAATCAGTAGATTTGTCAAAGTTAATTCCAGAGAGCTAATAGCCGAATAGAGAGTCAAAGTTAATAGCCGACTTTTTCTATCATAGACAACGCAACCAAGGAGTGTTGGACTCCTTGTAAAATAAGCTTATTTTTATGAAATGAGGTTACTTTTCTTAGAATGTAACCTAAAGAACTCGAGAACTGGCACAACACATAGAGTGTGGTCATTGAATAAAGAAAAAAAACTAATCACCTACAAAACAAAATTCTGTTAATAGTTGAAAGATTATAACTACGCACAAGGGACGAAATACTTCAGAGAAGCACAAGTATGACAACATTCATTCGGATATAGAGAAGCACAAGGTACGATATAGTCTAAACTCCTTAATACGGAATTGTCGCTAAATTTTAAGGTGACAGACGTGTAGAAAGTATAAACCAAAGATAAAACATGGCTACTCTTGATTTACCATCTATGTTTTATATTACCTTGTTAAAGAAGTCTTGCAGTGGACTAATGAGGTTCTATGAAAGATTCGTTGGTTAAACGCTGCCGTAACGAAATTCCATATAGAAAATGGCACCTTTTGAAGAAGATTGCTCTTAAAGGTGTTAAATCAATGATGACCGCTGCATCCTAGTAGTTAGCATACCCGAGAGCAGGTGGTGCCGGGTTTGATGATTCCCGGCGGCAGTTAGTGTAAGAACGATTAATTTAGTAGTAACTGCGGCACTAAGACAGTTCACGTCCTGATTAGTAGGTTCATAGGCTACTTTCATCCTGGAAATTTGATGTATCCAGGCGGGATGATAAAGTTTCCGCGGGTGTTACCGCGGGCGCAGCTAGTAAAAAATAAAACATGTATGTTTATTTATATAAGAAGGTGGGTACTTACAAACACAAGAAGGCTGTAAGATAATTATTAAACTTAAACTCCTTCATTTCTCCTAACAGTAGCCAACAATTACACATCCACATAAAAGTATTACAAATAATTAATAACTACCCAAATTACACATTAACAAGGCGTGGTCTTACAAACCACACCCAAAAATCTGTAATTTTCACGCAAAAAACCGTACACCAAACCCCGCCCGCCATTTTGGTCATACATCCTCATTTGACATTTAATTTGACACTTACATCTGTCAAAATAAGGTGCACTTTCGCGCTATTTTATTTTTTTTAAACTACCACGTTAAGTTTTCTTTTGAACAGTTATCTGTGGTCTTTAGTTTGTTGGAATAAGGTTGCTTTTTAAATGACACTTATTTTTTAGACGTAATCAACAGAGAGAATACTCCGTGGAGTCGTTCGACGATTGTAATAATTAAAGATAATTTTCTTAGTCGCGTCGGTATTTTTATGTTTTTTGACGAATGTTTTGGTCCAGTTTACTGAGTTTTTGTTTGACGGAAAATATTCGGGCGGCTGGTGGGATGTGGGAAAGCTTGGGCAGGCGACTGACTAATGGATAAGGTACCTATATTGCGTTGCATTTACAACTTTTATCGAACAGTTGAGCACGCTTGATATCGTAGTTTAAATTTCTGTAAACAGAAGTTATAACATTTTCGGTAAATTATATTTATTAATGTATTTATTAAACACCAATTCCACTAAACAAGAAAAATCTCAAACAAATACCATCTTATTGTAACACAACAGTAAAAAAACGAGATAAAGATGCAGTAGTTAACTGTGGTGTCATATTTTCATAATTAGATTATAGTCTGATCTGCGCTCGCCCACTTTCAGAACTTATTTTAATATATCAACACCTAATCCGCGATAACAATGTTCTTAACTGGTTCCCTAGGTTAACGTTGGCCTTTTAAACAGAAGCTTATGATTTCTTTTTATTTTTACGTGCGAATTACGTGGTATACTTATTGCAAATATCATAGTATCATCATTAATAGTATCTATTGCTACGCTAGAAAAATGCTTTTTTTTTCTACGTAGTACACAACTGTCACGCTTTACACGAGTCCCGCATTCAGCCAGTAAAACTACCCACTCTGCGCGTTACAACCTCTTTGTGCCCGAAACTTACAGTGTATTTAACGGTCCCCGAGATTCTTGGCCGTTTTTAAACGAAACAAGAAGCCGCGGGTTTTTAGCGCGAACCTCAAGCGGGTTAAGTACATTCCGAGCTCCTTAAAATGATGGAACGTTATTTATATGGACCCACTATGTTTCGCTGGAAAAGTATGACAAATTAAAGTTATTATGTTAGGTTTTCGGGGCGTGTGATTTGGCTGGTCCTTTCAGAACTGTGGATGAAGGCAGATAGATAGAAATAATAGATGTAGATAGCTGTTCAAACTTTTGACCCCAATAGATTTACCTACCAAAGAAAAAACTTAGTTTACTATTAAAGTTTCGACCTGTTGTCGTTATTAATATCTTGCAAATAACACTAAATATCACGTTTGTTGTATGAGAAAGAGAGAGAGAGAGAGAGAGCTTCCTTCAGTATTGATATTGTTCTGTTTTTACTCATTTGTTGTTATAGCGGCAACAGAAATACGTCATCTGTGAAAATTACAACTGTCTATCACGGTTCATGAGATACAGCCTGCTGACAGAAAGGCGGACTTATGGATGGCGAAGTCTTAGTAATAGGGTCCCGTTTTAGCTTTAGTGTATGGAACCCTAAAATAGCAATAGCATCCACTACGCATTTTTTTTTCATATTTTAATCTCTTATTTCAGATTATGCTATTGTATCGTTATTAGGAACTCTTTTATACTTATATTTAGTTTTAATTATAAGATTTAAGTTAATAAATTTTTGAGATGTTTCAATAATGTATGGAGCCACGGCCAGGAATGTATATGTACATGAAGCTATAAATAAGTTAGGGATTATCAAACTTTAATCTATCAACCAAATTCAAAATAACGTTACTTATCACAGTGTAAAAAAACCACTACTATTCATAAAAATATCCATTTTTATCTGTATGTTTTTTTTTGTATATGTTCATCAATATTTTTGCCAACTGTGAACCAACTATAAAAATCCTTTTCAATTGGAAAGATGGTCCTCGCGCTGGTGCTCGTATATAAAGATGGTCCTCGCGCTGGTGCTCGTATCTAAATTTTATCAAAATCGGTAAAGTAGTTCTCTTTTTATTCTATATAACTTTCAATTTCTTAAAAGGACATTATTAAGTTTTCACTTTTCTAGAGTACTTATGACGTTTTGTACACAATGAAGTAAAGAACTGATACAAGTTTCATTAATACATTGCCATCACATTATAGGCATTGTTTGGTAGACGTACACCGTCCTGGCCGAAAATTAAACAAGTCCTTTATCGGTGTAATGTGAAACTAAAAAATGTCGACGTAGTGGGGGACTTTTAATTTTTTTCTTGTGCACTTTTGATTTACATAGCAGGTGCCTTAGATTAAATCATCACTTGTGATATAAGAAATAAGAACAATCATTGATTGTGACTTATTTTTTGACAATTGGAGAAAAGTTAGCTTTGTATTTTTGACTCATTGTGAGGGTCTGATAGACCAGTGCGATAGAAGCAAAAAGCCAGACAGCGAGACGGACTCGGATGACGATTCGGATCTTTGACTCATGATTGTATTTAATCATTTAACAGTAATTTTGTAATAATTTGATATACATACTCGATACTTTGTTTAATATTTAATTTTAATACGAACTCGCTTCTAACCAATTGTTTACTATTCCTTTCCTTTACTTTTTTCCTATGACTAGCCGTAGTGTATAAGAAGACACACATTTCCCTTTAGTTACTCCCCCTGAACAAAAAAACGTCATTGCGCAGTCAAAGTATTTGAATAGAATAGAATACATTTTATTTTACAATATAACACACAACTTCTCAAATAAAAAAAATATATATTTAAATAAATATCTGGACTGGACTTGCCATTGAATAAATTTAAGTATGTGATGAGGAAAATTGACAACCCATATTGCTTTGCTTGTGGTATTGGTGTAGTTGAGGATACCTATCACTTCCTTGTAGAATGTGTCCAGACTGCTACTACGAGGGAAGGGTTTTTAGATTTATTAGGTGATAAAATAATTAATTTAGGATTGTTCCAGAGTGTTCTTTGCTTCACCATCTTCCGGTGTAGCTAGCATGCTTTGCAAATTTGTCTATGGTTTATTGAAAAATAGGACACAGGTATTTTTAAATGTGAACCATATGGGACTGACATGATCTATTTGATTACAAGTCCCTAAATAATTAAAGATTATTATTAATATATACGTCACACAATATATATGTCGCACAATATATATGCCACACAATATATGTGTCACACAATATATGTGTCACAAACTAAACACAACTCAACATAATGCTAGCTGTAACAACCAGAGCGCTGATCTTACGTTGGAACCGGGAGGTGACGTCACACAAGTCACAAGCAGTTAAGAAAAGGTGAAGTAACATTTCGTCATTTCTAGAAATTTAAATAAATTGTCGAATTGTGCTCTGTGTAAAATTAAGTATGACGTTGAATTTGGGAGGATAAGCAGTACGACATTGGTTAAAGTAGTTTTCTCATAGAGTTCAGTAAATAGAGTCATTCCAAACGTGTCGGCAAAAAGGACAGTCACTCAAATCGGTCACTCTGTCTCTTTAATTTCTATGGACATTGTATAGATATTTTCTTGATTGTAATAATGTGACTGAGATGGTATGTACCCGCCGTCTATTTATTTCTTTGTCTACGAGTTTTCCAAAACATTTTTTTTTATTAATAACAGTTAGGCATATAACCACCAGCTCGCACAAGCAAGGAAGTCAGCGAGACTGTGGCTCTAGATCGAGCATGCCTAGTTGGAATACAATGGCTCCCAAGGAAGGCCGCCGGAACACACCGTTAGGTGTCTGCTGAGAGATTTGTCAACCTGAAAGTGATAGCTAGCCAGACCGTAACCATCCGCTAGACAACGCCCTACCTATAATGATATAGTACATATGTTATGATATTAAATATAACTTCTTATAGTTATATACTTTGTATTTGTAATATACATTTAACATGTGCTTTATGCATTTGATCATTTGTCAATTCGTCGTGCTCCGGTGTCTTCATTATTCCGCGATTGTGTTACAACAATAATTCATGAGTTATTGATGAAAATTCGCTCTCGACGGATGACGCCCGGTTATAAATGACGCCATTTTGAGTTTAATTATGGCCGTTCTTAAGGGGAGTTATTCTTTAATCTATATAGATACATATATAAAAGAATAGGTAAGTTCTGATTGACTGATACTTACTAGGAATCAACGCGGAGCCTAAACCACCCTGCGGCGTCATCCGCGTTAATACAAGATAAAAAGTAGCTTACTATAAGCTATCTTCGTAAAATGTCATCCAAATCGGTTCAGCTGTTTTTTCCGTCAAAGAGCAAAAAAACATACATCCATAAATCTACACATTCATATATTCTTACAAACTTTCGCGATTATGATATAAGTAGGAAGTAGGATAATAGAATAATATGTCAATAGAGTGACTTTGATTCTATCATAATGTACACCTTCCCCTTAACACAATCGAAACTGAAACCTGTTCGTTTTTATCTCATTGCCTAATTGAGAGTCGTTTTATTTTGATCTTTGCTTTGTATATTATTTATTAATAAGTATTTGATTTGACAGACTTGCGTAGTGTAGCGGTTGTAGGGACGGCTTCGTGAATGATTGAAGCGAAATCGATTACCGTGGAAGAAAAATTACACTTTTGAAAGAAGAATTCTTTATTCACATATTCTACACAGCTAAGCATTTGACCACAAGTTCGCACGACCACGAAATCCAGCGATACTGTAGCCCTAGATGGAACTGCCGGAACACACCGTTAGGTGCTTGGTGACAGATTTTACAACTTGAGCTCGCCTGGCTAGCTACCTAGCCAGGCGAGCGATAGGAAACGCCTTAACACCATGCTATGGTTTCTTCACGATGTTTTCCTTCACCGGTCGCTCAGGCTCTTTTTGCATGTTTTGCATATGTGGATTCGTATTTTAGCAATTACATTCTTGTAGAGGTAGATATATAGGTAGAGGAGTATATGGGTGATGTGATATTCCGACGTTTATGCTGAAAAACATGAGCATCAGGTTAACAGTATTACAAAACCTTCACTGTTTTCGTGTTTCTGATAGAATGTTCCGGGGCCTACCTCTTTTCACCCCCTAAATTATAACGTATTTTTTGTTATTGGTGTATACAATAGCTTCAGTATGATGTATTTTAGGACTACACGTTTTATTATTTTGAAAAAAGTTATTGAATTCTTCATACCTAATAAAGGCTGTTTATAGGCATCGCATCAGCGCAAATATGACTGCTTAACAAGCTAGTAACTTTATAGTGATATAAAAAACAGAAAAAAACGGTAAAGCCTAGTAAATGATCTTAAATATGTAAAATAAAAAAGCTATGTGAAAATAAAACCACTGGAATCGAACAACAGGTAGACAAAAGGTAGACAAGTGCTATATCTTATTTTATGGACAAGTTGGAGGTCTATAGCTGTCTTAAATCTTTTTTAGATTTAAGGTTCATTTTTAAGGTACCGCATTTATAAAATATAAGTACCTATATACATTTTGGTTTCTAGGTCAACAGTTAATTGTGTTTTTACGAGTTTATCGGTTCGTCTTTAGCACGTCCTAGAGCCTAAATGGCTTGTCGTATTTTTATGTGAGTGGTGCCAATAGATTCGTCTTAGTCGTGAGACACTGGGTACATTAAAAAAAAGAAATTATTAAGGATGATACAAAGGTTTATAAATTTAGCATTCGGGTTTTTTTGGATTCGCTACTAACCACTTGTTGGGATAAATGCCCTCCAATGAAAAATTTCCTACGAACTGACAAAGAAAAGGAAAAAAAGCCAGATTCTAAGCAGAAACGTTTCGCTTGCTCGCTCAATAAAACTATATTTGTCAAGATCTTCGAACAACTTACACGCACAACTTCCTTATTTAATTAATTACATTATTAACCTTTATCATAAATAAATACATTATTAAAAAAAACTTTCTGTAAGTTACAAAACACATCTGCCATTCCTCATTTTAAACGACGACATTATCTTTTTTTAAAAAGATAACCATCACCGGCAAAAGGACAGGAGGACACCCGGACATTTCAAAATATTAAAAAAAGAAACATAAAAGTTGGACCCAATGCTTTCTCTATGAGAATTAATGTAATAATACTAACCGTACGAAGCCACGATCTAAAGAGAAAAAGCCTAATAAAAAAAAGATGAAGCTTAAAAAGTAAATATTCGAAATATCCGGAGATGTCTCAGTAATATCATTTCTAAATACTTTATGATATTGCCGGGACGCTCATAACTGGCTGGAAAAAAAAAGTTACCAACATCCTTTTCTAATATCGAGCAAAAGGCATGGAACGTTGTTGGATGTTAGAGAATCGGGAGATTGAAGAGTTTTCTTATATTATGAACGAATTAATGATTTGTAACAAACACTTTCATCAAAACTAAATATGAGACCACGATATTTTTTGCGACTTACAACTTAAACTAGACTAAAAAAAAAAGAAATCAACTTGACCGATTTTTATATCCCAGAATGTTAATGAATGTTGGCTCCTGTATGTTTTTACCAAACATTATTGAAATTGGCCTGTAGATAACGCCGGAGCATCACCAATCAAAAAGCCTTGAGACAAAAGACAGAAATGAAATTGAAAATTGATTTTGATTGTATGTAACAATATAGAACATATTTCGAAATGGCGAAGTGAACCCACAATAAACACTAATCAATCAATCAGTCGCTATAATTATGTATTGTGAAGCAGGAAATTTAAATAAAAAGCTACCTTTCCAACTCGCCCTGCGGCATATCGATCGTTTTATCTCCAAGCGCGGCCAAGCGCAACAGAAACAAAACGCAGCGTTCTTTTTTCAAAAACCAAAAAGAATAACCCTTGTTCCTTTTTTAAATACAACCGCGGCGTCGCGCAGGGAGACAAATGTGCGCCATTCGTTCTGTGCATGTATTTAGATGTTCGAAATTCAAAATCCTTTAACTTTTTTCGGTAGATTTCAGAATGCGGTATGCGAATGATTTTAAAATGAAATACTTTATATCGAGATAACTTATGCTGGTGGTCTGTCGACATTAGGTTCATGGGAACATATTCATAACCATAAATAAATAACGAACAAACCATAAATAACACCCTAATATTTTTTTGTAACCAATAACTAACATGTAACGTTTTTACGTAGTCTACATGCCGATTAACGGTAAAATAGGCAGAACACATATATTTGAAATAATAACTACCCTAGGTAATATTACCCTATTTATTTCATTTCATTTTAAATTTATTAAGATAAATAATAAGGCAATTTTATAATTATTGGCTAGGAATATGTTTAAAATTATTGGCTGATATTCATTTTAAAGTATACAAATCACAACTAATTTCAATTAAAAACTTTAAAAATATAGTATTATTTCGTACTAAATATATTTGTAAGAATATAGAGTTTGATAATTATAACTAAATACTGAAAACACGAAAACAATCTTTTTTCTGAATAACGCATTTTCAACACCTAAGGTTGGAGTGGAGTTGGCGTTCGTAAGAAAGACGAATAGTACGTACTCTTAAGTTCCCTTTAACGTGCTGGTTTGAAATCTACCCAACCGATGATTTGACCACGGATAATATTTTTATTTTTTCCCGCGTTGCTCCTTTTGTGACCTACATAAGCCGGATTTTTAAACCCAAGCCGATATTGTGATGTCGATGTGTCATAGATAACTACTTGTATTTTTTTATTATTTTATTTTTACTTTTTTTTTAAACGTTGCAAAAGAAAATGTCATTTGATTTATGGTGAGGTAATTCATCAATAGCTGTCAAACTGTGATTAATTATCACGCGAAATATTGTTAAGGTACATACATATTTAAACTTATATATTTTTTTGAACACCCTGTTAGTGCTAGTAGGTTTTTAGTACAAATAAATTCTTTCTTTCTTTCTATTATTATTATATATTATTTCAATACGGACAAGTTTAAGTAAAAAAAACGACAATCGTCTTCCATTTGGCAGGTGCTGATATTTTTTTTTAAGTTATTTTGATTTACTTGACAGATTTTGTTACAATTTTAAATAGCTGCGCGTTTTTTTTTCTGAAAGTATTTTCGTTAGGTGTGTGTAGTATTAAGTCTGTTGTTAACAAGCCTATACAGTATTACACCTCGTGCAATAAAGAAGAAGTTATTCAATTTGTCGGAATCCTCCATTTCTCAGCGATGCCTGTACTTACACATTTAAAAACATGTTTTTGTTTGACATAATACAATATTATTAGATTACTAAACATTTTGCTGAATTTAAGTAGTTTTTCATATTTTAATAAATATAGATACTACTTGTTTGCTTATAACTTTGAAAAATTTTATTTAGAAAACTAACGCGTGTTTGATTCATATTGTTTAAGATAACGGGTTGTCACTTGTACCTGATTGTTGTCAAAGTCCAACTATAGTTTCGTTCACATTCGGTAACCTTAATCAGAGATGAAATGAGCCGTTTGTGTCTTCAACGATGACACGTCTCGCACACGAGTGTGAGTGCGAGTCAGTTTGTACCGATGATGGCCGAGTGGTTAGTGTGGTAGATTGCCGTGCGAGAGGTACTAGAGGTTCGATTCCACGAAATATACAATAAGAGTTATACTAGCTACCTGTAAAGGAAAACATCGTGAGGAAACCATAACATGGTGGTTGAGTGTTTTCCAATGCTCGACTGGCTAGCTACCACCCTCAAGTTGTAAAATCAGTCGCTTACCTTACGCTGAGTTCCGGCATTCTTAGACAGATGGAGCATGCCTAGTCTGAAATACGCTAATGATTCCAGACCAGGCATGCTCCATCTAGGGCTACAATGTCACCGGCTTCCATGCTATTGCGAGCTGGTGGTCAAATGCCTAGCTGTTTTAGATAAAAAAAGGAGAAAAATGTTTAAAAAAAATAACACGTGAGAAAATATTTATAAAATAGCTTTCATTCTTTCAGTGACGTGTGTTCTCAAAAGAGGATTTCGGAAGACAGGTAGGTACATTTTCCTACCTGTATGTTTTAAGTAAAAAATATTTTTTTTTGTGAGTATTTGCAATGAGGACATTGTGCTCAAGTCTGAGTCTTTAGTTTAAACCTTCTGATCCTAAATGAAAAATAGATGCCTATGTATTTTGAGCAAGTGTGAATGTTATTCGTAAAATATTTGTTATTATTGTTTAGTAATCTCGAGCGAGGTATGACGTGACGCGCAACTCACACTATAAAAAATAATATTATCGTAAAATATTAAGTGCAGACTTTTTGCACAAAAACTCGTTTGCCTTGCCTTAAAGGTCAAAGCGCGCTACGACTTGGGGTTTCTTGCAAAACTTAACAAGTTTTTATAAGAAAATACGTGTAGGACTCGAGGACTGCCGCGGTAAAGCTATTGCATACGCATACGTCTAGTCGTACGCACACAAACACCGTGCCGAAGTCTACCGAACTGAAACGACGTTAGACGATGCTCGGCTTTCAACGCCGCACCGCTGCTGAGCCGGTCGGAGTGTGTTACTCGTATTAATTTTCGTTACGGAATTTCTTGATTCGGTCACCGCGCTTAAAGCCCGTGATAAAAGCTATGCAATAGCTTAAAAATATTACCGTCTCGTACGGCATTGGCCGATAGAACTTGTTCAGTTCATATTTAAAAAATCTCTTGGCTAATTTTCACAAAATTTAAATGTAATTGCTCCAGAAATAAGCCCTTTCAATCCATAAAAACAATTTTTGAATAGGTACTGCCGTCTCCGAGAATTTAGGTAACAAACATAAAAAAACATTCAGTCGAATTGAGTACCTCTTCCTTTTTAGGCAAGGCGGTCGAAAATTGTAAAAATTCGATTAACCTGTATTCCTTATTCCCTTCTGCCCCATTAATGAAACCATTTAGGCAAATGGGAATAATAATTCCATTCTGTCACAATGATGAGGCAGATAGGAATATTTCTAGCAGTTAGTATGTTCTCTATCCAGAAGCATAGTTTTCATTGAAAACGCAGTTTAAAAATAAAGCACGTCCGATGATTAGGGAAGGCCAAATTTTTCAGTTATTTTTACCTACATTATAAAGCAAACTACTCGATTTTGAGAACGTTTGAAAATTTGGGATGTTTTCAAAGTTACTTTTATCTTTGAAAAATGTAATTTTCTAGTTCGCTTCAGATATTATCAATTTAAGGTTTTAACGTAACATTTATTATGTATGCTTTGATTTAAAATTAAAAAAATGATACATTTTCATAACATATTGCAATGCTGAGTGATTATTAAGGCGGTTTACTTAAATGATTTCAGATAAAAAAGACGTTCGTGCTGAATCACGGTGAATTCCGACCCTAACACGAATAAAAAAAGCAATTTTCATATCTCGTAAACGCATCAGGCCGAGTATCAATGGAGGGCCCGTTTCCTGATCCAGATTATTTACAAAATCGCCAATAAATGCCTGTTTCTCGCCAATATTTTAAATTATACACTATTACCATCAACGCTTGGCTGAATGCGAGCAAGTTCCGTAGCCCGGGTCGAGGAAATAAAAAATATGACTTCGCGCCATTTTATTATACTTTTTTTTTTGATTGGCAGATTGGCAAAGGTCGTTCATTGATTTAGATCTTGTGTGAACATTTGTATTTTTCTGATGACAATTTGTTAAAATATTAAACTACATAAAGAAAATTATGTTTTTAAAACGGAAGGATATACAATTGGGCATTGATTTTCTGTACAAACTTATTTATTTAAGGCTCTTAGCATTTACCAGCTTGGTTTTTTTGGCAGTGACCCTTATAAGTACACAATCAACACTTTCGTGTTTCGGATGAGAAGTTAAATTATAGATTTCTGTTTTTTTTTTAATTATAGTAGGCCATAGCCCACTACGCTGTCAATATTACGGGTTGAAGACTTCAACAACAAGCAGGTTTCTTTACGATGTTCCTTAGTTACTCCTACCTATAGAATCAAGGAATCCCTACTTTGTATCTGATGATCTACATTAAAAGGTTGCCTGGAGGAGATCGCTTTTAGCGATAAGGCCGCCACTTGTGGCACTACACATGTAATATTCTATTTTTTGTTTTGTGTATCTACAATAAAGCGTTCATCTATTCATATATTTTTTTTAACCCAAACGACATTGAATCCTTCCTCATGACATTTTTCAAAAGAGAAATATTATTTTCCTGTGACACAGTACCAAATAGCTTCATGTCTGGGAATCCTTTTTAAATGCCCTCTGAGCGCTCGGCAGTCATCAATAATATAAACTATTTGGGAATTTTATACGTCACGACTACGACACGATATGTTTTAAAATTAAAAAGTGTAGAGTAGGTTTAACAAAACTGCGTTATTTAAATTACACCTCAGTTATACTAAAATGTAGAGGTAAAAATAAGTAAATTAATTGCCCAGATAATTGGTAATTATTTTGATAATATCATCATTATACGTTTCTGTTTTTATGAGACATTTCTTTACTGATATTTTTAAAGTTAATTCTATTATTAAATATAAATGATGGTCCGTGATTTCTTCCAAGAATGGTGTCAAACTACTACAATAAAATTCAGACGATTGATTTTTTATGTAGAAAACGCTAAATTTGTGTAGATAGATGGTGTGTTATGAATGTCACTTTAACAATTAATGAAATGGGTAAGTTAATGCGTAAGTTACTACACCATAAAAAGAGCTGTTGGATTATCTAAACAACATTCAAGATCTACAAACAAACAAATAATAATTCCAAGACAAAAAACCTGTCCACAAGAAAGCAGTGAACCTAGTAGTTAATATGTCAACGTTGAATGGAACTGTTTATACGATGGACCAGACAAACACCGGCATTGGATAGTAACGCGATACATTGATCAAGCGCTTCGATACATTTATATTGTCCATACAATATTGTACTTCTTTAATGACTGGTACTCGTATATTGATAACGATCTACCATCACATTGTTAGGAACTCGTAGCTGGGTCTTCAAGTTTTATTGTACCGTTCCAAGCCATATTAATCCGTTCGACATTGTTCAAATACCCCACCCCAGCAGCCGACTATGACATCGCGCGCGGCGAGCGGTCGAGCGCAGTGCGAGACGTATCATCGTTGAAGACACGAACTACTAACTTCATGCCTGAACTATAGTGAAGTTCACCGAATGTCAACTACACTATAGTTGCAACTTTTCAACAATTAGGTAGGTACGCGTAAAAACTGTCTTCTTAAAGAACACTTTCAATACTTTGCACTCTACGATCATCTATTTGTACACAAAAAATATCGTATCGTCACAACTAAACGTCGCATCCTTAAAACGTCAAATTCAGTTAAATATTCGAGTGAGTTATGGTGGCTGTATGTCGAAGCCGGCCTTTGTCATTTTTTATCTCGTCCCAGAAAAAGGGTAGTCGTGATTCATATGAATACGTACTTTTAAAGGATTTTTTTCTCCTTTTTGTATGACCTAGAGATATTGGTATTTTACTGGGGTAAGATGTTATCTTTATTTCTCTGTTTTGTCGGTACAGTTCATGTTAAAACACGCTTGGTGGTTTTTTAAAGGTTTTTCTGTTACTCTATTAGCTTCATAGATCCCCGCTGTTTGAAGCAATCGTCTGAATTGGGATTATAAGTTTAAGATTAGTTTTGCAGACTGTATAAGAGGCTGTTCTGTTACATAATATGTAAAAAAGAGAATAATTAATTATTCTATTCCTACATAACTACACGGTAGGTCTGTAAATTATATACACATGAGTATTTAGATTCATATCATATATTGCTAAAAAATGGTCTATAGGTAATCTTTCTGCTATATTTTTTTGTTGAAGTAAGTCATTTTGTTTATGTTTATTGCCACCATAGAGTATAATATGACGTTGAATAATAAGTACATAGATTGTCCAATGGTCGGGTAGATACAGTTAAGTTAAAAGAGAGAATGAGGCAGCATTATAACTATAAATCAAAACAAATATTAGAATATGGTGAAATAACGTCAATAATTTAGTTAATTCAATTAATAATATCAGTCAACATTTTAATTATAACATGTAAAAATTATATCTTCTATTTTCGTTCAGGAATTCTTCAACTGAGTATGAGATAGATAGATAGAGTGATATGCTTTAAATATAACATTTTTTTTAATGTTTTACTAATATTCATGATATCACCTTCATAGATAGATAGATAGATCAACGCTTTATTGCAGACACAAAAAATAACAATACAAAAATATTAATTTACATGTAGTGCCACAAGTGGCGGCCTTATCGCTAAAAGCGATCTCTTCCAGGCAACCTTAGGATGGAAACCTAAAAGAAAAAAAATATGTATAGGACGGGGGTGTACTTACAATAAAGAAAGTAATCTATACCTAAAAACACATACAAATATAAACATTTACATTCTTTTACTAAACTTAATTTAAATATATACCAATATATAATGTAATATACATATATACTAATACACACATACTAATAAAACTTTAGAATCGGATAATATACATTCATACAATAAGTAGGTACCTACTATTCATATTTTATATCAACTATCAGTTGATTATGGTAACTTATGGTAAATTTTATAGACATACACAATGTACTAGAAGCGTGCTTTCCTAATTAAGATTAAAGTTAGTGTAGTCAATTGTTCTGTATGAATGAAGGTTATTCCAAACAAACTTCGTCCTTATTTTCCCACTATATACTTGGTTTATCCTAAATCTAAAATATAAAAAAATATCTATTGATTATGTTTGTTTTATCTATATATCTAAGCTAATAATAATAAAATTGCTTAACATATAATAAGGACAAAATAAAAATATTTTATTTTCATGAACGTCAAAAATTTGTAGAATGATATTAATATTATCAAAACAAATACTCGTCCGAAATAAAACCTCCATCTTGGCCGGATAATGTACCAATTAGCAATTAAATCAATAAAACATACGTGTCATTCGTAACACAAGCCGAACAATGACCAAAGATAAAAAAAAAACAAACATGACATTTCCGTTTCCCGCCGCATACCTAATAATTTGCGAAACAAATGACGTCAAGAATTCACGCATTACACAGAAATTCGTATTTTAGCTTCATTAAAACACTAGCACTGAAAATACGTTTATTCTCATGTAATAAAATAAACAAAGAACAAGAGTGAATGCAAATGAGGTAACGAATAAAAAGGATTATTTAAATAATATTTGATTATGTTTAGTTATACAGCGAGATCCGCGCGTAGGGGGGCCATCTTGATGTGATATAAACTTATGAGACACGGCATTAGGGTGAGGATGCTCTGAGGACTTTTTTATTTAGTTTAGTTAGAATAGAATAAATTTTAATTTGTCATAAAAAAAAACAGTTTACATAACTTAAAAAAAAATCTGACTTTATTACTGGTTTATGTCACAAACCGGCTCCAACTGTACATAATGCTGGCCGAAATAACCAGGAAGTTCGGCTTAGTTGTTAGCATATTTGCTTCGAGAGCTGGCGGTTCCAGGTTCTATTCTCAACCGGAGCAATATTGAATAGACGAGTATGAACGAACATCTTTGGGTTTCGGGTCTATTGTGGTAAAAGATTGTAAATAATTTTTCTAATCATATTTTTTAACGAATCTTAATTTAGTTCGAAATGGTTGATTTTGTAAATTCTTATAACTTTTAATGTCATCCGGGATTATCTAAAAAAATAAGGGAGTTTATCTACAGCACTATTTGTTACCAGCTGGTAAATTACTACTTACACTTGCAATAGACATTTCGAATAAGAACAAAATCCGTTAAGAGGTATAGTGAAGACTGTAAAAAAAGTTTGTACTCGCGAGGTAATACAATTTTAGTTTAAAGCAAAAAACGTTATTTTTTATTTGAAACCAGTATATCCCATACCTTATTTAAGAATGCAAAAGGACGCTCACGATGTAGGTGACTTCCAGTGCAAAAAATTATATTTTTTTATGCTGAGGATACTCTGAGATGATATAAAGCTACTTTACTGGAATGGTCACAAGACAATTTGCTGTTTTAATCCCGCTTTATGTGTGAATGTAAAGATAATTGTGTTTACTTTGATTAGGCTAGTATCTTCTAGAGATATAATATATAGTGTAATAGTTCTGAACTTATTTTTGTCTATCTAACGACATACGTTTCATTTGTGAACGAGATGATATAAGTGGTTATGATCTTCACGAGAAATCTGGCAGCCAAACAAATTTCACTTATTTTTTTAATTGTGGCTTTATGAAACGCCGTAAGTAAATTCCGATTCATACGTCTGAAAGAGCTCATTTTTGTCTATCTATCGACATACGTTTTATTCTGTAACACCACAATAGTTATTTGTGCAACAAGAGAGCAAAGTGGATTTTTGCTGCGAGTGCAGATTTTGAGTCTCGAAAGCGAAAGATTCAATAATTGAATCACGAGTGAAGCGAGTGATTCACGATTTGAATCTTGAGCGTTGATGCAAATATCTATGCTCTCGTGTAGCACATACAACTTTTCACCTCAGAAGTGAGAACATCAAACAGTCAGAACAACAAAGGACAAACTTATTCAGATACTAACTACTAAAACTAAAGTAACTAGTTAGCTGCCAAGTTCACAAAAAATACCATCTTAAATTGCTCGGGTTAGTTCGGCTGCTGAGTATGGCTGCCACGTTCACACCGGTTATAATATTTACCAGTTTTTTTAAGTTAGCTTTTAACTGTTTTTTCGTATCTAGAACTCTTATTGATTGTGTTCCGTATGTCTCTGTCAAATATTATTGGAATCAGCTGGTAAATGGTGTAGAGCAGCACAATTGCCTTATTTATGGAGAGATACTCCCCCCAAGCATAAACCCTTCTAAAGATTCTCATGAAGATTACCAGTAGTGGACTGTCTTTACAGTCAGTGGATGGTCTTTACAGTCAGTGGATGGTCTTTACAGTCAGTGGATGGTCTTTACAGTCAGTGGATGGTCTTTACAGTCAGTGGATGGTCTTTACAGTCAGTGGATGGTCTTTACAGTCAGTGGATGGTCTTTACAGTCAGTGGATGGTCTTTACAGTCGCTGAACAACGCAAGTTAGACTCGCGGCTGAAGGATTGCGTGCAATTTCCTACTCGTATTCTGTGAATATTTCAAACGTCTGCCTATTGCCGTTATTAGTTTACGAGCAAAAAACGGCAAAAAAAACGTTTGTTGTACGAGAGCCTCATTTAAACATTAATTTTATTCTATTTTTAGTATTTGTTGTTATAGCGGTGACATAACCTATTGACAGCCTGGTGATAACAGACGAACGGACAGCGAAATTATAGCACTTAATAGTCTTTTTTACCCTTTGGGTATGTAACCAATCAGAAGCCTTCTCCTTTTTAATGCCATTTAAAATAATAGAACTTTACAAATATTTGCAAAAAATTGCACAGATTTTTAAAGAAACAATTTTGTAATTAATAAATATTATGTCGCTTCAATTCGTTTCTATACATCTTTGGTATATCGAAAACATGAGTAATGGCCCTCCGTGCGCTATTTATGTTTTTATTCAATTTAATTATTTATCATTTGACATTTTACAGACGCCAATTGAACTAAACTAAATTCGTTTCTGCTCATTATTTCCTAAAATTATTACTGATTATACTTTAGACTTTTCTAAATATGACTTTTAATTTTTATTATTATAGTAGGGCTGATTAGATTAATAATATGATTAAATAATTATTAATTATTTATTATTATTATTTATTATTGTTACTAGTGTAAAAATATTCTTAATTTAATTAGCCCTCTTGTCAGCTAGAGTCAAGCATGACAGTGGTGATATCATGAGCAACCAATCTGGTTTCAAATCAAACTGTCAAAATGAAAACAAGTTTACTTAGGTACTCTTGTTTTCACCTCCTTCATGCCTAGCTCCTAGCTCTAGCTGATAGGAGGGCTGGACCGATTTAAATAATTAGTAAGATTAAATTTAAATGTCTTTAAACTTTAATTTTGACACAAACAATATGTTATGTAATGTTATTATGCATAAATTTTTTTTCGGAATCAAATTTCTGTACTCTTTTGAAAACATCTGTTGAGTTTTCTCAAAAATATTGACGATATTTAAAACATGATTATATTATAAAAATAACGTATAGTACAAGCGAGAAGGTGAATATTTTTATTCTAAATGTGGCGTCACGTGCTTAGTATATTTGTCAGCATCAAGTATTTAAAGCAAAATGCATCAAGTCAACAAATATGGTCAACTAGAAGTAAAATAACAAGACTGTCTCTGATGAGTATCAAGGTTAAAGTAATGGTGGTTAATTTATTAGTAAAGTGGTCATAACTATACTAAGTTTCTAAGGATATTTCCCGCGAACACGAAAACGATGTCGTTTCAACTTTTTAACCGACTAGTAAAGAAGGAGGGTTATGTTTTTCGAGTGTGTGTTTGTATGTATGTATGTATATTTGTTTATCACGCGCTAGAGCCTAAACGGCTTGTCGTATTTTTATGTGAGTGGTGTCAATAGATTCGTCTTAGTCGTGAGAGTGACACTGGGTACATAGAAAAATAAAAAATAAATAAACTAAGTATGATTCACAGGTTAAACGATTTAACAGTCTGGTTTTTTCGAAATCATTTCTACCCACTTGTCACTCACTAAAGATGCTGCCCTCTGGTGGTGGGTTGGAGCATTTGAATTATCTATAGATCTTAAATGGTCTATAGGTAATCTTTCTGCTATATTTTTTTTGTTGCTGTAGTTAATCATTTAATTTTTCTTAATAAAGACGCTTGTACATTATAATTTAAGTAGATATCTAGAAAAACCACGTTGCCTCTTTAGCTGGCATCGTAGAATCTCTGATATCAAGGATCAAATTATTTCTAAAACGATCACAAAAAAGTTATATTGAAAATAAAACCTATTCGATATCACATATCATATAAACACCCACTCTTATTATTCTTAATAATTGTTATTATTTTGCAATTTATTACACAATTTGAACAACATTGTGTGCATTATGAACACAATTTATGATTTCTGAGTACAATTTAAAAGAATACTTGACAATGTTGTAGCTAAAAGAATTAGTAGCAGAATGGAAACTGCACTTTATACATCTTCGTCCTTTCGTAACTCAGCTATAGACCGCCAACTTGTCCATACAATAAGATATAGCTCTTTTCTACCTTTTATTGTTGTCCGATTCCAGTGGTTATTTTTTCACATAGCTAACACTTTATTTACTAGGCTGTACCGTTTTAATTTTTCTGTCTTTTATATCACTATAAAGTCACAAGCTTCCTAAGCAGTCATATTTTTGCGCTGATACGATGCCTATCAAAAGCCTTTATTATGCAGAATTCAATAACTTTATTCAAAATAATAAAACGTGTAGACCTTACATACATCATAGTGAAGCGATTGACACCAATAACAAAAAACTACGTTACAATTTAGGTGGTGAAAAGAGGTACGCCCCGGAACGAAATTCTATTAGAAACACGAAAACAGTGAAGGGTCGGTGATCCACTTAAAGGCAATAATTGAGATGACTTCATTAATAATAATACCCTATACTACTCTGACTCTAAAGGAGACAAAGAGGAATATAATGTCCCCTTGTAAATGTACAACAGGCACAAACAAGAAAAAATCAGTTCCTGTATAAAATAACAGTCGGTTAAAAGTTGCTACTTGTACAATGTATTAAGCAATGTAGGTAGACTTTATTCTGATAAACAGGTTTCCTCGCGATGTATTCTTTCACCGTTTAAGCATGTGGTAATTATGGCCTGGGATTGAACCCGCGCCCTTTCGCTTACGAGGCTACTACTAACTACTAGGCTACTACTAACTACTAGGCTACCACTAACTTAATTACTAAGCTACTAATAACTTAACTTCTAGGCTACCACTAACTTAATAACTAAGCTACTAATAACTTAACTACTAGGCTACTACTAACTACTAGGCTACCACTAACTTAATTACTAAGCTACTAATAACATAACTTCTAGGCTACCACTAACTTAATAACTAAGCTACTAATAACATAACTACTAGGCTACTACTAACTACTAGGCTACTACTAACTAATAGGCTACTACTAACTGATAGGCTACTATTAACTACTAGGCTACCACTAACTTAATTACTAAGCTACTAATAACTTAACTACTAGGCTACTACTAACTTGAGTTTACCCTACTGTAATCTATAACACTGTGACACAGTGGTTTGTAAAACAAAACACAATTCGCGGGTCGCTGTGAGGATGGAAATTTTAAAATAAATATTAGCATCGTAAATTTTTAAGTCAGACCCATAACAGCGTTATACGTTAAATTATGGTGCGATGCAAAACTGCGATGAACTGATCAGCTTCAAAACTTATCAGTGTGCTTTATCAAAGCGATAAGTGACTTGAACGGCGGTGATTATATGGCCCAACGTATAAGCATTCTTAATTAAAAAGTTTCACTATGAGATTAACATGGCATTCGAGCTAAAAAAGTGCTGTTTCGTAGAAGAAGTTTATCGGCCGTTCGCTTCGTTTTAAATAAAGTTCGTGGTAATTTTTTTTATGCAAAAAATAATACAGCTTTACTTTAGAACCTAATCGGTATATGTGTGGATATTCCAGACAGCATTTTGCAGAATCGGTCTATGACATAGAATAATTCTTATTTCAATTTGTTTGTTTCAGATTTATCTTGTCTAGTTATAAAAATGATTGGTATATAAAGTTTCTTTTTTCTCAAACCAGCTCCCGGCTTCGCGCGTGTTACACTCATACTATTAGTGTTGATGATTAAATCAATTAATAACTATTTCAATATTCACTACAATGATAGATTATCTGTACAAGTAATTTCAGTGTCACTGACGTGAATACATGGCTCACCACTGACACTGACACTTCTAGTTCTTAACAAACTTCACTCGGCAACTTCACTCTTTTGAAACCCTTCGTTCTTGTTTTCGTGAATCTGATGAAATGAATGTTAAAAAAATTGTTAATTAGCAATACTGAATAAATTGTGGTAATATTGTTGTGATTTATTTAATTTCACAAAGTTGGTTAATTCTTGTAATAAATATATCTTATATTACTCAGCGATAATGAAGCCTTCACATTCTTCTTTCTCTGTATTCCATACAAAAGAGTTCAACGCGCGCACCTATCTTTAGCGGGTGGGTTGTACGATATAATTTATACATCCATAGAAACGGATTACGATAATTTTATTCGTTATATCGCGTATTTGAAGGTGAGAAAGTTTATGTGAAGGAATAGTACAGATATAATAAAATATATATAAAAAACTTGAGAAGTGTCAAGGGACACCCGGATGGAATGAAGTTCCTTTCGATTAAATAAATATTTTAATATAATATATATGTTATATGCCGGATAACATGGAAATTCAGCGGGCGTGGGACGAAGTAGGGGTGAAGCGATTTCAAGAGCTATTGTTGGGGGCGGTAACGGGAGCTGATATGGTCAGACCGCGGGCTGTGTCATAACCTGAATCCGGTGCGTGGTTGCAAGCGTTGCCTTCGCCTCACCTGGGCACTTTACTTGACGACAACTCTCTGCGCGTGGCGGTGGCTCTCCGTCTGGGCTGTAAGGTGTGTGAACCTCATGTATGCATCTGCAGTTCCATGGTGAAGGCCGATGGCCATCACGCGCTGAGTTGTCGTCGTTGCACAGGGAGGTTTCCACGTCACCATGTGCTTAATGACATAGTCTGTAGAGCCCTAGTGTCAGCGGATGTCCCCTGCATACTTGAACCTCCAGGTTTGTTTAGGTCTGACGGTAAGAGGCCGGATGGGCTGACTCTTGTACCCTGGAAAAATGGAAAGTGTCTGGTCTGGGACGCTACTTGTGTCAGCACTATTGCCACCAGTCACCTGAGTCGCACCGTTAGATCTCCGGCAGCCGCCGCAGAGGATGCCAGTTTCAGAAAGAGGTTAAAGTATGCCGCTATGGAACCGCTTTACCACTTTCTGCCAATTGCTGTGGAAACCCTGGGCTGTTGGGGCTTTGAAGCTAGGGCATTTATTAACGAAGTAGGGCATTGGCTAAAAATTAAGACTGGTGAATCCCGCTCCGGTTCGTTCCTGGTGCAGAGGATGAGGCTATTGCTATTCAACGTGGCAATGCTGCGAGTGTAATGGGTAGGTATTTTTGCACCAGGAACGGTCAGAGGTGGGTTATTTGACTAGAGGTTATTAATTGTGACGAAATTATTTGATTTAATTTATTTCCTTATATATAGATAAAGATTTAAATCGAAATATTATAAGAAGGATACAATATATATATATATTAATTTATATTATATTGAAATAGAAATACGAAACGAAAATAACTAGCTTGCTTTCTATGAGAGAGAGAGAGAGAGAGAGAGAGAGAGAAACACGCGCACGCCGCACGGCTTACAACTATAGCAAAAAGTGTCGTTACAACTTTTGCTCTTATTTTTTTCCGTGTAGCCCTCTTTAGTAACGCGCGATGAGGAACTTCGTTCCAAAAACGAAAACAGACTTTCTGCAAATCACTTACGTTACAAAATAAAATGTAGAAGTATTTAACGTATATAACGTGTAATCATTGTCATTCAGCGTGGTAATGCGGCTATTATGCTGGGCACGCTGCCTTCTAGTTGCTGGTTGGAGCATTTAGATTATCTGGTCTATATGGTCTACAGATAATCTTTCTGCTATATTTTGCTGTTGTTGTTGTTAGTCATTCCGTTATTTCGTTAGGCACTTGCCCATTAAAAAAGAATTATCAAAATCGGATTAGGTACTCTGTAAAACAGTTGTGCGTGATGATACATTTCGAGTAAGTGACAAATCAATCATCCCTAGGTTTCTTACCCTTTAGATTTAGATTTTTTTTCAATTTATGGCTATTCTGTAAAAAGTTATGCGTGGTTATAGTTAAAAAAAATATGTGGTTATACTCAAAAATAAGCGGTTATACTTAAAAAAATCGTAGTTGTACGTAAAAAGTACATACGCACCGAATTGAGAACCTTTTCCGTTTTTTCGTTGGTTAAAAATTATAGCAAGGTTGTTTTTGACTTTGATGATGATTAAGAAACACCTAAACTAACTGCGCTAAGAGCAATACACCATTAACTTTTATTAAGTACAGTAACGTAGGAATCCTAACGTTACTTAGGACCTAGGAATTGTGTAAAAACTTGGCTTTTGCCTTTTAAGAGTATTTCTAACCGTTATTATTATACTGGGTTATGTATGGAAGGACAAGTCTTTATTATTAGTATTTCTGTGAACTGTTGACTAGGCGACACAAAAAAGAGCACAAGGTGAAAAATCTTTGCACTCGAGTGCAACACGTAACTTTTCATCCCACCTCAGCGAGGAAATGACTACATATGTACGAAAAATAAAAAATTGAATCACTCATTTTAGTTTTTTTACTTATTATTAACATAAGGTTTTAACAATATGACGTGAAAAGATAATAGCGCGCAAAACAAATAAAAAAAAGTATAGCAAAAAGATTCCGAGCCTGAGTATTTAACAAAATAAAAAAGGTTGTAAGTATGATGAATTCGACACCATAGAGGTAGAAGTAAATAGGTTGAATGAGGATTTTAATTCACAAACTTAGTGCACACGATATTCTAAATTCAAATTAACTTTATCCTCTAGCGGATAAATACGGCTTTTGCACTCAGATATCGAATAGCAGAAATACTCTTTCCGAGATGGCGGGATGAAAAGTATTTTTAACAAAAGCATACGTTCTTATGTGAGAACCTTAGCATATTAACATATATTTATTGATAGAATATAAATATTATATTACTAAGGACCTCTCAACGAGTAGAAGAAAATTCTTTATAGCCTTGTATAAAAGTTGCCTAGTTAGATGTGAGCAATGAAAAACTTTTGAATACCGACAAAGTAGGAAAAACCTTTCCGCCAATACGCATGGTAATTTAAGGCTTGTGTCCTATGAGCCAATCAGAGAAGTAGTGTCATGGAACAATAAAATTTCTCATGACACTACCAGTAGTGCCAAACAGTAGTGCCAAAGGTAATAAATGTACAAATGCACAGACAGGTAGCTTGCAAAGAGTTTAGAACCTAGTGGCTTTCATTCCTAGATCTAAGCTAAACCTAATCACCGAAACCTCGAGCATCATCGAAAAATTAGCCTTTCTGTTTTTTACCCGACTGCGAAAGAAGGAGGGTTATGTTTTTCGAGTGTATGTATATATGTATGTAAGTATGTACACAATAAAAGCCAACGCAAATCGTTTAGTGCTTATCCGTGGAATCTCTACCACGTACCGGTGGCGTCTTGCAGTATCTCTACTAGTCTGATTGTAGAGAGGGGATTAATTCCAAAGGATATGATAACAAGTGGATAGAAGCGAGTTCGAAAAACCCTATTGCTATATCGTTAAACCTGAATATCATACTTAATTTCTATATTTTTAATTTTGATGTACCCAGTGTCACTCTCACGACTAAGACGAATCTATTGACATCACTCACATAAAAATACGACAAGCCGTTTAGGCTCTAGGGCGTGACAAACAAATATACATACACTCTAAAAACATAACCCTCTTTGTTTCTCAGTCGGGTAAAAAGAAATATATATTATGAATCGTTCCATTAATGCCATCACGTAGGTACAGTTGACGAGTCGTTCATGTCTTCAACGATAGCAAATTCAAAGTAAGACGGTGTTCGAGACGTGTCGTCGTTGAAGACATGAACGACTCATTTCATCCCTGATGAAGTTCACCGAATGTGAACGAAACTATAGTTGGACTTTTCCAACAATCGGGTACCAGTAGAAACCCGTCTTTTTAAACAATATCAAAGTATGACTTTATGAAATTCAAGTGTTTTTCAAGCTTATTTGGATCGTATAAAATATATTTTGCATACGGGCTGTCAAAGTTATGACAGTTGCGGGATGGACGTGTGGTTAGATAGGAAGGGGTTCGAGTCCCGGCGAATAAATAAACAAACTGTACATATAAAACTGCAGTCGAATTTCTGCTCAATGAAAAAAAAAACCTAAAATACCGAGTCTATGTAAGAAGTGAAATAGAACGAATTTGTTTTTTTTTTAATTTTTGTTTAACTTTTTGTCTGTCTGTTTGTACGGGCTAATCTCAGAAACGACTGAACCGATTTAAATGCAATTTAGTATGGTGGTAGCTTATATACATGGTCAGCATATAAGATACTTTTGATCTCGGTAAATTAAAGAGAAAGAAGAATAAATAACAAAAGGACGAAGTCACGGGCATCAACTATTAGGAAATAAATATAATAAGGATTTCGATTATTTATTATATAATGTATTATTATTTATTTTATTATATAATTTTAAAGTAACAATATATATTGTGTTCCCGAGGTCAATAGTTCGCAGAGCTGGTTATAAAACAAGTCAACTTGAAGTTTTTCAGGCATCTTACAATGCAGATATTCGTACTATGGCGAGCGAGAGAAAAAGAGTATTAGGTAGATAGAAAGTGAAAATAGCAGAAAAACTATTTTATCACATTTTATTCTCCCTAAAATTTCTGACATGTCAAATTATTTTAACTTTTACAGTAAGTCTTTCGATTATCAAATATACAAATTAAAATCAACGTCATACAGGTGGCGTTAAAAATAAAAATCAGCCAAGTGCGAGTTGGACTCGCGAGTGGCTCCGTATATTTATCTACGAGTATAAAAAATTACAAATTTTACGTTTTTTGTATTGTATTACCCTTCGATACTTATTTTATTCTATATTTTGTGTTTGTAAAAAAGTTTGAACTGCCTAGCTATCACGGTTCATGAGATACATCCACGTGACTGACAAACGAAAGGGCCGCTCAGCGCAATTTTATAATAGGGTTCCGTTTTTACAATTTGTGCATGGAACCCTGGAAACAGTTATTTTAAATTAAAAATTAAACTACCGATTTCGATGCAAGTAAATATGGTACCGTTTGATAAGTATTTTGAAAGGAAAGGAACATTATCCAAAACGGTTCAGTCGTTTTCGAATAATCGAAGAATATAGACAAAAGGTTCCGACGATGTGAGAACCCACCTAGTTTTGAAGTCTGTAAAAACCTTGAATCCTAAATGTTGTCAAAGTACCAAAAACAAGGTTTGTATAGATGTAAGCTTCATGTCAATTAATTCAAAAACACAGAAAGTGTTTCTTTGAGACGTCCCCATTTTACTCTTCAAAATAATTTATGACAGCACCATTGACGGAATCTTCCTTCTTTAGTGAAATAAATGGGGTACACCCACTTGCCAGAATTTTATTTGCCATAATCATCATCTAATCATCATCTGCTAATTCCTATGACTAGTATTAGCAGATGAAATTATGCCAAAAAAAACTTACATAATATTGTTTCTCATAATTTTATTATGTCATACTCATTGTTTACTATATTCAAGTGCTAGAAACTTTCTTCCCCATAAAGTCAATTTCAATTTCAATAACATCATTTTTTATCCTCATTGTAAGCCGTAATTATCATATGCCATAACATCATTTGCTTACTCATGTTTACATACTTCTAAAAAAGACTTGGATGTATTTGAAATAAATTTAGTATGACGTTGTTAAATAATATTAGGTTAGGTTATGTTAGAACATGAACACAACGCACGAGCCGAGTGAGCGTGCTACAGCAGCGGCCGGCGAACTGCTCTAGAAAGACTGATGTATTTGAAATTAATTTAGTATGGCGTTAAACAAATATTCTGTTAAACAATTGCAATTAATAAAATGGATAACAATACGTATGTCACACGTATCATTATGGAATCTAATGTACGGGCAAACAAGAGAATGTCACATAAATTTTATGGTATACAAACAATTCGGCCTAATGAAATTCGGGCAATGAAAATTCGGGCATACGAGTTCATCGGTTATTGCTTATATCTTTCGGGCAAACAAATGACAACTGAAATATATATGAGTAATATAATATGATTTGATAATAGTAATAACTATAATTAATATTTACTAATTACCAGATTTGTTATATTCACAATCATTTATCGCATAACTGTACAGAAATCGGTGTTAATGTAGAATTCTTATCGTTTCAACAGAATTGTCCTACAATAATGATACAACTTAAGAGTATCACCGACCCTTCACTGTTTTCGTGTTTCTGATACAATTTTCGTTCCGGGGCGTAACGCTTTTCACCCTCAAAATTGTAACGTATTTTTTTATTATTGGTGTCAATCGCTTCACTATGATGTATTTTAGGTCTACACGTTTTATAATTATGAAAAAACAATTGAATTCTGCATAATTAAGACTTTTAATATTCATTGTATCAGCGCAAAAATATGACTGCTTAGGAAGCTTGTAACTTTAAAGTGATATAAAAGACAGGATAAAATAAAACGGTTAAGCCTAGCAAATAATGTGTTTCTTATGTGAAAAAAAAACCAGTAAAATCGGACTACAATAAAAGGCATAAAAGAGCTATATCTTATTGTATGGACAAGTTGGCGGCTTATAGCTGTGTTAAATCTAACACTAAATTACTATTGTCAAGAAAGTTATAAATAGCATATACAAATTACACCTTTACTTTATTAACATAAACAAAATGACTAACTACGACAACAAAAAAATAATAGCAGAAAGATTACCTATAAACCATTTAAGATCTATACATAATACAAATGCTCCAACCCACCACCAGGGGGCAGCGTGCCAGCATGCTAGCCGCATTACCACCGCTGAATGGCAATGCTTATACATTAAAGTTTTAAAAAATAGTCATTTTGTTTATATTAATAAAGACACTTTCCATAAAAAAACTAATCTTGCAGAAATTCTTTAACCGTAATAGTAACCTTTCAATACCAAAATATTAAATAATTGTCTCTTAAAAAAGGTTAAATAGGCTAGTCGGGAGTATCCGCTTAACAATCGGTTCCAATGTTACCATCGTATAAATATTGACATTAATATTTATACGATACTGACGTCACTCAATTGTTTTCCCTTCCCGGAACCTCTCCACTAACACTTCAACTTTATGGTATGGTATTAAAGTTCAAATGGACTTTTAAGTATTATTACGAATCCATTGTATATTGGAGTACAGAAAAATGTTGCTTTTAGACCTTTTCAGGCAATTTTTTCAAATTTTTCTCTCCGTTAGATCCGTCTGTTCTTCAAGGAATATTCTAAAAAAATAATTAGCAAAATCAGTTCTGCTGCTCTCGAGATTTGCGCTTAGCAACACATTCAGCTATTCATTTTTATATTATAGATTTCGTTGCATTTCCAAAGCCTTTAAAAAACTGTCGGAGGATCTATTTAATAATCGCTCGTATGAAATCATCGCTCGCTAATAACGACTATTACGAACGAACCCTTCAACAAACATTAAAATAGAAAACTTCGACATAATGAGAATCTCCCATTTTTTGCCGTTGGTTTTTATTATAATTATAACATGTTTATTATAATTATAACATTATAACATGTATTATAACTACGTCTGTAATTTTAATTGTTTCAGGATTACTATTGCATTGCGTTTTAATGAGAGTTTAAAAAAAATGTGATAGAAGGAGGGTTACGTTTTCGAGTGTACGTACGTACGTATGGATATTTCTTTAGCACGCCCTAGAGCCTAAACGGCTTGTCGTATCTTTATGTGAGTGGTGTCAGTAGATTTATCTTAGTCATGAGAGTGACGCTGGGTACATCAAAACTTAAAAAAAAAACGAATTAAGGATGTTACACAGGTTTAACGACTTAGCAGTCGAGTTTTTTTTAACTCGCTTCTAACCACATGTTGACAGATTTGGTGGTATGATAACATTAAGCTCCATACCAACTCCTACTTATCCTATGTCAAGACGAGCATTATGACGCAATGCAATTGCAATTCTGAAACACTTGGTAGCATTTAAAATTTTTGAACCCCATTTTTATTATTATAGTGGAAATATATATGAAAGATAACGTACTCCTATTTTAGAGATTTTTATTAATATAGTATAGTTCGGCATAATGTTATTCTCGTCAATAGCTCGTACAAATGATGTCATTAATTATCTGTATTTTTGTCGTTTGTATTAGTATGGTTCGCAGATGACAGATACAATAATATTTATTATTGGTGGCATCAGACGGTCTCAATACGAGTTTTTTTACCATCCGTTTTTTTTAAAGTGGATATCAAAATCTGGTATTTTAGTATGAACTCTTCGTTACATTATCTCGAAATGTTTTTCGATTATCCATCACTTTGCAACAATGAAATGTTTACAATATGCTATCCTGAAACAATTCTATTTTACAGACTTCCCTAGAGTCCGCTGTCAGTATGACCACGCCCATAAAAAACTAAACGAAGACCACATACGGGATTCGAATACAGGAGCATTGTTCTATAATAAAAATTACAAAAAACAATTCGAAAGCTATAAACATATTTTAGGTACTTAAATATTTTACTGTGAGAAAATTAATTCTTTGTAATTTAATTTTTGTTAAGACAATTAATCCTATTTTTTTCAATCTTCTGCTAAAAGACATTTCTTTATAGTATTTTATATTTTGATTAGTTAATATTATTATTTGTATACCACTTCCTATACTGTATTTATATTGTAAATTGTCTCCATCCTAAGTTTGTCTAGAAGAAATCGCTTTTAGCGATAAGGTCGCCACTTGTGACACTAGATGTAAGGTTTTTCCTGTATATTAATTCCTTTATTAACATAAAAAATGACTAACTACGACAACAAAAATATATAGCAGAAAGATTACCTATAGACCATTTAAGATCTACAGATAATTCAAATGCTCCAACCCACCACCAGAGGGCAGCGTGCTAAGAATGCTCGCCGCATTACCACGCTGAATGGCAATGCTTATACTTTAGGCCAGAGAGAAACCGGATTTTAATAATAATCCTTTATATTTGATGTTTGCGTGTCTCCAATAAGGAGTTAATTCATTTATTCATTAATTCATGTCTTAGTAGCGTTTGCCTTTGGCTTTGTCTGCGTTATCACTCTATTTCTTTAGATAACTTTAGAGCTACGTATCTTAACAAGTCGCAGGATGTAGCTAGTATAGCATATGACCATCTGCACGATAAGACGAATCTATTGACACCACTCACAAAAAATACAACAAGTCGTTTAGGATCTAGAGCGTGCCAAAGAAATATATACATGCATACCTACACTCGAAAAACATAACCATCTTTCCTTCGCAATAATAGTCAAATTAAAAAATTCTAATGTAAAAAAGGTAAATAAAACCATAAGTATGAAACACGATGCAGTAAAATCACGTTTACATTCCTTGACGGAATAACCAGAACATCATTAGATAGTATTTGCACTCAAGAAAAAAAAACTTACAATTTAAGAACCTCCTTCCGTCCGTTGGTTGGTTCAAAATATATAACAAGTTCGAAAGAAACGAGTTCAAAAAAACCTGACTGCTACGTCGTTAAACCTGCGTATCATGCTTAATTTCTATTATTTTTTAATTTTGATGTACTCAGTGTCACTCTCACGAATAAGACGAATGTATTGACACCACTCACATGAAAATACGACAAGACGTTTAGACTCTAGGACGTGACAACAATTAAATAAATAAATTTAAAATTTAACTTTTATAATTAAAATTAAATTTAAGTAATTAGTAAATTGTTTTCTTCTAGGCAGGCATACTACATCCTAGACCGCATCAACGCTTTACATCAGGAGAGTTGTGATAAAACAAAAGCCTATCAAAGAAGTTAATCAAGTTAATCGAAAAGAAAAATTGAGATTGCAGTTTTTCAGGCGCACATTCACTCCTTTCAGTTATTTTCAATCTTGAGATCAATGTTAAAAAAAAACAATAAAATTTATATTTTATCAATCCAACAAAAAAACAATCTCCCTGCTCAAAAATGGCCCTTCCTTTCTTTTTTCATTTTCCTTCCAATTTTTTTTTCATATATTTAGCCATATCCGACACGGTAGGTGTAACTTGGAATAAACATAAAAGATGTGTTTGAATTTGGAAAGTCAGTGAAAAACCATATATTATATGATATATTATACGTATATTAATAAAAATACGTATATAAATTTATTAATTTTTAAATAATTTACATTTATATAAATAGAAATACAACTTACATAAATAGGTAAGCATGTTAACTAAATTGCCCGTTCTTACTCAGTCCCGGAGCAAAGGTTCTCATAACACTGGCGGCATTACCGCGCTGTATAGCATAGCCATGAACCAAGAAAGAGCCAGAACGGGAGTCACCACCTCTTTCTCTGATTCTACGGCCTATGTCTTGTACACGTATATAGTACTAAAAACGTATATATGATATAATGGTCGAAGTTTTAATTTTTTTATTATTCACATAACAATTTTGAGGCTAACTATCAGAAAATGCACCTTCTCGTCGTTAATAACTTTTTAAATTACCTTTTACACATAATTAAGTATGTGAACCGACGTAAGTTCAATCCTAAATAATTTATTTTAAAAATCTTTTATTAAAGCCCCTTTATTAAAGAAAGTTTCATTATAAAATGAACTTGTGATCATTAATTTCCAAGATGGCGGCTTGATGCGGTCGCCATCTTGTCGTTTTTATTTTATTTATTTTGTAATCTAATTATAACAATGAATCGGGAATTCGCGATAGTGATTGATGAAGAAGGGTGAGTTCACAGTGAAAAATAAAATTTATATTTATGCAAAATATTTCGAGAAATTGTATTTTTTATGACGCTTGCTCGTAAAGTGGATCTTATCGCGCAAAACCGCTGGTCGCTGGATACGCTGCTCTTTAGCAGATAATAAATAAGCTGTAATGTGTTATCTGGATGATTAAACAAAATTACTTGGCAAAAAAGGCAGGAAATTCTCAAGTTGACAGTACTTTTTTCACTTAATTTTTCTAAAAACCTATGATTTCGAAAATTCTTCTTTTTTTCTACTTATTATAATAACAACTCATTTTAATAATTCGACTTGATTTCTTTTCATTGACAAAAACTAAAAAAAAAACCGTAATTGAAGCTAACTAAACCAAATCTTGTACACAAAGTAACTTAAAAAGAAACTAAACTGTAAAAATGATTTAAAGTCTGATAATGATTGATGTCAATCAATGTCATTTTCTTATTTATATAAAGATAACAAAAGTTGTAAAATAATACAAGTTTTATAATTATCATACATAGTTGTAATATTTTATAACTTTTATCCTAAAAAGTACTATCCTTTTATCCTTTTTTTAGTTTAAGTTAAATATTTATCATGTTTTATAAGTTTGTGAAATGAAAGTGTATTTTATTGGGTAACTTAAAAAAAAAACTTTTATCCTTATGTTATTATAACTAGCTGTCCCTAACTGTTAAAGGCTAACAGTTAACTCTTTAAGAGTACCAGGTAATGTTACCATCGTATAAATCTTGACATTAATATCTATACGATACTAACGTCACTCAATTGTTTTCCCTTCCCGGAACCTCTCCACTAACACTTCTAACTTTATGGTATGGTATTAAAGTTCAAATTGACTTTTAAGTAATATTACGAATGCATTGTATGAGAGTATAGAAAAGTGCTGTTTTTAGACTTTAGACATTTTTTTTTAAATATTCTCTCCGTAAGAACCATCCTCGTACTTCAAGGAATATTCTAAAGAAATAATCTCTCGAGATTTGCGCTTAGCAACACATTCAGCGATATAAATTTATTTAATTTTATTGTTATACTATGTATACAGCCTTATAGTCCCAGGTGTGGAATCCATCAAGCATCCTTACTGGCTGATCACCGAAACACAAGCTAATGATGTTCAGGTATTCTGACAAGGAATGGAAGCGAGGAATTATTGTACGATGTCTCACAATTTTGGAAATGCTTTTTAATATTTTGAACCGACCGACAGATGGGAGAAGGTTCTCGAATGTTAAGAATTTTATTTTTGTTTTTCTTTTGTGCTCTATCTAATGTAAACGTGAAGTTATTGCACGGTGTTACATGTCGTCAAAATAGATGAGGATACTAATTTGACTATTATGTTATCCGACTGCGAAACAAGGAGGGTTATGTTTTTCGAGTGTATGTATGCATGTATATTTATTTATTTATACGCGACTTGATAATACCCAGATTAATAGGGAAACCGGCAGCAAGTTCCTTAAAATGGCAGTTCTCACAGTAGAAGTAGACGCAAAACCTTTTGTACGATTCCTTATACTTAGTTGTCAAATGAATTTTGTATCAAAATCTTCAGTCTACAGTTTTTTTACAGTTAATGAAATTTTTTAAATCGCAAGTCAACACGGTCCAAAAATGTAAAAGTTACACTCGAAATACATTATTCTACATTTGAGAAGTCGGATAAAGAATTCAATCTCTGAGTAGAAAAGTAATCAGTTTCTAAAACAAATATTTTTACCAGAAATTCTTACAAAATAGTCATTATCTATGACATTTAAAACCTTTTTTTGTCGTTCATTAGCCGTTTTCAAAGAAGTTGAAGGTGACTCATAAAGGACTCGGAAACTTTAATCTTTTATACAATGTCAGACGAATTCTCAGAAATGTTAAGATATTTGCCGTATTTAAAATAGACATCAAAATAAAAATTAAAAGTGTTTAGGATGATGCAGTCGTGTAAAATGGATATACATACATACTTATAAAATAATATAATAAAATATGACAACATCCAAACAAAGGTAATCAGGTCCCAAACTAGGCAAAGCCTGTGCTATGGTAACCTGATCACTGATATACATACTTATATATAACAAACACCCAGACACATGTCAAACAGACATGTTCATACACACAAATGTTTGACCTGTCCGGGGATAGAACCCGGAACCATCGGCGCAGAAGGCAGGGTTGCTACCAACTGCACCAACCGGCCGGTCAATATAGTAATTACTATGTCGTTATTATATACTTACCTATATAATAAAATAATATATTTATAGCATGCTTGCTTCGAGATCCGACAGTCCCGGGTTCAATTTCCAGTCGGTGCAGGTGTTCGAACGATGAGTTTGAACATCTGTCTTTCACGTCTGGGTGTCTTTGTGCGTGTGTTTTGAATGTTACTTGGTATCTCCGACACAGGGGAAATCTTAGTGGGGAGCTATGAGTGTGAAATGTTATTTAATTTTTATTTTAGTATTAGGTAAAAAGAAAATACATGTTTCTATGCTACGACACAATAATCGTCAACCTAATTTTTTTATGGTTAATGTAACCTTAAATAGTTAAAAAGAACAAGTGATTAGTAGCCATTTCGAAAAAAACCCGATTGCTATGAACCTTAATTTTGTTATTTAATTTTGATGTACCCAGTGTCACTCTCACGACTAAGACGAATCTATTGACACCACTCACACAAAAATACGACAAGCTGTTTAGGCTCTAGGGCGTGACAAAGAAATATACATACATACATTCACTTGAGAAACCTCCTTCTTTCGCAGTCTGGTAAAAAAACTCTCATATAAAATTGAACGAACTTAGAGTGTGTTCAGTTTTGTTAAGAAAAACTAAACAAAAGATATCAACGCAATATCAACCCGTTGAACTCTTTTTTAAAAAAGTAGAAAAAAAAATACATATATGTATACCTACCTACTAGAATACAAAAAAAAAAAACTATTGTTACCATAAAAATAGAACATCAGAAAATAAATACAACGTAAAACATGAGCGGCCTTATCGCTAAGAAATGATCTCTACTAGCAAACCTTTCTGGGATTAGAATATTAAAACAAGTTTTAAGTTTTAAAGTTGTTGTTGTGTTTGTCTAAATAAATAATTCATTCGTAATAATTTAATTTTTAAAAAAATTTACAGTCAAGCTGTTTTTTTTGTACTTATTCTAGTAAAAAAAAGGTAATCTATCAAAAAAATAATGGAAACAACAAACGGCCATCTGAAAGTAAATACTTTTTTTAAATAATTGATTTAGTGATTTCTAACGTTCGCCTCGCTAACTCACGTTGATAAAATCTATCGCCAAGTATCTAACGGTGTGTTCCGGCAGCCTCCCTTAAGAGCCAGTATATTCCAGACTAGACATGCTAGATCTAGGGACACGGTGTCGCTGACGTCCGTACTGGTGCGATCTAGTGTTACCCAGTAATAAAATCTTATTATCCTGAAACAACCTACCAAAACCTATAATTTACCTTTGTATATGACCCATAGTAGCACCCAGTCGTGAATACCACTCCACGGTCACCCATTCAATACCTGAACGAGTCGTTAATTACAAGCTTAATTAGATATAATTAAAGATACCTATATTTAAACTGTTATAAATTTTTATTTATAAATCAATTAATAAAGCCTTTATTTCAGAAAAATCTTACTTAAATTATAAGCTAGAAGATTATTAAATATACAATTTGAATGTAATTGATACAATCATTAGAATATTATGAATTGTATACAGGATAAAATTATAATCCCTGGAAGAGCACTAGGTAGGTGAAGCGACACAGGGAGGGTGTCCAACTGCGGGAGCTAGTCCCATTAGTAATGTCAACTAGCACGAATAGTGTTGTAATTTAAAATTCGCGCCTCTTTCATCTTACTAGGCGTCAGTGTCACTTCGACGTTTACCTTTTTTTTTGTAATGTACGCAGCGCCCTCTCGCAATCTTGTAAAAACCTCTCTCGTAAGAAACGTGTGTGAATTTGTAAGATCACTTAAAACTACAATAAAAACTACTGATATAATTGCAAAAGGTCGTTTAATTTATCAAATAGGTTTATACTCTGTTCAAAGAATTAAATACTGTCATATCAATAACATGTCGTATATCCCGCTATTGTTTTGGTTTTTCTTATATCGTTAGCAAGCGCTATGTCCGATAGAAAAAAAAAATTACTTAACTATGAATTTCAAAAAATAGTGTTATAGTCTTTTTTTAGTGTTAGAGGTGTGATTAAGTGACTACATTTATTTTTTTGTAAAAGTAAAATAATTTCTACTTCTTCTATGCTTGTTACTTTTTCACGCTCAAATGGCAAAACGAATTTAATATAAAATTTAATACTAGGATAGCTTAAATACTCAGAATTAGCACATAAACTACTCGTTAATAATCATCATAATCATCTCGAAAAAATGCAGTATTTTTGTGTAATAATCGAATTTCCCCGAGTAACACTTTGAGACGCTATTAGTACACTGATATGACTAACATGAATTACATGACTAAAATAAATTAAAAAAAAAAAAATTAGTTCTTATTCAATTAATTAACACATCGTATCAAATTAAAGAAAAAAAATCAACTAAATAAAACTTACTAAATTGATAAAATGCGTGTGGCAAGTTATTCTTAATTTATTAATTCCCATAAATATATTAAACCCACACTTATTATAATCATTAAGTAAAAAAATATCGTATATTAAACATATATATAAATACCCGGTAGTCAATATCAAACTAAACCAACGGACCTAAAGCAACAAAGTAAAACTAATCTGTACTATAAAATTTAATGGACCCCTACATTGGAACCAAACCTTTATTTAATACTACGTCTATACCGTAATTTGTTGGACCTAATAAAATTTTAGAACCACAGAAACCTAAACGTATTAATAAATAAACGTAACATAAAAAAAAACAACGGACGCAGTCGAAAAAAAAAACTCAAATAGTCAAATACTATAATTTTATAACCGAGCTAGTCAATGAGAGAAGCATAATTCACGCTTCCACTGTAAAGATCTATATATCATTTTGTATAGATCTTTCGATCGTTCAACGAAATCACAAAAAAACACTCTAACCGAGTGCCATAATGCATACCAATATACCTGTCTCTTTCTACCTTACTAAATCACGTGAGAGTGAGAGGGATGGGTCAAACATCATATTCAAGTATGTTTCCCGGTCTAAAATTCAGTCTCGCTTCGGCATTCGTTGCGTGTGGACGTGTGTCTCGTTTTTTAATTCGCAGTTATTGACATTTTTGATATCAGAAAAAGTTTAACAAGAACTCTGTTTTGACTATCAGTGTAAAATAAATGGTTTTCGAAAAGATTTTAAAGTGCATTGTGGTGTGAATATCGCAGTTCTGGATTCGATAGACGATATATATTTTTCATAAATATTTCTTATTTATGATTTGGGATTCTTTTACGAAAAAGGTTTGTTGTGACTTTTATTTGTGTTTATGATGTAGGTAGGTATATTGTATTCGTATTACAAGCGTTACTGCTGTCGCATTGAATTTTGTAAACAAATTTACATTTACAATCTTTTGTTATGTGTATTATTTAATTTTTCATAGATTTTGACACATAATTACATATCTTTATAATATATATAATTATTTCTTACCATTTTGGGCCTTTTTTAACTGTACATAATAGTATGTAAAGAATATTTTTTTTAAACAATATATAATATACTTAATAAAAAAATACGAAAGCAAAACAATTTCTTTTTTACGATATAGTAAAAAAAACTAAAACAAGAAGAAAAGAAAGTAAAAAATTTATATTAAAATTAAAAATTAGAATAAATATTCCTGATTGACTTTACATATAAATTAAAGCATGGTGGAAGGGCGTTTCCAAGCTCGCCTGGCTAGCTACCACCCTCAAGTTTTAAAATCTGTCGCCAAGCACCTAACGATGTGTTACGGCAGCCTTCCTTGAGAGCCAGTGTATTCCAGACTAGGCATGTTCTATCTAGGGCTACAGTATCGCTGTCTTTCGTGGTCGTCCGAACTTGTGGTAAAATGCCTAGCTGTGTTGAATAAAAAATGCAATCAAATATTATCTAACTGTATGTAGCCTTACCTAGTTTTACTAGGTCTTAAGCTTGTGGGTAAAAAATGGGCAAGTACTTACTCATCATAACAAACGATGCCTTGGCATTTCTACTTACTTTCAAATAAGAGATGATACTCAATTCGGCTGTATTTTTTTGTATGTTTTTTTTACCTGATTTATCTAAGACGAGTGGATCTAAAGAACAAAAAAAATTATGATAGGAATAATTCTCGAGTAGTCACATTTAATTTTCATCAAAATCAGTATTTTTTTTCAGTTATATCTATTTAAAATCAATTCAATTCTTAACCGATTTCGATGTAATTTATATAGAATCACATGGAAAGTGTACCTTATATAAAAAAAAATATTGGTTCAGCCATCTCTGAGAATTTAGGTAAGAAACATAAAAAAACCACAGTCGAATTGAGTATCACCTCTTTTTAGAAGTCGGTATATAAAAAAAAGACAAAAACGTGGAAGGAAGTGAAGTTTTTTTTTATGAAATCTCAGTACTAACTTTCTCAACAATAACTTCATTCAAAGTCATAAACAATACACAAACCCATACAGAAACTAACATTCCACATAGAGAGGACACGGCCCTACACAATACTTCATTGCCATACAAAAAAATAGACTCATAAAAATGTAAATTATTGTCTATGGAGGTGCAATAGAAGTTTACGTACGTCTAAAACAGACTTTGTTGTTTGGGAAATTATGGATTGTATTACTGCCTTTAAAAAATAAGGTAATAAAACAATTTTGAAAAGAAAAATAGATAAAAACTGGTACAAAATTATTTTTATTTCGTAACTGACTTTAAAAAATAAAGCTTTTATTATAACCCGACTGCGAAAGAAGGAGGGTTATGTTTTTGGATTGTATGTATGTATGTATATTTCTTTAGCACGCCCTAGAGCCTAAACGGCTTGTCGTATTTTTATGTGAGTGGTGTCAATAGATTCGTCTTAGTCGTGAGTGACACTGGGTACTATTAAAAAAAATAAGGATACAGGTTTAACGATTTAGCAGGCGGGTTTTTTTCAAACTAGCTTTTAGCCGCTTGTATCTCAAAAATAAATGTATTGTAAAAGACGCTTGCACCGATTTGTTTTTTTTAATAGGTATATTTAATGTAGTTTTAATAGGTATATGAATGTAGTACCTAGAAAGGATTGCCATATTTTTGTTAGTAAGGACTTATTATCTATGGTGCAATAGAAATTGTCTGAAATTTACGTGCGTCTAAAACACATTTAAGAACTTGAGAACTGGCACAATACACAGAGTGTGGTGGCCAATCAAGAAAGAATAAAAAACACATTTGGTTGTAGGGAAAGTATGTTTATTTTAATAAATAATAAAAAGCGGAGGTTTTCAGTTCGTCACATTATTTTTTATTTCTAGGAGATGCATGGACCGCTACGTTTTTTTTAAATTTGAATGGGTACCTATACTCCAAGGTAATTTGCCATTTTTGATCTTTGGTATGAACCAAAAATCAAAAGTTATTTAAAAATGGTATACATTTCTGGTAATTAGGTATAAAGTAAGTATTTTTTTTACCAAAATCGATCCACTAGTATGGGTTTCAAATTAATATATCTAAAAAAATCTATATGTGCCGAATTGAAATCTTAAATATTTAGGTATCCAAATTAATAACAATAGGTAAAGTTACTAAAGTTCTCAGAATATGTTTTTAAAATATGTTTTCCGATTACTCAGAGACAACATTAGAAATGTCATTCAAAAATCTGTCAATTTTTTTAAATGGTATTTATGTTTATTTGTTTGTATACGTTGACATATAATTTCTATATTCTGTCTTTTCTTATCTTTATATATGTATAAAAAAGAGTAAGTCCTGACTGACTGATATTAGCTAGGAATCAACGCAGAGCCTAAACCGTTAAACCTAGAGACATGACATTGGGGTGGTGGTTTGTTCATTAAAGAACTACGCCTATTTTTCCACTCTGGATTTCAAATTCACAATTTAAGGGAGTCAAATAGGGGTTCAAACTTTGAAACTTCTTTATATTCCACTAGCTGCGCCCCGCGATAGATATTTGATCATCCCATGGGAAAACTACAATTTTCCGTGATAAAAATTATTCTTTGTCTTAATTCAGGGTATAAACTATTTTCGTGTAAAATTTCATCCAAATCAATGTGAAGGAGGAACAGACAAACTGACACACAAACTTTCGCCTTTACAATGTTAGTGTGATTTTATTTAATGACAGCTAATAGTAATCTATACGGCCCTTAGACTTCTTTGACAGGAATTACGTAGAGTTCAGTTAATTTATAAAGAAACGCCTACAGAACCATCAATGGACCGAAAATAGTAAAATCAACCTGTTCCTAACAGAAATGTCGGACGTATACATTAATTAGATAAACATATTATTGCGTCACGATCTGTGGCGATAAGACAACCGGAACTACACACATTTTATATGTATATGTAGTTAATTGAGTTGTTTGTATGTTGTTTATGGTTAAAGGCACCATAGACAAGTAAAGGTTTTAAAAAGTGACAGCAATCGAAGGATTTACCGCGTTCGCTTTTTAATGTTAATACGAATTAATGTTCTTTAACGAAATATTAGTGAATTTCATTACAGCACGCGCCTATAGAAATTTTCAGTTATTTCGTCACATAAATATAACCTCTTAACCGTTTTTGATGATATTAAAATGGAACTACATGGTCCTTACAAGAAATCCGGTAACAAACATTAAAAAAAGAAATTGAATTGAGTAAATCCTCCTTTTTCGAAAATCAGCCGTCAGGTGTCAACCGAAGGTTGAAGGGTTTCCCGCGTACGCGTTATTTTTTTTAATAAGTTTAAATGAAAAAAAAAGTAGTTTAAAATACAAACGAATTATTTTTTTAAGAATTAATAATTATAACTAATAATACGGCTGAAATTGGTTTTGGTTTTTTTAAATATGATTTGCAAAGAACAGATATCTAATAAACCAAAGCAAGATTCTTACAAACCGGATTTCTGTATCTTGATTTCTCCTATTACTCATGCACGTAAAGCTACTCGTATATTCCAAGGCTTTTGTTAACTATCGATATTTTTCTTTTAACCGACTTTAAGAAGTTAGATGGTTCTAATTCATCGTCTTTTTTACAGTTACATTCCCCAATTTCTCAGAGATGCCTAGATCGTATCGGTTTTTTTTTGAGAGTATACAGTGTTATCTTTTAGGAGTGGAGTGTACTAAGCTGGAAGGGGGTCACTATACTCATCACCACAAACAACTTTCATTATAGGACCAACCCTGAATTCAAAATAACAGAATGAGCTGTTCTATACAAATAGTTCAGCGATCGTTGACAAAATGTATGGAAACAGCTGGTCTTTTTTCTCGAATTCGGAGTTAGTCCCATAGTGAAAGTCGTTCTTTATCGATATGTACTGTTTAGGTTGTATACTATTAACTTTGTCATATCAATACAGTACGTACTTAGTTTCAATTTTAAATCAAAGCAACTTAAAAAAATGACAAAAACTCGTAGTCTGTTGAATGAATGAATGAGTTAATTAACTATTTATTGCAGATACTCAAACATCTTACATCTAGTGTCACAAGTGGCGGCCTTATCGCTTAAAGCGATCTCTTCCAGGCTTCCAGTTGTAAATTTTTTAAAGTTTAATTTATTTACATAATATATACGACATGAAAAAATGTATTTAAATCAGTGCTATAAATACTGGTATTTATTGTTTATCTCTCAAATATTCTTGTTTATGCATTTATTATGGTATTATATCAATCCATAGCATCTTAATGCTGGGCATGGGTCTCCCCTACAATAGGCTGTATAGGCTAAAGTCTCGCTTCAGCGTATACCTACTATAAATCTTCCTTTTCTCTTAAACTAATACAGCATCGCTTCGCTTAGATCGCATGCGTGAGTAATACTCCTACATAAATCTAGAAATGATTTAGTTGTATCAGTAATGCCTAAGCGAAAGCTTGTTAGGTAACCTAACCCAGATACCTATTGTCCAAGTCATGATAACGACAATGATTAATACCTAGCACCGCTTATACACATCTAACTGAAGTATTTCTAACTAATCACCGAAGTTAACCAACGTTTAGTTCGGTCAGGTCTTGAATAATACTAATAACCTAACCTATTCGAACCTAACCCATTCGAACCTAACCTATTTGAACCTAACCTATTCGAACCTAACCTATTTGAACCTAACCTATTCGAACCTAACCTATTTCAACCTAACCTATTCGAACCTAACCTATTCGAACCTAACCTATTCGAACCTAACCTATTTCAACCTAACCTATTCGAACCTAACCTATTTCTAACCTATTCGAACCTAACTTATTTCAACCTAACCTATTAAGAATAAGAAATCTTTAATGTAAAACTGTGCACAGAGAGGTCTTAAAAGATAATAAAGTTCCAATAGTTTTGTTCATGTAGAACCTACAATAGGTAATACATTTAGTAATATAACAGCGCTAAATGTATATAATAAATTTACTGATCATTATGTATAATAAAACTAAGTTGATAAAATGTGCGTGCCGATAAAACTCAAAAAGGAGTCCCGGCACGATAAAGGGACTTATATAGTGTGATAGCCCTTTATCCCCCCTCGAACACTAAAGTTCCCGTTTTAATCTAAAGGGCGTGTCTTTAAAGATATAAGGGATTTTCCAATCCTTCAACTTGGAAATTAAGTGTAGTGGCGCCATCTGTTGTCGAGTATTTGAACTTCATTCATAGGCTACAAAACAGAGATCCCCGGGTAACACCGCGGAGCATAGCTAGTTAATAATAAAAATGTTCTTTAAATATGTTAAAAACTGTTCCTAACAAAAAAAATATATCTAAAAGTCGAACATCTCACTAAATTTACATTTATATAAATCTAAATATTAGATAAATATATAACCTAGGGTACATGAATCTAATATCTACACTATTATTATTCACAATTTAATACAACAATCACACTCATAATATACACTTTGATATTTATTATAGTATTCCTTTATACTACAGAACCTTTACCTATTGATAGGTATCAACCATTTTTTTAATCTAGGCTTAAAAACTTAAACTTATTACTAGGAAGCGATTTTAAGTCTACAGGTAAGTGGTTATATACATTAATGATGCTTATGAAAGTACTTCTATAGTACATTGCATTATTTATTTGAACGATGCGCATATCATATTTATGTACGAAGATTATCTGCTCGGATAGACTTAACATTGAAGTATATTCATTGTTTTTGACAAATATGCATATTTCCATTATGTAAATGCATGCAGTAAAGTTAAAATATTATTACATTTGGATGGGTGACCGTGGTGTAATATAACTCTCGTAACTAATCATCGAAATTAAGCATCGTTTATGTTCGAGGCCCTAAGATGGTCTTGAAAATTTGACAGTAACACAGTTCTGAGCGATTGGAACTTTGTGTCATATTGTATCAAAATCAAAAGAATTAATTTTTTTCTTATAATGACACGCTCAGTCCGGGACTTAGCTATGCGATGATGATTTAGGTATGATATGAATATTATCTACAAATCAAAAAAAAATATTTCCTAATCGGCCTTGACGTCGCTGAAAAATCTGTAAAAACATTTGTAAAAACTCTACGATTTAATACGGCCTCCTTTTTTGAGAAATATATAAAAAACAGACCATTTCTTTACTTTATTACCGTTCACTCAGATACAATACGTAACAAAAAACTAAATAAAATTAAAAATCGTGAATGAACCCTCCATCATGCCTCCTGCCCTCACGACCTAAGCCTAAAAGGGCACAAAATAAAAGTAGTCCGTGAAAAAAAAGAAAAGCTTGTCTATGATCCAAGATGGCAGCACGTTTTGTCATTGTGTCAAAAATGGCGTGACCTCCTTAATTTCAAGCCCGGGTCAAGAGTCACGATGGTATTTTTCATTTTACTTTATGTTTTATTGTTGTACATATGACAGATTTTCTCACGTTATTTTAGAATTAGAGAACTCCTGGTCGTTCTAAACTTCAGTTTAAACAAGACCTCGCGATTACTTGACAAGCTCTTGGCCAAATCAATAAGTCATTATCATTACACCTCATTTAATATATTAAATAAAACAGCGCACTTTCCTACTAAAGACGAATCACTCTTATGACACCATAATTTCGCATTTTACTTTCTAATTTTTTTTACATACCTTTGAACCTTTTGCAAGTAATAAAATTGTGCTTACGGCGTATTACATGAAAAACTGCATTTTAATTACTTTTTTAATTTTTGCTATTCGGCCAAGAGCCTAAAGGTTTTGAATTGAATAGCAAAGACTGAAAGAATTCCGATCATTTTCAAAGTTATCATGTATTACTTCGGAAACATAACTTACTTGCAAAACGTTGTTTCATACTCCCCTGAGCGGTCCATATAATAAAATAATTAACGCGTAACGTTATTAAAGTGTTTTATTTTATTTCGTTAGGATAACTAACGAGGTTAATTAAATATACCTACTAGCAGAACCGACAGACGATGTTCTGCAAAAAACTAGACATTGACTACAGCGCCGTCTGCCGGTCAGATTTGTCAATCTAAAGCATCCAGGATGCCATTCAATCGCATACAAAAAAAAAATATTCAAATCAAACCCAGCAGTTTAGAAGGAATTCAGTGACGTACACACGTAAAGTAAAAGTATATATATATTTAACAAACAGGCCATTTACAACCTACCACGTATATTTTTTTAAATTGTTGACGTAGAGAAATAAATAACAACTTATTAAACAAACAAAGAATATAAAGTTTTTTTTTAAATGATTTCTATGTAGAATAAGACTGGCATTATCTATGACTTTTCTTATACTAGTGTGTATGCGATAAATGTATTAAATATTTTAATACATTTATCGCATACATACATACACACATTACCCATAACCACTTTCAAAACGATAAATCATCAAATAAAAACAATTGCAAACAACAATCAAGATTAATCACTAACAATACGTCATTGTATGACGTAACGTAATATACCTTCATTTGATAATAATAAAGCAATGCGTCAAAATCAGCTGGAACCGTCTACCTCTTTGTTTAAATACTCAATGGAGTGGTAATGCCATCTTAAATTTAACAAGTGTCTTGACACATTTCAAATAAAGTTTTTATTTAATAATTTTATGATTTAATACGCATTTTATTGAATATTAATAAATAAATATATCTAGTTAAAAAATTTAAACAAAGTTGGTAATAGCCATATAGCTCGTCAATGCTACCAGTGCAATCTACCATCTTTGCACGGGGAATGCGTCAGAACGGTAATATTTTTATGCTTACAGTTATATCTACTTTTCAGAACAGGCTGAAAGCTTGGCTGCATGAGCAGTTGTTTTTGAAATTGGACGTTTTAATTCAATTTGATGTGTAATTTTGATGCTTTTTACTAAAGTAATTTATCTTATCTTACTTTTTTTACAACATCCACACAAAGTTCTTTAGGTCCCAAACTAGGTAAAGCCTGTGCTATGGTAACCTGGTCACTGATATACGTACTTATATATATGATAATTACCCAGACACAGGTCTAACAGACATGTTCATGCACACAAATGTTTGACCTGTCCAGGGATCGAACCCGGGACCAGCGGCGCAGAAGGCAGGGTTGCTACCAACTGCGCCAACTGGCCGGTCATATATTATTAATGGCTTGTAGTAATGGAACTATCAATAAATAATAATTAAAAATCTCTTCCATTTTCAAATCATTTATTTCAAGTAAATTTCATTCATACAAATTGATAATTTTTATCAATCATCATCATCATCATCATCATTTCATCAATTCAATCATACAAATTCAAAGTCTCTTCAAAATAATGTACCAATAAGATTCAAATGAATATGTCAAAAGCCAGTCTAGTCGCAATAAAGTTCAAGAGGTTAGTGTTAATACCAAACGAATACATCAAAATCATTAAAACTTGTTTTTGATTTATCCGATGAAAAAAGGCTTCTACATCTAGTAGACTGGCAAAAAATATGTTTAGCTTTTGTCACGAGCTTTGAGCGCGGAGACCGAATTAAGAAATTCCGTAACGAAAATAGACCTAACACCGCCCACTCCGACCGGCACAGCGGTGCGACGTTGAAAGCCGAGCATCGTCTAACGTCGTTTCAGTTCGGCAGACTTCGGCACGGTGTTTGTGTACGTACGACTAGACGTATGCGTATGCAATAGCTTTACTGTGGCAGTCCCCGAGGTGCTCACGTATTTTTTTGGAAATAATTCATATATATTTTTATTATTTAGATTATTTTTAATGTAACCAAGCGTTATTATTTTATACACAACGTGTAACAGAAATGTGTGACGATACTTAAGGGTGTTATACACAGTCTACACATCAAAGTGAACAAATTTCCAGAGAAAAACATTGCGTCCTCCATACAACTTGACCGAACACTTGTCAAATATTTGTATGGAGAACCTAACATTCTTATCTGCAATTTACAAAATATTATTCTACGCAGGGTTCACTTTGATTTGTAGACTAACACCCTTAAGTATTGTCACACCTTCCTGTTACACGTTGTATTATAGGCAGAGATCTCCCCTAAGAAGAGAATGTACGTAAAAATAGACAAACGATCAAAATGTAGGTTTGGGAATACACCATCCACAATTTCCCCAATTTGGAAGTCTGTTTGGAATTCTCCCCTTATTGCAGTCGGTAAAAAAATCCGCTTCGTAAATTAACCTGCTCTAAGCTTATCTAATGTTCCTAATCTTTTAGATAAAATTAGACAAATTCGCTGTCTTTATATGTAGAAATTTATGACTTAAACATAAATAATATACCTGTTTCTACTATCTGCACTCACATAAATATGTTTAATGCAGATTATATTGTATAATTCGCGTTTATAATAATGGGATTAGTGATATTTATATTTCTAGTTGTGCCCCGCGGTTTTACCCGCGTAGTTCTCCATTGGATTGTCGAGATAACCCAAAGCAGTTTTTTTTAAATCGGTTAAAGAGTCTTTTAATTAATTACTTATATTTTTTTTCCATTTTTTTAAAATGTTTTTTCCGGGGTCTAATCTACCTGTGTACCGATTTTAACCAGATCGGTTTAGTGGTTTCGGCGTGAAAGTTAGACAGACAGACAGAGTTACTTTCGCATTTATAATATTGAGTTAGGATTAGGATTAGTAGCTGTCGCCCGTGGCGATGCCCGCGAGACATATTATAAAGAAGTTTAGATAACAGTGGCCAAGTGACAAACCAAAAACATAATAACTACCTACAACAGACCTTACCGTAGATATAGACCATTTAAAATCTACAGATAATCCAAATGCTCCAACCCACCACTAGAGGGCAGCGTACCGAGCTGCTAGCCGCATATGCACGCCGAATGGCAATGCTTATACGTTGAGCCAGATAAAAACACGGTTACAGATTTTTTTTATTCGTTTTTTAATTTTCAAAAATCTTTTTTTTATTACCATACCATAATAAATATATGAACCAAATTTTATGACTCCAGATTCAGCTATTTGAGTAAGGCTATGATAATATAAGACAACTCTTTATTAAAAACCAGCTTATTTAAAAAAAACAATACAAAAAATATGCTAGATTGCCAGTGGCAGCCTTATCGCTTAAAGCGATCTCTTCCAGGCTATAATTATATATATTACAAAAAAAGAGCGGTCTTAGCAGGGTTTGTTTTTTGCGATGATTCTTAGCAAATATGAGTGTCAATCAGTCAGTCAGGACTTACTCTTATATATACATACTATACTTAGGTACTGATTAGTCTAAATGGCAAAGGTATCGAATTTAAATAATTTATTGATTATTATACGGCGCTTTTTTGGTGACACGTATTGAATTACAGCGGTTTTGGATTTACAAACATTTTGATTTAACTTCAAGCAGCTTTGCGTCGAGTTAGTTTAGTCCTATGTTCTGTTCTGTATTTTTTTTTATTTCTCTGAATAATTAAGTTACTAAAATTCAGTAGGCACCTATTTCAGTTCTTGTAATTTCAAACCAAACATACCGATTTGCTATGAGTTAGACAAAAAAAACTGTACGCGTTATTTGTTCTAAATCCAGTCGGAATTATCTTCAAAACTTAAGGACTCGAACTCTACCAAGTTCCATCTCAGCACGATTTCACAACATCAAACGAAACAATTAAAAACAAGAATAAAATCGATAATTGTCGGCCATATTCCTGGAAGCGAGTTACACAAAGAGATTCCTCAGTCATTAGGGGCCGATGTGAGGACCTGTGGAGGTTTTTGTCAATGGAGGAATGTTAAAATCGCTATACGAAGGCCTAGGGTGACATTTTTGAACGATGGAAAGATGGCTACTCGGTTGATGGAAGGTTACTTTACCGATTTTGAATTTGGAACGTTATCGAACGATGGAAAGATCGCTCCTCTGTTACTTTACCGATTTTGAATTTGGAACGATTTGAACCAGGTAAAGATAGCTACTCAGTTGGTAGAACCGACTGCGATACATATATTAAAATTGGAACATTTTTAAACGATGACAAAATGTCTACTCTTTTATTCTACCGACGATTTAAATTTTGGAACGTTTTGAACGTTTGAACGACGAAACTCACCAAGTAAAACTTCCCATCGAAATTCAAATCTTTCCATTCCAAACTTACTAGCCATAGATAACGGAATGACATCTCAACTTTTTAAATAATAATGCCATAGACTAAAAACTAGTTGAGAACGTCACCAATCATAAATTGGACATTTCACACCGACACGGTATTCGATTTCATTAATTATTAATACTTTATACATATTATATAACAAATTCATTTAAATTAAATTCAAATAGCCTTGAGAGAGATATGAGTATGTTTTTTTAGATAAAATCTTTAATGTTCTTGTAAAGAAATGGCTTTATTTTTTAAGAATGAGACTTTTTGAACGAGACTTTTTTGCGTTAGTTATTGTGTAGGTAGGTAGGTGGCTCGCTGGGCTCCGCGAGGTTCTCTAATATTTTACAGCCTACATACTCGTATGTTTTTAAGTGACAATGTAGTTTTCTAACTGCGAAATAATTTCTGAATAAGTTCAATAGTTTTTTTACTTTATTAATTACATACAAAAATACAAATCTTTCCTGTTTATAATATTAGTGTAGATAGGTATACTAACTGACCTATTCTATATGACCTATTCTATGTGACCTATTCTATTTGACCTATTCTGTGTGACCTGTTCTATGTGACCTATTCTATGTGACTTGTTCTATATGACCTATTCTATGTGACCTATTCTATGTGACCTATTCTATTTGACCTATTCTGTGTGACCTGTTCTATGTGACCTATTCTATATGACCTATTCTATGTGACCTATTCTATTTGACCTATTCTGTGTGACCTGTTCTATGTGACATATTCTATATGACCTATTCTATGTGACTTGTTCTATGTGACCTATTCTATGTGACCTATTCTATTTGACATATTCTATGTGACCTGTTCTATGTGAGCTATTCTATATGACCTATTCTATGTGACTTGTTCTATGTGACCTATTCTATATGACCTATTCTATGTGACCTATTCTTTGTGACCTGTTCTATATGACCTATTCCATGTGACCTATTCTAAAACGACTATTATGTCGTAATACAATTGTAATTTTGAAACGATTCATAAAACAGCTTGCTTTATGTGGATTACAATCAAAATTATTTCATACAGACTTCCAAAAAAGTAGAGATACTATGTTCGTTTGTATGTATTTTTTTGTGAATATACATCGATATATTCGTCAATTGTCAACCTTTTAAAAAAGCTTTTTAGTTCAAAAGGCTAAACATAGTATTATATATACCCTTTCGAACTAAAAAGCTTTTTTATCAAGGGGGTTCCGTAGAAATTTTATCAAAATCAATTAAATCATTTCTGGTTTATTCAATACAACTTCTAATAAGAGGATATTATTAGTAATATAAGTTTTACGAACAAAGTAGGTTTTCACTTTGTACCCGACTGTGAAAGAAGGAGGGTTATGTTTTTCGAGTGTGTGTATGTATATTTGTTTGTCATGCCCTAGAGGCTAAACAGCTTGTCGTATTTTTATGTGAGTGGTGTCAATAGATTTGTCTTAGTCGTGAGAGTGACACTGGGTACATCATAATTAAAAGAAACACAGGTTTAATGATATAGCAGTCGGATTTGTTGGAATTCGCTTCTAACCACTTGTTTAATGTACTCTTACGATTTGTATATGAAGCTGACATTGACTTCTTCTTCGTCACATCTCCCGTGATCATTAGATATCTTGATTCAGACTCGTACATTTTATAACTAGACCTGCACTAGATAGCCTGTGGGCACGTTCGGCTTCCGAGCTATCAACCCGAATTCAAGGCCCGACGTCACCTATTTCAAATGAAAATCTCTTTCTTATTTATTTTTTTAAATTAATACGGAGGCAGTTACACTAATGTTAATAACCATTCAAATAATATCAACAAAAAAATATAATTTTATTTTGAAATTCAATGCAGTATGCATTTATCATATGCAATTTATTGCAAAAAGGAGGTTATTTTACGAGCGGATAAATAGCCATGCTAATAAAGGTTGACATTAAGTAGACGGTATTAGTAAAAAAAACAACTGTAATGCCAGTACTAACCCCACTCGGTGAGACAAGGATAGATGATAATACTAAGAATGTCCACATTCCCCAAAACAGTCTCGAAGAAGCTTGAATTCAGCCATACTGTTAGTCATAAAATTATGAAACATTCAGAAATCAGCTGTACTGACACTGCTGACCCTTCCTATTGGGACAAGGACAAAAAAACACAAATAATAATAATAATAGATAACAGTAGTACCATGTATTTACCTCAATACTGTACTGTCACAAAAAACATCGCAATCTTATTAGAGATAAATAATCACTTCGTCGAATTTCGTCAACGAAAGTTACTCAAAAAAAAAAAATTTTTGATATTGGCAACGTTCAATCGATAAAATACTGGCTGCTTTTAAAAATATAAAATACATATTCACATTAGCGTGTTCTGTGGCCTAAGGCAGGAGAGAAAAAAAAACGAAAGAAACACAGGTATACATGTGAGCATGAATGATAGGGCCTGACGACTGACGTAACGTTGACAAAATAAGCTAAGGAATAAAAATTTCCTTTATAAAAAAACATTTTATTTTCTTGACAGAGCGGGCAAATCGATCGAGGCGTTTTTGTGGATGACGCCAATGACCAATTTTAATGAACTCTTGCAGCCGCACTTAAGGTATTAACCCCCTTCTTTCGCAGTCGGGTAAAAACAGAAGAACCAGTGGTTAAGAGTTAAAAAACCCCTCTCTATTTCCCGATAGATATAATCTGGGTCGGTTAAAGTCGCAAGTTTCTTCTAAAAACATAACCCTACTTTTGGGTTGTCGAAATAAAACAATTTTACTAGACCTACAACAGACATTTTTCGCTCGTTCGGTCATTTATATAGAACATATCACGGGAGTCCTACTTACACTTAACCGACTTTTTTGTACAAAGGTTTAGTATCTTCAAATCAGTGAAAATAATTATGCAAATGATTTTTTTGCGGACGCTACTCAGTATCGTATAGGGAGCCGAAAATTTTTGGAATACCTTCGGCTGGTGATCGTATCGGTCGACGCGGGTTCGAGTCTCGACCGGTTGTAGGATAGACGACTCTATTCTGACGTCATGGGGAGGTTAGGCTCCTTTTCATTTTTGCTTTTTTTTATTGCAGTTAGCCACGTTGTTTGTTTTAGTGGTAAATTCAATTTGTTATAGAACTTGCTTTTGCCCGCGGGTTTGTATGCGCTGTTTGTTTTTTGGAAGAAATAAAAATTATTATATATACGAACGCATAGCGGTGAACGATGCGTTTGTAGGTTTATTCGTTTGTTTGTCTTTCTTTTCCTCTTCAACTGAGTGACGAATCGACTTTTTTTTTACAAAGATCCATAGATTGGATACTTTTATCCCCTGGATAGTAAATATTAGGTCCTTGCATATGAAATTGGCGTTTTGTCGTACTGGCCACTTTGATCTCAAATATCTCTTCTTTGGTTAGGGATTCCAATTTTAAATTTATACATCTATTTATTCATACATTTGTATTTCGAAAACCGTAATTCATTTGTTTTGTCCTCGTTTGGTTTTTTCTTAGCGTCACGCAGTTTACAAAATGGAAAATTTGAAATATCGCGTTATTTACGAGTACGAGTTCCACCGTGGTACTAGTGCTGCAGAAACGGCTCGAAGGATTAATTATGTGTATGGCGGCAGTGTCGCAAAAGAAAACACAGTGCGTTTTTGGTTCCAACGTTTTCGTTCTGGAAATTTCGACCTGCAGAACAAGCCCCGTGGACGGCCGGAGACTAAAGTTGCTAATGAAGAATTGAAAGCTATTGTGGAAGGAGATCCATCGCAAACCACGTCCGAGTTAGCTGCAGGCTGCGGTGTTAGTGATAAAACTGTTTTAATCCACTTGAAGCAAATTGGAAAGGTGAAAAAGCTTGAAAGGTGGGTACCTCATGAATTGAGTGCAGCAAACCGACAAACGCGCGTCAACTGCTGCGTTACATTACTCAACCGGCACAATAATGAAGGGATTTTAAATCGGATCATTACCTGTGATGAAAAATGGATCCTGTACGATAATCGGAAACGCTCATCGCAATGGCTAAATCCTGGCGAACCAGCCAAACCCTGCCCCAAGCGAAAATTGACTCAAAAAAGTTACTTGTGAGCGTTTGGTGGACTTGTGCCGGTGTCGTTCACTACAGCTTTCTTAAATCTTGCCAGACGATTACAGCAGATATCTATTGTCAGCAACTGCAAACCATGATGGAAAAGCTAGCTGCTAAACAACCGAGGTTGGTCAATCGCTCTAGGGCAATGCTGCTTTAGGACAACGCTAGACCACACACTGCACAACAGACGGCTGCCAAATTAGAGGAGCTTCAATTGGAATGTCTAAGACATCCACCGTACTCCCCGGACCTGGCTCCAACAGATTACCAATATTTTTCGAAATTTGGATAACTTCTTGCAAGGGAAAAAATTCAACTCCGATGGGGCAGTCCAAAGCGCCTTCAAAGATTTCATTGATTCTCGTCCTAATGGTTTTTTTAGTAAAGGGATCAATGAACTACCTATGAGATGGCAAAAGTGCATAGATAGCAATGGTACATACTTTGATTAAATAAATTTATAATAATAAAAAAAAGACTTTATGTTCCTCCCTTACAAAACGCCAATTTCATATGTAAGGACCTAATATAACGCAGAAAAAGTCCTTTGCTAATGTTATGCTAAGTTACTATGCAGACTTAAACGTCTTTATAAGTTTTTAAAAACTATATTAGTTTATGAATTAAGAGTAAATAAAACTGAAATTACAGTAGGTACCTTTATTTGACATGATTGTAGTACAACATGAACCTTTTGTTCCTAGATCATTTTTGATATTTATACTAAATACTTTTACACTTTGGCAATGCTAAATAAATACATATTAACAAGTAAACTAGTATGTATGTATGTATTGATTATATGTATATATACATATAATCATAATATTATTTATATATCATTATTTTTTGTGTATTAAGAAATTAAGTATATTCTTTATTATATACCTAGTCCTATGTCATTTAATTTTTTCACAGTTGTCTCCATAGCTAGGTTGCCTGGATCAGATCGCTTTTAGCGATAAGGCCGCCACTTGTAGCACTATATTTTGTAAGAATTTTCTCTTGTATTTTTTTTGTGTTTGCAATAAAAAATTGATCTATCTATCTATATATATATAGTAATATACATGGTTGCCAGGAAGAGATCGCTTTAAGTGATAAGACCGCCATTTAAAAGCTGTTTTGTATATAAGCTTTTTTTTAATCATATTTAATATATTGTTGCTGGTTTTAAAATAAAGAGTTGTCTTATCCTATCTGATAATTACCAAAAACAATACAGTAACTTGATATCCATTACAAAATATCATGTGTCGTCCGGTTGTGCGGTCGACGTGCGGTTGCGGTGCGTTTTGTCTGCGTTTCGTCAGCGTGAAGTGTTTGCAAAATATTGCGGGGACGAAACGGTGTTATATTACTAGCTAGGAAGCCTTAGTACGAGAACATAGAGATAAGTACTATAGAGTCATTCAAAACGCGCAGTGAATATAATCGTATTATATTATATTGAATGTAATTTTATTTAGATAACTAACGCGTGATTGATTCGTATTGTTCAAGAAACAACCCTTTCCAACAGTCAGGTTTAATTTTTCTCAAAATTATCTTCATCCTAGGGTTGCCTGGAACAGATCGCTTTTAGCGATAAGACCGCCACTTGTAGCACTATATTTTGTAAAAAAAATCTCCTGTATTTTTATTTTATTTGTGTCTGCAGTAAAGAATTGATCTGTTTATCTATGTATCAGGTACGCGTGAAAACTCGTTTTCTTTCTTAAACATTATTGTATGCGTACTTCATGTTGTGTTGTTTTTTTTTTTGTAATCGTAATTTATAATTAATTAAAACTGTGAATTATTAATAGTTACGTAAGTATTTAAATTAGGATTTAATAAATTTCCGAAACAAATGATTAATATGAGAGTGAGTGGTAATAATAAGCTCTAAAAATGTAAACAATCGACTTAGAATCTTACTTATTCTAATTTACATGTAAACTGAATTTTATAAAAGTTATATTTAGACTGATTTTGTTAAAATGTATATAGTACGAACTAACTGAAATGTATAAATCTTTTAAGCAAAGAAACGTTGTCCATATCGGTCCAGGCATGTCCGAAAAATCATTAACAAATATACCTATAAATTCAAAACCTCCACTTTTTTCATATCAATAAAAAGTCGTTCCATAGAAGGATGATAAAAATAATGTATTTCCGCATTAAAAAAATACTCGTTCATCATTCTGTCAATTCGGAAATGTCACAAAATATGTCAACTTTGATAGCTGGATTTAATCTTGCACTGTCAATTTTTGAGGCCTTGATGAAAACCAAAAACCTCTTTAGGGGTTTTATACCCAATAAAATAAAAAAGGGATGATGATGAGGAAAGCGACGGACACGAACTGAGACCATCGTGATCGTCATCGCCATTTCGCTCGCAACAGTTGAAAATTCATCCGAACGAGACGTACGATAAGGATTGCGATTGCGATAGCTTACAAAATAAACGCTCTGGATGGAATAAGCTGGAGACTGAGAACGGTGACGTACTTTGGGAGAGGCCTTGTCCAGCAGAGGACGAATATAGACTCATGATTATGATGATAAACAAACCAAACAAAGTGGTGTTAAGCTATTGTTGTTAAAAAAGACTTATAAATACGAGCAAAAAATATTTAAAAAAAAGTAACATTTGATTTATAAAAAAAAACAAACAAAAATTCTAATTATATATTTTACCAAGTGGAAAGTACACCTTTACAAACAAAAGAAGAGTTTTCCCAAATCGGTCCAAGCGTTTCTGACATATCAAATAGCACAACATGACATATAGAAAAATACAGTTGAATTAATAAGCTCCTCTTTTTCCTCCTTTTATGGAGATGGTAAAATAAATAAAACGCCCCAAAGTAAAGCACTCCCTACTAGCTAATGGTGCCTTACTAGTTTTTTGACAAAAAATTACAAATAAATAATTAATAACGTAATTCGCATTAACAAAACGCAAACTAAAACAAAAAGTACAAATAAAAAAGGAAATTATCGATCATGGTTGACGTATTTTCAGTCACAACTCAAAATTAACAAAAGAATTCCAACCTTATTTGATAAAACATAAGTCTGAAATTCCCAAATCTAGACCATATCTAGATTTGACTCAAAGATTAAAAAATACCGATGAAAACATACACTCAATTTTGACTCTTATACTTTCAAATTAAAAGGTGATTTTTCTGTGCGTTTTTGCAATTGTTTTGCTTTTTTCACTTCTTTTCCGTACCATTTGTGTCCTGATGGTTGCGTACAAACATGTGACATGTCAGAAACGATGTATTTGTCAGAATTGAAGTCGAAATAAGAGAAATAAAACGCAATTTATTCACGTAGCCTTGCTTTTTGCAAAGGTCGTATGATAATAGTTTGGCGCGATGTCTTTATTGTTATGTCGAAGTTTAATGTTGTGGTATGACGCCATATTTGAAAATTAGAAAAAAATACAACAAATTGTGATAAAATTACTCTTTGCATGACAAAAAAATGCGTCTAATAAAATCAGATACCTAATGCAACTAATAGCGTGTTCCGGCAGCCTTCCTTGAGAACCAGTGTATTCGAGACTAGGCATTCTCTATCTAGGCTACAGTATTGCTGACTTCCATGGTCGTGTGAACTTATGGTCAAATGCCTAGCTGTGTAGGATTAAAAACAAAAGTAACAGGTGTTAAAGTGTGAAACGACTGCAAATAGTTTAAAACTCTGTATCCGCAAGATCTACAGATAAAGACAAATCCAATGTCACACCGCACATCAGGTTTTTGAATCGTGCTACCGGCCACGTTTGCCTGGAAAGAAAAACGTATTTTTTTATTGTAATTGCAAAAATTTACAAAATTGCACAGAGTTCATGAAACAAAAATAGCAAGGAATAGGTTAACTACCTACCTACCTTTTTTGCAAATATTTTATCGAATCAGCAAAAGTTCAAAACATCTATATTTAGTTCAGTATTATTAGCCATTTCGAGAAATAACTAGCATCCGGCCAAAACAGCTCAAAATAAGTCATTAAATATAACGCGAGTATAACTAGGCGTCCAGGGGGACGGCTCATTAATCATTAAACTAGAGATCACTTCTTACCGGCATTTTTTTAGCCGGAATAAAATCTGAACCAACATCTTCCAGATCGATTCTATTCGATTCAAAACGATTCAATTCTGTCGATGGATAAATGGTCCTAAACTAAGTTAAGTATCCTAGAGTTTTTCTGCTTTTATTTTTTAACGAAGTTCCTTATCACGCGTTGCGAAAGAGGGCTAGACGGAAAAAATTGAGATCAAAAGTTGTAACGACACTTTTTGCTATAGTTGGAAGCCGTGCGGCGTGCGCGTGTTTCTCTGTCTGTCTCTCTCTCTCTCATAGAAGGCAAGCCAGTTATTTTCGTTTCCATATATATTTAATCGAAAGGAACTTCGTTTCATCCGGGTGTCCACTCAAGTTTTTTTTTAATTATAAAGGTATTTATTTCTAAAAACACAATATTTGTACATAAAAGAAGGAAAGAAAAAAAACAAACTATATCACAAAATAATTATGATAATCCTTAAACTCAGATACATTGCTAAGCTAGACCGGAGATCTATCTATCTAGATCTATTTTCCCTTGATCTGATGATATTACGATTTTAAAAAATGTCGTTTGATCAGAGTTCCAAGCATTATTAATGTTGGATTTATTGATAGATTAAAAAAATCACAATAACTAATAATTTCTTTATTAAATATAAAATATTTTTGATTACAGACATCAATGGTAACTATAGTAACGAATGAATACGTGTGCGATAGATTCGAACAATTAGTTTAATCGTTTTCACATTTTTATTGTTTTAGAAACATAGATTGTTTAATCCGTCTACAGTTTTAGATTAAGAACATTTTTTATTATTTATGCAACATTGCAAAATACATAAAATGTTTTATCTTGCATTTAAGTCACTATTTTCCGGTCAATTCTAAGATAAACTCTCCGGCTACTTTCTTCACCGTCTCATTTCTAATAAGTGCATGGAACAAGACCTGAGACTTTACGGGATCGTAAAAATACTGGTTTTATTAGGTTGACGGTACACTGGGGTGTTAAATAAAGTCATAAATATTTGTACAATATTTAAATACAAAAAATGTATAACTTAATCTTATTCACAGATTAATTTCGACTAGGTGCCGTATATAACGCGATATTTTTCAAAAGGTAATATTTTTTGTTTTGCAATATAGTAAAAAATCCGATTGATTGAATATATAATAATAATAATAATAATAATAAAAAAAAACAAAATTAAGGCCTTTCTAATCAATTATTGTAGTTAAGGGCCCTCTTACAAAATACCTCGTAAAATAAATGTTTTGCTCGACTTGGCGAGGGCACTATCACGCTTCCAGATAGCTTGTATACTTTGCTGTAGTCCTAGTTTCTTTTATTTACAATAACTTAATAAAATTAGTTTGTTTTCTCTTCTCCTATGAAAGTAGCGTATTTTATATCTTATTTACATATATTACATATATTTACATCTATTTTAAAATACGTTTTTACTAGATACATGGGTAAGCAAAATTTCTTGCAGACTTTTTTTTGGATCTCTTGTTTGCAGATTCTGTTGAATACAATCCGTGAAAAAAAATATTTTCACTCTAAAATATCATGAGCTTCAATAGTAATACATTATATTTTCTATAGAGGCATTAACCCCAATTCGGCTAGACACACTGACTAAACTAAAATTTCTTAAAATTATATACATCCCTTTTTTTCTTTTGGAAACAAAAAGAGAGGAGACAATTTTAGAACTGTCAAATTAGGTTAGTTTAGTAAGTTTGGCGTGACAGAATCAGAGTCATTGTATAACTGAGTGAATATTTTTTTACCAATGCGTAAGTGTGTTTGTTTGTCGTTATTCTTTGATATTTTTTCTTATCTTTTTCGCACAGATGTATTTCGAGGTCTGGCAAATTCCATATAACCTATTTTTTCGGTAAAACAAACATATCACGGGCCACGCGCAAAACGTTTATAAGTTAAGACAATAATAATACATTAGCTGGTGAATCTCATATTCTCAGTGTGCCCAAGACTTCACGTAATCTATTGATTAAATTACGACTTCGAACTTATTAAAGGAAAGCTGAATTCTTTGAGTGAACATAAATATAGTTAGCAATAATATTTTTATATGAGTTTTACCCGACTGCGAATGAAGGAGGGTTATGTTTTTCGAGTGTATGTATGTATATTTCTTTGGCACGTCCTAGAGCTTAAACGGCTTGTCGTATTTTTATGTGAGTGGTGTCAATAGATTCGTCTTAGTCGTGAGAGTGACATTGAGTACATCAAAATTTAGTAAAAATTAAGAATAAGACACAGGTTTAAAGATTCAGCAGCCGGGATGTTTAAAATCGCTTCTAACAACTTGTTAATATCGTAGTTCCCTTCACCCGAACTCATTCTTAAGAGTTCGGGTATTGCTCGCCTTCCAAGCGGGAACGCTTAGTTCAATTCTCTAAAACCTATAGTCCAGTTCTCTTTGTTTTTAAATCACGTTTGCTTATTACTTAAGTTATATACAATACAAAGTTCTCAGTGAGTACCTAAGTTGTTTTACATTAGTATGTACCTACCTACATATTTATAAATTAATTAAATAAATCTACACTAATATTATAATGAGGAAAGAATTTTATATTTATATGTAACGAATAAATATAAAAATTCTGAACTGATTAAAAAAAATCTTGTGATTATTAATCTTTAATATATCAACTAAATTCAAATTAACGTAACATATTGCAGTGTACAAAGTTAATTTCGAATCATAATATTTCTATCAATTTTCAAAGCGATTTTAGCGTTTTCGTTGTGTCAACTTTGACATTTGTGACGTATGGAAAAATTGTTAGACCATTGTGACCATTGGAGTCCACCTAGGATATAAAAATCTTCCAGGGATGCCATAATTCTACTACAATACACAGAATTAGATATTTTTGTACACGATGAAGTTGGCAACTACTGCAGGTTTCTTTACTAATATTGACCACATCTTAAGGCATTTGTAAAAGTAGCGTCTAGGCCGAAAATAAAACAAGTCTTTCTGGGTTTTTAATATCGTAAAAGTTTTTGTTCTTCAAATACTTGCATTCTTAAAATATATTTATAATTAAAAAAAAACAAATAGTCAAATATTTTATCATACAAATATGATTCACCGTGGTCAAAATCAATAAATTTATAAATTTGCATAACGTGTCTTCCGCCTTACCTTAGCGCTTCATAGTACTTAAATACCACTCCAGGGCCACATAGAAAACGCGTAGATATATAAAAAGATAAATTTTACCTCTACTGCCATAAAGGAAAGCGGCGGCCTTATCGCTAAAAGCGATCCCACCCAGGCAACCAAAAAATACTGTGAAAAATCATTATTACAAGTAGAAACTACACAACCAGAAAAAAAAATGTTACTAGTTATGTTAGGTAAACGATTAATAAATCCAAAAAAAAAACGCGATGTATTTAAATATTTTTCAGTATTTGAAATAAAAAATAATAAAAGTCGAAATCGACACTTTCTAAAAGTTTAATTTCGATATTTTTGATGAATTTAATAAATTTTTCTTACAAAAAAAAGATATATTTAAAACCTCTTTTTTAGCAATTGTATATTTTTTGTAGTATGACGAAACCTAATGAATCCTTCAAATTTTCCAAAGTTCCAAAAGTTAATTTAGTTTTGACGTGGACTCGCCCGTCGTACTCATAACTTGAAGTAAGTCAAGTAAATTATATCAAATCGGAAGCACAAGACACAGTTGTTACTTATTTACGACTTGACGCCGGGTCATATTGAAGTATAGGCGTACAGGGTTATAGGCTGAATGAATGAATGAGTGAATGAATGAATGAACCTTTCATTGCAGGCATATAAACATTAAATACAAAAGAAAATTCATGCATCTAGTTACATAAGTCGAGGCCTTATCGCTAAAATCGATCCAAATCTCGTCTAGGCAACCTCAGGATTGAGGCAATTTACAAAAAATAATAAAGTAGGTATAGGACAGGATATAATAGCACAATAAAGAAATTATTCTTAATATGTTTAACTAAATGTATTTTGTATACAATAAAATTCTAGAAACTCCAGAAACCTATCTAAGTAAACCTTTGTAGTAACGCTCGCCTGCGGCGTTGCACGCTGTATATTAAGTAAACTTGAACATTTTGAAAAAACCTCCGTCATTTGTTATAGTAGCCATCTTGGATTTGAAATTGTCATAATGATTAGTATGTTATTTTCATTCCAGCCCTTTCATTTAATAATCATGTTGAGGAAGTTGTGAAATAAATGTACTTCGTAATTTGGCCTTCTTGGACCGATGTTCATCAAATATACTTAGAAACACTCCCGACTAATTCACCTTTCATATAAAGAAATCAAAGCCAATAACAGTCCATCCATTTGGAAGCTACACACAGTCACACACACATACACATCAAATTTATTACACCTCATCGTTTTTGCGTCGGAGGTTAAAGAGCAATATATAGTAGGACAGTATACGTTTAAAATTTCCAAAAATACCTTCTTAGTACACATCCAGAACCTATAAGTGCGATGAATACACCCTCCAAATTGTATGCCTATGTATTGAGTGGTTTATTATCTGCGTAAATTCACATCAGCGAGTCAGACATTCAGAATTTACTCTTTTATATATATATGTAGATATAATTATAATAAATCATTTATTTCAGGCAACGAAAATTACTTAAAAAACATTGACCTATATTATAAATACCTTACAGACTAACATACACATAAAATATACTTATCTAACACTAAACTTAACATTATGGCTTGGGTTTTATTGTCTGTCTCGCTTCCCAAAAGCGTATAAAGACAAGCTTCTGCTCCTGACGTATGCTCGTGGCGATTTATAAATTAACAATCATGATTATATAAGATCTCACATAGAAGTTATGTATGCTTTATATTCTATATGTGAAAGAATTAACAAAATCGGTTTAGTAATAATCGCCGTGACTCAGCGGCTAGTATGCTTGCCTTAAAATTCGGCGATCGTTTGTTCGATTCCCGGTCGGGGCAAGTTTGGGAACGAAGTTACAATATATATCTTCGTATCTCGTTGAGTTGTATATAATGTATGGCATCCCCGACACAGGGTTAATTCTGTTGGGGAGATATGAGTGTGAAGCGTTATTTATTGTTTAGACCATTCACCTCCAAGTAACCCTGTATTTCTAGGACAACAGAATCAGTTGAATATAACATTGGTAGTATAAGATACTGCACTGAAACCTTGAATCAATAGTAAAACAGTAAGTAATCTACTACATTTGACTGATTTACACTTAAACTAAATAAAATAAGTTAAAATATTAAAAAAAGTAATAGACTGACGTCATTTTGTCACACAGTTTTTTTTCAGTTAATGACCGCCGAGCGAGGTGTTTGTGTTTCATTTTATGTTGTCATTTTAGGATGTTTGTATGTCTCCTGACATTACGTACTCGCGAACAAGTCGTAGTTTCCAACTAAGATTAGTTGGAAACTACGACTTTTTCGCGACAAAATTTGACTTATAGGATTAACGAGTTTTAAAAATTTTATAGTTGTCTGGATTTTGGATTCGTTTTTGTTTATGTCTTTCAAAAATGAGTACGTTTCGTTTGGAAATACAAATACCCAGACAAATATGTAAAGATTTTATTACTCTTAGAAGAACAATTACTAAAACACTGTGGGAGTCGAATTGAAAAATCAAAAACACGAATCGAAGATGTTTTAGATCGAAAATGGTAACCGTAGCAACTTGCTAGGAAGTTATGACAATTGTTATTAGTATTGACACAGCTTGGAATGATGAATTATTGAAATCATAAGGTCAATAGTTCACAGAAGCATTCGTTTATAAATCTGTCATACTGGCTTATTCTATATAGCATACTGTCTCAGTATGCAATGGCACAATACTTCCATATTTGGTATGGATATCTGTTAGTATTAAGTTTCTAGACTTGTGACTGTGTGGGTGGGCTTTGGCACCACGGGTCGCGGGTTCTATCCTTGTGTATAAATAACTTTCATAATACTTGATAACAATATTTAGAAACTAGACTAAAACGGATGCAGTTTCCTATCAAATCTCAAATGAGTATCTCAAAAATGAGTATCTTTAAAAGTCAGGTATTGCTAAGATAGCGTCAAATATATTTACAACGTGTAGCAGAAAGGTGTGACGACAATACTTAAGTGTGTCTTTTAATCAAAGTTAACCAATCGCAGAACAAAATTATGCTAAATAAAAAAAATATTACGTTCTCCATACAACTTGACCGATCACGTGACCAATTTTTGTTCTACGGTGGGTTCACTTTAATGTGTAGAGTAACACCGTTAAGTATTGTCACACCTTTCCGTTACATATTATATACATACATTAAAAAAAAAACCAATTTGGTCCAGCCAGTTTCTGAGAAATTAAGAACATGCATAAAAAAGGTTAACGAATTGAGAATCACCTGTTTGACGTCGGTTAAAAATAATGAAACATCTTCCTTTGTTGTCGCACGGGACACTGCAACCTGACCTACTACTTTCAAATGTTTGTGTATGCTTTTAGTAAGGTCCTGTGTGTACAAAAGATATGAGTTCTTTCTTTCTTTCTTACATCTTGTATTTCAAATTATCTAGAGCAATTTTGTCCACGTAAATTTTTTGTATACCGCTTCGTAATGTTTAGCTATTAACCACAAATCTTTCCTCCTTTCTCCGAACCTTTAAGTCTGTATGTAAACAAAGAGCTCGCCGCGATTCGTATCGATGAACTGACCTTTGTGCCGATCTGTATATCGATGGTAGAATCGATCGCTGACAAAAAAGTGATCGAGTTGAGAATCGATTGGATGTTTTTAATATTGATATCCAAAAGAAGGAAAAGAATCACGTCGATGCTTTTGTGATTGAACGAAATTAATTTTATTACGGATTTTTTTACTTATTATTACAATAGTTTATTTATTTTTAATTTTTAATTCTACAAACTACCGGGCAAGTGCTTTTATTACGAGAAAAGAAAAGATTAACTGTAACAAAAAAAATATAGCAGAAATATTATCTATAGACTATTTGAGATCTACAGATAAAATAAATGGTCCAATTTACTCCATAAGGCAGCGTGCCCAGATTTTGTTTAATTACTACATTTTTTTTCTCATACATAGAAAAGAACCTTGCTCAAGTACTCGAAAAAAGCTAATGACAAAATATTACTTCACTATTTTACAACATCTTTCTATTGCGTAAAAAAACTAATTTCTACTAAATCACAATTAAAGAAGACGATGCTTTAGCAAGCATTGTTTTCCTTCGGGAGATCCGTGTCCAGCAGTAACGTAGTAGTCGAAACGTTTCGTCCTTCTATTGTCTCTTCGATAAAAAATTTACTTGTTGTAAATTTTTTGTATTTTTGAATCCAAGTCTTCATAATTGGTCCATCCAACGTGAACTTAAGTGAACAGAACCGTTTAAAAAAAATCACTATATTATCTTAACGAGTAAAACAGCGGGGTGTTATATATAGTCTATGACCATCTTCAGATAAAGACTAATCCAATGTCAACTTGCACACCAAAATCAGTCCACCAGTTTAGGCTGTATCACAAAGAATTAGAGCATACCTACTAACATACACCCTCCTTTTGGGCAGCCGGGTAAAAAGAAAACCAAACAAATATCATAACCGATCAAAAAGGTTTAATTCCACACCCCTAGGAACTCCCACAACATTATTAAAAACTAACCCACCGCATCATCAAAAAAGATAATAATACAGAACGGGAACAACCCCTAATTATGTGGCTACTGCCTACTTACTAATAAAAGGGTATTATTACTTAATATTACCCTTCTTTTTCTAAGCACGAATTAACTCGGACCGTTTTTTTTTTCTTCTTTTGGCGCGTGGCGTTAATTGTTAGAAAAAAACAAGACAAAAAGTCAAGTTCTTTATACTCGACTGCGAACCGACCAATAATAATACTTACTTACTTTACTTACTACGCAGATTTTAGCAAAATTAACATAAGATCACTACGGATATTCTAGCAAATAAATTTAATTGATTTGAGTAATAAATACTGACGAATTGAGGACTTGATTGATTGATTTATTTTGAACGATTATAAAAGGCGAGCCATTTTGACGCGTTCATAAGTAAGGTGTACCTATTAGGGCCGGGTCTAATTGTTTTAAAATGGCCGGTCACGCCCTCTTACGGATTAAGTAATAGAGGCACGCGTGTGTCAGGTTTTTTGGGATATTTCGTGTGTTGATAAACAAAATCTTTTTCTTTGTTTTAGCCAAAGAGTTCGACTCCTTGTACAGTAAACTTTTTGGTTTTAATTTAGTGAAAAGAGGTTCGTTTTTTTTTGGCAAAGAGCGTTGGATTCCTTTAAAAAAATACTTTTAGGTTTTAGCTTAGATTGGCACATGCTTTATTTGCTTGCTTTTGTCATGTATAGTGGATTGTAAATTATACATATACAGCAATAAACATATTTACATAACCATTTAAGGATAAAAAAAACATTAAAGATTTGAAATACTTCAAGATTCTTTTTTTTTCATCTTAGAGTATATAGAAATCTGGCGAGATTTAGGACATAGAGTAATAGTTAGGTTTTTGAAATTTTTCTAAATAAAATTGTTCATTAAGTTCTTTACAGGAAGTTTTATTGTTGTAAGTCATGTTAATATTTGATATAAGTAAATAAAGTTTCAAGATAAATATATTTATCGTACTGAGAAACTATTAAAGAATGTGATCATTGTGAGGAAACCTATTTTTCGGAAGAGGTTTAGATCTCTTCGAATAGAAGTGAAGTCTGCGGCCCGTAATTACCCAGCTTGGCGGGTTAGGACCTCTTCGGAGAGACCCGTACCAATAAGGCATCTAGGGGTTGATATTTAACATTTTTAAATAGAACACGGCTTTTTTATGTAACTCGTTCAATGTAGCGTTTGTCTAGAAAAATCTGATTCACTTGGAACTTGAAAACACCAAAATTAGAGTTACCAACCTGTTAGCCCCACAACCTGGCAGTTTTCAGAATTAAAGAAGACGCAAAGCTGTTTCTGCAAGTATGCGGGATCTGTATCATTTGCAGGTGGCGACTTGCATTATTTTCACTAGTTCTATTGTTTAATGAAATTAAACTATTAATACTATAATTTCTGTTTTATATAGTTAAAAACAAAAACTAAAATATATTCTGGTTTAAGTTATAAATACAATGACCCGATCTTTCGATCTTCGAATGATCTTTTCGATAATAAAACCCTATCTCAATAAACTTAATTAAATAAAGCTGCTTAATACATAAACTTTCCAAAACCATCGACACGAAAAAACTGATTTGTCATCTCGCTTAATCACATCAATGCCAACTGTCAAAATACCTCGAGATCTTTCATAAACAAGTGTTTTTTTTCAACATGGCCGCTTGTCAAAACTCTTTAGAGCGCTTATGAAAATAGCTGGGGATTTTACTGTTAGGTTAAGAATGCTAACGTTATATTTGATATTGGCCTTTGGATTATTCTTTGTCTGTAATTGTGTCTAAGATTTTCCTTGTGTATTGTTTGTGTCTAGGTACTTAAATGATTATGTAGTGAACGATTCGTGTATTTTTTAATTGCCTCATAATGGATTCTTTTGATAGGCTTTAATTAATAAAACTTTTAAATTATTTCTTTACCTCTTCGAATATGTTAATAACAAGCTGTCTGTAGACTTGATTTATTTAATTTTAATATTTCTTTCAGTTGTTTTCCGTTTTTGTACTATTAAATGAATAAATAATATTTTTAAATTACCTCAAATAAATACACATAAATGAATGAATGCCTTCAGTTTGTTTAAAATTAGGAAAACATTTTTTTAATTGGCTAAAACTATTTTTGTTTTGTTACAGAAATCCAAAATGGCGTCCGCTAAATAGAAGATTCAAAGCAACACCATGGAGTCTTTAGAGGAAAGACTTCACGCGAACACAAGAATACCAACCATACAAGAACTTAACACAACCAAAAAAGAAGACAATATGTCTTCAATAGACCTCAAAAAATTCTGCAAAAAAACCAACTACATCATATATGACAATTTTTACAGAGAAGAAATGAAAAAAAATCTTCGAAGAGATAATAGTCTATACACTTACTGTTTTTTGAGTGTTTTACTTAGTTTTATTCTAGGATTATCTATTGGTATTATATTAGTAGGATCAAATACTAAGCCTATCGACGATAGAGCAAGAAATACTTCACATGAAGTCATTATGAGAACATTAAATTCTATTAATGCTAACTCCATCAAGACTGATGATAAAGAAGATCTAGAAGATAGATACACAGCTGTTTCTTTCACTTCCGAACATAAAAAGTACGACAAAGAAGTGTATCCCAAAGGATTGACTGAAGACATGAAAGAAATTCTAAAAGACAATAAAGAAGCTCGCCACAGGCATAAAATTGAAAATGTCAATATCACATTTGTTCCTACAGAAAACACAGTATTGTACGAAGATATTTACTGGGGCCCTGAAGTAGAAAACGCTATGCCTCAAGGCTATGGAGAAAATACAGCAGATATTTGGGAGAGTTACGTAGGTCAGAGCGAAATTGTCAAAATGGAAGCTGGTTGTGGAAGAATGCAAAACCGACTGGTAACTTTTCGGGACGGCATTCAAGCTTGCGTCAGATACCGACAAAATACAGATCAAATACAAGGAGAAATATTCAGTTTTTACGTAGGAAGATTATTAAATTTGACTAATCTAGCACCATCTGTAGTTAAAGTTGTAGACATGAAGGATAAGCTTTGGAGAAATGTAGCTAATGATGTAGCTGCTGCCCAATGGAACACTAACAGAGCTGTTGTACTAACCCAATACATACCTAGCTTAGAATCTGCAACAATTCCTGATATTTTCAAACCATCGACAAGACATTTGAACAAATTAGATGTCTTCAAAATGTCAGCAAAAGAAAACATAACCACTGAAGAATCTAAAGCAGTTTTAATCGACAAGCTCAAATCGAAAAACATTAAGAAAGCTGAAGATATATCAAACAACTTTAACCATATAAATATGAAATTGAGCAAAACGACTGTAAACAAATTTCTAGAACTAGCACAGTGGTCAGATTTGATCATATTTGACTATTTAACTGCAAATTTGGATAGAATCGTCAATAATTTGTTTAATTACCAATGGAATATTAATATAATGGATGGACCAGCGCATAATTTAGCCAAAAAAATGGACAGCGGACTTCTTTTGTTTCTGGACAACGAATCCGGTCTTTTACACGGATATAGACTTTTGAAGAAATACAACGTATACCATAGCCTTATGTTGGATCATTTATGTGTATTTAGAAAAAGGACTATTGATAGTTTGAAAGAATTGCACGAAAGTCAATCTGTGGGTTCGAAACTCAGTGAATTATTTCACAGTAAGAATAATGCGGTGATTAGAGATATATTGCCGCCATTGCCGGAAAAAAATGCTAGAATATTACACGAGAGGATTGGTAAAGTTTTGAGTCAGGTAGACAAATGTGTCACGACGTTTAGATAGTAAATCAAAACAGAAAAAAAGAGGTTAAAATGATTGAATCCAAAATTAATAAAAATTTGTTTATTATTTATTGATTATGTAAATTATGAATAAAATAATTTTGCTAAACACCTTTTAATATGTCATCGTCTTCGTCTAGTTTTTATTAATTTCTATTTTTACCGATGACAGTTCTACGCTTGAAAATTTTATCATTGATGTACCATGGCAACCCTTGTAGGTCATTTTTACTACCAGACAGACCACTTCTATTGTGATACTTAACCCAATCTAGTAGGGCCAGTCTGTTTATTATGTAAGCTACTCGCATTACAATCGCTTATCGTGCGTCCCGTTTTGGCTAATAACATTGGCAACTGGTGCGAGCAAGATGGCACGATACAATTACTACTGTGGTTACACATAAGGTCCTAACTTTAAGCCTTAAGAGACACCACTTTAGAACTGTTATTGGAGATTTAAAAAAAAAATATAAAAAAACTAGCAATTTTTTTAACCTCTTAAGTATTTCCAAAAGTGAGATGTATAATATCTAGCATTTTTTCGATACCAAATAAATAATTATTTATTTTAAAGGAAACTATTGTGCCAGTCTTTATAAGGTTAAAAATAATTAGCGTATTTTTGCAAATAAAATATGCGGCGATTGTTTTGTGATCTTACGAGTATGTAAAAGTGATATTAATATCATATTAAATTAACTAAATAAGTATTTTAGTTATAAATAGTTTTGTATATATATATGTTAATTAATAAATCTGCTTTTCCGAAATCGTTCAATAATTTAATGAATAAAACGTCTTTTTTTTCAATTAATCTATTAAGCTTGTATTCCTTACAATAGTAAGTATTGGAAATGTCATATAGTTCAGTTTTGCCATTTATTCTTCTAATTCCTATAAAAGCTATATTTCTTGACAATTTAAATGTTACTTTTATTTACAATTGAACGATAAAGCTTTAAAAATGTGTAAATAAATGTAAATATGTACTTAAGTAATATAATTCAAAATAAATAATTTTCGATTGAATTTATTTTTTTCAATTCATAATAAATATAATTAAACTTCGTTCAATTTAGGTCCCTATAATGTACTAACCCAGTTAGTGGTAGCCTAGTCGGTAAACCCGTTGCCTCACAAGCGAGAGAAAGCGGGTTCAAATCCAGGTTCAGGCATGCACCTCTGAGTTTTTCACTCATGCATATTAGAATTAGACATCACCATGTCTAATTCTAATATGCATGAGTGAAACCTGCTTGTCGGAAAAGATGAATAACTTTCAAATATAAGTGAAGTCCTCAACCCTCAATTTGGCCAGCGTGGTGGACTATGGCTTAAGCTTCACACTGCTGGTTACGAGTCTTCCCTATTACTAGAAGGGGCGTATAACACAGTTTACCACGCTGGAAAAATTAATTAAATAATTGGATTTAACTATTCCATCACATTTGATACTAATATTAAAAAAGCGAATGTTTGTATGTGTGTCACTCAGGTAGTAGGACCTGGATAGGGTAAAGCAGACTGCATGCAGAGACAAAAATAGCCGGTGTGACAACGCAACGCGCTGAGACACGACGTAATGCGTGCGGTGTGCTCTAGGCTTAAAGGACGAATCCTCTGAAACGCGTAATAGAACTTTAAAAAAAATTAAGACATAGTACATCGAATGACGTTACAAAAATATATACGGTTAGATTGAAGATTCTAGAGAAACGCGATGCTGTATTTTCGATATACTTATTAGGTTCAAAAATAAAAAATAAAAAAATTACTCTACGTAAAAACGATGAAATCAGCACTTTCTTAAAATTAAATTTCGTTACTTTTGATGAAGTTATGTTAGTAATGTATTCCCTCTAACAAAGATCTATTTAAAAAAACTCAACGCGTTTCCGTATGCCAGTCTTTAACGTTACAACGTAACAAATAAAACTTAACTTAATTACTGCTTTCTATCACAAACCACACCTAACACAACATAATACTTTCTGAAACAACCAGCGCTGATCTTCAGGACGTGACGTCACGCACGTCACAAGCAGTTAAGAAAAAGTAGTTGAGGATGGTTTTGAGCAGTTGTATATTTTTTGCAGTGTCACCAAACCTAGTGAGTTCTTCAAATTTTCCAAATTTGTAAATGCTCGTATGACGGAGTCACGCCTTCTAACACATTGGTAACAATTAAGAATCCGTAAAACTGCGATGTTTATTTGGTATGATTAATATTTAATATAGATATGAGAGATCACTTTTTAGCGATAAGGCCGTCACTTCTTGTAGCACTATATTTTGTTAGAATATTTCACTTGTATTAAATTTATTAAATTTTTGTGTGTCTATAATAAAGAATTGATCTATCTATCTACTAATGATAGACTTCCTGTCAAAAGAAACATATCGTCGAATTGAGTAACTCCCCTCCTTTTTTGCTGATTTACCGATTATAAGCATCTTCAATATTTGAAATTTAACAAAGTAGCCCTCAGGCTGTTTTCGCCTGCCAAATTGAAGCCGGTTCAAGTCGGCTCTTACTTATTATCCGACTTTAAAAAAAGACGTTCATAGTTCGACTTAATTTTTTATGCATGTTACTTGCGGGCTATATAATCCTAAATACTATTATCAAAATTTCAAATTCAAAATGTGTTAAAGCATATGACCGCGGGACTCAGCTAGTGGGGAAAATAAAATAAATAACATTAAACACTACGCTCGCTTCGTTTGCTAAGTTAATAATAAAAAAAAACACCACTGAGTATGTACTTCCACACATAGATAGAGGAAACGAAGACACAGGTATGTGGGAAAAGTTTTTGCAAAACATCTTTGTAAGGTGAATACTACCTAGGAAAGTAACAGGATGTTTAGTACCAAACATGGGAAATACTTTTTGTATTCTACGTGTAAACGATACGTCTAAGGAATAAAATAAATCGAAGAAAATGTTGGGATTTCTCAAGTACGAGCAAAGAGAACGAAAACGTTTAAGTTAGCGTTTAAAAATAGTGATAGCGGAAAAAATATAGTGCGAGTGCTAAGACTAAAGAATACATGAAAAAAGTGCCTTCCCCTTAACGAAACAATAGCAAAAGTGTCGATGGACAAATTCCTAGAGACATTATTGTGTAGAATTTTAAGTTAATATTAAAATTCTTATCCTAGGCTAGATTGTAATATTTCTAAGGAAGGCTCTTGAAGGGTCTCCCTTAAGCACAAAAAGGTCTGTATCGAAAGTAAATCTAAAATTATGACCACAAATTTGGACCACAGAACTGCGTTAAAGTCTTTTAGTCCACTCATCGAATTAAAATTAGTTATGAAGCCACGACTACAATACCGGTATGTTAAGAGTATCACCGACCCTTTACTGTTTTCGTGTTTCTGATAGAATTTGTCGTTCCGGGGTAACTCTTTTCACCTAATAAATTGTAACGTAGTTTTTTGTTATTGGTGTCAATCGCTTCACTGTCATGTATTTCAGGCCTACACATTTTATTATTTTGAAAAATGTTATTTAATTCTGCATCATTAATCTTGGTTTTTAGGCATCATATCAGCGCAATAATGTGACTATGTGAAAAACAACACTGGAATCGGACAACAATAAAAGGTACAAAAGAGCTATATCTCATTGTATGGACAAGTTGGCGATCTATAGCCGTCTTAAGAAAGGTATAGAATATAAATAGGTTTACTAATCTTTACCTATCTATCTTTTTCTTGTAGAGCGTATTTTTTGTGCCATTTGGGGTAGAAACTATGGGGCCGTGGGGACCGGGAGGTCTTAGCTTTTTTAAGGATTTGTCGATACGTCTAAAGGACTCTGCTTTTGACAGAAATGCTGGCTTATATTTTGCCCAACAAACAATCCGGCGGGGCAACGCAGCCAGCATATTGAGCACGTAGCCAGAAATTCAAAATTTTTAAAGTGTTTAATTTATTTTATACATGAGGAATTAACATGGGGGTTCTAAATTTGGAACTTAAATATTCTAATTAGACGCGGGCTATACGCGGCTGCTGGTAACAGCTATTTATATTTATTATAATCTATCATAATTATTATTTAACATAAGATATTTATTGTTTTCACGAATTTCATTAAGTTTATATTAAAAATATCTCATAATAACGAGTAAATTGACCCATTTTCGGTTCAGTATACTGCAACTAAAAAACCTACAGAAAACAGGTAACAGGTAATAGCTCACTCGAGTCCGAACTCGAGTGAGCTATTTGGCATAGAAGGGACACGTCAAAAGAAGACCTCCTGTGATGTTTAAGGTAAAGACTAAGGAAAAGTGTAGATGTGAAATGTATTTGATTGAAAATGTATCTATGCCTAATCAAATTTTATTTTTAATGAATGATTTTATGTTATTGCTATGATACAGTAGACTTAAATTCTATAATATAGTCACGAATATCCCCACTAATATTATAAATGTTAATGTAAGTTTGTTTGTTACGCTTTCACGCGAAAACTAATCAACGGATCATCGTGAAACTTTGTACACATATTCTTGGAGGTATATGAAAAAACATAGGATACTTTTTACTGAAAATTAAAAAACTTGTCCACGCGGACGATGTCGCAGGCAACAGCTAGTAAAGATATACATTTATATGGAGATTTTAAGATTTCGCTCCGCTTTTACTAAATAAATTTAAGTTATTTTATTTTATAGAATTTAAATTAGATTAATAAATTTAAATTCTACTATATTACTAATATTATAAACGTGAAAGTTTTCAAGAATGTATGTATGTATGTTTGTTACACTTTCACGTAAAAACTGCTGAACCGATTTGAACGAAATTTTGTTTGGTAGACTATGGATTAAAACATATGCTACTTTTTATCCTGTGTTAACGTGGGTAACACCGCAGGGCGCAGCTAATACAGGATACTATTAAGGCAATACAATACAATACAATAATTCTTTATTGTCACCACAAAAATACAACACAAAAAGAATACAACAAACATATAACATGGCACAAAAGGCGGTCTTATCGCTAAAAAGCGATCTCTTCCAGACAACCTTTATAGGAATGGACCAAAGACTTATAAGGTGGATTCAAGTGATAAGAACCTATATACAAAAATCCCGTAACTGGCGTAAATAAAATAAAATTACTACTAAAAATACCTTGAATATAGAAAAAAAAATAAAAAAAAAACGTGTTCGTATTTTTTGCGTGTTTTTTAAATAGATTTAATACTATTTAAAATTACTATAATTGATATCATTTTGGACACGTTGCCTGAATTTTTTTTTGACTAATTTATTTAAGTAACTCTATCTGATAAATAATTATGTTCTTTATTACTTTAATATTATTATTACTTTTTTTCGTTACTTACATTTATTGTACTATTTAATATGAAATACCTTCTGTAAGAAATTACTTAATCTTTGCCCCATACTCCGGTTATCTAAAAGGCTTAAGGCCAGATTGTGGGTATGATTCATTCCATTTATTTTTTATCCTTTAATGTGCTCGCCCTTAAGTAGTGTCCTAGCTGTCATTGGACAGATTTAGAGATCCGTGGGACGGTATAAAAAACCTTTCTAGTAACGAAAATTTGAACAGTAAGGATAAATGTCAACCAGTATAGTCCCACTATTGGGTACGGGTCTTTCCTATAGAAGGGATGTGGGCCATGGTCCACTAAGCTGGCCGTTTTGCATATTTATGAAAACTTTATTAACGTTTACGCAAGTGATTTATAATCGAATAATATTCACAATACAAAAAATTACATATTTATTGCACTCCAAAAAAAAACAATTAAATACAAATAATGACAAACATCGGTTGTACATTAGGCGGCCTTATACCCTAAAGCCATTTCTTCCAGGCAACCTTGGGATGGATCAGACTTAGTGACACGAGTGAAAAACTCAGAGCATACTTGAATCTGGGATTGAACCCGCGCTCTTTTGCTCATAAGATAAGAGGTTTACCCACCTGTCTACCTATAACTTGATCACATATTTTACTATACGTGAAATAAGGGTAGAAATCTAGTTAACCCCCTAACAAGGCATGACCTGACCGTTTCTAATGACGCCCCCTGCTGTCAGGTATCGGAACTAATGACATATTAGCTACTTCATAATTGTATGTGTATTAGTAAGCTAATTTTTAGAAGATTCCCTGACTAAATAACTCTGGTTTCGATTATGCAGTCCTTGATCTGTAGCTACTCGTATTATCCGCGGCGTTGCCCGTGATATAAAAAGTAATATATATATAAAAAAAAAGTCTGTAGATCTTAAACGGTAATCGTTCTGCTAATTTTTTTATTGTTATTGCTTTTGCAGTTAGTTGTTTGGGGTTTGGTAATAAAGGCAATTGTCCATTTTATACAAAAAATATATATATACAAAAAAGTCTCTAACTTTACTTTGACTGTCTGTTTTCCTGTTTCTTTGATTTCAAATAAGCGTGAGAAAACAGTTTTTTTTTTTTTATGGTGTGGTTCCTCCTCACCAACTCCACACTTCACTATTATTTCTCTTTCTCTCAGTATCTGACTTCCTCGACACGTGTTTCGCATTACCACAAGGCATCCTCAGGAGATGTTGACTCTTCAAGTGCTTGATCCAAAGTACTGCATAAGTAATAAGCAATAAATTAATCATATATAAAAAAGAACTTAAATGGTCTATAGGTTATCTTAAATGGTCTATAGGTAATCTTAAATGGTCTATAGGTAATCTTAAATGGTCTATAGGTAATCTTAAATGGTCTATAGGTAATCTTAAATGGTCTATAGGTAATCTTAAATGGTCTATAGGTAATCGGTAATCTTAAATGGTCTATAGGTAATCTTAAATGGTCTATAGGTAATTTGTTTGTTGTTAATAAGTTTTGAAGTTAGTTATAATTTTTATTATATAGTAAGTGCCTTACTTATTAATAAATAATTACAATAGTAACAGGACAATTTTTTCCTCAGTAACTGAGTAACGGAATGAGTTGTTTTTTACAGTTTCAAGTCCCTAGATTTTTTTCCCCTTGAAAAAAAAACATAACGCTACTGAATCCGCGGGCAACAACTAGTGGCTTATCAGCAAGAAGGTAGACGTGTTACTAAATAGTTTAAAATGCATAACCAGCCGTATCTTCACCGTTTCTAATAACCATGGAATTGAATCAACAAAAGTATGTGCTCGTTTTTTGTTAATTTGTTTTTTTAGAATGACTCCCGTGAGAGTAATATGAAGGTTGCATAATATAAAACGCATTTGCCATAACTTAAAAATCTAAGTAAATTATAATAATGTATGATAAATGCCGAGGTATATAATTTATAAATAGCTGCATAATAAAAAATAAGATAGAATAATAATACTAAATTATTTAGTTAATTCTAAGCTATGCTGGCCTCTTTCTGGGTCAGCACCTCAGCATTGCCATTCAAAGAAACAATGTGGCCAGCATTTTGGTTACTCTACCAACTGACATATAGTTTTTACGATTGTTTTTTAGTGTTGTTGAACTTATGTTTATGAGTTTGGATATGTTAGAACATGTTTAATAAACGGTTTAAATTCTTACTAAGCTAATCTTATTCATTGCTATTTTCTAAATATAATATTAAGGTAGTAACAATTGTTAGCTAATGTAATTTGTATTGAAAGCAGTTATAGCTCAATAAATAAATCTTACTAAATATTATAAACGCGAAAGTTTGTAATAATGTATGTGTGTATGTTTGTTACTCTTTCACGCCGAAACAACTGAGCCGTTTTGGATGAAATTTGGTACGGAGATAGCTTAGACCCTGGATTAACACACAGGCTACTTTTTATCCTGTATTAATACGGGTAACGCCGCAGGGCGCAGCTAGTAATAAATAAAACCAGACATTTCAACTAGAAGAAGCATTACTCAAAATCGGCTCAGGCATTTTAGTTTTATCGGAAATTATAAATGGAAAACCAACAACTTGAGATTCTCTCTTGAAACCTTTATGAAGTCGGGTTGAAACTAGAAAGTCAACAAAATGAATCTGCAGTGACATCGTTGAAGACACGAACGACTCATTTCATTCCTGATGAAGTTCACCGAATGTGAGCGAAACTATAGTTGGACCTTTCCAACAGTCAGGTACAAGTGAAAACCCGTCTTCTTAAACAATATAAATTAATCTATAATTTTATCAGTACCTAGCCATTGTACAATGCCTACAGAATCCTCATAAGTTAATTTGACTCGCTCTTCACGTGAAATCGATATAATCGGTCACCACCCTGCACTTTGCTTTAAGTGCGTCCACTGAGTCTGTCACAACTTACAAACAACATACATACACACATACATACAAGTTCATACTATACGAGTTTTATGTTTTAATTTATCTGCTAAAAATTATAACTGAGCTTTTAAAATTGTATTGGATATTTATTTATTTATTAATTTTATTGCTTTACTACTGATTTATATGGTTATTTTTTTAATTCTAACTAATTACAGATTTTTAAATTAATGATAATTTAATAAATAAATAAAAAATTAAATCTATTTGTTTACACTAATTTACAGTTATTTTCACAGTTATTTTCCTTTTCCATGTCGTTAAATTCTCTGATTGAATCCGATTGAATTTATTTTTATTTTCACGTTTGTAAATCGATTACATATAATAATGTACTCTGACATCTTTTAATAAATTAATTTGTTAATTTACAAATTAATATTATCGAGGATAAATTCTTAAATTGAGACGAACATTTCAAAACTTGATTTAGTACCTTAGTATGTGTTCAAAATATATAATTCAGACAGATTATACTAATAGAAATGGAATTATGCAATATTTATGATAATTCTTATTTAAAATTTGATCTCAGATGAGAATAGTACAGATTGTAATTAAAAAAAAAAATACTTCTGCAAAATATATATCGAATTAACTAGACTAAGTGAGCTCGTATATAAAGGATTATTGGGCACGTGCAAAATTCCGTAGGGAAAAGATAAAAGATGCTCCCACGCATCTACTGAATTTAATTCAAAAGATTTTTTTTAAAACGACTTATTTTAGTAAGGTAATACATAAGAATGAGAAAAGAATAAAAAATATTAATTGACCTTCAAATAACGTTCGTTACAGGCAAGTTTTATTACATTTGAATTATTAATAACGTAAAAAACTTCTATAAACACTTTTATAGTTCTAAGAACAAATAATAATTTTATTATATATATGTACATTGTGATTTATTTATTTTCTTATCAGTAACATAATTCAACGCGTGAATGCCAGCGTTCTTGGAACTTTAAACCAAGCTTACTTAGTGAAGAAGGCAATAGATAATTAGTTCTAATGGTAAAAAAAAAACGTCCTACTGCTGGGCACGGGTCTTTCCTATAAACGATATGTAGACTACAGTCGCACACTGCCCAAATTACAATTACATCATTTATATTCGAAACCTTAATAATATTCACTTACAAACATGCTTCATCGCGATTTTTTCCTTTTCCGTGTCGTTAAATTCTGTGATTGAATCCGTGCCCTCTCGCTTGAAAGTTAAAAAGAAAAAAAAAATCAAACAGTAAAAAAAAACATTGTAGATAATTACTAAATTATTTTTTTGTAAATCTCTTTAATATTCTGTGTTAGGATTCTCATAATTTACGAGTATATTAGGTATTGTAGGTATTATTTTATTCAGAATGACTTAATGATATCTAAATAGCAATAATAATGTCTATGAAAAAGTGTTAAGTAGATGTGAAAAGAAAGACTTCTGGGAAAAATTATAATTTATGATAAAAACTTAATTTGTTTTATCAATTTTGAAACCGCGATGGATCGAATCCAGCCGTGCATCGGATTCGAATTTGCCCGCGACATTAAATGGAATTTAAATAAATTTCTTGAACTTTGAACCCTCTTTTATTCCCTTTCATTGGTTGAATTACAAAAAAATATGTTTTAGTACACCCCTACTTCATATCATGAATCCTCCAAATTTCATGTCTCCAGGTTCAGCGGTTAATTGCTAGCAAATGCATATATATCTCTCTTGTAAATACCACGTGTAGCAGAAAGGCAAGTTACAATACTTAAAGTTGTTAGTGTATCAAGGTGAACATTCAAGAACAAAATTTGCAAAATTCGATAAAAAAATATTAGGTTCTCCCTAAAAAAATTGGTTACGAGATCGGTCAAGTTGTATAAAGGACGCAATATTTTTCTCTCGAATTTTGCAAAATGTTTTTCTACAATGAATTCACTTTGATGGGTAGACTAACAGCCTTAAGTATTAAGTATTGTCACACCTCTCTGTTACACGTAGTATATAGATAAATATACGATATTTACAAGCTAGTTTTTTATGAGTGATATCGCAAATCCTAAAAATACAACAAGATATTTAGAATATTAATTATGGATATTTTGTACAGAGACAATATTAAGATGTACAGGGTGTTCGGTGTAAGGGGTGTACTAAGTCGAAAGCGGGTCAATTCTTGAATTCAAAGTTAGTCCCATAGTCAAAGTTATTCCTTAGGATGAGTCTATACTCATCCTACTCAACTTTTTTTGGATTTGAGAAAAAAATCTGCCGTTATACATTTTCTCGACGACCGATTGTTTTTTTGTATGTAACATCTGATTTCTGTTTAGAATTCAGGGTTTGTCCCATAACGAAAGTTGTTCTTTAGGATGAGCATAATGACCCCTTTTGGCTTAGTACACCTCTAGCTTATATACGTGTAAAAAAAGCACTGTGGAAGTAAAAACTAAATGAATATAGTTTAAAAACCGAAAAACACTAATTTGTAATTTTTTCTTTAATATTGTAGTGTTCTGTTTTTTAAGTGAGCAAAGTTACTAATCATTCCGAAGTTTTTAAGACGGTAAAAATCACGTTCAAAGATTTTGTTACATACATTTATAACAAGCTAATAAAAACGTGTTTTATATAATAAAAAATTAAAACTTTAGTATTTTTCTTGAACATTCCCCAGACACATTAGCTCCAGCGAACAAATATAAGCAATCAAAAAGAATTAGACGGAATTACTAAATTTAGGCAAACTTCTCTGATATAAGTCTAACATACGATCTAGCTTCTATTCCAATACATATAAGGTTGAAAACAGAATCAATTTATACAATATTATGTAAATGTGAATTATAATCAATAGAAATAGTCAAAACGTTGGAGATTTTGCATTTTTCATACAAAATGTTTGGTTGGCGTTTGTAATGACAAATGATTTGATAGAGATGTGGGAAGAACAACATTGAATAATTTGTTTGGATGTGGCATTTTATAATATTACAACCGGTTGCTATAGCGAATGTTTTAACGAAGAACTTTAGACCCACGTATCTTAGCGAGTGAAATAGTGAGATGCAGGTAGTATAGTCCATGAACATCTGCAGGTGAAGACGAATCTATTGATACCACTCAGTCTATGGTGTGCAAAACATACATACATACACGCAAAAAAAACTCTCCTTCCTTCGCAGTCGGGGAAAATAATTCTTTAACTTTAGGTACCTCCTAGGATTTATCCTCTGACGGGGTTTCTATGCAACATTTACAAACACTTACACGACACACGCATACAAGAAGATAGATATTTAAACCCAGCGTTTAAAGAACTGCACCAGCCGGGATTTTAACCCGGGACTGGCTTTAGAAGTAACCACATCATTCCAACTATTTTCTGCAACGTCTGCTGCATTAAATGCCGCATTTTATTTTTATCGTACATTTACGATGATAACAGTGCGAAGGACTGGGAAATTACTAAGTTAATATACCTACAAACAAACCCAATGAAAGTCGTTCTAACATTATTTATTATAAATTAATTATGTATAAATATAAAATTGTTGTATAAGCAGATATACTGAATTAAAGACCTCAATATGAAGTTAACGTTGTAGGTATATTGTGCAGTAACTTGTACAGTACATTTAGAGTTACTTATTTAATATACCACATCCACACCGTGACGTGTTCATGCATCACCTAACCATTTATTAGTGTAGTGTCGGTGTGGGTAAAATTATTCAAATGACATGTAATTTATAGAGACGAGACGTTGTGTGTTTTAGGAGGATGGCTTCATACGGGATTGTGATAATGCTTGTCAAATTAGACTAGCGCATTTTATTTCATCACCTTTATCTACCGACTTAAAAAAAAGAGGATGTACTCAATTAGACTTTTTTTTTGGTATGTTTGTTACCTGATTTCTTGGAGACGGATAGAACGTTAAAAAAATCTCTTTTTTTGTTTGAAAGGGTATAATACTTTCTATTAACTACCGTTAATAAAAAAAATTATCGTTTTCTATTTTATCATTATCGATCAAGAGATTTGATCATTAAATCGAAATAACTGAAAACAGTTCTATAGGTGCCTGCCGTAATTGAAGCCGGCAGTAACTTTATTTTCATTTTACGGGAGTATTTTTAAAATATAGCATTGCAACAAATATCACGACGAATAAAAAAAAAAGCTAAAAGAAATATATTTAGAAAACTAACGCGTGTTCGATTTATATTGTTTAAGAAGACAGACCTTTCCAATAATCAAGTACGCGTGAAGACCCGTGTTCTTAAACAATATTAAAAAAAAAAACAGTCGAATTAAGTACCTCCCTTTTTGGAAGTCGGTAAATAAATACAGTGCTGCATCTCTGAACCTGAGATTGTACCTGCACCTTATTGCTATGAGACAAGTGGTTAAACGACTATGCTACCACTAACTTATATTTTTATATAGAATTACCTAATATTAAATTAATATTTATAATTTTATGCGTTTAATTTATTTATTTAGGGTATAATTTTAATTTTTTTAGTAGCACGATTGAGATTATTATATTTACCGATATAATATGTCAGTTAATTTTTAATTTCTAATTACAAAGAATTAGGTTTAATAGTCATCATTCTGGTCACATATTTCGCTTCCACCAGACGTATTGACATTTTTAGATATGTATAATTTTAAATGTAGATATATTTAATACTTAGGTCCCCAAAGTTTCTTCTGCAAACGACACAAATATGAAATCTATTGTCAAGGTTTTCATATTTGCGCCGCTTTATAAATTCTGCTTTTATGGCAGCACCACCAGCCTGTTATATAGCCTAATATATATAATAGACCACCTCCAGCCTGTTCTATAGCCTATTATAGATATAGCCTAATATATATAATAGACCACCACCAGCCTGTTATATAGCCTATTATATAGACTAATATATATAATAGACCACCACCAGCCTGTTATATAGCCTAATATATATAATAGACCACCACCAGCCTGTTATATAGCCTAATATATATAATAGACCACCACCAGCCTATTATATAGCCTAATATATATAATAGACCACCACCAGCCTATTATATAGCCTAATATATATAATAGATATTTCAACATTCTTGGAAATTTCCCTTCTACTGGGGTTTATTATTAGATTAGTTTTTATAGCTCAGGATGGTGTTTTTTCATCGACTTTTGTGTTTTATATTTTTAAATAAGTTTACGATGACTGGATCACATGTGTTAATATTAAGATAACTATTGCGGAAACCTAACTTTTCTATGAGTAAGTATTTATTTTATAATTTAACTAACCTGGTTTAATAATGTAATTATGATATTACTATTTCCTTGTTGCATGACAACATCCACACAAACGTTCTAAACTTTTTGCAATATAACCGAAACGGTGCATAATTTCCGATGTGGTCGGACCACTGGGTAATTTATTACCCGATATCAATAGAGAGGTGTGTTAAAATGATCAAATTAGCCGTGACTGTGTAGTTATGTTAAATATACTTTAGCTGTAGTTCTTGTTTAATTTATTTTATTCCGTATTTTGAGAGGTCATTCGAAGATAGACAGTTTTTTTTTAAATATTTTCTCTTGCTCTTTGCTTCTATCCTAGTTGTAGTAAGTTTTAAAATATATATGCTTTTTATTAGATAAATACTTATTACATATATGCAAAATAAATTAAAACCACTTTTTTTTTACTAAAAAATATTTAATCCTTTGAAACATATGAAAATTAAAAAAAAGTATAATTCGACTGCAACTTATTTTTAACTTATATTGCATAAGTAGGTATATGTTGTTTAAAAAATTACTGTTGAGAGTAGGTACTCGCGCATAAAACTTAAAGATAAACTTCCTCCTAGTTTGATTTCTATTGACAAATAAATAATAATCCTACTGCTTAACTAGAGTACTGAGAGCCTTATATAATATATATCTGCTAGATCGTTAAACCTGCGTATCATCCATAATTGTTTTTTTTTAATTTTATGTAGGAACCCGGTGTCACTCTCACGACTAAGACGAATCTATTGCGACAGGCCGTTTAGGCTCTAGAGCGTGCCAAACAAATATCCATACATACATACACTTGAAAACCATAACCTAACCTAAAGTCGGGTAAAAATAAGAAACCCGTGCGAAATAAATTATTAATATATTCTTTGAGCATTCATCTCAAGGAAATCCTGGTGCTCATAACGGGTTAAGCAATAAAAAGAAATGGCCGCTCGAGCCTAATAAAATATTATGGAAATCATGCGTAGGAATTTTATGCTATTTTTCTTGTTTTGTTTACTATTCTATCAAATTATGACAGTATAAATTATATGTGGCAGGCTAGTGGGAGAATGCTCGGCTTTTATTATATTATCGTGTTTATCTTTCGTTATACATATTACACTCGTTACAAGGAAAGTATCTACCGAAGTTTACATACGTAAGCAATTTTTTACAAAATTGGTAACCGATTTCAAATCGACAGGCGCTTTAATAAATCATTAATTCAGATATTATAATTTGAATAACAAACTATTTTAAAAAGATTTCACAAAAATGTATTTCTCATTTCTCATCATTAATAAAATAATGTAATCATGGGACAACATCCACACAAAGGTGTTCAGATCCCAAACTAGGCAAAGCCTGCGCTGTGGTAACCTGATCACTGATATACATACTTATAAATATATATATATATATATAATATACATTATACCATTAACATTATATCTATAACATTTATTTTCATCTACAATTAAATATAGAAATCTCTCTAATATTACAAAATTATCGAACAGAGGAAAAATCAACACAAATGTCTCTGAACATTAATATACATAAACTGCTTAGATATTTGATCATCCATTAATTTGCCGGGATAAAAAGTATAGCCCATTTGTTAACCCAGGTTATATAAGCTATCTTCGTACAAAATCTCATTCAAATCCGTTAAGCCGTCTGAGCGTGAAGCAGGAACAAACAAACGAACTTACGACTTTATATTAGCGTAAAATATATTAACTGAAAAAATAAATACATGAAGTAGGTTTAAAAACAAGTTTAACTGTATTAAATATTTATTTCTACCATAAAATCGTAAGATTATGTTTATTTAATAAGAACCATATTTATGTGCAATTTATTATGTTAAAAAGTATTAAAAGCTAACTCATAGTTTTTGACAAACTAGTCTTGGATAAGTCGACATTTGCACGAGCGGTGACAGCGTTGCAATTTTTAAACGGTACAGCGGTATTTTTTTTTCAGTTAATTTTAAATAGAGTTTGAAGGAAGGTTTCCAATTAAACGGTATTTTTATGTGTGATAGTTACTCGATTTCGTAGAAAAACCTGAAGTGAATAGAAATTCTTGATTTCTTTGATTCTATTTACGTTTATCCAAATTGTACCAGTAGTTTAATTTTGAATCTAAATAAATGTAATTTTTATAAGAACCTACTTCTCTAGCATGAGCTGTTGATAAATTATATTTTAATCTACTTTAGAGGGACAAAATTCGAATACTCCTAATTTAAAATGTTATTAACAGCTTCTCTGAACAAGCGTCGTTATGACATTTCAATTTAGGCTTGTTCTATTTTGTGTTTTTTATTCCACTTGAATAAACGCAAACTCTATTGAAGCTGCAGAATTTATTATGGTCGGTTGTCATTACGATCAGATCCGATGGTCCCAGGTTCGATCCCTGGCCGTAGCCGTGTGTGGCCATGAGGTTTTCGTGGTGTGGTTATGTTGTGCGTGTGCATAGGAGAAATCTTAGTGGGGAGCAAAGAATCGATATATATTTAATGTAAAATATTCCTTACTGAATAATCGAGAACATCTCATTGGCTTTTCATTCAAAGTCGGTTAAAAATCGCGCGTGAAAACGTTAACTATAAAATTAAATCATATTTTTATTACTTGAACTAGTTAAATTAAGCTTAAGTTATTTGTTTATTTTGACATATTGTATAGAATTTACATGTAAAATTAGCTGCGAATGGGTTTTTGGACGACTTCTGTTTTGTATGAGAATTTTCTAGTGAGACCATTTTGTAATTAATCCAATTTTTTTTCTGATCGAAAGAGAGAAGTCTCCGCTTTGAGTCTGTTGTTTTTTAGTCTTTAATTTTGTATGTTAAAATGTTTTTTCTAGTTTATTTACTCGCGTAAAATCCAGCTATATTGACCAAACTTGTTATGACTCTACATATTTTCGATTGTGAGAGCTAAATTCGAATATTTATTGAAATAGTGGAAGTATAATATTTTTAAGTCAATTTATATTTAATTAATTTTAAAACAAACGGAACAACGTTTTGACCACAATCTCATCTGATGGTAAGTGAAGATGCAGTCGAAGATGTAGCACGTTTACCTATACCGTTACTACCTTACAGTGAAAATACGAATGGCACCGGCTAATTTTACTATTATTTTTAAATTTGATAGAAACAAAAGTCAACATTAATAGATAATTCTAAAATTAAAAAAAAAACAACGTAAATATATTGAATCGTTCTAACCGTGTGTTGTGGCGTAAAAAAAATCAGTCCTAATGAAGAGTACGATGACCCCCTCTCGGCTCAGCTTACTCTATACGAAAGTATATCAGATCTTATAAAACGTTTATGATTAGTACGCCTCAATAATCTGACACGGATATGTTTGGACCGACACGTTTTGATACTTTTTATTTTTATTATTTTTTACTATAGCATTTTCGTATAGCATATTCACCGCGGCGTTGTCTGTTTGTATTTCCCTTTTTATTTATTTTTGTTATTTGACCCTTCAAATGAGGTTCAAAGTTAGAAACTTGATATGATATGATGCTATGTAAAATGCTAGAGTAAAAAGTCATAAAAATTCTTTCTTAGTACACCTCTACACCCTATAATAAATACAACCTCTGATTTTCATGTTTTTTGGTTCAGTGGATTAAGCACTGTGTTGATTCCTAGCACATATCACACAGTCAGGACTTACTCTTTTGAATAGAATACATAGATACATAGATAGATAGAAACTGGTGTAATTCTTGAAAAATTGCGACCACCATTTCGTTTCTAAATAAATTAATTGTTAATTAGAAACAAAATGGTGTTTATAATTTTTAACAAACTTCAATAAAAGTGAAAGTTCTCAATTGGTCAGATTTTTTCTTTGGTATTTGTTTAATAATTTCTCAGAAAGTCCTGGACGATTATATTATTGTTCCATATATTTGACATTTATACTAAATTTCATTTAAAAACTCAATACAACGGAATTAGTCGTATTTATATCTGGCAAGTTGATGTCGCTTACGACCATTTTTAAAGTATCGCTTATAATATAAGTTAAGTTAATTCTTAAAGATACTAGTTGACTCGGCTAACTTCGTAGCACCTTACAGTCGATGTCGAGATGTCGGCTCGGTCATTTGCTTACTTAGTAGTATTCTTAGGAATCGTTTAACAAAACACGCATGAAAATGGTAAAACCGTTCTCAAGTTATAGCATGACAGGAGAAACAGAAATATATATACTCGCAAAATAAATTTATAAATATGGATAATCAGTAGGGATGTGTTTTATTCTTATGTTTTGAAGAACGTGGGAACTAACCTGTCATTTATTTACTCATTTAACTTTTGCTGGCAGATATTTTTTGCTATCTTAATTTACAAATCTTAACTTTTACAGTTTTTGAAGTTTTACGATCAAATCATTATGCATGAGAATCGAGTACTTTATCGTGATTGGTAATTTCAGGCAAAGTTTTTTACCCCCGACGCAAAAGAGTGGTGATATAATTTTGACGTGTCTGTCTGTGTGTATATATCAAAGGATTATTATGTGTGCAACAGAAAAGATGACAAAACATAAATTTTAGTTTTAACAATCTAATTGCGTTTTGTCGAATCGGCCTTAACTCAACACGTGTTCTAAAATGTATACAAAGAACATACGCGAGTACCAACAAGCAAATAAAATGCACGCAACAGATACTATCTCCACCCGGTGACGTCACCTCTCCGTTCCAAAGGAAGATCTGTGACAGAAAGCAGTAATTAAGTTTAATTAATTTTTTTATTTGTTATGTTGTGTGTTATACTGTTGTTTTCTGTTGTTATTCTAGATACATTGTGTTTTATGATGAACTACATCTCGCCTGATGTAAAGCGACGATGCGGACTAGAATGTGGCACGCCTGCCTAGGAGAAACCGATTCACTAGCAATTTGATAAGACCAATATTATAACCGTCGGGAATTAGAGAACTCTGAAGCGAATTACACATTCTGGCCGTTCGCACAATAATAGATCAATGGAATCTGTACCATATACCGGTGGAGTCTTGCAGTGTCTCTACCAGTCCGATTGTAGAATGGGGATGCTGGAATTAAAGAATCATAGAATAAAAATAAGAATTATTTATTGGCCTTTAAATAAAGTTAGTTACAGACAAGTCTTTTAATATGAGTTAAGACATTTGAATTATTAATTACATAAAAAAAACTTAAAACACTTATTTAAATACTTTTATAGTTCTTATAAGATATATTTATTATATTATATATTTACATTGTGATTTATTTCTCTAGTTATTAGTAATATTTTGTAATGGTTGTTCGTTACACAAGAACGACGGTTCGACAAGCTGCATTGACATATATTCACTGAGTTTATACAAAATACGCGTGGCACTCGGACACTGGGCGGTCTAGTCGCACGCACACAGACACCGTGCCGAAGTTTGCCGAACTGACACGACGTTAGACGATGCACGGCTTTCAACGCCGCACCGCTGCCGCGCTGTGCCGGTCGGAGTGGGGGTGTTAGGTTTATTTTCGTTAAGGGATATTTCTTGATTCGGTTAAAAGCTATGCAATAGCTTAAAATATTTTATTTTTCGTTTAAATTATGTTATTCCAAGGCACACTCCCTGAATCACACTGACACGCCGACGCTTCGCTCGCTAGGTAAACTATTAAGTAAAGTATCAAGACAGCTGGTCCGTAGTGTGTATCTATTATTTATATTGATTAATAACATTGTATTAGTGAAGTAACACGCATCAGAGAGCGACGCAGCGGGATCTGCTATTTGTTTAGGAATTAGGGTTCCGTGCCGCACGGGTTGAAGAATCCTTGATAGTAAGCCGCTACCAGACATCAAGTTATCAACTGTAACCATTAATAATACAAGTAATTAATACTTTAATTACAAGTTCTTTTTTAGCGATAAGGCCGCCACTTGTAGCACTAGATGTAAAATTATATTTTTTTGTTTTTATATTTTGCGTGTCTACAATTAAGCGTTCATTTATATAACATTTTCAGTTGTGAATTAAAACCGATTTTGAGAACATTTAAATGAGATTACTAGAGAAGAAAAACAAAAACAATTTCAAATTAGTCCAGCCGTCTCCGAGAAATTAGATAAGATACGTAAAATAAAATAAATTAAAAAAAACATACCGTCGCATTTAGTACCTTTTCCTTTTTTGGGAAGTTAGTAAAAATAATCAAAAGATTCCGGCAAACTAAAAACCTCACTTGTTTAACTTCTGTTAACTTTATATCAAGCTACGGAACACTGGCTAAAGAAAAAATATTTCTAACTTAGCGTGACATTTTTAAAACTATGGATTTAAGTACCCTCACGGATTAGACTCATACTTAAATACAGACAGAATAAAAGAAATATCTTTTGTATATATGCATTTAGTTCCTACAGATATAAATAACGTATCAATTAATTTTAACCGACCTCAATGGGAAGAAGAGGTTTACGATTCGGTTGTAGTATCAATAAAGTTCAAAACGCGTGTGTTTTGATTTCCCGGTGACAACCTGGACATATTCTTCTAAAAAATTTTTTGGTCCTAATTTTCTTTTATCGTTTCTTTGCATGAGGCGAGATGAGGCTAAATGAAAGCTTATAAATATTTAATATATTATAAAACACTAGAAGTGTCCCCCGCGGCGTTACTCGCGTCATAAAATGGACTACAAAGAAGTTTCAGATTTTGAACCTATTGACACCGTTAGGTGTTTAATTTTCTAAAACATTTTTTCATATTGAATCCCTACTCTACACTGAATACACCCTCCAAATTTCATGTCTCTAGGTTCAGAGATCTTGGCTAATTCTTAGCATATATCAGTCATACATGACTCTTTTATATACAAAGAAATTTTCAAAAATATTTTTTCAAATCTGTCTTTTCAAGTCGTTTGCAAAACCTCCACCTATAAGTAAATCAGTTGAAAATGACACCAGATTCCTTCTTGTGTTGCACATTTTATGATTCACGCATCTTTACAAAAGTAATGGCCGAAGATTGTCACTTCAATAAGATTTTTTTTAGTGACATTCTGTTTTGTAAATCCCTTGTGACTGTGACTATAGTTTTTGCCGTAAAATATAAAATATACAGGATGTTTTAAAATAAGACAATAATAAACTCGAAAGATTTTTTTTTCCGCACATATAATTTAAACTAATTACCGGGCAAGATCTTTTATTACAAAAAACGAAATGACTAAGTATAGACCATTTAAGATCTACAGATAATCCAAATGCTCAAACCCCCCACCAGTATGCTAGCCGCATTACCACGCTGAATGGCAATGCTTATACGTCGGGCCAGATAAAAACCGGCATTCTGGCCATGCTTCGAATCGATCAAAGGCTCCGATAAGTTTTGCAAAATAAAAACTAGCGGCCAGTTCCAACCTCGCACGGGTGGACATTTTATAGCAATTTCTTTTACACCTAGGTTTAGTTAAGATATCTAAGGATATTAATAAATATAGCCTATGGTTCTCAGTGATAATGTAAGCAAAATTATCATCCAGTAACGTAGGTACTAAATGCAAAAGATATTTTTTTAAACCGGAAAAATACAAATCTTTCCTCTTTATAAGATTAGTGTAAATATTGATGTAGATGGAAAAACTAGAAAAGATTCTTACGAAATGCATATCATGTTTCCAGGTGCAATTACATACACTCGTATATATCTTCAAAAAAAAACTTTTATATCTATCCAGGCATCATTGAGAAGTCAAGTAACATAAAAAAAGCAGTCGCTTCCTTGTTCTGTAAAGACGGTTAAATTTTTTTTTCGATAAAAGTGTTAATTTTATTTACATCAAATACTTTAGTTATTCCAACTCAAGTTTATTTCATTTATTAACACCCTGTATTATTTATGCGGTACATTTTATAGAGGGTAGCAAAAACTGTGCTATTTCCTGTATTTCTATGAACAACACTCTTCTTGAACGAAGCGGGTGACTAATAGCTTAATTTATGACTGAGGTTCTATTCCCGGATGTTGACGACTTTGAAAAGCAAATGTTAAAGGCCACGTCAGAGGCCTTCGGGTGGCCTATATACTCTTTTGACTTTTAATTTTTTTAACCCCCGACGCAAAATTTACGTGTGTGTGTGTGTGACATCGTAGCTTTCGAATGGATGGAACGTTTTTGACGTTCGGAAGTGTTCTTTCTATTTGACGAAAATCGGTCCAAGATGGTCGCGGAGTACAATTTTTTTTACAATTCCCTCAATATGTGTATCAAATGAAAGTGCTCGACTAGTAGAATACGATATGACAATTATAAATCCAAGATGGCTGCCACGACAAGTGTCGGGGAGTTTTTCAGTTTTACTTGTTTCTTTACCGTTATCTTTATTCTTCTTCTGACTCTTCTCTATCTACTCCGCTTTTACCAAGAATGATTACAACTTCCTATAGACTGCAATTTGCCTGAAATAATCCAACGATGCGACCTAGAATGATCCACGCTTACCTAGAAGACACCGATACACTCGCAACTTAAAAAGACCCAGAATATAGTTATTTTTTCGAGTTTTCACTTGTACCTGATTGTTGGAAAGGTCCAACTATAGTTTCGTTCACATTCGGTGAACTTCATCAAGGATGTAATGAGTCATTCGTGTTCACAACGACTTGTACGTCAAGACTAGCGCATACGTACGCGTGAAAAACCGTCTTCCTAGATATAGTTGCTTTCTTAACAAAATATTTAGAACTAGCAGTACATACCTGCTTCGAAAAAGTGTTCATTTTTTCCGAAAAGTGGTTAGAAGCGAGTTTGTATAAACCCGACTTCAAAATCGTTAAATCTGTGTTTCATACCTAATTTCTTTTTTAAAAAATTGTACCCAGTGTCACTCTCACGACTAAGACGAATCTATTGACACCACTCACATAGAAATACGACAAGTCGTTTAGGCTCTAGAGCGTGCCAAAGAAATATACATACATGCATACACTTGAAAAATATAACCCTCCTTCTTTCGCAGTCGGGTAAAAAACAGTGAATATTCAATAAAAACCAACAAATTGAGAACCTCTTCCTCCTTATATAAAGTTGGGTAAGAGCATGGCCCAGACCCGGCTAAAGAAGCTTGACTTCGGTGATCAGCTAGACACCTAAACTAGCTGTACCTTCAATCGCTACACTTATTTTTATAATTTTGGCTGAATGATATTGACGGCTGATGCCTTTTCAATAGACGTTTCTTTGACTGTGTACGTGCGTAGTAGTCCCAGTTTATGTAGAAACGTGTCTGTATAATTTTTATTTGAAACAGAAGGATCTATTATGAGTGGCTGATAGAAATTCGAAATTTAAATGTTTAGTAGTGATGTAAAAGTTAGGTACTATAATATTAGCAACCAAATACAATTTCCTGCCCAATATAAGTATCAAAAGATACGTAACGAGAAGAAGTTTTTTTATCTTTATATATAATTATACTGTACGTACGTGTTGTATGTCACTGAACTCCTCATAAACGGCTGGACCGATTTAACTGATTTTGCTTATTCAAATGTCTGTTAAAGTTCAGGGAAGGGTTAAACTGTGAGAAACATACATAACTATTAGGTGGTAGTGAAACAATAAATATAGTGAACACAGCTTGAAAAAAAATTAATGAGACAAACGAACATATAATATATATATATATATATATAATATTAGTAGAGTGCTGTTCGTTTGTCTCACTATTTTTATAGTATTATTATTATAATAATAATAATAATATTTATAGTTTGTCTCACTATTTTTATATAGTATACATAAATGTTGGTCTCAATTAGATTACCCCTAATGAAATAAATAATTAATATATGATATATTAGTTACCAAAACAGATAAAGAAGATGATAAAGTTTATGAATTATACTTATATGAAATACTCGTAAATAAAAAATATAGGTATACTCGTAAAATAAAAATATAATATATAACTGGTGTAAAATGTATACTCGTACGTACGCACATCACTAAACTTTGGGCTCCTTTTCAAATTTCGAACTTTTTGTGATCGATGTTCAACAATAGAGTCTGAATTCGGTTAGTTAAGCCTTACGTTTTTTTTTTATTTCTATGAGACACGCATTATAAAAAAACTGTGTTAACTTTTAGAGTTATGTCGAAATAAATGCAGCTTGTTTTTAATGTATTAATGGAAGTTATTTATAATATTTTTACTGACACAAAGTTCTTTAGAAATTCAAAAGCCCAACTGAAACTCATCTGTGGACGTGTTATGAAAGAATAAAATAAATAAAAACTATATTAAATCCAAACAAAATGACGCTATCTAAATAGAGAGTGAATTTAATTTTTTAATATATTTTTACTGCTGATATGAACATTAAGAAAAAACAAAATTGTTGAAGATAACAGAAAACATACCTGTGACGAAAGAGCGTTGGAACTCTGTATAAATCCTTTCATTTTATAGATCTTAGGTTGAAGTTAATAAGTCACATTAAGAAAAACTTTTCTTTTATAAAGTTAGTTAAAATTAAGAATTAATTATTTCAGTAAGATAAATCATACATTGGTAGTACAGTGGGCGGCCTTACCGCCTAAAACAGTTTCTTCTGGACAGCCTTTGGATGGATAGAACTAATATTATCAACAAAAACCATTAACAATTTCAAAAATTTAACTTCCTTTATTTAGAAAAAACATGGCCATAGAATTTTTTAAAATTAAATTTTACCCATAAATGACTACCTACTAAAGATGCAAAGATTTCTTCACACAACAAAATCACTAACAAATAATAAATCTTCGGCTGCATTCTTGCCAAAATCGATTTATTCCTATTCAAATTAAAAGTATTGAGTTACTCTATGCGAAATCCTCAGCCGTACAAAGCCGACGAAATTGAAAAAAAAGCATTGTTTGTGGATTAGCAATGACAAAGGAGTACGCGCCGAAATTCTATACTTAAACGGGACCAAAATAAAAACTTCTTTTATGGAATTGTCGTGTTCGATTTTCAATTTTATTTTGTTTATGATAAAGCTTGTATAGTATTTTCGAACGTAGAATGTTTATGGTTAGTAATTTTGAATTTCGAACGCAATAAAAGGTTCTGCAGCAGACGTTTTCACACGAAATACGAAACTAATCGCGTCAAAGAAGGATTTGTCCCAGATATTAATATTTAAAATGAGACCAAAGGTTTTATGAAATATTGCAACAAAATGCAAGCAGATGTAAAACCGTATCGTGTTTCATATATTTGGAATTTAGACAGATTTTTTTTGGGCGGATATGTTTGTCAATATAATTTTGATAAGTACACGCGAAATTTGACAAAAAATAAAAATAAGATACAATTTAAATGCTAGCCATAAAAATTATGTAGGTATGTTTACCAATATGGATAAATATTCATAAAATATTGCTTTATAATTCGGATGTCCTTTCGTTATAGATTAGACCATATATACATAGCAGTAGGTACCCTACCATGTTCAGCAATAGCTTTAAACATGAGGACATTTTCATGTATTACAAGTAAGTAGATGAGCATTTGTTTATTTTGATAGATATTTCGAATTTTGTGGTTTCATATAAAATTTTAACAAATCCTTAAATAAATGTTCATCTGAATAAAATGCCTGATACATACATAGACTGATGTATTGACCGACTGACTGTACTCATTGTGCTATACAATTCCGAGCGTACGTATTGCCGTCATTAATTAAGAGCAGAAAATAGTAAAAAAATCATGTTTGTTGTATGGGAGGGATGTCATGGGAGCTTCATTAACTATTTTTTTTTCGATTTATAGTATTTGTTGTTATAGCGGCAACAGAAACACATCATCTGTGAAAATTTCAACTGCCTAGCTAGCACGGTTCATGAGATACAGCCTGCTGACAGACGGACGGACGGACGGACATTGAAGTCTTAGTAATAGGGTCTCGTTTTTAACTTTTAGACACGGAACCCTAAAAAGAATGCCAACATTTTTAACAGACTTCAAAAAACGAAGATATCCGTCGTCGTTTTTCGAAGTCGGTTAAAAATGCCTTCCTAAAGCCAAGACGAATAGTTTCCCAGTAAATAATCCAGTGGGATCACGACCCAGCGGTGGGCAAACACTAGTGTTGTGATAGTTCGTTAGCGCGAGTGATTTCTGGGAGCCGACTGTTTGACTACAAATGTCACACGTCAAATGTCAACATGACGTATAGGGTGCTGTCAGAATTTGACAACGGGAGGTTGTGCAAGTAGAAAATGACAACCGACTCCATCTGAGAGCGCTTACAAAAATAACAGAATATGGATATAAATAAAAAATAGCAAATAACTGAGAAAAAAAGTAATTAATAGCTAACTGAGAACTTCAACTTTCACGTAGAAACAATGTTTTGATTATTTATTGTTAAAACTTAACAATACATATTTTTGCTATATTTTTTTGTCGTTGTACTCGTAGTTAGTCATTTTGTTTTTGGTAGTTAAGTAAAGGCACTTGCTCCTTTTCTACTCGTTTACATTATATCTTATTACCTATATTAATAGTAAGAAAGGTAAAGAGCCTGAGCTACCGGTGAAGGAAAACATCGCGAGGAAATCATAGCATGGTGGTAGGACGTTTCCTACCGCTCGCCTGGCTCAAGTTGTAATATCTGTCGCCAAGCACCTAATGGTGTGTTCCCGCAGCCTTCCTTGAAAGCCAGTGTATTACAGACTAGGCATGCTCAATCTAGGGCTACAGTATCGCAGTATTCCGTGGTCGTGCGAACTAGGACTAGAACTCGAACCCATATTATTTTTTTCTTGATTTTTGCTTAGTTTACTTCAACAATGGGTTCACCTTGATGCGTAGACTAACACCCTTCAGTATTGTCACACCTTTCTGTTACACGTTGTATATATATGATACTATCGACCCGGTACGTGCTTCGCTATGTATAAAGTGAAATAATAAAAACGTGATAAATGAAGATCCGCTCGACCGATTTAGTGCAAACTTCACATAAACCATCTACTAAATTGTACGAACAAAGCCTAAACATTTGGTTTGGATAGGTGAGCGCGTTCTTGAGTTATAAAGTTATAACGAAAAGTGCTACTGTTCACTACCCTGGTCAGGAGCAGGAGTAAACTGGAGTCGAGCGCGAGTATCTGGAACCCGCATTGCGACACATACGAGTGAATCCTGTCTCTTGAGAAAGTTCAAAAAGATTTTTTAAGAAATCTTTATAAAAAAACTTAAGGGAATTACCCATTTTTATTCCCCACTGACTTTCTTCTTCGCCAATTAGGTTTCAATTCGCTGAAGACTAGAAGGTTTGACCAGCTTAAGACCGAAAAAATAATTAAATGACAACACCCTGTAAGCTATCAGGTATGTGTTAGGGTGGTCTGTTGTTTTACATCTCATAATCTGATCGTAGCCTTTTTAAGCCGCGTCTATACAACCACAAATTATATAAATGAGCCATGACTCTTATATTTGCTTAGGGTATTTGTTTTACGAGGAGCTCTAGCAGGAATTTTACGTAGAAATACTCAAGACATTGAATAATACAACAAATATAATTGTATTCAATGTCTTGAATACTTCTGCGTCAAATATTTTTTATCGAATAAGTCGTTTTAAAAGACGTTTAGATCCTGAAAAAGGCAGAATTTAATTTTTCATATTATAGATTTAATTTACAATTTTTTTATTCGAGGTCGATTTTTATTAAATAAGTTGAAAAGTGACATAAATTTGACAGGTACATTTTCAATTATATTCATAACTAGCTGACCGGCGAACTTCGTACCGCCTAACAGCTTATGTTTGTCAACTTTTAAACCTTCCCTGGAGTACGACAAACATTTTAAGACCAAAATCAGCTAAATCGGCCCAGCCGTCCTCGAGTTTTTGCGAGACTAACGAACAGCATTTGTTTTTTATATATAAGATAAGAAGATTATGAGGTTTAAATAAGATATATAGATTAACAAACCAAAAACACAAAACTACAATCAAACTTTTGTAACCATAAAATTAATATTGAAATCAGTCTAGGTATCACTGATTAATCGTGTAACACGTTAAGGAAAATATTAGGTCCTTATATATAAAATTGACGTTTTGTCGTACTTTGTCGTACTTTGATCTCAAATATCTCTTCTTTGGTTAGGGATTCCAATTTCAAATTTATACAGCTATTTATTCATACATTTGTATTTCGAAAACCGTAATTCATTTGTTTTGTCCTCGTTTGGTTTTTTGTTTGCGTCACGCAGTTTACAAAATGGAAAACTTGAAATATCGCGTTATTTACGAGTACGAGTTCCACCGTGGTACCAGTGCTGCAGAAACGGCTCGAAGGATTAATGATGTGTATGGCGGCGGTGTCGCAAAAGAAAACACAGTGCGTTTTGGTTCCAACGTTTTCGTTCTGGAAATTTCGACCTGCAGAACAAGCCCCGTGGACGGCCGGAGACTAAAGTTGCTAATGAAGAATTGAAAGCTATTGTGGAAGCAGATCCATCGCAAACCACGTCCGAGTTAGCTGCAGGCTGCGGTGTTAGTGATAAAACTGTTTTAATCCACTTGAAGCAAATTGGAAAGGTGAAAAAGCTTGAAAGGTACCTCATGAATTGAGTGCAGCAAACCGACAAATGCGCGTCAACTGCTGCGTTACATTACTCAACCGGCACAATAATGAAGGGATTTTAAATCGGATCTTTCGGATATTTCAAGTTTTCCATTTTGTAAACTGCGTGACGCAAAGAAAAATACCAAACGAGGACAAAACAAATGAATTACGGTTTTCGAAATACAAATGTATGAACAAATAGCTGTATAAATTTGAAATTGGAATCCCTAACCAAAGAAGAGATATTTGAGATCAAAGTGGCCAGTACGACAAAACGCCAATTTCATATGTAAGGACCTAATACAATCGGTAAACCTCCTTCTTTAACGAAGTCAGCTTAAAATCTTTAACAATGATTTATCCTATGGTTGTCTGTAAGAGAGCTTGTAGCGATAAGGCCGCCACTTGTGACACTACATGTAAATTTATATGTGTGTATTGTTGTTTTGTGTGTCTACAACAAAGCGTTCATCTATCTATCTATCTGAAATATTCTCACTATGAAAATAGCGATCGAATACTTCACTATAACCTCTGCGTAAAAATTCACGCTAGGCCTCTAGAGACAACAAATTATAAAACTGAACACAAGTTCGTTATATTTGCTTGGGTTATTTGATTTTTTTGTTCGTCATAACTTTCCGTGTTTATTTTTATGTCGATGATTTTTATTTGATCACATTTGTTATTTACTCCCAACGCAAAAACAACGGTGTAAGTAAGTAAATAAGTATATATGTAAATAAGTTGTGAGTGTTTGTGAGTGTGTGTGTCTGTCAGTGGTATCGTAGTTCCCGAACGGATCTAGCGATTTTGTTTTTTGTCTGAAAGGTATAATAGTCGGGAGTGTTCGAGCTATGTTTGACGAAAATCGGTCATAGATGGCCGCCGAAACAAAATATAGCAAATAAATGCAACAGTAAAATATTAGGCAGAGTTATCGGGGGCTTAAAGCTATTTCTTCCAGACAGAAAAGCTAGTAGGAAGAAAAATTTATCCCGTTACCGTCTCGCTGCGCAAATTGTCTGCCGTAAAAACTTGTGAAATCTAATGTTAATTCAGTATTTGTCTATATAATGGGAGAAACTTTCCAACTGCTCTGTCATAAATAATACCCCGCTTATAAGCTAACAAAAATTTAAAGTAACTATATCAATATTATTAATATTTATTTCTTTTATAAATATAGTACCAAGTGACAATTATTATTTGAAGTACAGCAATTATTTTGTCACAATTATTCTTTTATAAATATAGTGACAAGTGACAATTATTATTTGAAGTACATCAATTGTTTGTCACAATTATTCTTTTAAATATAGTGACAAGGGACAATTATTATTTGAAGTACAGCAGTTATTTTGTGACAATTATTTTTTTGTAAATATAGTGACAAGTGACAATTATTATTTGAAGTACAGCAATTATTTTGTGACAATTATTCTTTAATAAATATAGTGACAAGTGACAATTATTATTTGAAGTACATCAATTGTTTGTCACAATTATTCTTTTAAATATAGTGACAAGGGACAATTATTATTTGAAGTACAGCAGTTATTTTGTGACAATTATTTTTTTGTAAATATAGTGACAAGTGACAATTATTATTTGAAGTACAGCAATTATTTTGTGACAATTATTTTTTTGTAAATATAGTGACAAGTGACAATTATTATTTGAAGTACAGCAATTATTTTGTCACAATTATTCTTTTATAAATATAGTGACAAGTGACAATTATTATTTGAAGTACATCAATTGTTTGTCACAATTATTCTTTTAAATATAGTGACAAGGGACAATTATTATTTGAAGTACAGCAGTTATTTTGTGACAATTATTTTTTTGTAAATATAGTGACAAGTGACAATTATTATTTGAAGTACAGCAATTATTTTGTGACAATTATTCTTTTATAAATATAGTGACAAGTGACAATTATTATTTGAAGTACAGCAATTATTTTGTGACAATTATTACTTGTGTAATTCAGGTGATTAGGTAAGGGGTTACTGACAAGTCCTTTACGGACTAAAGTTAGACATGACTTAGGTAAGAACAAGAGCTAGCAATGACGTCGATATTTGACAGTTTGCCGCTTCAATGCTGTCAAATATCGACACCATTGCTTTCTCTTTAACCGATTCGAACTCAAAAGGACTTGTTTCATTTTCGGCAGGAACGGTGTACGTCTACCAAAAAATGACTAAAGATGTGTATAAAATTTTGTATTAATAAAAAAAAGTGCGTCAGTCGACTCCTTCATTGTGTCTAAAAAATAAATAAAAAATATCTAAATTCTGTGAATTGTACTGGAATTATGGTTTCCGTGGAAATATTTATGTATCTTTGCTTGACTCCAATTGTCACATTGGTCTACAAATGGTCACAAATGTCAAAATTGACACAATTAATACTCGTTATCACATTTTTGCTTAAATAACGTGGCAATATTTTGATTCGAAATTAATTTTTTACACTGCGATAAGTTACGTCGTTTTGAATTTGATTAATTGAACTTAACCTATTACTGGTATCATGTACACTATCATGGCCGGAACTCCATACAGTTTTAAAACATCTCATTTAGCTGATTCGTCCACCGGGGCCCTTAATCACTACAAGCATTTCGACGCAGCCGCGTTATTTTAATCGGGTAGAATTTTAATGTCTTCGCATCATTACACGTCGCGCGTTTTCAGCAAGGAATCTCGTTGTTCATTAGATAATAGAATAAGAATAAAAATAAAAAAGAAATGAGGAATATTTATTGGCCTTTAAATAACGTTCGTTACAGGCAAGTCTTGTTACATTTGAATTATTAATAACTCAAAAAAATTAAACTTAAAACTTATCAAAATACTTCTATAGTTCTTATTCCTATAAAGGAAGAGATCGCTTTTTAGTCATAAGACCGCCTTTTGTGCCATGTTATTAAATTTGTTTGTTGTATTCTTTTTGTGGTGACAGTAAAGAATTATAGTATTGTATAACATATATTATATTTATTATATTATTTATATTTACATTGTGATTTATTTCTCTAGTTATTAGTAATGTTCTGTAATTGTTGTTCATCACACAAGAACGATGATTCCACAAGCTGCATTGACATAATATATTCACTGAGTTTATAAAAAGGATTTCTTTCAAAAAAATATTTAAATTTTTGTTTGAATATTTTAAAATTGAGTTCTGGAATTTATTGTACATTAATATTTAGGTGTAAAGTCCCTGTTTCTTGCTAATCTGTTGACAGGCAGGACTCGTTATTGCGTAAAATCCTTATTTCCGGTATTTCCCTAGTCTCATGTCCCCCTAATAAGGTCCCTGGCTACCTAAATATAGATACATCGTTACGTTTAAAAACTCAATCTATAGAGTTTCAGTAGAGGAAGCTTTCGGTCGACAATGTCATAATCATACGTGCGTGTGTTTGTTTGTACGACACGCGAGCGAAACGGACATACGGGTTGATTCTAAACTGATTACGTAGTTAAGATTGGGGAACGCGGGATTTGTTTTTGAAAAAGATAAAAAAAAAATTACAATTATTTAATGTGCGTGCGGTAAATTGGCGTGATGAATTATAACTAACTTAAATTTATCATAAGCCGATCAAAAGCATCTTCCTTATCAGCTATGCTTCCCAGGCGACCACCGTGGAGCTAGACGTATCTCAGCAGTTTTACTGCCTACCTGGTATTTATATAGTCTCGTTACGAGTTCCAGAATGCATAACTAAGTATATTTAGTATATTGAAACATAAAATACCCGTGGTATTTTGTTTAACCCACTTTAGCAAAGCGAATGCGAAGCCTGCACCCTAAGCCACGGCGCCGCCCCGGTAAGAAATAGGTCACGGTGGCGAGAAGCGCGTTTGCATGGCCCACATTTATGTAATCCATAAACATATTTCCCAGTTTTTTGTAAACAAATATGAAAAAAAAAGTGCTTTTTATAACATCTTTATGTTATGTTAACGATGCTGATTGCGTAGTAAAAATATACTCATCTATAATATATCCTTTTACATCGATGAATCATGCTTTAGACGGATGAACCAAGAGTATTCGACAGATTTTGATTTAAACATGACACCTATATTATTAAGATTCACAGATGAAACAGCTGCAGCAAAGAGCTTTGCAGGTTTGCAGAATAAAATGCAATCTCGAGGAACTGCGTATATTGTATAGGTAGGTGGAAACAGAAGTGTAATTTTCAATGTAGTTTCACAATTAGAAAAATATACGTACTGATGTCAAATTATTAGGAAATCATACTGTTACATATATATTTTCTTTGATTTATAACTAATTCTATTGTAAGTATATAGTATAATAATAGTGTTCGTTGCTTGACAGGTGTTCGATATACATCTAAGATCTGGTATCCTCCTGGGAAGAATTGCCATGTTTTATTTATAATGTTTGCAAGTTGTATAATCCTTTGTTGTTGTAAATCGATTTTATTGTTTTGAGTGGCTCTGGATCCACTAGTACCTTTTTTATATGTGTCAATAAATTTATATCAGTCAGTGTATTTTTTTAAGGCTTGCGCTTGACCGCATCTCTCATGATGTTTATCGACGTTGCGGCCTAGGTGCGCTTGACTAGAAGAAACCGATTTACTCGCGACTAGAAAAAACCGAGTTAATATAACTTGGCATTGAATTTCTGACAGTTCACACAATAGAAGTAACCGCGGTGCATTATGAGCAAGTCGGTGGATCATTTACCATGCAACAGCGTCTTGCAGTATTCAGTAAATACGACTTATGATTGAATGTGTACTGTTCCACGATAATTAGTATAAAGAAGTGATACAACAACATTAAAAACTTTCAAAACGACATAACAGCAGACTATCCGGTCTACTAATTGGGACAGGCAGGTGGGAATAAGTGTTTACGCACCTTTCTGTTATTTCTTAACTGTATCGCACACTAATGGAAGGATGCGCCATCTGCGGGAGTTACAGCAAACACCACTAAGGCTCCTGAAGGTCATTCGCACCCGCGCGCCGCGACCGAAGGTTAAGATCGGTCAGCTGTGACTTGAAGAGACAGATACGCCCGCGCCGCATTGAGCTTCACGAACCGGCCGTGTTTAGTAATGTTGTGTGCCCCTTTGAATTGAAATTCTAACGAAATTTATTAATACGAGTTGAGGTGTTTGTTCTACATATACTTACCGAGCTACAGTGTCACAGTTTTGTGTGGATCCTGAAGGGACTTGGAGGTTGTAAGGTTAGTGCTCACCCTTTTGGCTGCTTCTTGTTCTAATGTGTGACGATACAGTTCCTTTTTTACATTTGAACACGCCATCCCGCATTCGCATTAACATATTATTGGTCAAATCGAGCCAGATAGAACCGTAAATAGTAATTATTATCGAAGGCCGCATTATTACTTTTCTTTCTCGTATTTACGTATTTTACTTGCATAAGTTTTATCCTCTGCATTATTTTAACTGAGCTACCCTATAGTTTCTATTCATGTTTATTTGTGTATTGGATTTTGTATGCGTTTATAACTGCATATGTGGATGGAGTATTTCATTTGCAATTTGATTACATTTGAAACATACCTATCGCCTTTATCATCCGTATCTTTCGTTAATCATAAACAGTTTACTCGGACCGTTGTTTTCTTTTTTTAATATAGAGGGTATTATAAATATTTCACTCAATGATAAAAGCATAAATTTCTTTAAGTACTTACTTTATTATTTATTTCATACAAGTAATATCACCCACGTGTCCACGTGACCACGCTCGTCAGTTGTGCCTACTGACTACAGCGTACCTTTTTTCCTGATATCGTAATTTCATCGCATCGCATTCATCGCATCGCATACTTGAACTTAAATTATCAGAATGACGTCCGCTGCTAAAATAAAGTTGGTAATAGCAAAAAAGGAAGCCATTTTCTCCCATATTAACACATTGTACAACTCATCTAAGAAAATCATTTTGACGGAATTAGATACGCGAAGAAAACAAGAGTTTTTACAAGCGTCATCGAACATCGATAAACTGTACAATAGTTTCAACGATTTGTGTGATCAGCACAATGTTCTCCTGTTAGAGGAAGACGAAAACAGGGAGCTGAACTTTAGCAACTGGACCGCCTTTGAGACTTTAATCTCGTGCATACAGCATACGCGATCGAGTTTGTTAGAAAATCGACGTGATACTGCTTCCACTACTCGAGACAAATCAGACGAATTTGAATATAAGTGCCGTTTGCCACCGTTAGAATTAAAATCATTCTCAGGTGACGCAAAATCGTGGCCGATATTTTATGAATGTTTTAAAACAAATGTTCACTGTAATAAACTGCTGACCGACGGGCAAAAAATGCAATACCTTATTGGCAAATTACAAGGAGATGCGTTAAATGTTTTTGCCGGTGTCGTGCCGAATGAACAAAATTATTTAGCCATTTGGGAATCATTGGTGGCCAAATATCAAGATAAAAGGTCATTAGGTTCCATGTACCTACGCACTATAATGCAGGAAACCGCTCCAGTAGACGAGAGTATACCGTTAAATAATTTTGTTGAGCGCATAAGTTCATCTTGGTCTGCGTTTAAGCAATTAGAAATAAATGATATGTCCGACTTTATTATCACGCATATAATTTTAACTAAGTTACACCCGAAATTAGTTCAATGCTTTGAACAGTCTATTCGAGCGAAAAATATTCCAACCGTCACAGACTTGGTAGAATTTATAAGGCATCACGTAAAGGTTCTAGAACGTACTAGCGCAAGTCAACCTACCGTGGCTGTGCATAATAACACATTGCTAGCCAACAACCAGTTACAATCTCGCAGTCGAAATTCGCAAAAAATATCGCATTCTTTCGCAGTCACGAACGATGCCAATTTTAATAAACCAGACTGTATCTACTGTAAAACATCGACTCACAGTCATTTATACGAATGCGCAGCATTTAAAAACTTGCCTGTAAATGAGCGCTTCAACTTTGTGAAAGACAACCGTTTGTGTGTCAATTGTTTCAGTTGTTCCCATTCTACACTCAATTGTGGGTCGCGTAATAAATGTAAACAATGTTTTAAATCTCACCACTCTCTTCTACATTTTGTAGACTCAAACCAATCTAAATCTACCTCAATAAGCACACCAGGGACTTCAGAACCCCCAGCGTCTTCGACTACCGAATCAAACGCGGCAGGTTTAGCAGTTGCGAGCTCTGTATGCTTATACACCCACGAAAATGACTGCATCTCGCTTAGAAATAATTCATCAGATTTAGACAACACGGTCCTAAAACGTAATATCCAAAGAGAACTGTGCACTCAATCGAATAAACACGTTGTAGCTGATAAACAGCGTGACAACATAATTGTTTTACCTACTGCTCAGGTATATGTCCCTAGTGATGGGAAACGCTTTACATTAAGATGTTTAGTAGATAGTGCCTCGCAAAATAACATAATTACCTTAGAAAATTGTAAAAAACTGAGTTTAAAGATTCAGCCGCTAGCCAACTCAAATTTAAAATCTGTGGGGTTGTCCTCCACGCCTGTAAAAGGTTATGTTTCAATGACAATCCAATCACGGGTGTCTGATGCCTACTATTCCGTAACAATGTTAGTGGTCGATCGTATCACTGACCATTTGCCTACACGCACAATTTCGGCATCGACGGCGGATCATTTTCGAGACTTACCTCTCGCTGACGATGCCTGGAACCTACCAGGAAACATTGATGCCATTCTTGGTACTCAAATATTTGCTTTCATTCTACTGGGTGGTAAAGTGCTGCCACCGGTTCATACTCAAACTTCTCCCGCACAACCTGGAATCTACGCTTTAGAAACCTCGCTTGGCTACATTGTACTCGGAGATGCGCCAGCTGCGCAGCCAGAAAATGTAGCCTGGTCCTTCGGCCCGCTAGTTAATGAATTGAATATGACTCTTGAAAAATTTTGGGAGCTAGAGGAGGTTCCGTCCGTTAAACCTATAAGTCCAGAAAACCAAGAATGTGAACAACTCTACACTTCAACTATCACTAGAGACGATGCAGGACGTTATATCGTTTCGCTTCCCTTTAAAGGTGACCCAACAGGGTTAGGTAACTCATTTATTACCGCTCAACGCAGACTGAGGGCGCTGGAGCGAAAATTGGCCGCTCTTCCTTCTCTACGGGAGGCGTATAACGATGTCATTGCGGACTACATAGAAAAGGGTTACTTATCCGAAATACCCTACAGTCCATCTACTATTACGGAAGGGTACTTCATCCCGCACCATGCGATACGTCGTCCGGAAAAATTGACGACTAAAACACGTGTCGTCCTCGATGCTAGTGCCAAAACAGATACTGGCTTGTCTCTTAATGATGTATTGCATATTGGTCCTAATCTTCAGGCCGATCTATTTACACTCTTATTAAGGTTCCGATATTTTAAATTTGCACTAACCGCGGATGTACAACAGATGTACTTAAGAATTCTATTGAGAGAAACTGATCGTAAATATCAAAAAATTTTGTACCGGTTTAACGAAAGTGAACCATTACGAATAATGCAATTTAACGCTGTGGCATTTGGTCTACGGTCTAGCCCATTTTTAGCTATGCGTACAGTACAACAACTAGCCAATGATGAACGTGATCGTTTCCCTAATGCTGCGGAGATCGCGTGCAAGGAACTATACATGGATGACCTTACGACATCAGTGCACACGGAGGAAGAAGGTAGGCAGCTAGCAAATGAGCTACTGGCGTTATTTGACGCCGGCGGATTTAAATTAGTCAAGTGGGCGTCTAACTCTTCTCGACTTCTAGCACACTTACCCGAGTCGCACCGCGCACCTATCGAATTTACGGACGACAACGACACCATAAAAATTCTTGGCTTGAAGTGGACCCCTACAGTTGACACCTTTTCATTTTCTACTTCTACCGCTACTGTATCCAATACCAAACGCGCAATCCTCTCAACCATCGCCCGCTTATTTGATGTACTGGGATTTGTGGCACCTGTCATTCTTCACGCAAAACTGTTACTACAAGAGCTTTGGCTTACAAAAACTGGATGGGACGAAATACCGCCAGCTGATATAGTGGAACGCTTTGAAAAATTTAAAGCTGAGCTTCCACTCCTATCAGAAATACAAATACCACGCCATTTAGGAGTTGCTGAAGGCTGCTTGGTGAATCTAATAGCCTTTGGTGATGCTAGCACGAAAGCTTTTGGTTGCGTTGTGTATCTTCATGTCACGCATCCGAACAAAGAAATATCGATTCGTTTAGTATGCTCGAAATCTAAAGTGGCACCCCTCCGAGTTGTGTCATTAGCGCGATTGGAGTTATGTGCCGCTCTCATTTTATCAAAGATTGTTAAACAGGTTCATACCGCTCTCCACGAACGCTACCCGATACAAGAGGTATTTGCGTTTTCAGACTCTACAGTAGCATTATCCTGGATTCATTCTTCGCCACACCGTTGGCAAACTTTCGTAGCTAACCGCGTAACAAAAATTCATGAAATACTTCCACCTGAACGGTTTTTCCATGTGGAAGGTGTTTCGAATCCTAGCGACGCAGTCTCTAGAGGATTATTGCCCGCTCAATTAATTGCCCATTCACTGTGGTGGCAGGGCCCGGCGTGGATTATGAGCCCTATTACGAAGTGGCCAATAGTACCATTTGAACCCTCGTGTTCGGGTGAGGGAATTCCTGAAGGAAAGTCATCGATCACTATGACGACTACAACGAGTCTGGAAGAGCCGCCTCTGTTGCAATTAGCCGTTAAGGTATCTTCTTGGAAAAAGTTACTTCGCATTGCAGTTTATACATTACGGTTTGCTAAAATGCTGCCCAGATTCGAGTCGATTCGAGCTCCAGACTTAGAATTTGCTGAGAATGCTCTGATACGAGACCTTCAGTCAAAATACTTCTTCAGCGAAATACATAACCTTAAAACTGGCAAATTACCATCCCCCGCTTTAAGAAAACTTGACCTGTTCTTAGATGAGACTGGGCTCGTCAGGGTTGGAGGCAGACTTACCAATGCCAATATCCCATACGAAAATCGACACCCCTTGCTATTACCGCGTCGCGATCATATAGTGGACCTGATAATTGACGATTGCCATCGCTGTAATTGCCACACTGGATCGCATTTGATTATGTCGCTTTTGAGACAACGCTACTGGATTATCTCAGCCCGAAACATAATTCGCCAACGCATACGAAAGTGCAACTTTTGTTTTAAGGTCAAACCGTCACACCCAACCCCTATGATGGCGAACTTGCCATCAGCCAGGGTACAAGAAACTAAAGCTTTTGCTCATACAGGAGTCGATCTAGCGGGACCAATACGCATCACTATGACTCGTGGTCGGGGTATTAAAAGCCAGAAAGCTTACATCTGTCTTTTTGTATGCTTAACAACAAAGGCTATCCACATCGAAATAGTGTCGAGTCTTAGCACAGATACATTCCTTGATGCCTTTAAACGGTTTATATCCAGGCGAGGCCCCGTCGCTTGTATGTATTCGGATAACGGGACCAACTTTATTGGTGCTAAACGACAGCTGGACGAGTTACACATATTCTTAGCCGCCAAGGGCACTACAACTATGTTTCAAACCGAACTAAACAACCGTAAAATTGAATGGAAAACCATTCCCGCGAGCGCGCCTCATTGGGGAGGCATTTGGGAGGCTAACATCAAAAGTGTGAAATCTCATCTATATCGCACCATAGGTCAACAGCTACTATGTTATGAAGAATTACTGACCGTTCTTACACAAATCGAATGCATATTGAACTCACGCCCGCTTTGTCTGTTATCCGATCAGCCGCATGATATTTTGACGCCGGCTCACTTTTTAAACACGACGCCTCTTCAGACTTTGCCAGCATATGCAATTGACACCTCCATGCGTATCTATGAACGAAAAAGGCTGCTAGATAGTTTGGTTCAGAGTTACTGGAAGAGGTGGCACGTCGACTACTTGCACACACTTCAACTAAGGCAAAAGTGGAACACTCCGGACGTACAAGTCCAGCCAGGCACGGTGGTCTTAATCCAGCAGGACGACACACCACCGCTCCGTTGGCCTATAGGCATAATTGAACAGGTATACCCTGGTAAGGGTGATGGGATTGTACGCGCTGCTTTAGTAAGGACTACCTCTGGAACGCTAAAGCGTCCAGTAGTCAAATTATGTCCACTTCCTTCGCAATAGCCACACCATCCGTCATTGTAGTTATAGTCGAAATACATTAACCACTCATAACTACGACATTTAGACCACATCTTGGTATTTACTTACTTATTAATTTGTTTATATTTTCTATTCTTGCATTTATTTAACTTTGAAAATTCTTAACATTTCTTCACCCACCTTGCACCGGCGCTCTGCAAGACTGCTCTACATTTTTTGTTTTGAAAATCCTCCAGTTTTTCAAGCCGGGGAGTATGTTTACGCACCTTTCTGTTATTTCTTAACTGTATCGCACACTAATGGAAGGATGCGCCATCTGCGGGAGTTACAGCAAACACCACTAAGGCTCCTGAAGGTCATTCGCACCCGCGCGCCGCGACCGAAGGTTAAGATCGGTCAGCTGTGACTTGAAGAGACAGATACGCCCGCGCCGCATTGAGCTTCACGAACCGGCCGTGTTTAGTAATGTTGTGTGCCCCTTTGAATTGAAATTCTAACGAAATTTATTAATACGAGTTGAGGTGTTTGTTCTACATATACTTACCGAGCTACAGTGTCACAGTTTTGTGTGGATCCTGAAGGGACTTGGAGGTTGTAAGGTTAGTGCTCACCCTTTTGGCTGCTTCTTGTTCTAATGTGTGACGATACAGTTCCTTTTTTACATTTGAACACGCCATCCCGCATTCGCATTAACAATAAGAGTGTCATTTGTCCCTGAACATAAAATCGTGGACAGGTGAGAAACGTCCGTCGCGCCCGCGAGCACTCTATTCAAACAAACCTCACACACAATACTACGCAAATGAGGCGCGGCCATCTTGGTTTGAGAAAAATAAATAAAAAAATCAAAAGTAAGCACATAAAGAGACATCTGTAGGTACTTCCCGCGTTTACATAACTCAATTATTATTTTTTAATCAGCTGGTTTAAAACTTTAAAACCTACTTCAAAAAACGAGGCTACTCGTATCAATTCGTCGAAATACGGAAAATGATAAAAAATGTTAAAGTCGATTAAATTTGTTATTGTTCTTAATGTTGGTGCTCGTGTGCTCAATTACATCGCCTTTGTAAACTATATCTTCGTAATACGATGGTATATAAAGAATATTTAGTGATTTCCCGCCTCGTCTTGATGTCAGCGTGAGAAATCGAAAAACATTTTTGTTCTTATGGTATGGTTCCTCCTCATTACTCGTATTTCTCTTTCTCTCAGTATCTGACTTCCTCGACACGTGTTTCGCCTTAGCACAAGGCATCCTCAGGAGATGTTGACTCTTCAAGCGCTCATTCTGTTGCGACTGTTGTACAAAAATTTGACCGGTCGTTGACTATATGTATTGAACAGCTTTTTTTTTCTCGAATTTTGAGTTGGTCTCATAGTAAAAGTTGTTCCTTAGGATGAGTATAGTGACCCCTTTCAGCTTAGTACACTTCTAGGCGATAGCCCTGTACAAGAATGTATATCATTCTTAAGGTTACCATATCGCAGGCTTTGCCTAGTTTGGGACCTGAACACCTTTGTGTGGATGTTGTCACATATATGTTAAATTATATTTTTAAACACGAATATTTTAACGCTGATTTATTAATTATAATAATTTAACGTACTCGTTAAAGTCTTTACTCAAATGTCAATAAAAATAAACGAGCGCTTCGAGACTTATGGTTCTCGGAATAACCTTGCACAAACTTACGCTTATGGAGGGAACGAATCTGTAGAGATGGGCGATATGTCGACAAAAAAGTACATTTTATCGATAGAACTGGCATGAATGTATGACGGTGATTGTTTATTTTTATACTGGGTGCGCCGTGCGGTTGTTACCCAAGGAAATTTGATTCTCCTACGCGAACACCACAGTAATTCCGGGATAAAAAGTATATCCTATGTGTTAATCCAGGACGTAAGCTATCTTGATGCCAAATTTTATCCAAATCCATTAAGATAAGAGAAAAAGAGTAACAAACATACATACATATATATATATATATATATGACGGCGCCACCGTCAATGTTTATAAAAGGCGAGTGCAACGAGCGTGACGTCAACACTCACCCCACTACTCAACAGTATAAAAGGCGGCGCTCGCCAGTGGAGAGATCTTCTCACTCATTTTCTCACTCTACACGAGCGATATCCCCCGCTACCCGGGGGTAGAGTATCGACAGGGTGTGGCACGCTGGCCTGATTCATAAGCTGCTACAGACCGAGGCGCAACATATGCTCGTGAGTACTGTTGCTTCCTTCCTCGCCGATCGCCAGTTCTACGTGTCTGTGGATAGAGCTTGCTCCGGACACAGGCCGATCATGGCGGGGGTACCACAGGGCAGTTGCCTATCACCGGTCCTGTATGCAGCTTTCACCAACGACATACCACTACCGGACGAGACCAGACCAGGAGAGAGGGGAGTTTCCCTAGCCCTCTTCGCCGACGACAGCGCTTACTTCGCGTCGTCTACCAACGCAACCATCGCCATAAGGAGGGTGCAGAGAGCCCTCGACATCCTCCCCGACTGGCTGGACAAATGGCGCATGGCGGTCAATGTTGGAAAGACGACTGCGCTAATGACCGGCTCCAAGATTACCAGTAAGTTACCCTCACTACAGCTTAGAGGTGAAAACGTCAAGTGGGAAAACAGCTGTAAGTACCTGGGCGTCACCATTGACCGGAGATTGAGCATGCGCCCGCACGTTGACAAGGTTGTCAACCAGGCGAGAGCTGCGCGTGCTCTACTCATCCCGGTCCTATATTCTAAGCTGCCACTCCGGACCAAACTGAGCATCTATAAGATGTATATCCGGACGAGGCTGACTTACGCAGCGCCGGCATGGTATGCGCTGTGCTCGGCCACCTCAAAGAAAAGACTACAAACCATCCAAAACGTGTCTTTCAGGATGATCACCGGGGCCCCCAGATACGTCAGGAACGACGTCATCGGGCGAGGCCTGCAGACCGAAACGGTGGAGGAGTTCGTGGTCCGACTGGCGCGCGGGATGTTTAGCCGCGCTGACCACGGCCCACACCCCCACCTGCAGAACATCGCCCCGAACCATGCGCGTCCACCGGACGAGCGTATGCTGGCTCTCCCGCGTGATCTCCTCACCGGCCACGAAGAGGTAGAGGAAGAGGGAAGAGGCTTCCTCGACAACCCCTGGGCGAGACGGAGAAGACCCGTCACCCCAGCACAGACGCAACAACATCAGCAGGGAGGGGGCCATGTGTTAGCTCAGGAGGGCGCACACCCCCTCTCCAGTACCAGTCAAGCCCAGGCTGAGACCCTGGCCTACCAGCGGGGAGGGGGTCCTGTGTTAGCTCAGGAGGGCGCATAACCCCTCCCCAGTTCCAGATAGCCCAGGCTAAGACCCTGGCCCACCAGCGGTGGGGGGACGCTACCAGTGGCTGCCCTATGGGAGGCGGCCCGTGTCCTCCCCGCGTCAGGGGGAGAGGTCGCAAGACGTAGGGTGCGTCCGCCCCTCCCCTACCGGACAGCGATTCCCTGGGGGCAACTACCCTCAAGTTGCCCCCACCCTTTGCGGTGACGTTTCGCTCCTTTCGTTTCGACCCCACGGATCAATTCAATCAATTTAAATCAAACCAATTAAATCAATACTATTACTATTACTAAAATCAAAATCCTTAAACCATTAACTAAAAGAAAATCTTCAATCAACAAACCATATTTTTAAAATCATTAAATCACAATCAAATCAATCAAAATCACAACAATCAATCAAACATTATCATCGCAGCACTGCTCACCACACATACAACCACAGAGATACTCATACAGTCGCGGAGTACCACAGCTGCTGCTGCTACTGCAGGAGGAAAGAGAGAGAGAAAGCTCCAGACAGCAAGATGGCGAAAAACACTGAGAGTATCGTATCGTGTCCACTGGCGCTCGGCTCTGGGGAAGAGGGGGGGCGTGAGGGGGGAGGGAAGGATTATAGAGCATAGGGACCCCTGGACGGGGAGGGGGGTGGTGGGATGGGTGCGTAGGTTCACGAGGCTTAGGCCCCCTTGGTGGGGAGGGGGGAGGGGAGAGGGGGGAAGGAAGGGGGGGGTGAAAAATGGGAAGGGGAGGTGCATAGAACTTCCGCCCGAGCGCCGAGCAAAAAGAAGAGTAGAGAGAAATTCCCGGGGAACTGAGTGTCCCCGCGTCCAGCCCCAAGATGAGGTGCTACCTCAAACGGTACCCTACTCCGCCCCGCAGGGGCGGAGCAGATGACACACGATACGATACGGGGGTAGAGCTCTCCCTTTTCGCCGACGACACCGCCCTCTACGCCAGAGGGTGGCACGTGACTCGACAAATAGCTCTCGTCAACCGAGCGCTCCTCTCCTTGGGTAAATGGTTCCGCATGTGGGCCATTACCGTTAATCCAGAGAAAAGTGCAGCCGTGTACTTCACTCCGCGTAAAAAACTCCCGAATAGGTCCCTACGCCTCCATGGCCAGCCCATCTCTTGGGCCTCTTCGACCAAATACCTAGGTGTTACCCTGGATAATAGGCTCAACTTCGAAAAACACATCACCACGGTGCGTAACCGCGCGGCCTTCTTTCTAGGCCGTCTCTCCCCCCTCCTGTGCGCGAGAAGTAAAATGTCCCTTAGAAATAAGGTGACACTTTACAAGACCGTGATCCGCCCCGTCATGACCTACGCCTCTGTTGTCTTCGCACACGCGCCCTCTTATCAACTGGATAAACTCCAAGTCATTCAAAACCGCTTCATCCGTAGAGCGGTAGACGCGCAATGGTATATGCGCAACTCGGACCTCCACTGCGACCTCGAGCTCCCCTCCATCCGTCAATTTATGAAGGATGCCTCGCGTAGGTACTTCGACTCTGCTCCCCACCACCCGAACCCGCTCGTGGTTCAAGCGGCGGACTACTCGACTGACCCGAACGGTCCGCCCCCCTTGCATAGGCGTCCTAGACACATCTTGGATGATCCGGACGACCCCATTGCAGCCGTAGTATCGGGCGCCCTGGGGTCGCCCGGCCCACCTGACTCGTCTCCTAACACACATTCCGTTTTTGGTACTGGTCCGGGCCACCAGATTCGACATCCATTCCGACGATACAGAATGCGTCCTCGCCGGCGAGGACGTGGTCTCTTACGACCCTTAGGGTCACCCAGTTGATTGATAGGGCCCTAGGTCTTTCCCCGTCTGGGAGGCCAAGGCAATTCGGTCAAATAATCAAACCAGTTGCCTAAATTAGCTAGGTTTAGGGTCCAGGCCTCTCCCCGGGATGCCATGGACACAAGTCGATCTAATGATAGGGCTCTGGCGCGGGCTAGGGCACCTCTCTCCAAAAAGTGTCCTTCAGATGCCGATCAAGTGTAGGGTCCTCGTGAACTCTGGCCTCAGAGCTCCAGGACAATCAGGTCAAATAGTCACTCAGATTCATAGGGCTCATTTGTCCTTCCCCTCAGGGAGGTTTGGGCAAATTCGCTCTAAAAAGTTTTAGCTAGGATGCCACCAGTGGCTAGGGCCCTAGGCACCCCCCGTCTGGGTTGCCAGGGCAGTTCGTTAGTCCAACTCTGGGCGACGGCTCAAGCCGAGGTTCGTGCCGTCTGAGGCGCCCTTGTGCTTGTCGCCCCAAAACCAAAACCGCGGCCCAGCGCACTAGCGCTTGCCAAACGTCCGGTCAAGCTGTCCGAGGTCGAGGTTCGACCAGCAGCTCAGTCCTTTCTAAAAAAAAAAAAAAAAGTGTAGAGATCATTTGCCAGTTGACCATCGCCCGGTGCACACGTTGTACCAACCAACGGCCGTGTTTATTATAAAAGTTATAGATCTAGTTATCTGTCGTAATAAATGTGAATTAATTAAAAATAATAAAGTGATTAGGTTGTGATTTTGATATTTTTCTTAAAAAAAAACAATGTCGGCTCCTGATCCTATATATACATCCATGCATATAAAATTTCGCGTTTATAATATTAGTAGGATAGAAAACTAGTGGCTGTCGCTCGCGACATAAAATATAATATAAAGAAGTTTCATGTTTTGATCCCCCATTTGATCCCCGACTCCATAAAGTTTAAATTAAAAAAAAACGTTTCTTAGACATTCTTAGAGGCATTATTTTGTTGAAGTTTAAGTTAAAATTGAATGAGCATTTGTATTATCTGTTGATCTTAAATGGTCTATAGGTAATCTTTCTGCTATATATATTTGGTGTTGTAGTTAGTCATTATGTTTTGGTAATAAATAGAATTACTAAGGCTAAGAATGTATTGTAATTATATAAAAGAATCCCTTCTACAGGAATTTCTTGAGCATTGGAAAAAATACATATCGATAGCCGTGTCTCATCCCTATGATTTGTACAACCCATGACTAATGCAGCGTGCAGTGCTTAGAACAAGTCCCATTGTGTCAAACACACACGTCTGGCAGAAAATGGCGATAAGACCACCGAGAATATAAGCTTTGTTTAATTAAACGAGACCACAAATATTAGTTACTGTGAAGCACTAATATTAAAAAGGTGACAAGTATGTTTGTTGGGTATTCACGCTCAAACGACTGAACAGATTTGGATGACATTTAGCAAAAATATAGCTGGATAAACTAATAGGATATATATTTTGATATGGAACAGTAAAAGATAAGATAAGATAAGATAGGACAACTCTTTATTTACAAAACCAGCAACAATACATAAAACATGACAAAAAAGGCTTATACCAGCTTTTAAATAGCGGCCTTATCGCTTAAAACGATCTCTTCCGTGAAACGTTCGAAGTGAATAAAGGCTGGATCGCCTAGAAACTATAATATTGTTTCGAAAGTAAAAATATCCTGTTGTTGTAACGAGCAAGAAACGGCAAACAGTCACGTTTGTTGTATGGGAAACTAAATATTATAATCACAATTTTTACGAAAATTACAGACCTGGTGACAGACAGACAGAAAGATGGACGGACAGCCATGTCTTAATAATCATAGTCATTTCATTCTTTTGATTACGGAGTCCCTAAAAATAATGATTTTTTTAGTGTAACGTGTTTTTTTTTCTTTTTTAATTATAATTTAATTTAATTTTCCTCTTATTTATTGTCAAACGGCCTAAAGCCGGACCTTTTCTTGGGGCATCAGTGGGACCGCGGTCAACACTGAGAGGCTCTTTACAATAAAAATATATACAAAAATATATAAAAGGTGTGAACCGAAAATGTGACCTATTGTGAACTGTGTATTATGAATACCAGGGCTATTCTGATGAATTTCTGATAACTTGGTACTGGGCTATGCGAAGAGGTACGGCACCCGCCAAATCTGCCTCTTATTAAAATATTGCGGCGGGCGGTGACTTGCCACCCACTAAACGGGCCCAAATGCCGCCACATGACGGCGCTGCAGAAGCAACGTTGGTGTGGGCGGCTAAGGGTGCGGAGAGGTGTGCTGCGCGTTCACTAAGAGCTACTAGCGGCGTTATGCCATTTAACACTTCCACCCTGGAGCTTAGGTTGTTAGCTCTTACGTTTTCAACCCCTGGAAGAGCAAATAAAGCGAGCCAGGGGGCAGGTCTTTTGGCCCCCACGGATACGCAGTGTCGCTCACACCGACGGCTCGCCACAAAGTCTCTTCTGCGGTTATATTAATAAATAATAACACAATATAATGTTTGAAGAGATCCTGAGAGTGGCGCTAGTGTTGCGTCCAGCTCACTTCACTGCGGTCTAACTGTCATCGGCGACAAGCGTCAACTTCACTGCGGAATAGGGTCTTGGTGTGACAGTACGTACAGACGTAGGCGCGAATTAGAATACTCGATTAAACATTGTGAAAATGACAATTAAGCTGTTTATCTGATTAGTTGTTCTTCTGATATAGGTTTCCTTATAATAATATAATTATTTTACGGACGGATTTAAGGTATTTGCCTTAATCACCTACTATACAAGAGTAATTGTCACCAAAGCTTTTAAACTGCAAAAGCCTTCCAAAACTTTTGGCCATTAATTAAACCAACAAAGTCAAACTACACACATACCTCAGCAGTTCTCAAAGTAATCATCATACTCAGCCCAGGAATTGAAACGTTTCAAATTATATATATTTACTTAATACTCTTCAGGGAAAAGTTGGGTTGAAAAAAGTTTAGGGAACATGTGACTCTGAAGCGTAGAGCTTGGAACTTGTAGAGTAGTGCGGCATCTACGTTTTCACTCGTAGGAGAAGTTGCAACATTAATTTCGCGTTCGGGTAAGAATTTTGATGTAAATCATATTAATATGTTGAAATACTAGCTGGGGCTAGTCGCCCAGAATTATTAGAGCACCCCACGGGAACAATAGACTATTCTAGGAGCAAAAGTAACCTAAATAAGTCAGTCAGTATTAATCCAGAACGAGCAACATATTAAGAAAAAGCCGTCCGTATTGAGCATGAAGAAGTATAAAACATAAAAATATTCGCATTTATATTATTTATTTATTTTATTTACTATGATTAATGACAGTCAAAAACAGTCTTGACGACACTCTATAATTGACTTTATTGATATATTGAGATGACGTGTAGGTACTGATGAAGTAAAAAGCAGAGAAGAATGTATAGCTACTAAGTATATCTCTATATGTACTATAAGTACTAGGCCTTTACAATTAGTTTTTTACTTGTTAAAAATATATTATAAAATTTAGTTTATTTTGAATTAACTAGTATAATATTAAAATAACTTACTGTAAAACTGCAAAATTAAATTGTTATCTGACGTCCTCATAAAACATTTTCAAATAAAAACTATCACACGTTCTAGCATTTCTTCTTCTCAATAACAAGTTATTTGCCATCTCTTTCACTCACTAACCAACGTCGTGTCTATAACGTTCCTCTATCTACGTCTGGTGACCGATGACGGCGAACGTTAACAAAAAGTGTAATTAAAAATTCGGTAGTTCAAAATGGCGGATCGGGTTTGGTAGTCGAGCAAAGCGGACATTGTAACATTCGTAGTTTCTTCTTCTTTTTTTAGAAAACTAATAATCTAATCATCTTAGTAAGATCACCTTGGGATTTGCGATCACCCAGCTATAGACTCGTACAAACTTTTATTTTGTCATCCTAAAAGATGTCTTAAAATTGTATACATAACATGCTAGGGTTTAAAATCTAGGGTCAAAGGTCACGAAAATCGATTTTATGCAAATATCTCGTTTCCTATGGGTTTTTTACAGTCTTCAAAAAAGTAGAACTTAATTCGACGGGCTCTGTTATGCTTTTTTTGTTTGTCACCGATTTCTCGGAGACAGCTAGACTGATTTGTCAAATTCTATTTTTATTTTGAAGGGGTCTTCTTAAGTGGCCCTATTTAAGTTATATGAAAATCAGTCCAATTCGTTCGTTATTCGTATATACCTACTAACAGTATTGTAGATGATTAAATTACTTAATTTTTTTATATTAATTATTACCCTTTTTCATACGTTGAATAATTTTCGTTATTATTAAAAACTACTGTTATCATATTTATTTTTGTTTTTTATTATATTTTATAATTTTTTATTTAATCAAGAACCATTGTTACCTGAACGATATGATAACTGATTTATTAGCAAACTTGACTGATTGGGGGCAGATATAAACAAATTTACAGGGTCGGTTTTACCGATCTAATAGAATTATGTAATCTCAAATATTTTTTTGTTTGTTCGTCTTAAAAAAATCAACCTAAAAACACCTAATAAGGATACCTTGTAATAAGACAAAACACGGATCGAAGAATTCCGATACTGTAAAAAGTAAAATAATAAGGTGAGGTGAGGAAATCACACCATAAAAAGACAAATATTTTACGTTTTCTCACTCTGACGCAGTAACCCCTGACTCCATTAATTATTACATACATAAGGAGGAATACAGATTATAAAAGGAGGACCACCTAAAGCATGAGCTACCTACTGTCACTTTATGTTTTTTTTCGTATCTTGTTCTGCCCCCAGCGGGGAGTACGATATCATTTAAAATTGGGGTTTTAATTTAACCTCTTATTGGGGTTGGGCGCGGAGATACTTAGGCCCCCGGAAAATTATCTTCTCTCTTTTACTGGGCGCTCCCTCTCCCTTCATACCCGTGGACACGATACGATACTTTGGTGATACATCCAACGCTATACGTCATTCTCTGGCTTCTCTTCTTCCCGCAGTAGTAGTAGTAAAGCCGTGGGTCTTCGCTCAGCATCATCACTTTTGTTTTGACCGCTACAAGTGTTCTTGTTTTAAGTGAGCAGTAAAATTTGTCTCGTTTGACTCTACTTATACTTAAGTACGCGATAAAATTATAACACAATGATTTTAATCGTTTATTTACCTCGGGGAAGAAGACGACTAAAAAGAGTCTATCAAAACGTCCTCTTCAATCGCGAGCACCACCAAATCCTTACCTAATTGTTATGTACGTCGTCCCTTTAGTTTTTGTCAATTTGCCGATCCTGCGCCGCTCGCGGGTTCATTGTCTCATGTTACTTAAGGCCTCCTAGACGTTTTATGAATGTTCTAGCTTAAGGGAGACGCCAGCCGACCTATAGAGGGGTAGGGCGGGGCAGGTTTATGTAAGAAGGATGAAAAAGTATATCAAGATAATAAATAGTATGGATAAGAACATAAAAATAATACAGCCAGGCAAGGACATGTAATGTACTACGCATTTCAAATGTACCTACCTGTATCTACCTATGTATATATCAAATGTTTATTTTATTTAGACAATGGCTTGCGCTTTTTTTATAGGCTTCCGTTTGGCCGCAACTCGCCTGATGTGAATTAAGTGATGAACAAACTAAGATGGGGAACGCTTGCCTAGAAAAAGCGATTCACTCGCGACTTGAAAAGACCGAGATTATAGTTATCAGGAAATAGAGAAGCTGGCAACGAGTTCTACAATCTAGCCGTTCGCACAATAAAAGTAGACCGTAATTCCGTAATAAAATAACCTTAACTAACCCAATGACGATGAGATGATAGGATGTAGCACGCTTGCCTAGAAGAAACCGCTTCACTCGGAACTTGAAGAGACCGAAATTATAGCTATCTGGAAATAGAGTACGCACAACTGACAGTACGCACAATAAAAGTTGACGCAAAGCGTTTAGTGCCACCACTGGTACGATTGTCAAAGGTAGTTGATTGTTAGCTCTAGAGGAGTAGCACCTATCCACATTTTCAGCACTTAAGGGCGTTAGTGTACCAATCAAAGTGAACACTATATAGAACATTTTCAGAAATTAAAAAAAAAATAGTTTCACCATACAAAAATATACCTAGTCATGTGACCAAGATCGTTGTATGGAGGACGCAATAATTTTTTCTCGATTTAAAAAAAAAAAAGTTCTACGCAGGGTTCTATTTGATGTGTAGACTAACACCGTTAGGTATTGTCACATCGTTCTGTTACACGTCGTATAATAACATTCGCTACCCTAATTCGATTAACTTAGTAGATGGATCGACTGACGATTACCAGCACAATCACACATTAGGGTTCCCTGACATTACTCGAAAAAAAAAACATTACTAAATAACTTAGTTAAAAAAACAACAAGAAAGTAAGTTAAGTATAATTAAGTTTGTAGTAAGTAAACAATTTAAAATATATAATATTTTGCTGTAATACTCGTAGATATCCTAGCTTTAGTGCACACCAAACAAAATATAAAAAAATAAGGCAAGACAAATCTATACAATTGTAGTACATTGGGTGGTCTTATCGCCTAAAGTAATTTCTTTCAGGCAACCTTTGGATGGATAGAGTTTACATTATACAAAAAAAAACGATTAGTGCAACTAAACTTATACTAATAAAAGATATAATAAGTGAAACAAAAATTGTTAAACCTGTTAAATTAATAATGTTGTAAATACAGGGTTATCGGCTAGAGGTGTACTAAGAGGGGGTCACTATACTCATCCTAAAGAACAACTTTCACTATGGGACCAACTCTGTATTCGAGAAAAAAAAATGAGCTGTTGCATACATTTTGTGGACGACCGACAAACTTTTTGTATGGAACAGCTGATTTATTATATGATATGATTTAGAACAGAGTTGGTCCCATAGTGAAAGTTGTTCTTTAGTATGAGTATAATGACTCCCTCTCGGCTTAGTACACCCCTAGCTGATAACCCTGTATACCAATACCTATTTATGCTAGGAGAAATAATGACTGAATACAAAGTCCTGAATTATAGAAAAGCATTTTGCCTGCCTTAGAGACAATGACAGTGCACTGCATAAAGTAATAGCTTTCTTATGATTATTTTAAGCCTTAAGTAATCGAGATGATTCTTGGGTTTAGTCCCAAATGAAGATTCTGTTGTTTGAATTGTTACAGAATTATGATTGCATTGTGCCAAAATGGCCGTTGCGACATAGAATAGATCAGAGTTAGTTTAAAAATAATGGTTTTGTTTAATACTAACTCTGATCTATTCTATGCCACAACGTCCATTTTGGCACAATGCAATTGTAATTCTGAGACAATACAAACAACTGACATGGCTTCCTGGTAGTCGTTTAACATTAAATTTAATACTAACTCTAACCTATTCCATGTCATTAAGGCCGACGCATAACTTGACTTACTTAAACATACAGAACCCTTGACCAAAAAGACCTACCCAACCTTCACAAAATCGGAAATCGTAAACTACAAAATGACATAACGTAATATAATCAATCACAAATGGTTCAAACACCGTGGAATTCACTCGAACCCGAATACCTGGATCAATGGAATTAACTGCAGCTGCCGAAATCACAAAAAATACTGTTCTATTTTTTTTCTGTCACAAAACTTTTTTTTTCTGATTTCGGTGTTAAGCTAAAGGTGTTGGGGCGTTTTTGTTGTGAGGATTAAGTCTTCTTTGTATTGACGTGTTAGCTTCCTGAGCCGAAAGGGGGTAACTATACTGAACATACGAACAAGTTGTCAATAGCATGAGCAAAACCTTCGGTCTCCCCAAAGAGGTCCCTGAACCGTAACCATTTCAAGAATACTATTATTATATTTTCTTAATTTTTCTTTTGTGTGTTACAATAATTTGTTTTCTATAAATCTACGCAAATCAGCGACACTGTGAAGCATGCCTAGTTTGGAATACACTGGCTCTCAAGGAAGGCTGCCGGAACACACCTTTATGTGCTTGGCGACAGATTTTATCAACTTGAGGGTGGTAGCTAGCCAGGCGAGCGATAGGAAAACGCCCTACCATTATGCTATGACTTCCTCACGATATGTTCCTTCACCGGTAGCTCAGGCTTCACCTACATTTCTAGGGATAATAAATAAAACATAACTTTATACTGAATTTTATATATTTCTTTATACAAATCAACTAAATAACTAATAAATTAAAATATAAACTGAATTATATGAATTTATAACACAGTTAATTATAGTAGGTAAGTAATGAATATGACAATATAATATTCATAGATATTCTACCAACCCGAAATTTCCAGTAGCTGACGAAACACGATCTGACGTTTCGTGTATCTGTGCAACAACTTTGCATAAGCTTTCAAACATCTCTTTGGAACGCAGTGAAATATACCGTCAATGCAAAGTCATAGCGTCAGTAGCTTGACATATAAAATGACAAGCAGGATAATTGACAGATGTCAATAATTGCATTAATCAGCCCGTAATCAGTGATTCTTTAAAATAAATACTAAAAATCAAATACTTTTGTGCTGGTTTATTTTTCTTTAAAATATTCACACGACTAATTATTATTCGTGACTTGTTTTGCCATCTTCATAAGTTCATGGACAATCTTAAATTCACTACTAAGCTTATAAAAACATTTACCGCACCAGCTTATTGCACATTTTCAGCAGTAAAAAAGATGTTTCAAAAATGTATGGAGCTCCGGCCAGGACAGTATTAGTAATTACGATTTCCGCGTTTTTTTTTTCAGTCAATTTTGACATTTGTGACGTGTGGTACAATTCATAGATCAACGTCAGCATTGGAGTCAACCTAGGATACACAAATTTTCCAGGGATGCCAAAATTTCACTCCAATTCTCCGAATTTAGATTTTTGTACACCATGAAGTAGGCAACTGATGCAGGTTTCATTAATACATAGTATTACCACATCTCAAGACATATTTTGGTAGTCTTACAACGTCCTGGACGAAAATGAAACAAGACCTTTATCCAATCTTTGGTGGCAAATGTTTATGAAATTCTTATTACCTCTCTAACGAAATGGTGATTTTTTGCAAACACAATACGGATACAGAAAATAGCATTACTTTTATTCCATCTCTTTCTCCTACATACTATAGTTCCTCGTTCCATCCCTCTCGCTCACGCACCATAGACAAAATTCAAGATGGACAATTCTCGCGTCCATAGTTTTATATTAGTTTCTCATTGGCTAAGTAAATGTCACAAAAAGTTGGTTAAAAGTCAAAAATACAATAAATTAAATGCTAATTTCATAATAAAGTATATAATAATATATATACATATATACAGTAGAGCGTCGATCATACGAACTTCGGTCAACCGTCGCTCGTTCGTTTTCCTTTTTTTCTTGTCGGCTAAAAAAATCAGAAATATCTAATTTATTATGCGATCGTCGCTCAACCGGGTGACCGCTTAAATATGAACTCAATGTACTAGATTCTAGATTTTTTTTATTCATAATGTCCGATTATCCGATAATATCGGTTTCACTAACACCCGTGTGTCAACATTAGTTCGTATCATCGACGTTCTACTGTAATAACAAAAGCACTAATATTGTAAATAGGTACACTTAAACTTCTTCACGTTTGTCCCACTGTAAATATAACAAGGTGACAAAACAGGAAAAAAAAGTTCCCGTCTGTCCTTTCACGACTGAAAACGGAACAGAAAGGAATTTTTATTCCTGTATGTCACCTTGTGGGGTCAGATTGGTGTGACAAACAAGAATAAATCAGTTTTTATACATTTTCATGTGCTATTTATGAACAATTATAGTTAAAGTCGCGAGTCAATGTGTTTCTTGTAGGCAAGCGTGCTACAATTTAGGCCGCATGGTGTTCACATTAGGCGAGATGCGGTCAAACGAAAGCCTATTTTCATCCCCTAGTTTTATAAATGCGAAAGTATGTTTGTTGGTCTGTTCTCATCAGCAACTTTTTATCGGATCGATTGGATTTTATGCACAAAATCAGTTTGAATTCTGAACAGTGTTATTTTTCCGGGCAAATACAAAGCGAGCGAAGCCGCGGGAAAAAGCTAGTTTATTATTCATGGTAAAAACATAGTAACTAAAATTGTACATAAGAAAGTAAAAATACAATTATATTATAATTTTTTTTTATATACCATTACCATACAGTCATTGAATTTGAAAATTATAAAAGCTTACAACCTTTCATATCACTCAACGATAATTCCCTTCTAATACAGGGTTATTGGTTAAGGGTGTACTAAGCCGAAAGGGGGTCACTATACTCAAACTAATTAACAACTTTCACTATGGGACCAACTCTGAATTCTAGAAAAAAAATAAACAGCAGTTTCATACAATTTATCGACGATCGATAAGCTATTTGTATGAAACAGCTGATATTTTTTTCTCGAATTCCGAGTTGGTCCCATAGTGAAAGTTGTTTGTATTGTTTAAAAAGACGAGTTTTCACTTGTACCTGATTGTTGTAAAGGTCCAACTATAGTTTCAGTGCGAGACGTGACATCGTTGAACACACGAACGGCTCATTTCATCCCCGATGAAGTTCACCGAATGTGAACCAAACTATAGTTGGAAATTTACAACAATCAGGTACAAGTGAAAACTCGTTTTCTTAAACAATATGAATCAAACACGCGTTAGTTTTCTAAATAAAGTTGTTTGTATTGATAATTGAATTGACCCCCTCTCGGCTTAGTGCACCCCTAACCGAAAACCCTCTATATTCTACGTTATGAGTTTTTATCCGTACTTACGTTAACGTAGACTCACAAACGATACGTTTTTTTTTTGCAAATTATTAAATCTGATGTCAAGCTAGTGAAAGTTAAAAATAAGTATAAACCGACATCAATTCAAAAGGTGCCTTTAAATACATTAATCAATAATTTATCATAATCAATCCTATATAGAACGATTGGAATAAGATATATTTTATTTTGCAAAAACATAATTAAAAAAAAAACCTTTGACTTCAAAATATGAGAAGTATCTCGATTCGACTGTATTTTTTACTAAGAAAATATTATTCAAAGCATTAAATCTCAGAAAAACAAACAAATTGCAAACCTAATTTCACTTTGAAGTAGATTTAAAAAAGAAAAAAACTATAATTCTCACAAACAATTCTAAATTCAATTTAATTGTTTGTATTTGTTTACACTAATAAGCTGAATAAATTGTTTTTGAAAAAAAAATGTCGTTCAACAATATTTTATCAAAATTCGAAAAAAAAAACGTACCTCTCTAAATCACACACTCAATAAATATAATTTTACATGGTATATAACAATATACCTTCTATATAATATATTATAGTATATAAAGTAGGTATGGACTACATGACGGAGCATTGCCCCCCGTCGTTAGCGGCCGGGGGGGCGAAGCCCTGCGGCGGAGACGCGATGTCCCCCACTAACTCCGTAGGGGGCTGGCCTAGATCTTGCATCTAAAAAGAGAGATTTTTTTTATTAATAAGTTTCTAACCACCAAAATGATCTAAAAATCAAGAACTCTAAAAACAACATTGATATTCAATGTAATTAAAATTTAATAAAATTCGAAAATAAAATAATGACCAGCGGCTCTAACCCTGGGCTCTAACTAGGGGGCTGGCCTAGATCTTGCATCTAAAGAGCGGGGATACATAAGAAAAGTTCATTAATAAGTTTCGAAACACCAAAATAATCTAAAATCAAAAACTTTATAAACAGCTACTCGTATAAAATACCTACATAATTAAAATCATCCAAAATAATTACTATCAAAAAAATTAACAACGTCCAAAATAAGGTCGGGGCGCATACAAACGTTTCAGCTACTTTGATTCAGTTACCAAAACTACTGAACGGAATTGATAAAACTTAAATGTGTCCAACATGGAAATACCTACAATACGTCTTTATATACTTAATACTCGTTATGTATACTATAACTTTTGTATATATGATAATATTCATAAATTTAATGAGACGTTTAATATATTGAATAATAACAATAAATCATTATTATATTATATTTTTCATCAGAACACATAAACCTTATTTCAATCACATTTGAAAATGTAAGTTAAAATGATATATATATATATATATATATATATATATATAAACTAGGTGAACCGGAGAACTTTGATCCGCCTTAGAGGCAATTACTATACATAAGTTTAATTAAGGATTTTATTAAGTTAAAAAAAACATATCCTATGTCCATTTCCCGGTTCTAAGCTACGTCCCCATTTATTTTCAGCCAAATCGGTTCAGCGATTCTTGACTTATAAATAGTATAACTAACTTGTCTTAATTAAAATTTAATTTAAAAAAAAATTCAACTATAACATTTTATTTATTCTACACATCTAGGTATTTGACCACAAGTTCGCACGACCACGGGAGTCAGCGATACTGTAGCCCTAGATGGAGCATGCCTAGTCTGGAATACACTGGCTATCAAGGACCGCTGCCGGAACACTTGCCGGTGCTTGGCGACAGATTTTACAACTTGAGGGTGGTAGCTAGCCAGGCGAGCGATAGGAAACGCCTTACCACCATGGTTTTCTCACGATGTTTTTCTTCAGCGGTAACTTCAGACTCATTTTTGCATGTTTCGTGAGATCGAACGTCGTACCTCTTGCATGGCAATCGACCTCACTAACCACTCGACCATCATCGCTACAAAATAAGAATCTATTTACCTTCTGCATTAGTTCCAATACTGTTTCAAATCTCTTTCTCTTCACGTCGTCAGGGTCCGACTCTTCCTCCGGCTCCAATTCCGAACACACTTGAAGCATCAACTTGTATTGCTGTTCGTATCTGATAAAAAATATATATATATATTAATTGTTCAGCGTAGTAAATCCACTAGCATACTAGGCACGCTGATCAATCGTAGTGAAATATTCTAGTGTTAAAAAATAACAACAGTTTTACAAAGACTTAATTAAGATTGACATTGGCAAAATGCCCTAAGCGTACAACGCCACACTCAATGAGTAGAAATAGAAACAAAAGCTTGTCTATGCACCTGTCATATTCCTTCTGTTCAATAGTGGCCTTGTTCTGCGCGAGCCACGGCGGGTACTTGTCCGATAGTTCCTTCAGAGAAGGATATAGGACCTCCTTGGATAATAACGACTGCATCATGCCCTGCATGAATGGCACAAACATGTTGGTTTCCTGCAAAAGACAAAGGAAATTATCGTAGACAGGGAAAGACGACGACGGGTACATGCCATCTCAGTCACACTATAGCAAGGAAAAAGATAAATAAGAAAGAATAAGAAATATTTATTGGCCTTTAAATAACATTCGTTACAATCAAGTCTTGTTACATTTTAATTATTGGTTACTTAAAAAAAACTAAACTTATAAATACTTAAATAGTTCTAAGAACAAATAGTTATTATATTATACATTTACATTGTCATTTATTTCTTTACCTATTACTAACATTTTGTAATTGTTGTTCATCACACAAGAACGATGATTCCACAAGCTGCATTCACATATATTCACTGAGTTTATAAAAAGGATTTCTTTCACAAAAATATTTTAAATTTTGTTTAAATATTTTAAAATTGAATTCCATCACGTTATTTGGTAATTTATTGTACATTAATATTTTGGTGTAAAGTCCCTGTTTCTTACACTTAGATAATCTGTTGACAGGCAGGACTCGCCCTTTTTTATTATAACGTGAAATTCTTTTTTCCGGTATTTCCGTATCCTCGTGTACCTCTATCGATAAACAACGTCCATGGAAATGAAAAAGACGTATAGCCCGGTTTTAGTTTGTTTAGCACATCACGTGCCAAACAAACTCTGAGGTTAATTCATTTATTTGTAGATAAATCCCTATACTATAAAATAATATTAGTGACAAAAAGTGTAGAGATCTGTCTAAATTTTTTGTAGAGAATCGTGCGTTATGGTTTTAGTTGCTGTAACAGTAAAAGCGATGGAAAAAATCTCGCATAGCTGATGTAGTAGTTACTATGGTCACCATAGCAGCCACAGCTAATAGTGATAGTTGAATCTACTGTCCTTTTTGTCGTCACGCTTGGAATTACTCTGTTTACGGAACTCTTTTTTTTTTAATTTATGTGTCACACTATTTCTATTGCTACTATAAAACATCCCGCATCTTGATAACTTCATCACTATTTGTTGTAGTGTAGAAGTTCTTTTAAAACCACAAACCTTTGTACTATTATTTATATTGGTAACACTAAATTGACAGCTCAAAACTCTCTAAATGGTTGATTTCCTTCTTCCGGTGTTTCTTGGTGCAAATGGTTTTATCTCATTTATTAATCTCGAATTATAAGTTAATTTGTCAAACCAAGTCTTTTTTAATATAAATACAACACTATTTCAAATTAAACATGGTTTTTCAATGAATCCAGAAAACATTCAAAACATGAAGCTGGCACATCCAAACAATTATATGATGCCATATATAAAAAGAAAAAAGAAATCTCTTTAAAAAAATAAGTCTTAGCCGACTGAAATCGCGGGTAACAGCTGTTGTTGTTTTTTACTGCTGGGCACGGATCTCCTCTAACAGTAAATGTATATAGATCTAGTAATTCGTTTTACCACATGACGTCCCACAGCTGGGCTCTAGTCTCCCCTATGATAGGACTTGTAGACCATAGTCCACCACGCTGGCCAAATTGCCGGTTGGAAATTTTACTGATCTTCGAAAGTTATTAATCTTGTCAGGCAAGCAGGTTTCTGATCTAGTAAAGATATATACATATAATAAAACTGTAGAAGTCGAATTTACGTACAATGACAAAAAAAATAGCTGAAAACCGAATGAGAAGGATGTAAGAAGTGAATTAGAATAGTAATTTAGATTTACTTTCCAAAAAAAAATGTTTCTGTTTTTCTGTCTGTTTGTACGAGTTAATCTCCAAAAAGGCTGGACCGAATTAAATGAAATTTCGTATGGCGGTAGCTTATATCCCTGTTCAACATTCTAACTAATATTATAAATGCGAAAGTAACTCTGTATGTCTGTCTGTTACGCTTTCACGCCAAAACCACTAAACAGATCTGGATGAATTTGGTGCACAGGTAGATTGGACCCCGGGAAAGGACATAGGATACTTTTTAACCGACTTCAAAAAAGTAGTTCCCCATTATCTCGACAATCTAATGGGGAACTAGGCGGGTGAAACCGCGGGGCACAGCTAGTATATTATACTTTGATCCCGGTAAATTAAAGAGAAGGAATAATAAATACCACGCGGACATCAGCTCTCAAACAAATAGTATTAAGTCTAATTTACTTAGGTTTTCTCCCACATCACCAATATACCATTCATTGTAACCAAACCATTCATTCATTCATTCACTCAATAGCGTTGTTAAATATTATAGCGGAAGATATTGACGTTTTTAAAATTGTTCACAGAGGCTGTTAATACACTCTGTCATATTTTTTTGTATTTAATAGTTCAACTTTTATAAAATAGCTTAGTGTAAGCATCGCCTTGGTTTTACTGTTATGATGCTTGTTACGTCATCGAGTGCACAGAGGAATGCTGACGTCACCCTCGACGCCGCACCGCAGCCACAGCGTCTCCACGCCATCAGCGAATTCAACGGAAACTACCGTGGCCTCATTTTACGTGGAACGTGCGTTAAATACGAGGGCGGGTCAATAAGTCCGTGACTTTTGGAATAAAACACACGATTTTTTGATAAAAAATAATTTTATTTTTCAACGTAGTCTCCCTTGAGCTCTATACACTTTGTCCAACGCTTCTCCAATTTTTTTATCCCTTCCAAAAAATAAGATTTGTCGAGGTCCTCAAAATAGGTTTTTGTTTGTGAGATGATTTCATCATTGGAGTCAAATCTTTTTCCACCAAGCCATTTCTTCAGGTTTGGAAACAAGAAGTAGTCACTCGGAGCCAAATCTGGAGAATAGGGCGGATGGGGGAGCAATTCATAGCCCAATTCATGGATTTTTGCCATGGCAACTGCACATGTGTGCACCCTTGCATTGTCTTGGTGGAAAAGAACTTTTTTCTTGGCCAAATGAGGTCGGTTTTTTTTCAAATCGTCATTGAATCGGTTCAATAAGTTGGCATAATATTCCCCATTGATTGTTCTTCCCTTTTGAAGGTAGTCAATGTGGATTATCCCGCGTGCATCCCAAAAAACAGTCGCCATGACTTTATTGGCTGACAAACCCACCTTAGCCTTCTTTGGCGCCGATTCACCCTTAGAAACCCACTGTTTTGACTGTTGTTTGGTCTCTGGTGTGTTGTGGTGGATCCATGTTTCGTCCACGGTTACAAAACGGCGAAAAAACTCCTCAATATTGCGGTTAAACAACGCCAAACCCTCCTGTGAAGTTGTTACACGATTGCGTTTGTGGTCGACTGTGAGTAAACGCGGCACCCATCTTGCGGAAAGCTTTTTCATGCCCAAGTGATCATTCAAAATTGAAACCACTGAGCCATGCGAGATCCCTACGGCTTTAACAATCTCTCGCACTTTCAATCTTCGGTCGGCCAAAACCATATCGTGAATTTTTTCGATTGTTTCTGTTGTAGAGACCTCAACTGGCCGTCCAGGACGTTCGGCATCTTCAATGCTTCTACGGCCACAACGAAATTCAGTAAACCACTTTTTTACCATTGAAATCGATGGTGCAGAGTCCCCATAGTATTTATCAAGCTTAGCTTTAGTCTCGGTAATGGTTTTTTTTCGCAAAAAATAATGCTTAATAAGCACACGAAATTCATTTTTTTCCATTTTCTTCTCAGATTACTGGGTAGTCTGATAAAAATAGCTGTCTAAAACAAAATAACTGACGCAGCAAGTTCAAATTTTGACAGGAGTCAACTGACAGATGCCTGTTGACAGGAGCAGTGTTGCTTTTTCAGTAAAGAGGTCAGAAGTTCAAAAAGTCACGGACTTATTGACCCGCCCTCGTATAATTATTAATTTATAAGTATATCATTGTATACCTAACATCAGTTAAAACTAGTGCTTGTTATGATTATTCTTTAAGTTCAATTTAGTTTAAAGTAATTTTGTTTTTTTTTTGATCCTTCTTTTTTTTACATACCTTGATATTTGACCACAAGTTCGCACGACCACCGAAGCCAGTAAGTGTAGTCTAAGATAGAGCAAGCCTAGTCTGGAATACGCTGACTCTCATGGAAGCCTACCGGATCATACCGTTAGGTGTTGGGCGACAGATTTTACAACTTGAGGGTGGTAGCTAGCCGGGCGAGCGATAGGAAACGTCCTACCACTTGCTATGGTTCCTCACGATGTTTTCCTTCACCGGTAGCTCAGGCCATTTTTCTACAGCGACCTTCGTAATTTTTTATTTACTGTGTTTATCCAAATAAATAAATAAACAAATAAAGTGTAACGTCACCTGTCCACCGTCGGCTATTTTGAAGTCGTTGAAGTTGTTGAACATGTTGGCGAGGTCCGCGTCCGAGAACGGAGTCTGTAACGTCTCGCTGTTCGTGTTCAAGTTCTGCAGAGTCTGAGATATCGCTGCCGATACCTGTAACATAAACACACTGTGTTTATTATATCACATTCATACTACCAAGGATAAAGGTGCGCGTGTGTGTGTTAAAGAGAGTGTGTGATGGTGTATGTATGAGATTGTATGTGATAGTGTTTGTGTGTGTGTGTGAAAGAGAGTGTGTGATGGTGTATGTGTGAGATTGTATGTGATAGTGTGTGTGTTAAAGTGTGATTGAATAAAAAGTAGGTTTTATACTTTTGATAACCTTTATTTCTAGTAGGTACGCAAAATCTACATGAAGAGGTGACATTAATCTACGCCATCTTAGATACCAGGGTTGCTATTACTTATTTAAAATAACTTATTGCATTGGTAGTTTCTAACAGTGTGTGTGTGAAAGAGAGTGTGTGATAGTGTTTGTGTGTGTGTGTCTGTGTGCGCGTGTTTGTTTGTTCCTCACTCACGCACAAACGGATTTTAAATGAAATTGTCACGAAAATAGTTTATACCCTGGGTTTAACAAATTAAATTTGAAATGAAAATTGAAGTGTTCCCATGGGATGATCAAATATCAACTGCGGGGCGCAACTACTTACCAAAATAAAACAAACATACCTCATCCATTTTCTCCTGTGCCACTGGATCATTAGTGAGTTCTGGGTCGGGAGCAGCTTCCCCGGATCCCGGCTTTAACACTTGCGCTGCAGCCTCTAAAAGTTACAAGGGACAAAATTATTACTAATCTACTGAGTCATATTGCTGGGCACGGGTCTTCAATATTAACAGGTGTAGGCTATAGTCCAAACAATGCCCAAAGGACTTGTTACATTTTCGGCCAGGACGGTGTTCGTGCACCAAAAAATGTGATTAATATTATGTAGTAACAAAACCAGCATCAATTGACAACATTTCATTTTTGCAAAGTAATGGAAATTCGAAAACTATTTCAAGATAATGTAATGAAGAGTTCATACTAAAAATAACAGATTTACATATCCACTTTATTTCGAGTTAATTACAAAAACTGATGATAAAAATTTCTAAGACCGTCAGATGCCACCAATAATAGTAGATTAGTAGCCAAGGGCTGTAAGGCATCAATTGCAGCCCGAGATATTTAGGCGTACGAGCGCAGCGAGGGCGCCTATAGTTCGAGGGTGCAATTGATGCTTACACCCGAGCTAACTACTCTGCTTTACATCACGATTGTGAGGTAAGTAGAAAAAAACCGGCATTACAATAATAAAACATTTTAATTGCTGCTTCAGCTTCCATTTTCATTGAATCACGAGTGCAGCTTATATCTTCATCACTTGCAGAACTCATGTTTTTTTCCTAATTAGCACTTAATTAAGAACAAAAGCAAACAATTATTTAAAGTAAAAGTTTTCTATTCCCGCCTTTTTTCATCTATTTTTTTAAAGAACGAAATTGAGCTTCGTTGTTCGATATTTAAAATTGATGACTATTATACTCATACAAAGACAAGGCTGAATAGCGAAGCGACCTCTTTTGTCATTGGGCTGAATGCATGATATCTATTACCAGTATGATGGTTATATGTACCCGAACTTTTTGAAAGAGTTAAGATTTTTTTTTAAATTACATACCGCCCTAGGGCTTGTCTAGCTACATTATTACCCTAGAGCGCTAATTGGTCACCTAAGCCCTATTTGGGGGTAATAAGGACCTACTTACCGAATATGAGAGATGTAAAAAATATTATTGTACCTGTCATCTGTGAACCACACCAAAAAACATACAACAAAAATATAGATAATTAATGACATCATTTTTTACGAGCTTTTAACTATTACAGTCTGAACAAAATAAAAAAAATATTTTTCATATGTTTTTCCATTACAGTGATAAAAATGGAGGGTCAACATTTGAAATGTTGTCAATTGCCTTTTCATTTATTTATTTATTTATAGCGGTACAATCACAGACAAAAGGTTAAGTAATTATTAATGGTATCATACATAAAGAATCACTTTAAGCTTAAAGTCTGATTACGACTATACACAACTTATCTATATTAAAAATAATGACACAAAAATTAGTACGATGACTTAAAAAAAAAGAAATAAACATAATTTAGTTACAAAATAACAAATACCATAAAAATTAATATTCGTAGGTTTTTACGCACATATTATTCTAATAACAGTAAATTTGAAAGACGATAATGATAACATGAAAATGTCTTTGTCTTTGGGAACACCTTCAGGAGATCCATCAGGGAAGCGTAAGTTATTATATGTGCTACACATCCTATTTAAAGGACTACATAGACACATTGTGTACAAAAATATCGGAATTCTGTTTATAATGGAATTATGGCATCCTTGGAAGATTCTTGTATCTTAGGTCGACTTAAATGGTCTAATTGTTCGATAAGTTGTACCACTCGTCAAAATTGTCAAAATTGACAAAACATAAACGCGCAAATCGCGCTTTTGCGTAAGTAACGTGGAAATGTTTGATTTGTAAATTAATTTTGTACACTGCGTTACGTTAATTTGAATTTGGTTGATAGATTACAATAAATAATCCCTAACGTATTTATGGTATCATGTACACTGTCCTGGCCGAAGCTACATACATTTTTGAAACAACTCTTTTTGGGTCGGCGATTTCAGAAGCTCTAAAAATCTTTTTATAAACTTTCTATAACAAACAGATTGCCACTCGATATGTTACTTCACCATTAAAAGAAGTATTAATAGATTCTTGACTGAGAATTAATTGATTTTGATAAGATTTACATGGAATATACATGATCAAAATTATAAAATAACTTGAACTTACCTGCCATTTTTGAGAAAGTAGACGCAATTTGCTCTTGTGTTATTTGGTCCTCTGAAAATAAGATTGGAAAAAATATTTTCACATTGAAACACAAAAAAAATATCGAAAAAAATTGCATTAAACATTTGCAATTTGAATTTGCAAATTTGCAACGACTGCGAAAGAAGGAGGGCTATGTTGTTCGAGTGGAAGTATGTATATTTACTTAGCATGTCTTGAAGGCTAAAGAGCTTGTCGTATTTGTTTTGTGAGTGGCGTCAATAGATTCGTCTTCCTGCAGATGTTCATAGACTAAACTAGTTCCCGCTATTCTACTTGTTAAGAGGGTATAAATTATTTGCAATCGGATATTTGCAAGTCATTTTTAACTACTTGTTTCAGATATTATTATTTTTTTATCCAACACAGCTAGGCATATGACCACAAGTTCGCACGACCACGGAAGTCGGCGATACTGTAGCCTTAGATGGAGCATGCCTAGTCTGGATTACACTGGCTCTCAAGGAAGGCTGTCAGAACACACCGTTAAGTGCTTGGCGACAGATTTTACAAGATGAGGAAGGTAGCTAGCCAGGCGAGCGATAGGAAACGTCCTACCACCATGATATGGTTTCCTCTCCTCTCGACATTTTCCTTTACCGGTAGCTCAGGCTCTTTTAGCATGTTTCGTGGAATCGAACCATTTGCACGGCACTCGACTATCATCGCTACAATTAATTACAATCATTGTCATGCTTAAAGCTATACTAGGGTCTTGCTTTCGTAGCCGATACGAAACTACAGTATTAATGCTTTCAATACTGAAAGTAATATAGATAGCCGATAGCTCCCAGACTGTTGCTTGCCATCACAAGAGTTGGTGGTCACTGCATACATTTATAGCATTAATAAAATTAAAAAAATATAATTTTATTATTTATTTTTGGATATAATTTAGACGATCATAAATATTTTTTTGTTTCTAAAACGGATTAACGGTCACCAAATTATGACACTATGAATACTTTCCGCAACAAGGTCCGCAGTAGTTTCAAGTTATTTTTTTTTATGACACGCTGAATACTTTCGGCAACAAGGTTCGCAGTAGGTTCAGGATATTTTTTATGACACTCTGAATACTTTCCGAAACAAGGTCCGCAGTAGGTTCAGGATATTTTTTATGACACTCTGAATACTTTCCGCAACAAGGACCGCAGTAGTTTCAGGTAATTTTTTATGACACGCTGATTACTTTCGGCAACAAGGTCCGCAGTAGGTTCAGGGTTTTTTTAAGACACTCTAAATACTTTCCGAAACAAGGTCCGCAGTAGGTTCAGGATATTTTTTATGACACTCTGAATACTTTCCGCAACAAGGACCGCAGTAGTTTCAGGTAATTTTTTATGACACGCTGATTACTTTCGGCAACAAGGTCCGCAGTAGGTTCAGGGTTTTTTTAAGACACTCTAAATACTTTCCGCAACAAGGTCCGCAGTAGGTTCAGGGTTTTTTTATGACACTCTAAATACTTTCCGCAACAAGGTCCGCAGTAGGTTCAGGGGTTTTTTATGACACTCTAAATACTTTCCGCAACAAGGACCGCAGTAGTTTCAGGTAATTTTTTGTGGTGGTAACCATATAGAATTTTTTTTTGTAGCAAAATAGGACTTTTTTGGCGGTGTTTAAACACAAGCCTTTACTTTTTTATTTAATTTAGCCGAGCAGCTTAACACTAACGTGCCTATATCATATTGTGTTGAATTTAATAATTTATACATTAGTGACAACAATTTCCATTCTTCAGGAGCCAATAGAAATGTTGTAGTTAAATACTGGACTGATTTTGAAAAAATGCCACCAGTCCAGAAGAATTCTGTCGAACAAAATATTTTTTTTAAATCAATCCATCTGTCTTGTAGAAATCAGGTAACAAACATTTAAAAAAATTACAGTCAAATTAAGTGCATCCTTCTTTTTTGGGAAGTGGGTAAAAATCTACAAATCAAACAAATTACAATTATATATAAATCCTAACTAATATTATAAATGCGAAAGTAACTTCGTCTGTCTGTCTGTTTCGCTTCCACGCCAAAACCACAAAACCGATCTGGATGAAATTTGGTGCACAGGTAGATTAGACCCCGGGAAAGGACATAGGATACTTTTTAACCGACTTCAAAAAAGTAGTTCCCCCATTATCTCGACAATCTAATGGGGAACTACGCGGGTGAAACCGCGGGGCACAGCTTGTTATAAATAAAAATAAGAAAATATTGATTATAGTAAAAAGTACAGTCAAATTAAATACTTAAACTTTTTGGGAAACGGGTAAAAATCTACAAATGAAGAACCTACTCTTATTTTGAAGTTGGATAGTAAAAAGATTCTCTTACCAGGTACTCCGCTAAAGCTGCCGAGTATAGCAGCCATATTTGATTCAAACTGTGCTGCAGCTTCTTTGATGAACTCCTCACTCCAGAGGTTCTGCTGTTCTGCGCCTTCTGCAAGAGTGTTCTCCACGGGCTCCGGTTTCTTCGTCATGTCTTGGAGTGCACCTGGAAATTTATTTTAAAGTTTTATTTACACACTGAAAGCATAATTTTTGATTGCTAAAATATTTGCTATTTTAAATAATTTATTACAAATCTAATCTAACTAATATTATAAATGCAAAAGTAACTTTGCCTGTCTGTCTGCCTTCCTTTCACACCAATACCACTTACACATAGATAATAGGTTTTTAATTACGGCTTTATCGCTTTAAGCGATTTCTTCTGACCAAATATGTATGTAAATGAATATACATAATAAATAACGCGTGATTTATTCTTTACGTTTGACAATACGTCAATTTCACGTCTAACTATACAGGATCAACGGCTAGGCGTGTACTACGCCGAAAGGGCGTCACTATACTTACACTAACGAACAACTTTTACGATAGGACCAACTCAGAATTGAAGAAAATAAAATCAGCTGTTCCATACACAAAGTTAATTGGTTGTCAGCAAAATGTATGAAACAGCTGTTAATTTTTTCTCCAAGCTGTCAAGTTGTTCTTTAAGATGAGTATAGTGACTACCTTTCGGTTTAGTACACCCCTAGCAGATAACCCTATAGTTTTACTCACATTCGGTGAACTCTATCAGGGTTGAAATGTTAGACCTATAGTTGAATAGTTGGTGGACCCTTCCAACAATCTGGTATGTTTAAAAAAGCAGTACTTTGTACGTTTAGAAAAACCTAAAAGCATAGAACAAGTATGCATATGGCAACATTTATTAAGTTTTTATGTCGTCCTGTAAAATTTTATGATAGTCACATTCACAGTACAGGATGCCAGATGAAATCTCCCATGAAATCTACCCATGGCATTAATATATAGAATCAATAAATTTTGCTTGGGTTTCATTTCACTATGTTTGTTATTCTGAGCCTTTGGCATTCTCCAGACATTTAGGTATATGCAACAAGTGGTTAGAAGTGACTTTGAAAAAACCAAAGCAAAACTGAGTCATCCTTAATTTTATTTTTTTTAAATTTTGATGTACCCAGTGTTACTTACACTTACACGACTATCTATTGACACCACTTACATGACAATGACAAGCCGTGTAGGCTCTAGGGCATGTCAAAGAAATATACATATCAAAAAAAATAACCCATCTTCTTTCGCAGTCGGGTATTACTGAGGAGAAGAGGGATCAACAAACACACTATCATATTAGTAATATAAACGTGGGAATGTGAAAATAATATAGGCATATATACATATACAAATTAGTCATGTAATTGGCCAAGTTGTATGGAGGATGTAATATATTTAGTTCAACAATGGGTTTATTTTAATGGATAAACTAACATTGTTAAGCATAGTCACAAATTTTATAAAGCAACAAGAATTACTTTAATAGCATAGATCCATATTATATGCACAATACACACTTTAACAAATACATACATGACAACCTATTTAATATTAAATTATTTTATTTAAATATTAATGGGTGAAATATTATGCTGCACATCATACTAGAAGATAATGAAAAACTGATTATAAAAAGAACTTCTGGATGTTAGAATAAAATTTTGCATTTTGGATAATCTAAGAGATAATCTTTATCCATATTATCACTGAATACCTATTTTAAAGGTGTAAAGTCCAAAACTTAGTTAATGCACCTACAAAGAACTTTACTGCTATATTTCATATATACCTAACAGATATTTTACGCAAGCCCTACTGACAATATTTACATATTCAATGCCTTTTGTTAATTCTCATGTGCCTATATGAACAACCTATTTAGTTATTGACAAATTATTAGCATTTTTGGCGAGTTTAAAATAGTTCATTTAGGTTAGTTACACAACTTGACCATGGCACAAAAACAATAACTCACTGTCCAAAAGATCATCCAATTCAGGATCCACCGCTTTTTTAGCCTCATCTTTGCTATCAGACATAATTAAATCTATTTGGCTTGATAAATAAATTAAAATGCAAAAAAGATATTATGTACGGAAAACTTATTTTCCGTACCCAAGGAAATGACAAATTGACAGCGACAGTTCCGATGTAGTCACTTTGACAACAATCAGGTGATTCTAGTTGTCTATGTTAACCTATTGCCATTATAAAAATCTTCCTCAACATTAGGGAACGTACAAACTATATGTAAATTGAAAGTAAGAAGAGACATTGCTTGATAATATTATCACCTTTGTACCATATAAATTCACCACAGACTCAACTGTTGGTACGACACTAAATGTTAATATAAGATCTCATAAAAAAAATATGGACAATAAAGATTTACTTTACCAACCTTACCCACACAAGCTTAGGAGATTGTACCTACTTATTAGTACTTATTAGTACCATTGCGGCCGTGCCACATAGCAATTTCTAACTAAAGTGGAACTATCTGAATTCTCAGAAAGGTGTCTTTTCTAAACATAAACACTATATTAATAAGTTGGCACACAGCCAAATCATTGGTATCAAGCCGTGGGAGCATAGTTTGTACCAAATAGCAGCAGTCTTGTATCTTGCGGTGCTTTACAGACTTCACTAACCAGTTTTTACACGAATTGTTGACCTCGCAACAACAATATATCTTTAGGACGACTTTACCAAAAAATTACAACCACTTGACAGATTTTTTTATTTATTATTTAGGAGTCCTAATTAATATTGTGTTCCACACTGTACCTATGCACTTTCGTCAAGATTGGTTGGAAACTATTTCCATAAAGGATACGGTTGATATTGTGGACCAGATTAGACGATCTGAAGTACCAGGCTTAAAATAATTGATGGCAGCTTCACTTGTTCTACAACATCCAAAATCTATCTTTAGTATAAGGTACTAAGTTACTTTAGTATATGTTGTATAAGTCTCCGAAATAAAATCAAACCCTTGAAAGGAAGGTGAAGAAGCCACACTCAGAGAAATTATCATATTTTTATGAATTTTCGTCTTATTATCTAATATGTCGCTGTAAAAACCTTTCATGACCTGTACTTAATAAAAAAATACATGCTCTTATTACAAGGAAAAAAATGATTGATTAAGAAAATTTATTTTCCCCTTAGAGAATTTATTTCAAAACATTCCTAGAACTTACAGCTTTTGCCTCAACAGAAAACGATTTATGACCACTTACTAGGGCATGTGGGCTGCTCGAAAGCGAATTTTCGAAAGCATATTGTTTCTATGTACATACATAGTCCAACCGTTATCACTACCCTACTCAAAATTAAGGTTAGTGAACTATGATTACACTACATTGGCGTTCATGTTGCACCATTCCCCAACGGCTGAAGTAACCTTTTTTACATATTCTACAAAAATGAGTTTTATTGTTTAGATGCTTTGACTGTACGTGAGCTTTTAAGCCATGTTTATGCTTATACTTTTTACTACATCCATTGCACTGATAAGAAAGCGTCATATTAAAATGATCCCTGACATGATTTTCTAAGCTGTCTTTTCGAGTGTATGATTTATTACATACATCACAGATAAATTTTAGAATTTTTTTCTCTTGTATAATCATGTCAGGATTTTTATAGCAACGGATGATATGACGATTACAATTTGTGCGATCTGCAAACGTTATACTGCAAAACATGCATCGAAAACGTTTCTCTATTGTACCGATTCTGTGAATTGTCGTATGGTTATCATAATATTCCTTTTGTTTGTAAACTTTCCCACAAATTTCACATGTGTATGTACGCTTCTGTAACGCGTGGATATATCTTTTGTGTTTGGAGAGACTGCACTTGCTAGCAAATATTTTTTGGCAAATATTACATCGCTTGGTTTTAGCGTCTTCAAGTAAGTTGCTTATAATAATATTTTCATAGTCATCATTATTATGTTCTGCTGGCAAAGGATTCTCAGAAGATTTTTGAATAACATCAGGTCCAATTACCAATTCTTCTTTGATGGTATGGTTCTCATACATCTCGTTTATGTTAATATTGGTGATATATCCCATATCATTTTTATCTCCGTTAATACACTCTACAGATTCAACTTTTATGCCGACTTGAAAATTATTGTCATGTTCTATGTTTAAGTCATTTGTGTAATATGTAAAATCATTATCATTTTGTTTTTTATTTTTATCAGACAAAATGTCGACTTTTTTATTCATATTCATTCTTTAGTAGCTGCACTTGCTGTATCTAAAATAAGGTACATAATTAATAATCAAGTCTACTAGAATCAAACACCGCAATGTAGATAATTATCATCTACAGTAAAATTAAGTAATAATTAATATAAAATTGACCTATTGTGTAGGTAAATACTATTTATGGTAAGTAATGTTTTTGATATGGCATTATGTGATACGTCAAATTATTGTTACTCAAGTGAGTTAAATAAAATCAGTAACTATACAGACAGAACTATATAAATATGTAACATACCCGAGACCGTAGCCTTGTAATTGTAATATAATCAAAACACCAAAAACTATATCAATTTTTCAGCAGGCAAGATACGCTTGCGGTCACGAACAAAATAGTAGTTATATAAACAGTTTTTAATGTTGCCACTTCAAAAATTAAGATTCCCTGATTTCTTTATTAAAGTCACTCAACAACTAAATATTTTTTTCACAAATCTCTAAAATTTTTTGCAACTTACAATAATGTTCGGTTTGTAGAAAACTATATTGATCATGTTATATAGGTTTTATTTTATTGTTATTGTTTAAGAAAACTTCCATCTGAAACTGGCAACTAAAAAAAAACCTAAATCGTCTGTGGACCTGTAAGTTTAATTTTGTTGAAAAAGTTTGAAAACAGAAACGAAGAAAACTTTTTTCTGTAATTAATCTGTCCAACATAGACAGCCTAAGCCAAAATTAAATAAGGAAGATCAAAGCGACTTTCAGTAAAGTCAAATCAAATAACAAAACAAAATTTATGTCGACCGACGGAATGTGGTTCTGGTTTTTGTAAAAAACTAAAATCTAAAAATATATACAAAAAAAGAACAATTATAATAAAAAAGAAAAAGTAAGTAACTCCTCTTTTTTCTGTTTTTATTTCCGTAACTAAGGCGATCGAGATAAACCGCACTTACTTGACAATAAAATAAATAATGTTTCACACTCATAGCTCCCCACTAGGATTTCTCCTTTTTTGGGGATACCATGCAATATTCACAAACACACGCACATAGACGCCCAGACTCTGAGACAAATGTTCAAACTCATCATTCGAACACCGACTTGGAATTGAATCCTGGACCGTCGGATCTCGAAGCAAGTATGTTAGCCACTAGACCATGGTGATCATTACAATAGCAAGTGTTATTTAATTCTAATCAATCATTTATATCAGATTTAAAAATCCATTAATTACAAACACAAACACTTAAAATTCAGTCAACATAATAATTCCTTAAAAGTAACATTATTTAGTGCAGTGACGCTATAGAAGGACATGTGTCTTAATACAATGATATAAAGAAGGTCCGTCATTTCTTTCTGCAATTACGTTTACGTAGGTGTTGGCACTGCCTCGGATCTGCCCCATCAGGGAGGCCACTCTTTTACGCATAATTGCCTGAAAACCACCTATACGTGCCTCAGCAAACATTCCTGAGGCAATAATAAAAATCTCGATAATATGCATGAGAATTAAAAACTCAAAATTGCATGTTTGGAACTGAGATTTAACCCGCACCCTCAATCTTGAAAGGCAAAAGGTTCACCAACTGGGCTACCATTAACTGGACAATATTATATTACCTACTTTAATTAATTAATAATTATTGTTTCAGATACTTAAACAAAAAAAAGAATACAGAAATCTGTGCAAATTTCAGTCCATTTAACAACTTTTAATTTTGTCAAGACTATGACTAAAATAAGAGGGTAAGTTTAAATATTCAGTCACCTATTTACTTCACAGCAAAGATATAAAAAAAAAAAAATTGTATATAAGTTTTTAAATTTTCTTTTCCTTTAATTTTTTTTAATCTAACTCACCAATATTATAAAGCGTAAAGTTTGTATGTGTGTATGTATATATGTTTAAGACTTCTTTACACTCAGACCAAAATTGTTTTGATGATATTTTAAAATGAAGACATCTTGTACCCCGGATTAATATATGGGCTACATTTTGATCCCGGATTAGCAAAGTTGGTCTCATGGGAAGATTAAATATTAACTGCAGGTTTTTATTATGGCCAATGATTTTGTTTTCATATTATTCTCATGAAATTGTGTGGTTGTCAATCATAGTTAAATTAATTTTATTTTCATTATGATCCTTGTAGCCAATATTTTTAATGAGAATCCAGTGGAAAAATAACAAAAACTATTAGCAGAAGATGTTTCTGCAAAGAACTTATGTTGTGTAAGTTTTAATTATATATTTTTTTAAATTTGTTATATTATTTTTACCTACTTCCCAAAAAAGAGGAGGTTTTCAATTTGACGGTTATGTTTTTTGGTTCTATATTTTGTAGCATAACAATTTTTGTACTAATTTAAGTAGGCATTACGTTTTTAGGACTAATGATAATTTACCATAACAACTAAACGAATAACAGTTTTCGCATAATTTTTTATTAGCATGACCATGTATAGCATAAAAATAACTTAACATATTGTTTAAAGGCACACATTGAAAAAGCATATCAATAACTAAAATATACAATAAATATGTTCGTATGTTCGGCTTACACCTAAACTTATAGTAACAACTCAAAATGCATTGGTATTTAAACTATTCAACGTATTAGGCACAATATTGTTTATCTTATGGAAAAATTAAATTAGAAAAAATAAATAATGCCTAAAAACTATTATGCGTCTTATCAATAGTTGAATAGAATGTAGTACAATAGATTGTTACCACATTATGCCAAAAAACGGTTATGCAAAAGTTACATTATGACACTATATATTATGCTACATTCATTAAAACAAAGTAAATTAGGAAAAAAATATGCGTTGTAAATATAACCCATGTTTTTTATGTTTGTTACCTGATTTGGAGACAATTAAACAATTATAATAAAAATTAAATTTTATTATTTATTAGCAATTGTAACCAACACTTAATTTTTAAAAAGTTTTACAGGTTTGATTTTTTAATCGAGATAACTGAAAAAGTTCAATCTATGGCTGTCGGAAAACATATTTTTAAAAAGATCTTGTTTAATGCTTATACATGGCACATTTATTTTGCGAATTTCCTTATTATCAAAAAGGCTTTTGACCTTCAACAGCTTTTCTAGATTGCTCTATTAGCTGATACATTCTTATATAAATTGAACTGTTGTAAAATGTGATTTGTTTAACTCCCATTTCGTTTTCATAAATGAGAAGAGGTTGGCTATATTTCTAGAATGGCCAGTTTAGTTGTTGTAGCATGTCAGAAATATGGTCAATTCAGCATTTCATATATTTTGTAATTCGTAGAGCGCCTGCCGGAGGCGACGCACCCAGCAAAAAAGAAGAGAAGGAACAGAAGAAGCAAAAAGAAGAAAAGAGGGACACACAAGACAAAAAGGTTAAGGAAGACCAACATGAAGATAAGAAAGATGCGAAAAAAGAAAGGAAAGGAAAAAGGAAAGAAGAAGAGGTAGTGGAATTGCCGGAGGAAGAGCCGGAAGAGAAGGAGAGAACTCAGTCGCAAGCTGCTCGAGAGTGAGTATGATTATTGATTATAATTAAAATAATTGCCGATCTTACTTATATTAGAACCATATTGGAGGTCCACCTAGTTCATAAGCCATCACATAGATGGCGCCAGTTAATACATGCTAAATCAAATTATTGTCTGGCATGCATGTTGCTGGCTATATTAGGGCAGAGTTATTAGTCAGAGAATCTAGTACCTACTCGTCTAGGCCGCCCAAAGGCCTCTGGCAATGGCTTACGGTTGTTATTCGAAAACTAACATTTTATGCAAAGTCAGAGTTCTGAGGAACATACAAAAAAAATTAAAATGACATCATTTACTTGTTAAGGACAAATCTTGCATCTTATGAAATTTTTGGTCACCTACAAAATTTTAAGTCAATCAATTGTGAAAGTTTTCATACACATTAGTATACACAATTAACTAAGTTAAGTAAGACGATTCATAGTTGACTGTGGTGCGCGCGTTTTACTAAATCCAATATGGCGGACCAGCCAAGATGGCTGACTGAAACAGTTATTTTAAGCACACCCATAGGTATGCTAAATATGAAAAAAAAAATGTTAAAAATATATTTTTCATTAAGTAGGTCGGTACTTATTTATTTATATATATTTTACATGCAAACTGAAGTGGCAAGGAAGTGGCTTAGCAACATCGCTCTAAGAACCGATAACCGGTGAGGAAGAAATTTCTGGAGTGGTGACCACAAACAAAAAGACAGCGTAGGTGGCTCTCCCACTAGGTGGACCGACGACATAGTCGAAGTCACAAATAACCAGTAGATACTTGGATTGTGGATTGGCAGCTTGTCGTTCAGAATGTCGTTGTAAGGGGGTGGCCTATGTTCAGCAGTTCACGTCTTCTAGCTGATGATGATGATGTGTTTTTTAATTTTAATCATTTATTTTCAAGTTTATTTGTAACAAGAACTGATATGTCATTACATGAACTAAATATTGAATAGGAAATGTCAGTTGTTTTTCTATCATTTGTAGCGGCTGGTGTGAGTTGTGAACTAAACTTGTCATGTCTCCCATCACTAACATTAGTTCCATGTACTGACACTGGACGCACACGCACACATCTGCGACAACATGGCGGACATCACATGTATATGTCACCGTAAAATTGTAAATACCGTTAGATTATAATCTATCTCGCGAGATTGTGAACTGTCGAAAGATTGTGAACCTCTACGTACTGCTTACAATTTAACGTATTATTATTCGGTAGATTGTAATCTATCGAAGTGTAACCGTCATATTACAATCTTACAATAGTCAAATTGTCAACTGTTCGAAGGCTGTCCCTGATTGGTCGACTTTATAGTAGACTGTTCTGTGTCCATAGAGTTAGGACTGAAACACGGGTAACAGCCAAATAAAATTAATGCTCTTCAAGAATTGTGACATCAAGTATTTATTCATTACTTAGTAGTTAATCAGTAATTCTGACATCACATGGTAAGAAAAAATTTGTTTCAAAATAAAAAAAACAGAAACGTAACAATATTTTCTCTTCAAACACAAATTAAAATTGAAATAGTAATAAAATAACTATTAGAAAAACCAAGATTACAAAATAAAATCAAAATTCAAAATAATCAAATCGAAAACATATGAACGTTTTCGAAAACGTTACAAAATTGTCTATTAGATAAAAATATGAAATTAAATTGCACCAATAAAAATGTTCACTTATTGTTGCACGTCAACGAGCTGGAGTTGAAAAGAACATTGGCTTTCTTGCAATTACACTTCTTCGAAACGCATTGTCCATATTTTTTTTGCAATTACATTGTTTCATTCCTTGCCCGCCAAATGATGAAGACATTGATGCAAAAGTTCTTAAAGGTAATGTAACCTGAAATAAAGTTCGGGTAAATCTCAATGTTCCGGTTTGAAGTGCCAACTCAGTAAATATAAAATATATTGCTATAATGTGTTTTACGGTAATATTAAAAAGTAAATTAATACTGACCTCTAGAATATCACGTAGTAGTTCTGCATTTGGACAGGAAATAACAGCATTTCGAGATATCCAATCTTTGATTATGCCGAAGGCAGTGCCAACTTTATTGTACCCTGTCAACTTTTGGGACTTCAACTAATCCAGTTGAACCAGTACAGATATCTTTAAATTTCTTAGACTATGTAGATATCATCTATCTGCCGCTCTTTTTAAATGTATGTGCGATTGTGTTTTTTGTTGTATGATTTTACGTCCATTTGCACACTGATACCCGTGTTTCATTCCTAACTCTATGGACACAGAACAGTCTACTATAAAGCCGACCAATCAGGGACAGCCTTCGAACAGTTGACAATTTGACTATTGTAAGATTGTAATATGACGGTTTCACTTGATAGATTACAATCTACCGAATAATAATACGTTAAATTGTAAGCAGTACGTTGAGGTTCACAATCTTTCGACAGTTTACAATCTCGCGAGATAGATTACAATCTAACGGTATTTACAATTTTACGGTGACACATACATTGACACTGATGACAGTATGAAGTCCAGCGTACTTGTATAATACAGCTAGGTAAAAAGGCTACTGTTTTTAGTGACGCGGAATACAGGGCGATGTTGCGCCGCCAACGGTTCAAGCGTAGATGGCCTGAAGTCACCAAAGTCAAGATCCCCACCAGGCCCTGGCATCCACCGGGACCTCCGCAGAGAATGCCTCCCATTGTAAGTATGATTCATCAAAATTAGTCGAGTAGGTAACAATTCTTAAAAAAAAAATATTAAAAGTGTCAACCAACTTTATTCCGGCAACTTATACAAATTCTGTTCTTTTGATTTAAAAACGAAACTTATTAATCGAACTTGATGTAATATATATATGTAATTTTTTTATTTTTTGTCTTTGGATTTTATATCCATATGAACAAAAAAAAGAGAATTCAATCCAGATAGATCCAGGTGTCGTATAAAAAATTATTCCCAACGAATGAAGAAATCTCTTAATTAATAGATTTCTTAATTCGTCGAATTCGCTCCTACTCTTTGAAGTCGTTTGTTTAGAAATCGTTGAATTCGGTCAATGAAATTTAATTTCACTCAATCACCGAAACATCGCTTCGTTCGTTCAATAAACTGTCATCATCCCCAGACGGTTCAGCTACCGGAACTCAAGACTCACCCCTGGGTGCCTCCTTACCGACGTCATAGACGTAGGCGGCCTAAACTAGCGCGGATACCGCCTGAAGCGATCACACAGCCTTTGTACGAAAGCGCCAAGCTTAGAAAGGTAAGAAAACTAATTACAAACGCATTAATATAAATTTGTATAACATTACTACTCGCAGTTTTCACTTGTACCTGATTGTTGTAAAGGTCAACGGGTAACACATGTAATTATTTATTTGGTGTTCTAACAACATGCAAGTAATTCATTTACAGTTCCTAATAAAAACTAACCTTACTACACTGGTAGTAAGGTTAGTTTTTGTAGCGATGATGGTCGAGCGGTTAGTGAGGTCGATTGCCGTGCAAAAGGAACGAGGTTCGATCTCACGAAACATGCAAAAAGAGAAACAGAGCCTGAACTCCCGTTGAAGGAAAACATCGTGAAGAAACCAAAGCATGGAGGTAGAGCGTTTCCTATCGCTCGCCTGGCTAGCTACCACCCTCAAGTTGTAACATCTGTCACCAAGCACCTAACGGTGTGTTCCTGCAGCCTTCATTGAGAGCTAGTGTATTTTAGACTTGAATAGTCTTCATCGGAGTGCTCCATCTAGGGCTACAGTATCGCTGACTTCCGTGGCCGTGCGAACCTGTGATCGAATGCCTGACTGTGTAGGATAAAATAAAGTAAGATTCGTTGGTGATTGAACGTTCTTACGCTGGTAATAAACAATGTACCGATCGTACTGTTCTGTTGTTCAGATCTGGCACAACTTTGGCCAAGTGGAGAGGAATAAAATGATGTTGCAAGGCAGCATCGGTTGTAACTCCAAGAGATATTCTCCTACGACCTGTGGTTAGTTTAGTATTTACTCACTATAAGGCTTAAGTCTCCATTAAGAGGATCACCGACCCTTCACTGTTTTCGTGTTTCTGATAGAATTTTCGTTTGGGGGCGTACCTCTTTTCACCCTCAAAATTGTAACGTAGTTTTTTGTTATTGGTGTCAATCGCTTCTCTATGATGTATTTTAGGTCTACACGTTTTATTATTTTGAAAAAGATTATTGAATTCTGCATAATAAGGGCATTTAAAAGGCGCAAAAATAAGACTGCTTGAGAAGCTTGTAACTTTATAGTGATATAAATATAGATATAAAAGACAGAAGAAAAATAAAACCGTAAGCCTAGTAAATAAAGTGTTAGCTATGTGGAAAAAAACACTGGAATCGTACAACATTAAAACGTTGAAAAGAGCTATATCTTATTGTATGGACAAGTTGGCGGTCTATAGCTGTCTTACTCGTAACATGCAGAATTTTACTTTGCTCACGCTATCGGCGTGACCTTTTTATCTATTATCTATCTATGTATATATAAAAGAGTAAGCTGTAAGTAAGTAACTAAGTAGATTTTAAGATTTTAAGATTTAGATTTTAAGTAACTAAGATTTTCCTTGTATAATCGATGTTTGTGTGACCTACATTAATATATATTATATTTATTATATATATATATATATATATAAATATAAATGAATCCCTATATCCCTTGGTCACGCCATCATGCGTGAATGGCTGAACAGAACAGAACAGAAATAACCTGAACCTACTGCGGACCTTGTTGCGGAAAGAATTACGAGTGTCATAATTTGGTGACCGTTACGCCATTTAGGGAACCAAAAAATATTTTTGGTGACCGTCTAATATCGCGATACTCTATAAATTATACGACAAAAGATGACAAATTTAAAAACAAAGAGGCATATATGCAGTCATATTAACCTTACGAGTACAATCTCAACGACTCTTTCACTTAGGTGCACAAACCGGCTGCATCGCTGCAGTATGCAGGGCTTTACTAGAAGAGAAACCGGTAGCTGAGTTGGCGAGGCGCGATGTGGACGAATGTATAGCGGTGGGGGACAACTACTACAGACGATGCTGCGTCGCTATCAAGTGTTACAAAGGTATACCACCCTCAGGCTGCATACTTGTCAAGCAGTACTGTACCTGCAGCATAAACTTTGGATCTTGATTAACTACTGGTCAAATATGTCAAGTAGTTCAGTTTCGGCATTTTTTTTCAACAATAGTAGTGAAACAAAATAAAATAAATAAAATTATTAACCCATAACGTCCCACTGCTGAGCTCGGGTCTCTCCTATAAAGGGGATGTAGGCCATATAGCGGTTTCGGGACTTCACTTATCTTCAAAAGTTATTTAACCTTCTCCGACACGCAGGTTTACTCACGAGGTTTTCTTTCACCGTTTAAACTTGTGGTTAAAACATGCACTCCTGAATTTATCACTCATGCGCGTGATAAATTCAGGGTTGCATGCCTGAACCTAAGATTGAATTTCGCTTGTGGTGTGCTGTGCAAGGGGTTTTCCAACAAAGCTACCAGTATTTTAAACGGTGAAGGAAAAAACCGTGAGGATACTTGCTTGTTAATCTACAGCCTATCGTTTTACATATTTTTTGTAACTGAGTTTCAAGACTCGTGAAAAACGGAGTCCAATAATAACCGATATGAATTCTCCAGGCGTCTATACGTCTATACGTCAAAATATGTCAGTTATTTTGATTTAATAACCAGTCCACTGGATTGATTTTGACTGATAATATTGCATTGGAAATAATATCTACCCCTTTAAACAAGGGAAAACTACTCAGAATCGGTCCAACCCTTTTTGAATAATCAGGAACGTACATAAGACAGAGTTCGACGAATTGCGAACATCCTTCTTTAATGAATTCTGATAATTATAACGATTACTTTTTAGAAAAACCTGATTCCCGACTTCCGTTTCCATTACGGCAGGAGCTGAAACAACTTTTCAGTAATATTTATTTAAAAATCAATCCTTTGGACTGATATTTTTGTAGCGATGATGGTCGAGTGGGGTCGATTGCCGTGCAAAAGATACGAGGCTCGATCTCACGAAACATGCAAAGCCTGAGCTACCGGTGAAGGTAAACATCGTGAGGAAACCATAGCATGGTGGTAGGGCGTTTCCTTGCTCGCCTGGCTAGCTACCACCAATATTATAATGGGAACATTTGAAAAGGATAACATTACAAACAAAAAAAATGTTTATTCATATCGGTCTGGCTGTCCCTAAAAAATATCAGGAAAACATATTTTAAAAAACCCGTTGAATTGTTTACCTCCTCATTTTTGGAAACCACAGAGAGCGCTGTCTATCCTTTTAGGAAAGCCCGCTCTACAGCTCAACCAGCTGTTGACGTCTTTTTACTTACACGATACAAAGTACACGATCAAGTTGAACGAGGTGGAGAAAGGGACGCTGGCTGCGAGACCGGATATTACGCAACCGCATACAGACTTTATGGCGTAAGTCACTTTTACACTTTCCCAAAAGGATCATATTCTCGAAATGACCTTGTTTAATGTATTGTGACAAAAACTTATATACGACGACGACGGTGTACGTCTACCAAAAACCACCTAAATATGTGGTAAATATTGTGTATTAATGAAAAATGCGCCAGTCGCCTCCTTCATTGTGTAAAAAAATAATAAAATTTTGGAAAGCTCTGGAAGATTGTTTTATCCTAGGTTGACTCCAATGGTCACATTGGTCTATAAATTATACTACCGGTCACTAATGTCAAAATTGACACCCTTCAATAAAAGCGCGTGAATCACGCTTTTGCGTAAATAACATGGGAATATTTTGATACGAAATTAATTTTGTACACTGCGATAAGTTACGTTATTTTGAATTTGGTTGATATATTAAAGATTAATAATCCCTAACGTATTTATGGTATCATGTACACTGTCCTGGCCGGGGCTCCATACATTTTTGAACAGCTCTTTAATTTTATTTTATAGGATAATGGAAAAACGCGTCGGTCAGTCTTACATGATGATTCTCTCCGTCGGGGACGACAGACACTTCCTGATCTGGGGACATCCTCCCACCGAGGGGGGGAGTGTGAAGACCATTGCTTACATCTTCGACCCTCACATGCTTGATGATGTCGGCCGGCCGAATAAACTGTAAGAATTTTCGTCACCCATAAGCTCCCACTGCTGGGCACGGGCCTCCCCATGAAGGGGGTGTAGGCGATAGTCCACCACGCTGGCCAAATTGCGGGTTGGGGACTTCGCTTATATTGAAAGTTATTAACCTTCTCCTACCAGTAGGTTTCCTCACGATGTTTTCCTACACCGTATAAGCGTGTGGTAATTAATTCTAATATGCACATGAGTGAAAAACACAGAGGTGAGTGCCTGAACCTGGATTTGAACCCGCGTCCTCTCTCTTGTGAGGTTTACCGATTGGGCCACCGCGACATAAAATGATAACAAAGATCTAAACTTTTAACCCCCATTTGACATTTTTAATTTCAAAAACATCTTTTTTTAGTTCACCTCTACACCCTATACTGAATACACCCTCCAAGCGTTTTAGGTTGATTGAACTGACTCCTAGCAAATATCAGTAAGGAATTATGCATAATTAAATTAATAATTAGATTAATTTTAGTAAAAAAAAACATTCTGTAACAAAATATTATACATTTATTGTCACCACAAAAGTAAAACACAAAAAGAATAAAACAAAAACAAATAACATGGCACAAAGTGCGGTCTTATCAAAAACGATCTCTTCTAGACAACTTTTATATTGATTACTTAAAATTTATTATTTTGAATGTATTCAATTTATGATTTTAATTATTTAATATTTATTATTTTCATTCATAAAATTTTGATATTTTCAGTCTTTAAAATTTTATATTTTCATTACTTAGATATGGCGCTGGCGCATTTCTTCGTTACGCTGGCATCACGTCTTTCGTGGTAGACTTTCTGAGCAACTATGGCGACCTTGACGCGGCCAGGAAAGGCGCGACGAAGCCTATAATAACACTTACTGATATCGAGGTAAGGATTAAACTTTTTTGACGCATTTGGTACACTTCGCAACTTGTACCCCATGCTCAAATGATACACCATGCTCAATGGTACACCATGCTCAATGTTACACTATGCTTAAATGAAACACCATGCTCAAGTGGTACACCATGCTCAAATAATACACCATGCTCAAATAACACACCATACTCAAATAGTACACTATGCTCAAATAATACACCATGCTCAAATAACACACCATACTCAAATAGTACACTATGCTCAAATGATACACCATGCTAAAATGAAACACCATGCTTTAATGTCACACCATGCTCATATTGTACACTATGCTCAAATGGTACACTTCGCAACTGGTGCTCTTCTCAATAGGTGCACTTTGCAAAAAGAGCACTTTTTCAAGATGAGTGGATATTTGTAAAATTTACTAAAACAGGGAAAGACTGCTGATTGTCACAAAAAAAGTTAACCTGATTATTTTTTGACTAATTAAATGTTCGTTTTCACACGCTGACATTAAAATCAAAGCGGGAAAACACTAGATATATTTTGTTCAACATCTTATTACAAATGGATTTGTGCTAAGTAACGCGTGACTTCATTTTTTATTTTATTTCATTATATACAAGGTGTAACAAAAAAGTGCGACAGTACTTAACGGTGTTAGTCTACACATCAAAGTGTAGTACAAAATATTGCAAAATTTAAAAAATATTACGTCATCGATACAACCAAATTTTTTTTTATTTTGTTTATTATTGGTTCCTTTTATGGGTTGAGACTGACACCCTCAACTATGGTCACACCGTTCTTTTACACGTTGTGTAACTTATTTTGTACACAGGTGGTCCAAAAAGAGCCCCTTGACCGAATACCGACCTACGAGCTGGATATGAAAGCCCTTAATATACACTGCAGAGCAGAGTGGGAGAGTTTACATCTAAACAAGCTGATTGAGAAGAAGAGATACCATGTAAGGCTTCTTTACTTTCTTCTAATTTATCTGTCATAAACTTCTCCCTTAGATTGTCATTCCGAACGACAAGCTGCCGATTGCATTTGTGAGTTTTACTGTCGTCGGTGTACCTAGAGGGAGGGCTAACTACGCTGCGTCTTCCGGTTCATGGTCGTCATCCAACAACCTTTCTTTCCCATCGGTTATCAGTTCGTCGAGAGATGTGTCCAGCCTATTGCCACTTCAGCTTGCAAATTCTTCGAGTTATGTCCGTAACGTCGGTTTTTCTGCGAATAGGATATTCGCAGAAAAACCGACGTTACGGATTCTAAAGCACAAAGACACTCCAAGCATAGCTTTTTCCATTGCCCGCTGCGTAAATTAAATAGATTCTTACCATCCACTTCACACAAAAAGAAGGACTGTAATTTTTAATGTTTGGCATTACACGGATTTCCTGAAAAGACGATTTAAAAAAACAAATTGTTTCTTTTGACTTCCTTGTTTGAATACACCATTAAATTTTTATCAAAATCGGTCTTGTGGTTTTATTATTATTTGAAGCCGACAATATTTTAATTCGAAAGAACTTGTATTGGTAAATTTATTTTGTTTCCAGGGGAAATACCCACTTTGCTCTTTGAGCGCCGTAAGCATAGCGACATCTAGGGCTACGGACAGGAACAAAGTGAAGGAGTTTTATCACAAGATGCCTAAGGAGGTTTGTACACTAAGAAAAAACCAGCGGTGAATTACTTGAACCAGTGACCTTGGGCGTAATGTGACCTTGGGTGCACAGTGACTTTAGGCGCATAGTGATCTTGGGTACACAGTGATTTTGGGCGCCAAGTGACCTTGGGCGCGCAGACCTTGTTTAGTTCTGGGGCACAGGTCTGTTATTTGAATTGTTTTATTAACATGTATTATGGCCACCTAGGTACATACAAATGTTTATTTACAAACTGGCGCATAAACCATCTAAAGAAACTGTGAACTAGTCTGTCCAGACACAGGCTCTGCCTATTTTGGAACCCGTTGTAAAAATACTAAATTTACTTGCAAATGGTTCCTGTATTTCTGTTCTACATATTTACTAGTTATAAATCGCGTTTCTTTCAATAAACTTTTTTTACTTTTAGAGTTATTATTGCATTGTTTCAAAATGACCGTTTTGTTCTGACCTATTCATCTATGTCGAAATGTAACTGTAATAGTAATTCTAATACAATTCATGTAATAGACTTGGCCATTGTTTTTCTTTGTCACTGTATAAAGCAGTGGTCCGACAGCCGGCGAGAAAACGAATGTCGGCGAATTTCTCTCAAGAAAGGGACAATAAATGTACATTCCGTGTAAACGAAAGAGATGCATATATTAAACGTTACTCTCTGACTGTTCACACTTCCGGCGATGACTCGCTTTACTAGTTTAGTCGCAGAGCAACGAGTTTTCAAAAATAAACTCGCTCAGCGACATTCGCTTGTAAACACGTGCAACGCGCCCGCAGGTTTGTTCGGGACTGAGCAGGCGAGTGGCGCGCGTAATCGTTCACTCGCTTATAGCCCGGCGACAGAACTATCGAAACTACACACTCGCTTCCCGCTGATCGCCAACTCGTTTATAGTTCTACTCATTTCTCGTTCATGGCCGGCTGTGGGACCACTGTATTATACAAGTACACTGGACTTCAGACTGTCAAAGTGACAATGTATACATGTGATGTCCGCCATGTTGTCGCTGATGTGTGCGTGTGCAGTGTCAGTACATGGAACTAATATTAGTGATGGGAGACATGACATGTTTATTTCCCAACACTCACACCAGCCGCTACAAACTGACAGATAAACAACTGACATTTCCTAGTGAATATTTAGTTCATGTAATAGACATCAGTGGTCTGGGTAGTGTGCTGGGCAGAATACTTGCTCGTAAGAGACCTATGATTGGTCAATCAGAAGAACAAAAAGTCTTCTCTTAGTTCCAACGGAAAATCAACGCCGAGTTGTAGCCGGCTTGTGACAGAAAGCTTTGTATAAATTTTTTTTTTATCCTACACAGCTAGGCATTTGACCGGAAGACAGCCAAACTGTATCCCTAGATAAAGCATGCCTTGTCTGGTATACACTGGCTCTCAAGGAAGGTTGCCGGAACACACCGCTAGGTGCTTGGCGACAAATTTTACAACTTGATAAAAAAATATGCCTATTTTTTAACCCAACCTCATCTTATTATTTCCCCATTTGTATCGTAACCTACCTCCGTTAATTCCAGCCCGCTCCCACTCTTCCCATGCCCCCCGAAAAAGGTCCACCCGCCCCTACACAAGAGCAGATTTTGAGCATGAAAGGGGAAGACTTTTTCTTATACTGCCCTAGGGGCGATGCGCATACTTATGGCAGGTAAGTTCTTATTTTTGATTTGATTTTTATCCGACTACGAAAGAAGGAGGGTTATGTTTTCCGAGTGTATGTATATATGTATGTATATTTGTTTGTCACGTCTTAGAGCTTAAACAGCTTGTCCTATTTTTATGTGTGTGGTGTCAATATATTCGTCTTAGTCGTGAGAGTGACACTGGGTACAACAAAATTAAAAAATAATAATGATGATGCTCAGGTTTAAAGATTTAGCAGACGGGTTTTTTGAAGTATCTTATAACCACTTGTTAATATATTTACTACTGTTATTTTTTGTTCCCAGGGACGACTTGATCCCCTTACCGAAGTCGGAGACACTCCTACACAGCCCGGTGGACGTGGCTGATAAGAACTACCACTCGCAGTACCAACAACTAGACGCTGAGAAGTACATACTGAGAGGGACTAGGCATTTTGCTAGCTACAGGTTAGTTTTGCCAGTTTCATGTTAGTTTGGCCAGTTACAGGTTAATTTTGCCAGTTGCATGTTAGTTTTGCCAGTTTCATGTTAGTTTTCCAGTTTCATGTTAGTTTTCCAGTTTCATGTTAGTTTTGCCAGTTTCATGTTAGTTTTGCCAGTTTCATGTTAGTTTTCCAGTTTCATGTTAGTTTTCCAGTTTCATGTTAGTTTTGCCAGTTTCATGTTAGTTTTCCAGTTTCATGTTAGTTTTCCAGTTTCATGTTAGTTTTGCCAGTTTCATGTTAGTTTTGCCAGTTGCATGTTAGTTTTGCCAGTTTCATGTTAGTTTGGCCAGTTACAGGTTAATTTTGCCAGTTGCATGTTAGTTTTGCCAGTTTCATGTTAGTTTTCCAGTTTCATGTTAGTTTTCCAGTTTCATGTTAGTTTTGCCAGTTTCATGTTAGTTTTGCCAGTTTCATGTTAGTTTTGCCAGTTACATGTTAGTTTTGCCAGCTATACTGCTAGCTAGCTAGCTAGCTGCATGTTGACTTCCGGACCCATTGCACAACTATTATGGTTGTCCCATAGGTTTATTTTATCTTCTAAAGAATACTTATATTGAACTTAATTCTGTTTTTTATCATAGATATCAAACGTTCAAGTCATTCACGGGTGTGGCTTGCTGTGTGGCCGCGCTAGCCACGCTGGGTCGACTGCGAGCTCGCGCCTGGAACGAAGATATTGTTGACGAGACGCTGGATATAGGCTACAACTTCTTCAGGGTCAGTTGACACTAGTTACTCCTTTCTACTCTTGAGGGCCAGAAACGTGATCATAATCATTTATTGCATATTGTGATCGAAATTCGAAAACCATTTTCGCACTCAAATTATATATAATTTATATTTATTATTTCTAAATAAAATACAATTGATGAAAAAAATCTTGTATTTATGTTAAGACCGTCAGATGCCACAATTTTTTTTTATTGTATCTGTATTGTTTCATTGTAATTATCGTCATCATATTTTTACGAGCTTTTGGCGAGAATAACATTACGCAGAACTTTTCTTATATTTTCAAAAATCACTAAAAACATAATTTGTACATTATGAGTAAAAAAATAGGAGTACGTTATTTTTCATTTGTCCTTCCATCATCGTAAGGGGTCAAAAAATTTAAATGTTGTCAATTTGGAGGCATGCCATAAAGAAACAAGAAAAATCGGCTTCGGTCATATTGTTAGAAATAACCTTGCCAATGTTTTTAAACCTAACTTTAATTATATTTTTTTTTCTCATACGACAAAAGTGATTCATTGTCATTTTATTTTTTGTTCGATATTAATAACGACAATCGACAGTTAGAAACTTAAAGTAATGTTGTATACGAGTAGATAGTGATTCGGAACCGTTCGTGCACGAGTCCGACTCGCACTTGACCGATTTATTTAAAGAAACCTACGAAGTTAATTGATTTCAGGAATCTTTACTAGAGAGAGGGGGACCCATTAGAGGATTGGTGCTCGGAGAATTAAAAGAAACGTTGCGCGTAAGAGATCAGGAGTTCTCGCAAAAGGTAAGCTATTTACACTAATTTCATTTCATTTTAAAATAGCAACCCTGCCTTCTGCGCTGCTGGTCCCGGGTTCGATCCCAGGACAGGTTAAACATTTGTGTGCATGAACATGTCTGGTTGACCTATGTCTGGGTGTTTATTATATATATATATAAATATGTATGTATATCAGTGATCAGGTTACCATAGCACAGGCTTTGTTTAGTTTGGGACCTGAACACCTTTGTGTGTATGTTGTCCAATATTAATATTTATCATATATTACTTACAAAACGTGTACGTAGGTAGACACGGTCCACGCATACACAACAATGATGTTTAGAAATAGAAATTGGTCTTATAACTTTGGGTTACATTAGGCAAGTCATCAGTTATTACAATTTATGTTTGAAGTTTCTTATGGCAATAAAATCAAATATAAATTAAACATAGAATTAAATAAATTAAATTGTAAGAACAAATCTGGTGATTAGTAAATATTAATTATATTTATTATAACATTTCAAATTATATTATATTACTTATATTTATTTCATTCAGTAAGGTAGATGGAAGTTTAGTTAACTTACAGACTTAAATGTCGTTCTAAGTTTTTGAAGACACACAAAGGACTTGTTTTATTTTCGGCCAGGACGGTGTACGTCTACTAAACAATGCCTAAAGATGTGGTTAATACTGTGTATTAATGTAAAATGTGTCAGTCGCCTCATTCATTGTGTACAATAATATCTAAATTTTGTGAATTTTAGTGGAATTATAGCATCTCTAGAAGATTTATGTATCCTAGGTTGACTCCAATAGCCACATTGATTTTTAAATTGTACCGCCCGTCACAAATGTCAAAATTGACACAATAAAAAATAAAAACGCGTAAATCACCTTTTTGCGTAAATAACATGGACATATTTTGATTCGAAATTAATTTTGTACACTGCGATAAGTTACGATATTTTGAATTTAGTTGATATATTAAAGATTAATAATCCCTAACGTATTTATGATATCGTGTACACTGTCCTGGCCGGAGCTACATACATTTTTGAAACAACTCTTCGTAAAGTAAACAGTAATTAATTATTTAAATTTTTTAGTAACTTTATGCGATATCATTGTAGTAAATTTATGAACTTTTTATTTAACGTTAATTTATAGCATTTAAGATCTATTTACACTTCAAGCAAGTGTAATTACACTCATACAATTCCGGTGTGGTGCGTTACAAGTTTTGTGAAAATCGGTTCACTTGTTTGATTTGTGTAACAAAATAGTTCAATGTAAATTCAGTTACCACATTTGAAAATCATAATAAATCTTAATTATATATAGCGTGTAACGGAATGGCGTGATAAGAATTACCGGTGTTAGTCTACCCATGAAATGAAACCCATTGTTAAATGAAACTTTAAATTTTTAATTGATGGAGTCAGGCGTTACTTTGCGGAAATCCATTTATAATAAGATGGTATATACAAAATACTCGGAAGTCGGATACTGAGAGAAAGAGAAATAATAAGGTGAGGTGTGGCGGTGGTGAGGAGGAACCACAACATAAAAACAAAAATATTTTTCGATTTCTCACGCTGACATCAAGACGAGGCGGAAGAACACTAAATATTTTGTATATACCATCTTATTATAATTATTTATTAGGAATTACTATTTTATTTTTCCTAATAGCACCGCGGCATTGCCGTATGGGGTAAGATGATGAGCGCCAACCCCAAAGTGTTCGACCTGTGTCGAGGGTTGGACACCTTCTTCAGGGAATCAGACTCTGGTGTGCTGCAGGTAAGTCGAATGAATAATCTAACACACTATCGTCCGTTTTCAATAACTTACTTGCTTTTAACTGATAGTTGATATCTCTACCGTAAAAGTATTACTAACTGTTACTGCTGTTTCAATAACCATGGGTAGAGTAGGTTTCACTATGAGCAGTAACTCTCTCTCTCTCTCTCTTTCTTTCTCTTTCTCTTTCTCTCTCTCTTTTTCTTTTTTACTGATTTCTCAAAATGTATGAGGTACTCTATTCGACTGTATTTTTTTAAATGTCTGTTACTTAATGTCCCGGAGTCGGTTGGACCGATGTGATAACCCCCCCTTGTTGTGTGTTCCTCTCGAGCTTAATAAAATAATTTAAGTCCATTTAATTTTTATCAAAGTTAGTGTAGATTTTTAAATCGATATAAATATAAAAGTTTTATTGGCGCCTGACGTGATGGAAGTCGGTCACTTAGTTCAAGGATGAGCTTTGTCCCGGGCAGACAAACTGAGAGTGTGACCTACCTGTCTAACCAAGGGGCTCCTTTAAGGTTACAAGTAAAAGAGGTAGGTCAAAGTTCATCGGAATCGGTTTATTTGCCTCAGGGCACGAGTTCAGTTGGTAAAGCAGAAAGCTGTGGATTAGGGCCTATACAGTATAGCGATTCGTTCCTTTTCCTTGGACTTGCACTTCCCTGTCGTCAAAGCCAGCGGTGAAAGTCACTCAAGTAGGGACGGCCAGGTTCGTAGTGCGGGTTCAGGCTTTGGCTGTAGGAAGTTACAGGCAGTCCGTATGTAATATGTTGACCGTTGCAACTCCCAATCTGGGACCCTGTAACGCGCCACAAGTGAAAGTGTTACAGGGTGACCGTATAAAGTGAGCACCCACGACAACGACTCGAGAGAAGTACGAAGTAGGTAGCTATGTTGCCGTGCATGTGGAAAACAGCAGTAGTTTCACCTATTCACAAAAGCGGTCCAAAGGACACAATTGGAAACTATCGCCCTATATCATTATTATGCATCCTGTCAAAAATTCTTGAGAAAATGGTGAACCGGCGGCTCGTTGACTATTTAGAAAAATACTATCTGTTATCAGATAGTCAATACGGATTTAGGCGAGGTAAATCTACTGTAGATGCAGTGCAGCTACTGGTCGAGACGGTGTCGATGCACTTAGATAGAAGCTATAGGACAGTAGGTGTTTTCCTTGACTTGGCCAAGGCGTTCGACACTGTTTCGATTCCAATCTTATTAAAAAAGCTCGACTGCATCGGAATAAGAGGAAATGCATTAAACTGGTTCACCAGTTATCTCAGCGAAAGAAAGCAGCGGTTGAGGATAGGAGATTTCTTTAGCGAAGATCACAGGGTATCTTTCGGAGTCCCTCAAGGGGGGATTCTATCTCCAACGCTGTTCACCATATACATGGATGATTTGCTAAGGCTTGAAATCAGAAACGCGAACCTAATTTGCTATGCAGACGACACTGTGGCAATATTTCATGGCAAAACTTGGCAAAGCGCTATAACTGCTGCTGAAGCCGGAATGTCTAAGATAGCGGGCTGGCTTGATCAAAACCTATTGACCCTCAATGTTACTAAAACTAATTTCATCGGTTTTCACATCACTCGCGCCACAGTGCCTTTAGCTAACAAAGTAGCTAATAGGTAACTAAAGTGCGTGCACAAAATGTAATAAAGTAAATCTATTTCTGGGTGTCCAAGACACCGGCTTGTGCCGAGTTTGGAACCCGTTATTAATACTGAATTCAGCTAGTCTACCATTGTTTCGATATCTTAATATATATAAATCTCGTGTCACAATGTTTGTCCTCAATGGACTCCTAAACCACTTAACCGATTATAATAAAATTCGCACACCATGTGCAGTTCGATCCAACTTGAGAGATAGGATAGTTTAAATCTCAAATTATAGTCGCAATTTAAATTTATTGCTAATTATTTGTTTGTTATTATTTGACAGTCACAATTATCTGTTAACTCCAAATGATTCTAACAGATGTTGACACCTTTCGACTGGGTTGAGTAAGTAATCAATAGATGGCGCTGCTATGGTAAATCTACGAACGTCTCATATAAGCTACATTTTAACAGCATAATTACCACGTGTTGTTGACGCTATAAAATAGCCACAGCAACGCGTGGCCGGGTCAGCTAGTTATTCTATATAATTTAAATGTTAACCATGTGTTTTGATAAATAAATATCTTTTATCTTATCTTTTTATCTTTATGTTCACAATCAGATAAGATATGGAGATTACAAAAATTACGAAAATATAAAATGATTTTAAATGATATAATGTTTTTAAGACAAAATTAGTTTACACTGAAGTTAAAATGAACAAACAAGCAATTAAATGAACCCAGGAAATAAACAATATGAATTTACATGAATATTATGGTATTAAAATGATTATAAAACAGTTAAACTGAAGATAAATATTAAAGCACAGACAAAATAAATGTGGTTAAAATACAAAATGGCGAAGCTACATGACAATGAAAATAATGCATCGCATACCCAAATCTGGGGTCAAAATAAAAACGATAGTCGTTTGTCGAGGAAACGCAAAGACGTCTTCCGCGGAATTAAAGATGACTTTAATAAAGTCCGCGGAGTAGAGAGACGTACATTCTCGACGGTTATTGAACGACTCAAGCGCCACGCAAGGCGAATTACTGTGGCTGTTTTCGAAAACAATCGCCCGCGCCGAGTAATCGACATGGACCGCACTACGTTACAACTTGTATTTTTTATTCTTCTTAATAGGATCAACGACCCTTCACTGTTTTCGTGTGTCTGATAGAATTTTCTTTCTATCTCTTTTCACCTCCTACATTGTAACGTAATTTTTTGTTATTAGTGTCAATCGCTTCACTATGATGTATTTTAGGCCTACACTTTTTATTATTTTGAAAAAAAATATTGAGTACTGCATAATAAAGGCTTTTAATAGGCATCGTATCAGCGCAAAAATATGACTGCTTAGGGAGCTTGTAACTTTATAGTGATATAAAATAAAATGGTAAATCCTAGTAAATAATGCGTTAGCTATGTGCAAAAAAAACCACTGTAATCGGAGCTTATTAAAAGGTAGAAATGTATCTTATTGTATGGACAAGTTGGCGGTCTATAGCTGTCTTAAACAAAAGTCATATTTCCAGATCCCCGGCGAGTTCGAGGCTGCGATATGGAACGAGGGTGGTAAATACTACCTGTATCATCCCTGGCCGTCAGACCGGTACGGGAAAAGGGTGAGCTACCAATGGTTACGTATCAACCCATAGCGTCCCACTGTTGGCCACGAGTCTCCTCAAAGAAGTGGGTGTGGTTCATAATTCCATCTCGAAAATAAAATTAACAAAGTGAGATTTATGCGGGCAACACTGCGGGTGCAGCAATATCTAAATCATTACAGTACTTTGTTTTTTCAATCGAATTCAATAACATAAACAACTTTATTTAGAACACTAACGCGTGATTTATTCATATTGTTTAAGAAGGCACAACGCGTGGGGTAAAAACTCGTCTTCTTAAACAACATAACATAAAAAAACATTAAGGCTTCGGAGTGACAATAGCATCCTGAAAGTCATAACGGATGACCCGCGTGATCCTGTATTCAGGCGTCTAGTGCGAACCGTGATTTCGCAAAAGATGACTGCGAAATACATGACTCATTAAATAATCATGTTACTTTTATAATTACTAACCTTAGTTCTATTTTATTGTAAGTTTTTTAGTTAAGTAAGATACTAACGAAAAATGAATCTGTTTGTTGTTCATAAATATAATATTTATTATTAAAAAAAAAATAAAAAAAAAATTGGCTTCTCCCGAATTAAAATCGATAATAACTTTAAAATAGCTTTTAAAAGAACTCGTTAAAGAATTACTTTTGATAATCCTACCCTCTTTCAACGAGTAATATTAAATCAGGTGAGTCTCCAAGGCGGCGGCAAGGCTTGCGTCTTGTACTTCACCCGCGTCAGCCACATGTGCGAACACCTCCTCGACTCCTGCCAAGAGTTGTCTCGGAGGCCGTTCAGCATCAGTGACGTGACGATCACCAGGCGGGCGAGGGACATGCCAGAGCCTGTCAACAACTTGACACGTGAGCCAACGCTACAAAATTCCATAAAAACTAAGCAATATTACTTATCTTGAGCGCAGATATTCGTAGTGGGTCTTGACCTCCGGAAAGAGACCGCCATTGGATCCGATCCTCTGAAGCTTCCTCCTGGCAATTTGGAGATCGTCTAGCGATCGGCCTTTTGAGATTACAAGATATGCCTTCCTGGCATTTCACTGACATTTCTTGTATATCAATCATCAGGTTACCATAGCACAGGCTTTGCCTAGTTTGGGAGCTGAAGACCTTTGTGTAGATGTTGTCCCATATTATTATTTATTATTTAGATCCTCTCCCATTCTCTCTAGGCGGCCCTTCCAGCGAAGTCTCTGGGCTCACGATTCTCCCATGATGTTGTGTTCAGCTTCCAACTCTTCGAAAAATCAAGCCATACAGAAACCTTATGATAACGCCATATTATTTTCCACAGCGGTTGCCCCTGGTCGTTGGGTGGTTCGAGGCAGCTTTCACGAAGGAGACGAAAAGTTTCCAGAAGAGCACAGACACAAACAAGCCACTCCCATGTCTATAGTGGCTCTCGCCATGTCTCATGTACGGAACCCTGACGAGTGGACGCCCGGCGATGTTGATGACGTAACTATCCAATATTTATAGGTTGATCAGCATTCTGTCTCTATTCAAAAATGTGCCTCATATGACCCCTTCTTACTTCTATTTTTTCTTTGAGCGTTGTATTTTAAAATTTATTATTTTACGTCATTCTGATGATGCAAAACGAGCGCGCTTCCGATTTACAATTTGACATTGGCTTTAATCAATGCTGTCCCACGTATCAATTTAACACATCACATGGCTATATTGACCGAAAGAAAACGCTTTTAAGTAATAATGGCGCTTTTTACGTTTTTTGTAGTTTGTTATTCTCTGATGTTGTGATTATTAATATAATTGTAATTTCCATTCCCGCGCAGGTCTTAATCCGCGGCGATATACTCTATCAAAGCACGATGGAGAACCTGGAACGTATGGGCATTAGCCTCGAGTCTGCCAAGTTGGAGAGCGAGGAAGTAGGTGACGAAGAAGAGGCCGAGAGAGGCCCCAGTGGAACACTGGCTGCTGTCGACGTATTGAACAGGTTCACTGTCACCGACATGGACTGTATCGAAGCTGATGTTGTGGACAGCGCTTTTAATGGTCAGTTGTAAGAGGAAAACTGCATCGGATGATCTGCAGCGTTCTAGTAATTAGTAAATATTAGTAAATAATGAATTTCCATTGTCTTTTTATTTATCTCAATATTTATACTCCACAGACGCTTTTATTTTAGTATTTAAACCGCTGAACGTAAGTTTGGAAGATATATGATAAAAAAGTGGTGTGGGCGCACAAAGAATGTATTTTGGAGAAATCGCAATGTAAAGGATCTTCTAATCGAGATTTAAAGTAGATCGTCAAAAATTTTAATGTAGATTTCAAAAACATAAGGTCATTACATATGAAATTGGCGTTTTGTAAGGGAGGAACATAGTCTTTTTTTTTATAATAATATATTTATTTAATCAAAGTATGTACCTTTGCTATCTATGCACTTTTGCCATCTCATAGGTAGTTCATTGATTACTTTACTAAAAAAAACATTAGGACGAGAATCAATTAAATCTTTGAAGGCGCTTTGGACTGCCCCATCGGAGTTGAATTTTTTCTTAGAAGTTATCCAAATTTCGAAAAAAATGGTAATCTGTTGGAGCCAGGTCCGGGGAGTACGGTGGATGTCTTAGACATTCCAATTGAAGCTCCTCCAATTTGGCAGCCGTCTGTTGTGCAGTGTGTGGTCTAGCGTTGTCCTGAAGCAGCAGTGGCCTAGAGCGATTGACCAACCTCGGTTGTTTAGCAGCTAGCTTTTACATCATGGTTTGCAGTTGCTGACAATAGATATCTGCTGTAATCGTCTGGCCAGATTTAAGAAAGCTGTAGTGAACGACACCGGCACTAGTCCACGAAACGCTCACAAGTAACTTTTTTTGAGTCAATTTTCGCTTGGGGCAGTGTTTGGCTGGTTCGCCAGGATTCAGCCATTGCAATGAGCATTTCCGATTATCGTACAGGATCCACTTTTTATCACAGGTAATGATCCGATATAAAATCCCTTCATTGTGCCGGTTGAGTAATGTAACGCAGCAGTTGACGCGTGTTTGTCGGTTTGCTGCACTCAATTCGTGAGGTACCCACCTTTCAAGCTTTTTCATCTTTCCAATTTGCTTCAAGTGGATTAAAACAGTTTGATCACTAACACCGCAGCCTGCAGCTAACTCGGACGTGGTTTGCGATGGATCTGTTTCCACAATAGCTTTCAATCCTTCATTAGCAACTTTAGTCTCCGGCCGTCCACGGGGCTTGTTCTGCAGGTCGAAATTTCCAGAACAAAAACCTTGGAATCAAAAACGCACTGTCTTTTCTTTTGCGACACCGCCGCCATACACATCATTAATCCTTCGAGCCGTTTCTGCAGCACTGATACCACGGTGGAACTCGTACTCGTAAATAACGCGATATTTCAAGTTTTCCATTTTGTAAACTGCGTGACGCAAACAAAAAACCAAACGAGGACAAAACAAATGAATTACGGTTTTCGAAATACAAATGTATGAGTAAATAGCTGTATAAATTTGAAATTGGAATCCCTAACCAAAGAAGAGATATTTGAGATCAAAGTGGCCAGTACGACAAAACGAAAATTTCATACGTAAGGAACTAATATTACATTAGTTTTAAGATTCACTGAAATTTACAGAACAACGCGTTCAGAAGTTACATTTTCCACAGAAATAGCTAGTTTATCAACAAAATCTTTGAGCAATTTCATATGACGCGGTTTCATGCGGTTGTATTTTGTGTGAAAAGTGTTTTCATCAATGAATAGTAAAAGATTTCAAGACTTATATTGATAACCCTGCTCGTTACTCTACTCCGTGACAAAGAGACCCGAAAATCATCTCGCAGTGATTAATTTTAGCCCCAAGGTCATGGCCCAACGTGTTTGCGGATTTCCCGGATTCGGCCAAACTTACTAATCTAATTTGACAGGTCTAAAACTGTCTCCTCAGTTTTTCTTTCCACAAGTATTTTCTTTTCCTATTGCACGAGTAAAACCCGAAAAAGACTCATTGATATCATTACAATCTAGCCTAAGCCTAAGACTAATAAGTAATTTTAGTTTAACTTAATCGTCTACTAAAGTCTCCAAGAATTTGCAATTCGGCACTTTCTTATTACAGTTGTTAAGGTGAAAACACTTTGTTCATATGTTCTTAAAAGTCTTAGCACTTTCACTGTTATATTTCACTATTAACACAACACTTACTGTGAGAAAAGGATGGATATAATTATAGGAACTTTAAGTTTAGTCTACCCGACCCGATCCGAATAGGGGTCAATGATTAATCATAATAATAGCATATTCTTCATCGCCTTACTTGATTGCTCGTCTGAGAGTTGTTGAATCTAATCTACTTCATCCTTTCTTTTCACCCAGGTTCTCTAAACCCGGAGCCGGGTTCAGGAGTGCTAAACTTGAAGGACAGTCTCAAAGCACTGTTCCAGTCGCACACGCACGGAGTAGTGACAGCTCGCGGAGGCTCTCACGGCGTGTGGAGGTCTGGGGACCACTACTACATGTTCGAACCCCATGGATGTGATGAGAAAGGTTGCATTTAATTTCTGAAAATATAGTTTTTTACTGCCTTCCCAAAAAAAGGAGGGGACTCATTTTAACGGGTATGTATTTTTTATTAATTGACTATAGTAGGGGAGCCCACGATGCTAAATGGGGATTTACTCGAACGTCATAGAGACGTATTGCGTTGCAAAGCTTGGATGATAGGAAGTAGAAAATATTATAGGTGTTTCCCATTTTAGTGGTGGAGGAAGCATCTGGAAGGATATGCTTTTTTTTTCTAAGGAAATCAAAACATGTAAATGTTCGAGCGTGTCAGATTATAATATTTATCAGATTATAATATTTATCTATGCTCCATCAAGCTTCTGATAACAAATATATGTTAAACTGACAATTTGCATGGTGGGGGTGGCCACACAGGTTGAAAATAGTTAAGAAAAAAGAAATCCCCCCCCACTCCCTAACATTCCACTCAAATCATTTAATTATTGACATGCACGCTGTTTAGCTAGTAATAAACCTACCGTATCTTAATCTGACGCATATTATATTTACAATATATATTTACAATCGAGATAATCCAACGGGGAACTACTATTTTTGAAGTCGGTTAAAAGTATCCTATATTCTTTCCTGGGGTCCAGTCTACCTGTTAACCAAGTTTCATCCAGATCTGTTTAGTGGTTTTGGCGTAAAAGCGAGACAGACAGATAGACATAGTTACTTTCATATTTATATTATTAGATATTAAGATTTCTCGAAGATGGCTAGACCGATTTAAAGATAAGATACAAAAAACTCGAATCGGTTTGATTTTTTATACGCAAAAACTGTAAAATCCTATCGACGCCTGTTGTAGTAGAAGAAGGTAATCATTTTAATAAAAACTTATGTCGTATGAGATAATTTTTTGTCCTATCTCTATTTGTCTTAATTTCTTAATCACAAATTTTGAATAACACGAATTTCTAGTTTTAGTATCCATAGCTCCAGAAAGCTTCCTTTTAGGAGTCTTGTATTCAGACTAGGCTTTTATGTATGTATTAGTATATATGTATATTATATATGGATATATATTAAAATTTAGTTTATGTAATGGAATGTAAGTGTTTATATTTGTAAATGTATAACTAAGTACAGATTATTTTCTTTATTGTAAGTACACCCCCGTCCTATACATATTTTTCTCAAACGTTTCCATCCAAAGGTTGCCTAGAAGATCGCAGGCCGCCACTTATGGCACTACATGTAAATAAATATTTTTGTATTTTTATATTTTGTGTGTCTACAATAAAGCATTGATCTATCTATCTATCTAGGCTTGCTTTATCGACGGCCACAGTGCCGTTGACTTCTGCTCGTGCTGTGTGCTGGTCAAATACCTTGTTGTTTTTATTCGACTGCGAAAGAATGAGGGTTATGTTTTTCGAGTGTAGTTATGTATGTATATTTCATTGGCACGCCCTAGAGCCTAAACGGCTTGTCGTATTTTTATGTGAGTGGTGTCAATAGATTTGTCTTAGTCGTGAGAGTGACACTGGGTACAACAATGTTAAAAAAATAATTAAGAATGCTACACAGGTATAAAGATTTAGCAGTCGGGTTTTTTTTGAAGTCGTTTGTAACCACTTGTTCTTGTTGCGTTCAAATGTCTCATAGATATATTACTTTCGTTCAGGTTATCCATCGAATGAGCCTCGCTCCGCCGCGTGTTTGGTCAAAGTGACGAGCGTTGGCGAATTAGCCGACGCTATTCTTTCGAACCTCGCGCCGGGTGTCGATGATTCCTTCAACATTTCTCCTGTAAATATATCGCACGCCAGACTGAACCCGGAGCTGGCGGCGCCTGAAACTAAACTTGAGGTTTGTAATTTATATATATTTCTTTGTTTTTGTTTAGAAATCTAACGCGTGTTTTATTCATTTGTGACATTCACTGCAACATTAAATTAGACCAACTTTGATGTATTAGTTGTCATGGGATTTGTCTTTCATCTGCAGATTGTCATAGGCTATGTTGGTAAGAACCCGCGCTTTCTCTTGTTAACGCGGCTATAGACCGCCAACTTGTCCATACAATAAGATATAGCTCTTTTCTACCTTTTATTGTTGTCCGATTCCAGTGTTTTTTTTTGTCACATATTCAACACATTTATTTACTACGCTTTACTGTTTTATTTTTTTCTGTCTTTTATATCACTTTAAAGTTACAAGCTTTCTAAGCAGTCATTATCAGCCTATTTTAAAAGACTTTATTGTGCAGAATTCAATGACCCTTTTTCAAAATAATAGAACTTGTAGGCCTAAAATACATCATAGTGAAGCGATTGACACCAATAACAGAAAATCACGTTACAATTTAGCCCATAGAGGAACTATCACTACGTTAATAAGAGACAGAATTGGCCTTCATTCATTGAGCTCTGTATGAAATTAAGTAACTTTACACACACTAGCACATACCACGTGCATACATACACTCTTAAAATCAGGCCTGCTAACATACACACAGTAATAAGGATGGGCTAGGGTTTAGTGAAATTATCGATAGTATCGATAAAAATAATCCTGTACCTAACCTAGGTAAGCAATTTTAATACAATATTTATACATGAAGACCAAAATTGCTTTTCTCTATGAGTTTTAACTTTTTAATTGATAGCTTTATGTAAATCAATAACTTTAACAAAACACTACTAACCACATGCCATAAATTATGTTGCTGTTAGTGTTTAGTAAATAAATGAAAAATGTAGTAATATTGTGTATTTTATTCTTAAGAGGTCTGAATCCAGGCAAGTTTTTTCCGAACTGCAGGTTCATCCTGAACATAGCAATAAAAATCTGAAACAATACAATAGTTTTATTATTATTTTAGCGAAATTAAAATATAATGTAGGTGTACCAAACTGCAAATAAAATTTTTATATTAATTTTATTGGTGAATTATTTTATACGTCAATCAGTCTACATCGTTTAGTTAACAACAGTGATACTTACAAGTATTTAACAGTATGCTAATAAAATATAACATTCTAACATTGTCAATATTATGCATTATATATTTAAAAACATTAAATTAATAATAGCAAATAGCATATTAGGTCAAATTAAATAATTATGTCAATAAAAATAAAAATCAGTACATTTTAAATACTAATAGAAGTACAATGTCGGTATTTAACATAAAAAATATAAATATCATTCTAATCGAAATTTAACAAATTCTTCTACTTTATAAAAGCCTGTTCGATAAGCCACCGTTTAAGTTTGCCTTTAAAGCTATTAAAAGTCCTAGTAGCTGTAATCTCTACTGGCAATTTATTATAAATGTTAGGTCCCATGACGTGTGAGGGTGCGAGATATATTGACAAGCTTGTGACCGTCGCGAGTGGAGTACTGGTGATCCTGGCTGTGTTCCGAGTACTGCTCTAAGTGTGTTCTGGCATATACTGCCACCTGATATATCAAGATAGCAGGCAAAGTCAGGATCCTCAACTCCTTGAAATACTGACGCATTGGAGTGTCCCAGGGTACTCGTGCTACGAACCTTACGGCGCGCTTTTGTAATCGAAAGGCTCGCTCCCAGTCAGCGGCTCTCGCCCATATCTCAGCACCGTACTGCAGTTGAGAGTGGATCGTAGCAAAATAACACGATCGTGCTACTTCTCGCGGAACCACTTTGGCCACTCGGCTCAGCGCGAAACACGCGCTACTTAGCTTTGAGCAGATTCTGTCTATGTGGGCGTCCCACTTCACACCACGATCTATCTGGAAACCAAGAAACGCGGTAGTCTCCTGCTCCTCTATACACTCTCCATCCACGAAAACTGTCAAAGGTCTCATCGACCTACCCGACAGATTAAACTGGATGAAGTGTGTCTTGCTGAGGTTTATAGCGAGGCCGTTCATATGGAACCATCCCGATAGCTGCAAGGCTGTCTCATTTAGTCCCCGCTCCAGCGCATCCACCGTCGGTGCCGTGACTATTGCTGCCACGTCATCTGCGTACATAAGTACCTCGGCCGCAGTCACAGCGTTAGGCAGATCGTTCACCTTTGATAGGTCACAGCAGAGTATAGCGTTCAGCACACGTTCGCCTTTGATAGGTCATAGCAGAGTATAGCAACCTGTTGCTTAGGCCTGGAATCACGAGCAGCTACGACGCGGCGAATCACCTCGCGAGTTAGCGATGTAGTAGATCGCCCTGCACGGTATGCGTATTGCCGATCGGACAGAGAGCTAGTCTCCATTAAAAAATCAGTGAGCCGTGAACTGATTCCATTTTCAAAAACTTTGCTACGGTTGGTATTATGGCTACAGGTCTATAACTAGCAATATTCTCACGTTTCCCTTTACCTTTACAGAGGAGACACCTTACTTATTTTTAACTAAAAACTTTTCTCAACGGAAAGCAAATGTCGAGATTGTTTTGGATAATAGACAATAATGAAATCGCCTTTTTCGTAGCATTACTATTACCCGACCAAGTTGTTTCCCAGTCAATGCTATGAAGCGAGGCAACGAAATTCAATTTGTTCGCATGAGAATAACACCTAGCGTAACATGGTGGCTGAGTTTGACTTACATTACAACTTATCGAGCATTTAATGCCGCGGTGGTCGCTCAGCAGTGTGGAGACAAGCTCCGCGCTCACCGAGCCCGCAGGTAGGTTGGTGTACGCGTGGTCGAGGCATGTAGACGTCGTCGGAGTAACCCTAGTCGGGAAGTCTACCTCATTGAACAATCCATGGGAGGACAACAAGTCCACTTGTGTTTTTAAATTAGCGTTCATATCGGTATCAGTATTGATATTGAAGTCACCAACTATGATACATTCTATTCCAAGTTCGGATACCTTATAGAGCAAGCTTTCAAAATGCGTCAAAAACTGTTTGCTGCTAAATGCATTTGTTCTGTACACACAAATCACTGTATAACTACACAATAACTGCATTTGTTCTGTACACATAAAATTAAACATAAACTCATTTTTTTGTTACTTTTTGTATTTTCCCTATTCAATATTAATAAGTAAACTTGTAATAATGACTACCTATAGAGCAGCAGCATAAACACAACCCATTGGTTGTGTTTTTAACGACATCCCAAAAAAGGAGAAGTTATCTGATATGAAATACTTACATAACCTGAATTTGCATTATTTCTTTATTTTCGATACCTATGTACGTAATAAACATCCTTACTTCCAAACCATTGTTATTTTAATGTATTTACGAATGAGTATTATAATATCTAAAAAGTACAAAATATGCGAGGGAAGTTAAATAGAACTTGTAAATCCAAACGTGACGTCTCATGCTACACATTTATATAGGAAAAAGTTTTTTTATCTCAAGTATCGAAATTGACATTTCTATTGTTTACAATAGAAACGTGAAACGGATGAAGATTATAAGTAAGAAAATATCGAAATCATAAAATAACTATTTAAGTTGTTTAAAAAACCTAATACGAAAATATGTATGGAGTCATAATATTTGTCTGTGATAACAACTAGGGTTTAATGCTAAAGAACCCTATAATATGAATGTCTCGAAACGCTATTTTATTTTCACGTTAAATAAATTTATGTATATCAATATTTTGAATCATCGATAAAAAATATCGATATGATTCCATCACTATTTTATGAGGCCTAAAAGTTTTATGATCTTCGAAAACTATAAATACACACAATATAATAACTTAAATGAACTATAATTAACAAAGAAATAAGTATGTTTACTTACCAATCCTCATTAAGAGGAAATTTAGTTATAAAAATCACTTTTCATTCCTGGTCAGGTGTTATTATTCCGCATATCCGGCATCTTATTATAGACATTGTGTTATACCGCTACTCATGTGGGAAATAAGCTTAATAATTCACTATTTGAAACGCAAAACTGATAATAATACATATTTTTAAAGAATTTCCCGCTTACATTTTTCTTCTCTCCTTTTTATGACTACTTATAAAAAAACAGATAAAATAAAAGAATAAAGGGTAGGTGAAGGGCGAACGTATGGTACATATAACACGCTTAGAAAAAAAATACTCGTGAATGTTTGTAAATACATGAAAAGTAGTATATTATTTACTTGGACGGGTTTTTATGACCGAATGCACTTACTTAATTTTTCTTACGTTGGTTTTCTTCCTCTGAGCTTCGCCAGGCTGATTAGCCCACAGGGTGACAACGACATCTTCCGAAAATGACAATTTCCTAGAACGCGCATTCAAACTCGTCAATTTTAAAATGACAAAAGTATGTGAAAAGAGGTAGGCCCCCGAAAGAAAATTGTATCAGAAACACGAAAACAGTGAAGGGTCGGTGATACTCATAAGATGCTGTGGTCTAAAGTTTCTGCGTGCTGTCAGCTACTCGTATTTTAAAATTCGCTTCTAAATTCGCTTCTGAGCTCGCATATGCATCAGACATAAGTTGTGACAGCAACTTGGTCGATATTCAAGAAATTACACCAAGTGATGTTATATTCGGTTTGAATAAATTGAAGCCTGGCAGTTCTACGGGACCTCATAATATCCCTCCTATAGTGCTAAAGCAAATAAAAAAAAGTTTTTGTGTACCTCTTTGTCATATCTTCAATATTGCACTCAGAACTGGTAGATACCCACCGCAATGGAAGATGTCGAGAGTATGTCCCATACCAAAAAGTACAAGCAAGTCAAATGTAGAGGATTATAGACCGGTTGCTGTGTTGTCATCGCCAGCAAAGGTATTTGAGAGCATAATCCATAAATATATTTACTCACAGGTAGATAAATACCTTTATAATGCGCAGCATGGCTTTAGACGAAAAAGATCTGTCGATACCAATTTGCTGACTATTGTCGACTATATCTCCTCACGATTAGACCGTCGGTCCCAAGTTGACGTGCTTTACTTTGACTTTCGGAAGGCGTTTGATAGGATGGATAACGACATACTGCTGGCAAAACTCGCTGTTATCGGTTTTGCTCCAGGGCTTCTTAAGTTTCTGGCGGATTACTTGCGAAATCGACAGCAGTTTGTACGGTTAGGATTGTTTGAGTCCAGACCCTTTCATACGCGTTCTGGTGTAAGTCAAGGCTCAATACTGGGGCCGCTCTTATTTTTGATAATGGTAAACGATATCCCATCCGTGTTGATGCATGCACGGTGCTTGCTTTATGCAGACGACTTGAAGCTCTTCACAGAGATAAGATCAATGGATGACTGCATTGCCTTGCAACGAGATGTCGACGCAATGGTCGAATGGAGCCGATCAAACGGCATGGAATTCAACACCGCCAAATGTCACGCAATGACTTTTGGCCGAATATGCTACCCAGTCATTTACAATTATAAAATAAGTAGTGAAAGTATCACTCGCACGACTATTATGAAGGATCAGGGTGTCATGTTCGACCAGAAGTTGACGTTTAATCATATATATGATCATATAAGAGTGCTGGTGAAGGAGTCTTTTAGGAGACTGGGCTTTATACTTAGAAGACTTCAATAATCTTTACGTCGTCCGTCTGATCTATGCCTCATTAGTACGTAGCAAATTGGAAAGCTCTATGTGTGTGTGGAATCCACATGAAGCCACTTATAAACTCCAGCTTGAAAAGGTGCAAAAGGCGTTTTTCAGGTACTTGTATAAACGTGTACACGGGTATTACCCCTTCATGTATCCAACGAAATTTTTAATGGGCTGCTTAGGCTATAACTCGTTGGAAGTCAGACGGAACAAGCAACAACTCACCGTGATGTGCAAAATTCTACGCGGAAATATTGATGCATGCGAACTGCATGATAAGTTGTGCCGGTTTTATTTACCGAATAATTACTGTCGCAGCAAACTGCAACACAGGCTGTTTGCTGTGCCGTTCTGTCGCACTGAGTCGCACTCTTCTTCACCCATCCCGCGCACTCTGACCGCCTTTAACGCTCTCTTGACTGCTGATCCTAAATGCGATTTGTTAGATGACGAATGGCTGGACATATTGTCTGCGTGCTTGAGATTTTGCGAAAGGGATGGATGAAAAATTCAATTAAATAATATTATTTCAATTTACTACAATACTTTAACAATTATTTTGATATTTTTTGTGGGATGTATAATTAATTTAATAATGTGATTTTAATTTTAAAGTAGTTATTAATGATGTAATTTGTAAAAAAAAATTTTGTTAGAGTATAATGACGACCCTGAATTAATTAATGTAAATGGACTACAATGTGCCGTCTTAATATGATAAATAAATATACTCTTCTATTACCTACTTATACTCGATCATCCCACTGACTAACGTATTTTTAATTTTGTTGTTAGAACAAGGCCTTCCAATGGATACAACGAGGAACGGCGGCTATCCTGATGGGACCCCGGGGGGAAAACACTGCTATAGGAAAACTGGCTACGAAAGCTGGTATTGGGGTAATTATGAGTTTCTTATATACTTCAAGTTTTTTAGTATGCCGTGCACTCACATCGTGAGGAAACCATAGCATGGTGGTAGGGTATTTTGAATTATTAATAATATTATTAAGTTCAGGTTAATTGTGTCTTGTGTGTCCGACACAGGAGAAATCCTAGTGGGGAGCTATGAGTGTGAAACGTCTAGCTATCCCATATTATAAACTGGATAAGGTGGGCTATTAACCATTCCGCAGCCACTGACTATTCAGTATTACAGTAAATCAAAGATGGCCGCTGCTACAAAATGGCGGTGTACATATTGTTCACAATAATCTCAATATCGTGTAATCAAATGAGGACTTATTTTTTTTCTTATGTATCATATTCCTTACGTACTGAAAAAAAATAGTTACAGGTATTCAAGACATTCATAGTGCTTATGCTAGACGTGATATATGGCGTTGATTCTGAGCATTTCGCCTCAGTCATCCTATTTCAAGACTTTTTATTCTTCAATATTGTCGTTGTGTTATCCAATAGACAGAAGACATGGCGGGTAGACCTTGCTCTGTCTTATTGCACTTGGACTAACAGCTATTACAGTTACTGTCTATGACTTGACTTTTATAATACTTTTGCTAGACGTGATATATGGCGTTGATTCTGAGCATTTCGCCTCAGTCATCCTATTTCAAGACTTTTTATTCTTCAATATTGTCGTTGTGTTATCCAATAGACAGAAAACATGGCGGGTAGACCTTGCTCTGTCTTATTGCACTTGGACTAACAGCTATTACAGTTACTGTCTATGACTTGACTTTTATAATACTTTTGCTAGACGTGATATATGGCGTTGATTCTGAGCATTTCGCCTCAGTCATCCTATTTCAAGACTTTTTATTCTTCAATATTGTCGTTGTGTTATCCAATAGACAGAAGACATAGCGGGTAGACCTTGCTCTGTCTTATTGCACTTGGACTAACAGCTATTACAGTTACTGTCTATGACTTGACTTTTATAATACTTTTGCTAGACGTGATATATGGCGTTGATTCTGAGCATTTCGCCTCAGTCATCCTATTTCAAGACTTTTTATTCTTCAATATTGTCGTTGTGTTATCCAATAGACAGAAGACATGGCGGGTAGACCTTGCTCTGTCTTATTGCACTTGGACTAACAGCTATTACAGTTACTGTCTATGACTTGACTTTTATAATACTTTTGCTAGACGTGATATATGGCGTTGATTCTGAGCATTTCGCCTCAGTCATCCTATTTCAAGACTTTTTATTCTTCAATATTGTCGTTGTGTTATCCAATAGACAGAAGACATGGCGGGTAGACCTTGCTCTGTCTTATTGCACTTGGACTAACAGCTATTACAGTTACTGTCTATGACTTGACTTTTATAATACTTTTGCTAGACGTGATATATGGCGTTGATTCTGAGCATTTCGCCTCAGTCATCCTATTTCAAGACTTTTTATTCTTCAATATTGTCGTTGTGTTATCCAATAGACAGAAGACATGGCGGGTTGACCTTGCTCTGTCTTATTGCACTTGGACTAACAGCTATTACAGTTACTGTCTATGACTTGACTTTTATAATACTTTTGCTAGACGTGATATATGGCGTTGATTCTGAGCATTTCGCCTCAGTCATCCTATTTCAAGACTTTTTATTCTTCAATATTGTCGTTGTGTTATCCAATAGACAGAAGACATGGCGGGTAGACCTTGCTCTGTCTTATTGCACTTGGACTAACAGCTATTACAGTTACTGTCTATGACTTGACTTTTATAATACTTTTGCTAGACGTGATATATGGCGTTGATTCTGAGCATTTCGCCTCAGTCATCCTATTTCAAGACTTTTTATTCTTCAATATTGTCGTTGTGTTATCCAATAGACAGAAGACATGGCGGGTAGACCTTGCTCTGTCTTATTGCACTTGGACTAACAGCTATTACAGTTACTGTCTATGACTTGACTTTTATAATACTTTTGCTAGACGTGATATATGGCGTTGATTCTGAGCATTTCGCCTCAGTCATCCTATTTCAAGACTTTTTATTCTTCAATATTGTCGTTGTGTTATCCAATAGACAGAAGACATGGCGGGTAGACCTTGCTCTGTCTTATTGCACTTGGACTAACAGCTATTACAGTTACTGTCTATGACTTGACTTTTATAATACTTTTGCTAGACGTGATATATGGCGTTGATTCTGAGCATTTCGCCTCAGTCATCCTATTTCAAGACTTTTTATTCTTCAATATTGTCGTTGTGTTATCCAATAGACAGAAGACATGGCGGGTAGACCTTGCTCTGTCTTATTGCACTTGGACTAACAGCTATTACAGTTACTGTCTATGACTTGACTTTTATAATACTTTTGCTAGACGTGATATATGGCGTTGATTCTGAGCATTTCGCCTCAGTCATCCTATTTCAAGACTTTTTATTCTTCAATATTGTCGTTGTGTTATCCAATAGACAGAAGACATGGCGGGTTGACCTTGCTCTGTCTTATTGCACTTGGACTAACAGCTATTACAGTTACTGTCTATGACTTGACTTTTATAATACTTTTGCTAGACGTGATATATGGCGTTGATTCTGAGCATTTCGCCTCAGTCATCCTATTTCAAGACTTTTTATTCTTCAATATTGTCGTTGTGTTATCCAATAGACAGAAGACATGGCGGGTTGACCTTGCTCTGTCTTATTGCACTTGGACTAACAGCTATTACAGTTACTGTCTATGATTTGACTTTTATAATACTTTTGCTAGACGTGATATATGGCGTTGATTCTGAACATTTCGCCTCAGTCATCCTATTTCAAGACTTTTTATTCTTCAATATTGTCGTTGTGTTATCCAATAGACAGAAGACATGGCGGGTAGACCTTGCTCTGTCTTATTGCACTTGGACTAACAGCTATTACAGTTACTGTCTATGACTTGACTTTTATAATACTTTTGCTAGACGTGATATATGGCGTTGATTCTGAGCATTTCGCCTCAGTCATCCTATTTCAAGACTTTTTATTCTTCAATATTGTCGTTGTGTTATCCAATAGACAGAAGACATGGCGGGTAGACCTTGCTCTGTCTTATTGCACTTGGACTAACAGCTATTACAGTTACTGTCTATGACTTGACTTTTATAATACTTTTGCTAGACGTGATATATGGCGTTGATTCTGAGCATTTCGCCTCAGTCATCCTATTTCAAGACTTTTTATTCTTCAATATTGTCGTTGTGTTATCCAATAGACAGAAGACATGGCGGGTAGACCTTGCTCTGTCTTATTGCACTTGGACTAACAGCTATTACAGTTACTGTCTATGACTTGACTTTTATAATACTTTTGCTAGACGTGATATATGGCGTTGATTCTGAGCATTTCGCCTCAGTCATCCTATTTCAAGACTTTTTATTCTTCAATATTGTCGTTGTGTTATCCAATAGACAGAAGACATGGCGGGTAGACCTTGCTCTGTCTTATTGCACTTGGACTAACAGCTATTACAGTTACTGTCTATGACTTGACTTTTATAATACTTTTGCTAGACGTGATATATGGCGTTGATTCTGAGCATTTCGCCTCAGTCATCCTATTTCAAGACTTTTTATTCTTCAATATTGTCGTTGTGTTATCCAATAGACAGAAGACATGGCGGGTAGACCTTGCTCTGTCTTATTGCACTTGGACTAACAGCTATTACAGTTACTGTCTATGACTTGACTTTTATAATACTTTTGCTAGACGTGATATATGGCGTTGATTCTGAGCATTTCGCCTCAGTCATCCTATTTCAAGACTTTTTATTCTTCAATATTGTCGTTGTGTTATCCAATAGACAGAAGACATGGCGGGTTGACCTTGCTCTGTCTTATTGCACTTGGACTAACAGCTATTACAGTTACTGTCTATGATTTGACTTTTATAATACTTTTGCTAGACGTGATATATGGCGTTGATTCTGAACATTTCGCCTCAGTCATCCTATTTCAAGACTTTTTATTCTTCAATATTGTCGTTGTGTTATCCAATAGACAGAAGACATGGCGGGTAGACCTTGCTCTGTCTTATTGCACTTGGACTAACAGCTATTACAGTTACTGTCTATGACTTGACTTTTATAATACTTTTGCTAGACGTGATATATGGCGTTGATTCTGAGCATTTCGCCTCAGTCATCCTATTTCAAGACTTTTTATTCTTCAATATTGTCGTTGTGTTATCCAATAGACAGAAGACATGGCGGGTAGACCTTGCTCTGTCTTATTGCACTTGGACTAACAGCTATTACAGTTACTGTCTATGACTTGACTTTTATAATACTTTTGCTAGACGTGATATATGGCGTTGATTCTGAGCATTTCGCCTCAGTCATCCTATTTCAAGACTTTTTATTCTTCAATATTGTCGTTGTGTTATCCAATAGACAGAAGACATGGCGGGTTGACCTTGCTCTGTCTTATTGCACTTGGACTAACAGCTATTACAGTTACTGTCTATGACTTGACTTTTATAATACTTTTGCTAGACGTGATATATGGCGTTGATTCTGAGCATTTCGCCTCAGTCATCCTATTTCAAGACTTTTTATTCTTCAATATTGTCGTTGTGTTATCCAATAGACAGAAGACATGGCGGGTAGACCTTGCTCTGTCTTATTGCACTTGGACTAACAGCTATTACAGTTACTGTCTATGACTTGACTTTTATAATACTTTTGCTAGACGTGATATATGGCGTTGATTCTGAGCATTTCGCCTCAGTCATCCTATTTCAAGACTTTTTATTCTTCAATATTGTCGTTGTGTTATCCAATAGACAGAAGACATGGCGGGTAGACCTTGCTCTGTCTTATTGCACTTGGACTAACAGCTATTACAGTTACTGTCTATGACTTGACTTTTATAATACTTTTGCTAGACGTGATATATGGCGTTGATTCTGAGCATTTCGCCTCAGTCATCCTATTTCAAGACTTTTTATTCTTCAATATTGTCGTTGTGTTATCCAATAGACAGAAGACATGGCGGGTAGACCTTGCTCTGTCTTATTGCACTTGGACTAACAGCTATTACAGTTACTGTCTATGACTTGACTTTTATAATACTTTTGCTAGACGTGATATATGGCGTTGATTCTGAGCATTTCGCCTCAGTCATCCTATTTCAAGACTTTTTATTCTTCAATATTGTCGTTGTGTTATCCAATAGACAGAAGACATGGCGGGTAGACCTTGCTCTGTCTTATTGCACTTGGACTAACAGCTATTACAGTTACTGTCTATGACTTGACTTTTATAATACTTTTGCTAGACGTGATATATGGCGTTGATTCTGAGCATTTCGCCTCAGTCATCCTATTTCAAGACTTTTTATTCTTCAATATTGTCGTTGTGTTATCCAATAGACAGAAGACATGGCGGGTAGACCTTGCTCTGTCTTATTGCACTTGGACTAACAGCTATTACAGTTACTGTCTATGACTTGACTTTTATAATACTTTTGCTAGACGTGATATATGGCGTTGATTCTGAGCATTTCGCCTCAGTCATCCTATTTCAAGACTTTTTATTCTTCAATATTGTCGTTGTGTTATCCAATAGACAGAAGACATGGCGGGTTGACCTTGCTCTGTCTTATTGCACTTGGACTAACAGCTATTACAGTTACTGTCTATGATTTGACTTTTATAATACTTTTGCTAGACGTGATATATGGCGTTGATTCTGAACATTTCGCCTCAGTCATCCTATTTCAAGACTTTTTATTCTTCAATATTGTCGTTGTGTTATCCAATAGACAGAAGACATGGCGGGTAGACCTTGCTCTGTCTTATTGCACTTGGACTAACAGCTATTACAGTTACTGTCTATGACTTGACTTTTATAATACTTTTGCTAGACGTGATATATGGCGTTGATTCTGAGCATTTCGCCTCAGTCATCCTATTTCAAGACTTTTTATTCTTCAATATTGTCGTTGTGTTATCCAATAGACAGAAGACATGGCGGGTAGACCTTGCTCTGTCTTATTGCACTTGGACTAACAGCTATTACAGTTACTGTCTATGACTTGACTTTTATAATACTTTTGCTAGACGTGATATATGGCGTTGATTCTGAGCATTTCGCCTCAGTCATCCTATTTCAAGACTTTTTATTCTTCAATATTGTCGTTGTGTTATCCAATAGACAGAAGACATGGCGGGTTGACCTTGCTCTGTCTTATTGCACTTGGACTAACAGCTATTACAGTTACTGTCTATGACTTGACTTTTATAATACTTTTGCTAGACGTGATATATGGCGTTGATTCTGAGCATTTCGCCTCAGTCATCCTATTTCAAGACTTTTTATTCTTCAATATTGTCGTTGTGTTATCCAATAGACAGAAGACATGGCGGGTAGACCTTGCTCTGTCTTATTGCACTTGGACTAACAGCTATTACAGTTACTGTCTATGACTTGACTTTTATAATACTTTTGCTAGACGTGATATATGGCGTTGATTCTGAGCATTTCGCCTCAGTCATCCTATTTCAAGACTTTTTATTCTTCAATATTGTCGTTGTGTTATCCAATAGACAGAAGACATGGCGGGTTGACCTTGCTCTGTCTTATTGCACTTGGACTAACAGCTATTACAGTTACTGTCTATGACTTGACTTTTATAATACTTTTGCTAGACGTGATATATGGCGTTGATTCTGAGCATTTCGCCTCAGTCATCCTATTTCAAGACTTTTTATTCTTCAATATTGTCGTTGTGTTATCCAATAGACAGAAGACATGGCGGGTTGACCTTGCTCTGTCTTATTGCACTTGGACTAACAGCTATTACAGTTACTGTCTATGATTTGACTTTTATAATACTTTTGCTAGACGTGATATATGGCGTTGATTCTGAACATTTCGCCTCAGTCATCCTATTTCAAGACTTTTTATTCTTCAATATTGTCGTTGTGTTATCCAATAGACAGAAGACATGGCGGGTAGACCTTGCTCTGTCTTATTGCACTTGGACTAACAGCTATTACAGTTACTGTCTATGACTTGACTTTTATAATACTTTTGCTAGACGTGATATATGGCGTTGATTCTGAGCATTTCGCCTCAGTCATCCTATTTCAAGACTTTTTATTCTTCAATATTGTCGTTGTGTTATCCAATAGACAGAAGACATGGCGGGTAGACCTTGCTCTGTCTTATTGCACTTGGACTAACAGCTATTACAGTTACTGTCTATGACTTGACTTTTATAATACTTTTGCTAGACGTGATATATGGCGTTGATTCTGAGCATTTCGCCTCAGTCATCCTATTTCAAGACTTTTTATTCTTCAATATTGTCGTTGTGTTATCCAATAGACAGAAGACATGGCGGGTAGACCTTGCTCTGTCTTATTGCACTTGGACTAACAGCTATTACAGTTACTGTCTATGACTTGACTTTTATAATACTTTTGCTAGACGTGATATATGGCGTTGATTCTGAGCATTTCGCCTCAGTCATCCTATTTCAAGACTTTTTATTCTTCAATATTGTCGTTGTGTTATCCAATAGACAGAAGACATGGCGGGTAGACCTTGCTCTGTCTTATTGCACTTGGACTAACAGCTATTACAGTTACTGTCTATGACTTGACTTTTATAATACTTTTGCTAGACGTGATATATGGCGTTGATTCTGAGCATTTCGCCTCAGTCATCCTATTTCAAGACTTTTTATTCTTCAATATTGTCGTTGTGTTATCCAATAGACAGAAGACATGGCGGGTAGACCTTGCTCTGTCTTATTGCACTTGGACTAACAGCTATTACAGTTACTGTCTATGACTTGACTTTTATAATACTTTTGCTAGACGTGATATATGGCGTTGATTCTGAGCATTTCGCCTCAGTCATCCTATTTCAAGACTTTTTATTCTTCAATATTGTCGTTGTGTTATCCAATAGACAGAAGACATGGCGGGTTGACCTTGCTCTGTCTTATTGCACTTGGACTAACAGCTATTACAGTTACTGTCTATGATTTGACTTTTATAATACTTTTGCTAGACGTGATATATGGCGTTGATTCTGAACATTTCGCCTCAGTCATCCTATTTCAAGACTTTTTATTCTTCAATATTGTCGTTGTGTTATCCAATAGACAGAAGACATGGCGGGTAGACCTTGCTCTGTCTTATTGCACTTGGACTAACAGCTATTACAGTTACTGTCTATGACTTGACTTTTATAATACTTTTGCTAGACGTGATATATGGCGTTGATTCTGAGCATTTCGCCTCAGTCATCCTATTTCAAGACTTTTTATTCTTCAATATTGTCGTTGTGTTATCCAATAGACAGAAGACATGGCGGGTAGACCTTGCTCTGTCTTATTGCACTTGGACTAACAGCTATTACAGTTACTGTCTATGACTTGACTTTTATAATACTTTTGCTAGACGTGATATATGGCGTTGATTCTGAGCATTTCGCCTCAGTCATCCTATTTCAAGACTTTTTATTCTTCAATATTGTCGTTGTGTTATCCAATAGACAGAAGACATGGCGGGTAGACCTTGCTCTGTCTTATTGCACTTGGACTAACAGCTATTACAGTTACTGTCTATGACTTGACTTTTATAATACTTTTGCTAGACGTGATATATGGCGTTGATTCTGAGCATTTCGCCTCAGTCATCCTATTTCAAGACTTTTTATTCTTCAATATTGTCGTTGTGTTATCCAATAGACAGAAGACATGGCGGGTAGACCTTGCTCTGTCTTATTGCACTTGGACTAACAGCTATTACAGTTACTGTCTATGACTTGACTTTTATAATACTTTTGCTAGACGTGATATATGGCGTTGATTCTGAGCATTCCACCTCAGTCATCCTATTTAAAGATTATTTGTTTTAATAAAGTCTGTATGTTATCCCAAAGGCAGAAGACATGGCGGGTCGAAACCTCGCTTTGCCCGCGGCTGCTGCGTTCGCCGCCGCTACCGAAGCGGTACCGCCTCAGTATATGCACCAGGATCATATTTATAACTTCCTAGGTAACTCCGTCTTGTATTGTTTTTTAACCCTCCTCCCCCGTCTTTAAAACCTTTAAGGACCAGAAAGTGCCAACACGTTGGATTCTTATAAGATTGAAAAATTAAATATCAAAACATTGAATCCTAAAAAACGATGGGATGTTATACGTTTGACATGTCTATGGCATTGTAGCTCCCAAACGGATGGACCGATTTTGATTTTTTTTGTTTGAAAGTTGGTCCAAGATGGCTGCCGGCACAAAATGGCGGAGTAAAATTTTTTTCACAACTCCCTAAAAATACTACACAGTATTATTCTCGTACTATTTCACTTAATTTATTTAATCATAGTAAATTATGTGCCGACCCCGGTTAGTGGGACAAGGACAGGCAGATAATGATAATGTATCAATCAAAAAAAAATTGTATTTAGATGCCGGCACAGACTATTACATACACCACGTAAAGAAAACTGGCCGGAAGGAGATATTGCCGGAAGATTTGACGGAGAAGTTCGAAATGGGCGCCAATACATTCTCAATAGAGTTGGGAGAGCCGGTCAAACTGCCGCTCCGGTTGCCGGACGAACCCGAAGGAGTGAGTAGTGTTAAATTATTATATACTTTTTAGATATGCAAGTGCCTTTATAAACATAAAGAAATGAAAATTATTATGTTAAATTATTAGGTCTGCGAACTGAACTGTGGACCTCGCGATCAGAATAATTTGACGACTGTTTTAATAAAAGATGAAGTTTTGATCGGCATTTTTTTTTCAAATGTACGATTGTGTCCTTGTGTCATATGAATATTTAGAGCTCTTATTTAATTTAATATTTATAAAATATTTAGAACTGTTATGAATATAAATTACTTTGATTTAATCATATAATAATAATATTTAGAACTGGCTGGCAAATATCCCCGCAGCAAACATATCACTTTTGAGGAAAACAATACCCAATTAAATGGAATAAAAAAAAAGTGGTCCCAGTCCGCAGGAAAAAAAAAAAATTATAAATCCATTGTCTAGGACTGTGGTACCTACCAGTTTATTACCTGTCCCAGTTGCTTTAAGACTCGATCAAAAATCTTCGGCGGCTCAAAATTCGTGATAATTAGTTGCAACCTACGACCTGGTACGCGAGTACGTGATTTCTAAACAAACCTTACTAAACTACACACATTAAAATTATCTGACTGAAAAATACCATTATTTACTTCTTATTTTGTAGGAAGGAGCAGAGGAAGAATCTTCCGAGAAAGAACTGGGAGAAGAGGAAGAGGAGGAACCAGTGGAAGTTATGAAACGTGAGTACCACTGTAAATTATTTCCTTAGAGTGACAACGACAACTTTAGAAAACTGCAACCTTCGAAAACTGCAACTTTCAAAAACTGCAACTTTCGTAAAATGCAACTTTCAAAAACTGCAACTTTCGAAAACTGCAACTTTCGAAAACTGCCACTTTCGAAATTACGATTTTCGATAACGACAACTTTTGAAGAAGAATGCATCCTAAATAGTCTACTATCTAAATTATAGATCTTCCTGAAACAATAACGCGTATTTTCGGCCTTTTTCAAAAGTCTTCTGCTGGTGACTGTGCTTTCTTTTGTTTTTGTTCTTTGTACCACTTTCTTTCCTTTTATTTTAACACGGCTCTGAGACGGACCTGTTTTGAGCCATCATAGAGCCGTGGCCAACTCTGAAAGGCCCATTTCAATTTTTGTTTTTTCTATTGCACAAGGGAAACCCATTAAAGGCTTGATATTATTACAATCTAGTCTAAGCCTAAGAATTTGTCCATCGGCACTAATCCATCCACGTCTACAAAATAACGTCTCTAAGAATTTGTCCATCGCCACTTTTCTTCTTATAATTTTTAAGGTGAAAACACTTAGATCGTCTTTGCACTTTCACTATTATATTTCACTATTTTTTTAAACACTACACTAACTCGAACTCCCTTAGAATATAATGATAATTTTAATTTTTTATAAACTCGGTGAATATATGTCAATGCAGCTTGTGGAATCATCGTTCTTGTGTAACGAACAACAATTACAGAACATTACTAATAACTAGAGAAATAAATCACAATGTAAATATATATAATAGAATAAATATATGTTATAAGAACTATAAAAGAAATTGAATAAATTTATTAATTATTTTTTTAAGCAATTAATAATTCAAATGTAACAACACTTGCCTGTAACGAACGTTTATTCAAAGGCCAATAAATATTTCTCATTCTCATTCTCATACTTACAGAAATGAAAGACCTACTGATGAAGATGTGGTCGGATCATAGCAAGCCTTCGACTATATCCATATTGTACGGCGACTACCACGGCGGGGTGGGTGTGTGGATGTCTGCCGGGGGGAAGGTGGTGGTGTTCGATCCCGCGCCCACCTTGTACAAGGGCAGGCTCACTGAGCAGCGCGTGTTGAAAGGTTTGTGTGGAAAAAAACTGTAAAAAAAAATTGATTTTGGGCATAAGTTTTCACTCATGGATAGCGTTTTTTTTTCATATATTTTTTTTCAAAGGTATGTAAGTTTACTCGTACTAAGGTATATTAAAAAACGTAATGAGACTTTTACGAACTAAAAACATATTTACTGAAGTATTTACACTTAAAATCATTACATATCATAAGACGTAAGACGTTTACACTCATTGACAAACAAACTGTTGAACCGTTATTAAGTCGTAATAATATATGTGTTTTGATCAGGTAACGTGCTCGCAGACCACCTCTACGCCTTACACCCTCTATTAAATATATAAATATAATATCCCCAGGCGACGAGCTCCGGCTCCAGCGCATCAAGGACGAGATGTCGGGGGAAGATGCGGGGGATGCTGAAGAGGAAGACGAGGAGTTGGAGGGTGGTGAGTTTTCGTGTATTGTTGACGTTCTAGCCTATCTTGCTGGGCTCTTATTCGCTAAAAAACAAATCAACACGTAACGCGGCCGCGTTATATTAAGCGCGTACAATTCACGTGGAGCTAAGCCGATGTTAATTTTTTTTTGTGGCCCGAAACGCGCTCGTTTTGCGTCATCAGAAAAACGTATTGTGTCAACACAACGTTCAACATGTCACGCGTTTTTAGGAAGAAATCTCGTTGTTCGTTAGAGAATAAAGGCCCTGGTTCATATCCGGCTTGAAGGACCAAAATGTTAAAATTGTGGCCTTACCGGGTATATGCAATAATTATGTAGTTTATCAGCACACTGCTTCGAACTTAAATAGTAGTTTAATGAAATATGCGTTAATTTAATTTAAGGATAATTTTTTTTTAAAGGAGCGCTCGTGTTATGCATTCGGAATAACGTGTGTGATAGAGAAAGAGGCAAGATAATTTAGTGTATAACAGAATACTAATCATGTATTGTAATAAATAAACTCAGTACAAGTTATTAATAATTTATCTTGATTAGCCGTCACATTTTGTATATTGTTCCTTGTGTTTATATTTTTCAATCCACTAATAATACTGGACTGAGGAGACATTTGCCCACCAGTGGGACAGTATAGGTTAAAAAAAATTCATCGTCATTTCACACTAATAAAAACAGTAATAATTTAACACGCCATATTTTGGCGTATACACTACTGTTTTTTATGTAATACATACTGATTTAGTTTTTGTAACTTACAGAGGGTGAAGAAAAACCAGAGTCCATGCCGCAAGAAGTGCCCAAAGACTCCTGCCCCGTCCTCATGGTGTTTGCCAGCCCTAAGGAGTTTATCGATAAACTTAGTAAGACAATTATTAATAACTAGCCGTGCCCCGCGGTTTCACCCGCGTTGTTCCCTATTAGATTATCGAGATAATGGAGAATCACTTTTTTTGAATTCAATTAAAAACTGTCCTACTGTCCTGTCCTGTGTTCCAAATTTTCATGCATATTTTTTCAGTGGTTCTGGCGTGAAAGCGAGACACAGGCAGAGTTGCTTTCGCATTTGTAATATTAGTTTAAATTTATCAATCATGCATTTACTGGAGGTGACTCTCCTATATCTGTACTAAAAGCTGTCACCTTTGGCGTAGCTAGCGACCAATTTGAATATTGAAAAGTTTCTAACTTTTATCAGAAATTTTCAACAATGTATTTCTTGATTCACACCTACAGCCTATAATTAATACGCTCTCCAAATTTGACGTCTCCAGGTTCAGGGCATTCATAATTTATTAATTAGCTCCTGGCGAATATCAGTCAGTCAGGATTTATATAGTCCAGGATCCCTGGAACGTGTTTTGCACTTTGATTACTATCAAGCTAATTTTCCGTGAGCAGCTTGATTTTGTTGAGATGCCCAACTATGAACTGTATGTGACTCTCGGTTGTGGTAGCTAACAGAGATAGCGAGCATGAAATATGTCGATTTGATCATTCTCAAATATGTATGCTGTTTCTTTTTTTGCTGAATCTCAAGATAATTATCATAATTATTCGAAAAAATGTTTGTCCTTCAAAATCTAGGGTTTGATCAATGACTTCCTTTTGTCCAACATGTATCGATAACGAGTTTTCGATACATGTTGGACAAAAGGAAGTTCTGTCTGTCTGTCTGTTACGCTTTCACGCCAAAACCACTGAACCGATCTGGATGAAATTTGGTGCACAGGTAAATTAGACCCCGGGAAAGGACATAGGCTACTTTTTAACAGACTTCAAAAAAGTAGTTCCCCCATTATCTCGACAATCCAATGGGGAACTACGCGGGTGAAACCTCGGGGCATAGCTAGTCATAAATAAAATAATAATTAGATAGTAATCAAGTGACAAGCATGGCCTAGGGATCCTGAACTATATATATATATATTAAAACTTAAAACTTAAAACATTTTTAATGATATATTTTATAATTAGATATTTATGTATTTGCAAGTCAAATAAAATTACAGTATTTATTACTAATTATAGCTATATCATATTTATGATATATAATTTGTATTGTTGCATAAGTATAGCACACCTAACAAAAAAACATTAAAATTACATAATAAAATAAATTAACTAAGTTAAAAAAATACTAACAAAATTAAATTAAATAATTGCCTGGAAGAGATCGCTTTTAGCGCTAAGGTCGCCACTTGTGACACTAGACGTAAGATTGTTCCTGTATATTTGATGTTTGTTTGTCTGCAATAAAGAGTTCATTCATTCATTCATTCAGACTGACTGGTTGGCGCAGTTGATGGCAACCCTGCGTTCCGCGCGGCTGGTCCCGGGTTCGATCCCCGGACAGGTCAAACATTTGTGTGCATGATCATGTATGTTTGACCTGCGTCTGGGCAAATGCTTTTATAACAAAATGACTAACTACAACAACGAAAATAATATAGCAGAAAGATTACCTATAAACCATTTAAAATCTATAGATAATACAAATGCTCAAACCCACCACCAGAGGGCAGCGTGCCTAGTCTGCTAGCCGCATTACCACGCTGAATGACATTGCTTATAAGTTCTGGTCACGCGTCGAATCGATCAAACGCTCCGATATGTTTAGGAAAATAATTTTCTGTCTGGGTGTTTATTATATATATATATATATATAAGTATGTATATCAGTGATCAGGTTACCATAGCGCAGGCTTTGCCTAGTTTGGGACCTGAACACCTTTGTGTGGATGTTGTCCCATATTATTATTAATTTATCTAATGACATTCACAGCTCTCCAAGGTGGTCTAGATCGCAAGCAGTGCCTCTCTCCATATAAGCTGTACCCAGTTACTGTCATCAACGAGCTCACCTCCGTGCTCAAGGAGAGGAGGCCTAAAGAGGCCAGGGAGGGGGAGGAGGGGGAGGAAGGTTAGTTAAACATAACAAAAAAAAAATTATTTACCTAAACCTTATATTACATCCCTAATAATATATATAGATACACGAGCTTACGAACTAGGTAGTTAAAGATAAAAGGAATATATATTAGATACATTACTTCCATCGTGATTTAGCTAATTTTACGATTTGTTCAGTTTTTATATTATTTTGAATCCTGCTACTCACTTTGACTAAAGAACAAAATATTGGATACATTACTTAAAATATCTGTGCTCAATTTAAGAAGTAAATTAATGTTTTAAGACATTTTGCTTATTTTGCTGTTAAACCTTATTTACGTATTGTTTTGCTCTTTATTTCACGCTCGCGTTCCTCTTTATTTATTTCACGCTCTCTTCGCTCAACAGACGAAGAGTCGCTTATAGAAGCGCTAGATGACGCCATTATGGGGCAGGAAATTGCCTATTTCTTGAAGCAAAGATTTCTATAAGCTTCTGAAGTAATGAGTTCCTTAAAACGACAACTTTATTGACTTATAGTGCCTTTTTCTCTTAAAAATTATCCATGCTTACTCTAAAAATTAAATTAAGCTTTTAACACGTTTCACACATTTCTCTGTTGAACTTTATTTATTTCTCGCTCGCTTCGCCCATTCTTCATTGCTCGCTCAACAGACGAAGAGTCGCTTATAGAAGCGTTAGTCGATGCAGCTATGGGGCAGTATTTCACTCGCATGAAACAAACTGTTGCCTCTGACTTAAAGTAACCAGTTCCCTAAAACAACAGCTTTACTGACTTACAGTGCCATTGATCTTAGAGTCGTTCACACATTTCACTGTTAAACTTTATTACCCCATCGCTTTGCTCTTTATTTATTTCTCGCTCGCTTCGCTCATTCTTCATTGCTCGCTCAACAGACGAAGAGTCGCTTATAGAAGCGTTAGTCGATGCAGCTATGGGGCAGTATTTCACTCGCATGAAACAAACTGTTGCCTCTGACTTAAAGTAACCAGTTCCCTAAAACAACAGCTTTACTGACTTACAGTGCCATTGATCTTAGAGTCGTTCACACATTTCACTGTTAAACTTTATTACCCCATCGCTTTGCTCTTTATTTATTTCTCGCTCGCTTCGCTCATTCTTCATTGCTCGCTCAACAGACGAAGAGTCGCTTATAGAAGCGTTAGTCGATGCAGCTATGGGGCAGTATTTCACTCGCATGAAACAAACTGTTGCCTCTGACTTAAAGTAACCAGTTCCCTAAAACAACAGCTTTACTGACTTACAGTGCCATTGATCTTAGAGTCGTTCACACATTTCACTGTTAAACTTTATTACCCCATCGCTTTGCTCTTTATTTATTTCTCGCTCGCTTCGCTCATTCTTCATTGCTCGCTCAACAGACGAAGAGTCGCTTATAGAAGCGTTAGTCGATGCAGCTATGGGGCAGTATTTCACTCGCATGAAACAAACTGTTGCCTCTGACTTAAAGTAACCAGTTCCCTAAAACAACAGCTTTACTGACTTACAGTGCCATTGATCTTAGAGTCGTTCACACATTTCACTGTTAAACTTTATTACCCCATCGCTTTGCTCTTTATTTATTTCTCGCTCGCTTCGCTCATTCTTCATTGCTCGCTCAACAGACGAAGAGTCGCTTATAGAAGCGTTAGTCGATGCAGCTATGGGGCAGTATTTCACTCGCATGAAACAAACTGTTGCCTCTGTCTTAAAGTAACCAGTTCCCTAAAACAACAGCTTTACTGACTTACAGTGCCATTGATCTTAGAGTCGTTCACACATTTCACTGTTAAACTTTATTACCCCATCGCTTTGCTCTTTATTTATTTCTCGCTCGCTTCGCTCATTCTTCATTGCTCGCTCAACAGACGAAGAGTCGCTTATAGAAGCGTTAGACGATGCAGCTATGGGGCAGTATTTCACCCGCATGGGACGAGCTGTGGCTTCTGTCCGGGGACGAATCGCTCAGGATGAGAACTACTTTATGGAAACGCAGCGGGATTTGCAGGTATGCAATTTTGCTTATGCGAGGGACGCTTTCTGTCTTGCTTTGGCTAGTGACGTTCATTGAAGTATAGAAGGAGATAAAACATTATCATACTTTAGTCGTTTATACTATGACGTCTATATGTGAACTAATAGAACTTGAAATAGAGAATAGAATAGGTACTTTACATGCAAGTTCTATTATTTCATTTATTATTACCTATATTATATATTTTCAATGTAACAAAAAGCAAAAATAGACTAATAGGTTTCTTTCTTAACCATTCTTTTTAGTTCAGGTGCCTTAGCGATGGAACACTATTTAAAAATACTTTTTCTGTTTTTTTTAAGTCCCAAATTATTAAAGTTTTGCGTGTAACAAATTATATTAATGTTATTAGACATATTAAAATGCGAGTTTAAGAATTACCTCTGATTTAAAAATAATTTATAATGTAGTTATCATTTATTTTTGCATGCAATGTACCTATGTGAAACTTTAAATGTATATAATTGAATAAATATGGCTTTTATGTTTTCAACTTTATTAAAGTTTTGTACGAATTTTTAGGACGCAGCTAATGCAGTAATGGGTATCGTAGTTAATCACATCGAGCCGTACACTTATTGGAAGCCATCTTTGATTGACGCCATCTTGAAATATGGCGACCGACTCTACACCATGTCTTTACCCAGAGCCAAGAATGCGCCATATTTGACACCTGTTGAATGCGCTCAAGAATTTCACGTGACTAGTTTTAATGTGAGTGGATTTTTTTTAGTTAAATCCTAACTAATATTATAAATACGAAAGAACTCTGTCTGTCTGTCTGTTACGCTTTCACGCCAAAACCACCAAACCGATCTGGATGTAATTTGGTGCACAGGTAGATTGGACCCCGGGAAAGGACATAGGATACTATTTAACCGACTTCAAAAAAGTAGTTCCCCCATTATCTCGACGACCCAATGGGGAACTAAGCGGGTGAAACCGCGAGGCACAGCTAGTTATTAATAAAAACCACATATAGCCTAGTTGGGTTACCTTATATTAACCTTAAAAAATAACAGTCTGGAAATTTTGCGAAAAAATGCAAACTAACTTTACAGACGTGACATCTAACTTGACATTGCAAATGGGGAGATGATACCACTTATAGCTGTATTGGTTTATTTGAATGTTCAAAGCAGATTATTAATATACTATTCTTAAGTTTAATATACAAAATCATTTCTTATTAATATATATTTATAGTATTTCTAACTAAGCATTAAAATTAATCTAGATTGTTAATTATCAGTTGACTAATATGGACTGACGCTAGTGTGCATTTTTCTACCAACTTTCAAAAACTGCGGCTGCTGTTTTGTTCTTATTTGTTGACTGCTGTTTTTTAGGAGACTTGTAGACTAATTTGTATAAATTTTGTTTATTAATAGTAATAAAAATTTATTATTATTTTTTGTTAAATTACCTCTCACGTAGTCCCATTTTATTTTTAGCAAAATTCGATAGAAAGTTTGGATATTTGAATCGGAACTACTGAAAAGTTTCATCGATGCCTTCCGCAATGGAAGTCTTTTTTACATCGTTTCGGAACCTAGGCTTAAAAATCTGTATTGTTTAATAAAATTGATCAAACACGTTCGTTTTCTTATGTGTTAAACAAGAAAGAAGCGAGTTCGAAAAAGCCCGACTGCTAAATCGTTAAACCTGTGTATCACCAAAAATACGCCAAGCCGTTTAGGCTCTAGAGCGTGTCAAACAAATATACATACATACACTCGAAAAACATAACCCTCCTTCTTTCGCAGTCGGGTAAAAAACACGTTTATTTTTTGTATTAAACGTAGACCAAAATAATAAATTAAAGGACGATGTTTTATCCTGTAGGTACGAACTGAAATAGAAGATTCAAAAGTGACGGGAGATTTATACGCTGGCGAAACTGGAGCCGTTCTTAATCTTACAAGAGGAGTTAAAAAATTCTTTGAAAATGTAAGTAAAACAAAAAAAGAATAATTAAAAATTATTTAATTATCACAATAATATAATTATAATCATGAGAAGTGAAAAATAAATAACTTAACAACTTGTATGGTTTTTGCGACAGGTTTATTATTATATAGATTCGAACGGTGACTGAACTCTTTAAAAACTGTATTAGGTTCTCAATTCTTCAGTATCTTTTATGTGTATATTTCCTAATTTCTCAAAGAAACTTGAATAAATTTCAATAATACTTTTGTTTAATGTGCATTTGAGTATATTATACATTCCAGATGGTCACGTTATAAAGTTCATCAATATCGGTCTAGTGGTTTAGTAAGTTTGTTATACTCGTACATAAAACTAAGTAACTGATGTCCGGCTTCCTATCTAATAAATTAAATCCTGTTGTCACTTTAACTTAATTTTTTTTCATAAGTAATAGGTGTTTTTGACCTTCAGATAACGTTCGTTACAGACAACTCTTATTATGTTTGAATTATTAATTACTTAAAAAAATAATCTTATAAATCTTATTTATGCTCGTATGCTAGTAGTTGATGTTAGTTCTTGGTTTAATAGTTTTCATGACATATATTCACATTTTGAGTGTTGTTTAGTTATAAAACTATACAAAGCTATAAACTATATGTACAAAAGCAATACCCAAAAATTAAAACTAACTTAAATCTAAACCACTGCCAGTTGGTAGAAGTACCCACAATGCTGGCCCCATTGCCTCGTTGAATGGCAATACTAATGCGCTGACCCAGGTAGAGGCCAGCATATTGGTCTCGAGTAGCGTCAACTAGACGCTTTGTTAGGGCTTTGTTAGTTTAGTTATTAGTTATATTTTAGTATGGTTCACATTCGATGAAATTCATCAGGGATGAAATGAGCCGTTCGTGTGTAACGAAACTATAGTTGTACCTTTCCAATAATTAGGTACGCGTGAAAACCTGCCTTCTTAAACAATATGAAACAAACACGCGTTAGTTTTTTTTTTATATTTAAATTATTTACTATAGTTGTTCGTTACACAAGAACGATGATTCTAAAAGTTTCATTGACATATATTCGCTGAAATATTTATTTCTAGAACAAATTCGGCGTGCTGTGCGCCAAGAACTACTGTGTAGGTATCTGGAAGGCGGCTGACGATAAGGCATATGTTTTATGGGAGCCACACAGCGTGGGACCGACTGGTCAGTTCACCTGTTCATAAAAAAACCATAAGTAATTAATTACCTATATAAATTAAAATATTTAAGTGGAGCACTTCTATTGATTGTGTTTTTTTTTTCTAAAATAATATGCGTCACTCACGATTATGTATGTATAAAGATGTGTCAATAAGTCAATTGAGACCATTTCAAATTTTTGACTCCCTATTTTAATAACGATTTATAACGATGACGGAAAGACAAATGAAAAATAACGTACACCTATTTATATATTTTATTCGGAATGTAATATTTACGTTTTAAGAGACTTTTGAGAAAATATATAAGAAAAGTTCAGCGTAATGTTATTCTCGTCAAAAGCTCGTAAAGAAATGCGTCATTAATTATCTGTATTTTTGTTGTTTGCTTTGGTACGGTTCACAGATGACAGATACAATAATATTATATATTGTATACTATTTTTCTTTGGTGGCATCTGACGATCTTAACATAAATACGAGAATATTTTTCATCATTTTTATGTAAATTACTCGAAAGAAAGTCTTTTCATATCTAAAAATCTGGTATTTTTAGTATGAACAATAAAGAGTTCATTTGTATTGTCTCGAAAAGGTTTTCGAATATCCATCACTTTGTAAAAATGAAATGTTGTCACTTATGGATGAAATGGCAAATTTCTGATTATTACGGGATGGAGACAAAACGCAGAAAAATATATATGATCAGTGAATGTCAAAACGTAGAAGAAGAAAAAGATAGATTCTACATCTATCTTTTTCTTCTTCTTCTTAGTCCTCGCCTTATCCCGTTACGCGAGATTAAACTTTTAATGAAAAAGAAAGCCATTTCTTTTTCATTAAAAGTTTAATTTATCCAATGTAAGTAAAACGTATTTGGTGTGTGTTGAACGGAACGTTGATATAGGTCATAAAAATACTCGTAGATACATTGATATGATATTAATATAATACATAATTATATTTATAATAATAATAATTAATTATTAGGTCGCACGTCGAGTGCTGGCGCGGCGGGCGCCATCTTGTATTCAATGGCGGAATTACTGGCGGACATGTTTGTTGACAACGTTAAGGGACTCGCACGTCCTGGTGGCAACAAGTTAGTGTTAATCCGACTTTAAAAAATAAAAGAGATAATTAAATTTGTTAATTAAATTAATTAGTAATCACACTAATATTATTAAGGCGAGAGTTTGTATGTTTGTTTGTTTCCTCTTTAACGCTCAAATGGCTTAACAGATTTAGATGAAATTTGGAACGAAGTTATCTTTACACCTTGGGTTAACACATAGGAAGTGTTCCCATGGAATGATCAAATGAGACTTAGCTTATTAACTAGTTATATAATAATGTGAAACTCATTGTGAATATGGGTGCTGGTTTATGATTTTTTTATTGTTTAGTCAACGGATTTTTTTGCTGTGGTACCTAGTATAGTTTCCTAATAAAATGGGGGATGTTTGCTACAGCGCAATTTACTGGCCGATTTAAATAATATTTGGCACATACATGCAGTACTAAACTATAATTCAGATTTCTTGATATAACTAAATAAGTAACGTTTTTGTATAGTCTCAAAAAAAATCGCGATTACGAGGTCTATAGTTTGCTTAAAAACGGCTTTTTTTTTAAAGTAATTTATCTGTCTCATGAACTAGTAAATAATCTTGTAACTAATATAAGTAAGAAAAGAAACTAAAAATTTTAAAATAAATTAGTCCTTAAACAAATTTTGGATTAGGGTAACGTGCCCAAAATGCTGGCTGCGTTGTCCCGCTGGATTTTTAGACTTATTTTTGCGCAAAATATAAGCCAGCATTTCTGTCAGACGCAAAAGACATTTTTTTTAAATTTTGCTATTAAATTAAACTATCTATTATTATTTGTTAGTAATATAATTTTCTCTCCCCCAGGTTTACAATATCCCCGGTGAAAGTATTTTGGGAATTATCGAAGAGCGTACAGCCTGTCACAGCACAGGGCGCCGTGCCCGACGAGACTTACGAGTGGAAGGTACGGCGATTTATTAACGCTATATATATAATCTGTCGCCAAGCCAAGCCAAGTGTTCCTTGAGAGCCAGTGTATTCCAGACTAGGCACGCTCTATCTAGGGCTACAGTATCGCAGACTTACGTGGTGGTCGAATTGCCTAGCCTAGGTAAAAAAAAAAACAAGTCCACTCTTAGTTGCCGAGGAGAAGAAGAACAAACAAACCTAAAAATAAATAATTAGCTTGACCATTCTACATTTTTAGTATGCGGGGATAATGAAAAAAGTGTAAATAATGATTTATAAAATATTATTATTATTAATAAACTTTTTTGATGGACTAATAAAAAAGTGTATCGATGTCGTAATGTCGATTACATGTTGAGGAAAATTATCTATATTTTTTACCTTGATATAAAAGGTGTACGAAATGAATTAAAAATTTTGGGTGACAGTCAAAAATCTTGGAGGAAATATTTCAATAACACCGTTAAAAAAGTAATAACTGTCTTAAACTTTTTTTATTATTTTTCTTTAACTATATTTATACTATTTTTTTCAGGTATTGACAGCTTATGTAGAAACTGCAAAAGGCAGGACTATACTCCGTGGCAGCCGACCCAGTGATCTTGCCAAGTAAGTACCTAATACACAGGCTATCGACAAGGGATGTACTAAGCTGAAGGGATTTATTAAAAAAATAGTTTATATTATTTGCTTCTTAATATAATTGAAGGAGTGCAAGAAAGAAGGCGGATAACTATTCATACCCCAAATTTTGGCCATTACGTAATTTTTTGGTGATAACTTAAGCTAACTTTTGTTGAAGTAGCAGCCGTTTTAGTTCCTATTTGAAAGAAAGAAAGAAAGAAAGAAAGAAAAATATTTATTTGAAACAGAAAACAAACTCGATTACAGAATTTATAGTCAGACTGAAATTACAACTTAATGTTTTCTGTCACAAACCGGTCCCAACTCAACATAATGCTGGTTGAAACAACCAGCGCTGATCTTCCGTTGGAGCCGGGTGGTGACGTCACGCACGTCACATTCAGTAGGCATTTGGACGTTCAAAGTTCCTTAATTTGCTTCAGATATGGTACAATCAGATCTTAATTTAATTATTAACTAGGACACTAGATAATTATTAAATTAAGACCTTATTATAAACACATCTCGTAAATGTACATATATGAAAACGTAAAAATATTTAACTGATTAAATAGAGGTTCACATGAAACTTGATGCTCAACCCAACAGATAGCACGAATACAAGATGTATTTGTAAATACTTGTTTTGAGCTATAAATGCTCTGTCTATATCAACCGAATCACCCCAAATTATAATGCCATACCTTAGAACCGAAGCTACATATCCGTGATACACGTTAGAGGCGCTTTTGCTTATTACGTATCCTCTCTCTCTCTGTTTCACCACGTCTCATCAAATTTATTCTCAATAAACTATATTTGTGTTATAATACGAAATGCTTACTAATTAATAATTCCTGCTTTGCTTTTCTTTTGTGTTGTTTATGATCTTTATATTTGGTTTATGCCAGTGTTTCTAAATGGCAATTAATAATTGTAAGTGTTATTTGTATATTGGTGTTAATATGTGCGCGTATAAAGTAGTATCGATAAGTCGTATAGTGGGTATCCAAGATTCCGGCTTGAGCCGAGTTTATAACTCGCCACTAACGCGCTAGTACGAATAATTCTTATACTTATTCAACCTACAAATGTATGTAACTCAATGTATGTTTTAGGCTTAATAATGGCATATGTCAATGAAGCAATTATTTATTATTATTATTAATAAATAACATACTTATTTACTGTTAAAAACCATATATATTACCTATACAAAAACATTCGTTGTCGCAGGTTCACCAGAGAAGCCCTACTCCAGTCGTCATGCAGCGCGGTAGTAGCAGCATGCATGTCGCGCGTGCGACGTTCGCATCTGTGGACGCGCAACACTGTCGACGAGATAATGTCGCTCGCTTGCAAACTGTTCGTTGCCTCTGTCGCCTCTCTGGGGTACGAGTTCCGACCGGGGGAGGATGTTCTGCTGCCTCTGCAGGTAAGAAGAGACAATTTTCTGTCGAAGAATAACGATTTTCTGTCATAAAGATCGCACCCAAAGGATTAAAACGGGACCCTATTACTAAGAATGCTTCGACTGGCTGTCTGTCCGTCCGTTTCTTTTTGGTTTCCGAAAATTAAGTTTGTTTATTTACGAGTATAAATAGATTTTAAAATTAGTCTCTTAAAATTCGTTCGCTGCGCTTGCCGCGTTCGGTTGCTGCGAGAGTGTAACCTATCTACCTACTGAATACGCACGTAATCAATAGTAAACAAACAACTATTTACTCATCAATTACGAGTGAAATATAGTATTTAAAATATATTTATCTGTCCCGGCCGTGCCTCAAGCCTCTCGGATGGTGTTAGTTGCTCTAATTATGCGGATAATTAGAGCAACCGAAAATAATTACCGTAAACTAGCGAAACAAGCGGGCAGGGCCACTGTCCTCGAAGTGCAAGTGTCTACCTCAGACACTTATGCCGTCGCCGGCAAGTTCCCCATCACCTCAAGTAGCGCCTGCCGCGCCCTCCTCACCTGCCACCCTCGATCTCTTGCTCCGTGAACTCCGTGAAGGGATGCGGAACATTAACGTAAAACTCGAACAATTGCCGGCCCTCGTAACAAACAAACTAGTATTGAATAAGACCATAAAACTGGCTCAAGAGATGAATTATAAGTTTGTTTGGGTTCAAAATTACAAGATTCTTACGAGAAAAAACGAGACATCTCCTATAGTTTGACGAAGACTTAGGAAAAATAAAATGAGTGTGTGCCTACTTTTACCTAGCTCTAATTATGTTTTTTGCTTATAAGATGTCATGCGTTAATTCCTACACCTCAAAGTCGCTAAACTGCGAGTCTGTTTTTCTTGTTATTGACCCACATAACTTATACCGTTATTTGCTGCCTTATTATTTTGAAACTTATGATATTCTACTACCCTATACTAAATTTTTATACTAAATAATATTTAATGGCTTGATGCTTTATGCTTTATTTAAAACTGATATATATATATATATATATATATATATATATATATATATATATATCTTATATATAAAAATCAATTGCTGTTCGTTAGTCTCGCAAAAACTCGAGAACGGCTGGGCCGATTTAGCTGAATTTGGTCTTAAATTGTTTGTCGTACTCCAGGAAAGGTTTAAAAGGTGAGAAACATAAATAACTATTAGGCGGTACGAAGTTCGCCGAGACAGCTAGTATATATATATATATATTACTTATATACTATGCCATAGTGATATATGATACTCATGAATTGTTGCTCAGAAATGTTTGCCTGAAAATGTATTCGATGCTTCTATTTGTTTGGATGTTTTCCACGTCACACTTGTTATCATGTTTCGCAGCGGGCTCGCTTGTGTCGGCAAGGTCACGGCACAGCCGGCGCATTCATACTGAACACTTCCTCGGGCTCTACCTATCATTTGACACGAGTGAGCTTCTCGTTACACTGTTTCTTTCCAAAATTAACAAATTTATCTGTCACACTTGTATCAAAACAATGAGACCGCGTAAAGGGCTAGCACGTCATCGCTCACTGGACGAGTTCCGTCTCGGCCAGTGAGCGAGCGGATCGCGTCAATAGCATTTGATGTTTATTACCAGAATGTTAAGGGTTTGCGAACAAAAGTGCCGGATTTGAAACACAGTGTTCTATTATGTAACTATGACGTTATCGTGCTGGCGGAAACGTGGCTCTGTGATAGTATTAGGAGCGAGGAAATGTTCAGTGACGCTGTTTGGCGGCGTGACCGAGACTACGCGGCGCTCGGGCAAGTTCGAGGTGGCGGCGTTCTTATCGCCGTGCATCGAGAGATCGCCGCGCACGCCCGCCCCGAGGCATTCCACCGCGGAGGACTTGTGGATATCAATAGTGTTTAAAGCGACTGATAAAAGCGCGCCGGTTAATTTGCATATAGGTTGTTTGTACCTCATAGAGCAGAACTTAGGTTTATCACTTTCAACTCAATTAGAAAACTGTTGCGATGAAGTTCTGTCGATTGCGGCAAATAATCCAAACGATAAGCTGCTTGTTTTCGGAGATTTTAACCAAAGTGATATGTTATGGAACTCCTCACCGAATCATTCGTACCTATTACATGTGGTGAAGTTGACGGACTGTGACCATTTAGAAATTTTAGACCTTATGAACATAAATAATTTAGAACAATATAATAATATTCCTAATTCGTACAACCGTAACATACTAGACCTAGTTTTGTCTAATGACAAGGTGTCAGTTTTACACAGTCTAGACCCACTTTTAAAGGAGGACGTTTTCCATCCGGCGCTCGTCTACAGACCGCACTTCATACAAAAAACTAGACTTTCGTCGACTCTAAAATCTAAGTTTTACTATAGCAAAGGCGATTATGCTTCAATCCGCAATAAGCTTGATACATATGACTGGCACTCTCTGCTTGCATAGTGTGTGGTACTATGGACGAATCGGTTAATTTATTTAACAAAATACTTTCTGAGCTGAGGGACAAATATGTGCCACATAAATGGCTACGGCCTGACGAATATCCGATATGGTTTTCCCCCGCCTTTATCAAAATTCTAAAGGAAAATAAATAAATGCCATAGCAAGTTAAAATCTATAAAAATATTTCAGATCAGAATTCTTTCAAGGTTTTGCGGGAGCGTGTAAAGAAAGTCGAGCGGGAATGCTACCTCGCTTACATAGCTACAATTGAGCATTCTTTACGAGATAGCCCGAAAGCATTCTGGTCGTTTGTTCAATCCAACAAACAACACAACTCCTACCCGTCATCTACTCGTATGTCATTCGGGGGCAAAACGGTGGAATGTGGCGAAGATATTTGTAATGCATTTGCTGATTTTTTTAATTCCATTTATTTGCCGTCTACTAACACTTTGCATACCTCAGCTCCAGACGTCACTGGGACTGTTGAGTGTGACCAGGTGGCTGACATAAGTACTATTGGGGTGGCGCAAAAGGCCGTATTAAAATTATTAAAAACCATAGATTGCAATAAATCGGCTGAACCGGATGGCTTACATCCGCTTTTGCTTAAAAACAGTGCTGCTACTCTTGCTTATCCTGTTTGTCTACTTTTTAGTAAATCGACTACTGTTGGAATAGTGCCTAAAGTCTGGAAAACGGCTTCTATAACACCTATCCATAAAAAAGAGCCCAAGTGGGAAATTACTAACTATAGTTGAGAAAGTCATCCATGGTCAGCTATATGATGCTCTCAAACAGTATTTTTCGCCGCAGCAGCACGGTTTCTTAAGAGGAAGATCTACAACGTCTAACTTGGTCACATTTATCAATGAGGTGACTGCCGGTATGGAGGGTGGGGGGCAGGTGGATGCGGTCTATACGGACTACAGTAAGGCCTTTGATAGGATTGACCATTCTATTCTCCTTAATAAACTATATGCGGCAGGTATTAGAGGTGATCTTCAGGTTAACCTCTTATGTCAACGATCGACGCCAAACTGAGTTCTTAGTCTCCCTCGTACTCGTCGGCTCCCTCCCCCATCACTTCCGGAGTTCCCCAAGGGTCAATTTTGGGCCCCTTGCTCTTTTTATTGTCTTTGTTAATGATATTAATCAATGTTTAAAGTTTAAAATTTTTAAGGTGATAAGGAGTAGGCAGTATTCCAAATTACTTCAAGATGATCTAGATAACCTTCATAACTACTGCATATCAAATAGAGTAGATCTAAATATTCTTAAATGTTATACTATTACCTTCAGCAGATCTCTTCGTAGTAGTAGATTCGATTATAATATTAATGGTCAGTCTCTAGCGAGAACTGATTCTGTTTTAGACCTTAGAGTTACTCTTGATTCTAAACTTATTTTTGACAAGCACATTGAAAACATAACTACTAAGACCATGAAAACTCTAGGTTTCATTCTGCGCGTTACCAATGATTTTAAACACATTAAAACTTTAGAAATATTATACTGCTCATTAGTCCGAAGCCAACTGGAATATGCATCGCAAGTTTGGTTCAGTTGCCAGTGGAAAGCTCGACGAGCGTCACCGTGCGCGCTCGATTGCGCGGCGGCTATTAGTGGAATTGGCGGCAAAACAAATTTTTTCGTAAGTACCTACTCAAATATTTTTAGTATTATAATGCTTGTTATTAAAACGTACCTACCTATCATGTATCTGCAACGATGGCGCCTAAGCTTTTCGTTAGATGTTGTCTACTGCTCTGGCTAATAAACCTAATATAAGTTCCAATTTTAAAATTGAGATAAAATGTAGGAAGAAACATTTTCGAATTAAGTATTCAAACCTTTAATTTATGCTTTTAGCTCGTACTTTATCAGTTTTTGTGGTTCTGTCTGTCTGTTTGTTTATCTCGTGATATGTTTTTGTATGGGCCTATCGAAAATTTTGTATGAAATATATCAATCATTTGAACGAATCAAAAGACCCGGGTCATTTTCGTAATAGATCAGTACCAAATCGTAAATCGTACCAAAATAATGAACGGCACATTTGGTATATTAATATATTTTGTGTATGTTTGATTGCAGGAGAAGATGGCATCTGGTGCTAGACGTAATAAAATATTGGCTATGACAGCAAGCACCGAAACTAAGAACATAAACACTAATACCAAAGAAATCTATCAAAAACTTGGCACAAAAGTTATAGCTGCGGAACCTAAAATGACCACCAAGCCAACAGATATAAATCAAATATTCCAAAGACCATTGGATTTTAATGATTTCAAAGTTGTTTTTGACTACAGAAATGAATACGAAAATTCATTGAAGCATGTAAAGACTACCGACATGCTATCAAAGTTAAATTCATGTTTTACAATCCATGATAAAGATGCTAAGGACATAAATACAATGGATTTGAATTATTTGCTGTGCGAAGAAGAGATTTGTTTCTCTCCTTTAGAAAAAACGACTAACTGCCAAGAAGAAGAAAACGATATTTTTCATGACTCAGATGACGACAGAGACAAAACATACATTCCAGAATCTTCAGACTCGGATGAAGATAACTACATAATATCTACCTCAATAAAGACTCTACTTTTAAATTCAGCGAGCGCAACAGATCCAGCTCCAGCAATCAACAACGAAGGAATATCAGGCTTGAACATAATGACGCCACCTACACAACCACCCGAAGAACACAATCCGGAATTAATTAATGCTTTGTCTGCAATAAATGTCATCGATTCGGAAATATCAACTCAAAATGATACTGGCGCAGAAACTAACACAGAATGCTTAAATCGAAATTCAAATATTGACGTAAATACAACACAAGAGTCAAAAAATATAGAAGACAAAGGTCTAACAAAAGACGGTAATCCACGAAAAAGAAGAAAGTTTGACGAATCTTTGAAAGATAGGCAAGAAAAGAAGAAGAAAAAACAGGAAGAGCAATATGATTTAAAGGATCCCTGCACTGATAAATGTATAAAAAAAATTTTGTCAAAATTTACAGCTCAACAACGTCAAGATATACATGACAGATTCATTGCTCTTGATTACGAATCACAAGGACTGTTTATTAAATGTTCTATAGAAGTGAAACCAATTCTGAGAAGGTCACAAGTAGCAGATCAATACAAAAGGAACACAACTTACGTATATACCTTAAAAGGCACAGACAATATAAAAAAAGAAGTTTGTAAGACTTTTTTTCTGACAACACTGGGCTATAAATCTAGCAACGATAGAAGGATAGCAACAGCCATGACAAAAGCTGTAGATGAACAAAAAACAGCTAGAGGATCTTATCAAAGACCTGCAATTGACAAACAAGCTATAAAAGAACATGTCATGTCATATAACCCAGCCATATCCCATTATAGAAGGGAACATGCACCCAATAGGTTGTACCTGCCCAGTGACATCACAATCACAATGATGCATGAAAACTTTTGCAGGGCGGGCATCAAAATTTCACTAGAAGTGTACAGAAAAATTGTAAGAAAAGATATGAACATTTCTTTCGCACATCTTGGTAACGAGGAGTGCGAGCAATGTGAGCATTATAAGCAGCACAATAAATCCGAATGCCACGATGGTTCATGCCAGATATGCAATTCCTACAATCTGCAACATAAGCCCAAATATACAGAGTCACGCAAAGAATACGACGAAGACCGAGAAAAAGCAAAAACTGATACAGATGTTATTTATTATTCAGTTGACTTGCAAAAGATAATTATGATTCCAAGAATGGACCAATTCAAAACTGCAATTTTTTGTCCAAGACTAATTGCATTTAATGAAAGTTTCGTCCCACTTGGGCCTGCGACGGAAGATAACAAACCTTATGCTGTGGTTTGGAATTAAAGTATCTCCGGCCGCAGCCAAGAAGATATCATTTCAGCATTCAAAGCGTTCCTATGTCACAAAAGAGACCAGAAGCATGTAGTGTTCTGGCTTGACAACTGCTCTGCGCAAAATAAGAACTGGGCCATCCTATGCTTCAAGGTGGATATGGTAAATGGTTCAGAAATAAGAGCTGAGAGTATAACCTTAAAATACTTTGAGCCAGGACACACATTTATGTCCGCCGACAGCTTCCACCATCAAGTAGAAAAATCGATGTCAAAAAAAGGAAAAATATACGACTTCAATGACTTTGTTGAATGTGTTCAAAAGTCCAACAAAGGAAAAAACACAACAAAAGTAATGAATGTCGAAGATTTTGTAGCATATGAAGACGTATCGTCACAACACAAATTAAAGAAAAATGAACCGCGAGTCTATCTCAATAACTTGATGGCTATTAGAATGGAAAGAGGACTTTTCAAATTAAAGTATAAATTTTGTCATAGCAGCAGTTACATGCAGGAGCCATTAGATTTTCTGCAGCTGAAAATAACGAAATCTCAAAAATTCCCTGAAATTAAGAAAAAGATTACTCCAAGAGGCATAACGGAAGAAAGAAAAGCTGCTATTGTCGAAAAACTTCTTCCATTAATGCCGGAAAATAGAAAATTATTTTGGCTAAATATGCCAACCAATAATGCAAATAGGAACCTATTGGAAGAAGATTAATTTTAAAATTATGAAAATTAGGTATAGTATCAGTATTCTAAAGACTGCAAACATTTATAGATTTAATTTTCGTATTTAGTATTGTGTCTTTCTATTTTTTATTGTAAGTAAGTAATAATGTGATTTTGGATCTTACCAAAATTGTTACCAAGAAAAAAATACTTTAATAGTAGGTAAATTTTGCTATGTTACTCATATACTTACTACCTATTTTAAAGTGCAATTGTTATGTTGGTACTTATTTTAATAAGCTTAAGTACATTATTATAATTTTTGACTAAATATTAAACTTAGTACCTATATAAATAAAAATATTATTCAATAATAATTGTGATCTCAAGAATGCCATAATTTGATTATGACAGTGATTTGAATTAAAGTTAGTAATTTAACTAAATTAAAGCATGAATATAATTATACTTCTTTAATTACTTTCAAAATAAGTTCCTATTAAGTTACTTCTTTAAAGTATTTATGTTACTTCATTGTAATTAATTATTTAGAGCATTAAGTTATTTTTTGACAGTTGCTTTGATTTCGATTTCAAAATTCACTTGCGCCGAATTAGTATACAAATATTTTACGAGTTCCTAAATATAAAAGCTCTAAATGATAATGTTACGGCTGTTATAATTAACAAATCTTAGTATAAATGCTTTCATTCCTGATCAAAAGCGCATTTACATAATTTACTTAGAATAAGCGCTCTAACTGTGTTGGTTACTGCGCTAATTTTAAGTATTTATATTTCAAAATACATTTGAGTCTCTAGCATATAGACATTTTGCTATTTATTCTATAGGGATATTGATATTTCAAGAGTTTCTTTTTAACCATAATAAAGAACAACAGTTGTTCTACAGTTACATATTTATCAAAAGTAAATAAATGGCGATTTCCAGCCGTGAAAGAAGAATATCATTTTCAAACTTTAGGCGCCATTTTCTCAAAACATGCTGGCGTACACATAGCGCTCTTATATTTAGCACGGCTGCAGCAGCGCGCTGCTGTACTCAATATCGTGGAAACTCTTTCTTCATTCGCACATTTAGAAGTTTCAATGCATCTTATTCTAATCATATAGATTTATTTACATCAAGACAATGTGTTTTCAAATATCTTGTATTAAATCAGTTCTTTAATCTGTAGGGCAATAAATAACAAAACCGTTCTTGTATCTGCAGTTGTGTATTAGTGTAGGTATTTAACATTACTGTATTGATGTATTCATTCAGCTCAATAGGTATTGTAAAAATGTTAAAAATGAATTTGTCTATATTATTAGTTTGCTACGTAAATTGAATAATCTGTCTTTCTTATAATCCATTGTTAACTTGTTTGTAATTATATTTAATAATATTTTTAGTTTCTGCTAGTGATAATCTTTTTTGGCCCAAGTGTGCACAGAAATTGATTGATAGTTTTTTATTCAAAGAAGGCTGCAGGCTGTCAAAAAAAATATATCCCAGCGCTTTTCACTTTCTTATTAAGTTGCCAAAAAAAGGATCCAAAATTGACGATTTTTTGACTGTTACTTAAAATCTTCAATATTCGTCCCATAAATTTTAATTATTACAGGAGTTTCCCGCTTTTTCCGGAGTTTTTCGCTGAAAAACTAGCATCTCTGTCTGTGTATTAATTGCAAAACGAGTGATTCTGCAAGTTTTAATGTGTAACATTGGTAGATTAGTAACCATTAATGTCTAATCACAAGTGTGAGCAAGCGATATAATGATGGAATAACATGGTTTTCGTTTTCGCGGTAAAACTCCATAGAAACCCTGGTAAAGTATCCACCAGTTTACGAGGGTACATGATGTGACTTCAACTTGACGACGATGACTTATTACTTGATCATTGACTTGACTGATTAATAACTTGAAAATAGATGAACTTGACGTTGGCAAATATAGGAGTACTAATCGTGTCATATATCAAAAGAAAAAATAAACTATTTAATATATTACATTATCACCGGTGCTTCATAAGTGTGCAAAGTTTCAAATTACTTCGAATAAATAAACTTGACGCTAGCAAATAAACTACACTTATGGTGCCTTATGCGGGTGCCCTAAATACAGGCATTGCCTAGTTTGGGACCCTCAATATTATATCTTTAAATATCTGTTAAAATTTGCCTAACCACTCATTAAGTTTCTGCTAATAAACGATTAATTTATTTATGCCTTATATCTAAGAAAGCAAATAATCATTAACGATTTGTTTGTTTTGTTACCGCAAGGTGATGAAGATATTCGTCCTGGGTGTGAACTACGTACGCTATGACTTGGAACAAGTTTACTCTGGGAAATTGGAGCAAAAGGAGCCCACAGAGATTACTGTCAGGTAAACCTTATCATCGTGATCGGCTTAGTCTCTTTCACTGCTGGGCATCGGCCTCTACCATAGCTCGGACTTATTCTAGACTTTTCGTCTCCAACCCCTGCCTGCTATCTTCTGTATATCCTTGTTTCACTGGTTTCTTCCTAATGGTAGTGCCGGAAGGGAGCGACCTAAGAATACGTGGATGAGTTGTATTAACGAGGATACGTGTGAAGGATAATGAATGATGAGATGACAGCATGCTATACCGACCCCACCTAGTGGGATAAGGACAGAAAGATAATGACTGTTTTTTTTATTTCTTATGGTCGATTTCTGGCCATGACAGTTTAACATCAGCCGAAAAATACGCAAATACCTATATGGTAAATATAATGCATTTATGTAGACTGTATTAGTTGCAATGGTATATTATGTATATTATTATGTTACTATATGTTATCTGTATGTCTCTACGGCCTAGACCGATTTTGATGTGCGAGGTGTCATTGGATTAAACTTTAGCTATACTGGTTGCGTCCCTTGGTTTCACTCGTTAAGATGCTATCACTAGTGTAAAGCTTACGCAGTATTATTATCTATAAAAAAAAACAGTTTTTTATGCTACCTGAGCTTACCGGTGAAGGAAAACGTAAGGAAACCATAGCATGGCGGTAGGGCGTTTCCTATCGCTCGCCCGGCTAGCTATCACCCTTAACTTGTAAAATCTGTCGCCAAGCATCTAACAGTGTGTTCCGGCTGGCAGCCTTCCTCGAGAGCCAGTGTATTCCAAACCAGGCATGCTCTATCTAGGGCTACAGTATCTCTGACTTCCGTGCTCGTGCGAACTTGTGGTCAAATGCATAGCTGTGTTGGATAAAAAAAGTTTTGTCCACAGAGCTGCTTTGGAGCGTTTCTTCGAGAGTCACAGTCACGGTATACTGTGGTCGTGTCCTCACGCGGTGGCCGTGTGGCGCGTGCGAGGAGCACCCGCCTACTATATGATGGAGCCCCACGCGGCCGGACCCACCGGACTCAGGGTCGACGCTGAGGTCTGACCTTTGAACTTTTTTCTACCTTGTTTATTTATTTATTTAACTGTTAGTAAATTAAGCTTAATAATATCTAGTTCTAGTTTGTAAATTACATTTTATTAAGTACGTGTATTGAACTCTGTAATTTGACTTGCCCGGTGTAACGCAACGTTATAATCTCAGTAAATTCTATGATTCTATTACCTTTACCTTTTTTTCTACTTTAAAGTGACCTTTGTACACTATTGTTCATGTCATTTTGCTTCTAGACTAACCAATGACAAGCTTTGTTCTCTAAAGTGACCTTTGACACTATTGTTCATGTTATTTTGCTTCTAGACTAACCAATGACTAGCTTTGTTCTCTAAAGTGACCTTTGCACTATATTGTTCATGTCATTTTGCTTTGAATTACTAATAATAATAGACTAACTTTGTTCTTTATAGTGACCTTTGTACACTATTGTTCATGTTATTTTGCTTCTAGACTAACCAATGACTAGCTTTGTTCTCTAAAGTGACCTTTGCACTATATTATTCATGTCATATTGCTTTGAATTACTTATAAAAATAGACTAACTTTGTTCTTTATAGTGACCTTTGTACACTATTGTTCATGTTATTTTGCTTCTAGACTAACCAATGACTAGCTTTGTTCTCTAAAGTGACCTTTGCACTATATTGTTCATGTCATTTTGCTTTGAATTACTAATAATAATAGACTAACTTTGTTCTTTATAGTGACCTTTGTACACTATTGTTCATGTTATTTTGCTTCTAGACTAACCAATGACTAGCTTTGTTCTCTAAAGTGACCTTTGCACTATATTATTCATGTCATATTGCTTTGAATTACTTATAAAAATAGACTAACTTTGTTCTTTATAGTGACCTTTGTACACTATTGTTCATGTTATTTTGCTTCTAGACTAACCAATGACTAGCTTTGTTCTCTAAAGTGACCTTTGCACTATATTGTTCATGTCATTTTGCTTTGAATTACTAATAATAATAGACTAACTTTGTTCTTTATAGTGACCTTTGTACACTATTGTTCATGTTATTCTGCTTCTAGACTAACCAATGACTAACTTTTTTGTTTTAAGATTGATCAATTTGATGAGACATCCATGTTACAACCTATTTTACATCGTACCTAATTTTAGCTATTTTTGACATTGATGAATGAATGAATGAATATAGGTTTATATCACTAAAATACAAACAATAAAAGATATAGCTGGAAAATACATATACAATGGTAGTTCATTGGGCGGCCTCATATAATGATGTAACAATGCCACCCTTGCCAAGCTTTTGAATCCTTGTGTTCGATATTTATATCGAGTGCCCTCGATAATCAGCGGTATGATCGATTATATCGGCTCAAATTTTAAAACTAACTACTGATAATTACTATATACTCTTGTGCTTGTGTTGAGTATTTAGATTATTAGAGCGTGCAGCTCTAATAATCTAAATACTAATAAAAATATAACTCTTTTTAAACGAATTTATAATCACGTATCGAAAAATCTTTTTTAAGGCCACAGGCCTTTTTTTTTCCTTTGTTTTCAACAAATTTGTTCATTGCATATTATTGTGACAGTTATTTTTTTTTCCTTTAGGATGACGGCGCTGCCTGCGTTTTGACATTTACTTCCCCAAAATTAATGGCATACTCGTAAGTATGGCAATTTTCTATTTGTTATTTACAGGTTTTTATTTACTTGAGAGTATACAGGAGATATTTATCTATACACAACGTGTAACAGAAAGGTGTGACAATACTTAAGGGTGTTACTCTACACATCAAAATTAACCCATTACAAAACAAAATTAAAAAATACCAATAAAGCGTCCTCCATACAACTTGGCCGATCACGTGACCGATTTTTGTATGGAGAAACTATTTTTTTTCTAATATTTTTAAATATTGTTCAGTAACGGGTTCGCTTTGATGTGTAGACTAACATCCTTAGGTATTGTCACACCTTTCTGTTTCACGTTGTATACATGCTCTAATCTGATTTCTTTAAAGACGCCTAACCAGATATTTAAAAAAAAATTTGATCCTACTTTTTTTGTTTGCTGTGTCTAGTTAGTCCCTTAGACATAATAAATTTAGATAAAATCTATTTCTGACGAATAGGTTACATAAATTTAAAAACTTCTGACGTATTATTTAGTATGTATATCAGTGATCAGGTTACCATAGCACAGGCTTTGACTAGTTTGGGACCTGAACACCTCTGTGTGGATGTTGTCCCATATTATTATTATTAAGATCTTCGTCCTTTTTGAAAACGGTTGATATTCATATTTAAATACTTATATAATACTGTATTATTTTTGACAGCTACCTTCAAAATGTTCCTGCTGCTGAGCGGCCGAAGCACGAATTCATACTTTACGCTATTACTATGAACATTCAACCTATCAAGAAACTCTCAGTCGATCCACCACTAATACGGGAACCGACCCCTACTAGTGGGAGAAGATTAGTGCCTGCTACCAGCAAGGTAATGTTATTAATCTCACTTCCTACTGTTCTACTTACTACCATTCTACTTCTTACTATCCTTCTTCCTACTATCCTTCTATCCTACTGTCCTACTTCATACTGTCCTACTTCTTACTATCCTTCTATCCTACTTCCTACTTTTATACTGTCCTACTTCTTACTATCCTACTTCCTACTATCCTACTTCCTTCGTATGCTACTTCCTTATCTATACTTTCTATTATCCTACCTATATAAGATAAGACAACTCTATTTAAAAAATCAGTTTAACAATAAAAACAATAAATAAAAACATACATATACGTACTACATCCTACTATCCTACTTCCTACTATCCTACTTCCTATTATGCTACTTCCTTATCTATACTTTCTATTATAAGATAAGACAACTCTATTTAAAAAATCAGTTTAACAATAAAAACATACATATACGTACTACTTCCTACTATCCTACTTCCTATTATGCTACTTCCTTATCTATACTTTCTATTATAAGATAAGACAACTCTATTTAAAAAATCAGTTTAACAATAAAAACATACATATACGTACTACTTCCTACTATCCTACTTCCTATTATGCTACTTCCTTATCTATACTTTCTATTATAAGATAAGACAACTCTATTTAAAAAATCAGTTAAACATTAAAAACAACAAATAAAAACATACATATACGTACTACTTCCTACTATCCTACTTCCTACTATCCTACTAATATTATAAAGGCGAAAGTTTATAAGAATGTGTGGATGTACATTTGTTACTCTCTCACGCAAAAACTGCTGAAACGATTTTAATGCAATTAATGACGGAGATAGCTTAGACGCTGGATTAACACATAGGCTGCTTTCTATCTACTGTATTAACGCGGGCGACACCGCAGGGCGCACCTACTATTTTAATATCTTCTTCTTAATATACAGGGTTATCGGTTGGGATGCACTTTCACGATTTCAGAGTTGGTCCCTTAGAAAAGATTGTTCCTTAGAATGAGTATAGTATATAACCCGCTTTCGGCTTAGTACACCCCTAAACGACTACCCTGTATATATATAGCAGAAATATTACCGAGATCATTTAAGATCTACAGATAATGCTAAAATATATTAATATAACAATAATATTTGTTATTGAAATGAGAAATGACAAAAACAATACTCCAGCCCATCCATCGCTCTTTAGAGCGGCAGCCTCGAAAGTTAAATTAGCGATGATGCGGTCCTACCTACGATAGGAGAGGAATAATAATAATAATAAGAAAACGATTACATTGATGTCAATATTCTTATCTGTCAATTTACCTTTAGGTCGACGTAGACGGTGTTCGGCGGCGGGCGGACGAGTCGGACAGGAAGCACCCGCCGGGTGGAGACTCGTGTCTGGACGCGCAACGAGCCTCCGATAATAGAGATAACGAACAGAATAAACTAAAAGGTAAGCTAGGTAACTCTGCCATTTGCGCAGCTGGTCCCGGGTTCGATCCCCGGACAGGTAATTTGTGTGCATGAACATGTCTGTATGACCTGTGTCTAGGTGTATTAAAAATAAATCGCTGAATGTGTTGCTAAGCGCAAGTCTCGAGAGCAGCGACACCGATATTGCTAATTATTTTCATAGGATATTCCTTGAAGCACGAGGATGGTTCTTATGGAGAGATTTTTTTTAATAATTGCCTAAAAAATCTAAAAACAACACTTTTCTATACTCCAATACAATCGATTCGTAATAATACTTAATAGTCAATTTGCACTTTAATACCATACCATAAAGTTAAAGTGTTAGTGGAGAGTTAGAGGAAGGCAAAACAATTGAGTGACGTTAGCTTCATATAAATATTAGAGTATATTATGTATATCTTACAGAAACAACTGTTAAGCGGTACGAAGTTCGCTGGGTCAGCTAGTTATATATATATGAACCAAGTATGGTGGTAGGACGTTTACTATAGCTCACCTCGCTAGCTACCACCCTCAAGTTGTAAAATCTGTCGCCAAGCACTTAACGGTGTGTTCCGGCAGCCTTTCTTAAGAGCCAGTGTATTTCAGACTGCTCAATCTATTGCTACAGTATCGCTGACTTCCGTGGTCGTGCGAACTTGTGGTCAAACGCCTAGCTGTGTAGGATAAAAAAAAACTGTTGTTTTTGACACTGATCTGCTCAGCAGGCCAGCGGAACACAAGCGGGTGGCTTGTCCTCAACGACAGCACTCAATACCTCTCGGCGCAACATTCCATGGCTTGCAAGAAGTTCCCCTACGCTTCTAGAGGGAATCAAGTATGTATTGTTCTAATTGAATTGAAGTAATAAATAGTTCATTGAAATGTTACAATTTAGGGATCTAATATTGCATTTGTTTGGGGACGCTATTTTATTTTTGGATCATGGGTAAGGGGTCAATAGAACCTTAACCCCAAGTTTGTGGGGTTGCTGCTCTTGTCCCCCGGCCGCTATCTTGGAAAAAGAGGTGCAAAGACTTTTGTTGCGTTACTCGCAAAAACAGATTTTTTTGTTATTATTTTGTATTCTGTTCTAGGCGTTATCGTGTTCGGTGATGGCTGTAGCCATGTCCCGGGTCCAGGAGGTGTGCCGCTGGTGCTCGTCCACCCTGGAACAGATCCTGGAGTCTGGAGATCAGCTGCATCGTGACAGTTGCCTGCATTTCCGCACAGCAACTCCCATACTATCTGTTGAACAGGTTAGCGATTTCTTTACATATTCTTCATTCTTGAAACATTAAAGATTTTATCTAAAAAAACATACTCAAGAAATAAACATAAAAAAAACAACAACTCTCTTAAGGCTATTTGAATTTAATTTAAATGAACTTGATATATAATATGTATAAAGTATTAATAATTAGTGAAATCGAATACCGTGTCGGTGTGAAATGTCCAATTTATGATTGGTGACGTTCTCAACTACTTTTTAGTCTATGGCTTTATTATTATTTATAAAGTTGAGCTGTCATTTCGTTATCTATGGCTAGTAAGTTTGTGAGATGGATTCTTTTTTTCCTTTCCAACAATCAGGTACGCGTGAAAAAATGGATTTTTAATGAAAAAATTGAAAAAAAATCAAACATGCGTTAGTTTTCAAAATAAAATTGGTCGAAATTTTGTTGATGAATTAATGAATTAACTCTTTGTTGCAGTAACACAAACATCGTCACTATTTGTTTTTGTGTGTTGAATGTTATAGATATCTGCCAGCAAATCACGCCGTAGGGAACCTCCCATTTCTTGAGATATACCTCCCCCTAATAACAAATCACTGACGACCAAAAATTTCTAAAAATTCGCGGAACTCAAACACCAAGTGTCGTCAATATTGGTCCGAAACTACGACCTGTACGCGAGTAAGAAATTTTTTGCTGTTATAAATCCATACACAATATCCATAACAGAAAGGTGTGACAGTACTTAAGGGTGTTAGTCTTAGCCTACTCATCAAAGAGAACCATGCGTAGAAATTATTTTTTCTAAATTCGTGAAAAAAATATTTCGTCTCCATACAACTTGACCGATTACTTGACCAATTTTTGCATGGAGAAAGTAATCGAATCTTACAAATCTTCTACGCAGGGTTCACCTTCATTGGTAGACTAACACCCTTGACTATTACATACAAACGTAATAACGAACACTTCGTTTGCTCTTATAATATTTTTTACGTTTACAAATGTCATTAGAGCTTGTTTTATTATTATTATTATGATATATATTGTCGACCAGGTCCTACGTAAGTTCTACACGCCGGGTAACTGCGTGTGTCGTGTCGTCGTGTATAAGTCACGGCACGAGGGTAGAGTCGACACGGATCTCCTGGAGAAGGTCAGTTTACACTACAGCTGCTGGCGAACAAGTTGACCTTGAGTGCGCAGTGAAGATTTTGAAATCCTTTGGCGCGGGGTAGTGTTTAAACACGGCGTTGGCGGCTGATTTACGTTCCGACGTATTCGGCTGATATGACACGCCATAAGCACTCAAATTACGCGATATAAATTCGGTTGCGCTACGTTATGTGCTCCCCGCCCCCCGAACTTCGGTCGCGTATAATGTGTGTTAATAAATGAATGAATGAATTATGTATTTGTGATTAGTTGTTTGCCGCCGAACCGCTGCCGAACTCACGCTCGACTGACGTTCGGCTGTACGCTATAACGCGAAATGATTACGGCAGTCAGTAATTTAAAATACATTGCGGGCGTTGTCATTCCGAATTTCGGCCGCGTATCTCGAGCACAGTGTGTTTAGACACGTAGAGTACAGGGCCGGGTACTCGACGAGACGAGATCAATAACAATTGCCGGCCACTGTACCAAAGTTCTTGGCTCTTTGTGTCACAGTAGCAGAATGTCTCGCTTAAAATTCACACTAGCTCAATGTTACAATCAGTCAATGTCACACTCGCGCAATATCATTCGCGCAATTTTCGAAGATAAAGACGCTCTTAAATATTATTTTAGATGTTTTCAATTTAACTTGAATTTCTAGGTGACTGAATTTTTCCGTGAAGAGAAAGCAGGAGTTCTTATTGCTGGGAAAGGAGATTTCGCCGTTGCATTGTTCAGAACTCCAAGAGGTAAGGAATCACTCAGTGATGGTTAAACTTATCTCACGCACGTCTTAACATTTGACTGGCCAGTTGGCACAGTTGGTAGCAACCCTGCCTTCTGCGCCGCTGGTCCCGGGTTTGATCCCCGGACAGGTTAAACATTTGTGTGCATGAACATGTATGTTTTACCTGTGTCTGGGTGTTTACTGTATAATTATATATAAGTATGTATTTATGTACATAAGTACGTATATCAGTCATCAGGTTACTATAGCACAGGCTTTGTCTAGTTTGGGACCTGAACACCTTTGTGTGGATGTTGTCCCATATTATTATATTATATTAAATTTCTGAGGCGTTTTATGAGATTGGTGAAGTTTTTACATTGATTTGCAAAACATGACCTCAAACTTGATTTATGTATACAACGTGTAACAGAAAGGTATGATAATACTTAGTCTACCAATCTAAGTGTAGAACAAAATTTTGCATAATTCTAAAAAAAAAAAATCGGCCTCCATAAAGCTTGACCGATCACGTGATCAAATTTTGTATGGAGCACCTAATTTTTATTTTTGTTTTTGCTAAATTAACTTCTGCGAGTACGCAGGGTTCAATTCGATGGATAAACTAACACCCTTAAGTAACTATCTCTTTTTTCTTCTACCTTTACTTAACCAGTACCCAATGACTTTAGGACCAGAATTGACAACATTTCATTATTGGAAAGTGATGAAAATTCTAAAACCTTTTCGGGATAATGCAATGAAGAGTTCATACTAAAAATACCAGATATAAATATCTGGTATTTTTAGTATGAAATGTATTTTTTATCCACTTTTTTCCGAGTTATTTACAAAAAAAATAATGAAAAAATCTCGTATTTATGCTAAGACCGTCAGATGCCACAAATAAAAAATATTATTGTAACATGTCAACCGTGAATCGTACCAAAACATAACAAAACAACAAAAATACAGATAATAAATGACATCATTTTTACGAGCTTTTGACGAGAATTGCATTATACTGAACTTTTCTTATGTTTACAAAAATCTCTAACAACGTAATTATTACTTTCGAATACCATAAAGGATATAATTTTTACATTTCATATTGCATTTTTTTTTAATTGTAAAAATTTCTGATGTTATCAATTGTAGAGTTGCGCTCTCTCACTCGCACTATCTCAGTTTTTAACGAAATTATTAAATTATTTTAAGAAAAGTCGACGTCGTTTTTTTTTATTTAAAAAAAAATGCATAATCAAAATATCGGTGAGGGATGTAAGAAGCGGAAAGGGGGATAGTTAAAATTTAAAGATTTACTAATTGTGGCCTTCTTCAGGGTATTATATGTTCGATCCGGCGGACCGCGACCGCTACGGGCGCGCCGTCGCACCGCCCTGTCGGGGGAAGGGTAGAGCTTGCTTCTCACAGTATCCTAATGTAAGTATTTAATGTGCTAAGTTAGTGCTAGCCTGATGAGTTAGTGTTAGCCTGATTAGTTAGTGGTATCCTGGTGAGTTAGCTGACGTCCTCCACTACGTCGAAATTATTTTATTTTCCAGGTGGCATTGTTAGTGGACAAACTTGGACCGAACATACCCCCCGTTGTTATAACGGAGGACGAGAGAAAAGTCGAGCCTTTGGCTGTAAGCGGTGAGAACAGTAAAGAAGGCTCGAAGACTCCGGAGAAGAATGGAGCTCGTCCTGACCATGTAAGTTTATATAGGCTGTATGTGTGTGTGTGTGTGTTGGTTGTCTTTCTATGGCATCGTATTCCCCAAACGGATGGACTGTTTTTGTTTGTTGGGTTGAATTAGTCGGGAGAGTTGTTCGAATGTTCGGTGAAAATTTACATTAATATTTTAATTTTAATGTGTGTAATTAGTTCCAAGTTTTTTCACTTAAATTTTATTTACAAGTCTGTTAATTATTAATTCATCTTCTCTCAGGTAATTATCGAAGAGCCGGCTACATTCGCCATCTACGGAATGGACGTTACAAGTCTGCGAAGATTGAATAAATACGAAAAATAATAGTCTATACCTACCCTTAGGTATTTAGGTAAATTTACCATAGATTTTATTGGGCAACATCTATTGCTGTCTCTGTTTTGCAACCATCAATTTTGTTTTATTAGAGCGAGATGCAAAACTACGGTATAATTGTGATGATCACTACCTACATCATTTAGTATTTTACGTCTCTGCATTTGTATTTTTTTAATATTGTATGAATGATATATTTGTTACACTTGAACAGTTTGTTCTATAATTCATTCATTCGTTATATCATTCATTCGTTCTATAATTCTATCATTCGTTATATCATTCATTATATCATTCATTCATTCATTCGCTCTATCATTCATTCGTTCATTCGTTCTACCATTCATTCAATTGTTTTCATACAGATGCTGATTTCATTTTGTTATGACGTATCAAAGTAGGTACAATACTTCTAATTAAATTTTAATTATAATAGGTAATTAGTTGTTAGCTCAAACAAATATGTTAAGACTTGCTTTTGTGTTACTAAGGTTTATTATTAAATTGTACTGTATTGTATTCATTCATTCGTTCTATCATTCATTCTATTGCTTTCACACTGATGCTTATTTCGCGCTTTGAAATTGCGGCATCCTTGACGTTATGTCATGACGCATTATAGTAGGTGTAATAATTCTAGTTAGTTGTACACGGATTATTTTACATTCATCTTAATAGCACAAAAAAACTGTTAAGGCTTGCTTTTGTGTGTACATTTTAAAATTGTTTTCGTGGATATTAGAAGTCGCTTACTTTATATTTGCAGCGCGAATGATGTGTCAGTGTGAAAGTCTATGAGTTATATATTATTGATTTAGATAATACGTTCGAAATTTGTAAGTGTATTTTAAAGTAAGGAACCACATTTCGTCTAAAAAAAATGTAAAAGAAAATTTCGTAATAAAATATTGTAATGAAAGCTTTTTTGTTTGATTTTATTAAACAAAGTAATGTTAGTTAAAATATTTTTTGCATATATACTTACGTATAGTGGTAGGTAACGCCATAAATTCAGTTTCAAAAAACCCTACTGAAAAAAAAACATACCAGATTTTTCTAGATTAGAGCTGAGCTAATATTTTTCTTAATAAATTAATCTGTCTAGGTGTCTGAGGAGTCGAGGAATACTCGTATGTACATGAAATAAATATTTTATATAGAAAACTAACGAGTGTTTGATTCAAATTGACAGACGGAAGAACATTCGAACGACGCTTCGCTCGCCCGGTCAATGTGCATATTACTATAATATCTTTAATTCTAAAATAAAATAGTTTCGATCGTCATAAACGAGTAACATATAAAGTATGTAAACAAGGGAGAAATTTAGTTCAGTCAGCGTTTTCAATCACGTCTCAATTATTGAAGTCACGTGCATATTTGTACAGAGTTTGCAAAGAGTAGTTACTTTGTTTAGAGACAGAAACGAACGAGTTTTTACCCGACTGCGAAAGAAGGAGGTTAACGTTTTTCGAGTGTATATGTGTATGTATTTGTTATGCTTTGGCACGCCCTAGAGCCTAAACAGTGTGTCGTATTTTCATGTGAGTGGTGTCAATCGATTCGTCTTAGTTGTGAGAGTGGATACACTGGATACATCAAAATTAAAAAAAAAAATGAATTAAGGTTGATACACAGGTTGAACGTTTTTTTTCGAACTCGCTTCTAACCATTTGTTTGAAGTTACTTATAACCAGCTGCTCAATGTTTTCCAATTTATCAAAGACATTCAGGCTAATTTATAAATTTCTTTTTTTTTGTTCTAGAATATGTATTGGACCAAAAGAGCTAACCTACTCAAATCAAAAAGACAGTTTGACCCAGAAATCATTCACAGGGAAATTAGATACATTACAGTAGGGACAAGATAATAGGTCACTTTTGACATTTCATCAAAATTCAACAACGTGACCTTGTAACGGCGGGCATAAAATAAGAACTGCACAATTGCTTAACTTTTTTCAATTACGTTTACATATTTATTGTAATAATGACCGATACGAGTAATTTTACGATTTGCTTTCACTAATAAACCATTCTAAACATAATAAACAATTTCTGATCTAAAGAACTGAACGTCGTTACAATGTTGCGTCAGTCAACCCTTTTTCTTTTAAACACTAGGGATGTTACTCTAAAAATCGAAAGCTGATAGGATTGTAAGTTGAATCGAATGCAATGATTACTTGTGAAGAAAAATCACCATAAATTTATAACCACGTTGTGATTATAGTAAAACCTAATCATACATATTTATAGAGCATGGACACGAAGTTATTCGATTGCCTCCCTACCATTACCAGTATAACGCCATCGAGCTTATTTGGGCACAAATAGAGGGTCATGCAGCGCGGAACAATACTGAACCACCCTTCAGTACTGCAAAAATGATGACTCTGCTACAAACTGCATGTGCAGAAGTCACTACAGAAGACTGGCGAAAAGTCGTGGAGAAGACAAAGAAAATAATTTTACAAGATTTTGAACGAGATGTGAGAATAGACAATATTATTGAAAATGAATTAATAATATCTCTGAGTGCTGACAGCAGTGATGAAGATAGCAGTTCCGATAGTACAAGTGAATAAAAGCAATTTTTTTGTTAAATTACGTAGGTACTTGTCTTATTTTGCTCCTTTAATTTATGAAAGAAAAAATAATAATGGGACAGGGATTCGCATGATCATTTTTAAAATTCACATATGTTTCAAGTCTGTATCGATTCATTCGATTCATTCATTTAATCGATGTTTTTAAGCAGGTCACCTCACTATGAATATAAAATTGACATCTGTTAAAAGTGACCTATTATCTTGTCCCTACTTTAATAGTTATATTTAATAAAAGTGTCATCCTACTTTCAGTACGGCAGGAGTCTTTAAACGAGATCCCTATGAGGCAAAAAATATTCAAATCGGTCTATTCGTCTCCGAAAAATCAATTAACAACATAAAAAAACACACACTCCAATTGAGTACCTCCTCTTTTTGGAATCAGTAGAAAATACAGTTGATTTGAAAAAATTCTGTATTTTTAAAGTCGGGTTATTAAGCCACTTACGCAATTGTGAAATTTCCTACACGTCTTAGGCGTTTTACCAGCACGTACGTGTCTTTTCTGTACAAAAATGAAAGTCCAGTCTTTGGCATTAACATACTTTCTTGAATTTTGTATAGAAAAAAAATACCATTATTAATCGTGATTTCTTTATAATGTGTGGTGAAACACGAATTTTTATACTATTGCGTGTATTATATTATTAATAGGCATACATACGTATTTTAAAGTGTTTTTCGGCAAATTAAATTGATCCTTATAGATAGTAAAGTTGTTTTGAAATGTATACTGAATGGATAAAGCAATTAGCTGTACAAGAAGATTTTGAGAAAGAAGGTAAGTACTCTATTATATAATTATACACTGAAAAAAGTTTTACAGCCATGTCTCCCCACTAGGATTTCTCCTCTGTCGGATATGCCGTGCAACTTTCACAAATATGCAACGTGTAATAGAAAGGTGTGACAATACTTAGTCTACACAGCAAAGTGAATCCTAAAAAGATTATTTTGAAAAATTGTTTTAGCAAAATCGCGTCGTCTATACAACTTGACCGATCACGTGCCCAATTTTTGTATGAACAACATTTTTTTTTTTTTTTTTATAAATTTTGTTCTACTTTTATGTGTATACTAATGAACACCCTTAAGTATCTTTCTGTTACACGTTGTATTTAAATTAAAAATGGACACAATGAATTGTATATTTATATATTGTATATTTACAATTAAAGCCATGGACCCAGCGCAAGTGGTAGAGAACGAAATGCTGTCCCGACAGAAGGCGATGGTCGATGGTATAGCACGCGGGGACTCCCCCGTGCAGAAGTACTATGAGAACGCTACCGTGCTCGTCACGGGAGGTTCCGGCTTCCTGGGGAAACAGTTGGTGGAGAAATTATTTAGGTGAGAATGTTTTTAAACTGACTATAGTCATAATAGTAGTATTAGTAGAGTATTTTATTTTAAGAGGTTTATTTTTTTTTTAAGTTGGATTCCGACTATTCTAGACTCGTTATGCACACTTCAGCTGGTCAAGTCTGTTATTTGAATCGTCTCAGAATTACGATTGTTTTGTACCAAAATGGCGGTTTCGACATAGAATACATCAGAGTTAGTATTAAAAATTATATTTTGTTTAATATAATACTAACTGTGGCTTATTCTATGACAAAGAGGACATTTTGGCACAATGCAATCGTAATTCTGAGACGATTCAAATAACAGACTTGATACCCAGGTCCTAATTCAATGGCCATCAGTATCTACAACAAATTACCAGAAAAAATAAAAAATGCAACAGATAATAATGAATTCCAAAATCTTAAAAAAAATATTACTAAATAAGTGATATTATAGTGTAGCAGAACATTTAACGATAAAACTTTAAAATGAAATGAAATAACTCGGTGCGCTCCACTCAACATATCGCCATACCCGAGTAGGCTAAATATTAGATATATAGGTACTTATTGCATTATGTTAACATCTACATCTAATCTAACAATAAATATATGGAGTATTGAGTACTGACATAGTAATTTATTCATAACCAATACAATTACATGTAAATATTAAATTCAATATCAAAGATTAAAGGATACAGATAATTTGTATCAATTACAACAGGAACAATGTACAGAAATAATATTAACTTCCATACTTTATTAATATATCAAACAACAGTTGTCAATACATCAACTGATCAAATAACCCACCGTGAGCACCTTACGGTCCGGCCGTAAGGTGCTCATTACGCTAGCCGCATTTCCACGCTCAATCGCAATGGCTAACCTTTGCATCAGACACGAGCCGGAGCGGGAGTCAGTCATGCACAGAACAACAGATATATGTAAAAAAAAATACAATACTCAAATGACATTCGTCTCTTTTATATAGTATTTATAAAGTCGTTAAATAAAAAGGATTGATAGAGTAAGGGTGTTAGAATAAGAATAAGAAATATTTATTGAGCTCTGAATAACGTTCGTTACATGCATGTCTTGTTACATTTGAATTTTTATATTACCTAATTACTTTAAAAAAAATAAACTTAAGAATTTATCTAAATACTTTTGTAGTTCTCGTAACATATATTTATTATATTATTTATATTGTGATTTACTTCTCTAATTACTAGTAATATTTTGTAACGAACAACTTGTCAAGTGACAATCTGCATTGTCAGTCGTAATATATTCACGGAGTTTATAAAAAGGATTTCTTTCAAAAAAATATTTTATTCTGCCCATCAAAGTGAACACATTGCAGAACAACATTTAGCAAAACTTAAAAAATATATCATCCGTACGACATGAACTTTTCGGACAACTTTTTTTTTATTTTGATAAACATAAGTTATAAGTTATTATAATAAAGTTGTCAACTTATTAGATGAGAAAATCAATACGTTACATAATTTTTACCAAACAAGTTATAAGTTATTATAAGTTTATGCTTAATCTTACGCCAATTTGTAGTATTAAAACGAAAATAAATGTTAAACTTTGTTTTAATGAAACATAAATTTTTTACAATGTAGTTTTGAACAAAATTGTGAACTGACAGTCAAGTAGTCAAGTGATTAGACATCATGCTGTCACAATCTCGTTTTAATATCAACAACAACAACATATGTAAAGTTATAAGTTAATACAAATGTTTTTTACATAAAAAGCAGCAAGATAAAGGCGAGTACAACTTTACAAGACAGTCGGTTTCACGGGGATCCGCAGATTTAAGTTCTACATTCCAAGTTAAAGTCCAACTTAAAATGCTTCATCTCACGGATCTATAACCGAAGATATAAGTATAAAAGGCATGTGAAAACGAAATAGCTGGCGCAAAATAGCCAACAGCAATTTAGTGACATATAAATCAATGGATGCGTACAAGAAATACCTACCGTTTCATAGTTGAAATGTAACAAGTTGAAACGTAGTTCGAAGTAGCGTAGTGAACCCGTTTAAATATGTGTATAGGAATGTAAAGTTATGTTTATTTCAATAAAATACGGAGTTAAAGCTGCATTTTCTCTTATTCACTAAGGATATAATCATCAATAAACATAATATGTACATTCTGTAAAAAAATTCCATTTAACCTTCTTACAGAGGAATATACTTATGACTCTCAGGGAGGTTATTTTAGAGACCGCAATCACCACGCTGGCTCAACGCACTACGAGCATGCCAGAAATTTACAACACCAGAATATTAAAAACGGATTACGTAAATAAATTATTAGAAATCTCAAAATTCGGTCAAAATCATACCAAACGCGCCTCTAACATGCCGGAGAGCAACATGTTAAATTGACAGCTGACAAACGAGTGCGTTCGTGCCACTGCACGATATAAAATTTGACGTTGACTTCGTGAATATTGTTCAAAGGTTTTAACCACGTGCTTAACGTAAAAAGCCCGCGTTACGTGTTTAAGTAGTCATGGCGAAGCAGGCCCCTGGCTCCTGACTGTATTGAATATATTATTATATTATATGACTTTGCTAACAAGTATAGCCACCAGTCAAGCCCTCTCATTAATACCCATATTGAGGGATGTAACAAACCTTATGTGTTCAATGTTATTTCCACACAATGTTTGTTCCATAAACTGACTATACCGCATCGCATGTAGTACATAGTCATATGTTAATTGAAACTATTAGTAATATTTCTTATTTCATTTACACTTGCGCGACTTTATATATGCTGTCCTTGTTTAATTCTTAAAGGCAACGTCGTGAGAAAGTTATTTAGGGATTTACCAAATATCTGCAGTTCACTTGTTCCTTATAAGGTCTTATTTTCTAGAGGATTGAGTTTATAATGCTGGTTACTAAAACAAATCAACGGTAATCTATTCTGGTCATTTAATTTCTGAAGGACTCTAAGCGATGAAAAGTAAAGTAGGTCGAAAAAAAATATTTCAGGGTAATAACTTTACTAGCGTATCTAAAAGTTTGACAACCTTATTGAAGTGTTTCAATAAACTAACATTTGCCTAAAAACCAAGTGCTAGACGTATTGTTCGCAGCACAAGAAATTGTAAATAATTAAATAATATTGCGTATGTTATGTCCGAGGTTAATTAGGTCTGTAATTGTATATGCGAGGTGTATTTCATTGTAGTAAGTAGAATCAATACTAATCATTTACACGTTGTTTTAATCAGTTTAAAATACATTAAAAGTAAAGTTATTTTTCACTAAATATTATCAATATCAAAACAGTTTTTCTAATTTCAACTTATATTTAGAATTTATTTTAGCTTGCTGATGTTATAATTAAGATAGAGTACGTTAGTTCTCAGGAATAGCTTTAATAAATAAAATTACAAGCAAGACTAATTTTGCCAACCCTACAATGGTCAATACCTTATACCCTAGCGTTGAAAACACATGAGTGTTCAAGCAAGAGGGTTTTGTATATACAGTAACTCAATTTTGGACAAATTAAAGACGGTGACGAATTGCGTTTTAAGTAAGTTAATAATGAGTAATACAGTTATAATGATAAACTGAAAAATTGTAATATGTTTTAATAAATATTTAAGTTCATAATTATGGTAATCGGATGTGAAACAATACAGTCATTTTGAAATTACGTTTTCCAAATATACTTAATAATTATTAAGTATAACATTACTAAGCATAGATCGATTAATTACATCTAGTAACAACATTTAACAATAATTTTGATGTAGGATTGACGAGTTTAAATATCGAATAGACATTGTAGAAGTTTCCTTACTGCATTGAAAGTATACGATGTCGGCCAGAATTTTTAGCAAAAAATTAATGTTTTCAAGTGCGTTTCGTTTTTTGTTTAGTTTTACGAAACATCATAAATAAAATTTTATTGCCTGACTTATTTATTTGACAGAATAGAATTCCAAAAAATTATAAGTGTTCTAAGTGCAAGAGAGGTTGCTGGGAATTATTAAAAAAGTAGGTTTAGAGGGAGAGTCTAAAATTAACCACGGAGAGAGATGGTCGAAGTTCCGGGCGCGAATTAAAACCAGAGTTATATTAAAAACTCTGAAATTCGGGAGTGTTCCTAAGTCTATTTTATTCAACTGAAATAAATATTATAAGTGAAATTTAAATAATTATTCGTTCCGCAAATATAATTTTCGTTGACGACGGATCTTACTGTGAATAGTGAAATATTGTAAAATTTATATAAGTGATCTAATTATCCATTGTGAATGTGTGACGAAACCTTGGATGTGCAGTGATTTATTTGGGAGTATACCTTATATATTATATTTTATAACTAATGTTCGCTATTTTCCTAAGTTCTCAGCTGGTCAGGAGGTGTCGTCCGTAGACTACGTTGTCTTTACTTTATGTCACAGTAGGGACAAATTAGGAGGTGCGTTACTTCCTTTTATTTTCAGCAAGCTGTTTGCGGTGGCGGTGTCTACGTTTTTTATCACGGGTTATTGTATGGGTAGGATTCAAAAGTCACTATATATAGTTATAGGGACCATATTAGGAGGAGTGGAATTTGTGCTGATGTATGAAAGTGTCAAACTTAAACCGTTACAAACTACCATTAGCTAGGACGTTTGATTTTGAGAACATGTAGCTTAAGGTTTAAAATAACTACTACAGCAGAAGGATGTTGTCGCATTGTACGAGGCTAAAAGGAATAATGTCCATCGATTGATTATACTTAACGGAAAATACGAATGCTGTAAAATATTATCTTCTCTATTATTTTAAATTGCTGGATCTATCACAATGATTATGCACTCATCCGTAATTCATCTGCGTAGTTATTATTGAACCCAAAATCTTATTGGAATTGAATAAAATTCCAATTAGGAAAATTTAATGATAGTTAGTTATTATAAAAAAATATTATATCTTTACACACTTGCACGCTAGAACACACATAGAGCGACCGGATTTAGGACATTGCCGGCTGTATCCGAGAGACGGGCGCTAAATTCCGTGGCTCATCACTACAGGGATCCAAGTCTGATCAGCCAGGATGGGGCGGGAACTCAGAATGTAATTTTGATGCTGGCTTCTGACTAGCAGGAGTCAAGCACAATCTTACATTCGCTCATGCACTAGGTACACACACCACACCGTCAGATCATTTGATTCCTGTAGGGATAGTTAAAGTCGCGAGGAATCTCTTGGTCATAAAACCAATTAGAATAGGATAATAAAAACAAACCGCGTTAAAAGATGGTATGACTGAGATGAATGATTGAGAACTGGTGATGAATGAAAAGGATCGGAATGAGATATGAAGGTTTGCAAGATTAGAAGTCATTAGAGGCGAGTAGGTCAAACCCCGACGGATTTGCTCTGGTCTGGAATGAGGTGCTAGGCTGGAAGGGAGCCTCATTATAATCTTATCGCTTAGGCTCCTATTCAAAGACTTAACAGTCTTGTTTCCTTTTCCCCTTCTTAGTTATTATTTCAGGATTCTTCCAAGCTGTTGCTGTCGATCGGTTATTTAGCTAAGATTCTGTTTGTAAATCGAGTATCAATTAAAGTTATCCCTATTAGAATAGAAGTTTTACTTAAGCTAAACTCTGTAATTATACCGTATATGTATAAGTGACATGTTTATTATATCATATTATATTTATATATATATATTTATGGGGAAAGTAGAGTCGGAATCACGGTAATGGCCATGAAGAAAGAAGAGGATCGTAGGCGGTTCCAGGTTCCTGAAATTTCAGCTAAGTTGCATGCTTTCAGTTGCTCTATGCAAATGTTGTTCTTATTTAATTCTGTCCTTGCTGGTATTTTACGTGTGTCTTACTTGATTTGATCTTACTTTATTTTATTTGCACAGTATTTTAAATTAATTTTGTTATGTGTTTAATTTAAGATTACGGCTAATTTTATTTACATAATCAATGTAAATTAATGTTTCCAATACTTTGATTGCAAACACGACCTTTAATTCGACGCGGCAAGGACTTAATGCCTTACGGTTACGGTTAATATTGCGTTCGATTCAAAGAGGCCTTTAAGTCTCTCGGTTACCGTTAAAATACATTTATTTATTTACTTTAAATTACATATTTTTACCTTAAATACTCTGATTTTCTAAAAGCTTTTTCTTGTACATTAAACTTAACGAAACAATAGTTAATCACAACGTAGAAATAACACAACGTAAAGGGTCCTTACAAAATAAAACACCATAGACGATCACATCCGGCCAATTATTAGAAATATGTTCAGGTAGCTAAATAGGATCATTATGGATAGGTAGATCTAGTTTAACTCGTTTACTTAAAATTTAGAAATTTATATTTTTAAATAAGTAGCGTGTTACAGGGAGTAGTGGAAAAATTTGAACTTCGGCATTTTTTATGTTCATCAAATATAACCAATAACACTCCGGCTAATACACGTTTCATAAAAAAAAGTAGGTAACACACATAAGTTTACACATTAGACTTATAACACCCTGTCGTTTTTACATCGGAGATTAAAATAAATTAATATTTTCAGGGCATGCAACATAAAAAGGGCTTACTTATTGCTGAGACCGAAAAAAGGGATGAAGGTACAAGAACGTCTTCAGGACATTTTGGAAGATCCGGTATGTGATAATAAACTTTTACAGACTTCCTATAATAGTAGGAGGTACGCAATTCGACGGTTTTTTTTTAATGTTTGTTACCTGGAGCCCAAATCTGTTTATTATTACGATTGCATTGTGCCAAAATGGCCGTTTTGACATAGATTAGGCCACAGTTAGTATTAAACAGAACATATTTTTTAATACTAACTCTGGCCTATTCTATGTCGAAACGGCCATTTTGGTACAATGCAATCAAAATAATAAACATACTTTTAAATCGAGGGAGACCGAGGTTTGATTTTTTAATCGAAATAACAGAAAAAGATTGATCGTCGCCTGTCGTCATGGAAGTGCTCGGCACTTTTTTTATTTTTATAATTAATTTATTATTTTGTTTATGTTGTTTATAATTAATTAAATATTTTTAAAGGTGTACTCCACTGTATTGAAACAGAAGCCGTCCTTCGTTGATAAGATAGTATGCGTTCAGGGTGACGTGTCTGAGCCCAGGCTCGGACTGAGTGACGAGGACTGGGATACTATCACTAATGAGGTAAGGATAAAAAGTGGTTAAGAGCGAGTTCGAAAAAACCCGACTGTTAAACCTATCTTTAGTTTCAATTTTTTTATTTTGAAGTACCCAGTGTCTCTCTCACGACTAAGACGAATCTTTTGACACCACTCACGTAAAAATATTACAAGCCGTTGAAGCTCTAGAGCGTGCTAAAGAAATATACATACATACATACATACACTCGAAAAACATAACCCTCCCTCTTTCGCAGTCGGGTAAAAATAAGGTTAATTGCCTCATCGGACAAGTCGACTTTCAAAATAAAACGACATCTTAACTCTTGACCCTTTTTTATCGACTATTCAAAAAATTTTGGGGTACTCCATTAGACCTGTTTTTTATAAGTCTATAACCTGATTTTGAGTTTGACCTCTGAAGTTAAATCGAAATAAATGAAAGAATGGTATCATCGGCATTTTAACTTAGTTTTGCTAAGTGAAACGGCAAAGCCAAGGTAATAAATTGATGTTATATGGCAAAAAAGCTGTTTTTTGCCGATTGTTTTATCAAATTTGCCGGTTGATGGATTAAATTATTTGCCGGTTGTTGGAGAAAATTATTATTTGCCGGTGTTAGATCAAATCTTTGCCGCATATTGTAATGATAGCATAACGGTTTTCAGGTGAATATGATATTTCACGTGGCCGCTACCACTAGATTTGATGAAAGCCTCCGAGTGGCGACACTGATCAACGTGCGTGGAACTAGGGAGGCTGTGGCGCTGGGGAGAGATTGTAAAAAGCTCAGGTAATTTATTAGTGTGCGTATAAATAAAGTAAATGGCGTTACACACTAAGAAACCCCATTCAAGGCCCGTAAAAATTAATGAATAAAAAAAAACCTAAAAATGTAGTTTCTTGTTATTTCCAATTCATCATTATTAGAATTTTTTAGTAGGAAACCCAGCGTGAATCTAGCATGAAATTTTTTCAGATCATTTGTCTACGTATCTACGGCATATTCCCACGCGACAGCTGATAAGATAGGACAGCCTGTTTACGAGCAGTTCTACCAGTCTCCTATATCGCCGGACGAAATGATACGCATGGCTGAAACTATGGACGGACTAGTCTTAGACCAAATGGCTCCTAAGTAAGTAATCACACTAATATCATAAAGGCGAGAGTCTGTATGTGTGTTTCTTTGTTCCTCCTTCACGATTAAACAGCAGAACGGATTTAGATGAAATTAAAAAAGGGCACGTAGATAGTTTATACCTTGGATTAACACACAGGCTACAAGTGTTCCCATGGGACGATCAAATAACCACCGCCGGTAAAACCGCGGGGCACAGCTAGCCTTAAATATGATAGTGTTTTCGAACGCGTTTTGAAAGAAAGAAAGAACACATTTATTTTGTACACACAGGACACTACTGCTACTGCAACTAATTACTTAAGAGTAGACAAACACTTAAAATATTAAATTAGGTCGAGTTGCAGTGTCCCGTGCGTCGAACAAGGTCAGCGCTCAGCATGTTTTGTGTGTTTTCTTGGGAAAAGGTAGCAAAAAATCAAGCTGATCCGTCTAGTTTTGAGGAATAGGCCAAACATACATACTTTCGCATTTATAATATGTGTGGGGATATTAAATGCGTGACTAACTCTGGCAAATGTGACGGCCATAAATTAACAAAGAATTGGCGTGGCCAGCACAAATACAATCAGCACTGGTTGTTTTTAACCAGCATAGAAGCTGAGTTGAAGTCGGTTTGTGGCAGAAAACTTTGTGAGCTACCACTGACATGTAATATTACTTCAACTAAATATTTACTAGGAAGTTGTTTATATGTGGATTTGAAGCGCTTAGTGTGAGTAGGTACCGGGAACGAGACATTGTCATTATGCCATCACTAATATAAGTTGTAGCGAGGTAGGAAGAATGCTTGGAGAGGTCGATTACCGTAGAAAAAGTACAAGGTTCGATCCCACGAAACATGCAAAAAGAGCCTGAGCTACCGGTGAAGGAAAACATCGCGAGGAAGCTATAGCATGGTAATAGGGCGTTATCTAACGCTCGCATGTCTAGCACTGCCACCTCAAGTTGCAAAATCTATCGCCAAGCACCTAACGTTGTGTTCCGGCAGCCTTCCTCGAGAACCTGTATATTCTAGAATATGCATGCTCTATCTAGGGCTACAGTGTCGCTGACTCCCGTGGTCGTTCAGTCGAACTTGTGGTAAAATCCCTAGCTGTGTTCAGTAAGAAAAAGTTCATCTAATGTATTAATTGTTACTTTGACAATCTGAAGTCCAGTGTGCTTGTATGACTCCGGTCGCTGAGGAATGCTCAATAAAAACCCGATTTAATATAATCAAACTGGTCTTTTTGAAACATAAGCTTCAGCACCACAATCAACAAACATATAATTAGACGGGATATCTTTTTTCAGCTTTGCAATTTGTACATCACCTTTCAGGCGCAGATTGAGTCCTAAAAAAGGTGGTCATCTGTGGTCAGGGTCACCAAAAAATCAGCGAAGTGCTCCGAGTTTAAAATCTTTATTTACTCCTCAATAGACATTGTGACGTCACAAATCTATTCCGTAAAGAGGGTGCCGTGAACTGCCGTGCAATGGTGGATCCGCTTTTGTCCTCTTTCTACCTTTTTGGAAATTTTTTAACTTACTTTTATTATTTTTTTTACTCTTTCTCTCTTTTTCTTGTCATTGGTTATTGATGTTTCAGGTTGACAGCAGGGTGGCCGAATACATATACGTTCGCGAAGGCAGTTGCCGAGGAGCAGGTGCGACTGTCAGCCGTAGGACTGCCCATCTGCATTGTCAGACCTTCCATAGGTAATTTGACTATGACGCCGATTCTGTCAAGCCAAATTTACTAAACTAACCTAATTTGACAGTTCTAAAATTGTCTCCTCTCTTTTTGTTTCCACAAATGTGAAAGAGATGGATATAATTTTAGGAACTTTTAGTTTCGTCAGTGTGACTGGACGGATTGGGGTCAATGTAGTTTATTATTTGAAAATAATATGATGATTGTTGTAATCAAGGATTTTGTTTTCTAAGTTATAATATACAACGTTTAACAGAAAGATGTGACAATACTTAAGGGTGTTAGTGTACACATCAAAGTAAACACATTGCAGAACAACATTTTGTAAAATTTAAAAAAAAGAAATAGGATGTCCAATGTCCATACAAAAACTATTCACGTGATCGGTCGAGTTGTATGGACGTATTTTTTTAAATAGAAACTTGTAAAATTTAGTTCTACGAGTACTTACAATGGGTTCACTTTGATAGGTAGACCATTAAGTATTGTCACACTACTTTGTTACACGTTGTATAAATAAGAAAAAATAAATAAATAAACTTAGCACTACTTGAATTTCACTTTTTTATTAATTATTTTGGAAAAAAACAATACAATAACACAATTAATAAAATCAAGCTATACTGATAGAGTGCCAGGCCAAATCCACGCGGTGGTCGTTGTACTAAACATAATGATTTTTTACGTAGGGACCAATCCGAAAATCCGAAATATATTTATTGTTACAGTAATATCTGCGCACTACGAGCCTGCCCCGGGGTGGTTGGAAATGAGCGCTGCCCGATCCGCCAGCGGGGTAAGTATAATTATATAATTAACAATAATTATATTATATAATTAATAATAATTATATTATATAATTAACAATAATTATATTATATAATTAACAATAATTATATTATATAATTAACAATAATTATATTATATAATGAATAATAATTATTTACAATCTTTGACAAATAAGTTAAACCAATGACCTAGTGGTCAAGTTAGTTATTTGATTTGCTTCAGAATTACAATTGCATTGTGCCAGAATGACCGTTTTAACATAGAATAGGCCACAGTTACTTAGTATTAAACAAAACATAATCTTTAATACTAACTCTATTCTATGTCGAAACGGCCATTTTAGCACAATGCAATTGTAATTCTGAGACAATTCAAATAACAGATTTGACCACGAGGTCTGCTGTATATGCCTAGTTGTGTTTACGTGTGTGTGTGTTTGTGTGTGTGGTGTGCAATTTACTCGATTACAATATATAAAAATATAAGTTATTTAAAAAGAAGAAAGTGATTGCTGACTTCCATTACGGCAGACACCTATAGAATATTTTTCGATTTAAAAATCCAACATCTGAACCGATTTCGATGAAATTTTAATTTGACCTCTCGAGAAGATATTCAAATCGGTCTTGTCGTCTTCGAAATCATGTAACATTTTAAAAAAACATTGGAATTGAGTACCTACCTCGTCTTATTGAAAGTCGCTGGAAAAAGTTGCCAAATTTATCGGAATCTGCATAATAATTAAGGCAGTTAGTAATTTAGTAAATTAATTAATTAAATGTGTATATATTTTATTTATTCATACATATATATATTTTCTCCTTTAGTTCGTGGTAGGCTCGGGGTTGGGTCTAATACACGTGATGCAAACCACCCCCGCCACAGACCTGAGTTTGGTTCCCGTGGATTACGTCAACAATGCAATCATAGCCGCGGGCTGGGCCGTGGGAGCGAGACGAAACGAGCTCGCAGCAGAAAGTGAGAAAAGGACAGACATAGAGAACGAGACGAAGATTTACAACGTTGTGATGTCGCAAGAGAATAAGCTTACTTGGGGTTAGTTGTTAATATATATTTTTAATTATCGTTAAATTCTGCAGAAAGCTCAATAAATAAATATATACACACACACACACATACATACATACACCCTCAAACACACCCCTTCTTTCTCTCACACGCATGCATACATATACACCACTGACTGATGTATGCGTGTGCGTCCAGTGTCAGTACATGGAACTAATGTTAGTGATGGGAGACAAGACTTGTTTAGTTCCAGCAAAATTTTGTTCTACGCAGGGTTTACCTTGATTGGTAGGCTAACACTCTTTAAGTATTGTCACACCTTTCTGTTACACGTTGTGTATGTCTTGGATGAACTCTTCAATCCTGGAAAAATGTAGTGTTTCCGTAGGATAAGTAATAATTTTTTTTTTATTAAAATGTATTTTATAATATTATTTATTTGCCGTTAAGTTGTTTTAAGCTAGTTTCAAACAACCTATCACACATTCACAAAAACACTGTAACAATTTTCAGAACATTCTAAATCTTGCATTTTGTTCACAGAACTCCTCCGTGCGTATTACATGTCGATTCGTACAGAACTACCCATGCCGTCTGCTATATACCTGGCCTATGTATTCTGTGTGCAGACCTACCCCGCCTTCCTGCTGCTGTCAGTAATGCTTCATCTTATACCAGCTTATGTTATGGACGCTGCGTTGTTTGTTACTGGCAAAGAACGAAGGTATCTATCGTGTATAATATAAAAATGAATCTCTGAATGTGTTGCTAAGCGCAAATCTCGAGAGCAGCTGAACCGATTTTGATATTTTTTTTTACGTATTTCTTGAAGTAAGTACGAGGATGGTTCTTACGAAGTTCGTCGGGTCAGCTAGTAAATAATATTTACTGTTTATGCAGGGTAATCGGTTAAGGGGGGAATCGGTTAATTTACGGGAGTTACTATACTTAGCATTACGAATTACTTTCACTATGGGATCAACCCTGTAATCAGGCAAAAAAACTGCCGTTCCATAGAAAAAGTTTATCGGTCGTCGACAAAATGTATAAAACACCTTTTTTAGATCGAATTCAGGGTTGCTTCTATAGTGAAAGTTGTTGTTTGTAATTATGAGTAGGTATATTGACCCCATTTGGGCTTATTACATCCCTAATCGATAACCCTGAATAACCTTACTTTCTGTGATCTATGGATAAAATCTCTCTCTCCCGGAGTTTATTTGAATGCCTTATGAATTTAGTAGAAAAAATCAACTTGCAAAAAATAAAGGAAAATTAAATATTAAAGTTGTAAATAGTTATCCAGGGTCAAAGCTGTCTCCGTACCAAATTTTATCCAACTCGATTCAGTAGTTTTTGCGTGATAAAGTAACAAACATACGTATGTTTACAAACTTTTTCGTTTATAATAAGATAATACCTACTTGATAAAAAAAAACAGCCAAGTGCAAATCAAACTCGCTCACTAAGGGTTCCGTAATCTATGCAACATTAGTTCAAATGTATTACCTGTTGCCATCATTATTATCAAGTGAAAAACTCAAAAATTTCGATTGTCGTATATTCCCTTTAAATATATATTTTATTCTGTTTTTACACATTACGACAATATAGATAAATATATAGAAAACTATTTATTGTATGCACACAGAAGTAATGCAATTAACTTAATACTAGTTATGATTACGTGCAACAAGCGGCGGCCTCATTGCTTATAGCAATCTCTTCCAGCCAAGCAGAGTGCTAGTGTATTTCGTAGTTTTCAAGCAATCTGCTTTAGCAAAGTTCGTTGAAGTGAATCGCTTGTTTTTTAGACATATTATACAAACTACGACATTCAATGAAGCCTCCACCTCTTGAGTGATTTTTTATATTCAGAAATCCTAATTAAAATTGCTGCGCATGATAGTAACATATATTATTAAAATCGAATAGTAAATAGCACTATGGCAAAATTCCTTTTTTTTAATAAAATCCCTTCAATCAATAATCCCAGACCACTAAAAATTCTAGTTCGTAGAACCAACACACCGAGTTAGTTAGCGAGTAGGTACAAAATTTGAAGAAACATGCAAATATGTGAACTTAAAGATAAAAAAAAATATCAGACCGTAGAAAGTAGAAACTCTTTGCTCGCCTCCTTCCCTAAATAATCAAAAGTTTTACTTTGACGTTACACGATTTTTTTTCTTTTGAAATATTGGCACCATACGATGTGTATATTTGCCAGAGTCAAGTACCTATATTAATTTCAAATGATTAATCAATTAAGTTAAGTCAATAAATATCAAGTAATATACGTTATCGTGGTCAAGTTAAAGTCACATCATGTACCCTCGTAAAGCGGTGGAGTCGAATCTTTACCAGGGTGTCTATGGAGATTTCCTGCGAACACGATAACCATGTTATTCCGTCTTTATATCGCTTGCTCACACTCGTGCACATAAACAAGATATTAATGGTTAATAATCAACTAAGTAATATTACACACTAAGACTTCGGAATCACTAGTTTTGCAACAACTACACAGATAGAGACGCCATTTTCAGCTAATGCGGGAAAACCCGCTTTATTTACCGTTTTTGTATCGAATGCATATCGGACATAAACAAAACCAAAATTTTTTGTAAGGCACATCATAATTTACATAATTTCCACCTATAACTTATTCAAGCGTTTTTCTTTTATTTCAGATTCGTCAAAATCTACAAGAAAATCTTCAAGCTCTCCGTATCTTTGTCATATTTTTTAAACACCACATATTACTTAGACGGCACGAATACAGAACAACTATTCCAAAAACTTTCTTCCATAGACAAGAGGATATTTTTCTTCAACATGAAATCCATAGACTGGTTTGAATATAGCAAAGTCTGGTGCATTGGTGTTAGAAAATATTTGGTAAAAGATGGATTAAAAAATACTGAATTAGCGAAGAGAAAGCAGTTTTGGTTTCAATATGTAAATTACGTAGTTTTATCGATTTACGTTTGTGTTATTTGGTTTGTAATTCGTAATATTTTTAAGTTTCTAGCGGGATTTTGTTTTGTGTGATTATATTGTGAATTATGGTGGCTGGTTTAATAAAGTTTGCTAATTTGATTTAAAAACTTTATTTATTTTTGTGAACTACTTAAAAAAATAAGGAGATTCTCTATTTGACTGGTTTTATTATTTGAGTAACGCTGTGGGTTGAGAAATCTCTTAGTGGCGACTGACTAATTTGGAAAATTAATTATACCTAATAATAGTAAAAACCTGTTCATTATGTAATCCCATATACCTAACTCATATCAAAGACGGACCAATAAATTATTTATATCGATATAACTAAGATATCGTTCAGGTGTCTAGTGTCTTTGTGAACGCGCCTGTCGAATTTAAAGTTGGTTTTTACTTTTAATCACATTTTTACGTATATAAACGCCTAACGATTTTATATTAATTCCTAGTAAATAAAATAGAGCAATACATTGATCCTACGTCATAAAAATGTGTCTTTTTACGGCAGGTATGTAAAAAAACACAGTTTTATTTAATTTTAACTGTCTTAAAATTACAATAACATGGCCGTTTTTACATAGAATAGGTTACAGTTAGAATTAAGCAAAACCTAATCTACTATTATATAAAAATGAATAGCTGAATGTGTTGCTAAAGGCAAATCTAAAGAGCAGCTGAACCAATTTTGCTAATTATTTTTTTAGAATATTCCTTGAAGTACGAGGATGGTTCTTATGGATGGAAAAATATATAAAATCCTGAATAGGTCTAAAACCAACACTTTTCTATATTCCCATACCATTGATTCGTAATAATACTCAAAAGTCGAAGTTAAGTATTAAAAAATTAATTTAAAAAATTAAGAATCGACGGTTAGGTACGAAGTTTGCCGGATCACCTAGTTCCTAATACTAACTGATTTATTAAATGTCGAAACAGACATTTTGGCACAACGCAATTGTAATTCTGAGAAAATTCAAATAACACACTGGACCACCTGATAAGTCCAAGTTCTTTATAAATTAAAGTGATTACCTACTTCCATTACGACAGGCGTCGATATAACTTTTACAGTTATTTCGATAAAAAATCAAAAATCTGAACGAAGTTTTTCATAAAAATACAATGGGACCACGGAATAATGTAGAGTAACATAGAGCATTGTTTGATTTCTATAAATTCCAGAACCTCTTAAACTAGATTGTTCTATACCCATCCCATGAGAAATAAAACGCAATATGAGACATATTGCGTTTTATTTTTTGAAATATTAACCTCTTTACCCGACTGCCCAAAAGGAAGGTTTATAGTTTATGTATGTATGTCTAACTTTTTGTGTCCCTCTTAGACCGAATCAGACGAAAGAGTATTTGTGAATTCGTCTTTATCTGCAGAAGGACATAGTCTGCTTTTCTAGTATTGATGGTCGAGTGGTTAGTGTGTTCGATTGCCTTGCAAAAGGTACGAGGTTCGATATCACGAAACATGCAAAAAGAGCCTGAGCTACCGGTGAAGGAAAACATCGTGAGGAAACCATAGCATGGTGGTAGGGCAATACCTATCGCTCGCCTGGCTAGCTACCACCCTTAAGTTGTAAAATCTGTCGCCAAGCACCTGACGGTGTGTTCCGACAGCTTCCTTGAGAGTCAGTGTATTCCAGACTAGGCATGCTCCATCTAGGGCTGCAGTATCGCTGACTTCCGTGGTCGTGCGAACTTGTGGTCAAATGCCTAGCTGAGTAGGATAAAAAAATAGGATATACTAATTGTATACCGCGATTTCACTTGTTATAAGATACAATACTAAACATTTTTTTGTTATTTTTTTTGGTGACATCAAATTTTTTCTATATTTAGTTCTAATAGGTACTTTGCATCTTCTGCAAATGTTTTGCATAAACAATAGGCCGATGCGTAGTACACACATCCGTAATAAAATTCCGGCAGCGAGCACTGTAGACGAAATGGCGTTGTTAAATTAGCATGAGGATAAAACGATATGTATATAAAGCACTTGTTCTACTGCTAGCGATGGAGTAACTAGCTAATCTGACTGCAAAATAGGTGGAGATCCTGAATTTGTTGGATTTTGTCTGACTTCTGCTGATAGGTTGAACCGATTTGAAAAATGTTTGGTTTATAAGGGTACCTACCATCCGTCAAATACCTTCGAGATTTTTTATCCTTTAGAGCTAGGCATTTGTCCACAAGTTCGCACGACCAAGGAAGTCAGCGATACTGAAGCCCTAGATGGAGCATGCCTAGCCTGGAATACACTGGCTCTCAAGGAAGCTGTCGGAACACAACTTCAGGAGCTAGACGACAGATTTTAGAACTTGAGGGTGGTAGCTCAATGTTTACTTCACCGGCAGCTCAGGCTCTTTTTCCGAGACTGAGCTTTTTTTTACTTTGTGTTTTATGTTTTTAAGTTTTTTTTCGAGTAGTTGACAGGTGGTACCTATAGTTTATATTTGATTATTATAATTTTTATTTTAAATAGTTTATATTTCTCGCTCCTCGTATGACAAGTGCTTTATTCTGTATGATTAGAATTTAGGCGCGTATTGTAACACGATCGCATACTAATCGTGACATATAAATCATCAGGGCCGATTGATACAAGCTAACCGCCCGGTTAAACTTAACCAGGAGTCCATTAATCAATGATTAGTTTATACGAGTACTAGCTGCGGTGGAAAATTCATCACATCTTAGGAACTGTTATATCTCAGTTGACGCGGTTAAGCATATAAAATAAAACTGCTGAGTTTCCCATCGCATTGACGTCAATGCAATAGGAAACTGTCATACTAATTTTTCAATGGGAAAGCAGTTCGGTTTGGACATTCGTCGGGTCAAGTCTCTTTTTGTAACCTTTATCTAAAGTCTAATAAACGGTGTTTAAATAAAATTTATTTTTTAAAAAGCTATTTAGACCCGCGCCGTAATAGAACCCTTAAATTTTCGGGGTAAAAAGTAGCATATGTGTTAATTCAAGGTCTAAGCTATGTTGGTACCAAGTTTCATCCAAATCCGTTGAGTCGTTTGATCGTGAAGCAGGAACAAACAAACATACTTCTAAAATTTCGTATTTATGTATGATGGAACTTTATAATAAGTAATAATAAGTGATAAGTATTATAGTCTATATTTTTTTTGCATTCATTTAAATAGGCTCAGCTGCTGAATCTCGTCGTAAGACTTTAAAAAATTGGAATTGACACTTTCTATTATATTTTTGTTTGATTGTTTAAAATATTGTGAAAAAGTACAGTATAGGGTAAGAAGTGTTAATGATTGACATGAAATTAGTACATTTAATGAATATTGCTTTGTTTTACTATGAATTTTGACAATAAATTAATAAAAATCTGAAAAATTGATGTACGTGTGGCAAAGTACTAAGAACGCTGGCTGCAGTCCCGCGTTGAATTGCCACAGAAATCCTTTGAACAAGGAATGAGTCAGCTCTCTTGTCCCCAATAGCATCGATAAGTTTAGGACAAATGTATGTGTTTTTAATTAGTCAGTGACATTTATTTACGAATTACATTGCTTTAAAATAAATGTTAACTTAATTATTACTCGTATGATCGTTTTGTATGTTTTGCTTAATTTTATTTTTTCTGTTATTTGATTTTTATTTTAGCTGTGTTTTGTATATAACATCGTGGTACGTTTGCACGGTATAAACTGGTGTTTTTACCGTTCAAAATAAATAACAGTTCATTTTCGGTCCCAGCAGAAGACCAGCGCAGTTAGCTGCTGCAGCTAGCATATATGCTGAGTTGGGGTCGGGTTCCGGCACATTGTACTGTAATAATATTGTTTCATCATCATAATCGGCCAGAAGACGTCAACTATTGAACATAGGTCTCCGCCTTCCGAACGACAAGCTGCCAGTTGCATCCACTGGTTACTTGTGACTTTTACGCTGCGTCTTCCGGTTCGTGGTCGCCACTCAAGAACTTTTCTTCCCTATCGGTGTACGGTTCTTCGAGCGATGTGGCCAGCACATTGCCACTTCAGCTTGCAAATCCTACGAATATCCTCGTCACAGATTATCGAATTAAGTAATTTAATTTATCTTTATTCATTATTCATGAATTTAAATGAGATTTCTCTCAAAATACATCTATTTAAATAACTTCAACGCGATTATGTATCAGTCTATTTATCACCTGTATATTTATTTATGTGTTACGAAACCTACTAAATATTTAAAAAAAATCTTGTTCGTAAATAAATACTAGTAAATCATTACTCTCCCTATGGGCAGTCGGGTAAAAAGTGACAAACGACAAAAAACAAACACAACAAAGTAACAAGTAAAAAATTGTGTAGGCTCCTGCCAAATTAAGGTTGTTTGTGACTTTTTTTTTAATTACTTACTTAAATTGTATTTTTTACCGACTTCCAAAAAAGAGGAGGTTCTACAGAATCCAGTCAAATCCAGAATCTGTCCAATAGCTAACAATCGCTCAATTCGGCTGTATGTTTTTTACGTTGGTTACCTTGTATTTTATTTTAATGTAGATTTTTCGGGGACGGCTGTAACGATTTGAAAAATTATTTATTGTTTTTAAGGGGGAATGGGGATTTATTGTTTTTATACATAACATGTGGTTCCATTTTATTTTATTAAAATCGCTCAAGAGGTTTGATTTTAAATCGATAATCAATAAGTTAAATAAAACACGTGTAAATGCAACTTGATATCAAACATTTACACAATAATTGTCGTGGTAAGTACTAATCTTAATTATTTTATTGCAATAATCAACGTAGTTTTACTTCTACTTATTTATTACAATATTAGTAATTTTATTTATTTACTTTATAAATGGTTATCAGTGTGGGGAGTCAATTATTCAAACTAATTGAGAGACATGGTCGTTTGGGAAACGATTTATTCGGATAATCGGACTTATGTAGAGAGAGAGAGTCGATTATACGAACTAATTGTACGAATAATAGAGTGTGGAAGCTAAGGTAGCGAGCGCGAGTAGGGAAGCGGCTTTTGGCGAGTAATTCGGTTGGAAGACGTTCGGATAATCGATGTTCTACTGTATTTCTCTATGTCTGAGCGCAGATATCTTCACTGGTTTACAAAGCGAATAAAAAATATCTGAACTTTAGTATTGCAATAATGTATAAGTTCTTATAAACTCGAGTAAGTACATACTCGTATGGGTACTTTACTACACACATTCTCTTACGCAGAATGAATTACCTTATAATTGACAGAACGAGCGAAGTGTCTTTGCCTCAAGTCTGGCATACGAATAAAAACCTGTCTTCTTACACAATATGTTAGGTAACTGTAGTAGAATGAAGGCTTTTTTATTTAAATTTTTAACCGTCGCTTGGTAGAAGCAGCCCTACGAGAGTCGCTGACGCAAGGTCTAGCGTGTCAGTCGCGCGCAGCATAGCAACTCAACGAGCCGTCGACTTATGTCACAGGACAATGGCTTTGTTAATTATAACATCTTACCATGATATGCCTTTAAGACAGAAACAGGAACTTTACACCAAAATATTCAAAGAAAAATTAAAATAGTTTTTTAAAGCTATCCTTTTTATAAACTCAGTGAATGTATGTGAATGCTTGTGGAATCATCGTTCTTGTGTAACGAACAACCATTACAAAATGTTAGTAATAACTAGAGAAATAAATCACAATGTAAATATATGTTATGAGAACTATTAAAGTAATTAATAATTCAAATGTAACAAGCCGTTGCCTGTAACGAACGTTATTTAAAGGCCAGTAATACATAACGGTTAAAAGTATATATACGAGAAAGGTAAAGTCGGAAAAAAGACCTTTTTTAACCCCCGACGCAAAAACGATGTTGTATGTTTGACGTGTCTGTGTGTCTGTCTGTGGCATCGTAGCTCTCAAACGGATGGACCGATTTTGATTTGATATTTTTTTATGAAAGATGTATTTATTAGTCGGGAGTGTTCTTAGCTATATTTGATGACGTGTGTAGCGGCGGTCCAAGACGCCCGCCGCTAAACACGTTGAGGGATTATCAAAATTTTCAATTTCACTTATTGTTCTCAGGCCATAACTCAGTAAATAAGGCCTGTATTCATTTTAATGAAAATAGCTCTAATTTTTTGGGTGCATAGAGAAATTTTAAAAGCAACATCAAAGCAAAACAACAGTCTGTTTTAAATTGATGTCAGTGGCATTTTCCTAAAACACTGACTACTGGTTGCCTGGAATAGATCGCTTTTTAAGGATAACGCCGCCACTTGTTTGTAATATGCACTATATTTTTCTCGTCTTTTTGTGTGTCTATAATAAAGTATGATCTATCTTCTAAGCTAATTTAATAGCCACTAAAATTCTTTGAACAAGGAATAAGGCAGGTCTCTTATCGCCTGTGCCATTGATAAGCGTAGGGAATAATTGTTTTAGTGAATTTCTGTTTTGGATTGTATCAAAATTACAAAGAATATATACACCGTGTAACAGAAAGGTTTGACAATATTTAAAGGTGTTAGTCTGCCCAACAAAGTGAAATAATTACACAACGAAATTTTTCAAAAAACATATAAAAAATATTAGGTTCTCCGTACAAGAATTGGTCACTTGACTAATTTTTGTATGAATTTTGTGAAATTTTTCTTTTACAATAAGTTCACTCTGATGTGTAGACTAACACCGTTAAATATTGTCTCACCTTTCTGTTACACCTTGTATATTATACGCACATGTCGAATTGAAGTAATTTTCAGTTTTCTAAAGTGCCTAATATATTTATTTTTCTACCTTCTTCCCATGAAGGGGGAAATTCACAATTAGATTTTTTTAGAGGTTTTTTTTTTAATTCGTAATAGAAGTAGGTTTTTTTTTTTAGAAATTGCTTGTTTTAAAGTGATTATATTGAAATCCTTGAAATAGTTAGGTATCTAGGTATTGTTCTTCTAACTACAAAGTTGCAAACGATCCTAGACTTATAATTAAATACTATCTTGCTTGAGTCTAGCCTCACCGCAAGGCCTAGGTGACCTAGATAATGTTTTTTTATTATTTTTTTATCGATTTTGTCCCACTCCTGGGCAAAGGTCTCCCCCAAAGCATACATTTCTCTATTTTCTACCGCTTCCCGTCATTCTTTTTTTAAAAGGTCAAGCTAGCGACGCAAGCGTATCCTAGGGCTACCTCGGCTGCATATAACCCATCAGGCTTCCACTGTGTCACGATTTTGGCCCACCTGTCGATATGCATCCGCATGATGATGATGATGTCCCGCCCACTGCCATTTATGAATAATGAAATATATATTTCCAAGAAAATTGCGTATACTCGTAACAATTGATGACAAGTAGATCTGAAGGCCAATACAAGAATGAATGAATACATTTACTCATCCTCCAAAACGAAGCCTCTTGGATTGGAATTGAATGAAACGAGAATGAATGAAAGAATACATTCATACAGTCATTCATTTTTGTTTTACATTAAAGAAACAAGATGGATAATGGATAAATACATTCATGCGTTCATTCATTTTTGTTTTTCATTCATTCCAATACGAGAGGCTATCGTTTTGGAGGCAGTTTGTCGCGTCTATAACGTGCTGCTTTCTTTCTCCAAGGAGAACGAGGTCGTCAGTACAACCTATCACCATATCCAATACCACCATAGCTGTCCATTGAGCCACACTGAAAGAAAAGAAAAAAAGAAGGAACTCATTTATTTTGTACACACATTACACTACTACTACAACTACTAATTACTTAAAAGTAGACAAACGTTTAAAAATAGTAAAAAAGGTCGAGTTTCAGTGTCCTGTGCGTCAAAAAGTCTTGTTTTAAGTATCAGATTTTCGAGTGTAGTATAAATAGCATTGGTGACAGAGTATCACCCTGTTGCAACCCTGTTAATCAACAAAGCAAATTATTGTTTAAGGAGCTTGATGGAAATATTTGTTATTAATAGCTGTAGTATTTGAAAAAGCTGATAATTGAATTGATTTGGTGTTGTTTTGTCGTTTCGGAGTTTTTACTAGTAGCCTGGTTTGTGACGTGCGTGATGTGTTGTTGGCTGGTTGATTCACCAGCATTATGTTGAGTTGGGACAGTGAGTGACAGAAAGCATTTAGTAATTAATATTTTAATTTGAGTTTTTGTCTTAGTTATGTTTTGTGTTGCTAATAAATACAACAAATCAGCTGGTTCATACATTTTTTTGACCGATAAACTTTTTGTAAGGAAAAACTGATATTTTTTTGCTCGAATCCAGAGTTGGTCCCATAGTGAAAGTTGTTCCTTAGGATGAGTATATGACTATAGTGACCCCTTTTCGGCTTAGTACACCCCTAGCTGATAACCCTGTATATTTTTATTTGTTATAACGTTAAAGTTATTGGTAAGGCCTTTGCCAGTGCTCGCCGTTATTTAAATCTCTCTATTCTCAACTTCCACCATTTGTATCAGCTTACGAGAGGTCTTGAAACTATGAAGAATTGACAACATTTCATTTATGCAAATGTGAAGGAAATTCGAAAACCATTTCGAGATAATGTAATGAAGAGTTCATACTGAAAATAGCAGATTTTTATATCTTCAGAGTTATTTAAAAAAAAAAATTAAAAAAATCGTATTTATGTTAAGACCGTCAAATGCCACCAATATAAAATATTATTGTGTCTGTCATCTGTGAACCGTACCAAAACAAACAACAACAATACAGAGAATTAATGACATTATTTTTACGAGATTTTGACGAGAATAACATTATGCTGAACTTTTCTTGTATTTTAAAAAATCTCATTAAATTAAATTTTATACATTCTGATTTAAATAAAAAAATAACAGTACGTTATTTTTCATTTGTCTTTCCATTATCGTTATAAATATGGGGGTCTAAAATTTAAAATGTTGTCAATTGTGTACAGAGTTAGCCGAACAATACTGTCGGATATAAATATTTAATATAAAATCAACAAAGATCTAATGTACATATTCTCATTTTTTCTCTATAAGCTGTTTCGGGAGGAAGATATGATCTACAGTGTTATGGTTACGTCTAAAGCCACACTGGTAACATGGCATTTGAAATTTTTCATATTTAATTTTATTAAAGTAAAAAAAAAGATAAATTTAAAGTTTTTACGATGGAAAAAGATCTGACGGAATGACGCTTGTGCCTTGGAAGTTGGGTAGGCCTCTTGTGTGGGACGCGACATGCGTTGACACATTAGCGCCATCTCATCTTCCTTTGACACAGAGTAGCGCTGAGCGGCGGTTTATTCAGCCGAAAAGCACAAACGGAAAAAATATGCTAGCCTCGGTCGAGGTTATATATTTGAGCCATTTGTAGTGGAGACTTTAGTGCCGTGTGGACCGGGAGCTCATCTTATTTTACTAAACTTATCAGAGCGTTTGATCGATTCGACACGTGATCAGAACGGTGTTTATCTGACCCAACGTATAAGCATTGCCATTCAGCGTGGTAATGCAGCTGGCATACTACGCTTCCCTCTGGTGGTGGGTTGGAGCATTTGTATTATCTGTAGATCTTAAATGGTCTATAGGTAATCTAGAAAGATTACCAGAAGATATATTTTTTTCTTGTCGTAGTTATTCATCAAAGTTTGAGAATATTAATTATAGAATGAACTTAGGCAAAAGTTTAAAATTTAACAGTATATTTTGGTTCGTGTTAACCGATAGAGAACGATGCACCAACTTAATGTTGGTCATTTTTTATTCGACAAAAGACGATCAACATAGAGATGCGTTTATTGATGACGCCTGCAACAAATTTCCAATGACTTTAGATACCTATAAAAATAAATTAAATAAATTGGTCAAGTGCGTGGAAAAAATATATAAACAAGAATATTAACTAATTTATACTCAGTACTTACTCCTTGGGCGCAGCGACCCGAAGTGGGTCTGGCTTCCGAAACAAGAGAGCGCCATTGGATCCGATCCTGGGCAGCTTCCCGCCACTTGGCAATACGGAGATTGCTGAGATCGGATTTTACGTTCTAAATTAAATCATTATTCACTAATTAATATTCTCGCATTTATTTTACTTTTATCAGATAATTTCTTCATTCAGTTATTTATATTATATTGTCTAATTTTGATCAAACGTTCTCGATTTCTCTGATACCACATATACTTTATCAAAATTTCTCCAGCACTTTTTAAATCGAAATATCTAGGCATGTAACTATAATAATCTTGCCTCACCGCGAGACCTAGGTGACCTAGATATTAGAAGGACTAGATACCTGGTGCATTGAACCTGCATATTACCTATACCTTACATACTAACGATCAATATTATTGGTCAAGTGCGTGTCGAAACATGCATAGGTACTCTGAATTTCTTTCAAATTAATGGTCCTATTGGTATATATTTCAATTTTGGTTCTTTTTGGTTTCTCAGGTAAATAAAATTCATCAAAATAAGACCAAAAAAACAAAAAAGGATCAAAAACCAAAAGATTGTAGAAATCGTTTTTATTTTGGTCATTTTTTGGTTTTTATTAATGCTCAAAATTGTATGTCCAATTTTGACGACCGAAAAATGCGGAGGAAATTTTATTTTTTTCTCTCATTTACATAAATTTCATCAAAATAAGATTAGCAGTTTGATTACTAAATCAAAATAATGGGTATTTAGGTATTTGCAATAGCCTAGGCTCATCGCGAGAACTAGGTAACCTAGATGTTAGCACAAGGACTAGATACCTAGTGCATAGAACCTTCTAATGATCTTACATACTAATAATTAATAAAATTGGTCAAGTGCGTGTCGAAACATACATATCTAAAGATTCGGTAGTAATTTATTTGAATCCTTTTTCATACAATTCTTGTGATATTATTCCAGTTTAATTTATTTTTATTGCGGATTTTTTTAAAATATCGTCCAATTTTGATCTAACGTTCTTGATTTCTCTGGGTATCGCCAAATTAAATTTTATCTAATTTGTTTCAGCATTTTTTAATTAAAATAACCATGCATGAAACTATATAGTCTTACATAAGTGTCCTCAACTCGAGACCTAGATACTTAACGAGATACTACATACTTAGTCTAGTAAAATTTATAATTGTCTAACAATCGATAAAATTGGTCAAGTGCGTGTCGAAACATACCTAAAGGTTAGGTAGTATTTTATTTGTTTTATTTTTAGTACTCAAAAAAGATTTGTCTAATTTTCATCGAAAATATTCTGAATTTCTCAGAAAGATAAGAAAGATAAATTCTATTTGATAAAACTTACATAATGATTAACGAGAAAGTATAATCTTAAGATCAATTTATCGTCACGAGTGGAACCGCGGGATGCAACTAGTATAATCTATGACCATCTGCAGATAAAGACGAATCTAATGACACCTCGCACATCAAAATCGATTTAGCAGTTTAAGCTGTAGAAGGATACACACAGTTAGACATACACACAAAAAATACAATTGAATAAAAAAAACGCTCTTTTGGGACAGTCGGTTAAAAACATTTATCTAAATTAGCTCAGGCGTATCTGTGAAAACAAAAAGCAACCTTCTCCTGTTCATAAGTACGTAATGCTTAGGTAGGTACAATCGAAATGTCTAAGCTATTGTCCATAATTCTCACATGACTCAATCCTTGACGTGTAATTTGAACAATCAATTTACTTACCTACTTCTAATGCGATGCTCCAATGAGTATTAACCGACTCAAAACAAGTGGTTAGAAGCGAGTTGGAAAAAACCCGACAGCTAAATCTTTAAACCTATGTATCAACCTTACTTGTTTTTTTAAATTTTGTTGTACCCAGTGTCACTCTCACGACTAAGACGAATCTATTGACAACACTCACATAAAAATACGACAAGCTGTTTAAGGTCTAGGGCGTGACAAACAAATATACATACCATACATACACACGAAAAACATAACCCTCCTTCTTTCGAAGTCGGGTAAAAATGCATTCCAATTGAATACCTCCTTCTTATTGATCGTCATAACTATAATCTCGGTCTTTTCAAGTCGCGAGTGAATCGGTTTCTTCTAGACAAGCGTGCTACATCTTAGGCCGAGTCGTCGCTTTACATCCAGAGAGTTGCGGTCAAATCTAAGCCTATTAAGGTTTTATAAAAAAAATAAAGATATAACCGTTTCCAAGTATACATTATATTGCACGGCAACCTTAAAAAATGATGATGCTTTGTACGTACAAATGAATATTGTGATTTAAGGTTTTAATTGTTAAAGTTCTAAATTATAATATGGATTGAAAAAGGAGATAAACTTTTTTTTTGTTGATATTTTTAGTTGGGAAAAATTTCTAAGGTTTGTAATCAAGGAATGCGTATTAAAATTAGTGTGAACTAACTAAGTTTCCTACGAATTTAATTCTTTTTTCTGGTCTTCTTCTTAATAAATATATATAAAAATCAATTGCTGTTCGTTAGTCTCGCAAAAACTAGAGAAAGGCTGGACCGATTTAGCTGACTTAGGTCTTGAATTGTCTGTCGTACTTCAGGGAAGGTTTAAAAGGTGAGAAACCTCAATAACTGTTACGCGGTACGAAGTTTGCCAGCTAGTAATAAATAAAGGCAATTATTATGTTACTCAGTGATACTCGTCATTGAGCTTTATAACGGTTAAAATATTAAAATCGGTTCAGTAGTTTTTAAGTTTGTTCGTTACATACGAAAATACAAATATTTCCATTTTATAATATTAGTGTAGATTTATGTTGTTAAATTAAAAAAAAAAACTGTTTTTTTTTTATTCTTACCTAACAACAGAAATCACGCAAAATTTGTGCGCAACTAGCTCGCCCTTGGTTAGAACAATCTAGGTTAAGAACCAAATAAAATTGAAAAATTATTAAACTTTATCATCCCATAGGAACACTTCAATTTTTTGGGATTAAATGTAGCCGATGTGTTAATCCAGGGTATAAGTTTTTTTCGTGACAAATTTCATGCAAATCCGCTAAGCCTTTAGATGGTGAAGGAGAAAAAAACATACAAAATCGCATACAAACTTTCGTCTTTATAATATTAGAGTGATTATACAAAAATCTAAATCACGCAAATAATAAATTTACTTAAATTTTTTTTTAAGCAGGCGCTGATAAAACTTTTACATTTATTACGATTTTAAAATCAAACCTCTGGACAGAATTTTAACAAAATTTAAATAGATCAGGTAACAGACATTTAAAAAAATACCGTCTAAATTAGTACTTACCACCTTTTTAAGAAAGTTGGTTAAAAATAAAGTAAGTGCACCAATTCTGGATATAGCCACTCAATGTCACCACCTAAGTGAGTCATTATTTAGTTAAATTACGCACTCGTACATTCCAAAATTATAATATCACTACAACAAGAATTTAATTATTATTTATAATTAAACGTATCTACAGATAATTAGGGAAATATGAGAGTTTACCTTCGATTCGACAAATTATAAGAATTTTTATTTTACAGTGATTGTACGAAAAAATGCACGTCTGGTTGATGATTAGCAGTACATAGACGGTATTCGTGAATAATACACTACAATATAGTAAAAAACAAATTAGTAAAATATATAAAAAACCCGATTTGCATTCGAAATGGAAATTTTTCAGATATTTTGATTTAAATAGCAAACTACTAGATAAATTATAAAAAAAAATTATAAACAATTTGGTTTGAAAATCAGTCCACGTGTTGCTGAGATATTAAGGAATATAAAAATTAGTAGGTACCTCCTCCTTTTTTAATATTGGTTAAGACAGCTATAGACCGCCAAGTTGTCCGATTACAGTGGTTTTTTTTTTTACATAGCTAACACATTATTTATAAGACTTAACCGTTTTATCTTTTTTTTGCCTTTTTTATCACTATAAAGTTACAAGCTTTCTAAGCAGTCATATTTTTGCGCTGATACGATGCCTATTAAATTAATGAAGCGATTGCCACCAATAACAAAAAATTGCGTTACAATTTAGAAGGTAAAAAGAGATAAACCCCGGAACGAAAATCTTTCAGAAATACGAAAACAGTGAAGGGTCGGTGATACTCTTAATAAATGAACATAGTTGACCATTCTTGCCGCCAGCGCCGGTCGACCAGCGCACGAGAAAGTTAATCGAAATTATCATTTGAATATCTGTTTCTGCCAAAAATGTATCCTCCTGATCTCAATCTAATTTTGACTATTCAATATAAGTAGTCTGGAAGAGATGTCATATCAGCAATAAGACCGCTTTTGTGCCTATTTTCGGTTGTATTTATTATCTGTTGTTATACTTTAAAGGTGGCAATAAAAAAAAATTATAATTGATCTTAAGACAACCATTAGCACCACTACGGAAGTTGGGTAATACTTTCAATTCCATTTTTTTATCCTACACAGTTAGGCATTTGACTACAAGTTCGCACGACCACGGAAGTCAGTGATACTATAGCACTAGATAGAGCGTGCCTAGTTCGGAATACACTGGCTCTCGAGGAAGGCTGCTTGGAAACAGATTTTACAACTTGAGGGTGGTAACTAGCCAGGCGAGCGATAGGAAACGCCCTACCACCATGCTATGGTTTCCTCACGATGCTTTCCTTTACCGGTAGCTCAGACTCTTTTTGAATGTTTCATGGGATCAAACCTCGTACCTTTTGCACGGCAATCGACTCCACTCACCACTCGACCATCATCACTACAAAATATATATATCCATACTATTAAAATATATCTTTCTTCAGTTACATTATCCGACGTGCCTTAACGTTTGTCCGAGATTTTATATTTCGTATCTTGATTGTGAAGTATTTAAGCAGAAATGCTCAATAATAATATTGGTTTATTGGGCCACCTAGAGTTTAATAACCTTGCTCTATATTTACAAAAATATGCCAATTAAAGTATTGGAAAGCAAATTATATATAGTTAAATATATTCATTTTATAGTAGATTAAATAAAAATATTAAATATTTTTTTATAATTACTTAAAACTTATCGGAAAGGTTGATCTAAGCGACTTGTGATCAATGTCCCAAGTTTGTTATTTGCATTCTTTCCGAATATTAACGTAAACAAAATGACTAACTTTAACAACAACAAAAAAATATAGCAGAAAGATTTATATACCGTTATAGACCATTTAAGATCTACAGATAATCCAAATGCTCCAACTCACCGCCAGAAGGCAGCGTGCCTAGTGCTAGCCGCATTACCACGCTGAATGGCAATGCTTACCTATACGTTGGGCCAGATAACAACAGGCATTCCGGTCACGCGTCGAATCGATCAAACGCTCCGATAAGTTTTCGAAAATAAGATGAGCTCCCGGTTCGAATTACACGTGCATTTTGATTAATGATATAGGTTTTCACTTGTACCTGATTGTTGTAGAGGTCCAATTATAGATTCGTTCACATTCGGTGAACTTCATTAGGGATGGAATGAGTCTATCGTGTCCACAACAATATCACGTCTGGCACTCAAAGTATAATTATATAGCGCCGGGAAGGGGTGATCTAAGAAAATGTGGGTGAATTGTGTGAAAAGAGAGCGAATGAAGAAATGACGGCTGATAGAGTAGAATGGAAGTGGAAGACATGCTGTACCGACCCCACGTAGTGGGATAAGGTCAGGAAGATGATGAAATATAATTACAATTGCATTGCGTTTTAATGGTCGTTTTTGACAGATTTCGTAGTCTGTTAAAACATTAAGTTCAATACTAACTCTGACCTATTCTATGTTAAATCGAGCATTATGATATAATGCAATTGTATTTCTGAAACAATTCTAATAATATACTTAGGTCCGTAATGCTAGTGTTTATCTGATCAAAGCATAAAAGCATTGCTATTCATTGTGGTAATTCCTCTAGCAAACTGTATACGCTGCCCTGCGGATTAGAGCGTTATTACTGACTCAATTCGTCGCATATTGTTTTTATTTATGTACCCCAATTTCTTTAAATTCTACATCAAAACAACCGATTTGAGACTTTCAATAGCAATATTATTATTTTATTCGAAAGTGCATACTTTTCAAAATCGATCCAGTAGTAATTTGATTTTTATTCTTTTCAACAATAACTTTGATTTTTATTTTTATTTCATTTGTAATGTAAGTCTTGCTGTCAAGGTAAAATCGGTTGACTTTTTTCACTATCGCATCGGTTTAGACTGTAGTGGGTTACAAAGCTTTAGACATACTTACATCCATACAAATATAAAAACATGCACTCGAAAAACATTACACTGCTTTTGGGCAGCCGGATAATATTGTAAATAAGGAACAAAGGCTCCACGAGTTTAAATTTTATAACTTTAACATCGGTACCCCAAAAAGCTATACCGCATCTTACACATCTTACATTAGGCTTAGGTTATACCGGAAATATTTTTCACAGTATTATGTTTTACAATCTCTTTTGAACCGACTTCAAAAAGGAGAAGATTCTTAACTCGCTGGAGCCCTTTTTTATGTTCCCGATTTTTTTAAAAGAAAGCTGTTAAAAAAAACCGATTAAATAAATAATAATTATAGTAAATAGCTATTAACCGATTTGAATATTTATCACTCAGGCTGGTCGGATTTATTTATACACATGTTCTGAAAATCGGTCAAGTAATCAATAAAAATTTAAAGTTAAATAAATAACTTTATTTTTTTCTGTTTTGTAACGTAACTTTTGCCTCATAAATCGAAGTCGATTTCTACTATTTTTAAAGTACTACTTGTTCGTATAAAAATAATCCCCGCAATCTATATTTGTCACAAAGGCCAGATTTTTTTATGTAATAACTTTAAAGTACGCCAATAACTTGTTAAAAATGAAAGGAGGAAAACATAATGGCGAACAATGTTTGGACTAGATGCATCCCTTGGATTTACTCGCACTAAGCTTCAAAAAAAACTGCGAAAATTTTTCGTATAGACCATTTTTTTTTTTAAATTTGCATTTCATATATCTGACCACTCATTTTTATTTCGATAATCAAAATCATCCTCATAACCATCAGCCTCTATTAGTCCACTGCTGGACTTAGGCCTCTCCTAATGAATAGCTCACCCCCATTTTATTTTATTCTGACGATATTTTTTTTTTTTTTGGAATTTTTGAATATGTAGAAAAATGTTAGGCTTAATGTTATTCTCGTTAAAAGTTAGTAAAAAATGAAGTCATTAATTACCTGTATTACTGATTAATGTTTTGCCAACCTCAGAAAGAGCTGTCTGGAATAAAAATAATTTAAAAAAATCTACCGACTTCCAAAACTGAGGAGGTATTTTATTAAACGGGTATGTTTTTTTAAATGTTGGTATTAGATTTCTCAAAGGCGGATGATTAGAAAAAAAAACTTGTTTTTATTAGATAAGGTATACTTCTGAAGTGGTCTCATTAAATTTTGAATATTAATTGAAATATATTTTAAGATCGGTCAAGAGGTTTGATTTTCACCGATTTTTTATATAGGTACTTTTTATGAAATAAAACTACAATATATTATATTTATTAATTTTATAGTTATTAATAATTAATTAATAAATCATTTGTTACATTAATTATTTATTTAATAATTACTAATTAATTGTTTATTAAATAAATTATTAATAATTTATTTATTAAATTTATTTATTATTTATAACATTAATTATTAATTAATTATCTTTTTTATATAAGTTTTTATTTAATTACTAGAAATTCATACAAAGAAAAATAAATATAATATGTAGTAAAAATGCCTTCATTAGGAAACAAAATGACCAACTACAACAAAAAAAAATATATCAAAAAGATTACCTATAGACCATTTAAGACTTATATAATCCAAATGCTCCAACCCAACACCAGAGGGCAGCGTGCCTCGAATGCTAGTTGCATTACCACGCTGAATGGAAACTAATTATCAACTATTAACTATTATTATTAGCTAATAATTAAGTAATTATTTCTTTACTAATTATAATATTTGTATTTATTGTTAATATGCTGTCACCCGTAAAGTTTCAAACTTTGAACCTTCATTTGAGGGTATTGAATATCCAAAAATAATTTCTTAGTTCTCGCCTACACCCTGCGAGTATAATGAATACACCATACAGATTTCATGTCTCTAGGTTCAGAGGTTTAGGCTCTACGTCGATTCCTAGAAAATGTCAGTCAGTCAGTCAGGACTTACTCCTTTATATATATTTACCATTGGTAAAACTTAGGTTCCTAAAAAGTTGATTTTGGTATGTTTTGACCATACATAGTGCATAGTAGGGGAGCCCGGAATGCTAAATGTGGTTTTATTCGTGCGTCGCAGAGTGAAATCTGCACTTTGAAGCTTATGACAGCTATAAATTGCCAACTTGTCCATACAATAAGATATAGCTCTTTGCTACCTTTTAATGTTGTTCGATTCCAGTGCTTTTTCACGTAGCTAACACATTATTTACTAGGCTCTACTGTTTTTTTTCCGTCTATTAAATTAAAGTTACAAGCTTCCTAAGCAGTCATATTTTTGCGCTGATACGATGCCTATTAAAAGCCTTTATTATGCAAAATTCAATGACTTTTTTCAAAATAATAAAAAGTGTAGGTTTAAAATATTATACATCACTTCTAATCACTTATAACGAAAAAATACGTTACAATTTAGGGTGTGATAAGAGTTATTCCCCGGAACGAAAATTCTATCAGATACACGAAAACAGTGAAGGGTCGGTGATACTCTTATATGATAGGAAGACTTATTAACCGAGCGAACGAAGCAAGTGTGTTTCGATTTAGGCAAAATGTTATTTACTCTGTCAGTTTTTATATATGTCTCTTTAAATTTTGTACTCGCGTACAGGTCGTACTTTCCAACTAATCTTGACGAAGTTTTGTTGTTGTGTGCTCGAATACTTAGTTTATATTTTATCGTATTAAGTATCACGTGAGTGATGTCAATAGATTCGTCTTAGTCGTGAGAGTAACTCTGGGTACATCAAAATAAAAAATAATAATGATGATACATAAGATTTAGCAGTCGGGTTTTTTTAAGTCTCTCTAACCATTTATTAGTAATTTGACGGTCTGCACTATTAGCGAGCTTATTTTTGGGTATATTCCCATCGGCCCCATTTTCTGCCCTATTGCTGTGGCCACTGGGCCAGTTGGGAATATCGAATTCCCATGCGCCCCATTGCTCTGGTCACTGAGGCAGTTAGCAATTTGTTGTTCCCATTTGTCCCATTGCTTTGGTCACTGGGGCAGATGGGAGCAATCTATTCCCAACCGCCCTATTAAATTGATTAATAGAATAAATTAGAATAAAATAAAACCAACTGAGAAAATAATCAGGCAGTTAGTGACGTATTTGATACAGATAATCTACAGAATATAAGGAGTCTCGCATAGTTTATTTTTATCCTACAAAGCTAGGCATTTTTCCCCAAGTTCGCACGACCACTGAAGTCAGCGATACTGTAGCCCTAGGTGGAGCATGCCTAGTCTGGAATACACTAGCTCGCAAGGAAGGCTACCGGAAACATCGTTAGGTGCTTCGCGACAGATTTTACAACTTGAGTGTGGTAGCTAGCCAAGCGAGCGATAAGAAACGCTTTACCACCATGCTATGGTTTGCTCACGATGTTTTCCTTCGCCGTAGTATATCTGACGCTCCTGAGTACATCTCAAAATCCCACCATGGGCTCCTATACTATAGCTATCTCGTTAAACAAGGTCTAGATTCCTACTATGTAACACTACTATTTACAAGCCAGGTAAAAAGTAAAAAACTAAAATTAACCTTTAAAGTTTATTTCATATTAAAGAATGGAAAACGACCACATTGATATTGTACCTAAATTGCTGTTAATATTTTGTACAATCGATATTATTTGGGTCTATTATCTGAGCGTAAATAATCTGTCGCCAAGCACTTAACACAGCTATAGACCGCCAACTTGTCCATACAATAAGATATAGCCATTTTCTACCTTTTGATGTTGTCCGATTTCACATACATAACACATTATTCACTAGCTCTACACGTTTTAATTTTATCTGTTTTTTAAATTACTTTAAAGTTACAAGCATATTTCTGCGCTGATATAATGCCGATTAAATGCCTTTATAATACAGAATTCAATAACTTTATTCAAAATATGAAAACGTGTATACCTAAAATACATAATAACGAAGCAATTGACACAAATAACAAAACATTACGTTACAGTTTAGGGAGTGAAAAGAGGTACGCCCCGGAGCGAAAATACTGTCAGAAAATGTAGCTATAAATCTCACGAGCTGCAACTCTCCTATTAGGCTAATAGGGAGTCGGCGGGAGGTTACATTACACAGACAAGCGATAGGGATGCTCACGGTCGATACTAGAGATGGAAAAGTACACAATATTCGTGACAATATCGATGAATTTATTTTTAATAACTTAGGTTTATGACGTTTTTAAAAATACTGTTCAGTCAGATTTATTCTACATAAGCTTACAGTAAAGCGCCGCGCTCTTCTACAGATCTACTAAACCACACACAGGTAAAAGTCTTCACTTTTTTTTATTTATTTTTCTTATCTCACAAAGCTAGGCATTTGACTACAAGTTTGCACGACCACTGCAGTCAGCGAAACTGTAGCCCTAGATGAAGCATGGAATACACTGGCTCTCAAGGAAGGCTGCCGTAACACACCGTTGCTTGACGACAGATTTTACAACTTGGGGACGTTGACAGCGAGTGGTTCAATTTTTGATCGTAAGTTCTGCTCAGTCGTTCACTCTTGACAGAGTAAAACTAAAAAAATATATTATAATATATTAATGATATATTATGTATTGATTTTTTAAATTTTTGTGATAGAACTTTAGTTACTTAGATTAATTTTTCAATATACATTCGTTATATATTTTTTTTGCTATAGTAAAATTAATTAATTTATTTGCTAATTATATATTAATTTTCCACTTTTTTTAAATTAAGGCATCAATTTATGATAGAGTTTTTGAATAGTTTGCTTTCTTAAATATGTATTGAATGAGCTGACTTGCTTAACGTTCGATTTCACAAGTTTTTCCGCCATTAAAACTGTGCTGCGAGACTTGTGCATTTTTTGCATGTGATATTTTTGACAGGATTATTATTAGCATGACAGGTAGAAACTTGAACTTATGGTGAATAATCATTAAAGTCCAACTCGCACTTGACTGATTTTTAAAGTACATATTGTAAGTGCCTTTATTACCATAAAATGACTAACTAGAACAAAAAAATATATAGCAGAAAGATTACCTATAGACAATTTAAGATCCATAGATAATTCAAATGCTTCCAAGCCACGACCTAAATGCAGCGTGCCCAGGTGCTAGCCACATTATCACGCTGAATGACAATGCTTATACGTTGGGCCAGATAAAAACCGGCATTCTGGTCACGCGTCGAATCGATCAAACGCTACGATAACTTTTAAGTTTTTTTTTTAATTTTCATATTACTTTATATGGCATCAAGTAAGTAGGTATATGAATAATAAAATTAAAGAATTAAAAAAAAAACTTAGTATTTTATGTTTTTTTTAAATATATTGCTGCTATAAATATTATTGATAGGAGATAAATACGTAATTTGTTACTAAAAATACATATAGTACCTCTATATATATATATATAAATTCCTGACTGACTGACTGATATTTCTAGGAATCAACGCAGACCCTAAACGTTTGAAACTAGAGACATGAAATTGAATTAAATTAAGAAAAAAAAAGAAATTATTTTTAGAATTCAAATCTAAATGGTTCAAAAAGGGTTTATAAATAGTAACTCTGTCTGTCTGTCTCGCTCTCACGACAAAACCACTGAACCGATTTGGATGAAATTTGGTACACAGATAGATTGGACCTCGGGAAAGGACATAAGATACTTTTTAATCGACTTCAAAAAAAAAGGTTCTGTATATGACCCGTATGTATGAATGCATATGTTGGCTATTTTTTCACAAACTACTGATTTTAACGGGAACTACGCGGGTGAAACCGCGGGGCACAGCTAATCTTAATATATATAAATCTCGTGTCACAATGTTTGTCCTCAATGGACTCCTAATAGTTTAAATCTCAAATTATACTCGCAATTTTAATTTATTGCTAATTATTTGTCTGTTATTATTTGACAGTCACAATTATCTGTTAACTCCAAATGATTCTAACAGATGTCGACACCTTTCGACTGGGTTGAGTAAGTAATCAATAGATGGCGCTGCTATGGTAAATCTACGAACGTGAAATATAAGCTACATTTTAACAGCATACCTAATTACCACGTGTTGTTGACGCTATAAAATAGCCACAGCAACGCGTGGCCGTGTCAGCTAGTAGATTATATATATATATATATATGTATGTATATAAAGTTTTTATGCAAGTTGATATGTATAAGGTTAAATCAGGTCCTATCGGCTATAAATAAATACATAAAATAGCTTTTATTGCCTATGTTAAGCTACTAGTAGTTAGCACCCGGCTTTGCTTGCGACAAAAAAATTAATATGAAGAAGTTTAAATGTTTTTTACCCACATTTGACCCCTTTAGGGGTTGAAACTCCAAAAGTTCCGGCAGCATTCCTTGAGAGCCAGTGTCTGTCAGACTAGGCAGGCTCCATCTAGGGCTAAACTCGAGAAAAAAAATCAGCTGTTTCATACATTTTGTCGACGACTGATCAACTTTTTGTATGGAACAGATGGCAATTTTTTCTCGAATTCAGAGTTGGTCCCATAGTGAAAGTTTTCCTTAGGATGGGTACATTGACCCCCTTTCCGGCTTAGTCAGCCCTTGCCAATAATCCTGTATAAATATGTTAAATAAGCAAATATATTTTCATGTATAATAGGGTAATTCTAAATTAAGTGCGTATATTTAGTACCTAGAAAGAATATTGCAAAATAATATGAAAAAGTTGACTTAAAAACTTTAAAAAAAGTTAAAACTTCAATGGTAGTCATGCAAAATAAACGCAAAACTCATGCTCACCCTAACTATTGATGCGAAACTAGGTCACGGTGACGGCAAGCGTGTTCGCGTGACCCACATTTGTGTAATCGCGTTTAGGTGAACATATTTCACAGTTTATGTAAACAAAAATGCAAAAAAGATGTGGTTTTATTATCACATAATTATGTTATATTAACGACTGACTGACTGCGTGGTCAAAATAAACGAAGTCAATTTGGAATCAAAGAAATAAATTATATAAAAATATGAAATATATATTTGGGTACTTTTCCCGAAATCCAATTTTTTTTAAATAACTTTTGTATATATAGGATCAGGAGCCGATATTGTTTTTTTTTTTTAAGAAAAATATCAAAATCACTTTATTATTATTAATTAATTCACATTTATTACGACAGATAACTGAATCTATAACTTTTATAATAAACACGGCCGTTGGTACAACGTGTGCACCGGGCGATGGTCGACTGGCGAATGATCTCTCCATTTTTTTTTTTTTAAAGGACTGAGCTGCTGGCGAACGCGATCTCGGACAGCTTGACCGGACGTTTGGCAAGCGCTAGTGCGCTGGGTCGCGGTATTGGTTTTGGGTTTTGGGAACGACAAGCACAAGGGCGCCTCAGAAGGCACGAACCTCGGCTTGAGCCGTCGCCCAGAGTTGGACTAACGAACTGCCCTGGCAACCCAGACGGGGAGTGCCTAGGGCCCTAGCCACTGGTGGCATCCTAGCTAAAACTTTTTAGAGCGAATTTGCCCAGACCTCCCTGAGGGGGAGGACAAATGAGCCCTATGAATCTGAGTGACTTACCTTATTGTCCTGGAGCTCTGAGGTCAGAGTTCGCGAGGACCCTACACTTGATTGGCATCTGAAGGACGCTTTTTGGAGAGAGGTGCCCTGTCCCGCGCCAGAGCCCTATCATTAGATCGACTTGTGTCCATGGCATCCCGGGGAGAGGCCTGGACCCTAAACCTAGCTAATTTAGGCAACTGATTTGATTATTTGACCGAATTGCCCTGGCCTCCCAGACGGGGAAAGACCTAGGGCCCTATCAATCAACTGGGTGACCCTAAGGGTCGTAAGAGACCACGTCCTCGCCGGCGAGGACGCATTCTGTATCGTCGGAATGGATGTCGAATCTGGTGGCCCGGACCAGTACCAAAAACGGAATGTGTGTTAGGAGACGAGTCAGGTGGGCCGGGCGACCCCAGATCTCTCCACTGGCGAGCGCCGCCTTTTATTCTGTTGAGTAGTGGGGTGAGTGTTGACGTCACACCCGTTGCACTCGCTGTTTATAAACATTGACGGTGGCGCCGTCATAAATATATATATATTATAATATTCTTAAATTAATAAGACTTTTACTAAATAATATTTTACTTTCGTATCGTTTATTTGCCGTGGTACCTTTAGATTGTACCATTAATGGCACTACGGCAAATTTTATATGCCGTAGTGCCATAAATAGTACCACGGTATTTGTTTTTTTGCCAATGGTACAATCTAATGGTTTTATTATTTTGCCGTCGTACCATTGTTGAAATTATTTTAGGTTTTCCTTAACAAGCAGAATCTTAACAGAAATGTTAACACGACGTGACAAGTTTATCTTAATAATCTTAATAATCTTCTCTAATTCTATTATATACACATTATATACCATCACATTAAAAAAAACGTAATAAATATAAAAAAATATATGTGATAAAAAAGAGAGTAAAAATATTTTGTAACATTAAAAAAAAAATGTTCAAATAATTCGATAACCCTAACCTATTTTTTATGTGATGCCTTTCTTAAGTTTACTTGTAACTCTGTATACAGGGTTGTAACCCTGTATACAGAGTTCAACCTACGAGTACTCCATTTTACCACTTTTGAAAGATCTAAACTAATTTTGAGTTTCCAAATCTACAAAGGAAAGAGATCGCTTTTTAGCGATAAGACCGCCTTTTTTGTCTGTTTTCTGTTGTAATTATATTTTTTTGTCTGATGTTCTATTTTTTTTTGTGTTGACTAAAAAAAACACCTCATTCCACTTTTCCCCTTTCTACAATTGTGCTACTATATGGTAGAAATTCCACGGACTCGCACTAAAAGCTTTGCGTCGACTTTTACTGTGCGAACTGCCAGGTTGTGGAATTCACTGCCGACTACTCTATTTCTCGATAGATATAATCTCGGTCTTTCTAATCGCGAGTGAATCGGTTTCTTCTAGGCAAGCGTGCCACAACCTAGACCGCATCGTCGCTTTACATCAGGCGAGTTGCGGTCAAGCGTAAGCCTATACATATTAACTATAAAAAATAATAAAGAGTTTGGTAATAGTAAATGTAATGAGCAGAGGCCTTAGGGGAGACCAGTTCGATCAAACAACTAAACCGATTAAATCACAAGTTAGTAAAAAAAGTTTTTGTCTACATAAACAAAATAACTTCAACAACAACAACAAAAAATGTAGCAGTAAGATTACCTATATATACTCCAACCTTCCACCAGAGGGCAGCGTGCCTAGCGTGCTATTATTATCGGAGCGTTTGATCGATGCGACGCGAGACCAGAATGCCGGTGTTTATCTGAGCCAACGTATAAGCATTGCCATTCAGCGTGGTAAAGCGGCTAGCATACTCGGCACGCTGCCCTCTGGTGGTTAGTTGGAGCATTTGGATTATCTGTAGATCTTTCTGCTACATTTCCGTTAAGTTAGTAATTTTGTTTATGTTAATAAAGACACTTGCCCACTCTGTAGAACAATCTCGAAGAAAGATATCATGAACTTGTGAGAGTTCACGAGTGATCTGATGCGTAGAGTTTTATCAAACACGGTTTATGATAGTGATGCTCATTAGTAATGGTAACATTTTGACCTGTTTATATATATCTAACGATAAAACACGGAATTTCATAGCGTATTTGTTCAAGGGGGGGGGGGGGGGGGGGGGGGGGGGGGGTGTTACCTGTTGCTTTACAATTTATATAGATAACACAGAATTTCAATTAGCAATGAGCGTTGCTAATTGAAATTCTAATTTGTTATTTTTTTATAACTATTTTTATAATGTATTTTTTTCTATAATTTTTTTTTTTTTTTATAATGTGAAACTTTTTTTTTTTTGTTATTCTGACTTAAAACACGTTTTGATTAACAATATATGGGGCATACTAAAAAAGCATTCTTCTCAATGAATCAAAAATAAGTTTTATTCTCATTGGTAAAGCCAACAGAGCTTATACTTGAAAATAGATTTCGACGAATCGAGAACTTACGCCTTCTTGAAGTTAGTTAGGTACTATAATACCTTTGCACTTAATCTTAATCATGTCACAAAAAGATAGACATACTTCAATGTATAAAAAAATTGAATATATGCTTAAAAATATGAACATATGCAGGGTTATCGGCTAGGGATGTACTATGCTGAAAGGGGGTTACTCGAGAAAAAAAATCAGCTGTTTCATACATTTTATCGACGACCGATCAACTTTTTGTATGGAACAGGTGGCATTTTTTTCTCGAATTCAAAGTTGGTGCCATAGTGAAAGTTGTTTCTTAAGATGAGTATAGTGACCCCCTTTTGGTTTAGTACACCCCTAGCCGATATACCTGTAGGTCTATAGGCTTGTGACAAAATACATCTTTACTACAATCTATTCTATTCGATAGATTGTAGGTGTGTACTAAAAAGGATTTTTGAAAATTCATTTCCTAAAGTTGTGAAATTGGGGTTCAAAGTTTAAGACTTATCTGAATTCAAAGTTGTCAAATTGGGGTTCAAAGTTTAAGACTTATCTGAATTTAAAGTTGTCAAATTGGGGTTCAAAGTTTAAGACTTATCTGAATTTAAAGTTGTCAAATTGGGGTTCAAAGTTTAAGACTTATCTGAATTTAAAGTTGTCAAATTGGGGTTCAAAGTTTAAGACTTATCTGAGTTTAAAGTTGTCAAATTGGGGTTCAAAGTTTAAGACTTATCTGAATTTAAAGTTGTCAAATTGGGGTTCAAAGTTTAAGACTTATCTGAATTTAAAGTTGTCAAATTGGGGTTCAAAGTTTAAGACTTATTTGAATTTAAAGTTGTCAAATTGGGGTTCAAAGTTTAAGACTTATCTGAATTTAAAGTTGTCAAATTGGGGTTCAAAGTTTAAGACTTATTTGAATTTAAAGTTGTCAAATTGGGGTTCAAAGTTTAAGACTTATCTGAATTTAAAGTTGTCAAATTGGGGTTCAAAGTTTAAGACTTATCTGAATTTAAAGTTGTCAAATTGGGGTTCAAAGTTTAAGACTTATCTGAATTCAAAGTTGTCAAATTGGGGTTCAAAGTTTAAGACTTATCTGAATTTAAAGTTGTCAAATTGGGGTTCAAAGTTTAAGACTTATTTGAACTTAAAGTTGTCAAATTGGGGTTCAAAGTTTAAGACTTATCTGAATTCAATGTTTACATCGCGGGCAATGCCCCGGGTTATATCTACTATGTATACATAAAATTCTAGATAAATAAATAAAAACAAAAACATCTAGAGACGCCCTTTTTTTATTGTTTTCTTTTAGTCCATTTAATTTAATTAGGACTGATATAATTATATTTATGTTTTTTGTTAATTATTTTTAATTAAGACTCGTTTAATTCTACATGGCTGTTGTTATTCGTTGGTTAAATTGTTAGTTCTGCTAAATGTTGACCTCGAGAATATAATATTTTGCAAGTTTTAATTGCATATTTTGGCCTCTTGGCTGATTATTATGTTGACTAGCGGCCCGTCCCAGCTGGTGAAAGTTTTTTGTAGATATTGATATGTAATTTAAAATCAATAAACTATATAAAATGCAATAATAAATCATAAAAATGTTGACCTCCATTAAGTCACGTTAACAACAAAGAGTCCCCATGCCCAAAAGTACCCATCAGACGTTTTTGCGAAGCTGTGGCCGTCACAATTTCGGGTCAATTTTAAGCCCAAAATATCTCGTAGACTATACAAAATGTCCTATCTATAATTTATCTAGATTTTTTAAAATAATACTGTATTTTTTTTTAATAGTTTTTTTTTTAAATAATCTCTATCAAAGGTTGCTCGCTCCCTTTTAGCAATAAGGCCGCCACTTGCAACAAACATTACATGTAAATTTTTTTTTTGTTCCTTGATCGGCTGTCTATGTATTTTGCCAGTTCTCGAGTACTTATTTTTATATTTAAATTTTTGTGTACTATTATAAAATGTTCATTTATACATTAAACTACTTATACATTCTTGTAGTGACAATTAATATTTTTTTTACATTGTACTAGCTGACCCGGCGAACTTCGTACCGCCTAACGTTAAAATATATGTTTCTCACCTTTTAAACCTTCCCTGGTGTACGACAAACATTTCAAGACTAAAATCAGCCAAATCAGCCCAGCCGTTGATTGATTTTTATATATGAAATAATTAAATATATGGTATAGTACCTAACTGTTCTATCACACTAGAACAGCTTAGAACACTTAGGTCCGAACGATTAAAAGAACGCATAGGAACCTCAAAACGATTTATAGTTAAGATTAGTATCAGCTAAGGCCACAGATGACAGACAGATGAATGTCTGACGACTAGTAAGGTTAACGCATTCAGTATTTCGCAAGCCACGCCGCGCGCTTGCCGCGGTTAACGAACGCAATTTTACTCCCGAATTCAAGGAATAATATCAGTTAAATAACTTTTTAAAAGTTCTTTTTTTATTACAGTGCAGTTTGTTTTCGGCCAGTGTTGTTTTTTGCTTTTTTTTTAATAATCTGTGTTGTTTTTTTTTTGTTTTTCTGTGAGGGGAGTTTAAAGGTTTGTTTTATTATTTTTTAATTGCGTTATTTTTAATGTTTATTTTTAAATATAATTTGTGAGTTTATTACTTTCTATATATAATTATTTTAGTACGCCACATAAAGGTCAGCGGACGGATTTGAATATTTTCAATAGCATTTTGTGCAATCTACAATTAATTTGAGGTTGTTGTTGAATTAAATATTTTAATTCATACAAATAAATAGTAATAATAATAATTTGATGACGTCACGTGATTGAATAATATATATTGTATCATATAATGTATTATTTTATTACATATTTTTAAAAAATGTTTTCGCCTTAACAACTGTAATAAGTAAAGTGCCGATGGACAAATTCTTAGAGACATTATTTTGTAGACGATTAAGTTAAACTAAAATTACTTATTAGCCTTAGACTTAGGCTAGAATGTAATGATATCAAGGAAAGTCTTTTACGGGTTTTTCTTGTGCAATAGGATAACATAAAAAAAAACATATTTTTACTTAACGGATTCTTTTCTATTTCTATTGACTTGCAAAAAGAGGTCAGTTCAGTTAGAATTTTTTTTTGTCTATGTTTGTTATTTATTTCTCGGAGACGGTTAAATCGTTTTGAATAACATTTTTATTGATTGAAAGGAATTTGGATCTGATTGAAAAAAAAAAGAATTTTAATTTTACCAAAATTAGTATTTTTTTTTTTAGTTTATATCCATATGACGAGAAAGTTCTAGCGGCGCTTGTCGTAATGAAAGTTTGTAGTAACTATTTGTAAAATATATATTCTATATCGTGTTTTGGCTGTTTTTTTTTTTTATTTTTATAACATACATAAATATTTTTTAATTCATTGATATTGAATTTCGCTGCAAAAATATGTAACAAAATTCATCGCGAATAAAATTAAATATTAAATTAGAATTTGAACTTCTCAGTTTTATATTTAAACTTTTTTCATGATTGAGGTCAATAAATAATTGTTAAATAATTAATAATATGACACTAATATTATAAATGCGAAAGTTTGTATCTGTGTGTCGTGTGTGTATGATTGTTCGTCCTTCACACTCAACCGCTTACCGGCTGAACAGATTTGGATGAAACTTGGTAACAAGATAGCTTAGACCTATTTATTATACTAATTTTTATCCCGGAAAATTGAAGGATTCCGAAGAGGTGATCGAATTCCCATAGCGGGTGAAACCGCAGGACGCAGCTTGTTATTTAATAGTATTATTTATTTTTAAGAAAAAAACCCCGTTTTTACCCGACTGCGAAAGAAGGAATGTTATATTTCATTATACTCATCATCTCTATGTTAATGTAGGTATGTAGGTAGGTACTAAATAATAACAAATCATATTTGATTGCTTTCATATAACAATCATTTATCATTAATTTTACCATAAATATAATGAAAGTTTTTTTTATAAAAAAGTGCGATTATCTGTTTTCTATCTATCTTATTATACATATATACAAAAAGACTAAGTCCTGACTGACTGACTCATATTCGCTTGGAATCAACGCAAATCCTAAACCTCTGAATCTGGAGACATGAAATATGTAGATTGTATTTTTTTAGGGTGTAAGGATGTACTAAAAAACTTTTTTCAACACACTTCCTCGTAAAAGGCTTCTTATTATCTATCTATCGATTTTAGTGACGTAATGCATCTCATTACGTCACTCGCCATTTTCACTTTACCATTATTGCACAGTTATAGCTTAATTATTCTAAATAAATGATATTCAACTACAACTTGCACTAATGAGTTTTTAAGCCGCTAAAAATATTTGGAAAATTTTGAGAAAAATAATTTGAGCTTATTTAATATTAACACATTTTAACCAATTAGGTTTAAACAAAAATTAAGGTTTTTAACAGAACTCTTTTGATCGCGCCTTCTTTAATATGCTCGCGATGTTGACTGATGTAAAAAAAAAATATTTACTCGGAAAAATGTCCTCGATTTTTCGTAACTCTTTTTTGTTTACTGTTTTATTAATAATTCTTTTTTTACTCGCAAATGTGTTGAAAAACGTCGTACGACACTCGTGTGCATTGATCATTACAGCCTCGGCTTCCTAATATATTCCTAAGATACCGCCTCTGCTGTAATGATCAGCTTAGCACACTTGTATCATAACGTAGGTACTATTTAGAAATTATCCTCAAAGGGATTCAAATGTGAGTTCAAAATGTGAAGGTTTCTTAAATATTCCATTTTATATCACGAGCAACGCCACGAGTAATAGCTAGTTAGTTAATAGCTAGTAGGAAATAACACTTACATACATATAAATAAATCGTATTTTATTATTTCTAACATTAACACCAAAACACCACATAAGTAGGTATATTTAATAAATCATAAATATACATCAACTATCTTCTTAATTAATTAAAAAAATTACCCTGCCCGTCCCTGGTGCAAAGGTATAAAAGACTGCACCGTGAACGAACCGGAGCGGGAGTCACCAGTCTTACATTCACGTTTGTGACGTAACACGTCTTGCCATTAAAAATAAATCAATTTTGCCATAATTATAAAAAAAAAAAAACTAAGTCGCTCTTTCATTGATCCAATGACAATCTCTTTAATATATAATCATTAATTTTATATTAAGAATATTATTACATTAAATACAATTAATATTATTTTTGTGACATTTTTTTGTATAAATTTTGTAAAAATAAACGATTTGTATGATTGATTAATTAAAAAGAAATAATTATATTAATTAATGATGATTCTAATGATGTTAGACGCAAGGTCTTAACATATACAAGTTGTTAGAAGTAACTTCGATATAACCCGACTGATAAATCTTTAAACGTGTGTATCTTAAACTAAGCGTTTACTATTACAAACTGCAAGTTAACATATAAATCATATATATATTCGCTATCACTGTAAAACATTCTTTATTATGATATCTTTATTAAAAAAAAAAAACTTTTTTTTCATAACCAAAAATCTTTTTTTTTTCAATTTTGTTGTACCCAGTGTCACTCTCACGACTAAGACGAATCTATTGACACCACTCACATAGAAATAAGCCGTTTAGGCTCTGGGACGTGCCATAAAATTTTTTTTTTTCCCAGTCGGGTAAAAATTTAACAACATTCGAGTACAGGGATAGTTAACTTTACGTAGCAAAATATAGTTAATAAAAAAATATCTTTAAAAATAAAATATCACAAATTTCCATAACGGCAGGCGATGGAAGTTATTCAATTATTTCGATACAAAAATTAGAGCTCTGATTTTCACTCGAAAAGTTTAGGTGTATGTTTCTCAACTGATCCCAAAATTTCAATTTTTAAACAATCAAATAACTTTTCATATAGATCCAGTCTCCTGCGAGAAAACTGGTAACAAATATTTTGAAAAATGCAGTCGATATGAATACATACTTCCTCCTCTTGTGGACAGTCGGTAAAGATATACCGTTTTTAAACCACAAAAATTGGTTCATTAATATTTTTTAGAAATAGTATATTAATGAGGTAATTAACGAGTTGTTAATGGAAACTAGAAATGATTAAATACTGATTTGGTAATAATGGTACTAGTCATTGAGGTAGTACGAAATTGCGTATTTTATTACGAACTATAGCTGCGCCCTGCGGTGTTGCCCGCGTTAATACATGATAAAAAGTAGCCTGTGTGTTAATTCACGGTCTTAGCTATCACTGTACCAAATTTCATCCAAATCGGCTCAGCAGTTTTTGCGTGAAAGAGTTACAAACATACACCCACACATTCTTACAAACTATCGCGTTTATTACTAGGAAGTAGGATCTTTTCATTTGATTTATTAATACAATCAATATGCTGCGCTGTAAAGTAATTTCGGCAGAATATTAAAAAAAAATACGTGTCACTCGGGGACTGCCGCGGTAAAGCTATTGCATATGCATACGTTTAGTCGCACACACACAAACACCGTGCCTAAGTCTGCCGAACTGAAACGACGGCGACGTTAGAAGAGTGTTAGGTTTATTTTCGTGACGGACTTTCTTGATTGGGTCGCCGCGCTCAAATAGCGAGGAGGTTTGCTAAGGCGTTATTTACCTTTTGACTTCTACAATATTTGGTACAGACAAGCGAAATATAACATGTATTAAGATTCCTAAATTTAAAAAAAAATGGTCAAGTGCTAGTCGAGTTTTGTTCGTTATAAAATATGTTGTAGTCAATACGAAATGACATATGGAGGGTGTATTAAGTATAGGTAATGTGATTGAACTATAAAAGGTTTTTAAAAAATTCAACTCCTAGGGGGGTTCAAACGGGGTTCAAAGTTAGAATATTTATTTTTTGCGTGCATCGCCTCTTATGACTGCTAACTACTAAATCGGGCCTGATAATTTGGTTTAAAAAAAAAATGCCAACTGATAAAATGACGTGAAGTCAGTCTAATCCTGATTTAAAAAAAAACTATTTTTATTTTTACTAAACTGCGAAAGAAAAAGGGTTCTGTTCTTCGAGTGTACGTATGTATATTTCTTTGGCACGCCCTAGAGCCTAAACGGCTTGTCGTATTTTTATGTGTGTGGTGTCAATATATTCGTCTTAGTCGTGAGAGTGACACTGGGTACAACAAAATAAAAAAAGTAAGGATTATACACAGATTTAAAGCAGTCTAGTTGTTTTTTAATGTCGCTACTAACCACTTGTTTATTTTTATTTAATTAGTAATTTTTTTTGCGCAATTCACAGAAGTACCTACGAGTAGTTTATATTTGAATGTTGTTGCCCTTTACATATTGTTGTGTGTTTCGGTTTTTTTGCTTTTATACCAGACCCAATTGACCTTAATCAAAATTACAGGTAAAGTATTAAATTTTTATTTTTTCGGTTTTCATTTTGGTGGTTTTTTGGCTGGCCGATTGCCTGGACCAAAATAAATTCCGTTCAAGGTCCGAATTGAGCTCTTAACGTTTAAGAGCCCTTAAATAATAGTAATAAATTATTTAAGGGTCCTTATTCACTATGAATATTAAAACACGTAACGCGGAATTACGGTAACGGTATTCACTTAGTCAATAATTTATAGATATATCGTGCCGTGACAAGAAATGCGTATGTTTCGTATCATAAGAATAACGTTTATATAGTTTATTTTTCTATTACATTATTTTAATTTTTTATTTTTCGTCTTATTTCATTTAATTTTTTATATTGTCTCCATCCTAAGGTTGCCTTTAAGAGATCACTTTTAAGCGATGAGGGCGCCACTTATAGTATTTGTTAGAAATTTTCTCTTATCTTTATTTTTTTTGTTTGTCTTTAATAAACAGTTGTTCTATATATCTATCTTATTATTTCTTTTTTCCTCAGTATCAATTAGAAGTGGAGGTGGTGAGGAACAAGAACACCACATTTTTTTTTATTTCTCACTTTGACGTCATAACTAAGCGAGAAAACACTAGATATTAATTGGGTCTGTGTTAGATAAACCAAAAAAAAAACAAACAGGTTCAGCCGTCCCTGAGAAACAAGGAAACTACGTACCTCCTTTTCGGCAGTCGGTAAAAAATATTACGAACCCGTGCCTTACCTACTGAAGTCGACTACATAACCAACTGTGCCATCGTCACCAAAATCTAAAATACTAATATATCTTCAATGGGTAATGATTGATCTGAATTGATGCATTCATGTATTTAGGTCAGCCATTGATTCTTGTTGGCGAATGATATTGATTTATTTTCGCCATAGCTCCTAATAGACGCCGTGTATTATTTAACCGACGTCTGAAAATGAGGAGCTCTTATTTATATATATATATACACAACGTGTAACAGAAAGGTGTGACAATACCTAACGGTGTCAGTCTTACGGATCAAAATTGAACGGTTGTAAAAAAAATTTTTTCAAAATTTGAATAAAAATTACTGCGTAATCCATCACGTGACCAATTTTTGTATAGAGAACATACAATTTTATATTTTATTTTTGAAATTTTTTGTTCTACTGTGGTTTCACTTTGATGTGTACGCTAACACCGTTAAGTATCGTCACACCTTTCTGTTACACGTTGTATACTCGTATATATAAGCGTCTTAAAAAAAAGGACTAATCTGTAAAAATATTATGCGTGGTCCTAGGTACATATATATATGAATACTAGCATTGCCCCGCGGTTACACCCGCGTAGTTCTACTAAAACAAAAACAATCTAAAACTAATATCGAAATACTTTTCTTGAAGTCGGTTAAAAAGTATCCTATCTCCTTCTCCTGGTTCTGTGCTACCTCGCCAACAGTTTTCAGCCAAATCTGTTCAGCCGTTTTTGAGTTATAAATAGTGTGACTAACACTGTCTTATATACGAGTATATATAGAAGATATGTATAGGTACCTACTTATATGACTAGTCTCTTACGAGACTAGTACAACTTAAGAGACCAGTCTCTTACGAGACCAGTACTACTTAAGAGACTAGTCTCTTACGAGACTAGTACAACTTAAGAGACCAGTCTCTTACGAGACCAGTACTACTTAAGAGACTAGTCTCTTACGAGACTAGTACAACTTAAGAGACTAGTCTCTTACGAGACTAGTACAACTTAAGAGACTAGTCTCTTACGAGACTAGTACAACTTAAGAGACCAGTCTCTTACGAGACCAGTACTACTTAAGAGACTAGTCTCTTACGAGACTAGTACAACTTAAGAGACTAGTCTCTTACGAGACTAGTACAACTTAAGAGACCAGTCTCTTACGAGACCAGTACTACTTAAGAGACTAGTCTCTTACGAGACTAGTACAACTTAAGAGACTAGTCTCTTACGAGACTAGTACAACTTAAGAGACCAGTCTCTTACGAGACCAGTACTACTTAAGAGACTAGTCTCTTACGAGATATAAAAGGAGTCTATAGACTCCTTGGTTTATTGGGCAGTTGTTTTTATATTATTTATTGATTCTACTTTTAAATCGAACCTTCCGCATTTGTCCGTTTTTTCGTCAGTAAAAATATTGAACCTTTTTGTTTTGAAGTCAGTTAATAAGGGGCAAGCCGACTTCAACTCCGTATAAAAAAATAGTTCTTTTTCTCAATAAGTGCACCTTATTTCTGTAATTTAACTGTACGGCAAAATTTTATAGATCACCTTTTGACCAATTTTTTTAAACTTGACCCCATTAAAGTACAGTATTGAATGAAAACAGGTTTTTTTTTTAAATGTGATTTCATGAATAAATATAACAAGCCTGGTCGGTTGCAAAATGGCGCGTAACTTTACTATATTAGCATACATTTTGGCAAAAACATGCATAGTTTATCATAAGTTGAATTAAGAGGAAACACCGTTGCGACTTTAATATTTTTATTATTTTTTTTCTAGCTGTTCCTCCGTCTGAATGGAAAAAGAATTTTGCGTGAAAATGTAGTTTTTTCTAGCTCTGCGTTAATTCCTAGCGAATATCAGTCAGTCAGTCAGGACTTACTGTTTTATATTTATAAATTTGGAGCCATGATGGTCGAGTGGTTAGCGGGGTTGATTGCCGTGCAAAAGGCTACCGGTGAAGGAAATCATCAATACCAAACCATAGCATGGTGGTAGGGCGTTTCATATATCTCGCCTGTCTAGAAACCACCCTCAAGTAACATCTGCTGTGTGTTTCGGCAGCCTCCCTTGAGAGCCAGTGTATTCTAGACTATGCATGCGTGCATCCATCTAGGGCATTGTATTGCGTGTCGCGCGAACTTGTGCTCAAATGTGTAGAATACTAAAAAAGAATAGATATAGACATCAGAACTAAAGTTGTATCAAATATCAGATCAATGTGTCAACGGGGAAGGAGTCAAAATAAAATGTCAAAATTTGACACTAAAACAAAAATCAGGGTTAAAAAATATTTTAGACTGACTAGTCGTGTTTTTGAATTGTTATTAATTAAATTAATTTTGATATCCTTCTATACTTTTAAAACGTATTATTACATATTGCAGTGTAATAAAATGTACTTAGGTATAATATGTTTAAATCGAATTTAGTCGTAACATTTGGTCACACACTCACTAATTTGGTCTCTTAAGGGGCAGAATTGTAAAAGCAAGAGAGCATGCTTTCTCGCTCACACTATTGTTTGAAAAATTGGCTTCAATCATCATGTTACAAATAATTTTGCAAATATTTTGTAATTTTTATTATTTCAATTTGTAAAAATTTGCAAAACCAAAATATTAAATAAAGTACCATTTTATGTCTGAAATGTATATATATATATATATATATATATATATATATATATATATATAATAATTTGTTCCTTTTTATGAACAAACGAGTCAGTTATATTCTACTCAACAAAATTGTTGAAAAAAATAATTTATTGATTTTGCATCTTAATAAAACTGTGATAGTGAAATTATAGATATATATTTCGAATTAAAAAAAAAATATTAAGACCAGTCATTTAGTTCCTAAAGAAAAAAGACAAGTCAACTTACAAATACGCTTTCGCATTAATGATATGTGTAGCTATAGAATCATTTCGTTGAGTGTTTCCTTTTAAAATATATTTTTAAGTTGACCTTTAGAGGGGACAGTTACATCTTAAATTACGTCACAGCAAGTTAAACTTAACTCTTGTGAGCTACATGCGTGTCGCAATTGTAGGTAGGTATCTCCCTTAAAGAGGGAACGCTCAATATTTTATATATATATTGCCACGTTGGATGGCCATGGAGATTCTTTGACAAAAAAATACAGCGAGTATTACTTTAAAGTATATCCCAATTAAAATTTATGAAAATCATAGTTTTTTTTTATTATATATTCTAAATAATGATTTAACTCAAGTGATTACCGACTTTCATTAAATTAAAAATAATAATAATTAAATTTTTTTTTTTCATATATTTAGGCGCTGATAGAACATTTTCAGTTACTTCGATCTAAAATCAAAACACTGGACCGATTTTGGATAAAATTTAAGAAGTATAATTTATTTTAGAAGTACCTAACTATATACTATATACAAGCTTGAATCTAGTGCTTGTGTTTGGAACCCTTACCATGTTTCGTATGCTGTGATGCTTGAGAAGGTGCAAAAGGCCTTCCTGGGGGCGCTTTACAAAAAGCTGTACGGCTACTATCCTTACCTCTACCCTACTAAGTTTTTGCTCGGATGTTTGGGTTACAACTCGTTAGAGGTAAGAAGGATGGTGGATCAGCTTGCATTTTGTTGTAAAGTGCTCAGGGGATCTGTGGACTGTCTCCAGCTACACAATCTTTTATGCGAACTGTATGTATCTGATGACGCGCCTGGTGTTCCGGCGAACAGACGTGGTCGCCTGCACCACTTGTTCTATGTGGATGGTGGTCGTACTTGCACGTGCTAAGTCGCCCCTAGTCCGCTCTCGCTCGCACCTCAATGCACTCCGTGTCGCCAACACTGATTTTGACATTATCTTTGACAGCTGGAAGGCTATAATGTCTTATTCTGAAAATCTTATAGACCAGTGAGCCAGCAAGGCCAATGATAATAAAGATGATGATTTTATTTTGTAAATAATTATGATTTCGTGTGATAATTGTTATTGATTTCTTTCGTTATTGTCACAATAAATAAATAAATAAATATACCTACCCTTATAAACAAAAAAATATTTTTTTTCAACTCGAACCAAACATCTGTAAAGTATAACAGAAATTTGGTTAAACTGAAATTTGGTTAAAATGTATTAAATTCTTCGTCATATTTATTAATTGTTTATTTAACAGCCAATAAAATAAAAAAAAACGTCCGTTGAATCAAAGTCGGTTGTTTCTTTTATAAATGATGATATATTTTTTATATTATATATCCGAGCATATCCGCCATGAAAGCTTAGTGTTGTCACACATTTTCGTGTTAGATTTTTCGCTAAGTGTATATGTTTTTATTGTTTTTGAGTTTTGACTAAATAAACATTTAATTCATTCATTCATTCGTATATTTATTGATTCATTGTAAGTATGTAGAAGGCTAAAAACTAGCTAAGGTATATTTATAATACCTAGGTATTAAAATGAGTAAAGCGGTCGCAGCCTTCAGAACTGTTGTGGTTTGACAGGTTTTACTCGATTTTAGGTCTACGTAATGCCTATCTAGGTATACTTAAGTACTAAGTATGTTCTAAGCATTCAATCAAATTTGTTTCGTTTTATAATAATTGAGTAAGGCTTAGAAAATGATGTCAGTAGAGTTCGAGACTCGGTCGAGACTTTATGTCGAGGTTTTTGTCTGGACCAACGTATAAGCTTTGCCAATATAATTATAATAGTGATATCGCTAACATGTTGGGCACGCTGCCCTATGGTGGTTTGTTGGAGCATTGGGATTATTTGTAGATCTTAGTGATTTATTGGTAAACCGTCGGCAATTTTTATTGTTGTTCTTAGCCATTTTTTATATACTTCACTCTTAATAATGGCATTTGCCTGGTAGATGTTTATCAGACACTATGAGACCAACTTTAAATTCAAGAAAAAAAAATCTTCCATACATTATGTCGTCGACCGATAAACTTTTTGTATGGAACAGCTGTTTTTTTTCTCGAATTCAGAGTTGGTCCTTTAGTGAAAGTTGTTCATGATGGTGTGTATAGTAACCCCCTTTCGGCTTAGTACACCCCTAGCCGATAACCCTGTATTTAAAAATCTCTACTAAAACCAACCAAAGCTGTAAACAAGTGGTTAGAAGCGAGTTCGAAAAAACCCGACAGCTAAATCGTTAAACCTGTGTATCATACTTAATTACTTTTTGTTTCTTTGATGTACCCAGTGTCACTCTCACTAATAAGACGAATCTACTGACACCACTCACATATAAATACGACAAGCCGTTTAGGCTCTAGGGCGTGACAAACAAACATACATACATACACTCGAAAAACATAACCTTCCTTCTTTCGTAGTTGGTATAAAAAATAGCCATAAATATATTTCATTGTATACGTTGCAGAAAGTATCGATGATAGTACAAAGACATATTCTACGATAACATAGAATATACTAGCTGCGCCCTGCGGCGTTACCCGCGTTAATGCAGGATAAAAAGCAGCCTATGTGTTAATCCAGGGTCTAAGCTATCTCCGTACCAAATTGTATCCAAATCGGTTCAGTAGTTTCGGCGTGACAGAGTAACAAACATACACACATACATTCTTACAAACTTTCGTGTTTATAATATTAGTAGAGTTAATATCCCAAAATAAGTTCAACCCGTGCGAAGCGAGGACGGGCCGGTAGTTAATAACTATATTCATTCATTCATTCATTCATTCATTCGTCAATATCTAAAAATAACTTAAACCCGTGCGAAGCTAGGACGGGCCGGTAGTTTATAAAAATATCAGGAAATACTAAGAAATCATTACATTCACAATTATTTTGAAATGCAATAAAAAGTTCATTCATTCATTCATTCGTCAATATCTAAAAATAAGTTCAACCCGTGCGAAGCTAGGACGGGCCGTTAATACAGGATAATACAGTTTCTTAAAATATCAGGAAATCATTACATTTATAATGCTATCTTGTAAAACCTTGCGTAATGTCAATATTGCGTCTAATAACACATTTTGTTGTTATCAACTTTACTTAATGACGTTCATTGTAAACAGGAATAATGTGTTTGATACAGACTTATTTGATTATTTAGACATTTTACACCTATTTTGGGTTCCGTGCACAAAGGGCTATTAAATGCAAGGGAACAAAAAGGAAATTAATTCCTTTTTGACTCCCTGAAAATTACGCAAAATGGCCACAAAAAATAAAATAGATTTCTGTCTGTCACCTTAGAAATATCGTATAGTGACAAACAGGAAAAATAAGTATTAATTATCACCTTTTTAGTCAATGAGGGGGAGAATGGGAAAAAAAAGAAATGGAAAGGGGACACATTTAGTTGTCAAATAGGAATTTAAATGTTATGGACATATCGCTCTCAAATACGAAAAAACGGCTTAATGAAACACAAAAGCAAATAAAAAAAAAAAAAACCAAAATTCACAGTTATAAAAATTTAATCTAATCATAAATCTCAATTTAATTTTAATCAAAAACATAAAATAAAACGATAATAACATTCTTTTTTTGGGTTCAGTATACAAAGGGTAACAAAAATTCGCTTCGCTGTCCGTTCGTTCGCGTGTTTGTCTGTCAGCAGGCTGTGAATGCCGTGAATGCTAAAAACAGAATTAAATAAATATTTATAAAAAGGTTCCCATACAACAAACGTATTTTGTTTAGTTTTTTGGTCGACATTAAAAACGACAACAGTTAGAAACTTGAACTGATGTTGTACAGGCAATAATACGAAACCTGTGAATAAGTCCGAATCGCACTTGGCTGACTTTTTTAATAAAACTAAACTGAATGAATAAATGACAGATTGAATGAAGGAATGAATGCAAGAATGAACGAAGGAATGAATTAAATAATAAAGGAATGAATGCAAGAATGAACGAAGGAATGAATTAAATAATAAAGGAATGAACGATATATTTGTCTCTATATTCATCAGTTTATGCTCTACGTTGATTCCTAGCGAATATCAGTCAGTGAGGAATAACTCGTACTGTTTTATAAACCAGTATATAAGTAAGTACCTAAGACAAAGAAGAGCAGGTCAAAGATCTTCCTAACTAGATAAATGAATATCTTACTTTGTTGAACAGAAACTATCGTCAAGTAATGATAAATTAAACTAATAAACGTGATAATGATTATAAATGTAATATACTACATGCGCCCTGCGGTGTTACTCGCGTTAATTCAGGAGTAAAAGTAGCTTATGAGTTAATCCAGAATCTAAGCTATCTACCAACCAAATTTCATCCAAATAGGTTCAGTAGTTTTTGCGTGAAAGACTAACAAACATACCTACATAAACACATTCTTACAAACTCTCGCGTTAATGATATTAGTGGGATTGGATTGTAAAAACTTAGATTCATAAGCAATAAAATGAATAACACAAAATGTAGCGCTTGTCCAATCACCTTGTTTGATAAATCTCCTTAATTTATTTTTTATTTGAGTAGTTCTGCGAACTGTTGACATGACCAACTGCGAGTCGCACTCGCGCATAAATGGTTCCGTATACTATTATCTATACAACATTAGTTCAAGTATCTACCCGCTGTCGTTATTAACGTCGAGGAATAATGGCAGAAAAAAATATAAGGTTCTCCATACAAAATATTAGGTTCTCCGTACAAAATATTAGGTTCTCCGTACAAAATATTAGGTTCTCCGTACAAAATATTAGGTTCTGCGTACAAAATATTAGGTTCTCCGTACAAAATATTGGGTTCTCCATACAAAATTTGGTCACGTGATCTCAATCTAGCTTATGGCACGTCTGTTTTCCCGAGAAAAAATCTAGCTTGAACTAATGCACTCTCCTAATTATAAACTATCTCTAAGAAACAAGTAGTTATAAGCAACTTAAAAAATAGCCGACTGCTAAATCTTTAATCCTATGTGTCATTCTTAATTTTGATGTACCCAGTGTCACTCACGACTAAAACGAATCTATTGACACCACTCACATAAAAATACGACAAGCCGTTTAGGCTATAGGGCGTGATAAAGAAATATACATACATATATGCATGCATACTCGAAAAACATAATCTTTCGCAGTTGGGTAAAAATCAATTTGATCCGTCCCTCAGTTGTTTGGAAAAACGAACAAACTGTGACACTAAATGAAACGAACAAACTGTGACACTAAATGAAACGAACAAACTGTGACACTAAATGAAACGAACAAACTGTGACACTAAATGAAACGAACAAACTGTGACACTAAATGAAACGAACAAACTGTGACACTAAATGAAACGAACAAACTGTGACACTAAATGAAACGAACAAACTGTGACACTAAATGAAACGAACAAACTGTGACACTAAATGAAACGAACAAACTGTGACACTAAATGAAACGAACAAACTGTGACACTAAATGAAACGAACAAACTGTGACACTAAATGAAACGAACAAACTGTGACACTAAATGAAACATTTTTCCTGCTCTATATTTGATGTTTGTGTGTCTGGAATATTTGAGCCATTAGTAGCGGAGACTTTAGAGCCGTGTGGAGCGGGAGCTCATATTATTTGACTAAACTTATCCGAGCGTTTGATCGATTCGACGCGTGACCGGAATGACGGTTTCTTATCTGGCCCAACGTATAAGCATTGCTATTCGGCGTGGTAATACCGCTAGCATACTCGGCACGCTGCTATCTGATAGTAGGTTGAAGAGATCTTAAACAGTCTACAGGTAATCTGTTATATTTTGCTGTAGTTAGCCATATTGGCTCTTGATCGAGTATTTTTATAATAATTAAATGTAATAAGTTAAAAAAAACATATTTGTTACTAGCCCTAAAACCCAATGATTAAAAACCCAAACTACTTGACCGGTTCTGATAAATTTTTGAGAGGTAAATATGCGGTCTTTTTATGATGTAATTAAGCAGAAGTTGTAATTAACTCTGAGAAAATAATTCCGGACTATTATAAATAATTATTTGTTTTCAAAAACTAAATTACTGGACTGATTTCGATACAAAGACCTCCACCTTTTTTGAAGTAGGAATTTGTAGCAAACCAACTGTAACAAACATATTTGATCCCTTTCGGGATTGAATTTCCAAAACGATTTTCCAACTACATATTTACACCCTATAATGAATACACCCTCCAAATTTCACGTCGCTAGGTTCAACGGTTTAGGCTCTACGTTGATTATTGTTCGAAGAAAAACTCATTAGTTCTTATTTTTTTCCGACGACTGGATATACAATTTCTGTGAAACAGCTGATTTTTTTGCTCGCGACCCGTGCAACTACTGGCTTCACCCACCGGTGGGTGAAGCCAGTGGGTGGTAATTCCTAGTTACCCAAGTACACATTGCTGAGCAAGTACTCAGCATTTTGCTGAGTTGGAGTCGGGTTGTGATAAATATTTCATTACTTTTAATTTATTTATTATTATATATAGTTTGGTTGTAATAATATGTGTAATGTTGTAATTATCGCAATTAAACTATTCATTCATTCATTCATTGCGTTAAAGTTTGAATTCAGTTTGAATCTGTTAGAATGTAATCCTATCTCCTATAGTTTTTCACGTTAGTTTTGGTAAACAATTGACTTATCTTTTTTTTTTCATTTTAACACTATATATCTACAAAATAAATCAATATTTTATTATTAATTCCAATCTTGACGTGGGTACACAGGTAAACAGGAATTACCTACACCCACCGGTGGGTGAACTCTGTGGGTGCACGATTTTTTTCTAAAACTCAGTTCTTTTTATCCAACACAGCTAGGGATTAGACTACAAGCTCGAAACTTGTAAGAGCACGGAAGTCAGCGATACTGTAGCCCTAGATAGAGCATGCCTAGTCTGAAATACAGTGAATCTCAATGAAATCTGTCGGAACACACCGTTAGGTGCTGGGCGACAGATTTATCAACTTGATTTTTCAGCTAGTCATCCGAACGTTAAAAAACGCCTACCACCGTGCATACATGAGTTGGTCCCATAAACATAGTTGTTCATAATGTACAGTACAGTGAGTACATTGTCCCCCTTTCGGCTTAGTACACCCCTAGCCGATAACCCTGTATAACAGGTCAAAGATATCTTTCTAAATAGATAAATAAGTTGACGTAAATATTATGGACAGACAACAATGAAACTGTCACGTTACTGATATAGCAAACTAGTAAATATGATAACATACTAGCTTTTGGCCGCGGCTCCGCCTGCGTTCAATGAATCCTACTTCCTTCTATATATATAGTAGCTGTGCTCCACAGTTTCACCCGCGTAGTTCCCCATTTTACTATCGAGATAATCCAATGGGGAACTACTTTTTTTGAAGTCGGTTAAAAAGGGGTCCAATCTACCTGTCCACCAAATTTCATCCAGATCAGTTCAATGGTTTGGGCGTGATAGCGAGACAGACAGACAGAGTTACTTTCGCATTTTTAATATTAGTTAGGATTTGTGTATATCTTCTTAATGTACTTTTCGTTTGATGCTATGTATGTATATAGAGTAAAAAACTATAAATACAATTATAATATATTAAGAGTAAAAAACTCAAAAAAAAAAGTATATCAGTGATCAGGTTACCATAGCACAGTGTTTGTCTAGTTTGGGAACTGAACACCTTTGTGTGGACGTTGTCCCATATTTTAATATATTAGGTCCTTACATATGAAATTGGCGTTTTGTCGTACTGGCCACTTTGATCTCAAGTTTTTCAAGTTTTCCATTTTGTAAACTGCGTGACGCAAAGAAAAAACCAAACGAGGACAAAACAAATGAATTACGGTTTTCGAAATACAAATGTATGAATAAATAGCTGTATAAATTTGAAATTGGAATCCCTAACCAAAGAAGAGATATTTGAGATCAAAGTGGCCAGTACGACAAAACGACTATTTCATATGTAAGGACCTAATATAGAACTTCGATTTTATAACAATAAAACCGGAGAAAATTTGATTTTGCAAAAATACAGGTCTGAACTTGGATTTGAACTCGCGCCCGTCCGCTTGTGAGGTAAGTGGTTTTCCGACTAGGCTACCACTAACTTACTAACTACTCAGCCCATAAGACAGCTATAGACCGCAAACTTGTCCATACAATAAGATATATATATCTCTTTTCTATCTTTAAATGTTGTCCGATTACAGTGGATTTTTTTAACACATTATTTACTAGGCTTTACCGTTTTTTTTTTTAATATTTTATATCACTTTAAAGTTACAAGCTTCCTAAGCAGTCATATTTTTGCGCTGATACGATGCCTATTAAAAGCTTTTATTATGCAGAACTTAATAACTTTGTTCAAAATAATAAAACGTGTAGACCTGAAATACATCACAGTGAAGCGATTGACACTAATGATAATAAAATATGTTATAATTTAGGGGGTGAAAAGTGGTAGGCCCCGAACGAAAATTGTATCAGTAACACGAAAACAGTGAAGGGTCGGTGATACCCTAATACTCGTAAGTCATAGTCGAAGAGCTTTATAAAGGAATCTTATGCTTGTATGAATCAGATACATGATAGTTTATATATAAAGAATAATATGTAATTAAATATAAGTAGGTATTACATAGCACTCAACTTGCCTATATTTATTTGGTTTAATTAATAGAGATGTGCTGTTCTATGTCGTTTTTTTATCGATAAATTGCTGTTTATCGATAACAAAGTAACATAGAACGGCACGCGTAGGTTTAATTCTTATTGATGAAAGAAATCAAATATGTAAAAGTTGCCTGTAAAAAAGAGGTTATCCGAAGGTTGTCTGGAAGAAATCGCTTTAGGCGATAAGGCCGCCCAATGTACTGCCAGTGTTTTTAAGATGTCTGTATGTAATATATATATTTTGGTGTGCAATAATGTTTTGTTTGAATTTGAATTTGATGTTGAAATTTATTCCCACTTGTTCTGTGGAGTATACTCCACAGAACAAGTGGAGTATACTCCACAGAACAAGTGGGAATAAATTTCAATCCCATTAGTTCTGTCAACAAAACTATAGTTTAGTTGACAGAACTAATGGGATTATTTTCCTACTAGTTTTGTCAGTTGTAAGTTAATTAAGATATTTATTCACATTTTGTTAATTAACTCATATGATAACATTATTTTTTAATGTTGTTATTAGTTACAGTAGTTAAAAAGAGATAAGATAGTCAGGCATAAAACATCAAGGGTTAAACTTAAAATTTTACATTCATAGTTAATTGCTTGTTTGTCAGTATGTGAACCATACAGCAATGATTCACATACTGACAGTCAAATCTAGTTGCAAATGCACTTAGGATGATTCATTGTTGAAGAAATTATTGCAAAATTCGAAAATGTCAATCAGTTTTACAAGTGAATGCGTTAACATTTATCGATAAACATCTAATGTCTAAAACACCCCATCTCTATTTTAAAACAATAAGTAGGTAAGTACTTAAGCTAAGTTAGCTAACTTAATGCACGTTATGTGCAACATCAAGAAATGGGATTGCATCACAATATGCATTTACGGAACATACCTATTGTAATAGTTCTGTATTTAGTTGACCTCGCGAGTACAATTTTTTTTAATGATCTTCTAAATCTCGACCAATCATGAACAGACTATCTGCGCCCCGCGGTATTACCCACGGAAATTGGATAAGCCCAAGGGAACACTGCATTTTCCTGGATGAAAAGTTTCACTAAGGGTTCCGTTTCATTATGTATCCACATCATTACTTTAAAATTACAAAAACTACGTTTGTTGTATGGAAGCTTCCCTTAGATATTTATATATTGGACGAAGTCCCTTATCGCGGGTTGCGAAATGGGGCTAGACGGAAAAAAATAAGACCAAATGTTGTAACGACACTTTTTGCTATAGAGTTGTAAGCCGTGCGGCGAGCGCGTGTTTCTCTGTCTCTCTCTCTATTTCGCATAGAAAGCAAGCGAGTTATTTTCGTACAACTTGAATGTAGAACGGAAAAAAAATTATGTTCCAATTCCTTTACTTATTAATCGAAAGGAACTTCGTTCCATCCGGGTGTCCCTTGACACCTCTTAAGTTTTTTTTTAGTATTTGCTGTTATAGCGGCAACAGAAATACATCATCAGTGAAAATTTCAACTGTCTAGCTATCATGGTTCATGAGATACAGCCTGCTGACAGACGGACGGACAGCGAAGTCTAATATCCTCCCGTTTTTTACCCTTTGGGAACTGAACTTTAAAAAGAAACAAGAAAAATAGTTATGACATCTTTTCTTTGTAGAGTTCCGTCAATTAAGAATGCCTCATTACTTTGGAAGTGTGTAGAAAAAAATTGTTTGATGATAATGGTAACTGTATTTCGAAGTAGAATATCCAAAGGGTAAACACGGGACCCATTACTAAGACTTCAATGTCCGTTCGTCCGTCCGTCTGTCAGCAGGCTGTATCTCATGAGCCGTGATAGCTAGACAAATTTTCAGGATAAGAATAAGACATATTTATTGACCTTTAAATAACGTTCGTTACAGGCAACGTCTTGTTAAAAATTTAAGTATTAATTGCTTAAAAAAATATAAAAACTTATTTAAATACTTCTATAGTTCTTATAACATATATTAAGTATATTATATATTTACATTGTGATTTATTTATCAAGATATTAGTAATATTTAATACAAATGATCAAAAATAGAATTAAATACATATTTAAGATCACTCACATACAACAAACGTGATTTTGTTTACCGTTTTTTTTTTATTTATTAATGTTCAATGGTAATTAACAAAAAATTAAAATTAAAATTAAAATAACATCACAGATGCAGTAAAAGTATCTCGTACTTAATCATTACTTATGATTAAGTACTCGTACTTAATCATACTTAAAAAAATAAATCAAATTAATACTATAATTTAGTACATGAATCATATAATGATTGATACAATCTAAAACAAATAAAAAATTATAAAAAAAAATTGTTGTTACGTTTTTCTTTTTTTATCAGTCTTTAACTATAAGTAAAAATAATTCATTTAATTTGAATTTTTTTTTATTAATAACGACAACAACTAAATCTTAAACTAATGTTGTAGATATAGATAATTATACGGAATCCTTTGTACGTAAATCCGACTAGCACTTTAATTTTTTTTTTATCTATACATATAAAAATGAATCCCTATATCCGTTGGTCACTCTATCACGCGTGAACGGCGGTTGTGTTTGTTATTGTCAGGAGAAGGTTCTTATGACAGATAAATAAAAAAAAAAATCCGTTTGTTTCACTAAAACTATAGCTGATTTTAGTCTTGAAATGATTGTCGATCGTCGGGAAGGTTTAAAAGATAAGAAACACACATAACTGTTAAGCGGTACGAATTTCGGCGGGTCAGCTAGTTTCTGAAATTTTTTTTTGTACTTGGTCGACTTATACTAGGCTGATTTTATTTTAATTTCACATTTAGATTTTTTTGAATGTCAGGGTTCAAAAAGCATAGCTTGCAGCAGATGCATTGACCTACTCGGTCGATAGTTGGTTTGACCCAGATTCCACTCGTTTATAGCAACATTAACAGCCTGGTGCCAAAGTGTGATGGCAAATTATACACTTGACACCAAGTAAGGATCATTTGTTATGTAAAAGAGCTGTTTAAAAAATGTATGGAGCCCCGGCCAGGACAGTGTACATCATACCATAAATACGTTAGGGATTATTAATCTTTAATATATCAACCAAATTCAAAATAACGTAACTTATCGTAGTGTACAAAATTAATTTCGGTGAAAAAAAAAGAAGGTGATTTACGCGTTTAATTTGTGTCAATTTTGACATTTGTGACGGACACACACACACACGCTCATTATTGCAGACACACAAACGTCAAATATACAGGAAATCTTACATCTAGTGTCACAATTGTCGGCCTTATCGCTAAAAGCGATCTCTCCCAAGCAACCTTAGTATGGAAACAATTTACGAAATAAATACAGTATAGGACTTGATACAAAAAAAATATTTACTGATCAAAATTCCTAATAATATAATAATAAGCTGAAGAGAGAGAGAGAGAGAGAGAATGAATATATATATTTATATAAATTTTGAAATAACATAAATGAAGGAAAGAAAGAAGAAATTATTCTACTAAGCTAAGGCCGAAGCCCGTGATATTAGTAGTGTCCGACCGAAAGTTCGTTTTCGGTTTCGGTTTCGGACGAGTTTCAACCAAAAATCAAGTTTCAAATTGGCGGAAGTTTTTGCCGAAACCGAAACTGATTTGCTATGAGAACTTAATTAAAAAATAATAAAAATTATTATTAATATTTTTATAAATTAATGATTATAACAAACTTAATATACTGTGTTTTCATTTCATGTCCTACTTAATACAGAAATGGATATAATGCACCAAATTTCAGTATTCTAAGGTATTTTATACTTGACCACGCGAGTTTCGGTTTTGGTTTTGGCCGAAACTGGAGCCACTGCCGAATATTCGGTTTCGGTTTGGCCGGAAAACCAGTTTCGGTCTCTAGATATTAGGCAACTGCGCTTCCTCAACATTATTTCGTTCGCGAGGTCAACAATTCGCAGACGACTAATCCTTTACTACTCTGTTAATAAGTTCATTTAAAACTATATTCGACGCTAAGTCGAGGTGAACTTACTTTCAATTCACAAAGTAATTTAATCATGAACTCAATGAGCCATTCTCAGGGTTCTTCCTATAAAATTATACACATTTAGACTTCGAGGAATTTCACTAAATATGTACTTATATGGAATTGTTATTTTTTTGCAAAATGAGGTCTAATAAGGTAAAAGGGATTTTGTTATAATTGGTTTGTTTTTCTTGGTTTTTTTTACTCAGCTGCTAAAGAAGGAGGGTTATGATTTTCGAGTGTATTTGTGTATATTTCTTTGGGCACACCTTAGAGCCTAAACGGCTTGTCGTATTTTTATGTGAGTGGTGTCAATAGATTCGTCTTGGTCGTGAGAGTGACACTGTACCCAGTGCCAGTGTACCAGTTCAACAAAATTTAAAAAAATCAATTAGGGATGATACACACGTTTAAAGATTAAGCAGTCGGGTTTTTTCTAACCACTTGTTTATTTACACACCGTGTAACAGAAAGGTGTGACAATACTTAAGGGTGTTAGTTTACACGTCAAAGTGAACCCTGCGTAGAACTGAATTTTGCAAAATTAAAAAAAAAATAGTTTCTCCTTACGAGAATTGGTCACGTTATCAAGATGTATGAAGGACGCATTTTTTTTAAATAGAATTATGCTGCATTTAGTTCTACGCAGGGTTCACTGTGATGTGTAGACTAACACCGTTAAGTATTGTCACAACTTTCTGTTATATTTAGTACATTCCTTGCTTTAATTTTTCTTTCCTATTGCACAAGGTAAACCCGTAAAAGACTTTCCTTGATATCATTACTATCTAGCCTAAGCCTAAGGCTAATAAGTAATTTTAGTTTAACTTAATCGTCTACTAAATAACGTCTCTAAGAATTTGTCCATCGACACTTTACTTACATATTGCAGTTGTTAAGGAAATTTATTTAGTATTTGTGCAAATAAATATTAAATAAATTGATGATATTCTGTTTTGTAGTAATATTTTGTATATTTCTGATTTTCTTTCTCGAATGCAGAGTTGGTTCCGTAATGAAAGTTGTACGTAATTATAAGTAAATTGACCTCCTTTCTGTCTCTCTATAGGGTTATCGGCTAGCGGTGTACTAAGAGGAAAGGGTGTCCCTGTACCCATCCTAAGTAACAACTTCCACTACGGGACCAACTCCGAATTTGAGAAAAAATAATCAGCTGTTTCATACATTTTGTCGACGACCTTTTTGTATGGAACAGCAGATTTTTTTCTCGAATTCAGAGTTGGTCCCGTAGTGAAAGTTGTTCCTGAGCAAACCCCTAACCAATAACCCTGTATATAACAAGTAGCCCTGTATAAAGGTTAGAGTGCCGTTCGATGTGTGCATTTACTCGTAGCTGGTGTCAAGTATATTTTGCTTGCTCTACATACGAGTACGTGACCTCGTCAAAAACGATACAGCCGAACGACGACGCGGTTGATCTTGGTGTCTCTGAAGCATAAAATGTTTTTAATTTAATTTTTAACACGAATCAAAAAAAATACGAGGTTTTCAATTCATCGGAATATTTATTTAAGCTTACAAATTTTTCAAAAACGGCTTGTATTCATTTGGGATAATACCTATTTTTGAGTATTAAAATTACTTTTTTTTAATTAATAAACGGCCTGTATGAAACTCATACACGTGTTAAAAAAAATATCTACGAATCGAACACCTCTATTAATTTTTATTAATTGCTGTTCGTTAGTCACGCTAAAACTCGAGAATGACTGGACCGATTTAGCTGATTTTGGGTTTGAATGGTTCGGGAAGATTTAAATATATATTAGGTCCTTACATATGTAATTGTCGTTTTGTCGTACTGGCCACTTTGATCTCAAATATCTCTTCTTTGGTTAGGGATTCCAATTTCAAATTTATACAGCTATTTATTCATACATTTGTATTTCGAAAACAGTAATTCATTTGTTTTGTCCTCGTTTGGTATTTTCTTTGCGTCACGCAGTTTACAAAATGGAAAACTTGAAATATCCGAAAGATCCGATTTAAAATCCCTTCATTATTGTGCCGGTTGAGTAATGTAACGCAGCAGTTGACGCGCGTTTGTCGGTTTGCTGCACTCAATTCATGAGGTACCCACCTTTCAAGCTTTTTCACCTTTCCAATTTGCTTCAAGTGGATTAAAACAGTTTTATCACTAACACCGCAGCCTGCAGCTAACTCGGACGTGGTTTGCGATGGATCTGCTTCCACAATAGCTTTCAATTCTTCATTAGCAACTTTAGTCTCCGGCCGTCCACGGGGCTTGTTCTGCAGGTCGAAATTTCCAGAACGAAAACGTTGGAACCAAAAACGCACTGTGTTTTCTTTTGCGACACCGCCGCCATACACTTAATTAATACTTCGAGCCGTTTCTGCAGCACTTTCAGTACCACGGTGGAACTCGTACTCGTAAATAACGCAATATTTCAAGTTTTCCATTTTGTAAACTGCGTGACGCAAAGAAAAAACCAAACGAGGACAAAACAAATGAATTACTGTTTTCGAAATACAAATGTATAAATAAATAGCTGTATAAATTTGAAATTGGAATCCCTAACCAAAGAAGAGATATTTGAGATCAAAGTGGCCAGTACGACAAAACGCCAATTACATATGTAAGGACCTAATATAACTGTTAGGCGGTACGAAGTTCGTCGGGACAGCTAGTAATAAATAGTAATAGTAATAACCTAGACTTGCTAATTTTTATTTTAAATTTGTAATATCGCAATTCGCAAATAGTAAATTATTTTCAAGGATATTTTTGCATTTAAAAGCTAAATATATGGCAAGTGCTAAACTGTGAATTTAGCACTTGTCCGTCTGTTTGTTTTATATTTACGCAAATATATAAAAAATTAAAATTCCATGCTGGACAGAAATAATGGTTTATATTTTTCCCAATAAATAAGTCTGGCGATCCTGCGGGGCAACGCAGCTAGCATTTATGGTACGTTGCCAGAAATTCAATTTATAAGATGTTAAGAATATCTACTATTTTGATTAACCTGAAAAACACTAAATAACGAAAATTATTTTTCATTTTCTCAGGTTTCTCAATTAACGCTTGACTTCATTAATTACATATTTTTTTAAATATGTTATTTTTTTTTTTTTTGGCAATAAAATATATTTTCTAAATCAAAAATATACACACCCTTGCAAAATTTTAACACCTTTAAGTATTGTCACACCTTTTAAGCTATTGCATAGTTTTTATCGCGGGCTTTGAAGCGCGGTGACCGAATCAAGAAATTCCGAAACGAAAATAAACCTAACACTCATCTAACGTCGTTTTAGTTTGGCAGACTTAGGCACGGTGTTTGTGTGCGTGCGACTACACGTATGCGTATGCAATAGCTTTACCGCGGCAGTCCGCGAGTGACACACGTATTTTTTGTTACACGTTGTATAAAACTATAATATTGTTCTTTACAGATAACACAAACAAAGTAACGAAAGCTGTCAGAATGTCAGCAGAAGTAATCCTTCCCTCGACCGACAGTGAAACGTCATCGCGCACCGCCTCCACTCACTGCGCTGACAGTGACAGCGAGCGCGGCGGTGACAGCAACGACAGTGACGTTTTAAACATCAATGACAGTGACGTCACTAACTGTGGCGACGCCAAAAACTGCTGTGGTAGTGATGAAGGAGAGAAAAGAAGTAAAAAATGCTGTGGTAAGTACATTTATCAACGGTACTTGTAAGAAGAGGCTTGTAATAACTTTCAAAAGCAAGTGAACGCCCCAACCCGCAATTTAGCCAGCGTGGTAGAATAAGGCCTACACTCCTTTTATAGGCGAGACCCGTGCCCAGCAGTGAGACGCTATACGTATCAATACATTTTAGTTTTACAGAAGAGATTTCAATAATGTATGGAGCCTATAATGTGACTATTCAAGGTCTAAGCTATCCCCGTAAGAAATTTCATCCAAATAGGTTCAGCAGTTTTTGCGTGAAAGGGCAACAAACATACATATTCCCGTAAGAGGGACACTGGGTACAAGAAAATTTAGAAGAAATATTTATTGACCTTTAAATAACGTTCGTTACATACAAGTCTTGTTGCATTTGAATTATTAATTACTTACTTTAAAAAAAAATATATAAAACTTAAGTAACTTCTAACCATTTGTTACTATATTAAAGCGGGTGACACCGCAGGGCGCAGCTAGTACATATCCTAACTAATATTATAAATGCTAAAGTTTAGTAACTCTGTCTGTCTGTCTCGCTTTCACGCCCAAACCACTAAACCGATCTGGATGAAATTTGGTGCACAGGACAGTAGATTGGACCCCGGGAAATGACATAGGATACTTTTTAACCGACTTCAAAAAAAAGTAGTTCCCCATACGATTATCTCGATAGTAAAATGGGAACTACGCCGGTGAAACCGCAGAACACAGCTATATATATATATATATATATATATATATATATATAACGAAGTTCTTAGTAGGTAAGTAAGATGTTACATTCAAAGCGCATAGAAACCTTGAAGATTATTGACCTCACGTTTAATGAATCGTCGCTCGTCAATTTAGAATAAAATGGATGTGCTATATTTATTAATAACTAACGTAAGAAATACCACATCTATCTTACTAATATTATAAACGCGATAGTTTGTAAGAATATATGTGTGTATGTTTGTTACTCTTTCACGTCGAAACTACTGAACCGATTTGGATGAAATTTAGTACGGAGATAGCTTAGACCCTGGATTAACGTATTGGCTACTTTTTAACCTGTATTAACGCGGGCAACACCGCATGGTGGAGCTAGTTAAAAATATAATTTAATTAATAAAATGGTAACCCACCTGCTAAATTAGTTCTATTTCCCTTCTTACATCCTCCCGACTCTGTCTATAGCATTTTTAATTTGTTTTTTTTTTATTGTACAGTAAATTGATGTCTACAGTTTTATTATAAGTGTTTTTGAACAATCTCCACGTCATTTTATTCCTTATGAGAAACAAAATGCGCAGAATTTTGAGCTAAACAACTGGAAGGATTTCGATTTATTTATTTTATTTATTATATATTTATTTATTGTGACAATAACGAAAGAAATCAATAACAATTATCACACGAAATCATAATTATTTACAAAATAAAATCATCATCTTCATTATCATTGACCTTGCTGGCCCACTGGTCTATAAGATTTTCAGAATAAGACATTATAGCAGAAATAATAGCCTTCCCTTTGATGAAATTTAAATAGGAGCTTTTCAGAATTACATATATCCTTTCAAGGAAATATTCAAATTACTTTTAGTGTTAAATAAAACATGGTTGAATTCGCTTTAGGCGATAAGGCCGCCCAATGTTGTATTTGCTGGTTTTTATTTTTATTGGTGTGCAGTAAAGATGTACTGTATTGTAAAATCATAAAGTATTCTATTGAAGTAGGTTACATTTGTTTTTTGGATGTGGCATAATTTAACAACTGTCAATTCTTGTCCTATTACCCCTAACTGATAACCCGGAGAGAGTTAGTTTAATTGCTGGCCCGTTTTAGATAGATATAGGTCTTTGACCGCATCTGATAGCAGTCGCTGTCTAAACTTTTAACCTACTTAAATAACGTTTAACGATAGACAGGTTTCAAGATTTATTACTCGGATATGTAATAAGTATGAATACAAAAAGCTTAGTATAATGTAGATGAATTTTTTGAAAACAAAAAGTCTTTCCGAGCTTTGACATTTCATTGTGATAATGTACGTAAATTTTAGATTAATATTTATTAAGTTGTTTATAAGATGTCTATTAAGTTGTTTATAAGATAGATTGTAATGTTCATTTGACATATTCAATAAGTAATTTTTTGACTTTCGTAAGTGTACTTCTGTGTAAGCTGATAATAAATGAATTGAATTGAATTGGATATTTTAGAAGTCGCTTCTGATTTGTTATTTGTTTGATAGAACTGTTGACCTCGCGACCACGATATTTTTACGACTTTGTAAAAAACGGACAACCACTTGACCGTTTATTTAATTATTTTGGAATACTAATTAACGTCGTGTTCCGCATGTAATACCATATATTATTGAAATCGGCTAAAAAAAACGTTTTTTTACCTTTTTTTACCTTTGGCACTACTGGTAGTGTCATGGGAAAATAAAATTTCCCATGACACTACCAGTAGTGCCAAAGGTAACTATGCGAGTGAAACCACGGAGCACAGCTAGTTTATTATATAAACAACGTGTTTGTTCTTCTGTCACTTATGAAGATACTTTATTTCGTATATAAACATTAAGTAACAATTTAAGTATGCAATAATATTTTTCTATATATATAAAAAAGAGTAAGTCCTGACTGACTGATATTTTCTAGGAATCAACGTAGAGCCTAAGCGTCTGAACCTAGAGACATGGAATTTGAGGAGCGTATTTATTACAGGATGTAGGGATGTACCAAGAATATATTTTTGGAAATACAACCCTTTTTTTTAACGTGGAGAAATGCTGCATGCATACCGCTCCACCACGGGGAGGCAGAGCGGTTATGTGGGACTCTTACCCACTAAAACTCCACGGTGTCACTCACTGCCGATAACTGGCGGGACACGGGAACGCTGTAGCACTCATCCGCGACCCGCCACGGCTGTCCGTCACCGGACCCATCCGTCGGGGTTTCCCCCGCTTGCAGTGCGCCAGACACATGACGCACTGCAACCATCTCGAGGACCATACCACCATGTGGGCGTCAGATGACTCTGTGTCTGGACGCTCGAAGTCCTCCTGCGACGGGTCATTAGTGGCCCCGCCGCCTGCCACTACAGCCGCAGCAGATAACACTACTGCGGCCCCAACACGTGCACCATTCTACACGGTGACCCCGTCAGGGCCGCGGAACGTAGGGAGAGCGGCGCACCTTAATACCGACAGTCCTCTCCCGCTGCGGCCCCATCCTCGGCTGCACCGTCTTGAAATTGCAGCCCGCCTCAGTTGCAGTGTCCCCATAAAACACCGCGACCTACCTCCTGTAACCACTCCGACACAGGCGTAGAGGGCAAAACCTGCTGGAGAGGTCCATCCCGGGTGCCTCTTGGCTTCACCGTGGGTACTGAGCCCCCCCGCTTCGACAATGCGGGCACCTTGGGGGCTGGAATTCAACCTCTAAGGGTTTCAGTTTTGGTGTCAAATTTTTTGCAGGCAACGCCGCGGGTATCTACTAGTCTACAGATAAATAGGGACAGATAAGTGGGTTGAGATATTATTAGTGAATATAAATAAATACTTAGATTTTTTTGTAGTTTTTTAATACTTAAGTACGTCTAAATTCAACTTTGACATCATCAGAATCAATTCTAAAGACGAATCTAACAAGGTGACTCATCTACAGATACTGATTAAATTTCCTATGTAAGATTATTTTTGTTTATTTATTTTTGTACGTAACACTTGTTATTTTTTTTTATTTCACAGACTTATAATTAAATTAAATTAAATGTATAAATTAATTTATAACTAAATTTATTAATTTACTAATAATTAAATTAAATAAAATGTATTAATTAATTTATGACTAAAGTTTATTTATTTACTTATAATTAAATTTATTAATTAACGTTTAATTAAATTTATTTATTAATTTAGGATAAAATTTAAAATTAAATTAAGTACATTGGACGGCTTCATGGCTATTCTTTTTGTTTACAAGAGTCAAAAATAGGATGGAAATTTTCGATAAAAATTTTAGGAACCTTTATTTCAGCCAGTGTGACTGGCCGAATTTACAATAGTTGATTTTTGCAGTGATGGAAATTCGAAAACGATTATGAGATAATGTAATGAAGAGTTCATACTAAAAATACCAGATTTTTATATCCAAAAAAATTTCGTATCAGTTAAGGTCTTAACTGATACGAAATTTTTGTCAGATGCCACCAGTAAAATATATTATTGTATCTGTTATCTGTGAACCATACCTAAACAAACAACAAGAATTATACAGATAATTAATGACATCATTTTCTTAAGACGAAGCTTTTGACGAGAATAACATTATGCTGAACATTTCTTATATATTGAAAAATCTCTGGAAACGTAATTACATAATACATTCTAAATAAAATAAAGAAATAGCAGTACGTTATTTTTCTTTTGTCATCTCATTATCATAATAAATATGTGGGGGGTCAAAATTTTAAGTGTTATATAATTCAAGTAATACTTCATTATGCATCTAACTGACGTGTCATACATTTGTAAACTTAACTAAGTGATGATAACGTCACCGCAGCATAGTTCCTATCAGTGACGTCATAGGCTAGCCGTTAAAAGAACAAAGGATTTAACATTTCAATAATAGATGCGGACAAGGACAGTTCTAAGGAGGAAGACGTGTGACGATTTAAAGGTGATCCTACCAAAGTGATGATCATCATAGTTGAGTTGGCAATTGCTTAAGAAACCAAGGCTTTATTAAATCAAGGATATAATCACTATGGAAATATATTTAGTTGTTAGAAGTGACATCAAAATAACCCGACAGCTAAGTCAAAGCGTGTGTATCTTAAACTTAGCATTTACTTTCACAAACTACATTAAAACATATAAATGATATATATTATCACCTTTAAAACAATAATTGTTTTGATACCGCAATCGATGTATTTTGAAAACAAATTTTTGAGATTACTTTTTGAAGCGTTAAAAACCTAAATAAAAACGTAGTTGTAAATTTTGATGTACTCAGTGCCACTCTAACGACTAAGACGAATGCATTGACAACACTCACATAATAATACGACAAGCCGTGTAGGCTCTAGAGCATGCTAAAGAAATATACATATATACACTCGAAAAACATAACCCTCCTTCTTACGCATTCGGGTAAAAATATGTAAATAAGATTTTAAAGTTTAATTTGTTTTAAGTATTTATTAATTCAAATGTAACATGGCTTACCTGTAAATATATAATTGATTTAAGAAAACGTATAACAACGTATTTTTTCATATTAATATCACCAACGAATTTTTTAAAATTTTCCTTCATAATTTAAAGATTAATATTTCTCTATCTTTATTTTAATAGCTAAGTACATAATTTTAGCTTTAATTTAAAACATCGCCTGTCTTCATTTCAACTCATAATGTCCCACTGCTGGGCTCGAGTCTCACCCATGAAGGGGTGTAGGCCATAGTCCACCACGCTGGCCAAATTGCGGGTTAGAGACTTCACTTAACTTCGAAAGCTATCAAACTTCTCCGACAAACAGGTTTTCGATAGATTTTATAAAATAGTATTAAATTAAATAATAATAGAGAATTAGCATATCATTGTAGAGTGACATAATGAATGCTAATAATAGTGAAGACTTTGATTATTAATGTGTCTACATTGACAATGAAAGCTTCAAACGCGTTGAAAAAAATAGAGGTGAGTAGTTCACCGCTATTGCATCACCTTATTTCTGCGTCAATTATTGTTAGTATATATTATAAACGTTACTTTCTCTTAATTTGAAGTAAGATTACATCATCTGGTGTCATTATGTAAGCACACTACGATAAGTAGAGTGACAGCGCTAGATAATTAAATAGTTTTCACGCACCATTTGCTACAAACACGCGGAGTACAATATTAATTGAGATTCCCGAATACGTAATTTAAGAGCACCTTTGTGCCAGGTACGATTTTTTTATTTGATTAGTAAATATAACGTGACCAATAATATAAAACTGAATATAAAACTGAAAAAAAATATTTACATATGAAATTAATTGGTCAAGAGGTTGTCGTTTTTTTTCTTCTGTTAGTGTCTCAATATATTGAGTTCGCGAAGTCAACAGTCCACGGAACTACTAGTTTGAAGTATTATTGTTTTAGTTTAATTGAAGCGCGTCGCTCTATCTAGACAAGTAATAAATCGAATGGTTAGGCTCTATTGTAATTCTGCGTGTGTCTATGGACGCAATTGTTTCTAGGTCATCCATAGATAGGAGTTAGTATCTGATCTATTGTCTATGTACAGGGTTGATGCTATATTGCTATTGATATTATTAATATCAACGAAAATTATGAAAAATAAAATGATGATACTAAATCTTTATGCTTTTCGCATTTTTTCCTCTATCTGTGCTATAAGAAGTTGCTTCGTACCAAAAGAGCTGTTAAAAAATGTATGGAGCCCCGGCCAGGACAGTGTACATGATACCATAAATACGGCAGGCACTATTAATCTTTAATATATCAACCAAATTCAAAATAACGTAACTTATCGCAGTGTACAAAATTAATTTAGGATCAAAGTATTTCCACGTTATTTTCGCAAAATGGTGATTTACTCGTTTTTACTGAGTAAATTTTAACACTTGTGTGGGGTGGTACAGTTTATGGACCAATGTGACCACTGGAGTCAACCTAGGATACATTAATCTTCCAGGGATGTTATAATTGCACTACAATTCACAGAATTTAGGTATTTTTGTACGCAATGAAGGAGGACGATATCTTTCGGCATTTTTTGGTAGACGTTCATTGTCCTGGCCGAAAATGGAACAAGTCCTTTCAAGATTCAGTGTGCACGGAAGTACCCTGTGTTTGATTGTGAGAGCAACAAAATAATCATACGATCATTTTGTTGTTCGTCTGTCTGCCATGATATTTTTCTCAGGAACGCGTGGAGGTATCAAGCTGGAAATCATATCAAATACTCAAGTCTATTGTCCCTTGAAGCTGTAAAAAAAAACAAATTTCCAAGCTAACACAATCAAACACAGGGTACTTCCGTGCACACTGAACTATTAACTTTAACTTTAAGAATATTAATTTATCGTAACAGAAATAATGATCGCTCACAATATTTTATAGAGTTTAATAAGAATCCCTGTATTAGGAATATCCTGTTCTGTAAGGTTCAAAGGTGGTTGTGGGGCTTCACTAAGATAAACCTGTATCGCAGAACCCGCCTGGTTGATTTAACTAGGGTAACAGTAATTAGAAAAATATTTACAACCGACTTTCAAAAAGACGAGATAAGTAGGTACCTACTTGACTGTTAGAAAAATATGTAATGTATAGAAATCTTTTCTCAATTTCACTAGATTTTTATGATTGTTACAGCTGATTTTTCTATCACTGGTAGATGTTTACCTTACAAATAAAAAATATTTTACTCATTTTGCTCGTATCCAAAAAATCAAATAAATCAAATTAAATATTCTTCTTTTTCGGATGTCAGTGGAAAAACAGAAAAAATTAAAAACATTAAGGGGTCTCCCATACAAAACCGTAATTATTTACAGTTTTTTTTTTTGATGTTGTAAAGGTCCAACTATAGTTTCATTCACATTCGGCGAACTTCATTAGGAATGAAATGAGTCTTCGATGACGTCCTCTCGTTTTCTAAATAAAATGGTACGGAACTCTTAGTGTGCGAATCCGACTTGCACTTAGCCGGTGTTTATAAAGTTCTATTACGCGTTTTAGCGGACGCCAATTGTATTAGTTTTGCTGTATTCGTTTTTAGTTACATAAACCGATATATTTCTATTATAAATCCTAACAATAACTAATATTAGAAATGCGAAAGAAACTCTGTCTGTCTGTCTGTCTCGCTATCACGCCAAAACCAAAGAACCGCTCTGAAAAAAATTTGATACACAAGTAGATTGGAAAGGACGTAGGATACTTTTTAACCGAGTTCAAAAAAAGTAGTTCTCCATTGAATTATCTCGATAGTAAAATGGTGAATCCGCCGAGCACAGCTACTTTGTATATATAATCTAAAACAATAAATTTCTAATTTATTACATTGTCAAAAAATCTAAATTTTACAAAACACGTGTTTCTATTAACCACGTGCGACTAAATGTGTTGATGACCTACCAAAAATAACGGCCAAGTTAAAACCACAGCTCGGATTATAGGTTCCGTACATATATTACTTTGACATTTTTATCGTATCGAGCTATAGCGTCCCACTGCGACGGACGTCGTGGTCTCGTGGCTAGCATGCTTGCTTCGAGATCCGACGGTCCCGGGTTCAATTCCCGGTCGATACAGGTGTTAGAACATCTGTCTTCGAGTCTGAGTGTCTTTGTGCGTGAGTTTGTGAATGTTACATGGCATCCCCGACACAGGAAAAATCCTAGTGGGGAGCAATGAGTGTGACACGTTTATTATTTATTATTATTATTTACTGTTGGTCACGGGTTTCTCCTATAATGAGGTTGTCTACTACGATTTTCTAATTGCAGTTTGGCTTCATTTATCTAAAAATACTACAAGCAGATTTCCTTACGATGTTTTCTTTCGTCGTTAAAGCCAAATGGTAATTATTTCTAATATCCACATGAGTGAAAAAAGCAAAAGGGTTCAAACCAAAAAATCAAAAGGGTTTGAACCCTGACTTTTTCACTCATGGAGTTCGGGGTCGGGGTTCACCGACTAGGCTACCACTAAATTCTAAATGTGTTAATGACCTGACCAAGACAATAGTCGAGTCGAAATTATCGCTAGGCTTGAAGGTTCCGTACATTTTATAATCGAAATGGATTTATTTATTAATGGATTATATTTTTACGTAAAGAGTTAGGTATTTTATAAACTTCTTATGTCATCAATATCTTTGAAATTTTCATTTATGTGAATCAAAACATCATGAGGATTTAAGTAACGGCATTGGAAGTGCTTTTGAGTAAAATCTACACAAAATGTGGAATATGAAATACAAAGTTCAATAAAAAAAACAGTGTAATATATTTTTTTTAACCTCAGCTTTTACTAAAGTTTATTTATTGACTAGTTAAAACATATAGGTTATAAATTATATATAATTATATAAAGTTTTCTTTTAAAAAAATTCACGGATCTCTAAAATTACTCATCTTCATTTATCAAATTCTGTAAGTTGTTAAACGAGTTATTGTTCATACTGTACAAATCGTAAATTTAATGGCAATTTTCATGCAAAATTGTATGCTAATGTAAAACTGGGTCGAACCCGGAAATCCTTCTATGGGACTAAGATTAGGTAAATTTAGAAATTGATTCAGATTAATGGAAAACTACTTTGCTTGAACCAGAATAAGTAAAGAGTTAAAACAAGAAAAAAATTATGAGACGAGCAATTTAGAATTTTTTACGAAAATCACAAGAATTACGAAATGAAAAATATTTTTATTTTATTCTAAACGTAAAAATTACGGTTTTTAGAGATTATTTGAAAATATAAGAGTTCAGCATAACGGTATTCTCGTCAAAAGCTCGTAAATAAATAATGTCATTAATTCTCTGTATTTTGGTTGTTTGTTCTGTTACGGTTCACAGATGACAGATACAATAATATGTTTTACATCTGTCATATTCGGTAAGTAGGTCCTTATTACCCCCAAATGGGGCTTGTTGGTGACCAATTAGCGCTCTAGGGTAATAATGTAGCTAGAAAAGCCCTAGGGCGGTAAGTAATTAAAAAAAAACTTCGCTCATTCAAAAAGTTCGCGTACATATAACCATCATACTGGCAATAGATATCATGCATTCAGCCCAATGACAAAAGAGGTCGCTTCGCTATTCAGCCTTGTCTTCGTATGAGTATAATAGTCGTCCATTTTAAATATGGAACGGCGAATATCAATTTCGTTGTTGCAAAAAAAATATTTAAAAAAGGCGGGAATAGAAACTTTTACTTTAAATATTGGATGTTTTTGGGTTTTTTTTATAATTACGTGCTAATTAGGATGATACTAGACTGAAGTTATTTTTTTTCTATTTCCAGGTAGTGTAACACAGAGTGTTAGCGGAGTGTTACTGATAGTGATATCAGTGAGTGGATTCATCTTCTCTCCACTCGACATCATGCTGCGAGAGAAGCTCAACATGCGACCTGGTTAGTATTGCGGGTGGCAGCGTGCCCACCATGCTAGCGTTTAGTTTTAGCAGACTTAATTTACTGACTGATAATAGCTAGAAATTAACGTATAGCCTAAACCGCTTAGCCTAGAAACAAAGTGTAGCGATGATGGTCGAGTGGTTAGTGTAGTCGATTGCCGTGCAAAAGGTACGAGGTTCGATCTCACAAAACATGCAAAAAGAGCCTGCGCTACCGGTGAAGGAAAACATCGTGAGGAAGCTATAGCATGGTGATAGGACGTTATCTATCACTCGCCCGGCTAGCTACCACCCTCAATTTGTAAAATCTATCGCCAAGCACCTAACGGTGTGTTCCGGCAGCTCCCCTTTAGAGCCAGTGTATTCCAAACTAGTCATGCTTCTAGGGCTACAGTATTGCTGACTTCCGTGCTCGTGCGAACTTGTGGTCAAATGCCTAGCTGTGTAGTGCGTTAGGAATTTCAACCGCATAATTATTGTTCAAATGGGGGTTCGAAGTGAGAAACTTCTTATATTCAATTTTATGTCGCAAACAAAGTCGCGGGCAACTGTTAATATAAAAATATAACTTCCGTACAAAAAAATCAATCAAATAAAAAATCAAGAAACAGTTTTTCAAAACGTTATTCATGCGTACGAAACGAGTTATTTTTCTTCGAATTGAGAATTGGCCCCACAATGAAAATTGTTTCTTAAGATGAGTATAGTGACCCCCTTTCGGCTTAGCCACCCATAACATGAAATTTGACAAATCAAACATAAAATTTGCATGTCTTTGTCGTAACCCGATAACCCGTCCCCAACTCATTTCAAACTAGGTCTAAGATATAGCACGCTTACCAAAAATAACTATACTGACAAAAGTATGACCTAGGCTAACCACAAAAAGCTAAATTTGATCAAAACACTGTAATTAGGTATGCGAATTCCGGAAGCCAAAACGTGGTATTGGTAAATGCAAGCAGGTTTTTTGAAAACAACCTTGATGCAGAATTCACTAATACTTACAGCACACGTGCTTTAATAGTCAATTAATTTATAAGATTGTAACCAACCTTTCAAAAGAGGAGGAGATTATTTATAAGCCAATTCAATAAACAAAGGAAGTTATTTTTAGTTGAATCCAAGAAATGAAAGTTATGCGATACGTCGGTATATGTTTTTTTTTTGTATTAATGTATATTACCCGATGTCTCGGAGACGCTTAGACCGATTTGGAATGTGTTTAATTTGTTTATAGGAACAAACTTTTAGTTGGTTACGATCAGGACAGTTTACATGATACCATAAATACGTAAGGGATTATTAATGTATAATCTATCAATCAAATTCAAAATAACGTAACTTATTGCAGTGTACAATAGTAGGTTAGTAGCCAAGGGCTGTAAGGCATCAATTGCAGCCCGAGATATTTAGGCGCACGAGCGCACCTACAAGCTCCATTTGGGGGTAATAAGGACCTACTTACCGAATATGAGAGATGTAAAATTAAATTCGATTCATAATATTTCCACCTTATTCGCACAAAATGGCTATTTTCGCGTTTTTATGTATCAATTTTGGTATTTGTGGCACAATTGATAGACCAATGTGACCATTGGAGTCAACTTAGGATTTGAAAAATATTCCAAGGATGCCATAATTCCACTATAATTCACAGTAATTAGATATTTTTGTACACCACGAAGTAGGCAACTGATGCAGGTTTCATTAATACATAGTATTAACTACATCTTAAGGCATTTTTTTGTAGACGTACAACGTCTCGGCTGAAATTGAAACAAATCTCTAATATAAAATTCTGTTCAGTGGTTTGATTTTTAGATACAATATGCTTAACTGTAAAAATTTAACGTACTAACAAAGTCATTCAATGTGATAATCATTTTCTTGTTTTGTAACAAATTTGCCCGCGAGCTCTACCTCCTCAGTTTAAGGTAGCCTTCCGATGTTGGCGACAGCGGGTGAGACCATGCGACTATGCGACCATGGTCGACTTCTTTTTCTTCTTTTTTTTGGTATCTGGGGGAAATCCTTACATGATAGCTTTCGAGTGCGTCCGGTTTATGTAGAATTGTACCCACTAAAACTCCTTCGCTAGCCTGTCCCTGTACTTTGCTAAGAATCCGGGATCTCTATATGAAAACACCGGAGCCCTCTTGCATTTCGTCCCTGCCCGTCCTGGGTAATATGTTTTCTTTCTTTTCTTATACAATTACTTTCTTTAATTCTTTAATTTATTGCACACCAAAAAAATTAATACAGCAAAATACAATATAACCACAGCATTGGTACATTAGGTTGCCATCTCGTGTAAAGTGATTTCTTTCAGGCAATCTTTGGATGGATCGGACTAAGTGTAAACAGTAAAATCGATGGTGTACCAATAAAAAAATAAAAATATGTGGTACAAATAAAAAATTAAAGAGAAAAAAATAGTAAAAATATTAATCACTTACATACGAGTAGATACACTCGTAATATACTTCTTATACGTGAGACCCCAGTTTTTGGGCTTTGCTACGGTTCCATTTACTGACTGATTTTATATTATACATATATTTATTAAATATTCGGTACAAACACGCATAATGCAACATTCATTAAAATTTCTGAATATAAAAAATCGGTTAACTGATTGTCTTTTCTATCTATACTTATAATGAGGTAACATTTGTATTTTTGTACGTAACGGAAAAATTTATGAATTAAAGGACCGATTCTTTAGAAAGTTGCATTATCACTGAGTAAGATAGGCTATTAAAAATTTGAGATTCGCTAGTAACAGCGCAGAGTGCAGATAGTTTCAGTATTAAGTTGTAATATGTATTATTAAAATTTTTATACATTTTTTATTTAATTAGCCACTGGAAATTAATATTTGTGTTCACGCGACCCCTTCGCTGATCGCAGTATCTTGACGCGGTCGCAACATCGGAATGCTACCTTTACGAGTTAGTTTCAAGGTATCAAATCAAAAATTATCAAAGCGCTTGTCCGTTTCCTACAATTTAGTTGTTATATTGTTCAAGAAGACACGGAAAAGGATGTTTATTATTTTGTGCGTTATTGATGTTTTGCCGCCTTCGTGGTTTGGAGGGGAGAGATGCTTAGATTACTGTTTGATCATTATCCGTTTAGCTACAAAAGATTTTTTTTAAAAGACATGGAAATGCTTCAGAGACATATTGACCAAATGTTTACGATATTTCTTACGTGTTTTTTTATTGATTTATAATAAAATAAATTTAGAAAATATGGTAATGAATTTTTTTTACAAATTGTTTTTAATTGTTAGTTATTACATATTTTCAAGTAGAAACGAAGAATGTTCAAAATCAGAATAGCAAGCTGTTGTCAAGAAGATTAAATTTACAAAATTAGGTTAGTTTTGTAAGTTTGGCCTGACTGAATCGGGGTCAATATCTCTTTTACCAGAATGTTGTATAAAATCTGTTTAAGTAGCGATTGTGATGAGCTTTGACCCTGACGAAGTAAAGGCCAAAACCACTTGCCGTGCGAACTAGTCACACAAATGTCATACAGAGTTAAAAGACGAAACAAAATAAAATAATAAATCTATTTATACAAAAGAATAAGTCCTAACTGACTGATCATTTGCTAGGAAACAATAAATTACAATATTATAAGATAGCATTATGGTAATCAATTAATATTTTTTTGAAAGAAATCCTTTTTATAAACTCAGTGAATATATGTCGATGCAGCTTGTAGAATCATCGTTCTTGTGCAACGAACAACCATTACAGAACATTACTAATAACTAAAGAAATAAATCACAATATATATACATATATAATATAATAAATAAATATATGTTATAATTGTAGTATTTAAATAAGCTTATTAAGTTTAATTTGTTTTAAGTAATTAATAATTCAAATGTAACAAGACTTGCCTGTAACGAACGTTATTTAAAGGCCAATAAATATTTCTTATTCTTCTTGAATAGTTTTAGGATATTTTACCCCTGACCCCTCAGGGGTTCAAACTTTAAACCCCTATTTGATCCCCATCAAATAGGGGTTTAAAGTTTGAAGCTTCGTTATATTCCAATGTATGTCGCTTGCAAAGCCGCGGGTGATAGCTAGGTACTGCTTAGTGTTTAACTTTTGTAAATAATTATAATATGTACTTAGAATAATTAAATACTTCCAAATAGAGACAAATGAGTTCTAATTATAATTCTTAGACAAGTCACAGACTTCTCATAGCAAGACGCTCATATTATCTGAGAAAGATTATCTGTAGATCTTAAATGTTCTATAGGCAATCTTTCTGCTATATTTTTTGCTGTCGAGGTTAGTAATTTTGTTTATGTTAATAAAGGCACTTGCCATCTAAGTAGGTACTAAGTATATTTTATTAGCTATTTTTAACCCTCGACGCAAAAACGATAGGGTGTTATAAGTTTCACATATCTGTATGTGGTATCGTAGCTCCCTAACGAAAAGACTGATTTTGATTTCGATTTATTTGTATATAAGGTGTATTAGCAGGGAGTGTTCTTAGCTATATTTGATGAAAATCGGTCCAAGATGGCCGCCTCCACAAAATGGCGTAGTACACATCTTTCCACAGAGCCCTCAATATGGATATCAAATGAAAGGGCTTGATTAATAGAATACTTATAAATTATGATCAATTGAAATCTAAGTCGGCTGCCAGAACAAATGTCGAGGGTTTTTCAATATTTTAAATTTTACTTTTAAACCGCTGGACCGATTTTAGTACTAAAAATTGGAAGGAAAATTCCCTGAAAAGTATTATACAATTTTAAACAAAAGCAGAATTTTCCAAATAAAGTGTTTTGTGTAATAGGGGAAAATAAATGAATTAATGATTCCGACGAATGAAAAATCTATTCCTTTTTGAAATCGTTTGTTTGGTTACGAAAAAAAACGCCATCTATTAGGTCTTTGTCACGATTTATTTCATAAGATGGTTTAGTCCCGCAGATACCTGGATCCAGTGGGATTAAGATGATTTCGTCCCGCAAATACCTGGATCCAGCGGGACTAAGATGGTTCAATCCCGCAAATACCTGGATCCAGCGGGATTAAGATAGTTTTATCCCGCAAATGCCTGGAATGAAATTATCTTGAGAGATTGCATTCCCTAGTTGCAATATTATAACACTGTACATTATTTTAAACTTTAATAATGAGGTGCGTAAATACTGTTTTACCGCGCAAGTACCATATCGTTAGCTATCAAAGGTCGTGGAAAAGGTTACATATTAACTGACTTTAATAAAAAGGAATGTCTTAATTCGGTACTTTATTGCGCAATATTCAGGGTTATTGGAGTATATTAAGCCAAATGGGGGTCACTATATTAATTTTTATGAATAACTATAAATTTTTAAGAAATAATAAGATATCGCTTTATTAAAGTGATGAACTGACTTCAATTTGTCAGGCGCCTATTGGTACATTTAAGAAAGTTATTTTGATTTAGTAAATTAAGTTTTATATTTAACTGATTTTACTAAAACTTATATGGGACGGGTCCTCCTTATAAAAGCGCCTGTTTTTATCCGACTGCACAAAAGCTGCAAGTTGATGCTTTTTATAAAATATGTTATGCCTGAATTAATTTAAAGTAAACAATCAATTTTACAGCGATAGTGATTTTGTTAACAATTTATAGACAAATACAAATAAAATAAGAATTTAAAAATGTGCTACACAAAACTGTTCAAAGATTTCTCATTCATAAATCGAGTCCTAAGTCTTCCTAAGTAGTTCAAATGACCTCCAAAAATATACGCCCCATGAAAAAAAATATCCGTTTTGGCTTCGCACGACTTATCCATTCAGAATGGGTAACGCAATATGTAACCACGGAGGTCGACAATGCCAAGGTTATAGGCCTCATTACCTTAAAGATGTGCCTTAATGATTACTTTCTAGTACTCAAGTTCAAGGTCACTCTAATTTAGAATGGAAATTTATTGTTACAAAAACTTAACTCAGCTATAGACCGCCAACTTGTCCATACAATAAGATAATAGCTCTTTTTTACCTTTTAAAATTAACCACAGGAGTGGTTAATTTTCATATAGCTAACACATTATTTACTAGCAGCAGCAAATTTAGATTGAAATAGGTTTTGTAATCGACTTCAAAACTCTGTTTTTTAGGGTTCATATGGGACACGTATGTCTGTTACCAGGCAAATATCACAGATGATGTATTTCCGTTGCCGCTATAACAGCAAATACTAAAATAGAATAAACATATCTTTTTTAATTATTTTTTAGGGTTACCGTATCCCAAGGGTAGAAACGGGACCCTATTTCTAAGACTGCTGTCCATCCATCTGTCGCCGTGTGACAATTAATAGTTAACAATTTTACTATTGCCACCATAACAACACAAACAGGGTTATCGGTTTTGGGGTGTACTAAGCGGAAAATGCCAAATAGTACCCATGATTACTATCCTAGCTGAAAGTTTCAGTTCAAATAAAGCATATTTTAGTTTCCATACAAAAATCAAAAATTGATTATTTGTTTTAATTCGCATAGCTAGCCCTACCTACCATAATTTCATTCATTTGTGTTCTATTCGACGTACATGCACACGACACACGCACACCAGCCCAGGCGGCGCACACAATAACACACAAGCCGCGGCACGAGAGCCGGCGCGGGCGCCCGCGCCGAGCGGGGCAGTCGCTCGCGTTACGTTAAAGTACTTAGAAATTGAAAACCTAGCAAATGAGCAAGATTGTGATGTGTTGTGCTTGACAGAGACCTGGGGAAAAAATCATCAGATGCAGGCGATGACTGTTGAGAACTACACACTGGCGACTTGTTTTAACCGAATATTTTTTGATCATGGCGGGACCGCGATATATGTTAAAAATGGTTTAGATTTTAAAGTTAGAAACGATTTGAATAAAATGTCATTTGAAACAAACTTTGAATTAGCAGCAATAGAATTAAGATTTTCAAAAATAGTAATTATGGCTCTTTACCGTCCGGAATACGATATGAATTTATTTTTTGAATTATTAACAAAACTACTAGATAAACTTTGCAAAGAAAAGAAACAAATTGTTATAGCAGGTGATTTCAATCTAAATGTATTAAAAGTAGACAAAAATATAAAGAAACTTGACGGAATATTAAAGAAATTTAATTGTAAATGGTTGTTAAATGAGCCTACTAGAACTAAGACAAATAAAAGGAACCAAACCAGTTCTACGTGCATTGATAATTTTATTGTAAATTTTAGCGGTGGTAGAGGATCAGTTTTAGGTTATAAACTTTCCGACCATAATGTCATTAAATTAGAATTGTTCAATACAAAAAATGTTAATAGTAAAAATACTCCCTATATGGCTAGAAATTTTTCAAAAAATAATCTAAATTATTTTAACCATTTGTTTAACAAAGATCATATGAAAATAAAAGCAGAAATACTAATGACTAGTAACGCAGACGCAAGAACGAGGATTTTACATGATGCTTTGATATATTATTACAACATAGCTTTTCCAAAAATAAGAAAACAAGTAAAAAACATTCAAAAACAATGGTCAACTGTAGGTATAGAAAATAGCAAGAAAAATTTAGTTAAAATGGAAATTCTTCAAGAATTTGACCCTAGCGCAACGAGAAAATTAAAAATTAAGAGGTACAGGAAAATATTGCGTAAAACTATGGTCGTAGCAAAGAAATTACAATATAGAGATAGAATTAAAAAGTCAAAGAATAAAATTAAAGAATCTTGGACTATTATTAATGAACAGGCAGGTCAAAATAAGCGACGCGATAGAAGTACTAGAATAAAATCAGTGAAAAACGAAAGCGGAGAAGATGTATCAGAAGCTAAAAAAATTGCTACTATTTTTAATGACTTTTTTCGCAACATAGCTCATAAGTTGACTTCCAATCTAGAAATTGACGGGGATAATTGCAAAAAGTATTTAGATTACGGTAATAAGCCATTGACATCTATCTCATTTGGACCAGTAGATTATAATGAGCTCAAAAAGGTAGTAGGTAACATGAAACAAAAACCTACATTAGATATTTATGATATAAGTACTAAAACTTTACGAAATCTAATAATAAACAACGATAATTTATTCGAATTAATATTCATTTGCGTAAATTCATGTTTAACGGACGGAACATTTCCTGACGTATTGAAACCGGGTAGGGTCATTCCACTTTTTAAAAAAGGGGATACCGAGAATATTAGTAACTATAGACCTGTATGCATTTTGCCAGCTTTATCAAAAATTTTAGAATCTATTATTAAATCAAGAATTGTCAAATACTTTGAAAAAAATAATTTATTTACAATGTCACAGTTTGGATTCAGAAAAGGCCGCTCCACAGAAATGGCTATAAGAAAAGTGGTATATTATATTCTTGAATCCTTGGATAAGTCAAATAAATGTGCCAGTGTCTTTTGTGATCTTTCAAAAGCTTTTGATTGTTTGAGGCATGATATATTGATTTTAAAAATGAAATATTACGGATTTCAAGGCCCTGCATTAAATATGATGATAACTTATTTACAGAACCGTAGTCAAATTGTCTCTGTAAATGAAGAAACTTCTACAGAGGGTATGATGTCAATTGGTGTACCACAGGGCTCTATTTTAGGGCCAGTCTTGTTTTTGATTTATATTAATGATATAACCAACGCATTGCCGAGTTGGGCTCATATAAATTTATTTGCAGATGATACACATGTGGGTATCAGAGACAAATGTAAATTTAATTTAGACGATAAAGTTAATGCAGTTATGGAATTGTTAAAGGAATGGTTTGACGCAAATGGTATTATTCTTAACTCTGATAAAACCATATCAATGCAGTATCAGTCAAGGTTGGGTATTTTTGGGAATTCTATTAGTAAAACAAATATATTTCTAGGTTATACAATTGATAACACTATTAGTCATAAATCTCACATCGATAAAATTTGCAACAAAATGGCAAGTGGTAATTATGCTTTATTTAAACTCAAGCCATTATTAGATAAAAAGTCACTCATCTCTGTCTATTATGCATACGTTCATTCTATAATAAGATACGCTATAACTGTTTGGGGAAACGCTAAAGATATCATAAAAGTTTTAAAATGTCAGAAACAATCTATAAGAACAATGAATGGTTTGAAAAAACGTAGTCCTGCGAGAATACACTTTAGAAATGATAAAATAATGACAGTTATATCACTTTATATTTATAGTAGTTTATTAGAGGTACACGAGGATAGGGAAATACCGGAAAAAAGAATTTCACGTAATAATAAAAAAGGGCGAGTCCTGCCTGTCAACAGATTATCTAAGTGTAAGAAACAGGGACTTTACACCAAAATATTAATGTACAATAAATTACCAAATAGCGTGATGGAACTCAATTTTAAAATATTTAAACAAAAATTAAAATATTTTTTTGAAAGAAATCCTTTTTATAAACTCAGTGAATATATGTCATTGCAGCTTGTGGAATCATCGTTCTTGTGTGATGAACAACAATTACAAAATGTTAGTAATAGGTAAAGAAATAAATGACAATGTAAATGTATAATATAATAACTATTTGTTCTTAGAACTATAAAAGTATTTATAAGTTAAGTTTCTTTTTAAAGTAATTAATAATTAAAATGTAACAAGACTTGCGTCTAACGAATGTTATTTAAAGGCCAATAAATATTTCTTATTCTTATTCTTATTCTTACCTATCAATTTAAATAACAAATGCAGAGGCTCCCCGAATGCTCTGAAACGCTCATATTATCATTTGTTTGACACATGCTCTCTTCGCCACGAGCCTTTGACCGCGTAAACTATGCATTTATACACGTGACACAAAAGTTCATCGGAATGAGATACTGCGAACTAGGAGGCCAAGGTTACTTTGCCAATCTAAGATAAAATCCACAACACACACACACCACTCACAGGTGTAAAATTAACTTTAATTAATACATCAATAATAACAAAAAACAATAATAATCTAACAAACAACGTAACAATAAAACAAAACTAATCACGCAAAATCTCTATCCTAAAATCCGAAGGCGTTGACAGCCCATGACCTACTAACCTTGCTTGAATGAATCCGAAATAATTAGGTACCGAAAGTCTTCGAATACAAAAATATCTCTATATCTCTTTTTTTATCCTGTTGCGCCGGTACGGGACGGCTTTTTAAACGTGCACGTGCGCGCCTTTCGGTGTGCCGCATGAAATGAATAATAGATTAAATAAATCATGGATGTGAAAATTTTGCACAGTTTTACTTGAGTACCAATCTATCTGTGTGTTTTGTTACTAAGTTACCGATAATTATTTTAATATTTTAAATCATGTCTCTTTTAAGATAAATTAATGACATTGCGCTGAACAACTAATTTCGAGCAAAATGTTACACTAGAACATTCTAGTTTTACGAATACGCCAAAGATGAAATATTACGTGTTCGAACGATTTGGTGCTAAAATAATCTGCTTTACTCTTACAAAAACATTGGCATGACCTCTTAGATGCTTGAGATAATTAGGCAATAAATTAATTTGGTTCATGTGTGCTCATTGTCATTTCTCTGTGTACGAGTTTACGTAGTCTCAGTGTTAGTTGGTGCGTAGATTGTGTGAGTGACTCGTTTAGCTCGTAGTAGCCGGCATACGGTGTCTGTTACAATAATCAAAACGCGATTCTCTAATCTCAGTTTATTCAAACGGACGGGTTAGATATTATTAGATCTACTGTAGAAAAAAATAAAACTAAAATTTTATACGAAGAACTTCTTAACGACTTTGTTAAATGCTTATTAGTTACATTTTATTGACTCACAGGTGTCATAAGTAGAGTATGCCACTCTCGTATATCTCTTCGTCTTAAGCGAGCTTCAAATCCTCCCTTCACTTAACACTCTACATAAGTAATTTTAGTCTAAGTGAGTAACTTTAATAATAAATGTTTTATTTAATTAAAATAAATACTTAGGTTTAAGACGATATTGTATTGGACTTTTATACTAATCTTCAGATATCTAAGCGCAAGTCGGGTAACTGGTTGAATTGTAGGTTGTTTTGTTTGGCTCAGGTTAGCAATGGTAGTGACGGCGGCGTTTTAGAAACTAGAATTAGAAGACTATTTTTGATTATTAATAATCAATTTTTTTTTATTTTAGTTATCCTATTTCTCAGACACACTTAGACCGATTTGGAAATGTATGTTTTGTTTGTTTCGTAGGTAGGTATGTAGGTAGGTAGGTAGGTAGGTATATCGACAACATTTATTTGGAATAATTGAAGTCAGTTTTAACTTTTTTGTTATAATTTGTTTTTTATAATGGCACTGAAATATAATCCTAACTGGGGCGTCCTTCAAGCAAGCATCCATCCTAACTCAGTAAACCTTTATTAACGGATTTTTAATTAAAATAATAAACAATATAATAAACTTCTTCCAGAAATCGATCACCTTAACCTCATTTAGATTGATAGTCTCGTGATCCAAAGAGTATTATTATCTTCTGAAAGCTTTCTGTAAGACAGTATCATTAAAATGACAATCTGAAATTTGTGAAAAATTACGAGAAATTGTAAAATTATAAAGTTATAAAATTTAATTTAACAATCAAAATTTTAAGTGTAAAACTTTTAAAACACATGCAAAATGATTGTAAGATGATGATGTAATTTAAAATGTAAGCTGTTGAATCCTCCCTATAGTATATCGTAGGGGAAGGAGGAGACTTATAATTACTGTGACTATCATATCTATCAAAAAAACTAAAACTGTGTAAACATTTATACGCAAAATCATTATCTTAAATGTGTAATAAAATCGCAAAGTTTAGTTATAAATGCTTAAAAGCATAAGAGTTTAAAAAACTGGCATTGATTTGCCAAATAACGAAATCAATAAAGTTACTTTCAATTAAATTTTTATTTCCCAAAACACATTGTTCATAATGTTTGAGGACGGACGCGGTGCAATAAGTCCTAAGTCACACAGAAAAATACAAACCAAAAGGATCAAGATTAAAGCGGAAAAAGCGCAAGTGAAGAAATACCTCGGAGGTAACCTTCGTAATCATTCATGCCAATGTAGAAGACATGGAACTCCAGTGGAATGGTGCAAAGGTTTCGTATGTTCACAGTATGAAAACATAACACACGGACTAAAATTAACTGTTAAACCAAAACATATGCCGAACTGTGATTGTAGAAGATGCAAAGTAAATGTAAAACAAAATTATAAGAGCCAAGAAGGTATGATAGAAATTATCGATGATGCAACACGTGAACGAACTAAAGATAGAAAAAATAGAGTAACATTTGAACTCGATGACAAGGAGATGGTAGAAGTTAAAAACGTAGATGCTCTTAAACAACAGGTAAAAGAGTTAGAACATATGATATCCAAACTAAAAGATGGAAAGAGTAATCCAAAACAACAGCCTCCGAAAGCAAAACGAAAACAGAAATATAAGCATCCCGACACTTGTAATAAATGTCCGTGTTCAGGCAAATTTAAACCCAAAACATGTAGCAATAGGGCTTGTACTCTGAAATCATGCGTAAATATATTTACAAAAAAAACCTCTAGAGATGACACATATTTACGTTCTAATCGAAAACCGTCTCCTTCAAAACGTAATAGAAGAAGACCAGGTGTAATAGATACGGCATCTGTAGTGAAATGGTGTAGAGGACTAATGTGTACTCAATCTGAGGAACTAAAAAAGGGATTCCATTTATCGTTAATGCCCCGAGAAAATATCCAACATTGTGAGAAAGTCTATGAAAGTTCCATTGACATCCCATCTCGATCTATAGAAAAAAAAGAAGGATGCGGTGATGTACGCTGTCCCTACAAAAATAAATTCCATGATCTACCTGTGGGTCATGTAAATGGAAACGGTAGAAACAATCATGATTCAAAAAATACTATCGTATCAAATACTTCACTTTCTAACCTTAAGAACACAATAAAATGCTTGTGCCGTCAATTTTTACAAAAGACGCATGAAAAAAATAAAAAAGCTAAAGATATTATCACAAAAATTAATGACAGTAATACTACGGACAGACCTAAAGAATTTGGTAGTAATCTGGGACAAACAGTTATGACTTTTTATACAAAAACTCAGCAAGCAGTAAAAGACATTAAAGCAACTAATCGCGCCAAAGACGCACATGACCAAACAGGAGAAGCGCTCTTCGATGTTAAAGTAAATTCGGTTGACATGTCCATATTAAACCCTAAAGAGACACTTGATAAAATAAAATCATTAGGAAGAACTACTCCATATCACGGCACGTGTTGCTGTCCCACTCATAAACAATTAATTGCCAAATATAAAAAGGAGGATAGATTACCATGTCAAGGAGGACCTTGTGATAGAGCATATAGAAATAACCGAAAATATTTCAGTTGCAATTGTCTCAAAAGAAGAATATTACAATGTACAGAATCAACCTGTAATCAGAAACATTATTGGAGAAATCAAATGAGTCAAATGAAAGGTGACAACAGTAGTTCCACGCCAGTCAACCACGCGAATCAAATTCCACTATTTGATATAAGAGTGGAACCCAAACACATGCAAATTATAAATCCTGAAGAGATACGCAAGAACTTGACACTGTTCGATCAAGCGCGAAGGAGAGGTGGACTTGTTTGCAAATCTGGAATATGCAAAGATAGTCAGAATAATAGAACAGATAAAGTAAATTGTTATTGTGAACGGTATCATGAACCAATCCAATGCTCTGATGCTACTTGTATCAAACCTAAAAAAAACTGTTCTCTTACGCCATTCAAACGTATGCTTTGTGCAAGCAGACAAGGTTCTGTCTGTGATAACATTTGGAAAAGTTTTAAAAGCACAGACCAAAATAAATGTGTCAATCCTACCACTTGCAAAGACTACAGCAGCCAAAACTCGAAACCTACCGTCTGTCCTTGCACGCGTAAATCTACCATATGTAACTTTTTAGGCAAAGCGTTAAAACGCAACGTGAAACAAGACAAATCTGATAAATTTATGAAGATAATACAGCGCAAAGGAAAGTTAGTTAGGAAAAAAGAAAAGAGAGTTCGAAGAAGGGAAAAAAGAAAAAAGAAAACTCTAATGCAGCAAAACAAAAAAGCTAAGCCTAGTAAACGAGCTCTGAAAAATAAAAAAGCAGGACCTAGTTTAATACAAATAAGAAAGGAAAAGTTACAGAAAAAACTGAAACAGAAAAGAGATGAGTTTTTAAATAAGAAAAAACAAACTAAGCGTTTAAAAAGTAAATATCAGAAAAAGAGAAGCCAAAAACGAAAGAACTTAGATAGAAAGTTGAACCAAACAGAAGAAATTAAATACGAAAAAAAACTTAAACAACTCGAACGCAAGCGAAAAGAAAAAGAGCGTGAGCAAAAGAAAAAATATATGAGCAAGGAAAAGCAGCGAGAACTCGAAATCAAGCTGAAAAAAGACAAAGAAACCGAACGTTTACTAGCAAAGAAAGAGAAGGCAGATAGAGAAAAACGAGATAGAGAGCTAAAAGAGCAATTTAAATCATTGCTAGCCCAAGAAAAGGGAAAAGAAGCCACAGCGGAGACAGATTGTTTCGCAGACTGTGTATCAGGCACACTAAGTCTGATTTGCAAACTAATAAAATCAATATTCTCAATTATATTTCACGTAATCACTAAACCACGCCTCTCATTATGGTACATCACAAGACGAGCGGCAAATCCTTTCGGAACCTACAATAGAATAAAAAGATGGCTAGCAGACTTCTGGGCGTTGCAAAAGATGAAAATGCATAACAGCATGACTGGTTCTCCTCAAATGGTTGTATTTATGGACACACTCCAAGACTCGGCGTTCTACAAGACATTTCTCGCAAAGAAGGGTAAGACTTTAGAGCAAAGGAAGAAGATAGAAAGAGAAAACATGGCGAGGAAGCAGAGGATCGAAGCAAGAGATGCAGAAGCCATACACGGTTGTCGTCATGTGCTTTTGACTACACTTAGAAAACGGCCTTGTCTTTGTGTGTATCACATCTGCCCAAATTTCTACCCACAGTGTCTCAGTTTTCTGCAGTTTTATAAGAATTTCTGTCAGTTGCTTATGTTCTGTGTGGCTGTGTTGTTTTGGACCCCTTGTCTTGTGGCTTGTGAATTGTGTCGTGCGCTCATGTGCTGTACTATGTGTACTGCGTAATTAACTCGTATCTTGTTGTTGTACAGTAATTTTCTATTTAGTAAATTGGTCCACAAAACTTTTTATTTTTATTTGGCATATACCTGAAAGATAATTAGATCTGGCTTAGGTGTTACATTAATCTTTATTTATATATTTACTAAATCAAAAAATACTCCAAATATAAAATATTTTATTGATTAATGAATCAGAATATTACAATTACAAGGCATATTTCTAATTTTAATATAATAATTTACATGATTTAAAATGCACAAATAATTATAAGATACTATCAAGAAAAAAACTTTAGTTTACAAATGAATATCAATAAAACCGACGCTATAGTTTCTTCTAAAATATACAAATACTATTTATTATTATTATTATTTATTACTTATATTGATGACGAATATCAGCATCTTAAGCCTCATCTCTCTTAAAAGTTATGTGAATTAGGAAGTTCATTACACAAAAAGTACGATAGAAAAAGTAACAGTCAAGTAGATCTACAAATATAAATTGTCTCCGTCCTAAGGTTGCCTGTAAGAGCTTTGCCTTGAAGAAGACCTTTTAATTTTTCCTGTACATTTGATGTTTGAGTGTCTCCAATAAATAGTTAATTCATTCATTCATTCATTCATTCAAATGTCTTCACTAATTAAATTGGGCTTTTCGTCGTCAAATTTGCTTTGTATTTAAGTAATAACTCTTGGTACAAGTATAATTTGAAAGTGCAGAAGCATTTTTTGAACACGTTCTTTTGTCGTATCCCTTTAAAACACTTAACTGGATTGCATTGCCCCGGATGGCAGAGTGTTGGCTGAAAGTTTTCTCGACTTCAAAGTTCGAGGGAGTCGTACATTTTCAGTAAAAAAAATCTCGGTTTGAATGTGAATTGGCTTCCTCTGTTTGTTTTTGTTCTTTAAGAATATCTTGTTACATATACATTGAATGAATCCTGTCGTAGGTTTTGCATCATTAGTCATTTTGATATCATTGCCTCGTGGTGGCTCATAATTTATAGTTTTGATTTTATTATCGTTTCTTTTATTTCGTTCTTCCATTTTATTTTCTCCTATTTTGCTATAAATGTGTGTTTTTAGTTTAGAATTGTTGGTAGTATCAGCAGAATCAGGGAATTTAGGGTATTTTTTCTCTCTAAAAAATTCTATTTCAAATCCAAAGCTCGATGAGATACGAACTTGTCTTGTAGGAATATTTGTAGAGCTTTTTGATTTTTGTGAATACGGTTTTACTTCAAAATTTGCTTTAGTTTTTGGCAACCATTTTCCACGTTTCCGAGTATATACGTATTTTGGTAGAGGTTTCGGCTCTGATACAGAAACTATTTTAACTTTGTGTGTAGCTGTACCACTACTTTTAGAAGCACGTTGCTTTATTATTTCTTCACAAATACAAATAGGATCACACTCTTTGGGTATACAAAATGAAGGTTCACATTTGTAAGCATTTTGTTTTAACTGAATTAGCTGTTTAAACTTTGTTTTTGCCTTTGATTTTTTCTTGAGGATTTTAAAGAATTCTAAAGTGCAAAAGCAACTTCGCATATTTTTCTGCACTGCCTTTACTTTTCTATTACGTGGTGATGTTTGCTTTGTGGCCATTTTAATTTTCTTAGGTTGAGTTGAGCTTGTTGTTTTTTCGATGACATCAAAAACATCCATATCAGCCATAGAAAAAGTAGATTTACATTTGCAGTACATTTTCCGTAACTTCGGTTCTTTTTTGTGTTGTTTCTTAAATTTTGTAGCCATAATTTTATCTTTTACTTTACTTTCTTTCTTTTTATGCCCTAGCTCTAGAGTGCAGAAACAATGCTGCTGTGGAAGTTCTCCTTTAGACCTTTTAAGTAATATCTCAGCGCATACTATTGGGTTACATTCACCAGGCAAACACATGTTAGGATAGCATGCTTTAGGAAACTGTGAGGGTTTCTGATTAATACGTAGTTTTCGTTTACTAATAGCAGGCGTCGAAGCTGTTTGCAAATTTATTTCATTTATAGAATTAGTTCTTACTATTACTATATCTTCAGTCATGGACGCAGTGGTTTTTGTGCATTCACAAGAAACTTTATGATGCTTTGATTCTTTTAGTATTTTTGGTGCTGTTATAGCTTTCCGTTTGGTCATAATTTTATTTTTGCCTAATTCTAACGTACAAAAGCATCGCTCTGGTGGTAAATCTCCCTGAGATTTTTTCAATAATATCTCGGCGCATTTGACAGGGTTGCAATCACTAGATTGACACATAAAGGGATCACACTCTCTGGGAAATGGTAAAGGTCTTTTATCAGTTTGATGTCTTCGTCTCCATTTCTTTTGCTTATCTAATGACATCGTAGATATTGTTCGTGTTTTTGTATTTGTAGAACTTGTTTTAACGTTACTTTTATCAGTCATTGACGCTGTTGATTTTGGACAATCGCAGTTAATCAAAAGTTTTGGTTTAGTCTTTTGTGCCCTTTTTACTTTCACTATCTGGGGCACAATAGTTCTTCTAGGTGAAGCCAGAGAAGGTTTTACATTTTTAGTTTGAACTTTTCTAAATTTATTTAATTTAAGCGTGCATAAGCAATGATCAAGGTTATGAGTGGCTGGCGAATTTTTCAATAGTATTTCGGTACATTCCAACGGAACACATTCCCCTGGTTTGCACATATTAGGGTGACACTGTCTGGGAAATGGCAAGATTTTATCTGGTTTTTGTTTATTAATTTTCTTCGTTGCTGCCTTGTCTCGTTTAACAATCTGATCTGTGGAAGTTGTTTTTGTGACAGATGTATTAATAGTGATTGAAGAAGAAGATTTGCACTCGCAATATGGAACTTCATGTCGTTTTAATTCTGTATCCTGTTTTTTTCTCATTATTCTAACTTTGGGTTCGGGGGATGAAGGAGGTGTTAGAGGGAGAATTTTATTTTTATTCTTTTCATTTATATTTTTATTTAGAGTGCATAAGCAACGTTGAAAATTGTGCGCTCCTTTAGAATTTCTTAATAATATTTTAGCACAGTCAATGGGGCTGCATTCTTTAGGTATGCACATAAAAGGGTCACATTCCCTAGGGATTGGTAAATTTTTATTAAGTTTATTGTGTGTTCTTTGCCTTTTTTTCTTGACAGGGGCCGTGGCCGTTGTTTTCGTAGGAATTTCAGCCGTATAATTAATTTTATCGGTTAAAATATCATCAGTCATTAAAGCAATTGACTTTGGGCATTCACAAAAAGCTTTTATTAGCTTTGGTACTTTATTTTCTTTATTTTTCTCTTTCTCGAGAGATTTTCCTTTTTGCGCTCTTTCTATGTTTGGTACAATAACTTTCGTTTGACTTTCTTTTGGCAAAGCCAGAGGCGGGATGGTAGTATTCGTGGTTTTCCTCTTTTTCTCATTCTTATTCATATCTAGTGTACAAAAACAGCGCTCTAGTTTATGTTGTCCTATAGATTTGTTCATTGATGTATCATTTACCGATGTTGTTGATCTTGTTTTTAAAGCAATTTTATTTGTTTCAATACCTATAGTATCCGACATGTTAGTCATAGATGAAACAGACTGCATTTGACATTCACAGAAACTCTTCGGTACTTTCATTTTACGTTTTTTCCATTTATCTTTTTCTTTCAGTGCTGCAATGTATTGTTTTTCATTTAAGTTTTTTTCTATGAATACGTTGTTATTTGTAGTTTTCATAATTTTTGTTTGTTTTTTGTCGTCTTTGAATCGAACTGTTGATTTTCGATCAGGATCAATAAAGTCCTTTTTAGTGATTTCTTCATAGCATTCTTCAGGTATACATTCATCAGAAGTGCAAAAACTCGGAGCACAGGCCCATTTTTTCATCAAATTATCTGTGTGTATTATCAACGAATCTTTTTGCTTTTGCAGGTTACGTCTTATTTCAGTAATACTCGAGCTTATTCTCTTTCTTAATATTTTCACTTTACTCACTTTGTTAGTGCACTTACACATTATGGATTTAATAGATTTATCGTACACTGTATGCATTTTATTAATTCTTATGTCTGCAACTTTCGGATTTTTTTGCTCATACTTCGGTATTTTTTCTATTGAACTGAGCCCTAAAGTACATAAACACGAGTCAGATTTAAATCTACGTCTATTTCTTTTTAATTTACGTTTATTCAGATAATCGTCCACAACATCTATGCTTGGTAAATGTCTGTGTACTTTTGGTTGGGTATATTTTTTCTGGCAAAGACAGCAAGAACAACATTCACTGTGTACATTAACTGATGAGTTCAGCGAAGGGAGTGCTCCTAAGTCAATAAGATTAACAAGTTCGTGAATAGCGTAATTTTCTTCATCGTCTACTCCGTTATCATCTTCACTGCTACTTGATAGTATTTTTGTTCTGACATCGTCATAAACAGCTCTAGTTTTTACAAGTTTCTTTAAAAGTTTCTGCTCTCTTAATGGTAGGTATTTGTCGTAGAAAAGTTTATCGATTTTGCTGGCGTGTAGTAATTTTTCCTGTTCTGATTTTTTACTGTAGAGGCAATCCTTGCATGAGCATGGTCGTTGATACATTGGTTTATATTATCAACATCTGGTTTTATTTATAGAGCGACATCCTCTGGACTTTTGTGAAATCGTCGGTATTATTCTGCAAATGTTTTACAGGATTAAAGAGTGTAAGGTGATGTGCGTAATAATGTTGATCTGTGATCAAATAGAAATTCTTCTTTTTAGATATAATATTATGCATAGTACTATCTTAGAAGTAAGAAATTCTTCCGTTAGTTAGTGGAGGGGTGAGATGTAAAATGTGTGTATCTATAGCGTTGTACTACGAGGCACGGGTCTCTTCTATGAAATATAGACCATGGTTCAACACGACCGATTGCAGGTTTGGGATTTCACTTTTCATCGAAATCTACTTCTCCGACAAGCAAGTTTACAAAGGATGTTTTCCATCTGAATGAAAAACTCAAAAGTGCAAGTTCACCAACTCGGCTATATACCACTGACAATCTCAATAATATTTACTTCAACATCTATTAATAGTACAATAAATTTTAAAATACACTCACATTATAAATTATACAAGTTTTTGGTAGTGAGAATAAAAACTTAAATGTTGAGTCATAATGAAGTCATACCACGTTAAATTTTTAACCCATCTGTCGCATAGTGTAGATGAGTTTAATTTTTATGCTAATATATTTTTAACATTTCTTTTACTATTTTTATAATATTTTTTAACAAAGGTCATTTTAAATAAACACGACAAACATTTGGTTATTATGACAGTTGACATAAGAAAAAAATTGACTAAGACAGGTCTCAAAGAAAATATAAAACCTCATTTCGAAATTTGAAGTGTGAAGTGAACATCATCACTCATCACATCTTAGTCCGTATCGTCGCTTCACATAAGGAAACAATTATCAAAAACAGACTGCTTTTGATCCCGAAAAAGTCTGGATTCTTATTTTTACCCGACTGCGAAAGAAGAAGGGTTATATTTTTCGATTGTATGTATGTATGTATATTTGTTTGCCTTAGAGCCTAAATAGCTCGCCATATTTTTATGTGAGTGGTGTCAATGGATTCGTCTTAGTCGTAAAAGTGACACTGGGTACAACAACATAAAAAAAATATTCAAGGATGATACACAGGTTTGACGATTCAGCAGTCGTGTGTTTTCGAACTCGCTTCTAACCAGATTGTTAATAGAGGTTGTTGTTTTCTCCAGGTCTCCCCCCCTACGAGTGGTGGGTGGTCCCCCCGGACGAAGTGCGTCTACGAGCTCACGTCTTCAACTACACCAACCACCAGCGCTTCCTGGCGGGTCTGGACGACAAATTAGATGTTAAGGATATGGGAGCTGTGCTGTATTTGTAAGTTACTATACAATTTATTGTCATCACATAATAATAATAATATATGGAACATCTACACAAGGTCTTTTATAATATAATATATAAGGCCTTTCACATGATTATAATATCCCATCAAAAATATAACATGCACAAGTCTCGCGGTGCAGATTTTCTGCTGTATAAATTTGCGAGATCGAATGTAATCCATGTCGGTTAATTTAATATTTGTCTACATAAGGGAGAAACATTCCAATTAAGTATTTTTCCATACATAATACCCTGCTTGTATGTAATAAGCTATCGATTTTTTTTATATAAATATTATTTATTATAATTTTGATTTTACTATAATTTTTAGGACCAATCGAGACGTACAAAAAGGGTTTTTTTTTTAATCTGACCATTCGTCTCACAGTAATCAGATAGGTTACAAACATAAGAAAGACATACCAGTCGATATGAGAACCTTTTTTTTTTGAGAACTCGGCTGTGGAACTCGGTGAAAAAGTGACGCAAAAGGCGGTCATATCGCTAACGAGCGATCTTATTCAGAGAATTTAAGGATGAAAAATTAAATAAGCCAGATAGATACCTATATTATTCGTGAAAAGATTACGGAATTAACGGCTGAGCGCCACGACGTTCGGAGTGGGGCGGTCCACGCGAGCTCTGAGTAATGTAAACATTCAATCACACTAATATTATAAAGGCTACGTTTGTATGTTTGTTTGTTCCTCCTACACGCTCAAACAGCTTAACAGATTTGGAAGAAATTTAGCACTAAGATAGCCTATACCCTGGATTAACACATATGCTACTATTTATCTCGGAAAATTGAAGTGTTCTCATGGGATGATCAAGTATCCGCCGCGGACAAAACCACGGGGCGCAGCTAATTAAAAATAATTGTTAGACGTCTTGTAGAAGCAAATAATTATTAAATGACTGGAAGAAGCGACGTGTTCTCTTTTGTAGCGATGATTGTCGAGTGGTTAGTGGGGTCGATTGCCGTGCAAAAAGGTACGAGGTTCGATCTCACAAAACATGCAAAAAGAGCCTGAGCTACCGGTAGGAGGAAAACATCGTGAGAAAACCATAGCATGGTGGTAGGGCGTTTCCTATCGCTTGCCTGGATAGCTATTACTCTCAAGATGTTAAATATGTCGCCAAGCACCTTACAGTGTATTCCGGCAGCCTTCCTTGAGAGCCAGTGTATTCCAGATTATTCATGCTTCATCTAGGGCTACAGTATCGCTGACTTTAGTGGTCATGCGAACTTGTAGTCAAATGCCTAGCTTTGTAGGTAAAAGTGACCAGAAGGTTGGTTTTTATTTTGGGGAAAAAATTAGCATTTCCATTTAAAGTGGCAATGCAACCAGCATTCTGGGAACTTTTCCTCCTCCTAGGGGTTTATTACAAGTTTTTTTTGGATAATTGTAAGTGTTTCTCTTTTACTTTCGTGTTGAAATAAAATATGAAATACTAGATAAACCTGTAAGAACACGCTTATCGCGTCCTTTTTTTATAACCACCAAGAATATGGCACAATGTATTCCGTCCTATACATCTTTTTTTCTCAAAGGTTTCCATCCTAAGGTTGCCTGGAAGAGATCGCTTTTAGCGATAAGGCCACCACTTGTGGCACTACATGTAAATTAATATTTTTGTATTGTTATATTATGTGTGTCTACAATAAAGCGTTGATCTATCTATCTGTCTATCTATTCGCAGTTTTGACGCAATTCAAAAGGCACATTTTTCACACAAGTTTTGTTTTTATATGAACCGTGGTCACTTAAAAAACCTAAGTACTTTAAAACGATAGATATATCTGATTACATACAGAAATTCACTGTGTCGGAAGAAAGTCTCTTTCTAGTACAGATTTGTCTATGTATTATCCACCCTCTCGTTAGAGCGTAAGTATCTTAGCCTTTGGTTCAACCTGTCTTCTATCTTTATACTTTAACCAAGACACGGACGAATCGCGCGGACGTATCTATCCCTAACTTTATTCCTTTTTTTTTCTCCCTTCTTCCGAGGGCACAACACAGTTTGCCCATTCTCCATACTTAACTTGTTCTTCGTTGTATTCAACCTAAATTAACATCATTAACAACATGCTTTAATACAAGAATAATCTCATTTACAGAGAAAAGCTGCAGCATTCTAACGTGAAATTCAACGACAATAGCACTATGACGTATACAGCGAAACGCTTCCCGATTTACTTGTCCCAAGAGAACCACCTGGATCTCAACGCAACCATCATCGTGCCCAATATGGCTGTGCTGGTAAGTTACATAACGCTGAGTAACGATAATGGTCCACGAGATTGGCGAGCGGGCCATCTAACGGTTAAAAAAATATAAGGAAAGCTGCAAATGATGATAATGATGAGTAAACGATAAAACACTGACCAACAAAGTTGAGCAAATAACCTTCTCCTTGATTCAAATTCCTCTGAGAGTCGTTACCTCTATCTCCCAGGATCCTTTCTCTTCTACTAACTTCCTATCCTCGGTGGACCTCAGTACGATGTAGACTACGATGTCTAAAGTGGTACGAATCTGATCGGACCAACGTGTAGGGCTACGGCCTCGATGTCTGCTGCCTTCTACTTTCCCGGTGACCATTGAATTCTCGAGATTATCACCGTTCTTTGGCAATATGGCCAAAGTAGTCCAGAATACGCTTGAGACAGATGGTTGAGATACTGAGCTGTTTTTAATATTGATCCGATGGGCTGTCCACGGTATTAGAAATATTCTTCTCCAGCACAACAATGAACACTCGACGATGCGAGACCAATCAGCTGCTTTGAGATACTATATCTCGGCTCCATAAAGGTTAAGATTGAAGTTGGTCTATATGGTTCCTTATCTATTTAACACTAGTTCAAGTTTCTGTCTGTAATCGTTATTATTGAACTGCAAGTGGTTAAAAGTGACTTTAGGAAACCCGACTGCAATAACTTTAGAGCCACGTATCTTAACAAGTGAAATCGCGGGATGCAGCTAGTATAGCCTATGACCATATGCAGGTGAAGAGGAATCTATTAACACCACCCACATAATAATACAACAATTCATATAGTCTCTAGGACGTGCTAAAGAAATATACATAAATACATACACTGGCAAAACATCACACTTATTCTTTCGCAGTTGGTAGTAAATTTTAGAGACAGCATCATGACAGCATTTATGTTCTTAAGTACTTTCAAGTAGGTAAATAAAATGTGAAGATATTTCTTTTTATTTCACACCATTATACTTTTAATGATAGTCATAAAAATTATGGCAGCTCTAGGGTCAAACACGCCATCACGTTTATACCTACATATACTTTGTAATAACTTATTAATCTTTCTTTCATTAGAAAAGAAAAAAAAATTACTAGCTGACTTGGCGATCGTCGTACCGCCTAACAGCTATGTATGTATGTATTCACCGTTTAAACCTTCCCTGAACTTTTACAAACATTACAAAACCAAAATCAGCTGATCAAGGCAGCCGTTCTCGAGTTTTAACGGGACAAACGAACTGCAATCGAGATATTATATATATACTTATATAGATAGAAGACAGATTAACCTTTAAATAACGTTAGTAACAGGTAAGTTAAGTTGGAAGCAGGAATTTATAACTGGCTAACGATTTTAACAGTTATGTATGTTTCTCACCGTTTAAACCTTCCCTGGAGTATGACTAACATTTCAAGAGTAAAATCAGCTAAATCGACCCAGCCGGTCTCGAGTTTTTGCGAGACTGATGAACAGCAACTGATTTTTATATATAAGAAAGTGAATATAAATTGAATGAGGTACTCAAAATTCGAACTGTTTTTTTTTTGTTATCCGAATTCTCGGGGGCGGGTGGACAGATTTGTTTTTTTGTTACCCGAATTCTCGGGGGCGGGTGGACAGATTTGTTTTTTTGTTACCCGAATTCTCGGGGGCGGGTGGACAGATTTGTTTTTTTGTTATCCGAATTCTCGGGGGCGGGTGGACAGTTTTGTTTTTTTGTTATCCGAATTCTCGGGGGCGGATGGACAGTTTTTTTTGTGTTTGATAGGGTATACCTCAAAGTAGCCTCCCATATAGTCTCATTTTAATTATAACAAATTCGGTCTAGAGCTTTGATTATTAAATCGAAATAACTGAAAACAATTATATCGACGTCCGTTTATTTATAAAATAATTATTTTTTTATTGTTCCCCGACATCTTAAAGACTGGCAAACGAAAAAGAAATTGTTCGAATGAGTAAACTTTCGATTTGGTCAAAGATAACCATCGTTAAATTAAAGGCAAGTTTCTTTAAAACGTAAAAATACGTGGTTATGCTTGAATGTATGCAAATAACTATGTCAAGGAGTCCATATGTACGTAGTGTCGAGATTATTCATAAATAATTATAGCTCTTCATATTTACTCGTATCTCATTATCATTTAGTAGCTATGATGGGCGAGTGGTTAGTGCGGTCTATAGCCGTGCAAAAGGTACGAGGTTCGATCCCACGAAACATGCAAAAAGAGCCTGCGTTACCGGTGAAGCACAACATCATGAAACCATAGCATGGTGGTAGAGCGCTTCCTATCGCTCGCCTGGCTAGCTACCACACTCATGTTGTAAAAATATGTCGCCAAGCACCTAACGGTGTCTTCCGGTAGTCTTCCTTGAGAGCCAGTGTATTCCAGACTAGGTATGCTTCATATAGAGCTGTAGTATCGCTGAGTTCCGTGCTCGTGCGAACTTGTGGTCAAATGCCTAGCTGAGTAGGATAAAAAAAAATTACAACCTATAACAGAAAGGTGTGACAATACTTAAGGGCTAGTCTACACATCACAGTGAACCCTGCGTAGAACAATCATTTTGCAAGTTTCCATAAAGAAGTTGTGTTAGTACACAATTAAGTATTGTCACAACTCTTTGTTATACTTTGTATTTTTATTAAATACTGTATACGCTTCTGTCGATGAGTAATGTTATTGTTTTTTAGGGTTTCGTACCCAAAGGGTAAAAACGGAACCCTAACCTGTCAGCAGGCTGTATCTCATGATTAATGATAGTTAGACAGTTGAAATTTGCACAAATGCTGTATTTCTGTTGCCGCTATAACAAAAAATAGAATAAAATAGAATAAAATAAATATTTAAGAGGGGTTCCCATAAAACAAACGTGATTTTAGCATTTTTTTTTTGCATCAAGAAGAAAGTACCTACTTAATTCGATGGTATAGGTCATATTCTCAGAGAAGCTTAGTCCTGAGTCCTGAGTCCTTCTGAAGTGGTCCCGTTTAATTAACATAATTTACATACAAACAATCTAAATTTTTTTTTTACTGGGGTGGGACTTTATTAACAGTTAAATTGACAACTCTCAATTTTTTTATGTCGGTTAGAAAGTCTCATATTTTTTATACATGCTTTATCCTTTTTCCAGGGTCTTTCGTCTTATCTACACAACGCACCGTTTTTCGTAAAGACTGCCTTCGGATTGTTAGTGAGAACGCAGAAATCCAAGTTATTCGTGAAGAAAACGATATACGAATATCTTTGGGACTTCAAGGACCCAGTACTCGATGTGTCTAAAACTTTAGTCCCTGGTTTAGTTCCTGTTAATAACATGGGAATGCTGGCTAGAGTGAGTATTAATATTTTATTTGTTTAATTATTTAAGTTCTGCCCTATTGAGGCGTAGAGTATCTTTGGGACTATAATAACACAGTACTCGATGTGTCCAAAACCTTAGTCCCTGGTTTAGTTCCTGTTAATAACATGGGAATGCTGGCTAGAATGAGTATTAATATTTTAGTCTTGCTTTTCGTGCAATCTATGAAAGAAAAGGAAGAAAATAAGGAATTTATTGTTCCAAAAAACTTAGACTATTTATAATAACTACATTTCTTGCTTAATATAATAAAACATATTATGTTTTATTGGAGTTTATGATATACACAAGTTTTAGCATTTAGGAGTCGGGTTTCTTTACCCGTTTGCGAAAGAAGGAGGGTTATGTTTTTTGAGTGTATGTATGTATATTTCCTTGGCACGCTATAGAGCCTAAACGGCTTGTCGTATTTATATGTGAGTGGTGTCAATTCGTCTTAGTTGTGAGAGTGACACTGGGTACATAAAAAAAAATATAATTAAGGGCGATACACAGGTTTAACGATTAAGCAGTCGGGTTCTTTCGAACTCGCTTCTAAACAATTGTTTGAAGCTGCTTCTAACCATTTGTATAACATGTATTTTCTCAGATATACGGAGATTTCACTGATGAGATGACAGTGAAGATTGGACAACGCTGGGGGCACAAAGAGTTCTTCCAAATAGACAAGTTCCGGGGGGAGCCACAGCTGCCTGGATATGATCCTGACGTAAGACTTATTCGTAGTTCTGAGAACTGTACACCACAATAATAAAAAAAAGACTTATGTACACGGTTTTGTTACCGAATTCCCAAAAAATTAGACAGTACTTAATTCGACGGTTTTTTTCAGTTTGTTATCTTTTGTAGCGATGACGGCCGAGTGGTTAGTGGGGTCGATTGCCGTGCGAGATGTATGAGGTTCGATCCCACAAAACACTGCCAAAAGAGCCTGAGCTACCCGTGAAGGAAAACATAGTGAGGAAACCATAGCATGGTGGTAGAGTAGAGCTCTAACGCTCGCCTGGCATGCTACCACCCTCAACTAGAAAAATCTGTCGCGGAGCACCTAACGAACACCGGCAGCCTTCCTTGAGAGCCAGTGTATTTCAGACTAGGCATGGTCACAATGTCGCTGACTTCGTGGTCATCGAGCTTGTGGTCAACAAAACTAAAAAATTCCGGCAGCTACACTTACCCTGGGTGATATACGCCATATTAAAGTTTTCAAAATAGTTAGGAATCCTTACCAAAACTACATTAATGTAATACAGGGTTATCGGTTAGGGATGTACTAAGCCGATAGGAAGTAACTATACTCATCGTTACGAACAACTTTCATTATGAGACCAACCCTGAAATCGAGCAAAAAGTCATCTGAAAAAAGAAAAAAATTATCCGTCGTCAACAAAATGTATGAAAAGCTGATTTTTTTTCTCGTATTCTGAGTTGGTCCCATAGCGTCAGTTGTTCCTTAGGCTGAGTATAGTGACCCCCTTTCGTCATAATACAATTCTAACCAATAATTCTGTATTTGTCAATATTTATACGATGGTAACATCACTCTTAAAGAATCAACTATTAGGCGGTACGAAGTTCGCCGAGTCAGCTAGTATGTTATAATTGCAGATATGTCCAGACCGCATCTCCGGCTCCACGGAGGGGGTGATGTACCAGCAGAAGCTAACAAAGCAGGATGTACTGCTTTACTGGAGGAAGACTGTCTGCAAACTGATGCCGCTTTATTTTGACAGTCAGTTAATTATTATATTTTTTTATCACACTAATATTATAAAAGCGAAAGTTTGTATGTGAGTGTGTATTTGTATGTGAGTGTGTATTTGTATTTGAGTGTGTATTTGTTTGTTCCTCCTTCACGCTCAAACGGTTTAGGGGATTCGGATGACATTTGGCACGAAGATAGCTTATACCTTGAACTTATACATATGCTACTTTTTATCATGGAAAATTGTAGTGTTCCCATGGGATAATGAGATATCTACAGCGGGGCGCGGTTTTTCTACAAACTTTTCAAATAGAGGAAGTACTCAAATCGATTGTATTTTTGTTTTATGTTGTAAGTATTTAATTACTCGATGACGGGTTTATCGATTTGAAAAAATCTGTTTTTGTTTGAATATATATATATATCTAATTCTCGATTGATCACATTTTCATTTTATCAAAATTAAACCTAGTTGTTTGATTTCTAAATCGTAATGGATGTCGATAGTCACATTTTTTCAAACTTGTTTTTTTCATAGCTGATGTACTTAGGTATGTTATAAGTTGCCACATGCCTGGCGTTGCTGCGAATGTACGACAGTATTACATAATAAAATCAACTAAAAGCAATTTGTTGTTGTTGATAGTCACTAGTGTCCAACTGCTGGGCAGTAGCCTCCCCTCGCCTCCTCCAAATGTTTCTATTTCTGTCGGTCTTGCACAGGGCGTTACTAGAAAAGCAATTTCAATATAAATATAAGACTACTTCATATCGGTAGTTTCAGATACAAAAAAAAAATTAAAAAATTATATTATGTAATTATTAGATATACTTTCAAACAAAAGAGCAAATATTTTAAATCGGTTCTACCTTTTCCGAGCAATCAGGTAAACTGTTGAAAGTGCAACTGAATTGAGTATATCTCCTCATTTTTGAGAAGTCGGAAGAAGGAATTATTACCGTCAGCCACCACGAACCTCCCCCACGCGGTGGCAGTCAGTAACACCTATGACTATCGACCCCCACATACGAAAAATGGGATAGACGGTCATATTTTATTACCATCTGCCACTGCGCTTAGCGGCACGGTGGCAGACGGTAACAGTTGAGAGCTATCTACCTCCGCGAGGAATTTTATAACTAACTTCCCTATTAACGCATACCTAATACCGTTTATTACCAGTGTTACTACCAATCCTACTGCCAGTAGTAAGAACGGTAAATTAATTACGCTTCTTACTACTGCACTTGACAGTTATTAGAACTGCAATGAAAAAAATATCAGTGTTACTACCATAAAACTAAAATCTATACATTTTATACAAGTGAGCATTCACAGAAACAAGTGAGCATTCCCAGAAACAAGTGAGCATCTTTCAAACAGCTGTTCCTTACAAAAATAATATCAGTCGTCAACAAAATGTATGAAACAGCTGATCCTTTTTCTCGGAATCAGAGTTGGTCTCATAGTGATAGTGGTTCTATAGGATGAGTTTAGTCAACCCCTTTCGGCTTAGTTCACCCGATAACCCTGTATAATAATTGCGTTTAACTATTTTCTTGTATTTTTCCAGGTGAGGTACAAATAAACTCTGTCCCGCTGTACCGGTATAACTTGTCCGAGAGTGTTTACGAACGTGTCACTAATGAAACAGATTGCTACGACACCATACCGACTTTACCAGCGGGGATCAGCGACGCTTCTAAATGCTATTTCGGTAAGACTATACTATTATGGTAAGCGCGCCACCTATCCGTAGAAGTGCGAACTAGCAGAACACTAACCTAGCCTCAGAACTTGCATAGCAATTAAACTACGAGTATTGCAAGGAAAAAATATATAAATTTTGTTAAGTTTTGAATTAGATTTATTTCTATATAAATTTTTTTATTGTATAATATAGGTGTAATCATAATATTTTAAGTTTAATTTTAGTTAAGAACACTTTGCTACACTCTTGCAGGGTCCTTTCTTATGGAAGTTTTAGGCATCTCATGTAAACCTAGACTAAGATTTGGATGCAATAAAGAACTAACTAACAAACAGCACCATCAACTAACATCACCGCCGACAAAGGCGACGCACCACGCAACATCTCGGCCAATCACAACACGCCTAGGCTGTTACAGTGATATTTTCAGAGCTTCGACCAGAGATATGTTACTACTGAACAATAAAATTAAATAAGACTACTGTTTACTTGATTTTTTCTCATTTATGAGACATAGCGTGCCATCACATAAGTTATTTATATTTTATTTTGAAATTCTCTCAAAAAAGTTGGATAAAATCAGTGAAATGCCTTACGAATACTCCCGAATTTCATAACACCTACTATGTAACTTATTTATTACTATTGACTTATCTGACTCACAGATCGGTCGATCCTACAGCCTCTGACGAGATGGAGATTTGGGAAAATCGGTTTAAGGGCAATCAAGCCTCAAGTTGTTTGGCCAACTTCTGTCAGATTTGACAGTTGGCCAAGCAAAAATCCGGCCACGGTAATAAGGACGGAACATCAGTATCTCTCTCTCTCTCTCTCTTTATACTCAATATTACTACTTTTTATAACGACTATTATGACGCAATGCAATCGTAATTCAAACTTAAGCTCCTGTATCCTTGCAGTCGGGTTGTATTGAAGTCGCTACTAACCACTTATTTATGACATTACTTGTACATTAAACTACTAAAAAGACGGAATGAGCCAGACAACACATTTTCTTTTCTAGAAAACTAATAAGTACTCCATCTCCTTTTTAATAAAGACCCCGGAAACCGTCTCTATTGGTTCTTTTTCGTTCAGTTTTTGATTTTTCTTAATATCGACCAATCAGAAACATGTTGTATTTTAATGTTGCAAGTACTAAAATAACGATATTAATTCCAAATAAAATCTGGCAATAATACAAATTTACGACACTTTTGGACCATTTTGTGACTTTTTGGCGGGAAGTCAAACTGAAGGCGGGAAATTTATTTTCTGCGTGAAATAATTACTTTTATTCCTGTTTTCTCGTGAGTAAATATCAATATCTCAACGGAAAAAGTGTCCGGCGTCACGCTGCGATGGGGACGGAGGACGATGAGGGCCTCAAGCCCTCTGAAAGAAAAAGAAAATTTGATGCCATTCTACAATCACCAGAAGCTAAGTACAAAATGTATTTGAAACCAAATTACACTCGGTTATTTCTAGAGAAAAGTGCTGTGGATTACACAGTTTACATAGAGTCAAAAGAAAAGGAAAAAATCGGCAACAAAATCCCTATTAAATTGACTCAACTCTTTGTAGACAATATTAAGGGAATCACTGGCGTACACAGAATAAATCCATTCAAAATAGGCGTAACATTTCAAAAAGCAGCAGCTGCTAACAGTTTTTTGAAACAAGACAGCTTTCTTAGTCGAAATAAGTTGCGCGCATTCATCCCAGCGCTAAGTGCGTTGAAAAGATTGGGATCATAAAATATGTTCCGGTGGATATGAGCAATGAAGAAATATTTAAAAACATAAATTGCGATACCAACATCATCAGCGTGAAGAGGTTTATGAAAAAGGATGAAAATAAGAAACTCGTACCACTCACAACAGTAGCCATTACCTTTTCGTCAACAACTTTACCTCGGTACGTGTTCCTAAATTTATTTAGGTACCAAGTTCATACCTATGTTCCACCACTAATACAATGTTTCAAATGTTACAAATTCAACCATTCAGCCAAAGTATGCCGAAGCATATGTAAATAAAGATGTAAATATTGCTATTAGAAACTTAAATAATGGCCTATCTCAGATTAAGAGGTTTTATGACAGTTTGAATTTAGGAATAAATGTAGATAAAAGTGGAGCTATGATATTTAGCAAGAAGTGTGTAGACTTAGACGATATTTCACCTGTTTCTCTCTCCTGTAATAATCTAAACTGGTTACAAGAGAAAAAATTTCTAGGAATTTATTTAGATAGTAAATTGAAATTTGAGACTCACATCAACTACATCATAAAGAATGCTGGCAGAGGGTTGAACATATTGCGTTCTCTGGCTGGTGTTCATTGGGGTTCAGATCCCAAAATATTATCAATGCTTTACAAAAGCATTGTCAGAAGCCATTTTGACTACAGCTCATTGGCCTATATGAATGCTAATGTTTCTAATTTACGAAAATTAGATGTAATACAAAATAGAGCATTACGTATTATTACGGGAGCAATGTGTTCCACACCAATAAATGCAATGGAAGCTGAATCAGGCATTATACCACTAAAATTGAGACGGCTGCAACTTGCTCAAAACCTTTGTCTTAAATTACTGGCAACTGACAACAAATTTGTAATGAATAGAATTTTACCTACTCAAGACCTTCCTTCAGATTTCACTAATAACTTAGATATAAACGCAGAAGAACTCCTTTCAGAACACCTACCAGAACCATTAAAAATAATTTTAAATATTAAGAACCTTTGTAAAAACATGCACACTTCCAATCCTCTCCCTATATTCTGTTCAGATTATAAAGCCATGATCCAAACTGATATTAATATCAATTTAGATCAAATTTGTAACCAAGTTGAATTTTCGGAATATTTAAACAATCAACCTTTATTTACCTACATTCTGTATACGGACGGTTCTAAAACTGAGAACAATGTAAAATCAGCTTTTTATGACTCGCAGACAAAGACTAGTTTTTGTGTGAAATTAGACACTCATTGCAGCATTTTCACAGCAGAGTGTTATGCAATTTATTGTGCGTTAGTTTATATAGATAATGTAAATAGAACTCATTTCTTAATAGTGTCAGATAGTAAGAGTGTACTTTTAGCTCTAAGTGGTAATTTACTTAAATTTAATACTAATTATATATTGCTAAATGTTAAAACAATTTTGCTAAATTTAAGTAACGGAGGCAAGTCGGTTAAGTTTAAATGGGTAGCTTCTCATCGCAATATTTCGTCCGGTAACCAAGCTGCTGACAAAGCAGTCCGAGGAGAATTTAATGAAGACCGAACAGAAATAGTACATATACCTTATACTGATTATCAACAGAAACTAACAGAAAATATTATGAATTTATGGCATTCATTCTGGAGATCGGTATCTGAGAGAAAAGGTAGATGGTATGCATCAATTCAGAATGCCCCGCCGCAAAGACCTTGGTACCACAAAAGAAAGGACATAAAAAACAGAAATTTTATAACTACAATAAATAGACTAAGATTTGGCCACTGCAGAACACCAGCTCATCTTGCAAGACTCAAAATTGTACAAAGTGATAAATGCGAATTTTGTATTAGTGAAGTTGCTGATCTGCAACATATTGTAATGAAGTGCCCGAAATTTAGATTAGAAAGATTAATTTTAGTTGCAGAATTGCAGAATATTTGTAAAAGTGTGATACCGAATGATTTGCAAAAACTTCTTAGCAACCCTGTAAATTTTATTCCTATATATAAGTTTATTAGTACTACTTTGGTAAATTGTAACATTGTATATTAATAGTTAAGTAAATACTTCAATAAGTTAGGCATTAAGGACTTTGTATCCAGTTGCCAATAAAAATAACAAAAAAAAAAACGACACTTTTGTATCGTTTCAGATTACCCAATGGTTGTGTCCTACCCTCATTTCTACACGGGCGGAGTGCCGAAGGACAAGTTCGTCACCGGACTGCAACCTGACAGAGAGAAACATAACTCTTTTGCTGTCGTCGAGCCGGTGAGAATAACTTACTAGATTATTTAGGGCCCAGAGTTTAGCCGTTTTAGTTTTAGTGGATGTTCGCCGAAGAACTGGAGTTGCCGACATAGCTCGTAACATTTGCAAGCTGAAGTTGGCACATTGCTCGAAGAACCGTACACCGATGGGGAAGAAAGGTTCTTGAGTGACGACCTCGAACTGGAAGACGCAGGTAGGCCTTCCACTAGGTGGACCGACGACATAGTGAAACTCACAAGTAACCTGTGGATGCAATTGGCAGCTTGTAGTTCGGAGTGGCGTTCTAAGGGGAAGGCCTATGTTCAGCAGTGGACGTCTTCTGGCTGATGATGATGATTTGTTGTCATAACGGCAACAAAAATACATCATATTATGTGAAAATTTCAAATGTCTAGCTATCACGGTTTATGAGATAATGCTTGGTGACAGACAGAACCGAAGTCTAAGTAATAAGGTTTTACCATTAAGGTACGGAATCCTAAAAAGACAAAAAATACTAAAAAGTATTATTTTAAATTCCAGCTAACCGGCATCCCGTTCCACTCGGTAGCCCGTATGCAGAGCAACCTACACATGTACGATGTGTCGGCATTCGGTTCAGAATACAGGAAACTGTCCAACTTGATCCTACCACTATTCTGGGCGGAATATGTAAGTGTGGCAAGCATATTATAAGAATAAGAAATATTTATTGGCCTTTAAATAACATTCGTTATATTAAATACTTAAATAGTTCTAAGAACAAATAGTTATTATATTATACATTTACATTGTCATTTATTTCTTTACCTATTACTAACATTTTGTAATGGTTGTTCGTTACACAAGAACGATGATTCCACAAGCTGCATTCACATATATTCATTGAGTTTATAAAAAGGATTACTTTCAAAAAAAATTAATAATGTTTTGTTTAAATATTTTATATTGTTTAAGAAGACGGATTTTCACTTGTACCTTGTTGTAAAGGTTCAACTATAGTTTCGTTCACATTCGGTGAACTTCATCAAGGATGAAATGAGTCGTTCTAACTAAAGCATGTTAAAATATGATTTTAACATGCTTTAGTTTTCGAAACAAAAATGACAATAATATTGTAGTTTTTTGACAGAAGGAGTTGCACCAATAAACGTAGAAATAAATAAAAATTGCATTTTTTTTTTCAGAACCAAGAAGGCTTACCGGCGCACATAACGTGGATGGTTTACTTCACTGTGGTTGTTATACCACCACTTTCCAAAATCATTTTAGCCTGTTCATTAATATTAGGTTTTTATTTAGTCACCAAAAACATAATTTATCATACGAAAATACAAAACGACACGTTGAAAACTATTTTATTGATAAAAAGCAAAAATGTCAATACGCTGGCGAAAAATAAAATATTCTCCTACGAAAGGGAGGCATTTTTGAAACGGCCCAGTTAATTTATTTTAACATATTAGTTACAATTTTATACAATTTAATAATAAACATTTTAAATTTATTGGAAATAAAGACTGAATATTGTACTTGTATGACAAAGATTTTGTACATTGAGATTTAAATGAAAAAAATACAAAAAATGTATTTCCAAAAATATTTTCCGTAATTTATACGTAACAGCTTGCCTCCATATCGGCCTAAAGTCAGGTATAAAAGAGGAGAAAACAAGAGCAGTCAGACTTTATTTCGTAATGACAGTTTGCTGGTTCAAATCAGGAGTGCGTTCCATGCCTAAACTTTAGGTGCAACTATTCGCTTTTCTCGCGTCCGCGGCTTCAGTGTAGATAACAACTGACATGCAACTGACGCGTTCGGAGCGTCCGTTAGGTGCAACTATTTAACGATCAAAATAGCTCGGTAAAAAACACTCTGACGTTTATCCGACAGTTGACAATACATAACTATAGCAATAAAGGCTATTTTCCCGTGAAGTGTGAGGTTGAGTTGCTGTCAGTGTAAATATTCTACTAACGCACTCGGTACTTACGGGCAGGGTAAAAAACAACGAAACAACTACACCCTGAGTCACGGAACGCATCCCTGTCTAAACTAAACTGGTTTTGCTCGGTTTTGTTTTAAACTCTTACAGGCCTGACACTAACTGATAAGGGGTCTGTTCTCAGCAAAAATTAGAATCTGTACTTCATACTCTGGGTTTATTTGTAAATAATAATTATAATAGGTACTATTGTTTTTTATATTGAATGCATCTAATCGGTGTTTGCTCATTTAATAATAAACTGTGAGGGCCTAGTTTGTAGCCATTATCGTTCCTAATATAAGTTAGTTTAGTGTTGTATTTTTGCTCATTTTTAGCTTTAAACGACTATAGATACATGGCTCTCCAAAGTATGGATTAAATTTATAAATATTTTGTACGTTTTTGTTTACTATTCCCTATTTAACGGTATATTTCTATGGAGATTTAACGTGTTCGCGGTAAATCTCCATAGAAACGCTGGTATAGTCTCCACCGCTTTACTAGGGTGATGTATGATGTGACTTTAATCAGACCACGACGACTTATTACTTGATATTTGATTCTATAAATAGATTAAATTCGAAACCTGAAAATTTATAAACTTGACGCTGGCAAATAAACAAATAGTATGGTGTAATATTACAAAAAAAAAGAAACAGTAAAGTTCGTTTCATGAATTTCGCGGGGGTAAGCAGAAACTTGAGGTTTGTTTTTTTAAACAAAATTCTTAGGTACTTAGCTCACGTATGCCTCACAGGGTCAGTGTCTAAATCTAAATTACGGTCGTGTTTGTTATATGATATGTAGCTGCTGGGATCGATAGAATGATGAACACAACATGCAAGAACGCCGACAATGGTTGGATCTTGTGCCCTTCCAAAAGGTTTCTTGGCAAATTCTACTATTTCAATGTTGCTACAGGAGAAACTGCGTGGAGTTTGAACGAAATCGAGGTAAGTTTGAGTTTTATCAAGTTAGATTCCAATTAGAAACTCTTATGCCGGTGGCGTAGTATTGTTATATATTCTCCGCCGGCAGATAGTGCTTTCAATCGAAAGTAAACAATGTAATTGTAAAATAGCTGCTTCCATTTCCTTGAAGTGCTTTTTGTAATGCTTACTAATATTAATGGACATATAATTTTTACAGAACATAATTAGTTTAAAATGTTAGAAGTTAGTAGATAAGTAGGAAAGACAAGAAAAACTGTAAAATAATTCTATAACAAAAAGTGTATTGACTATCGTATTGAAGTTTATCGTTGAATACTGATTTGATGATAATGAAATCACAACCAAACTATACCCTATCAAATAAGAAAATATCACTATTGACCAAAATATCAATGTACATACACAAAAAAATAATAAGATTATACAACTCTTAATTAATAATACAGGTTGACAAATAATTATTTGAATAAAAGCTTCTTATAAAAGTTTGTTTTAATCGCAGCCTTATCACTTAAAGCGATCGCTTCCAGGCAAACATCCACATAAGTGAATAATATAATGAAATTAGAGAACCCTAAGTACATAGAGACAAACATAGATCTTCCACATTTCTAGAAGTTGGTTGAAAACTTTGGAGGCTTAGGTATACATATATATGATAAGTCACATAATCCTGTTTGTAAAATATATAATAACTAGAAGCTGTCACCTATGGTATTGTCTATGTTCTACTAGTCAAGCCCTTTGATTTAATATCTAGATCATAAGAAAGTTCATGTCTGACTTTAAATTATACTATATTCTGCATTCATATGATATAATATATCTATCTATTATATTATTATTTATTTGACATGGAATAATATCTAGCAAATATTTATACAAAATTGACATATAAACATTGACACATTAATAAATAACTTCACAATATTAAATGCAAATAGATATCATAAAATGAAAAACAAAAGATTTGAACCTCACCACATTATATCGTCACAGTCATCGAGAGAGGTGGCTTGAACTGATTTTCATCAAACATAGCTAAGAGCACTCCTGACTAATTCCCCTTTCCAACAAAAAAAAAAAACATAATCCAAATTGGTTCATCCATTCGGGAGTTGTAATGCCACAAACATATCAAACTTATAACAAACCATTGTTTAGCGTCTAGGGGTAAATAGTGTTCTAATTAAGCCAACTAGAGTATGTGATCATGTACCTGAATCCAGGATTTTTATCAGGGATATTGTATATTAAACTGGTTCTCTCTTCTATACAGACAAAAGGTAGCAAGAGTCTATCTACACAAAAAGCGGACAATGGACACACCTACCCAGAACCTACCAGTCCTCCCTATGAAGAAATACGACCAACGACTTCATCACTGAGCGTTCAATTTACACCAATTCACGAAAACACTTATCACAGACCTTTTCCTACAAATTATAACCCTGAAATAATGTCTAACTCTCAAATCAATAATGGTTCTAATATGAGTGCTATCGCTCTCAATCAGCTATCGCATGATTGTTACTGGGATAGAGGAATGCTGCCTTACCCGCTGCAGATGCCAATGTCTTGGCCAAACCGTGACACTCCTCAGGTTATCATGTTCATGATGCATCCAAATTCCATGAGACGTCAGTTGCCCATTGAGAATGTGCGAGAGCGGAAGGCACCAGATCATGAGATTTTGGTTCACACTGGGAGAACACCTCTGAGCCAACGGTTTACCGACTACAGGAACTCTGTAATGGAATTCAACCAAAAGATTGAACAACCGAAACAAAATATCGAGACTGTTTTCCATGAGCCATCAGCCAGCACAATCCCAGGACCTTCAAATGCTCGTAATAATAATCAACGCAAAATTTTGATTAAAAAACCAGTTTTTAATATTACAAGAAATGTGGGTGAAGCATCTGATTCCAAGCAAAACATTGTTATGAAAAAGCCAGAAAATACTCCAACCCAGACATTCAACAGGTCTAATAAATCGAATGTTGTCTTTGGTGCCAAAAACTGGCAAACTCATAGCCAAAATAATTTCATACCTAATGGCCCTATTAAGAAACAAAATCCAAGTAATAAAATTTTTGGACAAAGTCAATCAAACCAAATATGTCTGAGACAAAGTCAAGGTGATCAAGGTATTGTTGATAAAAATCAAACACATCAAAGCGTTTTTGGTCAAAGGCTACATAATGAAGAAGTGCCATTAGAACGAAGTCAAATTTACCAAGACTATAACATTCAAAGTCAAACCTACCAAGACTATAACACTCAAAGTCAAACCTACCAAGACTATAACATTCAAAGTCAAACCTACCAAGACGACTATAACACTCAAAGTCAAATAAATCAAAAGCAGTTTGACCAAAGTTTGACGAACCAAATGATGTTTGAAAGACATCAAACTGCCAAAAATATGTTTGGATGTGATCAAAACGTTAGTGCTATTAAAAAACGTAAGAATCAAACTCAAACTGACCAAGACTTCATTGAACAAAATCAATCAAATCAAAATGTAAGACAAGCTCAGCTTAACAATATCTCTTTTGGTCAAACAACCCCAATAATTACTGGACAGAATCAAACTTTTACAAAGTTTTTTGGACATATTGAAGAGAATAACAACCCAATTTACCAACAAACAAACAAACAAACTCTAAAAATCCAAGACTGTTTGGAACAAAATCAATCCAACCTAAAATTGAGCAAAAGTCAAAGTAATAAAGAACTTTTCCAACAAAGTCAATCAAGCGAAAGAATGTTTGAAGGAAGAAGACTTTTTCGACAAGGTCAAAAATACCAAGAGCCTTTCAAATGCAACCAAACTGAACAAAATCTTGAACAAAGTCAAACACGTCAAAGACTTTTTTTACACAAACAAAGTCAATCATATCAAGATCCTACTGATGAAAATCAAAATGACCAAAATAATTTCGAACAAAGTCAAACAAGCAGAAATCTTTTTAAACAAAGTCAACCCGACCAAAAGTATGTTACACAAAATCAAATACTTATTTCACCAAGAAGAACTAGCCAAGAAGAAGTTTTTCAATTTCCCAATACAATTCAAGAAATAAACAACAATGAAATAAACATACAAAAAAACGAAAAATCTTATGTAAAAAGTCCAACAGATGAAAGAAATCAAAGAACCCTAATAACTTTTGATCAAACACAAGCATTACAGAACAAGATACAAAACACTGGTTTAAAATTAAAAGTCCTCAAAAAACCTATCACTGAAAAACCAACCCAAAAAACAAGCTCTAAAGTTAAAATTCAAAAAACTCTATCCAATCTAGAAGTACCCTCATGTTTCAAAAACCTGTTAACCAATGCGTCTGAACGGGAAAAATCAACTTTAGTGTTTGGTAATAAAGTTCAAATTAAATCAAGTGAAGCAGAATTATGTAATTTAGATGAACACGATCTAAGAAGAATGTTACTGGCAAAAAGAAAGATTCCTATAGACTCAAGCAATGACCTAGAAGGTAAGTGTTTTGTTCCACATTTTGTTTCTTGAATATTATATTTATTTATTGCAGAATGTTACCAATATAAAATTTTAAAATCTTTTATATCTCCACACATATTATAGAGTGTGTTTGTTTGTTTGTCTTCTCCTCAGCACACAGATACTTCGAGGTCCAAAGTATGCTTACTTTTTCCACAGAAAAACAAATTTAACGCGAGCGTAGCAAAATCTAGTCAATGATAAATAAACTTCCGTTTGACTACAACTCTGTTAATGTAAACGACGTTGCGAGCCCACATGCTACAGCTTCAGCATTTTGTCTGTAAAAAAAAACACCTTTATAATATGCTACAGCCTAATTTTTTAAATGATACACATGTATTTACTATTACTAAGACTTAGTAGACCTACTTGAGATCTAATTTACGTAATAATTTGTGCTTGCATTGAATAAAGAATTAAAAATCTTTTTCATTCAGTTGGCACTACCGAAAAAGAAACGACATTCAAGAAAATAGCTAAACCAGTCACTCCAAAGAAAAAAGTGAGATTCAATCTTGCTCTGGAGGATGTATCTGATGTTACGAATGTAGATGATTACTCTGATGGAGAGGTGAGCACAAATTTTATTTTACTCAACTCATTCTAGCATACAATTGACAACATTTCATTTTTGCAAAGTGATGGAAATTCGAAACCATTTCGAGGTAATATAATGTAGAGTTCATACTAAAAATACCAGATTTTTTATCCACTCTCTTCCGAGTTATTAACAAAAAAAAAATGAAAAAAAATCTCGTATTTATGTTAAGACCGTCAGATGCCACCAATATATTATTTTATCTGTCATCTGTGAACCGTACCAAAACACACAACAAAAATACAGATAATTAAGGACATCGTTTTTTACGAGCGTTTGACGAAAATAACATTATACTATTTTTTTCTATATTAATATCAATATTTAACCCATATATGTGAGTGTCAGCACTACAACTGTCTACTATAGTAATTATATCTATTTATATTTCAGACCACAAATAAAAAGGCAGAAGAAGACTTAGAGAATATAGATCTACCCTCATATGATAAAACGTGGTATGTGGTGACTGATACTAAGACTCTGATAGAAGACCTGGATCTCCTGGAAGGATTTGTTAAACTAGGTAAAACACTTTTTATTTAGAAAATACCCCGTATTGTTAAACAAAATTAGTAAAACACTTTTTATATACAACACGTGTTTTGTTAATTTCGTTTAACAATACGAGGTTCTTGCGCCTTGAAACGATTACCGTTTTTACCTTTGTTTTGTTTAACAATACGAGTTTTATACGCGTTCCTGATTGTTGGAAAGGCCATCGTTGTAGACACGAACGACTCATTTTATTCCTGATGAAGTTCACCGAATGTGAAAGAAACTATAGTTGGACCTTTCTAACAATCAAGAACGCGTATAAAACTCGTATGTTAAACAAAACAAAGGTAAAAACGGTAATCTTTTCAAGTGGTTCGCCATCTATTTTATTAACTTCTTATAAATAATAATTTAAAAAACAATTTTATTTAGATCCAAAGTGCAACCTCGTGATACCGGCGCGAGTGATGTCGGACGTTACAACTCTAGCTACAGGTGACGCCGAAAGACACTACGTCACACTCGCCAGACGTTCGCTGAGAACGCTGGGGACGCAGCAAACTCATATCACTGGTGAGTGAAGCCCTTAGTCACACACACCAACGTTGATCTCTCATTCACTATTACCATTGTAATATGATGCTAGCTACAGGAGAGCGTCAGAAACATTACGTCACACTCGCCAGACGTTTGCTGAGAGCGCTGGGACGCACAGGCCTCATAATACTGAGTTTAGTTGCATACCCTTCGTCACACACGCCAACGTTGCCTCATCATTACTATTACCTGTGTAATATGATACTAGCTATAGGAAAATGCAAAAAAACACTACGTTACACTCGCCATACGTTCGTTGAAAGCGCTAGAGAAGCATCGGCCTCATATCACCAGTGATGTGAGGCCGGTGCGTCTCTTTATTATAGTTTAGTATAATAGCATACCCTTAGTCACACACATCAACGTTGCCTCGTCATTCGTCATTACGGGTATCTTGTTTAGTTATTTAGTTTAGGTTTTGAAAATGATTTACCCTTACTTTAAGAATTCGTATTAATCATACATTCGTATGTACTACCTAGAAATAAGATTATTTTGCATTTCCTATATTTCATAATATTTTTTGCAATAAAATTAGAAAAAGTTTTATTAGTGACATTATTTGGTTGAAATGGCAACTCTTGTATCTTGGCAATCAGAAACGAATAAAATAACTTGCAAACCTATTTCAAGGCCCGTAACTTAATACAAGTAAATTTAATTTAAAAAAAAATGATCACTGGTTTTTTTTCGGCAGGCGCCAAATGTTTTCAGTTATTATTATCGATTTAAAATCAAACCTCAGTTGCGATATTGATATAATTTAAATGTTATTAATTAATTAATTAATAAAAAAATTAATTAAATATCTTTACCAAGATTTAGACATTACACACACCATGAAAAACATTACCGTCTTGGGCAGTCGGGTAAAGAGAGATACTGACAAATTAAGAACCTCTTTCTATTTTAAGTTACTTATATTGGGCCTGATATACAGAGAAAAGAACAAGCTTTTTGATTGAACAAATTTTTTTACAAATCCTATCAAACTATCGCCAATAGATATTTTTTCAAGCAATCTATTGATGGTTAAAACTCATTACAAAATTAATTCAACTATACGAGGACTTTGGGCCTATCGCCTGCAGATATTTTTTTCCAACCAACCTTCGGATGGTTATGATTAATTAAATATAAGTAAACTTAATCAAACTAGAACAGTGCTTGTACACTGGGCTTATCGCCTATAAACATTTTTTTCAGACAACCTTTGGAAATATAAGACTAAATTAATTAACCTAGACTAATGCTAGTCTTTTATATAGGGCCTATAGAAAATTTTCCAGGTAACCTTTGGAGTGATAGAACTAAATTCTGTACAAAAGCTAATATAACTGAAACAGTCCTGATGAAGTTCGTTATCAGAAATAAAATAATTACACAGAAGCCATTTTAAATTCATTTTATTACACACAAAAATCAACTTTCTATAATCTAGACAAGCATTTAGTAGAAATGCTTAAATTAAATAACAAAAACGTAATCCTTATGAATATAAAACAGAAAAATTATCAAAAAAAAAACCACACACATAAGTAAAAAATCGTCCTCATATCTCCTAACTATAATTTATATTATTTAAGCAGACGAGGTTTTCACTTATACCTAATAGTTGTAAATGTACAACTATAGTTTCGTTCACATTCGGTGAACTTCATCAGGGATGACATGAGTCGTTCGTGTGTTCAACGATGACACGTCTCGCTCGACCGCTCGCCGCGCGCGCGATGTCATCGTTGTACAATATGAATCAAACAGTGAGTTTTCTAAACATAATTATGATTTCTCCTATAATACTATAACAAAAAAAAAAAAAACAAGAACAGATACATACTCATTATTTGACCAACCGTCCTGGCCGGTAATAGAACCCGGAACTGTTGACTTTCGAAACCGAGTCAAAAGTACGACACATTGTCTTGTTCTACTTTAACTATGGGGCCACCCTTAATTTGGAAAAATAACTATCCAGTAAGAAGTTAGATTGCTGATATTTATTCTCGAATGTAAAGCTTACCTTATACTAAATTTTGGCTAGGTTTCTACTCATATAAAAACGCGAAAGTTAGTAAGAATGTATGGATGTGTGTTTGTTTCTCTTTCACGCAAAAACTGCTGAACCGATGTAAATAAAAAAAAAATACTTAAAAATTTCAACACTTGTGAAGATAGGGACCACCTTTCGGCGAAGTACATCTTTTACCAATAACCCTGTATAAGTATGAATATTGTTATTTTTGACATAATATTTGATTTTTTTTATTAAGTTTCTAAGTGCATGGAATGGTATTAGTTATGACAGTCAACAAATTAAGAGCTGTCGCACGCGACATAACATGGAATATTAATGAGTTTCGAAACTTCAAACCCCTATTTGACCTCTTTAGGGGTAGAATTTGGAAAAAATGTTTACTTAGTACCCTGCTTCCCTACAATGAATACACTCTCCTAATTTCATTTCTCTAAGTTTAGCAGTTTAGGCCCTACTCTGATTCCTAGCAAATATCAGTCAGAACTTACTCTTAAATATATATAACATAATATATATATATATTTTAATTACTAGACCACTATTAATACTTAAACAAATCAAGAATTATAAACATTTCTAAACAATTTTTAAATACTGTAGCATGGCAATTCAGCGTGCTAGCTTTGCACGTCAGTCTATCTCTCTCACTCGTCTCAATCTTGAACGTTGACAGACAGAGACAGTATGATGCACATTAAGTTGTAAAATAAATAAATAAAGTTTTGGAACAAAGAGTTATGTTCATCTAAAAAAAAGTAGTTGCTTATTGTCATCATTGACCCTTAAGAGATGCTAATCTATTTATTACAAGTAAGGTAAGGTGCCTCTTCATAAACTCAGAAATTAACACTGAATCCTTATTTTTTAAATCCTATTGCTGTATTTCAGCAACCGACCTTTTAAAGGGCGCGTAAACTGAAACGCGTCATAGAACTTAAAAAAAATATATAAAACTTTGTACATCGAATGACGTTACAAAAAATATACACGTTAGGTAAGAGATTAATGTACAGCAATGCAATGTTATATATTTGTCATACGTATTGAAGAAAAAGATGATGAAATTGACCAAAGAGTCAAAATCGCAGTTTCTAAATGTTCAATGTCGGCAATTTTGATGATTATAGAATATTATTTTACTTTATCTAATAAAAAAAATCTATTTAAAACAAAAAATTCAACGTGTTTCTGTTGAAAAATTGTTTTAGAAATTGTATATTTTTTTTGTGTCTTCACACCTGGTAAATTGTTTAAATTTTCCAAATTTCTTAATGCTAATTTAGGTTTGAAGCGCCCCTTAAGTACTTTTTGTGAAGCTCTTTAGCTGTATGCGTGCACACACCCCTTATATTGGTATTCGTCCAGTGCGCGTTCCTCGCATTAGATTTATCAAAACCCAATTTCAAATCAACTAAAACCGCTAGTACAATACAAACATGAGTACTCCTCTTCCCAACCAGTTCCAAATGGTAATCACTATCAAAAACACGACAATATGGAAACCAAATAAACGTACCCAACTTCCACATTTTGTAATAATCATCGGCAAGATTAATAAGAGAATAGGATATTTCATCATAAATCCTTTGGTCGGAGAGTAAAAAATCAAATAATTCACCAGCGTTCATATCGTATAACTCTGCAACTCGTAAAAATAGCTTCGGTAGATGTAGTCCAGTCCATTTCAAGTAATTGATCGATGTTGTTTCCAAAACTATCTTTGTTAATCCATCAGTAGTTTTTAGATATGCATTGACTGCCAGATAAGCATTGTTTAAGAGCGATCTACCGTAACTTTTAAAGTTGCAATTAGGCAGTTCGGTGTCCAAAGGAAACGGGCAGAGTTCCAAGTAATGCTTGTGAATGGCATTATTCTTAAATGTGTTCAGAAACTTTGCCTCGTCTTTGACAATGCGTCTTAACATCAATAGTGTAACGTAAGTTGTATTCACGTTTAGAGTCTGGTATTTAGTTTCATCGTCCTTTGTCTTTAGGTCGTCTATTAGCTTGTTAATTTGATTGTAATATTTGGACCTCGGCAGTGGTGTTGCGTTTGGTTCTGTTGGTTGTTTTTTGCCGTTTGCATTTTCTTCTATGTTGAAAATGGGCATATCTGGGTTCCCAAATTGCCTCGCATGTGCCAATATATACTCCATGGATGTTATAACGTCTTTTGATCCATCGATTTTGCCCGAGTAGACTAGAAATACATCTTTGACACATTGTAAATATTTTGCTATGTCAAAATTGGAGTTTCTTTTCAAGATCCTGTTGACCTGTTTAGTGGCTGTGGAGTCAGTCCAACATGCTGATGGTTCATCTAGCAACAAATCGAGCCCTCTAAATAAATCTTTTGCTTTATAACTGCGAATAAATTCTTCCTCTTCTTCGCTAATTATTTCGTGTGGTGTCTCCTTTAAGGCGATTAGAAACTTTTTCTTATGAATGGCAATCAGTGTTGGTTTCATTTCATTCCTTTCTGTAGTACTATTATTTAATTTGTCTAAAACTGATTCCTCTGTTTCTAATGTTGTCGCCATTTTGAATCTTCTGAAATAGAACATAAATGAGGATTAGTAAATAGCACCGTAGCAAAATTTCCATCATTTCAGGGAACATATCTCCACAAATTAAAATCTGTAGTAACTGAAGAAGTCTGAAGTTTTAGTACCTCTATGCCAAGTTCTAATCAATCAATCAATTGTTTATTTGACATAACTAAACAATATAAGTATAGAAACTGGCTTCCGCACTAGTCATAGAAATGTGAAATAGGTACGGAGACGTTTGCCTTATATAATATACTACCGGCGATTAGTGAAGAAGAGGAAAAAAAACCCTAAACAATACCGGTAGTGTAGTGATCTGTTGTCAATTATTAATTAATTCAAAAATTTGCGAAGATATCTAACCTATGCAACGAATAAACTGAAAAACTACTTTATTACTGAGACTATACTTATTACAAAAATGTCCACCTGTGCGAAGCCGGGACGTGCTTCTTGTGCGTGTGGACGTGTTTTAATAAATACACTGATTTATGATGAACTTTCGATGATTTTAACCTAACAATGAAGCGCCGGCATCAAATATAACTACGAATAAGCCGTATTTACGCAATAACTTCACTAAAGAAACTTGATTTCTAGCTTTACACTATTCAAATAAAGTAACACAATTATTTTTACAAAACTGAGAGCTTTAAATAGATACTACGAGTATTCACGGAAAAGACGGAAATATTGTTTACAATTTACACTAATAATCACAAATGAATTAGATTGCGACTGACGTTTGACATTCGTTAAAATTATTGACAAGACTGCTTATGGCATCTGGATACGTGAATCATATTGCCAGTATAAACACACATGTGGTCAAATCTGTTATTTGAATTGTCTCAGAATCACAATTGCATTGTGCTAAAATGACCGTTCTGACATAGAATAGGCCACAGTTAGTATTAAACAAAACATAATTTTTAATACTAACTCTGATCTATTCTCTGTCGAAACGGTCATTAAAGCACAATGCAATGTACGACATTTAAAATTTTTAACCACCCATTTTTATTACAATAATGGAATAATAAATGAAAAATAACATATCCCTATTATTTTTTAAATTTAGATTGTTAGATAGCAATATAAAATTATAAATACCTTTGTTAATTTCTTCCCAGTTACGTATTTACAATAAGTTCGGTAGGTATTATAAAGCGATAAAATCAAACTTTATAAAAAGTAAAACATTGAATCACTTTAATTTTAGTTTGTAGTGAATTATGTATGATATTGGACTTGAAGTATATTAAACGTGTTTCCTCCTCAACGACAATAAAGAAACTAACTTAACTTACCAACCAAGCCAGTGTTACCAACTCTAAAAACTAAATGTCCCGAAAAATTCGTGAAAACCCCTAAAATCACCAGCAGGCCTAGCACGGGCGTTTATCTCCAGGGAAAGGTAGACAAAAAAGAATATGGCCTATTAGAAATGACACAAAATTGTTTTGGTTGCGCTATTTGTGACGTTTTATTATTAATATGTTGTTATTTCAAAATTTTCAAATGTTGTTCCTCGAATATATATTAATCATTTTGTCCACTGCCCATTTATTTGACAGCTGTGCCCCGCGGTTTAACCCGCGGTGGATATTTTATGATCCCATGGGAACCCTTAATTTTTTCGGGGTAAATAGTAGCCTATGTGTTAATCCAGGGAATAAGTTATCTTCGTGCCAAATCTCATCTAAATCCGTCCTGACGTTTGAGCATGAAGGAGGAACAAACACACATACAAAATTTCGCATTTATAATATTAGTGGGATTCGTGTTATACCACGAACAAAATAATAAATATTAACAAAAAGTTAAAATTAATTTTACTAAATAAATAAGATCGGTTTTTTATGAGTAAGAGTATTGACTTCATACATTAAAATACAAACTTAACTTTCTACAACATGTGGGACAACATCCACACAAACGTCTTCAGGTCCTAAACTAGGCAAAACCTGTGTTATGTTAACCTGATGACTGATGACTGATATATTCGTACATACTTATATATATATATATATATATATAATAAACACCCAGATACATGTCAAACAGACATGTTCATGCAAATTTTTTACCAGTCTCGGGATCAAACCCGTCCCGTAGCGGCGCAAAAGTCAGGGTTGCTACCAACTGCACCAACCGGCCAGTCAATATATGTAATTATGTATGTATGTCTATCTCTTTGTGATCCTCTACAGTCTAAACCGCTAGACCGTGTTTTGATGTGCGGAGTATCACTGCATTTTTCATCTGCAAATGGTCATACGCATAGTTGCATCCCGCGGTTTACCGCTCCGCTCCACACTATTGCGATACCCAAGATAGGTTTTATGTGACATTCACCGCACTATTATTGTTATTTAAGATCTGTACGTATGTTTTGTACATGTTTTTGCAATAAATTATTTGAGTATTTGAGTACTCGTTAAAAAACAGCGGTCTAAAATTTCCACAGTCGCGCTTTCTTTAAAGTCGCTTTAACCACTTTTTTTTCATAATCAGACAAGTGGTTAGAAGTGAGTTCCAAAAACCCGACTGCGTTAAACCTGTGTATCATTCTTTATTTCTTCATTTTTAATTTTGATGTATTCAGTGTCACTCTCACGACTAAGACGAATCTATTGACACCACTCACATAAAAATACGTCAAGCCGTTTAGGGCGTGCCAAAGAAATATACATACATACATACACTCGAAAAACATAACACTCCTTCTTTCGCAGTCGGATTAAAAGAAAACTAGACAAATAAATAAATAGAATGAATTAAAAATCCCTAAAACATAACACCCGAAATACGAAATGTCCCGTTCTTATTTACCCCGTAAATGGTAGAAAGTTTAGAAGCTGATAACACTGTCAGTCTTAGGCTCTGATATGATATCACAAAACTTTTTTATCGTGTTGACAACAGAATCACAATTAGAGAATGTCATTCTTATGGGGGATTCCCCTAATATTGTGAATTCTATGTTTCCTATTGTTTCTTAACTATAATATTATTACATGTATTTTTGTATGTTGTGTTCATTACTATTTTTATTTTTATCAAAATTATCACTATTGTGTTGCACCACCGCCTACACAAAATTTTATTGATATATTCCATTTATATGAAGGTCTCGTCTGGAAGAGATCGTATTTAGCGAAAGGCTCTTTTTGTGTCATGTTACTTCTTTTTTTTCGTGTTGTATTTTTGTGGTGACAATAGATATAACCCGGTCAGAATATCTGTGCACCTCGCTGGAATGCGGCGCGGGAAGCGGGAGACTTCCCCTGTCACCTCTCCGCGCACTCCCCGGTGCGACAGTACGGTTAGCACACCGTACCCAGACCGTCGATATGACGTCACGAGCTCATGTGCTCAGATATTGTGACCGGGTTGTAATGATTGTATAATATTGTAAAATGATTATACGCTTATTGCCGTAGACAAATAAAGATATAGATTTTTTGACCACACGAGCGAAGCGTATCAGCTTCGAGTCAGGCAAAATTTTCTTTTGTTATGTATGGATGTTCGTCTGGAAATTTTGTACTGGCGTAGTTTCCAGTAGTAATTTTTTTTATTGGGGGATTGGGGGCCCCTATTGGCTCATAAAATGAAGAGAGTTTGCTTGAATATATAAAAACCACGACAAACAAGTAAATTATATGACTCTCAAAATAATGTCTAAAATACTGAGAATATGACGAAAATAGAAAAAGTTGGTTTCTACGGTAATCCTCTGTTACCTCAGTCTACACCGCGCATATCTCTTTTTTTACCTTTTTGGACGTTAGAAAGCTTGAAATATTTTTAAAGTCTCATAATGATTTTGGTCTCGAGGTCAACAATTCGCAGAACGAATAATACTTATTAAACATCAGGTCAAGGTCTCAATAATGATTTCTCAAATTAATTAAAACTGTAAAAGAAACTATTTGCCTTATGATATAAGGTTAATGTTCTGAGCTCCAAATGGTTTCGATAAATGTCAAAAGTACAGTTGCTGTGTTGACAGGAAGTGAGTTTTGGTAACCATGGATACTCATTTCTTTAATTCATGCCCAATTCCAATTATTACACTGTATTTTATACCTTATTATGTTACCTTAGTATATTCATACTGTATTTTTGTAGAAAATACACGCTGACTGAATATCCATGACGAATAAAAACCCTAAAAATTCGTAGAATTTGTGTACCAAGTTTAGTAGAGTTTGGATGGAAACTACGTCCTGTACGCGAGTACGTACGTCTTGCGAACAAATATGTACATACAAACTGACATACTATGTTATTGTTTGAGTAATTTTCAAATAAATTATACCAACTCGTAATAAAGGTTATAAAAGTTTGATAATAGCTAAGTATGTTTGAAAAATAGATTTTCATACAAAAGTTGGTCACGTGTGTTGTCAAGTTGTATGGAGGATGCAAATATTATTTCTTGTATTTTACAAAATGTTGCTTTACGCACGGTTCACTTTGATGTGTGGACTAACACCCTTTAGTATTGTCACACCTCTCTGTTACACGTTGTATAAATCTTGTCTTAAAAGTAAGGCATTCACGCCTGCCGAATTGAAGTCTACTTTAAAAACAAAAAAATCAAATAAACTTTTCTATCGATTTTTCAACTGCAAAATTCTTTTCTTTTTACAAAAAAAATAGCTAACTGCAGGTACAAGGTTGGTAAATAATAATGATGGTTACAAAGACCGATAGTGGCAGAAACACGTGCCTTATCTATTTAGATAAGGCTAGTATTTCAGCGGACGGAGGACAGCACATATTGCGATTTAAAAGTCCTTGACCGATTTTATCTACACCGTGTAACAGAAAGGTGTGACAATACTTAGGGGTGTTAGTCTACCCATCAAAGTGAACCAGCTGCGTAGAACAAAATTTAACAAAATAAAAAAAATGAAATTGCTTCCACCATACAACTTGGCTGATCACGTGACCAATTTATATATGGAGAACTTATTTTTTAGAGAAAAAAAAATCAGCAGTTCCTTACAAAAAGTTGATCGGTCGTCGATAAAATGTATGAAACAGCTGATAATTTTTTCTCGAATCCAGAGTTGGTCCCATAGTGAAAGTTGTTCCTTAGGATGGGTACAGTGACCTCCTTTTGGCTTAGTACACTCCTAGCCGATAACCCTGTATATATAGACTCATCACTAGGGACCGCGATCATACTAATGACGCTCTCTCGAGAGTTTAGAGAGTGTACTAATGCAGAATGTATGGTGTGACTACGCAACGGTGTGTTCTTCACAAAGTTTTCTCGTTCTCTCAATTAGGTATGTCATATAGGTATGTGCGAGCGAGAGAAAACATCTTCAAATAATGCCCCAAAATAGCTTATTGCTTGCGTCAAAGTCCAAGTACATTATAACCTAATTAAAATTCGTCAAGTGCGTGTCACACACTCTAGTGTTCCGTAGCATTATTATATAAAAGTTTATTTTCAAACAGATATTTACAGCAACAAATTTAAAGAAACATAAATATATCTATTTATTTATATACAAAAAATAATTATTATATACTCATATGGATAGCTTTTACCCGCGGCTTCGCCAGCGTTTTATTTCTTTACCTGAGAAAAATCCGTTTTATATTCTTGGGATCCGTCACTCAGTTGTTGAAAAGAAAGACAAACACAATTTCGCATTTAAAAATTAAAATTAGGTTATCTTTTTCAGATAAGACATCAATATTTTGTTAGTATGTGCAGTTATTAACAATAATAACCTAATTGAAATTATTGATAATAATGTCATACGACTACTAATCATAAAATAGACTGTATATCTTAATATATATAAATCTCGTGTCACAATTTTTGTCCTCAATGGACTCCTAAACCACTTAACCGATTATAATAAAATTCGCACACCATGTGCAGTTCGATCCAACTTGAGAGATAGGATAGTTTAAATCTCAAATTATAGTCGCAATCTTAATTTATTGCTAATTATTTGTCTGTTATTATTTGACAGTCACAAATATCTGTTAACTCCAAATGATTCTAACAGATGTCGATACCTTTCGACTGGGTTGAGTAAGTAATCAATAGATGGCGCTGCTATGGTAAATCTACTAAAAACTTTAGCCACAGCAACGCGTGGCCGGGTCAGCTAGTAGTAGCTAGTACATTTTATAGAGAGCACTGGAGCTTATGATACAGTTTCGTTACTAGTATAGGCACCATTAATCTTCAAGTAAAAAACATGGTTATTATGTACTATACTATGCCTAAGTTCCACTAATGTAATGCTGATTATGTTTGTAAACATCTTTTTGGTCAATAAATGAAAAAAAAAAGATTATTATTAATTTGACAGTTCTAAGATTGTCTCCTCTCTTTTGTTTCCAAGAGTGATAAAACGATGTAAGTATGTATATGATTTTAGGAACTGTTAGTGTAGTCAGTGTGCCTGTCCGGATAAGTAAGTAAGTAATTAATTATTGTATCAATATTGGTTTAGTAATTCTACCAGAGTGCTTCTCTTGTTTAAAATGATATTAATCAGTTAAAACAATAACGCATGACAAATAAATCACTATTATAATATAGCGTTTTTCCATATTACTTCTGTGTCATTCGTGGCGTCAGCAGCCGTCTCTGAATCCGCTATGACCATGTGATTCTCAGTTGATTTTCGATTATTCTACATAGAAAAGTTAAATTAATAAAAAGTTATTTAATTGCTAGTCCGGGAAGCGTCAGTTGAATTTTCGAATTATTTTGATATAAAAATGAAACCTTAGGACCGATTTAATATTTAAATGTTACCAACTCACCCTTCAAAACAAAATAATAATATTAAATATGTCTAGCCGTCTCCGAAATATCAGGTGAAAAATTAAAAAAAACATCGTCGATTTGAATACCTCCTTTTTTGGAAGGTGGATAAAAAAATTATAAACGCCTGTCATGTAACAGTCTGTTGCTGTTTTTTTTTGTATTATTATATTATCTTTCTAATATAAATAATAGCAAACAAAATATGTTTTATTGTTAAAGTGTGACCTAAGACGGACAGAGCGAATATATAAGGGCTCCTTGTACCCAATAAGGAACCCTAAAAAGCCGCTTACTCACGTCCGGTAGCGGTAGTGTTGTTATTGATAACATGCCCGACAAATATCTGGTTACAAAATAAAGCGTTGCGTACACCTAGGCGAGCTGAAATCTTAGCGACGTATCGCGAAAATATGCAATTTGTATTTATTATAAAAAACAAATATCGAAAAAACAATTGTCTTCTGAACTTGGGTTTGTTTTGAACCTCTCCTATTTCTGGTAGTTTATGAAAAACAAAAAAAAAACTGTCAAGTTTTCAACAACGAGTTCAGCCTGCACACATTTTCAGTTTATTCTAATTTATAAAGCATACTACAGGACTGATTTTGATATGACACCAATTTTTGGGTATTCTTTACGTGGAGCCAATTTTATCAATCAACAAAGCAATAAAATCGGTCCAGGTTTCCCAAAAAAATCGGATATTAATACTTTAAAAAAATTACAGACAATTATATTTTTATTATTTTCGTATATCCACGGATAACGTGATCAGCGGGCAGAATATAAATTGGTTTTTCTGTCGGAAACGGATCACTTTATTAACGGGTTATATAAAATATAATAAATTCTTTATTTTCGCTGGGAAATTCAACATCAAAGAAATCTAAATCACTATCTAGAAAACCTTTACGGTATTGAAAAATTAAAGGCTTTTCGCTCGCACTATCTCAGTTTTATTAAGATTCATAATCAAAATAATTTTTTGAAAAATCGTTTTCATACACGCTTACTCGCTGATCACGAGATTCGTAGAAACAAACCCCCATTGAAAACCCCAAAGGGGCGTTTCATTTTTTTATTGTCCATTATAAATTAATTCACAGAATTATATTTCCTGAAATTGCGGCTCTGCGATCTTTCGCGGTACAAGTGTACGTCACGCTTTTAATTCCAGGATTCTGTGAGCACAATACATAACAATGTTTAGTTATCCAAAGAGTCCGACTTCTGAGCAATGTTACCAACTTAAAAGATTTCTCCTCGAATTTGAGGAGGAATTAGTAGAATGGGTTTTAGAGATTTAGGGTCTTTTAACTCATAAAGAAATGAAAATAGTTCTTCGTAAAAATCCATCAAGATCGAAGAGCGACTTAAAGGCTAAATAAACTCTTGGCTGTCTGGGAGTCAATTACGCCTAAGTAGTGTGCAGCGTTGGTTGCAACCATGCCTCTTCGCATTAAAGCTGTCATTGAGAGTAAAGGCGACACAACTAAATGGTAGACGAACTATTTTGCGTGAGTGACAAGGGTTATTAGAGTACTTTTGCGTTATGTTTCTTAGAATATCTGTTTAAATTTTTAATGTTATGTAAAAAATTTCAGTTATGTTAAAATAAACTTTAAAATGTTCCTCAAATTGTGGTTTACCTTTTATTAGACGTTCTTAATTATTTTACCAATATTTACTTTCTATATTTTACGCTTTGCACGACTTTCCATAGTATTCGAACTATTTTTCATCGGAGCTCGTATATTGTTATTGCGATTAAGAAAATAAAATATATGTTCGTTTGTAAATCCAGCGGCCTAGAGATCTATAGTTAGGTTTATTTTTTGTCAGTAAATCAAAAACTCCGGAACCAGAAGAAAACTAACTCGTATTTATCGAAAGTAATTTATGATTTTTTTTTTAATTTTGGTGTCATTATAATAGGTTACAGGTTATAGGTTATTTTAAGTTAAGTTCTTTTGTTTGAAAAGGTATATATACTTCTAAAGTGAAATGGACCTATTTTAAAATTTGTTTAGGGGTTTGGTTATTAAATCGATATAAGGTAATTCAAAAAAAATTGTATCGGCTGCTGAATTGATGTCAGTGTATCTATTCATTTTTTTAAATAACTAGGTTATTATTTTGTCTTTTAGGCATATATGTACTTAATTAAATAATTGATCAATGTAGAAATAAAAATTTGTTAAGAGTATTTTCTAGCAAATCTTGTGATAAGGTTTTTGACGGTCATTTTGGGGGCAATTATTTTTGAATGTTGGTAACACACAAAACACTGGTGGTTGGTAACCGTGGCTCAGAGTAACACAGTCAAGAGTCCGACTTCTGAATCACTGTTAGGTATAATTGTTTTGTATAAGGCTACTATTGGAAATAATTAAATATATATATATAATATTACCAGCAATCTCCATAGTACTAAGTTTTCTTAGAAATCTAGGTATTACACAATTAACGTCCTGGTTTTTGACACAAGAACAGGTAAATATTTTTTATTTTATTAATTAACAGACTTTACAAAAGTGAGAGTTCTCAATTCGGTACCAGTTATTTATATTATACATACATATATTTTTAACTAAGTCTGTCTGTATACAAGATTTTTCGATCGATTGCTTTTTGGGGTTCCATACCCAAAGCCGGACTAATAGAGTCCCACTTTTACATTACTCTACCCCTAATACTAAGACTTCGTTGTCCGTCCGTCTGTCTGTCACCAAGCTGTATCTCATGAACCACGATGACTAGACAGTTAGTTTTTCACAGATGATGTATTTCTGTTGCCGCTATAACAACAAAAAATACTAAAAACATGGTGTAGGCAATCAAAATATTAAGTTGCGTATTAGCGCATGGCAACTGCCACGTCGTCGCCGCGTCGGCGGCGTGGCCTTGGTTCAGCGGGGTAAGAGGCGAGGGGTGGAGACGCGCCCGGGCACTCGCCAGCCGAACGACGCGCGCGCGCCCTCACGGACAGTGATGTGCCGACCACCACGGGATACGGTCGCGACGCGCGCAGAGCGAGCACCGGAACGATATGCGCTCGACTCACCTTTTGGTCTCGTTTACTAACATATGTACCTATACGACTAGTATGTATATAATATAAATGTGTACTTGATGACTTGTGCTATGAATAAACGCTGAATATGATGCAAAGCGTTATCAATCCCCACCGCCGACGAAAACCCTGCGCCTAAATTCTATATTACTTCGAGCCGGATCATTAAAAGTCGTCGGCGTGCACCATGACGAAGACGGATGGCATCAGTACGAGGAGCAAAACTGCTCAAGCTCTAGCGGTTGGAGAAGACCACGTGTCGGATAACACGCGCGTTCCGAAACGTAGCGTGAGGTCACACTCGAGCCGTTCTAGCCGCGAAGCAGCGCGCCTTCGTGCTGAGTACGAAGCGGAGAAGGAGATTGCTAAAGTCAAGGAGGGATTAATAAAGAAGAAGTTAGCGCTCGACATAGCAGAAATCGAGGATGAATTTGAAGATGAAATACGGAGTACCACGAGTAGAGCGGAGGAGGTGAGGAAGTGGCTCGGTGATGGCTATGCTGCAGCAAATCCGCCGGCGGGCGAGGCAGCATGCGCCGAGCAGTGGAAAGTTCCAGAAACATCGAGAGCGGCCGCGCCCTTCCCGCACTCCGCATATGACGCGGAGATCACGTGTCGAACAAAATACATCGCGCCTACCGACGATGCCACGCCCACCGATATAAAACATCTCGCAAAGGCGATAATGTCTCTAACTAGAGAAAAGTACGATCTACCAGAGTTCGACGGAAATCCGGTAGATTGGTTGTCGTACCGTAGAGCATTTGAGAACACCGCTCAGCAATATTCGATGGAACAAAATATAGTGCGGTTGCAAAAGACGCTACGCGGGCCCGCTAAACGCTCCGTAGAATGCTTACTACAAACTGATACCGACCCCGCTGAAGTAATAAGTGCCTTGGATGAAGAGTACGGACACCCGCACTTACTATTAGAAAGCGCGATTCGAAATATTCGAAATTTGCCGCGGGCCTCCGACAATTGCGGAGATATAAGGAAAATGACTTCAGTGGTACGAAATTGTGTGAACGTTCTAAAAAACATAAAAGCGGAAGGATACATTAACAATCCTCAACTCACTAACGAGTTAATATCGAAATTGTCTCCGATACAAAGATCGCAGTACGGCGAGTTTGTAATGCGGAAAGATGTATCGAGCGAAACAGACCTACGCATATCACCGAATCTCAACATAGTGCTTGAATTTCTTAGTCGTTTATCACGCTCGTCGTCATACTATACACCCTTCAATGATAATAATCTCCGTGGACATACCGCATCTACGTCACACCAACGCGACCGACGCGACTCGACCCAGCAGCGTGTTCACAGTGTCGATGTCGCGTCGCACGGGTCGACGAATACTTCGTGCAATCGGCTGCCGTTACAGCCTGATTCGTCGGGATCCTCGTGCCCGTTATGCGACAAAAGTCATAATCTACCAGAGTGTCCAGTTTTCGCTAACAAAACTAACGATGAGAAATGGAACTACGTAAAATCTAACAAATTGTGTTTTAAGTGTTGTATAAAAACTCACTCTAGATATCAGTGCAAAGCGAAAAGATGTGATAAGTGTCGTGCTCCTCATCACAAAATTTTACATTTCAATTCGAGTTCCCGCCCTTCATCCAGTCGTGCGGGCGATAAGTCCCCCGCCCGAGCCGTGTTCGCCTGCGCGGTCAAGTCACCGCCAGGCGGGCAGCCGTCGCCGATGCCTGACCGAGCCGTGACGCGAGAGCGCGCGGAGCAGTCCGCCGTCCGACCTGCTCCGGCGCCCGGCGGCGGCCCGGCGGCGCAAGGAGCGTTCGCCGCGCCGCCCGCGCCGGCGCAATCGTCGCGAGGAGTAACAGTGAGTGAGGAATCAGTGACCAGTATGGGTGAGCGATTTGCCAAATCACTTTTAAAAGTTTTGCCAGTGATAATAAGTGTTGATAATGTTGAGCGCGAGTGTTATGCGTTACAAGACGATGGCGCCACAGTATCTTTAATAGACAGTAGCTTATGTCCTCATGCGATCGGTACTAAAGCGCCCTTAAAAATAATTAGTGCGAGCGGTCATATTGTATGCGATAACGAATCTTGTAAGGTTACAGCGTTAATTACAGGTCCTAATGGCATACGTCATAATATCGATTTACGTACTATGCAAAAGCTTAACTTACCGTCCCAGAGCGTGTCAGCTAACATGTTAGAGCGTTTCTCGCATCTGCGAGACTTAGAATACTGTGCGATGTCGGATGCTAAACCGATGATTTTGATAGGACAGGATAATTGGGAATTGATTGTTAACCATGAAATACGGCGAGGAAAATCCGGTCAACCCGTAGCGTCGCGTACTAAGTTAGGGTGGGTTGTTCACGGGCCGTTAGGTAGCAGTCGCGAGTTCGGTGCCGAGTCTGTTAACTTTTTATCGGAAAAATCGGATAGTCTGTACGAACTTGTTCGGCAACAGTTCGAACTTGATTCATTATGGATTTTAGAGGTATCCCGTATAAACATCGAACATGAGCGTGCGGGTGATATTTTAGAAAAAACAAGTCGTCGGGTGGACGACCGATGGGAAGTCGGTTTATTGTGGAAGCGGGACGAAGTATGTTTACCCGACAATTATACTTCGGCGCTAAAGCGATTAAATTCAATCGAAAAGAAAATGGATAGAAACTCCGAGTTCGCAGCCGCGTATGAGCGACAAATCGATAGGTTATTGAACGAAAAATACGCGGTAAAATTTAACAAACCTTTGTGTGCTAACCCTGTATGGTGGTTACCGCATTTTGGTGTTACGAATCCTAACAAACCCGGCAAATTGCGTTTAGTTTTTGATGCCGCCGCGACGTACAAAAATACGTGTTTGAACGATCATTTACTTACAGGGCCGGATTTGTTAAATTCTTTGTTAGGTGTATTATTTAAATTTCGGGCCGGTCCGATAGCGTTTACTGCCGATATAGCCGATTGTTTTTTGCGTATTAAAATTAAAAAAGAGGATCAGGGGGCACAACTTTTTTTGTGGAGAGGGCAGGACCGGACTCGTGACCCTGATACTTACGTGATGGATTCAATGATTTTCGGCGCGAAGTCATCGCCTACTTCGGCTACATTTGTATTGAGGAAAAATGCGCGGGATTTTGTAGAATCGCACGCGGAGGCCGTAGAAGCGATAAATAATAAACATTATATGGACGATTACTTAGATAGTCGTCAATCAGTGAACGAGGCGCGTCAGCTGATACAAGATGTGTCGATGATTCATGCCGCGGGAGGATTTGATATACGGGGGTGGGTAACAAACTCCCACGAATTAAGACGTGAATTACCCGAAATGGTTCCTCAGATCTTAGCGGACATGTTCTGGAAGAGGTGGCTGAAAGAGTATGTTCCTACATTGCAGAGACGACAAAAATGGGTTAACGAAACAACGCCCGTTAAAGTAGGAGACGTCGTACTCATAGTTGACGAAATGTATGGCCAAGAGGAATAATTAGCGCTGTACACCCGGGACGTGACGGGCATGTTAGGATTGTAACAGTGAAAACTGCAAAACGTACTTTTAAGAGGCCCGTCACAAAAATTATTGTGTTGCCTACGGAATTAGAAGTATGTTCAGGAACATGGGGGTGGGAATGTAGGCAATCAAAATATTAAGTTGCGTATTAGCGCATGGCAACTGCCACGTCGTCGCCGCGTCGGCGGCGTGGCCTTGGTTCAGCGGGGTAAGAGGCGAGGGGTGGAGACGCGCCCGGGCACTCGCCAGCCGAACGACGCGCGCGCGCCCTCACGGACAGTGATGTGCCGACCACCACGGGATACGGTCGCGACGCGCGCAGAGCGAGCACCGGAACGATATGCGCTCGACTCACCTTTTGGTCTCGTTTACTAACATATGTACCTATACGACTAGTATGTATATAATATAAATGTGTACTTGATGACTTGTGCTATGAATAAACGCTGAATATGATGCAAAGCGTTATCAATCCCCACCGCCGACGAAAACCCTGCGCCTAAATTCTATACATGGGGTTCCCAATCAACAAACGTTAATATCGAGCATAATAATAATTAAGAATCTTTGATTAATGTTGTCCGGAAGCCCTAGTGTGGAAGTCCGACTCGCACCTAGCAAATTTTTATGTTGTTGTTATCTCGTAATACCCAACTGTAAGGCAAAGGGCTCCGTTTAAATTTGCATTATTTGATAGAAAAGAATTTTAGAAAAAATATTTTTCAAATTCCAGAAATGGATAATCCACTTAATAACTTCGAGTATCTCCAACAAAACATATTCAGTGTATTTGACGAAGCCGAAAGAGAAGCCAAAGAATTGGAGCCAACGGTTATTGCTATCCAAAAGAAAAAGTTTTTAATCGCCCTCAAAGAAATCTCTGAAGAAGAAATCAGCGAAAACGACGAAAAAACTGTGAAAACTTACAATAATATAGGTTTTAAAAATCTATTGAATATATTTAAACATAAATCAATTGTGTGGGACGACACAAAAGCTGATAAAAAACTCAAAGAAATATTCAAACGTAATGCAAAATTCAATCTGTCAGTTTACTTGATATACGCTAAAGCTGTATTTTTATCGTACGCGGGTCTAATAACTGAAAATATAACGATACAAGCCAAGGAATATATATTAGTCCATTCGAGACAGTTTGGTGATAGTAATGTGAATATATTTAACATTGATGACAGCAACAGCGAAGATGATGAACAAACTCATTCGGATTTATTTAAAATAGAATTACCACCGCTACCGATGTCGAAATTTTATAACAAAATCAACCAATTGATAACAGATCTCGCCTCGACGTTCGATGAAACAAAATTCGTGATTTTGAATGCAAACGCCACATACTTTACTTTGCTAATGTTGAGGCGTATTGTCAAGAATGAGGTGCAGTTTTTGAACGCGTTTAAACAGATCGCAACGCATGATAACTATGTAAAACTCTGCCCTTATCCTTTAGATAATCAACTGCCTAAATGCGAGTTTCAACCTTTCATCGAAGCTGGGCTCGTGAATTCTGCTTATCTGGCTATTGAAGCCTATCTTAAAACGACAGACGAAAAAACTAAAAAAATACTGCGAGCAACATCGGTGACCTACATGGAATGGAACGGCTTACAACTGCCTCATCTATTCTTTAGAGTTGTGAAACTATACAAAATTAACGCTGACAAACTGTTCGATCTTTTGCTTTCGGTAGACGCGTATCATACTGAAATATTAAAATCTCTTTTGGAATTGTCGGAAGATTATTATAAAATATTTATGATGTCAAAAGAGGGTATGACGAATTCTTGGTTCCCTTACTGTAGGGTACTTAATGGAGATTTCCATTTGAAACTATCGGCGAAAGAGAATACACATGTGTGTATGATTCTAGCTTTTCTTGTCGATTTGAAAATTGGTTTCGATAAATCGTCTATAAGAAATGCGCATTGGATGAAGCAAATTTTTCGCGATGCGTGCATGTGTGTTGCTAAAAGTTTGTACGAGAAAATTGATAAGTTTTAAGAGGCGCGTTTTCAAAGACGTGGCTATAGGTAGACTAGTCTACTCTTAATATACTAATTTTTTGTAATGTCATTCAGAGTTAGAATTGGAGGCATGCGCCCTGTCGCTCGCACTATCTTAGTTTTATGAAAATATAATATAAACCCATATAACAAATTTTTCAAAAATCTGCTTTGATCATTTTGTAGAGGAAAATGTAGTATATTTAAAAAAAATAGTAAAGTTAAACAAGAGATTTTCCAATTATTTGATTCTTCTAGCACTATATATTCTACATAATAATATATATTTTCTTGTATACTACATTATATTTTTTTTTTGTCTTAAAGTATTTATGATGTAGGTAACTTATCAAAATGTATGTGTTTCTGTTATTAATTAAAATTTGAATAATTATATTCAAATGTGATATTTCATCTCACAAATAGTTTTACTACTGCATACCTCCTTTAGGATATTAAATTAAAATTTATGATAATTTTTTTTTAAAGTAAGTAGTTAATTTGAAGGAAAGCATATCATATATATGAAACCTGCTTGTAGTTGAAAGTTAATAACTATTAATGATAACTAAGGTCCCCATCCCGCACCCCAATATAGGACCAACAATATGGGGATCACTATACTCGACGAACAATTTTGATTATGGGACCAACCCTGAATTCGAGAAATAGATATCAACTGTTCCATACAATCCAATAAGTTGGTGGGTTTCGTCAAAATGTATGAAACAGCTGATTTTCTCGAATTCAGATTTGGTTCTATAGTCAAAGCTGTTCCTTAGTATGAGTATATTGTATTGACCTTCTTTCGGCTTAGTACACCTAACCGATAACCTTGTATATAAAGATTATTAGTGTGTTTAATGTGATCATGTTTTTTACCCGACTGCGAAAAAAGGAGGGTAACGTTTTTCGAGTGTGTCTACTCGTATGTTTGTATATTTCTTTAGCACGCCTTAGAGACTAAACGGCTTATCGTATTTTCATGCGAGTGGTGTCAATAGATTTGTTTTTGTCGTAAGAGTGACACCGAGTATATCAAAATTAAAATAAAAACAAAATCAAGGACTTTGATAAGAAAGAAACAAAGTAATCACAAAAAAAAAAATGTTTTCATAATACATCGCGTGTAGTATCAAAATAAAGATATTTTATCGGTGATTAGGTACGTATGAACAACGTGTAACAGAAAGGTGTGACAATACCTAAGTAACGTGAACCCATTGTAGAACACAATTTTTCTAAATTCAAAACGAAAATTAGGTTCTCCGTAGCAAAATCAGATCACGTGATCGGCCAAGTTATATGAGAGCCGCAATATATTTTTTTTAATTTTGCAAAATGTTGTCTCGCAAGGCCCTTAAGTATTGTCACACCTTTCTGTTACACGTTGCATACACATAATTATATGTTACATTGTAGTTTGTAATAGTAAATGCTTAGTTTAAGATACACACGTTTAAAGATTTATCAGTCGGGTTATTTTGGAGTCTCTTCTTATCATTTGTTTGTTGCAGTACAACCATGTTACGAGGGCTCTTCTTCAGGTATCTCTACAAATGAGTCCATAATAAACTGCTGCCTGGAAATTATTGAGAATACGCATGTCGTAAGTATGCAGATACTTCTCGGTGCTTATGGTTTCCCGTTGTCAATTAGCAAATTTGTAGATGTCACCATGCATGTCTCATATATATGATCTGAAATAAAGATTTATTAGAAAATAAAATTAATTAATTAACTGTCTGACCGCATAAGGTTTGGAATTAACAAAAGAATTAAAAATAAATATTTGTTAAATATTAATTTTTTTGAGAAGTATTTTGCAGATGTTACACTTAATTTCTTAATATGAATCCGCTGATATCACTTGTCTAGTATAAGTAATTGTATAGATAAAAAATTAATAGCTTTTCCTACCTACTTCTAAATAGAGGAAGTATTCGACTCGACTGTATATTTTTAATTTTTGTTATTTAGTACCTCTCGGATACGGACGTACCGAAATATATATATTTTTAGAGGTAACCTCTCATGTAGTCTCATTGTCATTTTTAGAGGTAACATCTCATGTAGTCTCATTGTAATTTTCCCAATATCGGTCAAGAGGTTATAAGGTTAAACTGAATAAAATCTATCGACGTCTGTCGTACTGATGGAAGTGGGAAGACATTTCTTTTAAAAGAAGCAGGTTTTATTTATAATTAATTACATTTAATATTTTAGATACTGGTAACAAACGATGAAGAACTTCGTTGCAAAGCCGAATTACTAGAAATTAAATGTCTTAATGCAGATCAAATCAAAATTGTTCAAGCTAATCGACCCAAGATCCAATTTGATATAAAAAAGGCCCACATCCCAATCGCTAATGGAGACGAATCAAAATATATAAGTTTAGAAAAAAATACACGTGATACAATTACAATATGTCAAAAGAGGTTTAATTCAAATTTCGCCAACGTAAATGAAAACCGTAAACCCGAATTAGAAAATAATCTAAATGATAACTGTCAAAACTCCAACTCGGTTGACAATTCTGTTACGTTACAAATTCAAAATGATGCAAACAACATCAGAAAATGTAATACTACCCTCGAAGAAAATGTTTACGTTACGAATTCAAACGAGGATATTTCTAGAAAAATCGATAATGATCGACAAGAATGGGAAAATAGAGATGATCGAATCGCTTCTATATTTAAACAAGCCAACAAATCGAGTTTTGAAGACAATGGCGAAGGGAAAAAGCAGATAAAAATCGGGAAGTCTATCTTTAACCCTTTAACTGGTAGGAAGAACCAGCCATCCGAACGTAATGAAACTGAAACAGGAATTGATGAAAAATATAATACTAAACATTCAGTATTAAAAACTACCCAGCAATCTATTGTCGGAAATAGCAACAAAAAATACGGGGACAAAGATACGCGAAAAATCGAAGGAAGTCGAAGTCAAATAAACACGTCGATATTCGATACAAAATCTTCTATTTTTGACAAAGAAATGAGCCGATGTCAAACAAAGTCTATTTTCGACACAGAAAGTGAACAAAGTCAAAACAACCCGTCTATGTTTGACACAAAAAGTTATCGAAGTCAAAATAAGCCGTCCATAATTGACACAAAAGGTTATCGAAGTCAAACAAACCTATCCATTTTTGACACAAAAAGTTATCGAAGTCGAACTAATACGTCTATTTTCGACACAGATAGTGATCGAAGTCAAAACGGATCCGTTTCCGATGCAAAAGCTTTCTTGGATTTGGATGAGTTTTTAAAAGATTTCTGTGAAAGATATGGAAATAGTCTGCGCTTTATCGAACTGAGGAAAGAAGAATTGGTCTGTAGTTTTAGACAAGTAATGGAGGAATGCTTGTCTTATGTACTCAGGGTAAATTAATTCAGTTACTAACTAATATATATTCTTGCCATTGCTATCCAGAGGGGCAATGCAGCCAGTGTGATGGGTATGTTTGCACCAGGTACAACCAAAGGCGGGCTATTTAATTGCTGACGTGCATTTTATTTTATTCTATTTTGACGATTTGTGTCAATTAAAATAAACTGTATGTTTAAGACTAATTAATATAATATAAATTAAATACAGGATTATCGGATAGGGGTGTACTAAGCCCAAAAGGGGTCATTATGCACACCCTAACTAACGATCAAATTTCACCATGGGACTTTTTCACATTTCAGGGTTGGTAACATAGCAAAAGTAATGATGAGTATAGTGACCCCCTTTCGGCCGAAAGTGGGTCACTATACACATAATTACGAACAACTTTCACAATACACCAACTCTAAATAAGTGAAAAAGTAATCGGCCATTTCATACATTTTGTCAACGACGCGACGGATAAACTGTCAAAATTTCCCGATTCAATTTCATATATCTCGAAAATCAAGTTACTCCCATAGTAAAAGATTTCCATCATGAAAAAGTATACAGTACAGTGACACCTTTTGACTTAGTACACCCTTAACCGATAACCCTTTTTGAAGATTAAAAGTTTTTTAATATACTTTTTGTTTTTTTTTAGGATAAATCTGATCTCGCAAGAAAATTACTCAGTATTACCCCGCCTTATTCTTTTGACGAAGCTCTTCAAGTTATAGAGAGTATATATGAACATGGAAATATAAGGAGATTAGTGAGCTTTTTAACGCGCGTTTCTGACGTCAAAGGAGACATTTCCACGAGCGACGTATTGACTATTTTCGGATGCGGGATTGCGCTGATTAAACATTTGAAGGTCAGTATTTCAATCTTTATGTTTTCGCGACCCCCGTTTACAGTTTGAAAATTGTCCCCTTACTAATATAATAATAATAATAATAAGTAATATACAAAGAAATAATTAATTAAAGTGCCATTATTTGCAATGGCAGCAATCATAACTAAAAAGAAAAACTGATATTTAATGAAAACTGTTTAATCTAAATGATTAAACTGACGAATCTAAATTAATTACCACATGCTTGAACGCTGAAGGAAAACATCGTGAGTAAACCTGCTTGTCAGTGCCAGTGTGCTAGTATATAGCTTTCGAAGATAAGTTAAGTCCCCAATCCGCAATTTGTCCAGCTTGGTGGACACCGCCTTCTAGGAGAAGACCCGTGCTCTGCAGTGGGTACTTATGATTTGGTTTTACTTTTAGACTGTTTCCGATGTCAAAGAACACTTGAGGGAGGCTCAAGAGGCATTAACCTCTACATTGGAATTAGCAAAACTCCCGTTGGCTGATATTATGATGAACCCTGTCAAAGCGCCTACTCCTCTTGATGAATCGGAAGAGCTTAGGAGAGCTAACGGTAAGATAAATAAAAAAAACAAGTTTTGAAAAAAAAATACACAGAAAATTTTGAAAAATCCCTCGGCCTTTGTTACAGCCATCTTGGATTTGGAATTATCATAGTGTTTTAGTATTGTACTAGTCGAGCTTTTACATTTGATATTTATTTTATATTTGTTTCATTTGATAACTGGCACGAACTGATCTCGGAGTGCAGTGCGAGACGTGCCATCGTCATGGACACGAACGACTCATTTCATCCCTAATGAAGTATAATGACGAAACTATAGTTGGACCTTTCCAACAATCAGGTACAAGTGAAAACTCGTCTTTTCAACAAAATGTTTTTTTTTTTCAGTAATCAAAGATCGCTCGGAAGTGTTGGAGTACTTAAGGAAACATTATCCTTCGTGGGCCGATTACAATGAGGCAGTCGATACAAGTGTACCGAACACTACTTGGGGAAAGGTGAGCTAAATCCTAACTTCCTGACTAATATTATAAATATAAGTATGTATTTATGTACATAAGTATGTATATCAGTGATCAGGTTACCATAGCACAGGGTTTGCCTAGTTTGCCTGAACAACACCTTTGTGTGGATGTTGTCCCATAGGTGTTCTATATGATATTGTTATTAAATGTGAAAGTAACTCTGTCTGTCTGTATATCTCGCTTTCACGCCAAAACCACTGAGCCGATCTGGATGAAATTTGGTGCACAGGTAGATTGGACCCCGGGTAAAGACTTAGGATACTTTTTAACCGACTTCAAAAGAGGAGGTTCTCTATTCGACCCGTATGTATGAACGGGAACTACGCGGTTGTAACGGCGGGGCACAGCTAGTATATAATACTTAGCATCACTCCGCGGTGTTACCCGCGGATCCCTAATTTTTATAGCCTATATTACTCTGATAAAATAGCTATATAACGGCGATAGAATTTTGGAAATCAGTCCAGTAGTTTTTGAGTTTATTCGTTAGATACAAAAATACAATTCTTTCCTGTTTATTCTAATAATTACACATGTAAATAATATATATATATATATATATATATATTATTGTTTTAATTTTTTAATTTTTTGTGCGAACTGCCAGGTTGTGGAATTCGCGTCCGAGTTATCTATTTGACGCGATTTAGTCAACATAGTATTTCTTTTCGCTCGAAGTATTCCCGGATTTCTGAATGTTTAATACTTCATTTGTTTTCTTTCTTTAATTAGGTTTAAACAAACAGATCTTACAATAATTAAATAAATACCTACTTATATATATCAATAGCCGACCTGGAGATTTTTGTTCCGCTTTAGAGGCAATAAATGAACAGATTTAGAATGTTATTAAGTTTAAGGTCCCGCGTAAATACGTAGGTTTCAGCGTTCAAATTGTATATTTTGCTATAGTTTCTTTTATTTACAATTACTTGATAAAAGTAGTTTGTTTTCTCTTCTTTAATAATGATGAAGTGTATTTTAAATTTTTTTTTCTAAGTATTTTTTTTTTTAAATAACGTTTTTTTCCGCTAAGTACATGGTTAAGTAAAAAATCGTGCAGAACTCATTTTGGAGTTCTAATTTGAAGATTCTGTTGAATACAATCCATCAAAAAAATATATATATTTATATATTTAGTCTAAAAAAATCATGTGCATAATGATGTAACATATTTTCAATAGATGCATTGTACAGTTGAGTTAAATTTTTATTCTAATACAATTTTCTTCCAAAAATGCTTCGAAACAAGTTCATATATCTTAAATATATGAACTTGTTGTTGAATATACGAAATTTTGTACCAATCTAATGTGTAACATGTGCTTAACACATATAAATAAAAATAGTTTTGAAGACGTTGACTTTACTATTTTAATGAACTAAGCAACGACGCTGAAAACGAACTAAACTGCGACGGACGGCAACGTGCGCTCAGTTTGTAGGAGCCGCGCCCAAATTTAAGACGGGCCTTAGCTAAAAAAGGTTTCATATGTCGTTCTCCTGGTTCTAAGCTACCTCTCCAACAATTGTCAACCAAATCGGTTCAGCCGTTCTTCAGTTACCTATAAATAGTGTAACTAACACTACTTTCTTTTATACATATAGATAAATATATTTTACTCTAAATTTTTATCAATTAAATAATCTTCGACACTACAACGTGTAATAGAAAGGTGTGGCAATACTTAAGGCTGTTAGTCTACCCGTCAAAGTGAACCCAGAGCATATTGCCACATTAAATTTATAATTTGGAGAAAAATAAAAAAAAAAACTGGCAGGTTGGCGCAGTTGGTAGCAACCGCCGCTGATCCCGGGTTTTGTCCCCGGACAGGTCAAACATTTGTGTTCATGTCTGTTTGACCTGTGGCTGGGTGTTTATTATATATATAAGTATGTATTTATATATATAAGCTTTAAGCTATAAGGCCGCCATTTAAAAAGTAGAATATGTTTACAATTTTGTCTATGTAATTTATTTATTATTATGCTTTGAATAAAGAGTTGTCTATCTATCTATCTATCTATCTATCTATTTATGTATATAAGTATGTATATCAGTGATCAGGTTACCATAGCACAGGCTGTGCCTAGTTTGAGACCTGAACACCTTTGTGTGGATGTTGTCCCGTATATTATTATTATTATTAAAAATTGGTAACGTGATCAGTCAAGTTTTATGAAGGACGCAAAAAAAATATATTGGGACGCAAAATTATATATTTTAGTATAAATGGTACCTTCGTCGAATGTTCATTAATTATTTTGAATTAATATTTAGAGTCTAAACGCTTTGATAGTACGCACTCGCGGCAGGAACTTGAACAAATTAAAACTTACAAATCCTATGACGATGACCGAAAATGACACTTTCATGCCAGCTGAAATAAAAAAATCAGATCAAAATCACCTTGAAAATGTCGATAACAACCTAAATGACGAAGACCAGGAAGACTTCAACTGGCAGTCGAATTCCATAGAAAATAATAACATGACAGAAAATAATGTCAGTAAAATTACCGAAACGAAAAGCACCTTTTCTTTACATGAAAATGCAAATAAAAAGTATGAAGGTCTGAAATTGGTGAGAAAAGTAAAGAATACTCCAAACCATGCCCGTAAAAGCGATGAAAACAATGATAACATCGATTTGAACGATCAAACATCAAAACAAAAAGTCGTAAGAATATTTACGAATTATAATTTCACCAAAAATACAACAGTGAATACAAGTGCATCAGGAATTTCCGATTTTGATGAGATTTCGGCATATGGACACACTTTTGGTATCGACGATAAAAAAGGACCAAGAGTACTGCGTCAAATCAAACTTATCAAAGAATTTGAAGATAAATTCAACACAATATCGAAAACGATCAAAAATGATCCAGCCAACGAAACTACTGATGCACTAGATTACGAAGTTGATCTCCCCGAACGTCTAGCAATAAACTCGTTAGACGGGGGAAATGATATTACGGATGGAATAAATGTTATTACTGGCAGAATGAATGAAATTACTGACGGAATAAATGATTCGTCAGATACTACTAATGATACTAAATTCACAAATAACAGAAGCCAATCAATGAGTCTTGACGATTGCATCGCAAACAACATACAAAGTGCTTTTAAAATTTCAAATAACGGAAAAAATATTAATACGACGAATGATATGAATATTAATTCAGCAAGCTTTTCCGGAATAGATGACGAATTGAAAACACTGAACTTGCAAGCGCCCGACGCGACAAATGATAATGTGGAAATGAGTGACGTAAAAAATGATATAATTGTACAAAAACATGACAGCGATTGTCAAAATGAAAGCTTGCGAAGTTTTCGTTTGAAATTTTTGCTTACTGTAAATGAGACTCTTTCAAAGACACACAAGTTTATGTAAGTTAAAGAATATTTTTTAAATGACTATAAAAAAGAGGAAGTTAGTTATAATTATAAAATAACTCTGTAATAAATTAATTTAAAGATTATTTGTATTAAAAAAACTGTACTTATTGAATTTTAGTTATATTTTAATTTAATATCATGTTTTGTTAAGTTTTTGCAATGATTTTTTTCTTACAGATTGGAAAGTATGAATTACCTCCGAGCGCCATCTCTGTGCGAGCATCGTAATCTAAACATTCACGATACTGCTTTAATGGCAAGAAATCTACTAACGCAGATTATAAAGACATTTGACAGGTAAGTCAGAAATCGATTGATTGGCAACTAGCCGTGCCCTGCGGTTTCACCCGCGTAGTTCCCCGATTGGATTATCGAGATAATGGGGAACTACTTTTTTTTGAAGTCGTTTTAAAAGTATCCTATGTCCTGTCCCGGGGTCCAACCTACCTGTGTACCAAATTTCATCCAGATCGGTTCAGTGGTTTTGGAATGAAAGCGAGACATACAGACAGAGTTACTTTCGCATTTATAATATTAGTTAGGATTAGGATTATACTGTTCTATATAGCCCGGAAGACTATTGACTTCGGACCTTAATTTGATCTTACCAAAGTGTGCCAGCCGTCACAGTTGTGCCGACAGTTGGCTTGGAAACTAAAATAGTAGCTTTTGTTTATATACATATCAACCCATAGCGCCCCACTGCTGGGCACGAGTCTCCCATATGAAAGGGGTGTAGGCCATTGTCCACCACGCTGGCCAAATTGCGGGTTGGAAACTTCAGTTATCTTTGAAAGTTATTTACCTTCTCCGACAAGTTTCCTCACGATGTTTAAGCATGTGGTAATTAATATGCACATGAGTGAAAAACACAGAGGTGCGTGCCTAAACCTGGATTTGAACCCGCGTCCTCTCGCTTGTAAGGCAACGGCTTCACAGACCAGGCTACCACTAACTTTTTTATTTATGTACATATATGTCTAACTGTTTGTGCCCCTCTACAGCATAAACAGCTAGACCGATTTTGATGTGCGAGATGTCATTGGATTTGTCTTTATCTACAGATGATCATAGGCTATAATTAATCAATTGCATCTCACGGTTTCACTCGTTAAGACACGATTGTCTAAAGTTTTTGCAGTTGGGTTTTGTTTAAAGTCTCTTCTACATGCTTGTAAAATAATGAATGAATATAGCTTTATTGCACTCTAAACAAAATATAATAAGGAACTACGTTCCAAAACGATACATCAAGACAAATCTGTATACAAAATAGTACTTACATGCAACCCTTGGATCCTTACCTTACTTTTGGACCTTTTCATGCCTTTTGTTTTACAGAATAATTGATCGTGAGGTTTTTATGAGGCCGAGAGTCAAGGATCTGGTGGAAGATGATGACTCAATCGTGAAGACAGATGGACCGACTGAAAGCTACGCGTAAGTCATTTGATTTTTAACGATTTCCCATAAGAAGGAGGTTGTACTATTTTGTTATTTATGTATTTATTTTGCCAATGAAACCAAATCTCAGTTGTTCAATAGCAAAAAAGTTTCTCAGTCATAACATAAAGTATGAAACAGCTGACTTTTTTCTCGAATTCAGAGTTGGTCCCATAGTGAAAGTTGGTCCTAAGGATGACTATAGTGACCCCCTTTTAGCTTAATAAAAAATATATATATATATTTTTTTTAAAAGTATATATATTTTTTTTTTATCAAAGACTGCTTGGCATTTGTATACCAGCTCGCATGGCCACGGAATTCAGCGACACTATAGCCCTAGATGGAGCATGCCTAGTCTGTAATACACTAGCTCTCAAGGAAGACTGCCGGAACACACACACGTGCGAGCGTTAGTGAGAGAATAGGATGTTTAGTATATGTCCCTTACCAAACCTGACAAGAGAAATCCTAGTGAGGAGCTATCATTCTGAAAGTCTTATTGCTCTTTTTCAGGCAAATAGCAAGAAGATTCCAAACGCATGCCAATATCATCAACAAGACCCTACAAACAATTATTAATTGGACTGAAATTAGAAAAAAACAACTTGATTTAGTTCAAGTTTAATCCGCTGATTCCCACTTGTTCTGTGGAGTAGTTCTATTGACAGAACTAGTGGGATATTTTTCTTTTTTTAGTTGTAAGACTATGCTTGACACTCGACTTTGTTTCTATCTGTTCTGTCCGTTTATTCTCACCTGTTCTGTGGAGTGACATTGCGGTCACAAATGAGCATCGCGGCAACGAATAAGTATCATAAGCATCAAGGAAGCAAATAGAAAACAAGTGATCATCGCGTAAACAAGTTAGAATCACAGAAACAAAACAGTATCGTAGGATCAAAAGAGCGCCACTAAAACAAAATAGAAGGAACAAAAAATAAATTATATTTTGGGCTTAGTTGATAACGACATATTCACTAGTCCACGCGATAAATTATAACCTTTAAAAAACATAAGAGAGTCGCAAAAGTGTACATTGACGATTGCAATTGGAAAAATCAAGTTTACGCAATTTTCGATCTTAATCATAATATTTTATACTCTTTAGAGCTCAGTGACCCCAAATATTACGAAAAACAAGCAAAATAAAATATGTCGATAAGGTCTAATATCGCGGAAACCAGATTTTATCCAATTGTAATCGTTAAGGGACACTTTAACAACTTCATTCTGTTTATTCAGGTTTAAGCATATTTATTTTGTCATAAGACACATGAGAAAAAAAATAGGTTCTAAATTAAATATGTAATTAATAAACGTAGGTACTATAGTAAATTAATAAACAAAAAGCAAACAGCGTAAAGTTGACCCAGTTCCAACTATGTTAGATATGTATGTATATGCAACACGAGTAATAGTTATTTTTTATAAGTTATTTCATCATCAGAACAAGTGATTAGACCGCTTGCAACCAAGTCCAAAAACAATTTTAACTTTTGTTCTCCTGTTTTGTTCCTGAGACGTTCTATTTATTCTGAAATGCTGATTTGTTTCTGCGATGCTCATTTGTTTCTTAGATGATTATTTGTACATGCGACGCTTGCTCATTAAAAATTTAATATCGGTGTAACAGAACTACTGGGAATTGAATTCCCGTTAGTTCTGTGAACAATACTAGCGGGGGGGAAAGTCCCACTAGTCAACAGAACTACTCCACAAAACAAGTGGGAATACACGGTTTAATCGTGTATCCTTAATACGAGTATGAACTATATAAAAACTACCCACATTTATCAAATCACAATTTTTCTATCGGATCTTGTTTTTATTTTTTGATATACCCGCATTTGGCCAACGTTGGACTGTGGGCTTCACATCATAGGAGAAACCCGTGCTCAGCAACGAGACGTTTATACGGGGTAATACGTAAGCGATACTTTATCTCAATTTTTTACTATTATATTTTTCGCTTCGTATTTATTGACATCCGAAATTATCAAAATATAAAACCTAATCTCAAAATATATCTAAAATATACAATATCAATATTCATAATCAATATAAATAAAATCTCAAAATATTCATATACTATGTATTTTTGGAGGCTGTACACCCTGAATATTCTCCCTGAGTGCCTGAATATTATGAGTATTTTTTTTAATTGTAGTTTATTTTAGTATTGCCATGTTATTGGTCTATCTCAGTAATTATACTTCTGTTTTTTCCGGATATCTTAAAAACTTAGTAAGATTGCAGCCGAAAAAATATTGCCTACCCTCAAAACAAACAATTATTTAAGATATAAGAATTAGAATTGTTATTTTTTAGTTCCTAAGACATTTTGACATTTGAATGTCATTTTGTAATAGTTTTGATTATTATCAATAGATTAGAATAGTTAGTTAAGATAAAAAATGTGTTCAGTTAGTTCCTAAGATATTTTGACATTTAAATGTGCTTTGCCTATTGTAATAATGTAAGTAGGTATTTCAAATAAATAAAAATCCCAAAAAAAATAACAATAATTAATATTCTTTGGTTTCAAGATTTCATCTTTTTGGTATGTTTAATAGTTTGACATATTAAAATGTCACAGTATTTTGACTAATGAATATCAACCATTTTTTATCTCGACATTAAAACGTCGTTCCTCGATTTAGGATATTATTATACTTTTAGTAGATAGTTTTTGGTGCATATATTAGTTTTAAAGCTGTTACTACGTCTAAAAATAGTCTATTGAGTCGTTTATTGCTTCAACTTAGAATTTAACTTGGATAAAAAACGTCGTGTATTTAAGATATTTTGACATTTAATTGTGACGCTTATTGTAATAAGTATCTCAAATAAATAAAAAACATTGATATTCCTTAATTACTATATATATTATTTTTGGAATGTAGTAATAATAAGTTTCATGTTTTCATCTTATTGGTATGTTTAATGGTGTGACATTTTAAAATGTCACACCATTAAACATACCAATAAGTGTGTGACATTTTAAAATGTCACACCATTTTGATTATTGAATATCAGACATTTTTATCTTGTTTCAAGAGATTGGGGTATTTTCTAAGATACCTATTTTGACATATAAAGTTTCTGTTTCTTTAGATGTAGGATATACTTTTATTAGATAGATTTTCGTGCATTTATTACTTTTTAATATTACTGATAATATTAGGCCAATTTAGAATTGAAATGGTAGCAAGTCAAAAAAAATTGTGTAATTTGGCATTTTAAATATGCCTCAGCAATTCAAATAAGTATCTCAAACAAAAAGAAATGTTACTTTTTTTAAATTTATAAACTCACTGTCAAAATTGGGCGTACTAAGCCGGAAGGAGGTCTAGTGAAAGTTGTTCCATAGGATGGGTACTATAGGTACCTAGTGTTTCCTACACCTAGGTATAGTATAGTCACCAAAAAAGTGCCCGATATATCTCACAGACACGTTTAAATCGTCTGTAACAGACGCAAAGGCCATGAATGTATGTAGGATGGGTACAGGGGAGTAATTAGCCGAAAGGGGGTCTCCCCTTTCGGCTAATTACTCCCCTAGCCGATAACCCTGTATTATTGGTAGGGTCAACTATAAATTATAGTATTTAGATGTCATTTTGTGATTGTCTAGTTTCTAAGATATTTTGACATTTATTCAGATGTTTACAGACGACTTATTTAGGTCATTTTTCATTTAAATAAGATACAACAAAGTCTGAATACGTATACATATTTTCTTGCCTCTATACGTACCTACTTCATTAAGATGTTTTGTCATTTATTAAAATAAGAATATCAAAATATATTTTTGTTTTTAGGATAGTATATTTTTTTGATGATTTTGTTTATTTATAAGATAAGTTGACATTTAAATATTATTTTTCCTAACTTACAGACAATAAAAGAGGGAGTTCTTGTTCAGTTGGTTTTTTTTTTGTTAAGTACTTAAATAAGCCTCGAACTGTCTGTAAAATGCTTCTTTCATTTAAAGGGTAGGTACTTCCTCTGCGGTCACATTTAAATTAATTCAAAATCTGTCCAGTTATTCAGTTATAAATCAAAATAATTGAAAAATTTTCTAGAGCCCTTCCGGATTGAAGTCTGTTGTAAATTTTATAATATTGTACCTTGTTATAGATTTAGGATAAACTATGTGATTTTGTGACTGGTTCTAGTGCCTTAGTAAGTATATATAAATGTTTACCTGTATTATATACAAGGTGTAACTGAAAGGTGTGACAATACTCAAGGGTGTTAGTCAACACATCAAAGTGACCCCATCGTAAAAGAAATTTTTGCTAAATTCGAGAATATAATATTAGATTCTCCATACAAAAGTTGAATGGAGACTGCAATATTTTTTTTTTTCGAATTTTGCCATTATTTTTATTTTGTGGGTTCACTTTGACGTGTAGACTAACACCCTTGAGTATTGTCACACCTCTCTGTTACACGTTGTATATAGTAACCCCTATATATATATATCAGGGTAATGAACTCAGCATCCTCTTAAAGGCTTATAAAATGAAAGGGAGCCACCCTTAAGAGGATCTAGTTGATTGCCAGACATATACATAGAATCTCTTTAGTTTTACTGGAGAAACAGTCTTGTCTTTAAATAACCAAATCAGTCGTATATAAATGTGATTATAAATAAAATTTTCTTGATTTATAATATAACTTATTTTATTTTAGAATAATACCTTATTAACTAAGTACATGCATTTATTTATTTTTTGAAATTATAATAATGGCGATTCTGAATCATGCGGAAGAGTTTTAAATCTGATTCTGAAACCCACCGTCGATGTCAACCAAATTAGAAACGAATCAAATAAGTATAATTAGATTTTTGTAAGATTTGTTTTTTTTTATACATATAAATAATATACGTTACACTTTTGATTAATTTAATCCGTTCGGGAATGATTTTGTTTTCTTTAAAATATTATATTGCGGTTGTTTAAATTGTAAAAGAAATAATAATGTATGTAAAATATGTTTGCTATTAAATTCACAAAAATATACATAAGTAAATACAGTAAGTAATTTTTTATTCAAACTAATAAATCTGGCAAATGTGAGTCAAGCCAAAAGGGAGTCATTATACTTTAGCATTTACAATGAGCAAGTCATAAATCGCAAAAAGCGTAACTTTTTCAATGTATGAATTGGAATACAATCCTGCTCAAAGGACCATAAATACATATATTCTCCACTACTATTTGATTATCGGATCTAAGGCGAAATAAAAAACGAATAACTTTTCGTCCAAAAAACTCTACTTCTCAGTAATTATACAACTGGAAACATCAAGATATTAGCCAACAGCTGCCAGAATCAACTGAGCTACATCCTCTCTGGGAGATCTGGCAGCTAACTTCATAGTAACGCCGGCAGCCGTGGTAGCTAATTTAGCCCAAAGTATAAACGGTGCCCCACCATCCCTAAATATACCACCAGCTCGAATCTCCTTCACGGCATCACCGACTATAGCTTGTTTAGGCAAGCCTAGATGATCGCAGAACGCCTTAGCTGCTTCGTTAACATCGTTCTGTGGTAAGATGAATGTGTCCTGAACTTCTGGTACGTTGGCAGCCCTTTCCCAAGACTGATCGAAGTCTTCTCCGCCTGGTCGTGAACGTATTTGATCAGATACGTCGATGTCGAACTCTTCTAAAGGATAAGTGTCCGCGTAACCTTCCCCTGGGTCGGCGACTCCAGTTGTCGGATCGCAATCTTTGACTGTGAACTCCAATGTTACGCCAAAAGTCCCGACGCTGTCTATGATAGAACTCGGCAGTTCAACTATGACGAACACGCTGCCTGTCTTGTTGTAAACCAGCTCTGGTATGGGGACAATGGATTTGATTTCGTATTCCGCCGGACACTCCAATTTGACTTGCACCTGCTCCAATATTTGATCGCTCAGCGTGTTCAGGCACTCGAATTGCAGAACGACGTGTCTCGCGTACATGTGCTTCAGTAATCTGACTCTGTACTCGGTCTCCGCTTCAGTCAAGTCTTCAGGTTTGTTCGTTTTGAACAGCTGTCTCAATCGTTCAATGCCCGGTATTTTGGCTAACTGCTCGGAGTAGATTTCTTCCATGGATTGCTGTACGGGTTTCTTAACTTCCATTTCTATAACAGCTTCTTTGCTTTCCTTCTTCTCCTCCTCTGTAGGAACTGTGGCAATATTGAATTCTTCATCAGGAGCGTTTGCGAGATGATCTTTCAGAGCCCGCTCCAAAAGAACGACGTTTGGTTTAGGCACGTTGACAATAAAGTCGTTTATCAACTGTGGGTCTTGGGTGTCCAAAATCGCGCTGTAAAAGACCGCTCGGTCTCTCACCTCGTCTTCTTCGTCCAACTGACACCTTTGGAGAAGTACACGGATATTTGGCAAGAGTTCAGGTCTTTGTGCGCCGAATTGAGCGACAGCGGACACGGCTGCCGCTCGCACTGGGCCTGATTCCAAAATCACACGGTTATAAATGAACCTTATGTAGCGGGACGGTTGACGCGATTTCGGGCCTTCGCGACCTAGCAGATGCAAGATCCTCACAGCTAAAGCCGTGTGTTCACAATCCTCGATAAATTCGCAAAGATGAGCCAGACCCGTCTCTTTTGCTTCCGGATGCTCTTCGACTAACGCTATTATAGCATCTGCTATAGCCGCCTTGTACTCCAAACCGCCCTCATCTCTCAACATGCCAGCCAAAAACGCGGCCAACGATTGATGTTTCCTCGGAAACTTGGAGCACAGGTTCCTTATAGCTTTGACGACGATAATTTTGAACTCGTCAGAAATCTCGGACACGAAACTAGAGATCTGTTTCATAAGACGATCGACTGAACTCTCAGCGCCAGTGGCTAGCAAGGTGGTCACTGCCAACGTGGCAACTGAACGATTTGGGTCAGAAATCAAATTTTCCAAGTCGACAGCGCAAGCCGCGACTGCGCTCGGGTGTTTCGTGGTCAACCTAGCGAGAGTCCTGGCACCTGCCAACCTCCTGGCTGCAGTAGACGACCCACAGAACAATTGCAGAACCGAAACCGCCGGCGCCAAATCCCTGGCCGTTTTCTTCAAGTTAATCAAAGCGTGGGCCGCTTCGTAAATGACCATTTCCGACTTATGCCTCAGACAACATTCAATAAACTCTGTATAGGGTTGTGTCGTTTCCGAATCGTCGTCCTCGACTAGTTGTGCTGAGAGTCTGATGAGGTAGCAGATAGCGTAAGGTGACTTTAGCGACATTTTGGACAGCCGTGAGACAAGTTTCATGGTGGACAGCTTGTCGTTCTTTCTCGCGCCTGCGACGACGCCTAGAGCGTGGTACGATACCATAGCGTTATCGGAACTGATCGCCTCCTGTAAAGTGAAATATGTTATAGTTAAAAGGATGTCAGATCCAAATATATGCCTTCTTCTCTAAATAATGCAAAATAGTAGTAAACAAAAAATATAGCTTATATAAATATAAGTTCCATACACATATTAATTACAGAGTTATTAAAAATACGTAAACAAACCTGTGCCTCATTAGTCCACCGTCTTACAAGATCAGGTGCGGTGGCAGATAGGTGCAAAGCTGACACCAGAGCTGCAGAGCTCACAGCGGGATTCTTGTCTACAATGGCCTGCTTCATGTACCTAGGGAGAGGTGGAGTTTAGGTTTAGTCAAATAATTGAGCCCCCATTTATATTACGATAAGGGAAAGACTAATGAAAAATAACCTACTCCTATTTATTTTATTCAAAATGTAATATGTAATAGTGTTTTTAAAGATTTTTTAAATATATGAATATATCAGGCTATTTCTACTCTCGTCAAAAGCTTTAAAAAAAAGTATGTCATTCATTTTCTGTATTTTTGTTCTTTGTTTTGGTATGGTTCACAGATAACAGTTACAATAATATTTTTTATTAGTAGCATCTGACAGTCTTAGCATAAGTTCGAGTTTTTTTTTTCATTCGTATTTATCATTCTAAATGGTGGACATTAGCGTAGGTCTGGAAAGGATGGTCCATGCAAGTGGATGGATACCTTTACTCAGCAGTGTATAAGTAGAGGTTGACGATGATGTCAATGGTCTTTCAATTTTCATAAGTCTCCAACTGCCTCATCGCATATTCTTTGTATTTGTTCTAATAAACAGTTTTCAATTAAATTTATACTACTCTATTATCTATCCATCTACATATTCATTCTTATCATTTTAGTCAAGTTATAGAATTGTCTAATCTAACGGATCACATTTGCAAAGTAAATTATATGAAAAAATTTATATTGACCCCCAATTCGGGAAAGCTAGTGTTATCAAACCAGACCATTCTAAAATTGCCTCTAATTATGTATCCTTATATTATATACTAGCTGGGCTCCACAGTGTTACCCAAAGATCCCTAATTGTATATAGCTTATATTACTGAGTGAATATAGCTTATTAAAGGTGAAAGAATTTTTGAAATTGGTCCAATTATCAAGTTTATTTGTTACATACAAAAATAGAAATCTTTCCTCTACATAATATTAGTATAGATATTTTTATGAACTGTCGTTAGTGAGTGTAACACAACGAATTGTTGTTAATTAATTGGTTAATTCTTTTCTGACCAACCTTTTTACACAAGCTTAAAAGTTGTTTGGCATATTGAATGGTGTAAAAATCATAAAAAGAATTATGTATATAATTTTTTTATTGATCCTTGTGTATGTAAAAAACTATACTGCTCCAGGCTCAACTCAATTGGTACAAACCCAAGGCAAATGGCATAACAAGATAGAAATCCACCAGGTAAATGCAAGCACTAGGCAGTGGAATCAGTATGTCGAGAAGTTCCAAGCATTGCTCACAAACCATTTTAATATTTTGGTGGTAAACAGCTGTTGTACGGTTTTCGCACAGTCTATGAGAGGTAAGGATATCTGGTATAGATATTCGATTTTGAAGTAGACTGTATGAGGTTAAAATAGAGTAAAAGGTGAGGCGCAAATTCTCCTTGCATGAAAGAAGGCATATGAAAATCAATCCACCAATCTTTTGATCCTGTGCCGCGTCCAGCTTCAGCAGCAGGTACGTATGTCAAGTGCGACTGTAGATCGTCCTTGCAGTATCGTGGGTGATCACAGAGCTTCACAATGGCTAAATTTACACCAGTTCAGGGATTTGCATAAATTCTAATACCTTTACACTAAGTGAGTGCGATGCGCACGGCGCCTTGGTTGCAACTGCTCATCCACCATCAACGACAGTTAGATGTCAAGAGTTGAGAGTAATTAATTTGCTATATTTTCTGTTAATCATTGATAGCCTAATAGCAACAGATCATGAAGACTATTAGAATGACCTCTTGTTGGGTAACTACATAGCTTGTAACTTGGTAGCATTTAGAGAGCAAAACATATAACTTTACCTGAGGCATAAACACTCACCTTTCTATAGCTTGCAGCATTGTGCTATCAGTAATACTGCATAAAGCTCTTATAGCAGCCGCTCTGTACAAGTCCTCCTTGCCTGTCATGTCTTTGGTCAACGAAGAAGTCACTATAATCACATCCTGGGCGAGCGTCGACAAATCTTTTATGCATAGGTACACCATCCTTCTGAGCATCACATCTTTGGATTGGAAAAGCTTTGTGGTAGCGAAAAACGCTTCTGTAGCTTCTTGAGTAGTCAATTTCTCTCCCTGATTCAACATGTAGAGGATTTTCGTCAAAATAAGGCAACATTTTCGAGGATTAACCGGGGTCTGGTTGAAATACCGAGCCTCTTGTAACACGATGGTTTTATCCAAGTTCTGGTAGATATTGCCACCGCTGTCTTCTTCTTCCTTCTTATCTCGCTTGAAAGAGCTCATTTTGAGCCTTTTCTTCGGTTTTATTAAGAAATTAACTGGAGCCGATGAATACGTTTTCACAGGATTTCAGGATTTTTACACGTCACTTGGCTTGAGTTGGTTATTTGACTTTGACACGACAACACTGATGTTTATATGTCAAAGTCAAATTATTTTAATAGCTGGTATCGCTTGTCTTACTAGTCACGTGACATTGGCAAAATTGCGGTTATACCGCAGGGGCCATAAATCAACTAAAGAATAATAGAATAGCTGGTATCGCATTTTTTTATTTGTACTTATAAAGCGGTGGGGCTTTACTAGAATAATCAATGAAGATTTCCTTCGAACACGAAAACATATATATTCTGTATTTTCCTTTAATATATCTTGCTTACACTTATGCACATAAACATTATATAATAATGTCCGATTATTACACTACAGCACTCAAATAATTACTAATTAGAAGAACTATTTTTGTAATAACAATATAGATGAGGTCTCCATTTATTGGTGTACACGGAAAAACTGTCAAAACTGGACACTCTTTGTATGATTGATACCGACCACAGCCACTGGTCGCTAGCGACAGCCACTTAACATACTTTTACATAATGTATTTTGTATAGACGCGCCGCACACGTGTAGCCAACGGTGGTGGCAACTCGCTACAACAGTGCTCACGACGCGCCACTAGTGGTCGCTATGGGATACACAAAACACCGCAGTTAACCGTTCTACGTATCGCCATAGCGCGCAGTCCGTCCATTGCATCGTTAGACTGCGTAGCGGGACCGGACGGGTTATAAAATATGGCGACTTCCAAACACCGGTGGCTGTGGTCGGTGGCCCGTTTGCGCGGAGCTTTCATTCTAATACTACTCATATCACTTAGGAAACGGATTTTTAATCAGTGACGTTCTTCCCACTAGTTCACTCAGTTCAACGCTTGAACTAATTGAGTGAACAAATGGTAACGAGCGAGAACAACTCGCACTTGGCCGATTTTTGTTGTAAATAGTCATTGCATTTTTCTTTACATTACTAATTCTTAAGGCAGACTCAAAATAAAACAAAATGGTTCTTCAAAAATATTTACACTTTATTATTATCTCATACCTTTGATTATGAGAAACAAACAACTATATTGCTGCATCTGAGTTACTAAAATAACACAAACTTTTTACTATATTTATCCACAAAAATGTGACAGAAAAATAGGTATTCTAACTTGATAGAGACGCGAGATAATAGAAAAATTCAAAATCAAATTCTATGTAAAAAGCAATTTCGCAAAATTATGAAAAAAAAATCCATACAAAAATCTCTGATATCTTTCGGTCACATTTTCGTTCACTAATATCTACATAATTATACTAAATAAAACTGATCAAATACAGTAATATAGTTGTAATCATGGAAAATATGTATTTACACGTCAGTCGTTTAAAAACCTAATTTGTTTCACAAAGGCTAGAAACGCAGGCGACTAGTTAGTCACCTAGCGACTAAGTAAAACCTACGTTCTAGAATGTTCAGGACGGGCCGCACTTTTTGTTTAAATATTCCATTCCTATAGAAGCTGTCTGAAAGAGATCGGTTCTTAGAAAAAAGACAGCCTTTAGTACCATGTAATTAATCTTTCGTTTTATTTTCAACCGATTTCCAAAAAAGAGGAGGTACTCAAAAACAGGAGGACCAATTTGAAAAAATATTTCTATGGACGCCTGCAATAGTGAAATCAGTAGTAACTTTTGTTTTAAAATAAGTATAATAATTATTGTATAGCACTACTAGCTTGACTTCACGCAGTGTAGAACATTCTAGAACGTAGGTTTTACTATTAAGTTACTCACAAGGTGACGAACTAGTCTTCAGGCAACTAAGAAAGTCACCTGTGTGGTTCCAGACACAATAATGCCTTTGCATTCCTATCACTAATCTTAGGAGACTTAAAAAAATAAAATAACCATGTACATATTTAAAACCTATTTCGAGGACAGCAAAATGTTAGATATCCTGATAAAATAGCAATGAAATACACAAACACTATTTCGGGGTTTATTCCCAACGAGTAACACTCCCAACAGTAACTGTCAAACTGTGACTAGATGGGAACAAATTATGAAAAAAAAATCCCAATCGGTCACACTGTTATTTGTTGGGAATATGTTTAATGGAAAACTTTTTTGTTTCTACTTTCATGAGATGTTAGAAAGGGATGCCTATTACAATATATTTTGTGAACATTCATTTGCAGGATTTTGTAATTTAAGAAATTATCGAAACAACTACATAAGAGATTACAAAATATAGGAATTACTAAAGTTATGAACAAGCTAGGACACATGTTTCGTTTTATTAAAACAATTTAAAAAGAAATATTAATCAAATATGTTTTTTTACAGTTTTCTAAAATTAGCTCTCTGCTTTCGTACAATTAATTTTTAGCGCCTTTTCGCACACTACTACTGGTCTAATTTCAACGAAACTTCAGAGTTAATTAGGAATATTAACAAAATCAGTATTTTGCACTGAAAAAAATTAGAACTACTGTTTTTTTTTTTAAGTTTCAAGGTAGTAACATAGTGTCAATTATATTATGATGACTAATTTTTCAGTTCTAAAATTGTCTCATCTCTTTTGGTTTCCAAAAGTGGATATAATTTTAAAAACTTAGAAACAAACTAAACGGACAGTTGTTAAAATAATAGCCGTCCATTTCTCGCTTATAAAAAAAGACAACTTTTGAACTGTCGAATTAGGTTAGTATGTCTGACGTTACATAATAGTGGTCAATAGATAGTTATTTAGTACACTTTTGTCAATCTACCCTTAAAGTTTCGTTAATATTTGTTTCAGTATTTCGCAGATTGTATATTAATATTCTTAAAAATAACTATTTTTGGCATATATACAGTACATAGAGTACATTAATATGTTAACAAGCGTATTGTTACGGCAGTTTTTACACGAAACCAGCCAATTTGTTTCACACATTAAAAAAATGACTTCAAGCTTCCTTCTAGTAAACGGATTGAATTAAATACTTTCTTGTTTTTTCAGAAAGTCAGGTCAAAAGCGACGTAGTGACTTATTGTCAAAGTGACAGTGAATAAACTTGATTTCCGACATTTTGGCGCTGATAGCGTGTGCGTCTATAGAACTAATATTAGTGATGGGACAAATGACATAGTAATATGCAACAAATGTCAATTTTAGTACCAAAGACGCACCCACGAGGCCATTTTAAATCTACCAGTCACACTGACTAAACTAAAATTTCCTAAAATTATATCAATACTTCACTTACTTTTGAAAACAAAAAGAGAGGAGACAATTTTAGAAATGTCACATTTGGTTAGTTTGGCAAGTTTGGCCTGGCCGAATCAGGGTCATTAGAGTGTATCCACAGCATAATTAGCTAAAAGAGATATTTCCAAAATGTATAGAGCTTCGGCCAGGACAGTATACATGATATCATAAATAAGTTGGAGATCTTTAATCTATCAACCAAATTCAAAATATTGCCACTTTATTTAGACAAAAATGGGATTTTTGTCCATTGCAGTCAACCTAGGATACATAAATCTTCCAGATATGCCATAATTCCACTACAATTCACTGAATTTAGATTTTTTGTACAGAATGAAGAAGCCGACTGATACAGGTATTATTAATATATACTAATATCAACCACATCTTGAGGCATTTTATGGTAGATGTACACCGTCCTGGCAGAAAACGAAAAAAGCCCTTTTAACATAGGTAAGACGATACAATGTTTTTGGTTAGGGGTGAATTGATCCAAAAGTGGGTCATATGCTGAGACATATCAACCATAATTAAAATATAACCTCAAAGCACAAATTATAATATAGTTTCAAGATGGTTTGGCCGGATCAAGTTTTACGACAAACATATTTGCAAAAATACAAGCAACAATAGTTTAGTCATAAAAAAATTGTTGTTATTTACATATTTTGTAAAAATTTGTATTAGTGCTGAAATTAAAGCGTAATTTTTATAACAACCACATTAGATAAGTGACAACAGATTTTTGATTTGACTGGTACATAAATAAATTTTTAATTAGGTATAGATTCAAATACCAAATTACAAAAAATTATAAATCTAGTATAATTAGTAGGAAGATAAGAATTTGCAAATTTATACCAATTACACAATTTTAATTTCAGCACAGTTTTAAAATCTTGGCGGGTACCTATTTTAGCAAATTATGTTGTTTTTTTAAACTCAACCTAACCAAATATAATCTTAAATATTTCTGTTTTCACTTTTAAAGTGTCCATATCATCACCTTCGTGTCATGTATTTCATTGATATCACTTTATCTCTAATATTATTAGAATATTGTCCATAAATTTCCTAAAAATGTTTTTTAATTTATGATTTTCTTTGTGAAAAAAAAAATTCTTTTATAATCCTAATTCATTTCTAAATCATTGTTCATCAGTTCTTTGTTTTTGATTTTGACCTTTTATATTTATTCTATAAACACTTTACCATGTTCACAGAACACTCCCAAGTTGATTAAACACTTTTCCAAGTTCAAAGTACACTTTTTCATGTTCAAATTACATTACACTTTTCTGTGTTCACAATACACTTTACAATTATCACAGAACCCTTTTCAAAGTTTACAGTATACTTACATGTTCATAAAATACTTTTCCAAGTCCACAGGTTCCTTTTCATGTTCACAGAAGACTTTCTCATGTGCAAAAAACACTTTTCCATGTTCAAAGAACAATTTTCCATGTTCAAAGAACACTTTCCATGTTCAAAGAACACTTTTTCATGTTCAAAGAACACTTTCCATGTTCAAAGAACACTTTTTCATGTTCAAAGAAAACTTTCCCATGTTCAAAGAACACTTTTCCATGTTCAAAGAACACTTTCCCATGTTCAAAGAACATTTTTCCATACTCACAGAACACTACTATATTCATAATATACTTTCCATGTTCATAATATACCTTTCATGTTCACATAACACTTTTCTATGTTCAAAATACACTTTTCCATGTTCAAATTACACTTTCCCATGTTCACAGTGCCCTTTTTAATGTTCACAAAACATTTTAATGTTCACTATCACAATACACAGATAACTGACAAGTTTTCACTCGTGCGTGTAGAAGATTAGTTGTGGGTTGGAGTCATCAGGTGACATTTCTAGTTGGACGTACTGAGGGGTCGTCCGGGCTGATTCGTACGTGCTGTTACCACCTCTGGATGCTGAGTTTCTTGATCTGAAACAGATGAAATGTCAATTATAGAAATGTGTACAGCATAATCCTAGCTAAAATCCTACTAATATTATAAACGCCACAGTTTGTAAGAATGTATGTGTGTATGTTTGTTACTCTTTCACGCTGAAACTACTGAACCGTTTTGGATACAATTTGTACGGAGATAGCTTAGACCCTGGATTAACACATAGGCTACTTTTTATCCTGTACTAGCTGTGCCACGCGGTTTTACCCGCGTAGTTCCCCATTGGATTGTCGAGATAATGGGGGAACAACTTTTTTGAAGTCGGTTAAAAAGTATCCTATGTCCTTTCCCGGGGTCCAATCTACCTGTGCACCAAATTTCATCCAGATTGGTTTTGTGGTTTTGGCGTGAAAGCGTAACAGACAGACAGACAGAGTTACTTTCGCATTTATAATATTAGTTAGGATTAACGCGGGTTGTTACCCGCAGGGCGCAGCCAGTAATATAAATGCGAATGTAACTCTGTCTCTATGTCTCGCTTTCACGCCTGAACCACTGAATCGATCTGGATGTAATTTGGTACGCAGGTAGATTGGACCCCAGGAAAGGACATAGGATACTTTTTAACCGACTTCAAAAAAAGTAGTTCCCCATACGATTAACTCGATAGCGAAATTGGGAACTACGCATGTGAAGCCGCGGAGCACAGCAGCTAGCTAGCTATTGAATTTGAATTTCATATGATACTAGCGGGAGGGTACGTGCTTCGCTACGTATAAAGAGAAATAATAAAAATGTGATAAATGATGAACCGCTCGACCAATCTTGTGCAAACTTCACATAAACCATCTACTAAATAGTCCGAACAAAGCCTGAACATTTGGTACATTTGGATAGGTGAGCCCGTTCTTGAGTTACAAAATTACAACGAATAGTGGCATTGATTTTCGTATATATTGAATGATGATTGATAACCTATTACTAAACATATACATACTTGGCCTTGGCGTGTGTAAGTATATGCGACTTGAGGTTGGTGCTCTGAGCGAACTTCTTGTTGCAGCCGTCGAATGGACACACGTACGGACGGTCACCCGTGTGTATACGTACGTGCGTTCTGAAACAACAATTATAACATAATAATATAACACAGCTAGCTATTTGCCCACAAGCTCGCACGTCCATATCAGCGATACTGTAGCCCTAGTTAGAGCATGCCTAGTCTGAAATATACTGACTCTCAAGGAAGGCTGACGGAAAATACCGTTAGGTGCTTGGCGACAGATTTTACAACTTGAGGGTGGTAGCTAGCCAGACGAGCGATAGGAAATGCCCTACCACCATGCTATGGTTTCCTCACGGTGTTTTCCTTCGTTAGCTCAGGCCTTTTTTGCATGTTTCGTGGGATCAAACCTCGAACCTTTTGCACGGCAATCGACCACACTAACCACTCGACCATCATCGCTACTACTATTCAACCTTCAAATAAAATTGACCTTATTCTCTACTAGCTGCATCCCGTGGTTTTACCTGCTGTAGATATTTGATCATCCCATGGGAACACTACAATTATCCAGGATACAATGTAGCCAATGTACTAAGCTATCTTAACACAGCTATAGCCCGCCAACTTGTCCATACAATCACATATAGCTATCTATTATATTGATTCCAGTGTTTTTTTTCACATAGCTAACACGTTATTTACTAAGCTTTACCGTTTTATTTTTTTCTGTTTATTTTTATATCACTTTAAAGTTACAAACTTCCTAAGCAGTCAAATTTTTGCGCTGATACGATACCTATTAAAAGCCTTTAGTATGCAGAACTTAATAACTTTGAACGTTCAGGCCTAAAATACATCATAGTGAAGCGATTGACACCAATGACAAACATTACGTTAGAATTAAGAGTGTGAAAAGGCACGCCCCGGAACGAAAATTGTATCAGAGACACGCAAAACAGTGAAGGGTCGGTGAAACTGTTAACAACTTGATATACTCGTATGGAGCTTAGCTACAAATAAATAATTAATTTGACATACCTTAGATTGAAGTCTAGAGAGAATCGTTTCCCGCACCCCTCGAAGGTACATTGAAAGGGTTTCTCCCCGGTATGAACTAGTTGATGACGTTACGACAGTGAAGGGTCGGTGAAACTGTTAACAACTTGATATACTCGTATCGAGCTTAGCTACAAATAAATAATTAATTTGACATACCTTAGATTGAAGTCTAGAGAGAATCGTTTCCCGCACCCCTCGAAGGTACATTGAAAGGGTTTCTCCCCGGTATGAACTAGTTGATGACGTTACGACAGTGAAGGGTCGGTGAAACTGTTAACAACTTGATATACTCGTATCGAGCTTAGCTACAAATAAATAATTAATTTGACATACCTTAGATTGAAGTCTAGAGAGAATCGTTTCCCGCACCCCTCGAAGGTACATTGAAAGGGTTTCTCCCCGGTATGAACTAGTTGATGACGTTACGACAGTGAAGGGTCGGTGAAACTGTTAACAACTTGATATACTCGTATCGAGCTTAGCTACAAATAAATAATTAATTTGACATACCTTAGATTGAAGTCTAGAGAGAATCGTTTCCCGCACCCCTCGAAGGTACATTGAAAGGGTTTCTCCCCGGTATGAACTAGTTGATGACGTTACGACAGTGAAGGGTCGGTGAAACTGTTAACAACTTGATATACTCGTATCGAGCTTAGCTACAAATAAATAATTAATTTGACATACCTTAGATTGAAGTCTAGAGAGAATCGTTTCCCGCACCCCTCGAAGGTACATTGAAAGGGTTTCTCCCCGGTATGAACTAGTTGATGACGTTTCAGTTTTGAACTCTCCACAAACGCTTTACCTGTAAAAACAATAAACAACATTTGAAATTTTATTTTATTAATTAACTATATATATATATATACCATTTTAAATCTTCCCTGGAATACAACATACAGTAGAAATACATTTATAAAATAACACATTTATAACTAATAACATGCGATTCCATTGTCCTTAACAGTGAGTGAACATGAGCAACAGAGAAGTGCAGATACCTAGTCTTCAAGTCCCAAACTAGACAAACCCTGTGCTATGGTAACCTGATCACTAATATACGTACTTATATACATAAATACATACTTATATATAATTATATAATAAACACCCAGACACAGGTAAAACATATATGTTCATGCACACAAATGTTTAACCTGTCCGGTGATCGAACCCGGGACCAGCGGCGCAGAAGGCAGGGTTGCTACCAACTGCGCCAACTGGCCAGTCATTTGTTCAGAAGTTCGCACGAGCACGGAAGTCAGCGATACTGTAGCCCTAGATAGAGCATGCCTAGTCTGGAATACACTGAAGTCTGCCGGAACACACCGTTAGGTGTTTGGCGACAGATTTTACAAGTTGAGGGTGGTAGCTAGCCAGGCGAGCGATAGGAAACGTCCTACCACCATGCTATGGTTTGCTCACGATGTTTTGTTTTCATTATAAACATTGTATGAAAATGTAATAAATCTAAGATGGTAAGTATATACTCTTTCTATAGCATCAAAGAATGTGTACAACTAAAACGAAACTCATAAAATTATTATTTAGATTAATTAGTGTAACCTGATATTGTTTATATTAACTATATAGTTTTGTAAATTAATTACTAATTTTGTAATTTGTTTTTTTTTTTTTTATTGAAGTGTAAACTGGCTTTACAAATAAAATGATTATGATTATTATAGTGAAGCGATTGACATCAATAATAAAAAATATACATAAATATAAATATTAATATAATATACGTTACAATTTAGGTGGTGAACAGAGATAGGGCGCCGGGAACGAAAATTCTATCACGAAAACAGTTAAGGGTCGGTGATACTTTTAAAAACCATGTATAATTTTCTTTCATTTATTTTCACTTATTTGAGTAAATCATTATTAATTATTAAATTAACATTATTATTATCATTATTCTAACCAGTAAATAAAATGTAATAAGTGTAAGATAGTAAGTAAGTATGATGTCGCTCACCGCATTCAGCGCACACGTGCACCCTGGGTCCGTGCGTGTGCAAATGTTTCCTCATGGCGGAGTTGTCGCGGAACATCTTCGTGCAGCCCTTGTGGGGACACGCTGAGAGACCGGTAACAAATTATACAATTATTAGTATAAACAATTAGCATTTACATTATCTAAGTGACTTGTATCATTTACACGTCTGAGTGACTTGTATCATGTACACGTCTTAGTTACTTGTATCATTTACACGTCTTAGTTACTTGTATCATTTACACGTCTGATTGACTTGTATCATGTACACGTCTTAGTTACTTGTATCATTTACACGTCTGAGTGACTTGTATCATTTACACGTCTGATTGACTTGTATCATTTACACGTCTGATTGACTTGTATGATTTACACGTCTGATTGACTTGTATCATGTACGTCTGAGTGACTTGTATCATTTACACGTCTGAGTGACTTGTATCATTTACACGTCTGAGTGACTTGTATCATTTACACGTCTGAGTGACTTGTATCATTTACACGTCTGAGTGACTTGTATCATTTACACTTCTGAGTGACTTGTATCATTTACACTTCTGAGTTACTTGTATCATTTACACGTCTGAGTGACTTGTATCATTTGTATTGTTAGTCTATATGTAGAAGAATTGTAAAAAAATCGCAAAAAAATACTAGGTTCTCCATACAAAAATTTGTCACGTGATCGGTCAAGTTTAATGGAGGACGCAATAATTTATTCTCGAATTTTGCAAAATTTTGTTCTGCAATGGGCTCAATATGACGTGCAGACTAACATCTTCACAGTTTCAGTTTCTTTCTGTTACACGTTGTATAATAGTTACGTTATTAAACGGAAAAACACAATTTAGTGCAATTCAAAGATATCATCATGTTCGTAGTCATAATGTTTATAGTAAAATTAACTTTTGCCCGTAACCTCTCTCACACACTCTCTGGACTTCGAAGTATCTCGAAGTACTTCGAAGTACCAATGAAAAAAAAAAAATAATAATAATAAGAAAAAATAAAATAAAAATTGAAGACAGAAGTACAAACAAACACACTATCGCATTTATAATACGGGGTGATTCTAAATTGAATACGTATATTTAGTAACTGAAACAATATTGAAAAATAAAATACTCGTGTTTTAAGCTATTTCATAGCTTTTATCGCGGGCTTTGAGCGCGGCGACCGAATTAAGAAATTCCGTAACGAAAATGAACCTAACACTCGTCTAACGTCATTTCAGTTCGGCAGACTTCGGCACGGTGTTTGTGTGCGTGCGACTACACGTATGCATATGCAATAGCTTTACCGCCCACTGGCCGAGTGACACACGTTTTTTTTTAACCCACTTTAGGGGAAAAATATTGAGAAAACTTGAATCGAAGCCATGCAAAGTGAACTCGTAACTCGTAAGTCGCGGCGCCGCCTCTGTACGAAACTAGGTCACGGCGACGATACGCGCGTTCGCCTGGCCACATTTGTCTAATCACGCCTAGATTATACGAGTATATACCAGTTTAATGTAAACAAAAAATTGTGTTTCATTATCGAAACATGTTACATTAACAATGCTGATTGTTTGGTAAAAATATACGCAGTCTATTTAGAATCACCCCGTATACTATCTTGTGCCCGCTGCTACGCCCGTTTTATGATGGTTTTGAAGAGAAGAAAAGTTAAAAAAATCAAGTTTAATCGTTACTCGATTGCTTAGGAGCAGACGAACAAACAACCACATTCGCATTCTGTGTGAGTGATAAAGTCAAAATACATACCTATAGTTCTATCCGAGGATTCGGGCGTGGGTTTCTTCAGTCTGATCTTGTGTCCGGGACGCGCGAACTCGGCCAACTGCTTGGGGTCAGACAGGTCTAGACCTGGATATTTAAACATATATTATTAGATATATTTAATTGTTATTATGAGAAGTTAATTTTTCTTTTTTACCCGACTGCGAAAGAAGGGGGGTTAAGTTTTGCAAGTGTATGTATGTATATTTCTTTGGCACGCCTTAGAGCGTGGTCTGAAGCGAGATGGAAAAATCACGATTGCTAAATCGTTAAATGCTAATTATTATTTTTTTATTTTATTGTACTCAGTGTCACTCTCACGACTAAGACGAATCTATTGACACCACTCACATAAAAATATGAGAAGCCGTTTCTAGACTCTAGGGCGTGCCAAAGAAATATACATACGTACTCTCGAAAAACATTACCCTCCTTCATCCGCAGTCGGGTAAATGAAAGCCATGTTTAAGTTTAGTTCGTCACCTGGCATCGGTTCAGTGCCTAGAATGGCCTTCTTCCCCGTCATGTACTCCGTGTAGTCAGGGTCGGGTTCCGGGTTAGATCCATCGTCTGGAAAATTTACATGATAGTTTTAAATAAAAACAAACAAATCTTTGAGCTTTAAATAATAATATATGAATGATTGAACGAATTGTACGAATTAATCGAATGAACTAATTGAATGTACGAATTGAATGAATGAAATAATTGAATTGTTTAATTGATATACTCACAACATTACACATTATGTTACAGCAGTTTTCTTGCAGGATTCCAAGAAAACGTCTTGTAAAGCGAGTTAGTTGCTGTCATCCGCGGCGGCGACATAACAATGGAATATAAATAATACTCAAATTTTGAACCCCCCAATTGACCCCCATTAGAGATTCAATATCATTTTTATAATCGACCAAAACCAGAAAAACTAATAAAAAAAAATTATAAAATTGAACTATGGTATACACCCCCTTCATAGGGGAGACGCGTGTCCAGCACTGTGACATTATGGATTGAAGCAAGCGTTTTTAAAATGTACCTTCCGTCATCCTCCCCGAAAGCATACAATGGTGACAGAGAACTCCTTGTATTTGCTTTTGTTCTCAACGTCTCTGTCACTTTTCAAAGGCATTGTTACCTCCTTTGTTAATATACAACGTGTAACAGAAATGTGTGACAACACTTAAAGGCGTTAGTTAGTAAAATTATGCAAATTCAGATAAACAATTATTAGGTTTTCCATACAAAAATTGGTTACGTGATCGGTCAAGTTGTATGGAGGACACTTTGACGTATAGACTAACCCTTAAGTATTGTCACACCTGTCTTCACCATCCTCTCCGGTGGCCTACATGGTGACTGGAAACTCCCCTTTCTTATACTTGCATCAGTTCCCATTTTTTTTGTATTATCTGTTAATAAATACATATGTCTTCCGTACGTAACGTCATCCTCTCTGGTGACGGAGAACTCCCCCTCCCCGAACTTCGTTCTATTCCCAACGACTGTCACTTTCCAGACATTTGTACCTACCCTCTCCTCCTACGTACCGTCATCCTCCCCGGTGGCCCACATGGTGACGGAGAACTCCCCCTCCATGGTCTTGATCTGAACCTGCTTCTGTTCCCAGCGCCGCGCCGCTCCGCGCCCGCCACCGCTTTCCATCAGCGACATTGGCACCTCACCTGTTCATATCACACTAATTTTATAAATGCGAAAGTTTGTGTGCATGTGTTCGTTTGTTCCTTCCTCCTTCACGCTCAAACGGCTCAACGGATCTTAATGAAATTTGGCACTAAGATAGCTTATACCTTGGATTAACACATAGGCTACTTTTTATCCCGGAAAATTTAAGTGTACCCATGGTATGATCAAATATCCACCGCGGGTAAAACTGCGAGGCGCAGCTAGTGTGTACATATTTATTTAACGTAATCTTTTCAAAAAGTAGACTATCTCGGCCGTTAACACACTCGTATGACTAAACAATGTGTATTATTCAATTTACTATACTGTTTTAGTTCACTTGAATTTACTTCGCAAATTACTGCTCACAGAAAGAGCAAATCCAATACACAAGAGTTAGGCAGCCTTATCGCTTATGACGATTTCTTCTAGGCAATGTATTCTACTTACCTATAGGCATCAAATGGTGTATATTGTTGGAATTGTTATTACTATTTGTGCGATTCTTGCCGCGCCCTCTGAAAACATCACATCAATTAATTACCAATGTTGCATATTCTTGTGATTTAGATAAATTAACGCGTGTTTGGTTCATTCTGTTAAACAATACGTGTCATCAGGCGTACCTGATTGTTGGAAACGTCAAACTATAGGTTCGATTTTTTTTTATCCTACACAGCTAGGTATTTTTTGACCGCAAGTTCACACGACCACGGAAGTCAGCGATACTGTTAACCCTAGATGGAGCATGCCTAGTCTGGAATACACTGGCTCTCAAGGGAGGCTGTCGGAACACACCGGTAAGTGCTTGGCGACAGATTTTACAACTTGAGGGTTGTAGTTCACGTTCGGCTCGCGAGATTTGCCATGGTTGTGAACAAGAACGACTCATTTGATCCCTGATGAAGTTCACCGAAATTGAACCAAACTTGAACAAATCTTTACAACAAACCGGTAGGTACTAGTGAAAACACGTATTGTTAAACAAAATATAAATACACTGTAAAATCTAATCACTGTTGCTGGGCACGGATCTCTCTTACAAAGGAGGCGTAGTCTACAGTCCAAGGAATAAACCTTATAATACGTATCACAATAATTCTACGCTTATGGTGTTGCCAAAACTAAAATTTATGTAAACTAGTTGCTATAAGCTAGATCGAAAAAACCCGACTGCTAAATCATTAAACCTATGTATCATCCTTAATTGTTTTTTTTTTATTTTGATGTCTCTAGTGTCACTCTCACGACTAAGACGAATCTATTGACACCACTCACATAAAAATACGACAAGCCGTTTAGGCTCTAGAGCGTGATAAAGAAATATACATACATACTCGAAATAACAAAAAACTTTTTCTTTTTTAATTTATTTTTTATCTTATTTTTTAAACACGCTTTGAAATAAAAAAAACTTATAAAACTGACCTGCTAGACGACGAAGGCTGGCAATAAAGTGGGTCGTATACAGCCGGCTGTGTGTGCGTCTCGTCCGGCGTCATACCGGGGAGTATCACCTCCTCGCTGCCCACTGAGAAATGGCAATGTGACAGCGATGCTGACGACACCGCGGCAGAGTGATGGTGGTGATGATTAGTGATGATGATGATGATTGATGGTGATGATGATGGTAAACATTGGGATGGGGAAGTTGAAATAGTGTTTTTTTTACTAGTGCTTGCGTCATTGAGTCATATTTAATAACAAAATCGTATTACGTATTGGTATAGTATTATGATGAGGTAAGAAAAAGTATTTGTTCCTATATTTCATGTGATTTAATGACGCATGTTATAGTTATTAATACTATTTCTATAGTCATTAAGTCACGATACTTTATGACGAAATAGTATAACGTGTTAGTATTGTACAATAATGAGACAAGACAAAGTATTTATTAATATTTCATGTGATTTAATGGCGCAGGAGATAGTAAAAATTACTATTTCTTACTACAAAATTTAATGTGCCTGGAAGAGATCGCTTTTAGCATAAAGCCGCCAATTGCGGCACTACATGAAAAATTATATTATTTTATTTTTATGTTTTGCGTGTCCACTATAAAGCATTATATCTATCTATCTGTTCTACTATGATTTTGAAGATTAAATGGCGTGGTCAAAATATAAATAAATAACGGTTTTAAATGCACCAACGCGAACGGCTCAAATCTAGAATCAAAAATGTATTTGAGTAATAATATTATGTGTGATGATTAATGATAGAGATGAAACAAGGTGTTGAAATGAAAAAACGAAATGATATAAAAAAACCAGCCAAGTGCGAGTCGCAGTCATGCACGGAGGATTTTGTACCGTTATCTATATAATATTAGTTCAAATTTCTACATTTTAATATCGAGCAAAATACGACAAAAAATCACATTTGTTGTATGACATATATTTATGGCTCTTAAATATTTTTTAGTATTTTTTTTCTTTTGATTAATGGCAGCATACTATTTGTATATTTGCCAGCGTTCAGTTTATCAAATTTTCAAGCTATTAATCAATAAAGTTAAGTAAAATATCAAGTAATAAGTCATCGTGGTCAAGTTAAAGTCATATCATATACCCTCAAAGCAGTGGAAACTTTACCAGGGTGTCTATGGAGAGTTCCCGCGGACACGAAAACCACGTTATTCCGTCTTTATATCGCTTGCCCACACTTGTGCACATAAACAAGACATTAATGGTTACTAATCCACCAATATTACACATTAAAGCTTGCAGAATCACTATATTTGCAATAAATACACAGACATAGACGCCATTTTTTTCAGCAAACGCGGGAAAACTCCTTTTTCAGTAGTTCTTGTTATAGCGACAACGGAAATAAACATGAACAATGACGGTGACCATGAAGATGAAATTTTGTTTTGACGGGTGGTGACGATAGGAGCTTAATTGTCAAAATACGTTTGTTTAAACATTACAGTGTCCCAAGTTTGTTGTTCAAATTGTTTGAGAATTACAAATGCATTTTTACACCATTATGACACAATGCAATTGCAATTTAAATGAATTAATAAATAAATAAATTCTGAAACAATTCAAATAACAGACTTGGGCGCAAGTAATGTTGCAAACTCATATGTTTGTTTGTTTGTCTTTGACTTTTAATACGAACTAGCGAAACAGACAGACGTACAACATTGCATAATGCATACAAAGTAACCTAAAGGCTCAAGTGAATGAATGAAAAATAATGTTAAAACTAAAACTAAATTAAAAAAATCCATAAAAAACTTGTTAGATAAAAACGACAACTGCGTGCAAAAAAGACCTATAGCGTCATAAAGCCTTAAATAAAATTCAGTACCTGTACAACGAATGACGTACAAAAGTAAAAAAAAATTAATTAAAAAATTAATTAACAAGTAATAATACATAATAAATTTACAGTTAAGTAAAAAAATAATCTATGTATACGCAGAAAGATATTAAAAAAAGTTTAAAAAATTAAGAAAAATACTTGTCAAAAATTTTGTTGTCATCTACAGCATCTAAAAGTTAAATTTCTACATTTTCGATTAATTTAATTTTCCTCTCCAAAAACAGATCTTTTTATGCTGGTTACATGATATTTTGCCACTTTATTTATGTATCATTGCCCGGCGGCACGATATATAGTTTTCTATATCAATGACAAAACTTATAATTCATCATCTTCCTGACCTTATTCCACTACGTGGGGTCGGATAAAGTTGATATTAAAATTTATAATTACCTTCCTCCAAATGCTGCATCCCAATGACCTGTTCCTCCACCTCTTCGTACTGATCATCAGTGATGTACTCCTCGTATTGACCAGCTTCTATCTCCTCGTACTGGAATACAGGTTTTATTTGAGGATATTGACGTAAAGTAAGGCTGACGTCAGGTAGGCAGCCGGTTAACGAACGGTTCGACGATTTTTACGCAGTAGATTTCAATAGGGAAGAGTTACTTCAAAGAAATCATCACAAACAAATATATTAGACTATATATGTCACCCGCGATATACGAGTACATACGAGTATATGGAATGTTTAAATATAAACTTTGAGCCCTCATTTGACCTTTTTAGAGGTTGAATAAAGAAATCCTTTTTTAATAAACACCTACGTCATCAGAAATCTAGCATGTTTTTTGTATTGTTTTTTTTTTAAATAGTGTTATAAGCTGGTTTTTAACAAAGAGTTGTCTTATCTTATCTACGTCCTATAATTAATACACCTTCCAAATTTCATGCCTCTAGGTTCCGTCACACCTTTCTGTTATACAACGTGTAACAGAAAGATGATGTCACACCTTTCTGTTATACAACATGCAACAGAAAGATGACGTCACACCTTTCTGTTATACAACGTGTAACAGAAAGATGATGTCACACCTTTCTGTTATACAACATGCAACAGAAAGATGACGTCACACCTTTCTGTTATACAACGTGTAACAGAAAGATGATGTCACACCTTTCTGTTATACAACATGCAACAGAAAGATGACGTCACAACGTGTAACAGAAAGATGATGTCACACCTTTCTGTTATACAACATGCAACAGAAAGATGACGTCACAACGTGTAACAGAAAGATGATGTCACACCTTTCTGTTATACAACATGCAACAGAAAGATGACGTCACACCTTTCTGTTATACAACGTGTAACAGAAAGATGATGTCACACCTTTCTGTTATACAACATGCAACAGAAAGATGACGTCACACCTTTCTGTTATACAACGTGTAACAGAAAGATGATGTCACACCTTTCTGTTATACAACATGCAACAGAAAGATGACGTCACAACGTGTAACAGAAAGATGATGTCACACCTTTCTGTTATACAACATGCAACAGAAAGATGACGTCACACCTTTCTGTTATACAACGTGTAACAGAAAGATGATGTCACACCTTTCTGTTATACAACATGCAACAGAAAGATGACGTCACACCTTTCTGTTATACAACGTGTAACAGAAAGATGATGTCACACCTTTCTGTTATACAACATGCAACAGGAAGATGACGTCACACCTTTCTGTTATACAACGTGTAACAGAAAGATGATGTCACACCTTTCTGTTATACAACATGCAACAGAAAGATGACGTCACACCTTTCTGTTATACAACGTGTAACAGAAAGATGACTTCACACCTTTCTGTTATACAACATGTAACAGAAAGATGACTTCGCACCTTTCTGTTATACAACATGTAACAGAAAGATGACTTCACACCTTTCTGTTATACAACGTGTAACAGAAAGATGACTTCACACCTTTCTGTTATACAACATGTAACAGAAAGATGACTTCTCACCTTTCTGTTATACAACATGTAACAGAAAGATGACTTCACACCTTTCTGTTATACAACATGCAACAGAAAGATGACGTCACACCTTTCTGTTATACAACGTGTAACAGAAAGATGACTTCACACCTTTCTGTTATACAACATGCAACAGAAAGATGACGTCACACCTTTCTGTTATACAACGTGTAACAGAAAGATGACTTCACACCTTTCTGTTATACAACATGCAACAGAAAGATGACGTCACACCTTTCTGTTATACAACGTGTAACAGAAAGATGACTTCACACCTTTCTGTTATACAACATGTAACAGAAAGATGACTTCACACCTTTCTGTTATACAACATGCAACAGAAAGATGACGTCACACCTTTCTGTTATACAACGTGTAACAGAAAGATGACTTCACACCTTTCTGTTATACAACATGTAACAGAAAGATGACTTCACACCTTTCTGTTATACAACGTGTAACAGAAAAGTGTGACAATACTTAAGGGTGTTGTTAGACTACACATCAAAGTGAACACATTGTAGAAAACAAAATATTGTACGATTATATGACCAATTCTTGAATGGAATACTTATCGTCGATGGAAATCCACAGGATAATTTGATCCGGCTCGAAGGACCAAAAATATAAACTGAGTGGTGACTACAGTGTATGATGAGTGCGAAGAACTGGGAAACTTAATGTGCGAAACAAACCCAATGAAAGTCGTTCTAACACTGACTTATTATATACTGCGTCCCGCGATTTTACCCGCGGAAGATATTTGATCATCCCATAGGAACACTTCAATTTTCCTGTATAAAAGTGTGGGTGTTAATCCAGGATATAATCTATCTTAATGCCAAATTTCATCCAAATTCGTTTGAGCGTGAAGGAGGGACAAATATACACACACACACATACAAACTTTCGCCTTTATAATATTAGTGTGAGTGAGATAATTAGGTATAAGTATAAAATTGTTGTATAGGCAGATATGTTGAACTAATGGCCTCAATACGAAGGCGTTGACGTGGTAGGTATATTATGCAGTAACCTGTATTGACGTATATGTGAAGACCACCCTCTAGTTTCACGTAGCGTGGTATTTTGAAGACTTCCCATCCCCCTGAATAGGTCGCGTAACTATGTCCCCTAAAATGATGTTACTTCATGATGATGTTTATGAACTTTTAGCTTATGGTGGTCAAGATGTAAGCCCTGTGTCTCTGGTGGGTATTTATTGGCCATATAGATTATGGACAGAAGAAATCTCAGTGGGGAGATATGATTATGTTATTGCTTAATTAATTTATTTAGAAAACTAACGCGTGTTTGATTAATTTTGTTTAACAATGCAACGGCGACGATGACTGCGTGTAGTGGAATAAGTCGTTCTTGTCATCATTGAAGACACGAACGACTCATTCCATCCCTGATGAAGTTCACCGAATGCGAACGAAACTGTAAGTTGGGCCTTTACAACAATCAGGTACTAGGTCTGTGCCAATTTTTAACTTACATGTAGGTTTTTTTAATATAGCTTAAATTATTGATTTTGTCTTGTGAAATTCTACAATTAATTAATATCAATCGCGAGAATTTGTAATAAGTCAAAGTTGATGGCAGCACAGTCGGTAAATCCCTTGCCTCACAAGCAAGAGGGTGCGGGTTCAATACCAGGTTCTGGCATGCACCTTTGAGTCTTTCACTAACGTGCATATGATTGAACTAGTAGCTGTCACGCGACATTGCTCGCGACAAAATGGAATGTAAAGAAGTTTAAAACATTGAGATTTTCAGGGATATAATTTCCAAAAATCTTTTTTAAGTATTTTCATACTCTTTTTTTCATACATAGATTTCTTGATTTTTTGTAAATTAATATTTATTAGCTGCACTCTGTAGTGTAACTCGTGCTTTTTAGCTTGTGTTTATTTACTTATTAACAGGCGAGCAGCTTCAAGCTGATGTGCCCATATCATATTGTGTTGAATTCATTAATTGTGCAATGCATTGCACAAATTATCCTTCAAAGTTTGCAAGAGATAGTTGATTGTCGTATAGCCATTTATTCAGTTGATTTCTAAAAGAATTTATGTACATTGCAGTGATCACATTATCAGGCAGCCTGTTCCAGTTGTAAACAACTCTGTTGCTGAGGATGTGGTAAGCTGTATTTGTGTTGGCATGAGTGTGGTCGAGTTTCATTTTATGTTCTCTGACCTCTCTAGTAAGAGGCCTCTTCACATAGCAATTAGGATTGTCAGGGAGGTTGCAGAATCCATTCAAAATCTTTACTCTCATAATGTAGCTATCTAAATAGGTTCAGTAGAAATTTTATATGTTTATTAAATGTTTCATATTAATGTCTAAATCTATCCTCTTTATAATATTGGCATAGATGATATATCAGCTAATGAAAATAATAAATTAAAAAATGAATTTCTAATGATGTTTATGACCAACAAACTGCCTCCACAGAGACGGGGCGAGGATGGAATACCTTTACTCCGACCTGGTCACCGTCGTCTATTTCCACCATGTGCGTCCCCACCTCCACCTCGCACATGATCTCCTGGTTCATCATTTCGATAGACTCCTGGGGGAAGTAATAAACTTTAATTGAAAACTAGATAAATAATATACCTATAACTAACTAGCTGTGACCCGCGGTATTACCCGCTGTAACTTAATTATCCCATAGGAACATTAAAAGTGTCTCCTGGTTCTACGTAAAGACCCCGCCAATTTTCAGCCAAATCAGTTCAGCATTTAAATTAAAAGAAAGTTGTGTTAACAGTATTTAACACAACTTTCTTTTATATATATAGCTGTGGCCCGCGGTTTCACCCGCGTAGTTCCCCATTGGGTTGTCGAGACAACGGGGGAACTACTTTTTTGAAGTCGGTTAAAAAGTATTCTATCTTCCTTTCCCGGGGTCCAATCTACCTGTGCACCAAATTTTATCCAGATCGGTTTAGTGGTTTTGGCGTGAAAGCGTAACAGACAGACCGACAGAGTTACTTTCGCATTTATAATATTAGTTAGGATTAGTAGAAGTAGTGTCCTGTGTGCACAAAATAAATGAGTTTCTTTGTTTTTTCATTATTTTTCTAAATTCAAGATAGAAACATGTTAAAAAAGTTCAGATAGACTGATGTTTTTTTTTTTCCTACACAGCTAGGCATTTGACCACAAGCTCGCACTACCACGGAAGTCAGCAACACTGTAGCCTGAGATGGATGCCTAGTTTGGAATACACTGGCTAGTGTTAATGAATTGGCTGCGGAAAAGTGTACTTTAAAAACCATTGGTGATGATGCCTTAGCCAAGGTTAAACTCCAACAGTGTTGCCCTCATCACAAAATAGAACAATATTTGATCCCCTAGGGGTTTAATTTCCAAGAATCTTCTCTTAGTACACACTAAACCCTATAATAAACACATCCTCTAAATTTCAAGTCTCTAATTTCAGTAATTTAGACTCTACATTGATTCAGCAAATATCATCATTCAGGACTTACTCTTTATATACATAGAAAACATATTAATTACCCGCTGCACCCTGCGGTGTCCATCCTGGATAACGAGTAATCTATGTGTTAACCCAGGGTTTAAGTTATCTCTATACCAAATTTCATCAAAATCGCTTAAGCAGTTTTTCATGAAAGAGTAAAAAACATAAATCCATTCTTACATACTTTTGTGTTTATGATATAAGTAGGAAGTAGGTAAATATACTGCATAAAATATTCATACATAAAATTACAATACCCTTTAATGGAACTGGTGCAAATAATATAATTTGATAAGTATGTTTACAGCTTATACCATGTCTGTAGCCAATTAGGTCATTGGCCGCATTAATATTCTTTATTACCTAATTACTGACTAAAACGAGTTAGCCAGAATGTTAATAGCTTTTGAATAGTGACTAGATATTTTTTACTGTAAACCTAAACACCGTATCAAACTAATCTGTGGTGTCTAGATTTTCTCCAAGAAAAAGTTATGTCGATGTTATTTATCTCTGCTCACTTTTATTTAAAGTTTTCCTAGTTGTTCGACGTCAACCGAACATGCAGGCGGTTGTAAAAAGGATTACATTGTAATTTCGATAGGCTATGGCTGATTCATAATCGTCTTATCTGACCCATACAATACGTCACAACATACGAAGTAAAAAAACTTGTTTACATTTCCGATTCAGGTAGGTCGCAATGAAAAAATATGTAAATAAATGCATTGTGAGCACTGTATTGTTTTTGTTGTGAGCTGTAATGAGATAAGATTTATATGGTAAGTTATAATTGGAAACGTCACAAACGCGATTAGCTCGGCTGCAGTGATAATATAGTACACACAACTATTGAGATTACAAATAGAAAGGAGAAGCTCTCCTGCAGTGATTAATTTATGATCTACGAACGTTATATTGAATAAAAACAACTATGTTGATAGCCAGGTGCGGGCTCGGGCGACGGCCGACCGGCCCGGCCCGCGCTCCGTTCTGATTTTTTTAGATAATTATAAAACGACCACGCTAACCGATGCTTGCGTTTCCTTTATAAGGCGTGACCTTCGTCTTCTAGCCCTGCGGGACGCGCCTGAAGGCGTACATTCACAGAAAACACGAAACACTTGTTACAGCACGTCTAAAAGAGCGATGTTTTCAATGGAAATAATTTACCTCTTATTTATCTTGTAACAAAGCACCGACGGCCCCCAGGAGACAAATATGGACAACGGTATTGGCACAGGATTTTTCGACGCAATTTTCACACTAAACTATGCAAATGAATCTAGGGAAAAAAAGTTTGCTATTTAGGCCCAAAAATATTTGAAATTTACGCGAAAATGTTTATAAAATATGTCCGACTAAACATGGCGTCCAAAGATGTCCGACCAAATTCAATATGGCGATGCAAAATGGACGCCCGTGCTTCAACCACTCGTGAAAGAGAACTCCTTGAAGTTCGAAAAATAAGTGAGAAATGTCATGATAAAAAAGTATATGAAATAGACTTGCCAGTATAAAAAATATTGAGATTACAAAATTTCATAAATAAAAATGAATTGACACTTACTGAAGTAGGATAATAGGTAGAAATAACATTCAAACTAACTTTTTACATTTTATACAATCAGCATATACCTAAATAATAAAAACAAGCTGAAATTCAATTTCTTCATGTTGTAACACTGAAATCTAAATGTCATTCAAACGTCAAAAAGTTTGACAAAAGCGCCCTCTATTCCCAAACTTTGACAGACCAGCGCCCTCTTGCGGTGAAAATAGTTCGGGAAAGTCGCGGATTTTCCAGTCTTCCTTTTCCTGTGATTATTTAATCACACACAGCTGATTTTTGCGCAAAAATACAATAATGGCTGTGAGATTACTGTCCAAATTGAAGGCGCTGCCTGAATTGCGCAACGCGGCAGCTTACAGTGCGTCCGCTCCTGCTACCTTGTCCGATTTTGACCAGCAGCATAAAACTCCAGTAATCAGGAAGCAGAAGCTCATTCCCGTGGCTCATTATGGTGGCAGACACGCAGTCACGATGCTACCTGGTGGTGGAATCGGCCCCGAGTGCATGGGCTACGTCCGTGACATTTTCAGGTAAAATTTTCCTGATTATAACCTTAAAAATTCAAAAATCTTTATTTATTACTTATGCTTATGTAGCTAACAGGATAAAAATGAAACCTAGTCGGTACATAGTTTTTTAGTTAAAAAGCATAATAAAGTATGTAGTAGTGGTACAAAAAGCATAGAGCCTAATTATATGGTACCACAATATTATCTTGACATTGGTTGGTGGCAAGTCTAGCTTACAGATAGAGATTCATGGTCAAGATGATTATTGCAACTGGAGACAATGTCTAGTACTCTTATAGGTACACATTATCAAATAGAGGTGGTGGAGGAGTCGGGCAGGATGAGGACGGGCACAGTCTGCAATATAATTGAGAACCCATAACATATTTCCATCCTTATTTCAGAAATATAGTTTGATGCTATTGTTTAACAGTAGAGACTTTATAGGGCACAAAATACTGTTTCAACAATGAATGTTGTGGAATTTAATACTGGCAAAGAAAATATACTAGGATATTTTTCTGTACATTTTCTTTGCCATTATAAAGGTTTTTCTAGTAATGTTTTCTGCAATACTGGCTACTTTATTAGCTAATAAGTTTAGGTCTTTTATATTGTGAGAGCATAAGTAACTACTAGGCAATTGTTTTATATGAAAATAATGCTCGGGATGATGTTTGATTTTGCTTTATTATACCTACTTAATATGAAAATAGGCCAAGTATGTGTTGGACTCCCGCACAATGGTTTCCGTAGCATTATCTATAGTTTAAGTTTCCACTAAAATATATTTCTATTGAGCAAAAAATTCCCAAAATATCATGTTTGTTGTATGGGATTGATAAATAAGTAATTTTAAGGGAGTTGAGCCCTCCCTTGAAATATTTAATTTATTTTGGTTTTAGTATTTGTTGTTATAGCAGAGATCAAAAATAATTCATCTGTGAAAATTTCCACAGTTCATGAGATACAGTCTGGTAACAGACATATTGATTTACAGACAGCAAAGTCTGATTAATATGGTCCCGTTGTTACCCTTTAGGTATGGAACTGTAAAGAGTATTAATATTCTATCAGGTTTATGATGATTTCATGTCATTTCAGATATATTGGCGCTCCCATAGACTTTGAGGTGGTAGACATTGACCCCAATGTAGACAATGATGATGATGTTCAGTACGCCATCACCACCATTAAGAGGAATGGAGTCGGCCTTAAGGTAACTGATTAATAGATCTGAATCATAAAATGCCTAGTTTGGCAACAGATATCCATACCTATCGATGAGAAATTAGCTGAAATTATTATGTTATCAAATATGTGTAAATTCATGGAATAAATACATTTATTTATTTTTAAATTTCACACTCACTTGTGACACTAGATGTAAGGTTTTTCCTGTATATTTGATGTTTGTGTGTCTGCAATAAGGAGTTTATTCATTCATTCCACTTTAATACTGTATATATGCTTTTGTAATGTGGAAGGCAATATATTACCTTCTGACGCAAATTGACCACTATAATTTGGTTTTTTATCACATAACGATGCATTTGTAAAATTTATCATCGGCATATAGACAAATTCACAAATTGTCACATCAGTATTTAGACGAATTTGAAAAATTACCATTCTGATTCGCAAAATGACGTACATCCATACAACAGTAACTAAACATCTGTAGCAGTTTTAATGTTTTCAAACCTTTTTTAAACACAATAAAATAAAAGTAATTAAAAACTCAAATCATTTTTACAAGTCTAATTAACTTGTTTGCTCCTGCTCTGAGGGTGGAATGGACATGTTCTTTCCCATTGCTTTTATTTTTTATTTCAATGTAAGAAGTAAATGTTTTAGTTTGTTTTATTTAATTGTAATTAAAAAATTTAGTAAAAATTCTTGTTATTTTTCCTACCTGCGGATTAATCTTTGTCAAATTGCAACAAAGACTAACGCACATTTTTCATAGGTATATGTCAATATAAGTATTGCTCATTTTGCGTAAATGTGAATTGGTTTGGCATTATGCGTATTGCACATATTGCGTAAATGTCAAGATGGGCAGATTACCTGAGACTTACAGCTGGACAACACTGGAGAAGGATAGCGGGAGATAGAACACAATGGAAAATGCTAGAGGAGGCCTATGCTAAATGGCATTCTAAATAACGTGTTGTTTTATAAGTTTTTATAATTGTAAATGGCTATACGACAGTCAACTATCTCTTGCAAACCCTTAATGTCAATTTTGTACAATGCATTGGACAATTAATGTATTCAACACAATATGCTATAAGCACATCAGCTTGAAGCTGCTCGCCTGTCATTAAATAAAAAAATAAAGAAAATTCAGATTATAAGGTTACATTAAAATTAAAATGTAATGAATTACTTTAAAACTACTTCAGACCGATTTCAAAAATTCTTTTGCCGTTAAAAAGCTACATTATCACTAAGTAACATAGGCTCAATTGGAGATACGCACTTAAACTGCGGGTGTGCAAATTTGTTATGTAAATTAAATACTATAACATAACATAAACATGTTTAATTCAGAGATATTTTGTCTAATTTGCACTTGACACATCTTTTTCAGGGTAACATCGAGACGAAATCCGAGGCTTCATACGTGACATCTCGCAATGTGGCTCTACGTAATGAGTTGGACATGTATGCGTATGTAATGCACTGCAAATCATACGCGGGTGTCAACACCAGGCATAAGGATATCGATGTCTGCATTATCAGGTAATTCTTGACTTAACACAGCTATACACCGCCAACTTGTCCATACAATAAGATACAGCTCTTTTCTACCTTTTTCTTTAATGTTGTCCGATTCCAGTAGTTTATTTTTTTACATAGCTGACACATTATTTACTAAGCATTACCGTGTTATTTTTTTCTGTCTTTTATATCACTATAAAGTTAAAAGCTTCTTAAGTAAAAAAATATTACTGCATATATTTGCGCTGATACGATGCCTATTAAAAGCCTTTATTATGCAGAAATCAATAACTTTATGCAAAATAATATAACGTGTAGACAAAAATACATCATACTGAAGCGATTGACACTAATAACAAAAAAATACATTACAATTTAGGTTGTGAAAAGAGAACGGAACTTGAAACAGAAACACAAAAACAGTGAAGTGTTGGTGATACTGTCAAAAGGTGTTTTTAATGTCATGTGAATGCGTTCGCGCACGCAGGGTTGGCCGCAAAAGACCAATATTCATTACATTTTATATATCTCTATTACCTTGTTAGTTTAAGCCATTTAAAGTCTTATTAAATATAGTTACTTTGTATCTTTATTTTTAATTTCTCTCTACAGACAGAACACAGAAGGTGAATACGCTATGTTGGAGCATGAATCGGTGCACGGAGTGATCGAGTCGATGAAGGTAGTGACCGCGAGCAACTCTGAGCGAGTCGCTAGGTTCGCCTTCGAGTTCGCACGCCGGAACAACAGGAAGAAGGTAAATCATTAATTTAATGTAGAATCAGTGATCGAGTCGATGAACATTCGCGCAGACACTGATGAAAGTTTATTTTTATAAACTCAGTGAATATATGTGAATGCAGCTTGTAGAATCATCATTCTTGTGTAACAAATAACCATTACAAAATATAATGTAAATATATAATATAATAAATGACACTGATTCTGTCAGGCCAAATTTACTAAACTAATCTAATTTGACATTTCTAAAATTGTCTCTTCTCTTTTTGTTTCGAAAAGTGATATAAGGATGGATATAATTTTAGGAACTTTTAGTTTAGTCAGTGCCTGACCGATTTAGGGGGCTATATGTGTTCTGAAAACTATAAATCTATTTATGTTAAAAAAGTAATTTTATTCTTTATGTAATTAATATTTCAAATGTGATAAGATTTGCCTGTAACGAACGTTATGTAAAATTAAATAAATATTTCAAATGTGACAAGATTTGCCTGTAACGAACGTTATGTAAAATTAAATAAATATTTCAAATGTGACAAGATTTGCCTGTAACGAACTTTATGTAAAATTAAATAAATATTTCAAATGTGACAAGATTTGCCTGTAATGAACTTTAATTAAATAAATATTTCAAATGTGACAAGATTTGCCTGTAACAACATTATATAAAATTAAATAAATATTTCAAATGTGACATAATTTGCCTGTAACGAACGTTATGTAAAATTAAATAAATATTTCTAATAAAAATTACTTTAAAAAAATATCCTTTTGAAAATGTTAGTGTTATTAAACGATAACTCGTTTGTCCCCCCAGGTGACGACGGTCCACAAAGCAAACATCATGAAGATCTCCGACGGGTTATTCCTGGAGACGTCTCGTCGCATGGCCGCCGAGTACCCGGAGATAGAACACAACGACATGATCATAGACAACTGCTGCATGCAACTTGTCGCTAAGTACGTATAATAATCCATTTATTAATATATTTTTTAATAATAATTATAATTATTTATATATTGTATTTAAACTGTAATATAATTCATTTATATATATTTTATTGAACTAAAACTGTTGGAATAGCGACCATGAGAAGTGTCGCGATCGACCTGGACATTTTTTTTTATTTTATTTTTAAATAATAATTATAATTATTTATATGTATTTAAATAAATTAAAACTGTTGAAATGGCGACCATAAGAAGTGTCGCGATCAACCTGGACACGATTGGCGCAGGACCGAGGAAGATGGCATCATATTAGAGAGGACTGTACTCAGTAGTGGGGTAAGGAAGGCTGTGGATAATGATAATGACAGACAGCAATATTTAATCGTATAAAAAGAAAATATTAAATTCCACTAGTAAATATATTGTTCTAATCAAGCCCTTTCATTTAATATCCTAGAGGGGGTTGTGTTAAAATATGTATCTGCCATTTTGGAGCGATGTTCATCAAACATAACTTAGAACTTAGTACTGAACTAATAGCCTACAATAAGATTAAGAAATATTTATTGGCCTTTGAGTAACGTTCGTTACAGGCAGGTCTTGTTACATTTGAATAAGATAAGATAAACTCTTTATTAAAAAATCAGCTTAGCTATAAAATTTATAACAAATAAAAACTTACAAATATATACTAGGTTTCACAATGGCGTCCTTATCGCTTAAAGCAATCTATTCCAGGCAATTATTAATTATTTAAAAATGTTAAACTTAAAAAAATTATTTAAATTCTTTTATAGTTCTTATAACATTTATTTATTATACTCGTATTATATATTTACGTTGTGATTTATTTCTCTAGTTATTATTAATATCTTGTATGCATTGACATATATTCACTGATGATTTATTTCTCTAGTTATTAATATTTTGTATGCGTTGACATATATTCACTGATGATTTATTTCTCTAGTTATTAATATTTTGTATGCATTGACATATATTCACTGAGGATTTATTTCTCTCGTTATTAATATTTTATATGCATTGACATATATTCACTGAGGATTTATTTCTCTAGTTATTAATATTTTGTATGCATTGACATAATATTCACTGAGGATTTATTTCTCTAGTTATTAATATTTTGTATGCATTGACATATATTCACTGAGGATTTATTTCTCTCGTTATTAATATTTTGTATGCATTGACATATATTCACTGATGATTTATTTCTCTAGTTATTAATATTTTGTATGCATCAGTCTCGCGCCGCACTCGACGGAGCGCGGACGCAGTGTTTCTCGCTAGCACAGTGACTCATTGCCTCGCGAATACGATGAGTTCGAGTACAGTGAAGTGCGCTAATTGCAACGTTGTAATTAACGAAGTATTAGCATTCTTATCCAATGTCCTGGATGTTATGGATGAAGAAAGCATCCATCAATTGGTAACGACGGCATTTAATGTGGATACAATTGCAAATGCTAAAACGTTACTTTTTGAATCCATACCTGAGGCGAAGAAGATGCCAAAACGTCGTAAGGATGGAAAGAAGAGAATGTTTAGGTATCTGGATGATATGATTTGCCTCCTAAAGTCAGCCGATCCTGAAATCTTTCCAGTTTTGTTGCAAAAGACTTGCACGTTCTCCCAAGTTTCACTTTCGATCACATCGATTGTACGCGCCTACTAAAAGATATCGTAAGATTACAGAACCAAGTTCAACAGCTACAGGATACGTGTGTCTCTCAAGAGCAGTTTGAATCTATAAAACGCGACTTTGTTCACATGAAAAATGCATCCATAGTTGATAACCACAGTATGCACAACATGTATGTTAACACGAACAGAAGAGGTGCCTGTGTACAAGAAGACAGTTATGATATGTGTAGCGGTCCCATGGGGCTTCAGTTTGTACCTATTCGAATGTCTCCGCAAGCTTCGATACCTACACAATCTCATTCTACGCCTACAAAGTCTCCCTGTCCTACGAAAAATAATGTCAGGTCAGTCTCATTTCAAATCGCAAAGCAGCGCGACACGAGTTGTCGACGACGATTGGCGGAGCCGCTGCATGTAGTGGAGAGTGCGAGCGAGATAGCCAAGCATCAAAACGGCGCGAGTGGGAGCGTGACAACACAACGGGCAGAGTTGCGTATTGAAGAGAACGGCGGTGACTGTATTGTTACTACGAACTGCGCGGTACCAGAACAGGTTTTATTATCAGCGGTCGGAGCGCGGCCGACGCAAGCCTCGGGCGATTAATTGGCTACAAATTTACGTCGAATAACCCAGTTGTAATTTGCAGTTACGAAATGTTACACAAATACCGAAAGAGAACTCTGAGTGGTAGATTGTGCAATCTAAAACTGCAAAAAAATACAAACTATTGGGTCAAAAAGGACGCGCATCTACTGCGCCTGATGTTAAATTTAAGGCGGCAGTTATTAAAGTGCCTTTGTTTATATCCAATGTATGTAAAGAAACGAGTGAACAAGATATTATGAGTTACATAAAAGATAAAACAAATGAGGAGGTGTCGTTAAAGAAAATCAAAATGAAGTCGGATAGGAAATATAATGCTTATAAGTTGTTTGTATCTAAGGATAAATTAGATTTATTTTTGAATGATGAATTCTGGCCGGACGGAATTACATTTAGGCGTTTTGTGCATTTTATGTACGGCACGAAACTAGTTGGGCGCACTGTTAAAGCTGGTAACTAATATATAATTATGGACAAACAAATTTACAGATTTACTAGTTTTGCCATTCGTTTAAGAACTCAATTGATGATGTTCGGAGTCTACGTAAAGTGTCGTCGGTGATGTGTTTACAGGAGACTTGGCTTCTTGATCATGATATCCCACTATTGGGAACAGTTAGTAGTGATTTTGAATATACCGGAAAGTCTGCTGTGGACACATCTACCGGGGAACTGAGAGGGAGACCATATGGCGGGGTAGCTATTCTCTATCGGAAAAGTATTTTTGATGCGATATCCGTCATACAGTGTAATAGTGCCCGGTTGGCAGCTATAAAAGTTAAAATGGGTGAAAGGTCTGTCTTAATTTTTTCGGTGTATATGCCAGTTAAGTCGGCCGACAACTTACCTATTTTTACAGATGTGTTGGGTGAGATTAGTGCCATTGAAGAAAGTTGCGATACTGAAACTGTTTTCGTTTTAGGCGATTTTAATTCTCACCCTAGCGAGTTTTTCTATAACGAGCTAAATAATTTTTGTTTAGATAGAAAGTGAATATGTGCGGACGTGTGCAAGTTAGGTATGGACTCTGGTACTTACACTTATCACAACTGTAGAAAGTGGCTAGACCACTGTGTGGTTTCTCTCTCAGCCTGGGAATCAATTTCTAATGTAGGCGTAATGGATGATGTATACGTATCAGATCATTTACCTATTTATGTTGATTGTAATGTAAAATCTGTCAGACCTAAACTGTACACAAATATAGTCCGTAAAAATGCCGTCATTTGGGGGGAAAGAGATGAGTTTCAAATAAATAGGTATCGGGATATTTGTCAGAAACGGTTACGATTAATTGATTTTCCTACTGATCTTATTAATTGTAGTCATGGTTCTTGTAATGTTAGTGAGCACAAGATTGTAATCGACTGGCTATATGATGATATCATTTGTGCCCTAAAAAGTGCTGCAATTGAGACGAATGTAAAGGGCAAGTCTAGTCGCAACTGTAAACCTAGGGTTCTGTGGCTGGAATAAACATGTAAAAGAAGCTCATCGGGACGCCAGGTTAAAATAGAGTGTTTGGTTACTATACAATAAGCCCTTATCAGGCCAAGTTTACGATGAAATTCGCAATTCATGTAAGATTTATAAAGGCAAACTTAAATGGTGTAAAAATAATCAAGACCAAATCAAAATGGATCTTATAGCGAAACATCGTACTAATAAGAATTTTGGTGATTTCTGGAAAGCCACTGGAAAGTTGGATATTAAATCTGGCCTCCCGGCGAGTATGGGCGGGGTGAGCGACCCAGACAAAATTGCTGATATGTTCAAAGAACATTTTCAAGTGCGATCTCCTTTGGGCCCGTCAGCGGTGGTGGTCGATCCTGGTCCTGTCGTTCGGGGTGAGCAGCCTCTGCTACATTTTACAGCAAGTCAGGTTAAAGCTGTCATTAAAGGGATGAGCCGGGGCAAATCACCCGGACATGATGGGATCAGTATGAACATCTAAAATATGCTGGCGTTCACATTTCGAGACTCCTGTCTCTGTTGTTCAATTTATGCATCAGTCACTCTTATTTACCGACTGAACTAATGAGAACCACAGTTGTGACTATTGTGAAGAACAGAACAGGAGACATCTCGGACTTGGGGAACTACCGTCCGATTTCCCTCGCCACAACGGTTGCTAAGGTGTTGGACAGTCTACTTGGATCATGCTTACAGAAGTACCTCAACATACATGACGCGCAGTTCGGGTTTCGGCCCGGGCTTTCTACTGAAAGCGCAATACTGAATCTCAAGTATACTGTCCAATACTATACCAACCGTAGGACTCCGGTGTATGCCTGCTTTCTAGACCTCTCCAAGGCCTTCGATCTCGTGGCCTATGATAAGCTTTGGAGAAAGCTGGATGACAGTGGTATCTCGGGAGAACTTACCAATATTTTCAAGTATTGGTATTCGAACCAGACTAACTATGTTAAGTGATCTAACTCTCTTTCGGAGGCATACAGGCTGGAGTGTGGTGTGAGACAGGGAGGGTTGACGTCTCCAAAGCTATTCAACCTGTATGTCAATGAGCTCATTGTCGGTCTCAGTAGCATGCGTATCGGATGCAGGATTGGGGGCATCAGCGTCAATAACATTAGCTACGCTGACGACATGGTGCTCCTGAGCCCAACAGTGCGTGGTTTAAGAGAAATGCTTAGTTATTGCGAGACCTATGCCACGAAACATGGACTGGCTTATAATGTTAAGAAGAGTGAATACATGGTCTTTCAGGCCGCCGGCAAGACTCCTGAAACCATTCCACCCATTATTCTAAATGGCATGAACATCAACCGAGTCTACCAGTTTAAATATCTTGGTCATTATCTTGCCGACGACCTTAAGGACGATGTGGACATAGAAAGAGAGCGTAGGGCTCTGGCAGTTCGTGGCAATATGCTCGCTCGTAGGTTTGCCCGCTGTACTGACCTTGTTAAGTTTACGCTTTTTAAAGTGTACTGTCAGGGAATGTACACGGGCAGCCTGTGGACTGCGTATGCCAAAAGGTCGCTAGATACCTTGCGTGTCCAGTACAATAATATTTTCAGAGTGATGTTGGGGCTCCCTCGCTGGTGCAGTGCATCCTCAATGTTCGCAGAGGCTCATACTGACGGCTTTCATGCCGTCATTATAAAAAAGGTCGCGTCACTGGTCAGGAGGGTGAGAGGGAGTCACAATAGCATTCTGAAAATAGTGGCCGAAGATCTGTGTGCACCCGTGCTGAGGCACTTCGCCAGAGTTATGGTCAGATAAGACCTGAGTCGTGTTTGTCCTGGTTCGGGCGGAGTGCACCAGCATTATGGGTGTATTTTATGTTTTGTTTTTGTTTATATAAGTTATGTATTTTAAAAACCTACATTGTATTCTACTAAAATTAGCTATTAAATATTTCTAAGTTTTTACTAACCATAAAATGGATCTTTCATGTTGTGCAATAAAGAAATTTTTTTCTTATTTTTTTTATTGACATATTTTCACTGTGGATTTATTTTTTTTAGTTATTAATATTTTGTATGCCTTGACATATATTCACTGACTTTATGAAAAGGATTACTTTCATAAAAAGATATTTTAATTTTTGTTTGAATATTAGAGTAATGTTAATATTTATTTCCGTGGATCAGACCTCACCAGTTCGACGTGATGCTGATGACCAACCTGTACGGGTCCATCGTGTCCAACGTGGTGTGCGGCTTGCTCGGCGGCGCAGGACTCTTCGCCGGCAGGAACTACGGGGACCACTACTCCGTGTTCGAACCCGGCACCAGGAATACCGGTACAATATAGACATATAATAAAACTGTAACAGTTCAAATTCTGTACATTGAATATATTTTAAAAATTTCTTTTGCGGGGGGAGTTATTAACGATACAGACAAACCTATATTTTTTTTCATATTTGTCTGTCTGTCTGTCTGTGTCTGGACTTTCCATAACTCCGAAACTGTTGGATGGATTCTGATGAAACTTGGTATGCTTAAGGTTGTCGTCATGACGTAGGATCTTATCTACTTTTTATCCCGTATATCCGAAGATTCATGCGGAACATTATTGTGCGAACTTCTCTGTTTCGTTTTAATTAATTTTATTCTATTCTATTAATTTTTTTAAGTCCCACATAATTATGAAAGGTTAGCTACCGCGAACAAAGTCGCGGGGTACAGCTAGTAACGAATAAATAATGGATTTAATTGAGAAATAATACACATTTAATGACTATATAATGCAATTAATGTTGAAATAATACACATTTAATGACTATATAATGCAATTAATGTTGAAATAATACACATTTAATGACTATATAATGCAATTAATGTTGAAATAAAACACATTTAATGACTATATAATGCAATTAATGTTGAAATAATACACATCTAAACTAATATTATAAAGAGAAAGGATATGTATTTTAGTATATGATATAAAATAATCTTATTTAATTTTTTTACATATAATTTATTTAACAATTATGGGCACCTTCGCTCCGGGACTGAGTCAGAGCAGGTCATTTAGTTAACATGCTTACCTATTTATGTAAGTTGTATTTCTATTGATTATTTAATAAAGATTTATTGTAATTAAAGTTTTTAACTATTATATATTTATGTAATAGTTTTTTTTTAAATAATACATCCGCGGTTAACACCGCGTGACGCAGCTACTACCTACTACTATATTAATATTTTAAAGAGGAATTATTCATATTTTTGTATATAACGAATTAATTTAAAGTCGGTAGAGTCACATTTTTTAAAAGTATTTTAATTTTTAGTTGAATAATAAAAATGACTCTCACGCTGGTGTAAGTAACTACATACCCCATAGTACTTAATTAACATTTTCTTCTTGGGCACAGGTACCGCTATCGCCGGCAAGAACATCGCCAATCCCATCGCAATGATCAACGCGTCCGTCGACATGTTGGAGCATCTCGGGCATCACTTCCACGCGGGACTGATCCGGAGCGCGATCGACAAAACTATCAACACAGACAGAGTCATGACGCCAGACCTCGGCGGCACTGCGTCTTCATCGGAGGTCATTGACAGCATCATCCATAACATTGGACGCAAGTAGAGGTCATATATGTAACAAAAACAAGTTTTTCAAATTTGACACCCATTTTGAAAAAAGAAAAGTTTTTCAATTTTAGTACCCATTTTTGAAAAAATTTAAACAATTTTTCTTGTATTTTTAGCACCAAATGTATGTGTTCTGTAACGAAGGTAACGGTTTTTTTCACGCCCTTCTCCATTTGATTATTACATTTGAAGCCAATTTAACAACTTTGTCATGTCATGTCATGTATTCCACGCGGGAATCCGGAGCGCCATCGACATAACGATCAACATGGACAAAGTCGAAAATTGTAAAAAAAAAGTACATATTTTAAATTTGGAACCATATTTGAAAAACAAAATATCTTGTTTTTTGTTTTAATTCTACTTTTCGAAAGTATTACATCTATAATCTATATATTAACAAAAGTTTTGTTCACCTCTTACAGTATTAACCCCTTCCTCATTTAACTTTCAAAATTAAAGAACATTTCGTACAAAATGATTTTTGTACGTACTTCCGTGACAACATCCCGGCCATCCTTCTTAATATAATCATCGTATTTTTAACTCAAATTCGAACTTATATGCCTTTACAATGTAGATGAAAATTAAGGTAATTAGCAATAGTGAAAAAAATTATACATTAAAATTTATTACACTAATTAATTTTGGCCGACAATAGTGTTTGAATATAAAATATGCCAAATACTCTTTATTACTCTTTACCACACAATGTATTAAAAAACGTAAAAATCGTATCGTTATTTATGACAAATATGTTTTTTATTATTATTATGTAACATTTATACATCATCCTAACTATTATGTTTTCTTTATTTAGAATTTTCAAAATCTTAGAGAATTTCATATTAGGTAAAATGTTTTTAAAAATGTTTTTTTTTGTTCATTTAGTTACGAATTATTTTTTATGTAGACAATTGGTGTAAGATAAAGTTCAATGTGTTCTCATAGTGAGTTTGTAAATAAAACGCAAATAAAAAGTAATTAAATTATATTGTATTATTAATTTGACTATTTTAAAATATCTCAAAAGAAAAATTCATGCTAGAAATTTCATGTATTATATCCTAAATCATCAAAATCAAACGAAATTTTTCATCAAAGTTTGACAATGAGCTAAAAAAAACAACTTATAATCTGTAGTCATTATTTTTTTGCTATAATTATAGCAAAATATCGCTTTACGCATGATCCACTACAAAATTCACTAATCTGACAATTGAATTTTCACTTTGACACCAAACTAGACAGAGAAAAAATATAAAAAAAGAGAACGAACTAAAAATCAATATGATGTTCATTCGTTATTAATATTTATAACTCCACTGCGATGTAAAAGAGCAATTTGTTATGAATCTACGGTTGAACTTTGTAAAACGTCGTAAATGTCAAATTTGACATTATAGACTGTCAGAAAATTTGATTTAATAATTTATGAATCGAGGTTTTGTGTGTGTGATGACATAGAGCCAAAAATGATAGCTTATAAAATACAGAATGTAATGTAAAATAGAGACCTAATGTGCTGTAGAAACCAATTGTAATATTTTACTAATTGATACCCTAAGGTATACCTATTTATTTATTTTAGATTAAAATGTCGTTGATAATAAATAAATAAAAAAAATTGTTTTATTTATCATTGTTATATTATTATTATTATATCTTGCGCAATGGCGCGGGTCCGTTCCCAATCATACAGTCTCTGTTTCATTCATGCGCATATTGGAAATAATTACTAAAAATATTGTGAGGACGACCTGCTTGTCGAATTGAAGTCGCACAACTTAGCCAGCGGCAGCGTGGTGAACTATGGCCTACCTACTCCCCCCTTCATATGGACGACCCGTGCCCAGCAGTGAGACGCTTTGGGTTGTTTATCCAATACCATTCAATAAAGTACGTGATCGTTTATCAGAAATTATAACCTCATCTATTATTTATTTGTGATAAGAAATAAATCAAAGAAACGCATTGCAAATAGGTAGTTAAATTTAGGGAGCACGAAACTTTCTTTTAAAAAACTAAATTAAAATACTTATAGCCGATACTGAGGCTTTAATAATAACTTAAAATACGTTTAAGCGATATGGAGGCTCTAGAACTAATTAAACTACGTGTAGCCGATTTGAAGGCTCTAAAACTAATGAATTACACAAAGGATTATATTCTTAACATTAACTTACATACTACTCGGTGGTCCGATAAGAGACACCTTAGTCAGCTTTCCACAGAAGTGTAAGTACTGCTGAGTAAGCCGTCTCTACATCAGAGCAGAAGGGCGAGAGGGATGCATAACTCCTCCCTCCCTAAGTGAGAAATTATCGAAATGTGCGATTTGAGGACCTTTCCGATAATTTCGTAAAAATGGAATTATTTTAAAATTTAAAACATACAGAAAAATTAAAGATAAGCTTAATACTACGAGGCCTAACGCGGAGTAAACTAAAACACTGATGCTAGAGTCTTTTTCTCTTTTAGCAACACTATCAAACACTTCACTATTTTTTAACGCAAACGCCAAATACTTCACGTCGTCCAGACTGATCTCGTGCATGTTAAGTGCGCGTGCACTGGATAGGCTCGCGTTCGTATGGAGCGGCGGCAGGTGACCACAGCTAGCGGCGTCACGATATCCATCTCAATGTAGACGTGATGGTGCCGGATCTTGAGATCGTGGATCTCGACGTCACAGGGTTCGTCTAACGTGATGACGTAAGTTCCAAATACTGGATATTTAAACATCTCGTCACCACATCGTTTTGTCAGCATCGTATGAAATCTTGTAAAAAGTATCCAATTTTCATCGTCAATTTTCTGCAGTTTTACGTTTTCTACGTAAACAGGATACTGCTTGCAGCAGGTGAGATTGTAGTCGTATTTGAGAAGTTGTTCCTCGCAGGTTGGCCCGCTGTACAGGGCTCTGTTGTCATCGTTACAGAGGTGATGGTCTCCAGCGGCGATAGAGCGGCACGGCCTTAAGATCGGTAAGTACTTCATTCCTTTCGCCAATAGGTAAGGGTATTTAGGAAAGATGGCCAGGGCTTGGTTTTCAGGTTCAAGGAAAATAGGTAAAGTGTACATTTTTATGTAGTTATAAGTATAATTATCAGTTAGTGGAATTTCCATAATAAACGTAATCTGGTTTTTTTTATATATGATTTAACAGAAATAGTTTCTTCGATTTTTACTAAATTTAATTCATTAGGTTCGTATACTAAGTTACCAGCTTTAGATATTAATTTCAAATGATGTAATAGCTCGGTAGAGTTAACAACAGACTGGTGTAATACTGAGCTTTTACTTAGGGCTAATGCGGTTTCAATTTCACTTAATTTAATAAATATTGTACGGAAATTGCTTATGAATAGGCTATACAACCCTAGAATGTAGGCAGATACGGCTACATTGTTTTCTTTACTAATTGTCTCCTTGAGGGACTTTTCGACTTGTTTGAGGCGAGTGTCCATGGTAAGCGAATTTTGATGAATCAGTTCAGTAATATTAACAAAGTTATCCAGCATTTTGGAGATAACGGTAATTTTCTTTGATATGATTACTTGATCGTGAAAAATGTCTGTAGTTAATTTGTCATATTTAAGTGCGTCATCATTGTCTAGATTTCCTGTTACAATTTTTATAATAGAGCCTAATGGGTTGAGAATACCACGTTTATAACGTTGTGGAATTAATTGTCGGTATTTATCTACAGTTATATCGCGCAGATGCCCTGCATGCATTAACATTCCAATAAATTCATGAGGAAACGTTTTATTATTGGCAATTAATTTCTCGAATTCAGTAAATTGTGAAATTACAAAATTTAAGTCTCCATAAACATTATCCAAATTTATGGTTTTTATAATTGTCCAATTATCTATTTGCATGTATGCTTGGCCTTGTTTTACTGGCAGGAGTCCTGGGTTTCCTTTAAGTGATTGCAGATGAAGAGCAACTGCTGGTGTCGCTAGCGTCAGGACGCACTACCTGTGGAGGGCGTTTTATATTTTTAATTGGGGCCTTTGTATTGCCTTTTTCTGTTTCTACTTTAATGGGGGCAACATTCCGATCAATTTTACCTACTACTTTTGCTTTCTTATATCTAGGTTTATCTTTACTCTTTCTTTTATTTATATCTTTCACGTAAACTGTATCTCCTTGTTTAACTTTAATGTCGATCTCTCCACCACGTTTTTCCTTAACTTTTTCTTTGCCTTCGACTAATCTTTTTGCCATATATTTATATAAAAATTTAGTGCGCTTTGCGTGATCTTTTACTAGTTGCTGTGTAAATGCTTTCTCAAACTCTATTCCAAAAGGGTTGTCTGTATCTGTATGCCCAAAAACAACTTCAAATGGTGAAAGGCCTGTTGCTGTGTGTATGGTATGATTATATGCCATAACTGAGTACATCATAATAGATGCGGCATCTGTGCATTTGTGTTCATTTTTTCCTAGTCTATATATCTCGATAATGGTGGAATGGAATCGCTCAATGAGTCCCATAGAATTTGGGTTATTTACTGTTCCTATGTGACGTTCGATTTTGTGAAGGCTAAGGAATTCTTTCATTAATTCGTTGTTGAATTCCATGCCGGGGTCAAAACATATTTTTTTTGGAATTCCGTAAAATGAAAAGTATTTCATTAAGGCTCTTACAACTTCCGGTGTTGATTTGTTAGGTATTTCGATGGCCTGTCCTAACTTACTGAATGCATCGATAAGGGTCAAGTAGTATTTGCCTTCAATAGAAAACAAATCAATAAATACTTCTTGAAACGGTGCATTCTGTGTCTGTGTTAATTGCAAAACAGGTTTAATAGGTTTCCTGTCATATTTCATTTTCCTACATGCTTCACAAGCGTTGATGATTGCTGCTACTGTTTCTTCCATTTTATCCCAACAATAGCTTCTACGGAGTCTGACTAGCGATTCTTTGATACCGCGGTGACATGTCTTTCCTTCATGGTATTTTAAAACTATCGCTTTCTGTTCGTTTTCATCTTGTACATACACTACTCGTTCTGTGCATTCGTGTAGGTTGATCATGTCTTTTTTAAATAGGGCGATAACTATGTTGCTAAATTGTCGGCGATGTTCGTGTTCTTCAAAGTATATAAAATATTTAATTTTGGGTCTTATGTACTCTTTGAGAAATGTTTTTACTAGTTCCGGGTTATTTGTTGGTAAGAAAACTTCTAAAATTTTGTGTTTTCCGTGGGAGATGTCTTTAACGTGTAATTCATTTTTTAACCATGAGAACACTAAAATTTGATTAGGCTTGGTATCAATAGCTTCTTGCAGGATTGGTATTCCGGTTGATTCTAAATCTGCTGCTGAATGAATAGTCTGTGACTTACTACTCTCAGATGCTGATAGTATTACTGGTTGTTCTATAGGAAGCATAGGAAACAGTTCAGTAGTTTCTGATGAATCTGATATGCTTATAGTTCCGCTTGTGTCTGAAATGGTAATGGTTGATGAATCTTTTCTTTCAGGTTTATTTCCAGATAATTTCATGATATCCTGTATTACTTTGTCCATTTCTCGCTTTAGTTTCCGTTCTTTTCTATTGTGATTTACAGCCATTGAGTTTCCTTCATCATCCGAATTTAAGGCATTTACCTTAATTCTGCTCAAGGCGTCGGCGTTGGTATTTTGTTTACCGTTTTTATATATTATTGTGTAGTCGAAGTCTTGAAGTCGCAGTCTCCAGCGCGTAAGCTTACTATTTGGATCTTTTAAGGAGTCTAACCAAGCTAATGGCCGATGGTCAGTATATATAAAGAATTTTCTTCCATATAAGTATGGGCGGAAGTGTTTTGTAGCCCAGATGATAGCGAGTAACTCTCGTTCTATTGTGCTGTACCGAGTCTCTGTATCGCTCAAGGTACGGCTAGCGTAAGCTACTGGTTTGTCACTACCAACTTGTCCTTGGGAAAGGACTGCTCCTAGAGCTACGTTTGAAGCGTCAGTCGTCAAAATAAATGGTTTGTCATAGTCAGGGTATTGTAGTAGTGGTGCATGAGTCAGAAGTTCCTTGCATCTATTAAATGCGTCTATATATTTTCGGTCAATAATAATTTTGTTTCGTTTCTTTAAACAGGCTGTCAGTGGTTGAGTCACTTTAGAAAAGTCAGGTATGAAGCGTCGGTAATAACCAACGAGTCCGAGGAAACTTTTGATTTCAGTCGTAGTCTTTGGAATTGGGAAATTAATCACGGCTTTAATTTTGTCATTATTAGGTCTCAGTCCGTCTTTCGTAATCGTGTGGCCAAGGTACAAAACTTCGTTGCGTAAAAAATCAGATTTGTCAAGTTGTACCTTAAGATTTGTCTGTCTAAGTCTGTCAAAAACTAGGCGTAGTTTTTGGATATGTTCTTCGAGGCTCGATGAGTAGATGATGACGTCATCGAGATACACCATACAGTGTAGTCCTTGTAGTCCTCGGAGGACATTGTCCATAGTGCGCTGAAAAGTGGCGGGCGCTGTCTTTAAACCGAACGGCATTCTCAAAAACTCAAAGTGTCCGTTCTGTGTACTAAAAGCGGTCTTCTGTCTGTCTTGTTCTTCCACTTCAATTTGGTGGTATCCGCTAGCTAAGTCTATAGTACTAAAGTAAACGCTTTTACCTAGTTTGTCAAATAAGTCATTTATATTCGGTAGGGGATATTTGTCGTCAATAGTAATGTCGTTAAGTCTTCTGTAGTCAATAACCATTCGAAATTTTTGCTGTCCAGTTGCGTCAATTTTCTTCGGAACTAAATGTACCGGAGCATTCCACGGAGAATGAGATTCTTTAACAACATTGTCATTAAGCATTTTTTCTACTTGACGATTTATTTCTTCTGCTTGAGTCGGGGCCTGTCGGTATGGTTTTACGTAAATAGGGTCTTCGTTTTTGGTACTTATTTTATGTTTTACCTGATTTGTAAAAGTCAAAGGTAGTTGGTCACAGTGAAAAATGTCTTTATGTTCATTGCACAGTTTTGTAATTTTTTCATATTCTTCGGCATTAGTATGGTCTAGTCTCAGTTTTTGTAGGTTTTCATCAAGTATCCTATCTGTCTGTATATTATTCACATTTGTAGAAAAATTAAGGTTGCACTCTAAGTCTAAATGTTTTGATACTTGCATGGGTCGTTTTATCGTCAGAGTCATTTGTGTGTCGGTAGCATTTTGGATAATTGTTGATGCATATCCATTCACACAGTTAACCAATGCACTTGGCATTCGTACGCCAGGGCTAAACTCTTTTTAGTCTAGTATAGCTTCACCTGAATGTTGGTCTATCGGAAGCTTTACTCTTTGTTCAGATCGTGGCTGTAGTTCAATTACGTAGTTCAAATTCGTATTTATAATAGGTATGCAAGTCGTCTTTGTTTTCAGAGTCGAATGTTTAAGGTCAATTACGGCGTCGAGTTGTCTTAATAAGTCGTTGCCAATTAGGCCGTCGTATCGTGAGTCTACGTCATACAAATAAAATTTGTGGAAATCGTCACTTTGAAAAGATGGTAAAAGTGGTATAGTTATGGCTTCGCTATGTCTACTAGAAGCATGCGTACTAACTATTTCGAAAGGCTCGTAACGAATATGGTTGTAAAAATATTCGTACGCTTTTCGTGGGCTCAAGAATGATCTTGTGCTGCCAGTATCGATCATCATTTTCGCGTCTATTTCCGGCAAATAAATGTGTGGTAATTTAAGTGTAGGGTCACAATTTAATTCTATGATTTCTTGTCTGTCGGGGCAGCTATACAAAAATTCGGGTCTAATTGCTCTTGCGGTGAGTCTGTATGTTCATACGTCGTTTCGTCATGGTACATGTCAGTTTGGTCGTATTCGTATGTTTCATAGTCTTGGTTTAAGTCTTGTTCGTAATTATAGTCAAAGTAGTCTGGTTCGTCATACAATTCGTTGAGCTTAAATCCTTCGCGAGGCACGGGTCGAGCTGTCCGCATAGTTACGTCAGACTCTTGTAACCGTGGCTCTTGAATTTGGGGTGGTTTATACCCAAACTGTTGGGGTCGCATCCCTACGTTAGGGGATGGTTTAAAGCCTGGATGTTGTGGCTGATTATTTCCAAACTGTGGGCGATATCCTAACTGTGAGCGATATCCTAATTGTGGTTTATATTCCAATTGGGGCGGAGTATATCCGACCTGTGGTGGACGGTACCCAAGCTGAGGGCGAAACCCAAAGTTTTGTCCTTGAGGCTGAGGCATCTTGAATTGTTGAGCGCTGTATATAGGCGTAGTATTTTGTGGTGGATTAGGAATTCTGAATCCCGATGGTTGTGGATTCACGCCAAATTTAAAACCATTGCCTAGGTTTTGGTGCTAGGCTGTTTGATAAGCCATACATACGTTTCCGCAGATTATATTGTTCGTGAAAGTTAACCTCTTCTAAAACGACACTCAGGGCATCCTCTAATGTCGTAGGAGATTTAAGCCTAACAATGCGCACCATTTCCTCTGGTAGGTTATAGAGAAACACGTTTAATGATGTGCTATTATATATAGTTGTTTTGGCACGTTTTAACTCGGCGTAATTTAACATGTTCACTTTAGATAACAAAACCGAACGAACGCTCTGTATCCTATTGCAAAAATCCAAATAATTTTCTCCTGATTTAATTTTCATAGATTCTAATTCAATTCCTACGCATTGCTCACTACGCGGGTCTCCGAAATTCTGTTTAAGGAGTTCTTTTAATTCACTCCAGGTCGAAATGTCCTCACGTTCTGACAATAACGAGCCTGCCTTATCGTTTAAACGGCTCGTCAAAGATTGGAAGACATAAAGGTCTTGCGCTACATTTCCTCGTTGCCTATATCTACTTATTACATACTCGCATTTCCTTATATATAAGTTTAATTGGGTCTTGTCCCCACCATATATAGGAACAAGAGTTAAAATTTCGCGAGGGATCGGATTAACCTGCTCTACATTCTCCATTATAATAGAGTTATAAAAATTTAGACAAGTAATATAAAAATATTTTGAATTACAAAGGTTTTATCAGAAAAATTGATTTTTAATTTTAAAATAAGTAAGAAAACTTGATTAATAAATCAGTTTGGAATCGTAAAATTAAATTAGACTAAAATTTAGCACACGCAAAAATATAATTAATTTTAAATTTACCTAAATTACACTTAAATCAATTATTACTAACAATTAAAATTGATTTTGAAATTTGAATTGATTAAATTACTTTTAGAAAGTAATTTATTTAATTTGTAGAGCGATTCTACGTTTACGTTTAGGGTTGATCTTAGGATCAAGGCTCTTATCGCTACATAGGTAGTCTGAACAGAGTTCTATTTTTAGATACCCGACGTCATAAACGAGAGAAGTTTTATCTCGATAATAACAAAATTCGTGGATAGTAAGGATTGGAAAGGATGGCGAAAAGTTTTACTCACCAACCGATCGTTGCCATACTGGGTGTCCCGTTCTAACTTATTTCTTTGGTTCGAGGATTCGCACGCGCACTCGATTCCGCGATTGGGTAAATTTCGATACCCATATACCGACGAAACTATGAAATGCACGACAGCAGCGAATCCTACCGGCTGCGCCAGTTAAATTTAGGGAGCACGAAACTTTCTTTTTAAAAACTAAATTAAAATACTTATAGCCGATACTGAGGCTTTAATAATAACTTAAAATACGTTTAGCCGATATGGAGGCTCTAGAACTAATGAATTACACAAAGGATTATATTCTTAACATTAACTTACATACTACTCGGTGGTCCGATAAGAGACACCTTAGTCAGCTTTCCACAGAAGTGCAAGTACTGCTGAGTAAGCCGTCTCTACATCAGAGCAGAAGGGCGAGGGGGATGCATAACTAGGTACCTAGTTAAATTGCGCACGAATAATATTCAATTTTTTTTTTTATGTAAGGCAACGTATTTGCAATGTGTCTGTGTAAATATAATCTAGCATTTATTTATGTCACTATTCAATAACAAATAAGGGGTTAATTTTTCTTAGACTACTACTCTTTTAATCTATGTTATTATAAACACCTAATGCGAACTCCTTTGCCGCAAGAAATAAGGTTTATGTATGCTGCGTACCATAGAATCAGGAATTACTATTTACTCTCAGAACCATAGACGTGGGTTTTTTTTACTAGGTATTGTGCCAACTGGCAAGTTCATAACAAGTATAGTAGTAGTAAATTAAACACAGGTTTAGGGTTGATTAAATATATTTTAGATAAATCGAATAAATACGATACGCGATCGTCCTATCTAAAACACCTAAAGCCCGTTTCACATCACTCTGATAACTTTATCTGCCGGATAAGATATATTTTTTTTTTGTTTTTCTTTATTTTATTTTAGGTACACATAGAAATTATTTAGGTTACAGCGGATATAAATATTTATAGCGAGCGGCACTGACATTCTCCATACAAAACTTTCATAACTGAATAATCTCTAATCTAAAAAAATATGCAGTTTTTATGCTGTCTATAGATTCAGGTCTTATAATAATATGTGTGGAAATATCGAGTACGAAATTCTTTCAATGATCGTAAGCGATTAGTAGTAACTAAACGAATAGTATGAAACTACGTAGGTACTTTTAATGTAATTTGAGATCTCAATGGTTTAAAATATTTATATTGCGCTATTGCCTCTGTTAATATTTATGAAGATAAATTATGTATCTAAAGTCTAAAGGAAAGTATAAAGAAATACTAGCACTAAAAGCTTAAATTAAAAAAAAAAAATTAAAGGTAGATCTAGATATCCAAACAAGACACCACAAAATATTATTTTAAGTTTTCATAGAATCTGTAATACACTAAAACTACTTTTAGTCAAGAAATATCCAGCAGTTAAATTTTATCCAGAGTTTGGTGAAGCGGGCACGTTACAACAACATTAAGTTACATTGATGCTTATTCAATCATAGTAGTAATAAATTATTAAAAAATATTAATCATATAATAAAATAAATGCGGAATCAAAGTTATATTTCATTCACGAATGTCTTAAATTTGATAAAGTCTGCGATAGCGATGCCAGTGTCATACAAATTTGATTTTGTTTATTTTATGCATTCAGTTTTGGAGACTAGAAAACTAGATTTTTCGCCTTTGTTTAGACGAATTGACTCGCCCTGGTAAGTTTTTAAGCCACCTTAAAAAGGAAGAAGAGAAGGAATATAATTGACATCCTAGGTATGATCACTGATAACATCTGGGTCAGACTTTAGCGCTAAATTGTAAGTACTACTCAACGGTCACCCATCTTCGACGTGACCGGACTGAATGTTGCTTAACATGGGTGATCAGTTAGAAACACTTTTAGTATTTACTACGAGCGCCTTAACATATTTTGATGGTGAATTTTTCAACATTATTGTATTACTAATATTGTATAAACTACCCTCTTTTAACAATGCATAAAATAAACACAAATCTTTGTATTTTTTTTCGAGTCAGTGGTTTGAGTAGTAACTTTAAAATATCATTCATAATAAGTAGAAAGGTTAAAAATCTAACCCAAAAGCGGGTTAAAGAACTGTTAGGAGCTAACCCCGAATTAGAAAAATCTAATTAAAACAGACGTTCAATATAAATAAGTTTATCGGTCGTCAACAAGATGAAAATGAAACAGTTAATTTTTTTAATAAAATAAGTAATTATGAATGATATTTTTAAATTAAAAAAATACCAATTTATCATACAAATAAATAATTGCAATATAATCGAATTATTAAATACATACTTGTAATATTGACACTTTTTGTCGGTATTTTTTTAGTGAAGTGAAAATATAATGACTTAAATTTTCTTTTTATTAAGATATAACTCGCCAATAGTAACGATAGCTCAGAGAGCTGATAACGCGCTCCGAGCTAGAGTCACGGGTTCAAACCTTACTTAAGTATTTTCTTCTCTTTCTATCAATTTCCAAAAAAGAAATAAGTACTTAATTCGACGGTATTTTTTGTAAATCACCTGATATAATAAGAGACGCCTTAAATAGTACCGAATTGATGTATTTTTTTATTTGAAAGGATATTTCTCACGTCATTTCATATAAGTTTTTTCCGAAGCCATTCAATAGTTTAATCTTCAGTAATCAAAACTGAAAAAAATACATCAGCGGCTGTCAATTTGACATTTTAATTATAATTTTATCGGTGTATATATACCTTAAAATCGATTTGAATACCTCGTATTGAGAAGTCTAGAAAAAAGTCCCAGCGAGAGTTAACACGCATCAAATTATTTTAACGTAAAAATAAGTCATTATATTTTAGATCACTAACATATTAGTTTATGGCAAGAATACAGCAAAATCGCATAAATACAAAAAAAAAAAATTACCAAATACCAGATTACTTATTTTGGCAATCATTTTGTTAAAATCAGCACCAATTTTGGCTTTGCCTACTTTACCACACAATATGGACATGAATAGTGTCGCAAATTGTCATCGTGATTAATAATGTAATTAAATAATGCAAAATCTATAAATAATAATTAAAATTGAATGACGATTTAGAATGGCGAAGATTCTTTTGTAATATTATCAGCAGAGGTCAGACTCAATGCGTTTCCGATCAGATTCTCAGTTCAAACTGAAGATGAACGATGATGGTTGTTTCAACCAGCTTTATGTTGAGTCAGTCAGTTTGTGACAGAAGTCAACTGTGAAAATTAAATTTGATTTTATGAATTGTGTGTTATCCTCGTTGTTTTTGTTGCAAATTAATATTTTTTATTATTCTATTTAATTAGCTGTACTTATAGCTTCAGCCCAAAAACTTCTTCCAATGTCCTTTCCTTTGTCACACATTTTTTTCAATTTAACAATTTCAAATGTGTTGGCTGCTGATATTCCATTTATTTTTCTTTTTATTCTAGTTACAAAATCTCATACATATTACACTATTCTTTTTTTTAACGTTCGTTCAAAAAAAGATTGTCCTCCATACAAATTAACCAATGATTCATACATTTAAAATGGAAACGTTTTTCTGTCTCTCAATTTTTTTGCAACTTTTCCTCCGCTTAGATTATTTTACAAAAGTAATGACGTCATCAATGATATTATAATGAAAATTAATATTAAAAAAACGGAATTTAATGATCGAATAATAATTAACGTAGTCAGGCGTTACTTTGCGGAAATCCATTTATAATAAGATGGTATATACAAGATATTTAGTGTTTTCCGCCTCGTCTTGATCAGCGTGAGAAATAGAAAAATATTTTTGTTTTTTATGGTGTGGTTCCTCCTCACCACCGCCACACCTCACCTTATTATTTCTCTTTCTCTCATCCGACTTCCTCCACACGTGTTTCGCCTTAGCACAAGGCATCCTCAGGAGATGTTGACTCTTCAAGCGCTCACTTGAAGAGAATATTCTTTATATACCATCTTATTATCGAATAATAATAATAACATAAAGATTAAATAACACCCCAAAATTACAATTTTCAAAGGATGCCAAAGAAACAATAACACAGCTAAGCTATATAAGTAATAATACAAAATAAATACAATTAGGCAATAAACAGATTCATTCTCATTGGATGAGATCATTTTATAAATACATCAAAATCAGTCTATCTAACAAATAAGTGTAAAAATCGTGGCCCACATTGTCATACAATCTTTAACAAAGTAATTTTTAATTAATTTTATTGTATTAAAGATATTTTAAGTAGATATTTTGATTTCGCATACAGCATTCAATATACAAAAGGATATGTAGTTTCCATCAGGTACCTACTAAGTTTATAGTTTGTTTGGTTTTGATTCATTTTTTTTTGTATTTAGGTTATTATTTTAAATCGTTAAAAGAATAATTTAAAAGAATTCTACTATTCTACTAGCATTTGAAAAAGATGTACACAGAATAACGTTCGATTAATTAGAAATTTAAAAAAAAATACATTAATTTAATGTAATTTCGTTTGATTTTACAAACGGAAAGGAGTATTCTGGAAAGGAGTTGATCATTTATAACGTGACTAACATTATAGGTTTTCATGAGTACCTGATTATTGATAAGGTCCAGTTAAAGTTAAAAACGCGTATATATATTCAAAATTAATCTAATACGCGTTAGTTGTCTAAACAGAATCGTGAATTAGGTTATCAGACCAGCTTTATTACGAATCACTTGTCTATTTGAAATGTGAATGTCATTTTAACTTTGAAATGTTCATGTCATTTTATTTCAATCCACATATCATATTATTTTGACAAATATAAAAAACAACACAGCTCATTACTTCTAATATAACATAAACAATGTGGACCACAAAATTCACAGAAACTAAAACAAAACAAAAATCAGAAAACGTAAAAAATGGAACTCCGAAGGATAACAGTGTCTATTAGATAAAAACAAATCTATAATAAAAATATTCAACCACCTTAATAAAACAGTATCTTTAATAATAAATGGCATCACGATCACAGACTTGTTAAAATTAAAATTAGCAATAATCATAATATTAAATAAAATCACAGGTTTCGTACAGATCTTTTCGCTTAAAACTAAAGTATTGAGTCTGCTAATGACTTCACTTTGAGTCGTCAAATTCAGAACAGGAATTAAAATAACTATGTTCGTAAACATAGTGCTAAAAATAATACTGTAAATTAGCTGCTTATATTTAATGCTAAAATTAAATCGTTTAAAAATAAATTGTGACGTAAACAAATCAGTACTGGAAAGCGGGTACACGTTAACTGTAATAGGTGCGAACACACTTAACGAATCGCGCGTAATACTTACTCTAACACATATAGATAATAAATTTGCGCGCCCGTAAGAATAAACACTTATATTTAGAGAGAAAAAACCGCGCTTTTCTACATATACTTGCGCGGGGGATTTCAAATTTGAAATGTTGATCATGCTATTTAAGTGATTAACATTTAGCATGATTAGCAATAACTCTTTGCGCATGCTAAGTAGCTGTTTCGCATTTAGCATGCTCAGCAATAACGTCTTACGTAATGGGAACTTGTTTAGCATTTTCTGCGAATTTTTAGACATCTCTAATATTAAGGCTGTCTTTTTCAGCATCACTTCTTTGAGCATAGTTTTAGTCAAATTAGCTAGTGTATTTTCTGTCTTGGTATTTGAAGATATTATATCTGGGTTTTTTATTTTTGGTATTTTGACTGATGATACTTCTAAGTCTATTTTATTTAATTTTAGGTGTTTTAGCGAAGACGTGGCATTTATCGATCTTGTTTGAAAAATTGAGTTTTTCATCAGTTTTCGCACTAGTTTTTTTATTGTAGCTAACGATACTTTTATATTTTTCTGTAACTTAATTCCAAAGTGAGTTTTGCTTTCTTGCATATCTAATATTTTGGTTAGATTTGATAGTGGTGTGGCTAATACTAAATATTTTTTTACTTTAATTTCATTATTGTTAACATCTTTTTCTACAGTGTCGCAAATTATTCTAACGTGTGATATTTGTCCGTGTTTTTTATTTATTTGACTAGAATATTTATTTGTTGTTAAAAGTCTAGAATTCGAGAATATATCTTTGATAAATAAATGTTTTTTCCTAGTTTCATTTGAATGCATTTCATTGATATTATTTGAAAAATCATTGATTTTTTCAGGTTTACTACTTGTATTTCTCTGAGAAATAACTCTACTTGGATCTTTATTTTTCATCGTTTTCTTTAATTTATAGCTTTCCTTTATTTGTTTAACCGTATTCGTCAAACCTTTCGCTTCTTTGCTAATATTTTTTGATAGTTTTATTATCCTCTCAGTTTCGCCCTTTCGTATCACGTCCATGTTTTTTATTGGATTCAATTTTTTTAATACCATATTTATCAACTTCTGGCTCAATAAATTCAATTTAGTTGACTTCATATTTAATTTCTCTGATTTTCTAAGTTTTAAATTTAATAACCGTTCATCAAACTTTAAGTCTTTATTTATGAACATCCACCTACGTTTTGTAAACTGTGATTTTTGCAACTTCATGCAATATAATTTTGTCTCTTGATTCCTATATTTTATGCTACCTAAGTTCGATTTCAGCTTTGACTTTATCAAACACCTGTTTTTTATCAAGTCTCTAAACCTGGCCGAGTCTGTCAACGTCAAATCATCAATCACTGTCAAGTCCGTCAAGTCACCTATCTTCATCTTCAAGTACCTGTCTTTCAACAAGTCGCTAAACCGAACTTTTAACGTCAAGTTCGTCAACAATTTCAAATTTGAATTCCTCAAAACATCTACAACTAGAGAATATTTTAAAAGTTTCCTACACACTAACACACAGACATATAGAGGATAGTACGGACGCGCGGGGTATGGGGGGGAGGGGGGATAGGTAGCGGTTACCACCGCTTTACAACCGTACTGACGTGACTGTGATGGTTAAGGATGGTGTTTCTTATTGGATTTCTTGACACCCTCCTCTTCGCCCTTTGACACCTGCAAGTTTGACTCAATGGAGTGAACCGTAATAAATATAAACTAGCGTAAGTTTATAACGTTCGCGTAATTTGATAATGACGTTGGCGTAGGTTGACAATGACACTGGCTTTATTTGAAAATGACTCTGGCTTAATTTCATAATAACGCTGGCGTAACTTGATATTAATAATAACTAAACAAAGCAATGATAATGTAAATATTGGTCATGAGAACTATTCAACTAAGAACTAATATTAAGTAATCGTATATAAATGAGATTTGTAAGTTAAATTTTTTAAGTAATTATTAATTCAAATGTAATAAGACTTGCCTGTAACGAACGTTATTTAAAGGTCAATAAATATTACTTTACTTTATGACGCTCGCGTAATTTGATAATGATGCTAGAGTAAGTAAACATGATGTTTGCATATAAAAATAAATAACCTTTTACACTCATAGCTTCTCACTAGGATTTCTCCTGTGTCACAAACAAGTGTACAACACACCTAGACACAAAAACCTAGCCACAAAAAAAAAAAAGATTTTCAAACTCATCGCTCAAACACCTTCCCCGACCGGAACCTAGCACCGGGGAACCTCGAAGCATGCATTCTAGCCAACTAGATCACGGCGGACGATACTGATAATGATAACCTATCGTTAGTTTACTATTGACGTTATTGTGTAATTGACAACATGTCATTTTAGAACAGTGATGGAAATTCTAAAACCATTTTGAGATAATTATATCCACTTTCTTTTGAGTTATTTACAAAAATCTGATAAAAAAATTGTTTCGCATTAATGCTTAGACCGTCAGATGCCACCAATAAAAATATTGTTTCTGTCATCTGTGAACCATACCTAAACAACAAAAATTCATATAATTAATGACATCATTTCTTTACGAACTTTTGACGAGAATAACATTGTGCTGAACTTTTATTCCCAAAAATCTCTAAAAACGTAATTATTGAATTCTAAATAAAATAAAAAAATTAGTGTACAAAAATGGGGGTAAATTTTTTTAAAATGTTGTCAATTGTGTCATATATGTATTCCTTTTGTATAGGTAATAAAGTTATTTGTTCATTGTATTATATTTACCTCAGTGTAGCGTTCTCCCTTGAGAGACACGATCTTGTTATCCCTGTAGCGGACCATCTTCTTCGGCGCGTGTTTGGGAGCGAGTGGCTTGTGCTCCTTGCTCTCGGACTCGCGGTCCACGTACGAGTAACTGGAACGATGCAACCGTATATTACTATCGGACGTGGATTGGATAGTAACACGTCATAACAACAGCTAAAGATTCTGCTTAAAGGTCCACCTAGAGAGAATGGGATCAAAAAGTCGTATCTTTGTGGTTGTCGTAAGGAAATCGTGTCTTTTTGGTCGTAGAGGACTCGATTGGGGGGCGGGGAGTGTGCTGGCTTGTACGGTAACTGGTAAAGTAACAGACATGCGGAATACAAACACTCAGTATATGATATATTGGTCAAGTTGGTATTTTTTTTGATTGAACTCTCAAAATTATAGCGACGTCGATAGTTTGCAAAACTACTTTCTAGTGAATAAATGAAAATTAAAAATAAAAAATGTTCGATGATTACTTTGTAAGTTACGACATTTCAATTATTATATTTTTTACTGGCGACACGTCCCGGCTTCGCATAGGTAGTCATTTTTTGTAGTAAAAAAAGCCTATGTCACTCAGTGATAATGTAGTTTTTTAAAGCAATAAGACTTTTTGAAATCGATTCAATACTATTTAAGTTTATTCGTTACATAGAAAAATATAAAATCTTTGTCTTTATAATAATAATGTTGACGTAGTGTAGATTTCATTTGTGAGTTAAATTTTATGAACTGTATTTTAAAAATTACATACCGTTCTATGATCCGGCTCTTCACAGCGGCACTATCGGCCGGCGCGTGCTTGTTGGTACGGGCGGGAAGTGAACCCGCGCTGAGAGCCAGTCCGTTCTCACGGCGGTGCAACAACGTAGCCAGAGCACCCTCCACGTCACCCAGAGCGATCGTCACGCAATGCTTCACCTGTTGGGTGTATGGACATTTGTAAATAGTTTGCGCAAATTAACTGAGATGTAAAAAATGTCGAAATTCGAAGTACTTTAACCCACTGTGTCTTTAACTATTGAAACCGCGGGATGCAACCATTGTAGCCTATAACCATTTGCAGATAAAGACAAATCGAATAAGATCTCATTTTTTACGGCCGGTATAAAACCTTTATGCTATAATGTTTTTTGCAAGTACGGATCTTGTTTTTTTTTAATAATATAAAAACAAACTTTTGCTTTTATAATATTAGTGTGATTACTTCATAAGAATTACTATTACTATATGAGTTATATTAAAATTATATTTTTTTACGTTAATTAATGTTATAAATTAGTTTAGTTCCTTATGTTAATATCAGATGTGGCTTACCTCGAGCGGGGACGCGTCGGGAAACATTTCAGTGAGGAACTTGATGAGAGCGGTGTACTGGTAGGGCTCCGCGTTGGCAGGCAGCGAGGCCGCGTGTTTCTTGGAGGCCTAGATAAATAGACAAATATTTAATTGCAACAAGAAAACACATCACATAATTACTATTAAGTTTTTTCAAAACACAAAAATAAAAGAAAAAAACCATTCACAGTTATAAAAACTAATCTAATAATAAAAGGGAAGAATGCTTGAAGATCCATGAACATTGGCTGCATTGCCACGTTTAATGGAAATGCATGTTTTTAATGCATTATTACTTTAAAAAAAACGATTACCGATTTCAATTCAGATAAAATTTGACAGTTATTTAGAAACCAAAACTTTTTGATAGCAAGGGAGTTTTTAAAAAAGTTGTTGTTAAAATACTAAAGGACACTATTTACAGAGATTTTCTGTTTATATCAGAAATATTGTTTCTTATCTTATTAATTAAGTAAAGTTATGCAAACTACTTATGGGTTCTATTATTTATGTTAACAATGAGAAATGTAGTTACTTAAGTAAACCAATATTTGTATTCTTGCTTTGGCTGTCTGTTTTAAATGTTTTTGTCTATAAAATGCAAATCCATTATTGGTCGTAAGGAAACCATGTTTTTTTTTTTAAGTTAATTTAGTTTAAGGACTGTGGATTTTGAACAATAAATAATATTAAAAATAAGCTCGAGAACGGAATTAATAAAAGTTGAATGGATTTTTTAAACAAAACATATTATTTTAAATCTGTTCTGCTGGCTACGAGAAACCAGGAACCAAACATTTGCAAAAATACAGTCGAATTGAGTACCTCTTTTTTTTTACTCGATAACAATTTAACTTATAGGTGTGTAATAGCAGTAAGATAAAGTAAGACAATATCTTATTTGAAAAAAATACAGTTTCAACACTAAATAACTATATCAAAACATATTAATATAAATGAGTCGCTTATTTTTTTTTTGTTAATTAATTTATAATTGTATATGGTACACATTTCTATATTTCCAGTCATTTTTTATTTAGTTTAGGTGGCAACACTGCCCATCGACCGTTTAATTGTCTCTCTAAAAACGTAGTAAAAACAGCTGCTATTATTATGATAAAAAATTAAGTAGTGTTTGTAAAAGGTACACGTATTCAATAAAAAGTGCTCATATGAATAGAAAAGTAAACGAGATTCATTCCAACATAAAATCAAATAATTTTAAATTTCTGGAAACGTGCCCAAAATGTTGGCTACAACGCTATAACAAATACAAGCATACAAATATATACCAGATTTTTTTATCGCTTAAAGCGATCTCTTCCAAGCAACGCTTAAAGCGATCTCTTCCAAGCATCGCTTAAAGCGATCTCTTTCAAACAACGCTTAAAGCGATCTCTTCCAAGCAACGCTTAAAGCGATCTATTCCAAGCAACGCTTAAAGCGACCTCTTCCAAGCAACGCTTAAAGCGATCTCTTCCAAGCAACGCTTAAAGCGATCTCTTTCAAACAACGCTTAAAGCGATCTCTTCCAAGCAACGCTTAAAGCGATCTCTTTCAAACAACGCTTAAAGCGATCTCTTCCAAGCAACGCTTAAAGCGATCTATACCAAGCAACGCTTAAAGCGACCTCTTCCAAGCAACCATGGCCAGGCAGTAACTACTCGTACTATTAGATGTACAAACCTCGATGGCAGATTCAAAGTCGCGTATCTGTTTGCGAGTGGGCATCTTCTGTACGGAGCTCGCCGGGAACTTCACGTCGTCTTCAGATGTTGAATTAGAACTAGAAATGTTGTTAGAAAATTATACAATTTGTAACAGAAACGTGAGACAATACTTAACGGTGTTAGTCTACATATTAAAGTGAATCCATTGTAGAACAAAAGTTTGCTATATTCTATAAAATAAATGCGTCTACCATACTACTTGACCGAGCACGTGACTAATTTTTGTATGGTGAACCTATTACATTTTAAATTATGCAAAATTTTGTTCTACGCAGCGTTCACTTTGATGTGTAGACTAACACCCTTAAGTATTGTCACACCTTTCTGTTACACGTTGTGTAGTTTTCTATACAGATATCAAACTTAAAGAAAAAATTAATACAAGTTCTTTTCTACTGAGACTTCCAAAGAGCAGGACTACGTCTTTTTTAATGTTTGTTACCTGGTGGTCTCTTATTTTATTTGAATTGTGTCATTATTACAATTGTATTGTGCCAAAATGGCCGTTTTGACATAGGCCACAGTTAGTATTAACCAGAACATAACTTTTAACTCTAACTCTGATCTATTCTACGTCGAAACGGCCATTTTGGCACAATACAATTGTAATAAAATTAAAATAAATACATTCACAAACGCACGCACAAAGACAACCACACTCGAAAACAAATGTTCAAACTCATCATTCGAACACCTGCCCCGACCGGGAATTGAACCCGGAACGTCGGATTTCGAAGCAAGTATACTAGCCACTAGCAGCTAGTCCACGGCGGCCGTAAAATTAAATAATTTAACACTGCTCATGTTAGCCCTACTGCCCGCCTAGCACGAAAGACAGAAAGAACTCATCTAAATTGAAATGTCACAACGACAACGACGAACTAATAAATTAGAACTAATCGAATTTTCTTTCAGAAAAGTGGATAATAGTTATTTGTTATACATGAGTACAAAGTTGCTTTTTAACCGCGTGCTCACTTGATGACCGAGCAAGCGAAGGATTCTAAAATTGAAAAATTAGAATCCTGAGCGTTAGCGAGGAAATTAAAAGAGCACAAGGTGAAAAATCTTTGCACTCTGAAATCACTACATACGAAAAACAAAATACAGCAAAAAGGTTCGGAAAACAAAATACAGCATAGAGGTAGAAGTAAATAGGTTGAATGAGGTTTTTAGTTCACAAACTTAGTGCACACGATATTCTAAATTCAAATTTACTTTGTCCTCTAGTGGATAAAAACGGCTTTTGCACTCAGATTAGCAAAAATACTCTTTCGGAGATGGTGGGATGAAAAAACTATTTTATTCGCTGCTAATGCAGGCCTTGCTACATACCGGCTGCTAGCATTGCTAGAAGACTTGCTGGCAGTCTCTTTGGGAATCTGGAAATTGAAGATATCTTTCTTCATGACACTCTTGTCATCAGGCTTGGCCGCTTCTGTAAGAAACCATTAAATATATATTACACGAGAAATAAGATGTATGCAAAATTAAAATACTAACACGACTGCCTTGTCAATAAAGTAAAATTTAAACATATTTCTTTTCTTATTTGATAATTACGACTTGAATCTTAACAAGTTAGAGAGATATTTATTGTGAAATCCCTGTTGGCAAGAAACTTTTGTTAGAGATTAACTTATTATGAAATTCCTGTTGGCAAGAAACTTTTGTTAGAGATTAACTTATTGTGAAATCCCTGTTGGCAAGAAACTTTTGTTAGAGATTAACTTATTGTGAAATCCCTGTTGGCAAGAAACTTTTGTTAGAGATTAACTTATTGTGAAATCCCTGTTGGCAAGAAACTTTCGTTGGAGAAAAACTTTTGTCAGAGCGAAAACCCTATTGGAGACCTATATATTTACATAGACATATAAGAAATTAGCATCTTAAAGGTTCCTCTTATTCTCTGTAACCCAGATAAAATTGTGTTCATCATGATGTAGGTCAAATTTTTACACGGGACTAAAAAAATCAGGTAAGTACTACATACAAAAAATATCGGTGTTCGACAAAATGTATGAAACAGATGTATGTATACAAAATGTATGAAACAGGTGATTTTCAGATGGGTCCTTAAAGAAAATTTATCATTAGCATACATTATATAGCTCTTTTCGGATTAGTTCACCCTAAACCGATAGCCCTGTATAACTAACCGTCCATATAAGGCTTCTGCTTCCCCTCGCAGAGTCTGCACATAATGTCCATCAGCCAGATGTAGACCGCCTCCCGTCCTATCTGGCTGAACTCTGCCACGTAAGCTGACATTATCTCCACCAGTTCTGTAACAATACGAACATGGCGATAAGACCGACTACTATTAATTTTAAAGAAAGAAAAAAAGAAATATATTTACTTGAAGCCGAAAACAAACTTCATTACACAATTTATAATCAGACTAAAGTTACAAATGACTGCTTTCTGTCACTAACCACACTCAACTCAACATGATGCTGGTTGAAACAACCAGCGTCGATCTACCGTTGGGACCGGGTGGTGACGTCACGCACCTCACATTTGGCAGTTTCATTTCATTCAGTAGGCACATTATTATGTAAAAATATGTAGGTTCACAAAATCAAAAATAAATAATCTTATATATCTTATCTTACCCTTGGAGAGTGGTACGGCCCCTAGTGTGGGATGCTACCTGTGTAGACACACTGACTCCGTCCCACCTTCCGACGACCACGATTGAAGCTGGCGCTGTCGCGGCTAAAGCCGAAGCCCTTAAGCGGCGCAAATATATGGGTCTAGATAGGTCCTATATATTTGTGCCATTTGGAGTGGAGACACTAGGTTCGTGGGGGCCATCCGCCATGTCTTATTATAAAGACCTAGCAAAGCGTTTGGTGGAGGCGTCAGGTGTACAGAGTGCTGGCATTTATTTCGGCCAAAAATTGAGCATTGCCATTCAACGTGGCAATGCTGCCAGCATTCTGGGCACCTTTCCCTTCACCTCAATAGGCCTTTTAGATTAATTTTTAGTTTAGTTTAGATTTTAATTTAGTTTTAGTTATTATATTTTAAAATGTTTTTTTAAGTTTATGTAAATAAAATTTTACTCTATATATGAAATAGATAATAATCTTCTTATGTATAAAAATCGATTGCTGGTCGTTTGTCTCACAAAAACTTGAGAACGGCTGGGCCGATTTAGCTGATTTTGGTTTTATAATGTTTGTCGTACTCCAGGGAAGGTTTAAAAGGTGAGAAACATAAACAACTGTTAGGCGGTACGAAGTTCGCCGGGTCAGCTAGTCTTATATATAAAAATCAATGGCTGTTCGTTTGTCTCGCTGAAACTGGAGAACGGCTTAGCCGATTTAACTTGTTTTGGTCTTGAAAGGTTTGTGAAGGTTCAGGGAAGGTTTGAACATATATAACTGTTAGGCGGAACAAAGTCCGCCTGGGTCAGCTAATAAATAAAAACGCGCATAACTTAGTAAAAAGTAATAAAATTTAAAAATTGCATTGTAGACTTTGATAAGTCATTTTATTTATAGTCAAGACTTCATCATCATCTTGTAATTATCCCACTACGGCACAGCATGTCCTCTTTCATTTTACTTTATCAACCGTTATTTTACTCGTATCCTACACAGATAGGCATTTGACCACATGTCCACACGACCATGGAAGTCAGCGATACTGTAGCCCTAGATGAGATATGGCTAGTCCGGAATACACTGGCTCTCAAGGAACGCTGCCGGAACACACCGTTAGGTGCTTGGCAACAGATTATACAACTTCAGCGTGGTAGCTCGAGAAACATAATCCTCTCTCTTTAGCAGTCGGGTAACAAGGATAGATTAGTATTTTTGTATGTAACGAATAAACTTAAAAACTATAAAACCGATTTCAAAAATCATTTTACTGTTAGAAAGCCACATTATCAATTAAATAATATTCAATCCCACCACTCTTTCGTATTTAAAAGACTCATACTATTTCTTTAAGACCGTCACGTGATCTTCGCCTCAAGCTGCCAGCTTCCACCTCAACCAACTCTTTTCTTCAAGCATCATTTACTGTGCAAGCTATCCCGCTATGGAACATGGTACCCCTGTCAATCAGGCAGGCTAAATCACTATATATATTTAAAAAATTGTTGAAAAATCCGTATCTCTCTGTAAATTAAACGGAACATTTATTTATGAATGATTATTGCGAGTATGAAATGTATGTATTAATTATGTATCGTGACTGTTCTCTCACGTAGTCCGATCCATCCCAACGTTGCCTGGAAGAAATTACTTTAGGCGATAAGGCCGCCCAATGTGCTACCGATGTTTTGTTCTTGCCTGTATCTTATTGTTTATTTTGTTTTTGGTGTGCAATAAAGATATATTGTATTGTATTGTATTATCAGCGGGTAAAAGGCTATATTTAATACTAGAACAAGTGGTTAGAAGCGAGTTTGAAAAACCCGACTGCTAAATCTTTAAACCTGAGTGTCATCCTTATTTTTTTTTTAATTTTGTAGTACTCAGTGTCACTCTCACGACTAAGACGAATCTATTGACACCACTCACATAAAAATATGACAAGCCGTTTGGGTTCTAAAGCTTGCTAAAGAAATATACATACATACACTCGAAAAACATAACCCTCCTTCCTTCGCAGTCGGGTAAAAAGAAAATATTACTATTTTTATATGTAACGTAAACATGAAAATTAATGCACTAATTTCAAAAAATAATTTGCTGTTAGAAAGCTACATTATCACAGAATAACATAAGCTATATTTATCACCAGAAAAATGAAAGATTCTCAATCAAAACCGCAGTGCGCAGTTACTTATAAAAACATTAATTCATTTCTCATTAACTCCAGAAACAGTCGTATTAAAACCCGAGACTAAATCAATACAGCATCCATAAACAATCCCCGTGACCTCTGTGACCCTTACCCCTACCCCTCATCTACCCTTCCCCTGTATAGGTGTAAATCGCGCATGACAGGTTGACCTAAATGACCCTAGGTAACCTGTACACCTGCATACACGATGGCGCCTTTACTAAACTTATTGGGAAGAGTTTCTAAATTTTATTAGGATCAATCGAGAAGAACAGCCTTTCAAACCAAAATAGAATCCAGTCTGAAACTTGCCAAAAAAGAAGGATGTACTCAATTCGACGCATCTGTTTTTTTACGTTTATCACGTTTGTTACTAGATTATTCAGTGACGCCTGGAACGAATTTTTTTTTTTTTTGTTTAAAATGGTGTAACAGGGACGTGGTTACATTTAAATTTCACAAAATCAGTACAAAGGTTTGACTTTTAAATCGAAATACTTGAAAAAGTTTTATCGCCGGCAATCGATATTCACTTTTCTATAAAGAACTTGTTATTTTTAACTATAACTTGTTTTACAATTAATATAAGTATAAAATAACCCGACTTCAAAAGTACAAATAGGCACTGAAAAGCGATAATAAAATATTTTTATATCACTAATAATAATTATTGTACCTACTCATTTATTTGAAGTCAGTCCCGGCCAAGACAAGTAGGTAGTAGAATGGATCCTACCCACAAGCCTACCTACTTACTACATTTATATTTTTACAAAGAAGATTCTCGATTATACTGGATTTTAGGGTACCATTCCGTAAGGGTAAAAACGGGACTCTAGTACTAAGACTTCACTATCTATCCGTCTGTCACCAGACTAGGTAATAAACCGTGATAGCTTGACAGTAGAAATGATCACAGATGATGTATTGCTGTTACCGTTAACGATAACAACAAATATTAAAAAGAGAATATAAATATTTTTGTAAGGCTGGCTCCCATACAACAAAAGTGAATTTTTTGCTGTTTATGCTCGTATTATAAATACGGCAACAGGTAGACGCTTGAAATATTCACATAATATTTAGTTGTATTATTTAAAGTTTGCTTTAAAAACATATTTAAATTTAAATAAAATAAATATTTAAGGAGATATCTCATACAACAAACGTCATTCCTTTCGTTTTTTGTTCGTTACTAATAATATTTTATTGATTTTGGTACGGAATCCTCCACGCGCGAGTTCGACTCGTACTTGACTGATTTTGTTGTGTGGTAGGTATCTGATTTCTCAGACACGCCTCGACAGATACGAAGAAATATTTTTTGGTTATTTTTAAAAATTGACAAACAACTTTGATGCATTGACTTCAATTAGGCTGGCGACTATTTAAAAAATCAGTTGTTTTGATTTTATAGTTAAATATAATAGCGAAAATGCTAAGACTAAACTGGAGAAGTATTTTCGCCTTAACAACTGTAATAACAAATCCTTAGAGACATTATTTTGTAGACGATTAAGTTAAACTAAAATTACTAGGCTAGATTTTAATAATAGCAAGGAAAGCCTTTTACGGGTTTTCCTTGTGCTATAGGGAAAAAAAGTTATTTTTATTCACGAACCAAACAACTAGAGCGGTTTTGATGAAATTCATTGAAAGCCAGGTAGTTCTTTTTTTAATGTAATTAAAAGGCTTGCGTTAGACCGCAACTCGCCTGATGTAAAGCGACGATGCGGTCTAGGATGTGGCACGCTTGCCTAGAAGATATCGATTTATTCGCAATTTAAAAAGATCGAGATCATAGTTATCGGGAAGTAGATAATTCGGCAGGGAATTAAAAAAATAAAAGTAATCATTTTCGTGGAATCTCGACCATGTTACTGGTGGCGTCTTGCAGTATCTCTACTTGTCCGATTGTAGAGAGGGGATGGGGGATTAAATTATGTAATTCCAAGGCACACTCTCCAAAATGTATCCAGTATAGTTCCACTGGAATTGCCTTCCATGAAAATGTAATTTGGAAGCCACTGCAGAACTATAAACCTGCCTTCATTTTTTAAAATGGTGTAGGCTCGAAGAGTAGAGGTGTACCGAGCCATATGATCTAAACTACTTTTAGAGTCTGTTAAAATCACAAATTTTAACTTTAGTTGCTTGAGATAGAAAACGACAAAGCCTCTGCTATGGCAACCAGCCACGCTTCCATAACGGCGATCCTATCGGTTTTATTCTATCTTTGATTTCAATAAACTTCATGCCGATTTTGCCTTGTGAATTCTAGAAGGTACTCTAATACCTGTTTTATCTATTCAGTCATCTGTATACACTTAGCTAGTATAGATATAATTCCTTTATGTGAGTTCGTTGAGCTGGTAATGCGTAAACATGTTTATCTTTTCATGCACTATTTACTTAATTAGTATTGAAAAATAGGGGCGATTGTCTATTTTTAACCTCTGATGCAAAAACGATGTTATAAGTGTGACGTGTTTCTGTTTCTGTCTGTCTGTAACATCGTAGCTCCTGAATATATGAATCTATATTGATTTTGTATCTTGTTTGAAAGGTATATTTGTAGCGTCTAGTTTAGTGATGTCTGATGAAAATCAGCCCAAGATATCCACTGCCAACGACACATATTTTACACAACTCCCTCAATATGGTTCAAATGAAAGGGCTTGACTAGAAAAATACTATATACACTATGATATTTTTCAAATACAAGATGGCTGCCATCACAAATATTTTTTAAATTTTCCTTGTACCACATTTGAGCGAGATGTGAGCAAAAATATCTCTGATTTATATCTTGCAAAAAATTAACAATTGAATTATCTATAGACCACAATATATGTACAGACATTACAAATTGCATCATGCCTATCAGCAACAGGCAGAGTACCCAGTAGCTAGGGGCATCCCACAGAGAACCATAGACTTCTTGGAGTATGATTTATCATTGTTCTTTATACGTTTCTGTCCAAAAGCTTAGTGTTTTTGAGTGTATATTAGTATTTCTAACTTTTCGTGTCCCTCTTAAACCTAAACCATTGGACCATTTATGATGTGCAAGTTGTCATTGGATTAGTCTTCATATAGAGCTGGTCATAAGCTATAGTAGTTGCATCCTGTAGTTTCACATGCTAAAATACAGTGGTCTAAAGTTTTTTTTCCTGCTTACCACTTGTTCAAAATACGAGTAGATGCTGTCAATTTAAAGTTCTTGATGTTGATGGTAGGACACTTAAGAAGCTTTCATTTGGTAGCCTATAAACATAGAGACTAAGGTGAACCATGTCTTAAATAAATAAAAAACTAGCTATATATGTGTTGGACTTGCACATATATCATACCAACACTAGACAAATTTGTTTGAATTGATTATGGCTGATCCAATTTTTAGCCTAATCAAAAGTAAAATCTAACTGTGTATTTATTATACATATCAAGAGCTTATGCAACAAGTAAGCCTAAAACCAGCCATTAATAGTGTATAAAATTACAAGTTTTTAATGAAAAGAGGTTTAAAACAATAATAACAATACTCTTTTGTCAAGGCGATCTTGTGGCGCTTCGTTGGTTTACAAAAGACTGGCCACTAACAAAAGAAATATACACAATTACGAAAAACAAAATAGGTCACGTTTAACGCGAAAAATACCGTAATTGGCCGCTGTTACAGTGCTTTATAAACATCTATGTTGGAATAATGCATAAATTTACATTTCTTACCGTTCACATGCACATAGAAATCTTCTGGGGCGCTGTTCACTGCTTCGATAGCGGCGAAGACATACGATAGTATCACATCGTCTACAGCATCCAAGTCTGCGTTAGGTACATGGGTGACAACAAAGTCGCAAAGACTTTCTTTGATAATTTGCATTTTTTCCGCCGAAGCTGCTTCAGTATGCATCTTGATGGTAAAACAATTTTACTCAAACACTGAACAGGAAAACCGTCGTTCCTTGTCGAAGAATTACTTGCAACTGACGCCCGGTCCCAGTAGGGAGCTCGACCTTTGATGAATTTTCCAGGAAATTGGATTTCAGCGAGGTAAATAGGTGTTTTTACGGGGAAAACTGGGATGGAGTGCCCGAGAAAATCAATACAGCAGATGCAGTTTTTTTTATAAACAATTTTTTTGCGTCTGTGCCAGATGGGAAACGTCAAATGGTTTTTGAACGAGTACGGATATTTTAATTATTTGTTAATTTTTGAGGTAAACTTTTGTAGATTTCACTACAAATGATTGCAATAGTTCATAGTTGAATCACATAGTTGTTGATTTAAACGATATTTTTTAATTTTGCTCTCAATCATATCATTAATAAAATAAAAATTTGCTTTATTTTAGAGCTTTATTGTTTTTGAACGAATATGTAAGCTTAAAAGAGCGGGAGTGTTTGAAAAAGTCATCAAACTAATTTTCATATTTCAAATTTTCTACGCGCAATTCGAATTACAGAAATAATTATGTGTAATAAATTCCGAATGTACAGAAAATCAATATTTACTTTAATTAACATTGTTATGTATCTTTAGCTCAAAAAATAGTTTGAAATTAGAACTGATTTGCTTGAACTCTAAGGTCACATTTGTTTTTTAAATTATTTTAATCCGAATTTATTCTTATATTTTTTAATTATTATTCAATAGTGTAGATAGGTACTATGTCTATGTCCTATCTATCTGTCATCTCGTCTTTTTTATAAAGAACATTGGATGCAGCCATCTTTATTGATTATTAAAACGACGCAAGCGTAGTCAGAGATGTGATTGAATGATGTAATAAATATTCCTACAATCTCGTAGGTTCTGGAAACCCCATGTAGGTCATTGCATTTGGACAAACATTGGCGATACTATTGGACTCATGGACAAATGTGGTTTTAGATGCATGCTTATTATTCTTACACGTATGTAAAGCATTATATTGTTTGTAGTGGTAAGCTTTTAAAAACGACTGATGGCTTAGTACCAAGCGGAAGCGTGTGTGTGGAATTATTGTGTTCCGGTTTGAAAGGCTGTTCTTAATTATTATTTTTTTAGTAAATAATTTGGACAATTAGTAGGTACCTAACTATACCTATAAATAATTGAATTACCCATACTATTCGCTACACTAGTTAAAGTTAAATACTGTACTGTATACAGGGTTATCGGTTAGGTGTATAGGTACGAAAGGGGGTTATTATAGGTACTCATCATTGCGAACAACTTTCATTATAGTATCAACCCTGAATTCGAAACAAAACAGCTTCTATACAAAAAGTTAATCCCTCAGTATAAAAGAGCTGAATTATTTTTCTCGAATTAGAGTTGGTCACTTTCCATCCAACCAATCTTGACGAAACCTGGTGCGACGAACTTTCAAAATATATTGATCATCGAGAATTTTTTATTGAGGGCGTATATTTCTCACATAAAGGAGGGAAGATTGCAACCGCGCCATTTACTGGGCGATTTCAATAATGTTTGGTCCAAACATGCGGATTATAACATTCCTGCAAAAAAAAAATCGGTCAATTGATTGTATTTTTTTATAAAGGCCCAAAATAATATCGGTCTATTCTACTTTTATAAACTGGGTGAACAAAGAGGAGATTAAAGTGTGCTCAATTCACCTTGCTCTTATTGCAATCAGGTAATTTGTGTCGACGAAATTGTTGTGACCTGTTCACCTTGGAATTAAGTCACCCAGGTGAATATGGGCGACTTTTAAATGTTTTGTGTGTACTTTGATCACCCGATCAAAGTACACATACATACATAAAAGTACACAAAGTGTACTTTGATCACCCACACATGTATAAAACCACACAAACGACTACGATAAGTCCTCTAAGAGACCTATGGAAAGATGGCCGTTTCAAAAAAAACCTTTTTTTTTTGAAATCTGTTCAGCCATGACTGAGAAATCGAGGAACATAGTTAAAAGCGAACATAGTACGATAGCGACAAGAAATAATAAAATTAAATTGGTTTATTTCATGTTACTAAAAATCATTTGCAAATACAATTTAATATGAAAATGCATAAAATCATCATAGACATACAATATTACTTAAAAATAATATAAGCTGTAAATAATCATTGTGAAATAAAATAGTAAAGTAAAGTAATATTTATAGACTCTTAAATAACGTTAGTTACAGACAAGTCTTCATACATTTGAATTATTAGGTATTTACTTAGAAAATTAAACTTATAAATCTTATTTAAATAAGAGTAGGTAGGTAGTTAATATTAGTTCTTAGTTTAATAGTTCTCATGACATATATTTTGATTGCTTTTGAATAATGACCACCTCTCGGCTCAGTACATCCTAAGACATAGCCTGCTCTTATAGAATTTCAAAACAAAACTTTCCAGGGATTCTGAGCCCTGCAGTTGGTCCGGACTACGCAGATGCTAGACTATTGATCCAGAAATCTAGACCTGCAGGCTATAAATAGACGTCGTAGGTGCACGGGAGTCATCTACCTACCGCCCTTTGATGTTTTGTATGCGATGTTGTAGCTTTTTCTTTTATTCTAAACATTTAAGCATTTGACCAAAAGTTCGCACGAACACGGAAGTCAGCGATACTATAGCCCTAGATGGAGCATGCCTAGTCTGGAATACACTGGCTCTCAAGGAAGGCTGCCGGAACACACCGTTAGGTGTTTGGCGACAGATTTTACAAGTTGAGGGTGGTAGCTAGCCAGGTGAGCTATAAGAAACGCCCTATCACCATGCTATGGTTTGCTCACGATGTTTTCCTACACCGGTAGCTCAGGCACTTTTTGTGTGTTTAGCTTCGCAATAGTTTGAACAATCAATGTCTAGAGTAGAAGACAAGATATATATATATATATATATATATATATATTTATCTTGTCTTCTATATATATATATATATATATTACTTAAAAAACAACTAGAACTTCTTAGAACAACTTAGAAGACAAGATATATATATATATATATCTTGTCTTCTACTCTAGACATTGATTGTTCAAACTATTGCGAAGCTAAACACACAAAAAGTGCCTGAGCTACCGGTGTATATATATATATATATATATATAAATAAACTGGGTTAGGGGTGTACTGATCACAAGGGGGTCACTATACTCATCATTACGAACAACTTCAACAATGGCACCCGCTCTGAATTCATATCAACTATTGCATACGAAAATTTGATCGGTCGTCGACAAAATGTTTGAAACCGCTGAGTTTTTTCTTCGAACTCAAGTTGGTCCCATGGTGGAAGTGGTTCTATAAGGTGAGTACAGTGACCCTCTTTCGGCTTAGTACCTACACCCCTAACCGATAACACTGTATAAACGTTTTTAAATTCGAAAAAAAAAATCAGCTGGTATCGATGACCGATAAACTATTTACCCGACTGCCTAAAGGAGTATGTATTTGTATATAAGTATGTATTATGAAGAAATTCTTAATTTAGTACATATTTACTACATTTAGAATTTCTGCGAACTGACCGAATGTTCGCGATCACACTAATTTTGCAATTCCAAAAATATTTCTAACTTCCAAATGGCAGTCCAATGAAAACTGTAAAAGAAAACCCTTAGAACCCTTTACCTTATGAAACAAGGTTATTGAGTCCATTAAAATGTTACATGAGCTTGACATTTGTTAGAGGATGCAACCGCCATCTTGGAAAAACCGGCCTTTTCTCAAGATGGTGGTCGCGGGACATCAGCGGCAACGCCACAAACTTGGGGATTAGCTTTTATTGACCCTCTCCCCACAAAAAAGGGTGCAAACACCGTTTTCGCGATATCTCGGAAACTCTGCGTCTTACAAAAAATTCGTTAAGACATACTCGTAATTTGTAGCAAATCGCTTTGCCTACAAATAAGTGCACGTAATTTATTGCCCTAAGTTTAAAATTAAAGAAGAAGCAAAAATTTACAAAATTTCTATAAAAAATTCTTACCCTCACACATGTCCTAAAAATAAAATTGCGTCCTCTGAAAACATGCAAAATTAGATCCTTAAATTGTAACATTTCAATGGACTAATTACACAGAGCTCGAAATGGCTTCAAAATGTCAAAACTGATGGACATTATATAACCATAAAAACTGACTTCTTCGATTCAAGTATTTCACAACAGTATTCTCGACCTTGTTTCTTGAGTATTAAAATCTACTTTTATAGTAACGTTGTGGTTTTTGCATTTTCAACGACACTTCCCACTTTTTGAGAGAAATAAACGAACAATCGAAAATCACCACGACAAAAAAATCGTAGTAGTTGAGTTAGAGTTAACTTAAGTTTTTTTTTCAGTCTTTTTTTGTTACATTATTACACCAACTTCCGTCATGATTGGTTCGAAACTGCGACCTGTGCACAAAATTTTTGGTGGATACAAACTGACAGACAATAGAACATTTTGTCAGGCTCGAAGCAGAGATGCTTCGCTCGCTCGGTCAAAAAGTGGAATGCCTATACGGCGGCATATTCAGCGCAACACAAAGTAAGGACTCCGTGTCACAGTAAGGACAATTTCGCAACAGGGCTAAAATAAAAGAGCTATAATGGACTAACTCACGTATGTTTAAAAGTCCTAAGCTGCTCAACCTACAAACATTCAATTTGGCATGAAGATTAAAAGCAGTTAAGAAAAAAACAGGATTTTAAAACTGGATACAAATAAGGGACAAAATGAAGGGGTTTCATATCTAAAAATGTAATAACGTCAAAGGCACATTAGGCCCAGGATTGCCGGGGTGTACGATGTGCTGTGTCCGTCATTCAACAACACCGCGGACAGAAGCGACCATTGCAGTTGTATTCTCAAATAGCACACCTCACCGACCAGTATTAAGTTATATTGCAACGATATAGAATAGAAATAGCTTTTGTTAGATATGCCTTAAGGAGCAAAAACAGGAGCGCATGTTAAAATTTGTGAAACGAATTCATTATTTGAATGACACTTGCCAATACTTTCGAAGAAAAACTTTGTCCTATTATACAGCCAAGGCTCTTTAACACCTCTTTAAGGGCCTTTAATAGGTGCTTCGCTTCTAACAAAAACTTCGTTTCGGATAAGTTTAGTTCTTATGCAATATACAAAACAATACATCCAAAATAAAAATTACAATAGAGTTCAATTCGGCAGGAGTCTCTGCGATATTTTCAGTTATTTTGATTAAAAAAACTAACAACTACTGGACAAAAATTGATAAAATACAAAAGCATAAGGTACAACAACAATTTCTTAAATCTGTCTATGTGCTACTGAGACATCGGCACATATGGTTATGCAGGCGAATTGAAAAGTTCAACTTATTTTACAGTCGAGTAAATGAAACGAGATTTCCAAATAAATAATTATATTTCAATTAAATTTTTAAAATATAACGAACAATCATTATTTTTATTCTATAATGACATTAACACAACGCTCAAAGTCACAACTACAAATATTTAATTTTATTTTTCTTTTTTAACAACAAGATAAATCACGAAGTGCTTTTTTGCCAATGGATTAGAAATATTAAAATAATAATTAAATAGGATTTTTTTGATATGGTCTTTAGATTAACAACAGATATATACAAGAGGTCACAAGTTCCTTCTTATCAATTAAGAGGTCATGTAGAACCCTCTTGATTACAGGTCATAAGTACATACTTGTTAGAAGGTAATTATAATGACACCGATTCGTGCAGGCCAAACTTACTAAACTAACCTAATTTTACAGTTTTAAAATTGTCTCCTCTCTTCTTGTTTCCAAAAGTGAGAGAAGGATTTATTTGAATTTTAGAAACTTTTAGTTTAGTCAAGAGCCTAGCCGAATTGATCGAATCGCAGATAGATTCAATCAGGTGTAGCAAAGGTATTATTTTACTATTTTTATATCTTTAAGTAAAATATTCGTAGTATTAAGAGAATACAAAATACAGAATAGACATTAGTAACTGACTTACCTATGTAGTAATTATTTGCTATGTGGTGTTAAATTTTTGTATGTCAAAATCAGGTTAACTCTACAGTAAAAATGATTTACATCGATAATTAAGTTCAATATTTTCTCGTATATATATATCTGATGTTTCCCCGACCATTCTATATAGGTGAAAAGGAATAAACAAACATTTTTGGAAGTCAGTTAAAGTAGAGATAAAGTAAAAGCAAAACATTTTTTGAACAAGAGCGGTAATACCACTCTAGCTTCAAAAACAAAGACTCGAATAACAAACATGCATAAGTCATGTTTTCACATTTTTCTTCCTCTGTTAATTTTACAACAATTTTTAAGTTAATCATAAATTAACCTAATAAAATAATCTAGTATGTCGTTATACATTCAAATCAAACTAATTTTATAGCGAATATCGCATTTAATGTAACAAAACGCGTATAAATTCACATAATTCTACGAAATATATCTGGTAAAGAACGATAGCGGAACTTAATCAAAGAAAACGCATATAAAAGCATAATAATTATAAATAATAACCTGAATATAGTATCCTAATAGATTTTGTGCAATCTACCTACAATAGCTAGTTCTTAATGTGAGAGAGATAGAAGATTGTCAATTTTGGAACGTTAGAGAGTGACAGGTACATCTAAGACACTGTTTCAACACAATTTACTTTTGATATATATTTAAAAATATATTTGCCTCTTGTAAATTATATCATATATAGTTTTAATTAAATAAAATTCTAACATTTTAAGTCTTTTTTTAATAATTTAATATTACATTGCAGTTTTGAGCTTATATTAAATGAAATGGACTCATTTTGTCATTTTTTTTAAATCGTATTGTTTGGTTTAAACCAACATTACTTACATACAACTTGTTACAGAAAAGTGAGACAATACTTAACAGTCTACACATCAAAGTGAACACATTGCAGAACAAAGTTTTGCAAAATTCAAGAAAAAAATATTGCGTCCTCCATACAACTTGACCGATCATGTGACTAATTGTATGGAGAATCTAAACATTTATTTTCGTATTTGCAGAATTTTCATCTGTAATAGGTTAACTTTGATGAGTAGACTAACACCCTTACGTATTATCACACCTACCTATTACACGTTCTGTGTATACCTATGCAAATGTATTATTATATTACTGAGTGCATTTTCACTGTAATATAGCTTTTTAAGTTAAAATAGGTACTTAATACAACGTGCAGGTACATAGAGACTTCTTTAGATAATATATATATATAAATTTATATCTTTTAAATATCACTTTACAATTTAGGATAACAAAAACAACAAAAATGAAATTTTTTAGCAAGGAAAAAAATATATGACGTGACCAATTTGCTGGCATGTACTTTGCCCAGAAATTTAGCTTAATCTTTAGCGGGTTAACGCTGCGCCGATTTCGGGTACTTTGGTGTAAATTGATAATTTTTTGTTAACCAATTTCAGTTTTAGGTCAAAACATTTTAAAGAATTTATTCCATACACACTAAGGTATTAAATATTTTCCGAAGTGCAATCTATGATGATTTTAACCCTGAGATGGAAGGAAAAAAATCAGAGGTGCGAGATGAAATCTTTGAGACGGGACTTTTTTTAGTAGCTATTAGTATTTTTGTAAGTTTAGTGCTGCAGGGTTATCTGTTAGGAGTGTAATAAGTAGAAAGAAGCGCTCTATACTCGTTATTGCGAACAACTTTTTTCTTACTCGTTATTGGGATCGACTTAAATTCCAGAAAAAATAACCAGTAGGTTCTAAATAAACTTTGCTTCATTAAGAAAGATTATGTGATATCGTCAAATACTGTTTTTACTGTCGGATTTCGAGTTTGCATTATAGTAAAAAAAAATCCTTTTTCTGCGTAAAATCGGCTTTTTACATACCTAACCGATAACACTGTTTTTGAAGTATAAGCATACATTATAGTTTAATGAATAAATTACTTAAAATTCAGTAATAACGTCCACAAATAATGTTAACTTACAAAATTTACTTTTTAGATTAATTAATATTAATAAACACACTGTAATTTATACCTAACTAAAATTTTGAACTATCTACGTGGTGCCTTAAAATTATAATTTTGATATATGTAGTTTCTATTTGTTTATTAACTTAAATGTATTTTCTAAATAAATCCTAAGCGCGAACAATTTTATTGCCAAAATTAATTTCATCTAGATATATCGTAACTATTTGATTAACGAAATATGTTGTATATTAACTAAAAAAGTCCGTTAGTTGAGGGAAAGGTGACAAAAATGCTGGCAGCATTGCCAAGTTGGATGGAAATGGATTCTTTGACACAAAAAAAAACAGCATTTTTGTCACTTATACCGTCTACTAAACGCTTGGCCCTATAAAGGCTGAGGACGGCCGGTCCCCACGGACCCATGGTGTGTACCCCAAACGGAACAAACATGTACACCTTGTCAAGGGTAGCATATTTGCGCCGGTTGAGGGATTCAGCCTTGGCAGCGGCAACACCAGCTTGAACCTCTGTTACAATCACTGTTTCGTTAAGTTTTTGTCACAATAAACAGTAATATTTAAACAAATTAGTAAATATTAATTGAGTTTAATATGCACAACATATGGTTATTAATAATAATGTCAATAGCTTTTTTAGATAATCTTTAATTATGAAAAAATAGGGTTTATAATGGATAGAGACTCTGAGAATGACAACATTGATAAATCTTTGGATAAGTATTTAGGTTTATATAAGATTTCTTTATTTTAATATTTACTTATAACTTAAACGAGTTTATTATTTACGTAAATAATATTATTATTACTAACTGTCTACTGAATATTCAGTTTTTAAATTTTTTATTATTTATTTTTATTCTTACTTCAAATAAATTGTAGTGAGGTTTCTTAGCAGCAAAAACACATACTTACATATGATTCAAATAGTATTTCTATCACCCCATTAATTGTGCCTTTGCCAAACTAGTGCATGATTATTAGATTATATTTTTTTTATATTTATTGCAATTATTTTGAAATATTTATGTTTTCCTATTCTTTAATTGACTATGTTATTGATGTATTCGGCAGTTTGAAATACTTTATATTGGACTTATGAGTATTAGACGATGATTTAATTTCAATATTATGATTAGTATTAGCACTTTTGCTGTTCACAAAACTGTATTTCTAAGCACTTTTGATTATAAATACTCAATGATAACCAAATATACGAATATAACGATAATAATTTATGAATTCTACAATAATAGGTAAGTATATATAGTTTTTTAGCAAAGAAAAATTTAAAAAATGGTTTTATTTTAAACTACTACGTTGGTACTTTAACACTAAAAATATTAATATGTTAAAAAAATATTAATATGTCAGATCGGGAAAATAACCTATTATTATTTCTTTATATTATGTACCTACATAATAAATATATTCACATTCCTATTTTAAATTGTAAAATCAAGAACAATACTCAGAAATACATTTTTATGAAATAACATCACTACATTAACAAATATAATATTGTATAACGTACAGCAAAACATTTAAGATACAAGCTTAATAATTTTATATTCTCAAAAAACATCGTAACTACAGAATATTTCGTGTAGTTATAATATATCATTATCATATCAATATACATTAGTATAATATATTTTTACTTATAATTCGTACAAAACCAAATTATCGTATAAAGCGTATGTTTTTTTTTTCAAAGGAAATATATCCTATAGTATTAATGTAATATAACGCACAATAATACATTAAGAGATATGGATATTCCATTTTGTCACGACAATTCCATTTTACATCCAATAATAATTTACACGTTAGATATTCATTAATTTTAAAACCACATTCGTTGTGCCAACGCTTTAGATAAATAATAAAAAATATTATTATTTATCATAATCCTGTTCTAATATAATATAAGAGAAAGAACATAATATATAAAAGAGTATAAAAAATACCAGTGGCACTTGTGGACTGCCGCGGTAAAGCTATTGCATATGCATACGTCTAGTCGCACGCACACAAACATCGTGCCGAAGTCTGCCGAACTGAAACGACGTTAGACGAGTGTTAGATTTATTTTCGTTAAGGAATTTCTTGATTTGGTCGCCGCGCTCAAAGCCAAATAAGTATGCAATAGCTTAAAAATTTAGAAAATCGAAAGAACGGATATAATGGTGTTAATTAAGAAATAATAAATAAAAACATATGTCTGAAAATAATATTAAAACTAATCAATAAGATCAAACTCTCAAGAATGTATGTAGGGTTGGCACAACTTGACCTTCTTAGAATCCAATCGTCTTATTCTCACACATATTACACATACACATAACTTATTATACAACCAATTTTCTTAATAAATGTAAAATTACCATTAATATTACAATATTATTTAGTCACAGTTATTTCCAACACAGCTTCAGTAATTATTGCTTGAGAAATTATAATTTTGCATTTATTGCAAATAAATAATACTATTAGTCAGTAAGTTACAGTTTTTCTTATACCGTAGGGTAATAACATTATATTAAAAATAACTACCTATAAAAGAATTGTTTCAAAAATGTATGGAGCTCCGGCCAGGACAGTGTACATGATACTCTATAAATACGTTAGGGACTATTAATCTTTAATATATCAACTAAATTCAAAATAGCGTAACTTATCACAGTGTCCAAAATTAATTTCGAATCAAAATGGTTTCCATGTTATTTATGCAAAAAGGTGATTTATGCATGATATTTTTTTTTCTTATTGTGCCAATTTTGACATTTGTGACGGGTGGTATAATTTAGAGACCAATGTAACCCTTAGATTCAACCTAGGATACATTAATCTTCCACGAATGCCATAATAACACTATAATTCACAGAATTTAGATATTTTTGTACACAATGAAGGAGGCGACGCATTTTTCATTAATTCACAGTATTAACCACGTCATTAGGCATTTTTTGGTAGACGTACACCGTCCTGGCCGAAAATGAAACAAGTCTTTTCTCTTCAGACGACGCCTGATCATTTGAAAACCAAATTCGTGCCCAAGAATCATTAGTTCAAAGATGAAAGTTCTTTATTTCGCTTCAGATATGGCACAATAAAATAGAAAAAGATTGGCACTGTTCTGTTAAACTGATAAAATTACCAGATAGGTTGATTGTTCTATAGCATTGTTCTATAGCATAGGGAAAATATTTTAAATTTTATATCATTTTCTTCGACTACTTTGAGGTTTTATATATATATATATATTAATATTAAACCTCAGGTATTAAATTTCTTTAATTTCTTAAATTTCAGGTCTTATTTAATTTAAATGGTTTGATTTGATGATTTTAAGTTATCATGTATTAAGCTATCTAAGTTTTAATATTATTAAGAAAAACATATCAGAAAACTCAAAATAGGAAAAAGATAAATACATACAAAATTTGGGCGTGAAACTTTTTCTAACGAAGTCATGTCCATTTCTACCGACCGGGAATGTAAAAAATATTTAGATTTTTAATGTTTAAATTTTTATTATTTATCTTAATCCTGTTCTGATATAATATAAGAGAAAGAATATAATATATAAAATAATATAAAAAAATATTAATAAATTTAAATTACCCGGTAGAAATGGATGGTTAATCAAAATCAAGGCATTGAATTTCAAGCTTCCGTTAAAAAAAATCCATCTTGCCATATTGTAGGAGGACTTTTTTCTAAGTAGTCAGTGTATGCAATGACAGCTCTACGGAGGTAGACAGATGACGTTTTCATTTGGTTCTTAACCCCATAGAATCAAGTCTGCTGTTATTTGAATTGTGTCAGTAAGACAATTACATAATATTTAAATCTAACTCTATTCTATATCAAAACGGCCATTTTGGCACAACGCAATTGTAATTCTGAGGCAATTCAAGAAGTTTTACAATTATTTGTGAATTTAATTACATTTCTTGAATTTCTAGGATTATAAAAGATAATAAAAATAAAAGTTATGAATATTAGTTTTGTTTTAACAATTCACCGCTACAACTCTGTCAAAACGAAACCCAGATTGTTAACCTTTGCTTCACTTCTTTTATCGCTAACTGTAGACGATACCACTGGTACTATTACAATGTTCTAGACATCACTATGATATCACCTCAACTTCAGGTTATTTTTAAGTTAGTTTGTGTATTAGAATGATAAATTTAAGCACTGTATAATATTAAATTCATTATATTACTTGCGAATAAATAATACTTTAAAACCGAAGTCATTAAGTCTTCCTGTGTAGGTACAACTGTCATTGATTTGATTGGCCCGGAGTTTTATTTTTGTCTTGTATTTTTTTTTAATTATACGCTGGATGTAGCATGCTGGCTGCTGTGATCCGACAGAATTGAGTTCAGGTCTGATTCGCGAAGAGTCGGCGGCGTGCCGAATGGGAAATCCTGTAAAACAATTATATATGATTTATTCCTGTTTGTCACCTCAATCTGTCCCCACAAGGTGACAAACAGGAATAAAATTCCCCTTTTATACTCGTATTACTAGCGGACCCTACAGACGTTGTCTTGCAATATAATATAATAATATGGGACAACATCCACACAAAGGTGTTCAGGTCCAAAACTAGGCAAAGCCTGTGCTATGGTAACCTGATCACTGATATACGTAAATACATACCTATATATAAATATAATAAACACCTAGACACAGGACAAACAAACACTTTCGTTGTTCTTGCACAGAACTGTTTAACGTGTCCGGGATCAAACCCGGGACCAAAAAACCTAAATACCGACTACAGGGCCAGTTACCGGGCTGATTTGTGAAACTATCCAGGGCGCCAACCCTAACGCATACAAAAAAATGATTCAAATATCTCCAGCCATTTAGCAGGAGCTCAGTGACATACACACGCACAGAAGAATTATATATATTTATAAAGTTTGTAATAGATTATTTAAAAAATCACAGTTAGACCATTTCTTTTAACTGTTAAGAAATACATAGTAAAGAATCAGTTTCGTTGGACAAGGTTTATTAATAGCATTTGAAGATAACTTAAGTCCTCAACCTGCAATTTGGTCGTGGTGCTTACTTGGGGGTTTGTTTAGTGGTTTTCAAGTTTATAATAACAAGAAAATGTCCAAGTTGCACTCTGGGCATGCCGGTTGGCAATCGCTATTTGTTAGCTACAGCTATTTGTTATACAAGAGTGCTAAGTTGTTTTTTGACCGCGCGCTCACTTTTGATGACCGAGCAAGCGAAGGATTCTAAAATTGAATCACGGGCGCAGTGATTCAAAAATTAGAATCCTGAGCGTTAGCGAGAGAATTAAAAAGCACAAAGTGAAAAATGTTTGCACTCGAGTGCAACACGTAACTTTTCATCCCACCTCAGAGAGGAAATGACTACATACGAAAAATAAAAAAAAATTAATCACTCATTTTAGTTTTTCACTTATTTTTAACAATATTATGTGAAAAAATATGGCAAGCGCAAAACAAATTTAAAAAAATTTACAGCAAAAAGATTCCGAGTCTGAGTCTGAGTTGTATGATGAATTCGGTACCAGAGAGGTAGAAGTCAATAGGTTGAATGAGGTTTTTAATTTACAAACTTAATGCACACGATATTATATCGGAGGAATACGGCTTTAGCACTCAAATATCGAATAGCAAAAATACTCATTCCGAGATGGTGGGATGAAAAATACTTTTTACCGAAACCGGTAAATAACTTGAACTTGATTTGTGGGTCTCTTTGTGTAGTATGTTGGGCAGGGTAAGCTTTGAGACCCGATGTCATTCTGTACCGACAATAAACTACGGACGCACGAACTTTCCTGGGGAGGATGATGATGATGATATGTACCTGTTGCGGCGCGTGTCTCGGTGCTGGAGGCGCGGGGGGTGGGTCACGGTGCGCGCGGGGGGAGGCGCACTCGGCGCACTCCACTGCGCTGGCCCCCGTCCGTCCACTGCGACGTGACCACGACTCTGGCATGCAACTGGGGATCACAGATACGATGTTTAAGAGGCGGCTTACAAAATACAGCGTAAATACGTAGTTTTCGGCGTATTTAAATTTCAAATTGTATACTATTCTATAGTTTCTTTTATTTGCAATAACTCAAGAAAACGTCATCCGGGTCTGTCTCCTTCAGGAAGCGAAAAATATCCTGCGGGTCCTTGACAGCGAATCCATCACGACGCCTAGTGATGAAGCACAAAGTGGTGTCGGTGGTGTCGGAGGGCACCTTCTTCGCGGCCATGATGCCCACTCCAGTGAAGCTGGATGTACAGATTCGTTCGAGCCGGAGCTCATCCATAAATAACATCCAACTTATTCTGCACGAAAGCAAGGAGCTCTTGCACAATCGTAACACCGCAGGGCTTAGGTTGCGCCTTCGTTTTAGCGCTTTCATATGACGCGGCGGAATAAGTCGCAGAAAAACATTGAAATTCTCAGTTGGTGCAAAATATTGTTTTTATATTGACTAATTGAATACTAAATATCTAAATAGCTAAGAGCGCATTTTAATATTTAATTTTTAGATGATTTCAATGCGCTGTATTGAATTTTTTGCAACTACGATGTTGTCACTTAAACCACCTGAATACCCCTGACCACACTTGACCTCACCTGAAAACACATGACGTCACCTGACCTTTTTTGACTACACCTAAAGACACCTGACCAAACCACATAGGACGATAGATACCTGATAACACTTCACCCCATCCCATTTAATCCCATCCTATTCCTATCCCATTTCATCCCGTCCCGTCCCATCCCATCTCAGAAATTATTAGCAATAAACATAAGCTCTAATAATTATTATTTTCCGCCAACTGTAAAAATAGCTGTGTAATTAAATCATAATAGTTATTTATTCGAAAACAGATAAAAAAATTGGTATATCCGACTATTTTTCTCGCTTTATAGGCTAAACAATAACTGTGTTTAAAATTTGGAGCTTGTCCAAATTTTTGACAGAGTTAGAAGAAAGGTTTGGTAGAAGTACCTTAGAACTGTCATGTTCGGTGAGTCAGTGAGTCAGTGATTCAATGAATTAGTGACAAAAGTAAGAAAATTTGAATTGCTATAATTTTTAAAGAACTGGTTCAATATTAATGTAATTTCGAAATATAGATATTTGTATATGCCTTTATTAGTCACTGAATATATCCACTTTTAGCCTTTCCGACAACGACGCTACAGGGGATACGTGCCTTTGTTTTTCTCGACTTGGCGGGGGCACTGCCGTGCCTCCAGATTTGATTTGATTTGATTTAAATACTTACGCTAAGTGAACAATATGCGAGCACGGCAGTGAAGCCAAAGGTTCAGGTTGTTCAGCTAAAGGATCCCGGCATCGCGCACATTGTGGCGCGGCCCATGCACTAGCGGCGCGCTTCTGTCTCGCGGCTGCATTGTTGTCGCCTAGAGCTGTATAGATCTCTGCCAGTCTGAGACGCACGCGGCGTACCAACATCTGCAAACAACACGAGAGTAATAAATATTTTTAAAGATTTAATCTACCTATAAAAGTCGAGCAGAAAGTAGAAGAAGCTAGCTGTTTAGACTAACACCATTAAATAGTCATAGTCCATAGATTACAGTTTTTTAATTTATGTGTCTTCTGTCTGTATTATTAGTAATTAAATTAGAAATAGGAATAGAAATATATTTATTTGTAACCGAAAACACAACTTAAACAAAAACAAAATATACTGTAACATGAGTAAGTGCTTTCTGTCACAAACAGGTCCCAACTCAACACAGTGCCGGCTGAAGCCAGCGTTGATCTTCCGTTGGGACCGGGACGCGACGGAATTGGTTATTTGTTTATGTTTTTCCATGATCATTATTTGTATCGTATTTTGTATATATTTATTTAAGTATCTGTGTATCCATTTGTATGTATTGTTTGTTAATTTATTAAATATGTTGACCAATGTAACATAAGGCTTCTCTAATATTGTATTATTCATTTACGTGTATGGTTGTCCGGAAGAGATCGTTTTAGGCGATATAATTATTTATTGCTAAACTAGTTTTTTTAATAAGGAATTGTCTTATCAAAAGAATCGAAAGAAAAGAGATGTTTCAAAAATTTGTGGAGCTTCAACAGTGAAAGAATAAGAATAAGAAATATTGATTAACCCTCAAATAACGTAACTTACAGGCAAGTCTTGTTACATTTGAATTATTAATTAAGTACTTAAAAAAAAACTAAACAAATATATTTTAGTTTTATAGTTCTTATAACATTTATTTATTATATTATATATTTACATTGTGATTTATTTCTCTAGCTATTAGTAATATTTTGTAATGGTTGTTCGTTACACAAGAACGATGATTCCACAAGCTGCATTGACATATATATTCGCTGAGTTTATAGAAAGGATTTCTTTCACAAAAATATTTTAATTTAGGTTTGAATATTTTAAAATTGAGTTATATTTTGGTGTATAGTCCCTGTTTCTTACACTTAGCTAATCTGTGTACAGGCAGCACCCGCCCTTTTGTATTTCATAATGAAAATTTAAAGAGTTCATGATATTATAAATACGTAAGAGATTATTAATCGTTAATCTATTTTATGCATGCAATTATATGCACAAGTTTAAAAAGTGTTAACCTATTTGAACATCACAAGGGGTATGAACACAGAGAAAAAAAAACGACTATACGAGCTCGAATTTGTCGAGTGCTCTCGTTATATCATATTCTTTGGTCGAGTGTGTGTAGGTTGCCTGGAAGAAATTGTTTTAGGCGATAAGGCCGCCCAATGTACTACCGATGTTTTGTTCTTGTTTATATCTTATTGTATATTTTGTTTTTGGTGTGCAATAAAGAAATATTGTATTGTATTGTTTTTTTAGAACTCAATCTCATACGAACATGGAAATAAAAATTTACGGCTAGGTTTTTACCTAGCGTTACAAAAGTGATTTTACTAGGAGCAGTAAGAAAGTATGCTAGCTTACCTTAGCCCCAACTGAGGTGGCAACTTCCAGCAATCTCGTGTTAAACTCCAGCGGGCGACAGTTACAGATCCTTCCTTGTAACCTCAAAGCCTCCAAGCACCGCGCGGCACCATCCATAGCCTCCATCTGCGCAAGTCGGTCACCGAGAGCCTGGCCTGCGCCCATCGCTATCTCGTAATGTCTGAATAAGACAAAACAACTCTTTATCAAAAAAATGTGAGCCGTCACGGGACGCCTGGCAGATGTGAAACATCGACATTATTTTGTAAATATTGTCGGGCACTCCTCCTCCGGACTTGCAACTAGTCAACGATTAGCTCGGCCTGCGGCCTCGCTTTAGCTACTTGAGTAAGTATGCGTGGCGACGCGTCGCCACGGCATGCGTCGCCTCGCCAGAAATCTGTTTTACGTGAGGCTATAGATGTTTCACATTAAAAATCAGTCCGACCCTTCACTGTTTTTGTGTTTCTGATACAATTTTTTTTCCGGGGCCTACCTCTTTTCACTCCCTAAATTGCAACGTATTTTTTTGTTATTGGTGTCAATCATTCACTGTGATGTATTTTAGGCCAACACGTTTTATTATTTATTTATTATTTTGAAGAAAGTAATTGAATACTGCATAATAAAGGATCTAATGCGTAAAAATATGACTGCTTAGGAAGCTTGTAACTTTATAGTGACATATATAAAAGACAGAAAAAAATAAAACGGTTAAGCCTTAATAATGTGTTAGCTATGTGAAAAAAAAACCAATGGAGTCTAACAACATTAAAAGGTAGAAAAGAGCTATGTATAGACAAGTTGGCGGTTTATAGCTGTCTAAACAATAAATAATTATAACAAATAAAGGATTATAAATATATATTAGGTTTTTAATAGCGGCCTTCCAGGCAACCATGCATGTAAATGAATAATACAAAATAAGAGAGACCTTAATAAAATATACACTCTTATCTATGTGATTAAACGGGAGAGCGAATCAACTATGCTTCGGACCTGGAAAATCTTTCTTTAAACTATCAGTTAGTATATTTGTATACGAAAAAAATTAAATAAAAAAAAACATAAAATGGATTGGATATTTGTTCTATATCTCGCTCTGACACCTGAAATGAGAAAACACTAGACAGTAAATAGATAACCTAGATGTTAATGCTACTGGGGACAAGAGAGCTGGCTCATTCCTTGCTCAAAGGATAATGCTGCCAGCATTCGTGGGACTTTGCCACAAGGACAATTTTTTTTCAGTTATTTTTTTATTTACAAAAGTTTGTGTATTTGTAATAAATGACACCTAGATTTGAGTATTCACAAGCTTCTCACCTAATAGCTTTCCCAATGTCACATTTTCTCCTGTAGACGTCGCCTGCTATTCTAACTGCTCGCGCGTAGCAACCCTGATCGCCTGCCACTGATGATAATCTTAATGCTTCCTGAAACACAAAGAGAGGATGATCGTGTAAGAATATATTATACACCGTGTAACAGAAAGGTGTGACAATACTTTGGGTGTTAGTCTACCCATCAAAGTGAACCCTGCGTAGAACTAAAATTTTGCAAAATTAAAAAAAAAACTCTTGCTCTATACCACTTGGTCGATCCAGTGACCAATTTTTGAATGGTTACCCAAATATATTTTTTTAATTTAGAAAACATTTTGTTGTCGTCAGGGTTCACTTTGATGTGTATACCATTAACACCCTTAAGTATTGTCACACTTTTCTGTTACACGTTGTAGGTACATATATCTATACATATAATAAAACTGTAACATGACAAATTCTGTACATTGAATATATTTTAAAAATTTCTTACGCGGGGAGTTATTAACCATAAAGACCACAAATCTAATTTTTTTTCATTTTCGTCTGTCTGTCTGTTTCTTTTCTGTCTGGACTTTCCATAACTCTGAAACTGCTGGATAGATTCTGATGAAACTTGGCAAGTTTAAAGTTCATATCATGAGGTAGAATCTTATTTTTTTTTTCTTGAAATCCTAAGGGTTTCCCGTGGGAGGGCGGATGAAAGTCGTATTTAATTATAACTCAGTAACGCGTGCTATGATTTGAATGATTCTTTTTTTGTTGGAAAGGTCAAACTGAAATGATGTTATCAAGAGTTTTGTGGGGTTCCCGTGGGGGGGGGGGGGGGTGGAATATTTAATTATAACTCAGTAACGCGTGCTATGATTTGAATGATTTTTTTTTGTTGGAAAGGTCTCACTAAAATGACGTTATCCCGAAAATTACTGGGGATTTCCGTGGGACGCATGAACGTAGTACTTAGCTATAACTCGGTAACGAAATTTGAGTGATTCTTTTTTGTTAGAAAGGTCTACCTGAAATGATGTTATCCCGAAAGTGGGCTTGTGTGTGTATGATTCCCGTGAGAGAGGGGATGAAAGTCGTCTTTTACTAAAGCTCGGTAACAAGTGCTTTAATTTGGATGTTTTTTTTGTTACTAACTTAAATTAATGTTATTCAAAAATCATCAGGCATGAAAGTTGTACCTATTTGACTATAACTCGAAAACGCCTATTTCGGATCATTCTTTTCCGGTAGAAGCTAAAACGTCATCGGTTTTGTAGTTTTTTTTGTTAAATATTGTTTTGGGCGCCTGCATAGAGTTTTTTTGTTATGGAAAACAAATAAGGATATTATTATTTCGTTTGATATCTGTTACAAATCAGATGTGTTAGTCTGTTAAAAATGACTAACTGAAATTAATGTAGCCCAAACAAATATTTAAATAATTTAGAATAATCAAAATAATAATATAAATAATACTCCTACATAAAACGCAAGTTAGTGATTTACTATTGAAATTTCATTTGCATTGTAAGTTATTTATTCGTTAGAAAGGACTTACCGAAATTATGGTACAGCAAAAAAATACGACATTGGTATTGTAGTTCAATTTCATTTTGAACTCAACCCTTGTCGATAGTTTTTCGATAAACTATCGACAAGGGTTTTCTAATTAAAATGTACAAAACATTCGGGTAACTTTGCAATAGCTAGACTAAACGTATACCGCCACATAATACTATTTAGAGTTTATAGCTACGACATAGATTATGATTATACGACTGTACGTGTATGAACACAACGTCCACAATTTTTGTAGCCATTGTGACCAAGTAGTTAAAGAGGGTAGATTGCCGTGCGAGAGATACGAGGTTCAATCCTACGTAATACACAAGAAGAGCTTCAGCTTCCGTTAAAGGAAAACATCGTGGGGAAACAATAGCATGATGGCAGGGGATTTTTAAAACAGTGAATATGTTAATATTTAATGGGTAAAAAACGTATGCGTTACTCATCTTATCTATTCTCATAAACGTGGTCCTGTGACTAATCAATAAACACACCGATCAAGTAGTTAGCACAAAACCTGCTAAAGTAGACTTTATGCAACCTAAAGCTGTTTATTAGTTGTACAAAAGCTAAGCTACTTCAATAGCTTAAATTAGCCACTTGGTATGTTTGTAGGATTGTACATTGAACAAGTGATTAGAGACGAGTTTGAAAAAAACCCAACTGCTAAATCGTTAAACCTGTGTATCATCCTCAATTTCTTTTTAACATTCATAAACTCGAAAAACATAGCCCTCTTTCTTTCGCAGTTGGGTAAAAAGTACTTATAAAACCTAGTCAAAAGGTATGGGACCACTTTATTCAATGTAATATTTAACGCTTTTTTTCCCTAACTACTACTTACATTACAATAATCATGAGCGTCTCCCAGTTCTCCTCTTGCTCTCAACGCTGCCGCCATCTGAAGCAGCGCTATCCTATGATGTCGTGTGTTGAGGTCCAGAGCCCTAGGCCCTCGCCCCAGGTCGCAGGCTCGTGCTGCGCACGCCACCGCACGCTCTGCGTCGCGCAGGCGCCGCCATAGCTCGGACAAGCCCACGTATACCTGAGAAGAGAATATAGCGTATTTAGCGGTATCCATCGTCAACTTCTGGGAAAACAAAGGTTACACGATTTACATACACCCCTCTATATAGGTCTCCATGAAGGAAATAAAGCTATAATCCAAGATCCTACACCTACTAAAGATATTGCTTCCGCAAACCAGTATCACCTATATGATTGGCTGATTGTATAGTTTGTCGATTTGTATCTAGGTAGCACTGTTATCAATGCACAGTTTCTGCGGTTTCGTTACCTGTAATAGCAGTGTGTTGTCAGGCTGTGCATGCGCCGCCGCTGCTGCCTTCTGGAAGCCATCCATAGCCTTCGAGAAGGCTCCAAGCTCCATGCTGACGCCAGCGACTGTGAGATGCACGCAGCCGGCGGTGGAGCCCCCGCCGCAGTCGTTGTACAGCGCATGACGAGCGTATGATAATGCCCTGGAGAAGAAGAATCATTGTAAGTTTTGTTTCACATACTTAATTAAATAGCTGCGGCAAATGGATTGTTCGTGACATCCCTACGAGTCGCGGTCAACCTTAGTGACGCCGTTAAAGAGAGGGATAGAAAGCAGAAGCGCATACAAGTCCAGGTTACATTAGCAATTAATAAACTAAATTCGGGTCAAATAGTGGCTTTGACCGATAATTCACCTGTCCAAGCCGCCTAGAGTGTGATGAGCTCGCGCCAGGTTGAGATACGCCTCCGCTCGCATCGGAGCAGAGTCCAGCTCTTCCGAGATACTGAGCTGACGTGTTGCGAACTCTAATGATTCTCTGGAAAGGAGAAAAAAAGATTATGTATTACAAAGTTATATTTAATCATATTTAGATTGTTGGTGTTGGTTGGTTTAGATTGTAGGTGTTGTTGAACATGGCCAAAAAGCTGCACGATTAAAATGGGAGTGGACGGGACATCTCATGCGGATCATCCCGACAGGTGGGACCAAATTGTGACACAGTGGAACCCGTGTGAAAGAAGTGGGCTACGCAGCCTAGGTAGGCCTAGAACCCGCTGGCGTCGCGATCCTGGTCTATTTAAAAAAGATTGGCGGGAAGTGACAGAAAATAGAGAAATGAAGGCTTTGCCCAGGAGTGGGACGGTATAGGTTACAAAAAACAGCTTGTCAAGCAGGTTGTAATTTTTGTGTTCACATGAATTTTTATAGGTGTTATAATAAAATTATATTTTCTTTGCCCTTTTTTGACTAGGATCGGTAAGTAAACCTGTCACAGTCGATATGATCCTAAATAAGTGACCAAATAAAGCCAACTTTTAGTTTCTATGTCTATGTTCTATATATAGTTTGCTTTGTTTAGTGGCTGTTAGCGCATGTGCACTTCTGCTTGACAAATCACCGGACGCGTCTTTACGAGGAATCTGCCACGCACACTACCCTCCGACAAAGAGATTACTGAAAAATAATGAGGTAGTCTGGAGAGTGACTTCCACAGTGAAGATCCTCCATTTTATCAAAGGAGAATTCCTACTGAGCGAGTTTTGTGCTCGAGGGCTGCTGTCTGATTGTATGTTGTACTTCTGAGAGCTTCTATACGTGTGTCGAAGCTCTGAATGCAGACCTGGCGTTGTGATTGGCTGAGAGTATTGAGATGTTACGTGTGGTGGCGGTGATGTTGAATATAAACAATGGTCACTGCGCAGTCAAGGTTCATTAGTTCAACTAGTTTGAGTCATTGGTTCAAGTAGTTTGAAATTATACGTACCTGTACTTCCCAAAGTCGATATGAGCCTGATACAGGTGTCCGAGTAAAGCGAACTTGTCGCTTCTATGTCTCACGCCTCGTAAGGCAGACATCCATACCTTTACCGCCTGCTTCTGTTCGTTCTGGCTGTAGAGACGAACCCCACGCTCGATCTGCCGAGAAACGTGCAATTCTTTTAAAAAGTGACAACCAGACTTGAAAATGGCAGGCGCCTATAAAAAAATCTGTTATTTGGATCAAAAAATCAGTTATTAACGTTTGGTTGAGGGTCTAATAACTAGGAAACTTAAATGGTGATGGGAATAAAAATGAGAGGAAGCAAGAAGTGCTTCTTCTCGTGAAAGCTGGGCCTCCCTTTCCTAGGAATGTTAGTAAAAATCCTACCTTCATACATTCAACCATCAACTATCTATCATTTTATACATCAAGTTGTAGTTTTTATTAACACCGCTAGGTCCCTAAAGATTTTGTTTCCAAGAGTCAAGAAAGTCACGCTTGCAAGAAATTCTTAGCATGTTCTACAAGACTTGCCTGTAACGAACGTTATTTAAAGGCCAATGAATATTTTTTATTCTTATTCTTACCTTCCTTCTAGCCAAGTACTGGTCGATCCTGGAGCGGCAACCACTGAAACAGTCAAGCAGCCCCGCGCCGGCGGCGGGCCGATGCGCCGGACCGAACCGCGAGCCCCACCGAGGGGCTCCGTTGCGAGTCTCTCGCTCGCCTGCATTGTACTCCTCAGAGAATGGATACACTTCTAGAAAAGAGGAATATGCTAGTGAGAACTGGGTTATCAAAACAAGTGTAAGCAATTTTTAAAAAAAATGAAACTAAGATAGTTCACTTGTTTATGCTTACGCACGCTTACGGTTGCCACGCTAAAACTGCATTGCCGTGCCCAAAGACGCCAAGGGACAATATTTCAAAAGTTTTTTGTCAACTATCGACGACATTGGGACGACGACGACATCACACAGGGCCAGTACTTGTCACATATTGACTGACTGTGGGGCATGGGTTTGGTCTCGAGGCCTATTGTTAGTAGGTTAGTGAGTTCTGTCTAAAAGTATACTTAAATAAAATCACTAATACTCAAATTTAATTACTGAGTAAAATATTTTAGCTTCTCTTTATTTCGAATTAAATATTCTCCTCTCTCCTACTTATTTGCTGCACCCCACGGGGTCCATTGTACTATTATTTTGCGTATTTTTAACATCTGTATGACTCAATGGATGCAAATAATTCACACCTTCCCCTTATTCAGTTCATCCTGTTGGGGTCTGGTATATCGGGCCATTAGTATAGGTGACTATGGTGGTGAAAAGGTTGAATGTGATCTACCTTGAGTAGTTTCATCGATATGATGTCGCGACGGGTCAGGCGAGCTTAGGAGACGCGTCGCCGACAGTTGATGTGCCGGCACCCCGCTGGCGACATGATCAAATAATATATTAATCAACAGGGAGAAGCACGAATCAATATCCAGACTTATATAGACGACATTCTTTTTAAATTTTCTTTTGGTGTCGTTGTTATCAACGGCGTGTATGTATGTATGTTTGATGTGATTGTGTGGGTGTGCCCCGAATCAAAATTGGTTAAACCCGAACGGATCACCCGATTTTGATTTTCTTTTTTTTTGTTTGATAGGTATATTAGTCGGAACAATTGTTAGCTGTATTCGATGAAAATTGGTACATATTTTTATACAACAAAAAGTTCACGATTCGATCCCACTAAATACGCAAAAAGCCAGAGCTCGATATGAAGGAAAATATCGTGAGGAAACCATGGCATGGTGGCATGTCAACTTTTTAAATCTGTCACCAAGCACCTAACGGCATTTCGGCAGCTTTCCTTGAGAGCCAGTGTAATCCAGACAAGGCATGCTACATCTCCAGTGTCGCTGGCTTCCATGGTCGTGCGAACTTGTGGTATAATGTCGGATAAAAAAAGTCACATGACTTACCCGAGGAAGTCCCGTGACTCTATAGAGTCCCATGACATTTTCTGCGGGTGCAGTCGGCAGGGTCACCTGACCGACGGCAGCATCGTCATCTCTGTCTCCCCCAGCTTGGAACCTGTCTGCCAGAGAGAGACAACTATACAACTTAGCTTTTTTATTATTTATCTATATTTATACTAATGTTAAAATGAGGAGAAATTTGTATTTTTGTATGTTACTTAAAAACTACTGGACAGATTACAAAAATTATGTCGTTTAAGCTATTTTTATCACGATTAAATTATATATAAAAAATTAAAGATCCACGGGTAACACCGCGGAGCGTAGCTAGTGTTAAATACTCCACAGACTCCAAGGTCAATGCCATATTTTTAAATTACACTATTTTTTTACTGTAATAAAACATAGATTTCATATTCAATAAAACATAGATTTCAAACATAGGTCTTTAAACGTCTTTTATCGCGTGATGTTCTCCATCGGATAAAACAAGAGAAAGACGTTTAAAGTTAAGACCCGTTTATTAATAAGACCGCTAAAATATGGGAATAGTTTGGGAGTAAATTAGTTAAAATTTATTTACGAATTTTTATTCTAGTGGTAAACCTATTGCCTTACAAGCGGGAGAGCTCGGGTTCAAATCCAAGATCAATATGTTCTTATTAAAATTAATGAACACATGTTTAAACGGCGAAAGAAAACATCACGAGAAAACCTGCTTGCTGGATAAAGTTAATACCTTTCGAAGATGGGTTTTCCCCAACCCGAAATTTGGCAAGCGCGGTGGACTATGGCGTACCCCTACCTAGGAGAAATTCATGCCCAGCAGTGAGACGCTATAGGTTGAAACGTACGTATTTTTGCAGACTTCCAAGAAGGACCTACGTAGGTATATAAAGACCCCGATTCGGTCAGGCCAAACTTACTTAACTAACCTAATTTGACAGTTCTAAAATGTCTCCTGTCTTTGTTTTTTTAAAAAAAGAAAAGGATGGATATAATGACAATTAGCCCTAATGCGCCTTAACTAATTTTAGGAACTTTTAATTTAGTCAGTGTGACTGGCAGAATTGGGGTCAATCTATGATTGAGCGTTGTTAATGTATGTTTACTTGAAATAGAAGCTCAAGGGTATTTCTTCACATATAATTTATACCGTGTATTTATTAAAGCTAATCTATTGTTATTAATGTATGAAACCGCTAATTAGTACCTTCAATCTACGCTTAAAAGAAATAAATTTCACAAGTTTTATGTAAAATCTAACAGTGTGTTATCATAAAGTTTAAAAGCGCGATCCTAGCCCACAAAGCCATTACTTACTATGTCTTTCTTTGTTCTTTACGCTGAAATTAACATGTATTCAACCTGTTAATAAAGACTTTAATCAATCAAATATGATTGAGCTGACCTGTTTCACCCGCGCTTGCTTGCAACTCTATCCATTTCATAGTCCGCGCCCATCGCTGCTGTTAGTAATGTGCATCTTCATCTCTACTGCAAACCTGGAAATAACAATAAATAACCATTCATTATTAACTAATTATCCACATTAATAGGGCCATATTCACAAATCAACAACTAATCACAAACAAAACGAGGTTTTCACGCGTGCATTTCGGTAGCGATGTGCCTTCGTTATGAACACAAAGCTAGTCCAACTATAGTTTGGTTCACATTCGTTGTACGAAAGTTGGAGTCGGCGGTATAGTTGGAACAATCAGGTACGCGTGAAAACTTGGATAAAAAAATAATATTAGTTCTTGCTTAACATTCTTCATCTATTATAATACCATCTTTGAATAATGAAGTTTGATGAATTTTGAATGTTTGAGTAGAAATAGTGTTGTACCTATTCAAACATCGTGATAAAGTTAAGGAAGGTACACAATAGCTGTCACCTTTTGTACGTATTATCGCAGTGTACCGTCGTCAACATAAAGTTATCTATCTGTGCGAGTGGCACTTGAATATAGTCTGTGCTCTGACGACCTTAAAATGGACAGAATTTCTTCTTTTTTTTTTCTTTTTTCAAATATTCACTAGGATATAATCGTGTTTCTGTAGATTTCAAGCGCCCCCGTGTGTCTTTGGAAGGTACTAAAGTCGTCATGTCTCTCATCACTAGGCAATATTAGTTCCATGTACTACACTGGACGCACACATCACCGACAACATGGCGGACATCTAATGTATTCAGTGTCACTTTGACAATTAATGCAATGAAAGTCCGGCATAATTGTTTAATACAAGTCTATAACTGACTGTGCTTTTAAGCCGACTTCAATAAAGGTGGAGGTTCTCAATTAAGCTGTATTTTTTAAGGACTGTGTCTAATTTCTCAGAGTTTTTCGTTTGAAATATGGTAGGTATACAAAACAAGTGGTTAGAAGCGAATTCGAAAAAACTCGACTGCTAAATCGTTAATGTGTCATTCTTAATTTCTCTTTTTTAATTTTGTTGTATCCAGTGTCACTCTCACGACTAAGACGAATCTATTGACACCCCTCACACAAAAATACGACAAGCCGTTTAGGCTGTATATAGGGCGTGCCAATAAGAAATATTTGCCAAAGATTTTTTTTTATTTACTTAGCTATTGTTTCTAAATAGAAACTGTTTTTAAATACTTATACTGATCACTTAATACTTGTTGACTAATATAAGTTACTAGCTGTCCCGGCGAACTTCGTACCGCCTAACAGTTTTTTAAGTTTCTCAACTTTTAAACCTTCCCTGGAGTACGACAAACATTTCAAGACCAAAATCAGTGAAATCGGCCCAGCCGTTCTAGAGTTTTAGCGAGACTAACGAACAGCAATTGACTTTCATATATAAGAAAGGTTAATTCATTCCCTCATTCATAAATTTATATTTACGCGACAATAAAAACAAAGCTATCTTTCCACTTTATACATAGACAACATTAATGTTTACCGCGAATAGGCTTCAAGTTTCCTTCAGCGACCTATATTGGTGCTAGCATCCAGTATGACCTAGGTCGTAGGCGAGAGTTAAATAGGTCACTAGTTTCGATCCCGCATACAATCTTGCATTTTGCTGCATCCAGATAAATGTCATATCTTAACGATATTTCGTGTCAAATTTTATCATATTATTATATAGAGTTATCGGTTAGGGGTGTACCTACTAAGCCAAAGGGGGGTTGCTATAATCATCGTTATGAACAACTTTCATTATAGAATCAATTTTGAATTCGGGAAAACGAAATCAGCGGATCCATACAAAAAAAATGTCATTGGCCGATAAAATGTACAAAACAGCCGTTCAGACAGAGAATATCCAGGAATCCTGGAAATGTCCAGTGTGTTAACCAGTCCAGTTTCAACTTTGTAAAGTCTGATTAAGTCTAGTGACTGTTTATGAATAGTGTTCATAAATGCCTAACGCACAAAGTCGTCTAATATCTGTAATGCTCTAGTGTCCCAAGTTGTCAAGAATATGATTCGATAAAATATATTTTTTAAACTGGACTAGCGGGAGGTGGCCCAAGATCGTAAAGCATGGAAGTATATAGGGGGGACCTTTGCCCAGCAGTGGGACAGTGTAGGTTAAAAAAAAATGTTTGAAACTTTAAACCCACATTTGACGACCATAGAGATAAAATTTTCAAAAATCCTTTTATAACCTCCACACCCTTTAACTAACACTACAAATGACCTACAGACATGAAGGTCTAAGTTTCTTATTAATTGTTAAACGGTTTAAGCTCTGCGTTGATTCCTAGCGAATACCAGTCAGTCAGTTTACTAACTAGCCAGGCACTAGTTTTGTTTAATATACATACAACGTGTAACAGAAAGGTGTGACAATACTTAACGGTGTTAGTCTACACGTCAAAGTGGAACCCTGCGTATCGCAAAATATTACTAAATTCGATTAAAAACTATTGCGTCCTCCATAAAACTTGACCGATCACGTGACCAATTTTGTATGGAGCCTAATGTTTTTTCTCGAATTACGCAAAATTTTCGTTTCACCTTGATTGGTAGACTAACATCTTTAAGCGTATTGTAACACCTTTCTGTTACTCGTTGGATATATATGTACCTACATAACTAAATTTTAATACACAGTTAAAAATACCTACTAATAACGATAAGGCCGCCTTTAGAAATCTAGCATATTTATTGTATTGTTTTTTTAAATAGTGTTATTTATAAGCTGGTTTTTAATAAAGAGTCTTCTTATCGTATCTTACTAAAGTGCCTAATGTAAGCGTTTTGTTTTTGAAGAAATTTAATGTAAGTAGCGACGCTACTAAACATCACTTTAGGAAAAATCTGGTCTTTGGCCGCAATGCGCCTGATGATGATTCTTAATGAATTGTCGTATCGTAACTTAAATTTAACACGCTTGTCTAAAATTAAACGATTCACTTTCGACGAGGGTGCCGGTAGCGAATTCCACACGCCGGTTTACGTGGACAATCCTACTGCTCCAACCGACAAGCAGAAGAGGGCAGCGTACCTAGTCGCTAGCAGCATTATCAAGCTGAATAACACATGCTTATAACACCAGCGTCGCATCAATCATACTCATACAAGAAATTTTAAAATAGTTTTGAGAACGGATTTTGGATAATTTTGCCGCTTATTTCTATTATTTCGTCATCTGCGACCACGGCCGCTATGAAGCACTTAGTTTTGTTTGTATTTTATTTTTATGTGAGTACTGAGACAAAATTTTACATTTCATATGAATTTTACCAGAATCGGTCTAGTATATTAGTTTGAATAAATCTAAAATAGTACTCGAGCCTTGCGAATTATAGCCACTGAAGTATTTCTAAACTATTACATAGGTACGTAGGTACCTATAGGTACCAAGTTTAGGAAACAAGTAGTTGTTATTTCATCAAATCTATTTAATTCCATCAAACAAAATATTTTGAATTGAGCCTCATTCATATACGTTAGGTATACGAAGCTCAATTAAAAATATTTTTGAATGGCTGCAATGTAGCTAGTAAGTAATTTGTACTGGAAATATCAATAATAAATATAGAGTTTACTTAACTGATCCTATGTCACCAATAAATTAGTTTAGTCTTTTAGATACAAAATGATATACCTAGCGATCTACTTTACCTATATGGAAACTTAGTACTTGGTTTGTTATAAATTTCCATCACTAAAATTCATTCAAATTCAGTTTAAAATTTTACTTAAATATTGTTTCGCTTTGTCATTAAAAAGCTAATTTAAATTCATTGGTCTTTATATAAGTACTTATAATGACAGTTCTTGTACCTACATCACTGTGATATGAGCTTTTCTAAACTAAAATTGGATTATATCGAGCGATTTTATTTCAACTAATTGTCATCAGAAATGTTTTTATCAATGTTATGCTATTGTTCAGTATTGGTTTGTACATTTTGGTGACTTTTAACCGCATTTACAGTTTTAAGATCAGAAAACAGGGTTAAATTCAGAAATTTAAATCACGTAAACAGCAAAAAATCATTACTTACCTTAGACAGATCAATTTTACGCTGCCGTAGAGTTAAACCCACTTTTTTCTCCCAATTTCAGACACAACACTCGGAAATTTATCTTAAATTATATTTGTGTATATTTATGAGTGGTTTTGTTTAGAAAAATAATGTTTTAAAGGTATAATAATGGGGCTAGGTCCTCACGAAGATCACACCCCAATAGTCGGGGTTGACGTGAACGACTAGTGAAAGGTGTGGAGTCGGTATCGAGACTAAAAGTTTTTATTTTTATTAGGATTTGTGTTTAGATGATTTATATTGCATTGTCTGGTTAATTAATTACTGACTAGTTCATGTGCACCATTTTTTAATAATCTTTTTACATTATCTTCTAATATATCGTTATTTTAACTGCATTTTCGCTAATAATTTATACTATAGAAATCGACTGCAATCGACAATAATCAAAAGATATCAAATTTTGAAACGTGCTCTTCGCCTTTAGTTTTTTACAAAGTTTTTTCTTTTCTTATATCTTTTCTTTCAATTCTGATCGTCATTTTTTTAAATTAGAATAGTCGCGTCGACGTTTTCCCGGGTCTTATGAGGATGGGTGTTTGGAGCCCTAACTTTAATCACTTTCGTGCTTAGAGAACTGCTGTGGTAATCGCTTAGCGCAAGCGATGAAAGACCTGAAACAAATGTAAAAAACAATCTTGCTTTCATTTAAACAGTTCGCCTCTTAAACTGTGTCAAAACGAAACCAAGATCGCTAACCTTTTTATCGCTTATTACATCTTGAGCTTTAGGTGATACTACGACGAAATGGCGTAAGAATTCTAGTTATTGTATCCACTTCATCTACTCCATGGCGGTCCTGTCTCACCCCAGCATCCCTGGTGGCTCGCGCATGCGTCTCACCTCTCGCTCCGCGCCGGGCCATCTTACTTTACGTACTAAGTGTTGCTGTCTACAAAATTCAAAACTACATTCAGTAGTTTGAGTGTATACAACTTTATTCCTCATTTTCATTTCATTTCATTTATTTTATTTATTATCAGCTTGGGTACACAGAGTACACTTGCGAAAGTCAAAAAAAAAATACATGATTAATATTTCAAATTAACATTACACTCTATCTTATAAATAACTTAATAAATATTAATCTAAAATTTATACATTAGCACAATGAAATGTCAAAGCTTGGAGAGACTTTTTGTCTTCAATAAATTCATCTACTTTATAGTAGGCTTTTTGTATCAATATTTTTTTTTACATTTGTTTTAAACATAGTATCAGTCATTACTGTTAAGTTGTCAGGTAATGTTGGTGATAGAGTAAAAGTCCAACAATTATTTGAAACAGAACGAATACAGGGCGCGTTTGCACATCGCAACAGTACCGAAAATTAGTTGTTTAACGAAGAAATATAATGAAATCTAGGACATCGAACTTTGTCGTGTCATCGCTAGGAACAGACTTTTTTACAAGCAAAACTGTCAATTATTTTGCAAGCGCACCCTCAAGTTCAGAATTTTATTCAGTTTAAATAAAACACAACTACCGACAAAATGTAGTTCACAAAATAGACACCAGACGGCGCCACTTGTGTGCTAATACGTGCGTCGCTAACAATCCGGCCCCATAGTGCTGAGCTGAGCTGATAAACTAATCAAACTTACACAAGGTGAAACAAATGGAAATAAACACGACGTTCAGATCAGCACTAACACTCCGCTGGAGACAGTAAAGCGACGCGCGTGACCGGCCGGCGAACGCCGGTGCGTGTACGCACATCTACGACTCGGACGCGACCATCGTCGCCACCATGAGTCTTACTCACTACTCCGTGGCGCCAAGAACCACGATCTTTAATTAGATTCGACTAATAAAACAAAGTCTCCATCTCGCAACGCTCTTTGCTCCTTATTCCACTTGTGCCTAGGTAATAATGTGGGCAAATATTCTTTGACCCACCGGCCCCAAAACATATCGGTTAACCTCTGTGCTATGCGCCATCGTTTACGTAAACACAGATCCCTATTATCGTAAGTACCTAAAGTCGGACCGTTAGACGACGTACCTATCAAAAAATGGTTAGGCGTCAAGGCTTCGGGATAGTTCGGGTCATTAGAAACGTAAGTAATCGGACGTCCGTTGACGAGAGCTTCTACTTCCGCAAGTAAAGTGGTTAACGTTTCGGGATGAGGAGCGCGTTCTTTAAGTACGACCTTAAGAGCCGTTTTTACGGTTAAAATTAACCGTTCCCATGCACCTCCCATCTCGGGAGCGCCAGGAGGTATGAATCTCCATTCTATACCTCGCACCTGGCCATCTTCTCGGAGCTTACTCTGGTTGAGCTCCATTATACTGCGCCTCAATTCATTATCTGCTCCGTGGAAATTCGTCCCGTTATCGGAATAAATAACGACGGGTGTTCCACGACGAGCTATCATGCGCCTCAAAGCCATGATCGCTGAATCGGTAGATAGACTTTCTGCTAATTCCAAGTGAATCGCTCGAACCGTCAGGCAGCAAAAAATCACACCGTACCGTTTCTCTCTTTTTCGACCTACGGTTACCTCCATTGGTCCAAAAAAATCGACGCCACAAAAGGAAAAAACTCTGTGGTGATGCTGAAGGCGTACCGAAGGTAAGTCCGCCATCCGCTGCGGCTGCGGAGTCGCGCGGCGGTATTGACAGAACAAACAACGTGAAGCCACGGCGCGGACAGTCGGCCGTAACTTTATAATCCAGTATTGTTGTCGTAACTCATTAACGACCAGTTCGTGCGCTCCATGAAGCGCTTTCCTGTGGTAGTGCTCCACCAGCAGTCGTGCGATCTTGTGGTGACCATCGAGTATCGCGGGTCTCATGGTCGACCATTCAACGCTTTGAACTTTATCAATTCGACCGTGAACTCTCAGAATTCCATCTGAGTCAATGTTAACAAGCGACTTGTACGTGACAAAGGTTTATTTTGCTTGAGCAGCTCAATATCTTCAGTGAACGAGTCCTGTTGACATTTCCTAAGCAGTAATTTTTCTGCTTCATTTATTAACTCAACACCAAGTTGAGACTCAGTCCGGCGACAACGTTTAATAAATAATAAAACTCGAGCGGTAACTCGAACGAGTCTAATCCAAGATGAAAAGTTGTCTTCATTAGGTAATGAGTGTTCAATGACATGTGACGTCATCACATTAACGTTCCTAGTCTCACAGTCTGCTTCTTGTGATTTCTTGGAGGCCTTAAGATCCTTAGGCCACGTATCCTCTGGCTGCCGTAAGAACTCGGGTCCTTGAAACCAAACACTATTGTAAACTAGCGGTGGTGACTCTTCTTTAGTAGCAAGATCTGCGACATTAAGCTTGCTAGGCACATATCGCCACTCTGACGTCACCGTTAGTTCGTCAATTTCACCGAGTCGAAATGCGACGAACGGTTTATAGTTCCTAGGGTCACTACGAATCCATTGCAAGACCGTATGAGAGTCAGTCCAAAAGTAGCGCTTATCAGGTTTAAAATCTTTATGTTCTCGCTGAAGCGTATCAGTGAGCCGAGCGGCTATCAAAGCACCTGATAACTCGAGGCGCGGGATCGACACGGGCCGGAGGGGAGTCACCCTGCTCTTCGCGGCTGCGAAACACACCAGCACGCTCCCATCACCACGGATTAATCGCCAGTAAATAACTGTTGCATATGACTTTAAAGAAGCGTCACAAAATATATGCATTTCTTTTTTTATAATTTCGTTAGAATCTTGTATACCTAAAGTATCTGAGTAACATTGAGACCAAGTACCAGCTTTTAAATACCAGCGAGGTATTCGTAACATTCCTAACTGTTTGAGTTCGTCGAGCCATTTTACCCACTTATTGTGCTCGGCGGGAAGAATCTGGCTTTGCCAGTCTATACCAGACCTATGTACGTCCTGAAATATGACCTTGCTTTTTATCAAAAATGGTGATAAAAAACCATGAATATCGTAAACTGACATAATTATGCTTAACATCTTACTCTTCGTAGGCGGCACGATTCCGTTTAAAATATCGTTATGTATTCGAGTTAAGTTAATTGTGAAACCGAATGAGTCATCGGCGGGATACCAAATCAGCCCTAAAGTGCGCTCAGATGTGTTGCTTACACCGTCTTTAAACTGCAGCGCTGTATGCGCTAACGCATCCGTAGGTATCGAATCTAAAACCTGTTTACTGTTACTCGACCAACCTCTAATCTCGAAACCACCTTGCTTGTGAATAGAAGTTATATCGTGCACTAATTTTATAGCATTATCTACGTCATAAGTTGAATACAAACAATCGTCCATAAAATGGCTATTAATGATGACGTCGACCGCTTCCGAATTAATGTCGGCATATTTGAGCGCATTTTTATTTTTAATGTACTGCGCTATGAATGGTGAGCATGTTGCGCCGAATATTAAACTTTGCATCGCACAAATTTTAACCGGGCATTCTGGAGATTCTTGCCATAAGAATCTGAGTACATGCTGATCCTTCGGATTTATTTTAATTCTCAAAAACATATCACGAATGTCTCCAATAATAACAATAGGGTTCTCGCGAAATCTAAGCATAATACCGAACAACGAATTATACAAGTCAGGGCCAGTCAATAAATAATCGTTTAAACTAACGCCATTTACCTTCGCTGCGGCATCGTACACGAGACGCAATTTTCCCACTTTATTGGGATTTTGCACACCGAAGTGCGGTAAGTACCAAACATGATCAGCTGAGAGTTCCTTATCATCTAGTTCTCGCGCGTAACCATTATCGAATAATTTAGATATTTCCTGTTTATACCTAAGCGCATACGCATTATCTTTAGAAAACTTTCGCAATAATAACTGTTGCCGTGAGTAGGCATTGAAATATGAGTCAGGCATCGTAAAATCGTCTTTTTTAAACGGTAATCCGACTTCCCATTGTGTCCCGACTTGACGTGAAGTTTTATCTAAAATATCAATAGCTCTCACGTGATCCTTATTCTCCCGAGTTAAGGTCGATATTCCTACCGAATCGAGACTAAATGAATTTTTGATTAGATCATTCAATTCACTAGTTTTATGCATAACATCATTATCATCAGAGCGAGCGAGATGGAAAACATTAAGTTCACTTACCGAAGAGTGAGTACGACCTTGGCGGCGGTGGTGGCCGTGGATAGTCCATCCCAGCTTGCAGCGTGACGCATACAAGGAGTTCTTATCGCCGTGAACTATCTCCAGCGGGGCGATAAGAAAGTAATTATCTTCGCCTAACAATATGCGCGGCACTACATTTTGTGCGCAAATTAAAGGCTTTATATTAGCTAAATGCGAACAATCAACTTTGTTTATAAGAGACATATTTTGCGCGCACAACTTTAGCTTATCACATTTACGCAAGGTAATATCATAGAAAACATTGTCATGTCCACATATTTGCACATTTACTTTCGGTACTTCCGATTGATACACTTCTAAACCGAACGCGTCAGTAAATTTAATCGCACACGGGTTTTCACATTTTAAGCCTAAGCTATTCGCTAAGTCCGAATCAATCATAGACACCGCGGCGCCTTCGTCTAGAAGTGCGTATGTATTCACAACACCGTTAGGTCCGCGTAATTGAACCGAAATCACTTTTAACAACGCGAATTCTTCCGAAGCCGACGACGACTTCGTAGGACTCAAAGACAGGTTCTCGCAGGCGACATCGTTCCGTGCGATGTGCGTTATCGATGCTTCGCTGTCGTTCGTAGGTAAAACTTGTTCCGGGCCGTCTTGGCTTATCGGATCAGCTGGCTGTGACGTCACCGTAGGCTTTATCCAGTGCAATAGTCGGTGATGCCTCATACCACAGTTTTCTACGTCACACATTGGCGCAGGACATTCGTTACTATTGTGCTTACTAGAAGATAAACAACAATAGCATATTCTTTGCGATTTCACAAATTTCCATCTATCTTTTCGCATCGCGCGTTTGAATGCGCGGCAATCCGGCAATATATGCGTTGCAGATTTACAGAATATACACTTCTTTTCTTCAGTGACAGTAGCAGTATAGACAGTGCGATGACGTAATTTGTCGTCCGTGCGTTTAGGGGCTACTTCTGTTGACTTCTTATTCTCTCGGGGCTGAGTGCATCCGACGAGAGATAACATGTCAGCTTCCGTCTTTAAAAATGTAGCTAACAATTCTAGCTTCGATTTGCCGTCACGTAGTCGAGTGTAGGCATAATCTGTCCATTTAGCCATCAGAGTGCTCGGCAATTTTGAAACAACAGCTGCAGCGAGCTCGGGGCTTCGTAGGTAGTCTTCCTCATCTAGTGCGCGTATTGTCGCTACGCAGTTATTTACCTTAACGGCAAAGGACGTCAACTCTTGTTGATAACAATTAGGTAACGATGGTAACTTTTTCAACTGCATCGATAAATTCATAACAATAGCATCTCCTCGACCAAATTTCAATTCGAGTGCTTCTAAAATAGCTGACGGCGGTGTTTTGCCAATCAATAGGTCCGTCACAGCTTCCTTCGCCTCGCCTCGTAATGCTTTGCGAAGTCTCCATTTGTTTTCAGTATCACTGAAGTTGCATACGCGAGTCGATTCATCATATGCGTCTTTAAAATGTAGCCACTCGATGCAATCACCACTAAACAAAGGCAGGTCGCGCGGTGTGCTGAGGCGGCTGAGCAAACGATCATCTCGGGGTGGAGTCGTATTCTGCTTCATCAGATCCTTCAACATATGAGCAAGTTGTAGGATACTGTCATCGTGGGGCTTCGGCGGCTGAATAGGGGGGCAGTCACGTTCCAGCCAGCTCTCCACACGTTCATCAGGTGCCAGTTCCTGGAACGACTTGGCACTGTCGTTCCCGTCACGGTCTTCGTCAGAAGCTTCATCGGTGCCGACGCGGTGTGAACTTTCGGCGTCGACCTTGGCAAGGTCAGCCTGTAGCTTCTTGTCTATCAATTCCATCTGTATCCTAGCTTTTGCTTCGGCTGCTTCCAGCTCAAGCTGCTTCCGTCGTGCTGCCGAAGACGCCTTGGATCTCTTCGAACAAACAGTTGGTTTCGAAGCGCACGTAGATTGCTGCTCGGTGCCACGTGGTGACATTTTGCATGGCACTGGCGTGGCGATATTCACAATTGATTCCCGTGACGTTGTGGGGCATTCGCTGCCATCGGAAATAAGTTTATGTATCGCACGCTTCATCGGGGTACTGTCTAATTTTGCTATATTCGATTGTTTATCACGATCACGTCGCGACGACATTTTTGGTGTTGGAGTTTCCGCCATTACGATCACTTGCAATATCACGTTCAAATCTGATTCACAGATTCGGCTCGAAGACCAAATTGTTGGTGATAGAGTAAAAGTCCAACAATTATTTGAAACAGAACGAATACAGGGCGCGTTTGCACATCGCGACAGTACCGAAAATTAGTTGTTTAACGAAGAAATATAATAAAATCTAGGACATCGAACTTTGTCGTGTCATTGCTAGGAACAGACTTTTTTACAAGCAAAACTGTCAATTATTTTGCAAGCGCACCCTCAAGTTCAGAATTTTATTCAGTTTAAATAAAACACAACTACCGACAAAATGTAGTTCACAAAATAGACACCAGACGGCGCCACTTGTGTGCTAATACGTGCGTCGCTAACAGGTAACATATTATAAAAAATAACACTGTTTATTACAAATGAATCGCTAGTTTTAACTAATCTAGTCCCAGGTATTACAATTTTTGTTTTATTGCTAGTGGTTATAATTATGTATATCACTTGCCTTGTTATATTTATTTAGCTTCTGCCGAGCGTACATAATGCTTTGAAAAATATACAAACACGGCAAAGTTAAAATTATCACCTGTGCAAAAATGTCTCTTAGTGATTCCTTATACCCTAATCTATTAATAGCTCTGACAGCACGTTTTTGCAGAATGAATATACAGTCAACATCGGTAGCATTACCCCAAAGTAATATTCCATATGACATCAAAGAGTGAAAGTAGTTAAAATAAACCATTCTCGCAGTCTTTACATCTGAAAGCTCCCTGATTTTACGTACTGCATATGCAGCTGAGCTAAGTCTTCCAGATAACTCCTTGATATGAGCTCCCCATTGAAGCTTACGATCTATTGTGATGCCAAGAAACTTTGTATGAGATAAGTTAAGCAGATTTTTATTAATTTCTAAATTGGGCAACGATACATTGTTTGTCAAAATAAACTTTATACATTTAGTCTTATTGGCATTTAACATTAGGTTATTAAGACTAAACCACATATTAATTAGGCTCAGAGCAATACTGATATCAGTCATGTCAGAGATGTTCCTTTTGATTTTAAATAATAATGAAGTGTCATTGGCAAATAAGATAACGTTACAACGCGTGCTTGCTATGAAGGGCAGGTCATTAATATAAACCAAGAAGAGAAAAGGACCGAGAATGGAGCCCTGTGGAACCCCTATAGTAACATTGCATTGCTTAGATAGCGCTCCATTTTTATCTACATTTTGAGTTCTATCACTGAGATAAGATTTCATTAATAGTAGTGCCTCATCAGACAAACCATAACGAGCCAATTTTTGTAATAAAATATCATGGTGAACACAGTCAAAAGCTTTTGAAAGGTCACAGAAAATACCAATACAATCCTGATGCGATTCCCAAGCCTCGTAAATATTTTCGATTAAATTGGATCCACAGTGGAACAACCTTTAGGAAAGCCATATTGATTATTGTGAAGTAAATTGTAGATGTTAAAGAAAGAGGTCAACCGTCTCAGCATAATCTTTTCAAATATTTTGCTTAATGATCTTTCTTGCTGCCACTTTAATAGAGAGGAATGACTTAACTACATTTCATTAGATTAGGGAACTCGTTGTTATCAACACAGCAGTTAAAAATGTGTGCTAAATATTGTGCTAAATTCTCAATAATATTTTAAAAGAAGTTGGCAATACTTTAAAGTGGTTTAAAAATAATAATAATAATATGGGACAACATCCACACAAAGGTCTTCAGGTCACAAACTAGACAAAGCCTTTGCTATGGTAACCTGATCACTGATATACATAAATTCATACTTATATATACAATAAACGCCCTGACGAAGGCACAAAGACATGTTCATGCACACAAATATTTTAACTGGCCGGGGATCGAACTCGGGGCCAGCGGCGCAGAAGGCAGGGTTGCTACCAACTGCGCCAACTGGCCAGTCTAAAAAAAATAAGATTAAGAAAAGATTATTGTAAATTCAACCACTAAGATAAAAATAATAAGATTAAGAAAAGATTATTCTAAATTCAACCACTTAGATAAAAATAATAAGATTAAGAAAAGATTATTGTAAATTCAACCACTAAGATAAAAATAATAAGATTAAGAAAAGATTATTGTAAATTCAACCACTAAGATGATGAAATAAATATAGGTTCAAAGTTTGAAGATTCTCTATAAATTTCATTTCATGTCGCGTCCAATGCTGCGGGTGACAGCTGCTAGTATTTACTCGTAAATATATGTGTTATGGAAGATATAGACATAGACATTTTTTATTTATATTCTTTAGACTTTGGACACGGTTAATTATTGAAAGAACTGATATGATCAGAGCGAGTCGCGTGGGCAGATCTACAATGCTTGTCCTATTATTGTAACAGCCAGCTTTGACTAATTACATGAACGGGCGGGCCTTATACAACGACTTCAAATAGGAGATACGAACACTCGATTTTTTGAAATCTATCAATCGGCCTTTGTCTTATTCTGATGCGTGACGTTTTACATTGAATAAAACAAGACAAAGGACAATTAGAGTTACGATGCGTTTATTTTTGAAAGTAGGTAACTGAATTTAGCTTCTCAAGCAATTGAGATACATTTTCGGGTACATGTATACATAAAAAGAAATTGCTTTGTATGTGAAGTACTTAATTCTAAATCGAATAGCACGGCCAAGAAACTAGACAATCGACTATAATCGTAATCGTACCATAGTCAATAGTATACTATACATTTTTGTGTACCCCATGATACGAATTTCAAATTACACAATGCTTACTTAATTATTGAAACGACGAGCTTTGATCTCGAAAAGTAATTGAGCGCCGGCTCTCGTTTAGTACGCTACAAACTGATTGGTCTGATCTGTCCATTGATTTTATATTGGTCGAAGGTTTATTACAACTTGTCGTTAGAAAAACTCAAGAATGGGGAAACTATTCTCCGGCTAGCGCAGTTATGTAGTTTAGTGTTGAGACAGACATTTTGCTATTATTTTGACTAAAAAAAAAATTGGGATATTAATAACAAATAAAAATCGGACTATCCGTCTCCTGGGTAACTTAATAAATATGGAAAAATAATATACGGTCGAATTCAGTACCACCTTGTTTATGGAAGACGTTATAAAATACGCGCAATACTTGTGTGAAAGTCGAAAGTGACTTTGCTAACCGTGGTAACCTTCCACGCTAAATACAAACGGGTTCGAACCCGCACCCCCTTGTTTTAGAGTAAAGGGTTCACCGACTAAGCTACCACTTGCGTACTTGGGTACCACCATAACACTTAAAATTTAGTAAAAAAATTCTACTATCATTAAGATTAATACATAGTTTATAATATATTTTGCTGTATTTTTGTTTTAGGTATGCAATAAAGATATATTGTATTATTGTATTGTTATTCTGTTTTTAGAATTTGTTGTTAAAGCGGCCACAGAAATACATCTGTGTAAATTTCACTGTTCATGAGATACGGGTGACTTGGTGATAGACGCACGGCCGGACAAAAGCTAAGTCTAAGTAGGTCATGTTTTTACCCTTTGAGTACGGAACCCTAAAAATATGAGCTACTAATTCATAATATCAAGAAAACCAAAGGTGCTGACTTATAAAATACGTATAGGACCCAAATAAAATAATAATATCTCATAAACCCATAATCCAGTGATAAAAGCTCCACTCCGAATTATGACAGCGAAAAAGAGCGCATTAAAAATCGATTCACTTCTCTAGAACGAGCCCTGAAATATAAACGTCGGCGAGCTTTCGACGCAACAAATTTACACGGAAAATATCGCTCGCATCAATTTCAATACAAACACTAATAAATAGGCATCTCTCGGCGACACAGTCGACACAGCTAGACAGTTTATTAATAGCCAAGACATTATTTTGTAAATCTCTGCCGACATCAACCCACCCTCCTGAATTCAGTGTATAAGCCGCCACGCTGGGCGGCGCCCGAAAAAAAGTTGACAAAAAAGCTATCTGTCAAATTTTACGTGTCAAAATTACGCGGGAGTGAGATCCATCAAAACGCGCGCGGAAAATTGATTTTAAATTGCGCGGGAAAGTTGTTTATTTTTCAATGAAGGATGAAAAACTAAATTAAATTATACTTTTCGATCGTTACCTTTTTGGCGGAAATGTAAATGAGCAAAGTGATGAGAAAAATGATACAATCCAACTAAATTAACTTGTTCTACTGTTACAAAGTCCATGTAATGTCTTGTTTTAGCAAATTATAAATTAAACAAAATGAGTTACAGTGCCTACGAATTCAACAACAATTTGAAAAGCAGTGACGATGGGTGTTGCCAAGTGAAAAACGAGGTCAAAAACGTTGACTTATCGAACAGTTTTAGCAATAATACAGTAAAAGACGACCTGGATAAAGAAGATGTGCATGTACAGCACGTGTTAGGTCCCAGTAGAAGATGTTTAGCGTGGGCCTGTAAAGCATGTAAGAGAAAAACTGCTGCCGTAGACCGACGGAAAGCGGCCACACTGCGAGAACGAAGGAGGTTGAGGAAAGTAGGTTTTAATGATTCATTTTTGCTTTTATGTTAAGCATCCTACTAATATTATAACACGCGTAATTTTGTAAGAATGTGTGGTTAGTTATGGTTGTGTTTTTCAAGCAAAAATAGCTGAACCGATTTGGAAAAAATTTGGTGCGGAGACTAAGAAATAGGCTATTTTTTATGTTGTATCAACTCTGGTGATGCTGCAGGGTGCGCCCTGCAGCATCACCAGCGTTACTACTAACGTTACTAGTCTTTCATATATTTTTTTGCTAACGAACCTTTTACTTAGGTATAAATAACAAGTTTTTTTTGAAGTAAGTTATTACTGATTTCCGTTACGGTAGGCTCCGATACAAATTTTTGGTATCTATAGAACTACGACCGATTTATACACATTTTGAATGGAAGAAGTATATACATTGTTATCAGCTAGGGGTCTAAGCCGAAAGGGGGTCACTGTACACATCCTAAAGGAACAACTTTCACTTTGGGACCAACTCTGAATTCAAGAAAAAAAAAGTTGATCGGTCGTCGACAAATAGATGAAACAGCTGATTATTTCTTCTCGAATTCAGAGTTGGTCCCATAGTTAAGTTGTTCCTTAGGATGAGTATAGTGACCCCCTTTCGGCTTAGTACACCCCTAGCCGACAACCCTGTGTATACCCTGTCAAATAAATAAGTTTTTTTCAAATCAGGTAATAACATAAAAAAATACATTCGAATTAAAATGTTAGTTATATTGTTAATAGGGAATTAATCTTAATGAAATTGAGATATAATATTTCTTGTATAAAATAATGACTTCTATAATATATAGTTTGCCTCGTGGCTTTTCTTCGCGGACCATTATACGAGTAAGTACGAGTACATTCTTAATAGGAACTCGTATTATCCAAATTTGTATTGGAATCCTTTTAATTATTTTCGAAACTGATGCACCATACGTTTTCATGTCATCATGATCATCAACCGCAGCCTTCTTTATCCCATTGTTGGGTATAGGCCTCTCTCATTTTGTACCTTCTGCCTCGGTACTGTGCTAATCTAGTCCAGGTTGGACCCGCGACAGATTTTATGTCATTAACCCATCTTGCTGGTCGTCGATTACCGTAAATTTTTTTGCATGTAAAGTACCATATTAAGGACTGGCACGTAATCCCCTGAATATTTAGGATTGTGAAAAAGATTACGTATATACTTCGAAACATTTTAATCATTTTAGAACAGATGGCGATCCGAAAAAGATCTAGAACCAGATTAGATTGGCTGCGGTTTTTCGATTGAAACTTTGAATCAGGTCGAGAATACTTTATTTGTCGAACATGGTACATATACATACACAGAAGTATACAGGATGTTATAATTAAATATTAACTGTAGATCGATCGATTTTGATTGAAACTGTGTATTTGAGACAGGTAACAAGTGGTTAAAGGCGACTTCAAAAAGACCCGACTGCTGAATCTCTAGCATTTCCTATTACAAACTATAATAAAATACAACTGTGACTGTTCTCACTCATCCCAAGGTTGCTTGGAAGAAATTTGATTTAGGGGATAAAGCCTCCCAATGTACTACCGATGCTTTGTTCTTGTTTGTATCTTATTACCTATTTATTTTGTTTTTGGTGTGCAATAAAGAAATATTGTATTGTGTTGTATATAAGTTATATAATTTTATATTCGTTTATAATTCCTTATTTTGATACTACACTCGATGTAAACATTTCAGAATCAGAATTAGTTTTTTTTTTCATTTTGATGTACCCAGTGTCACTCGCACGACTAAAACGAATCTATTGACACCACTCACATAAAAATATTTTAACAAGCCGTTTAGACTCTAGGGCTTGTCAAACAGATAGACATACATACATACACTTGAAAAAATATAAAACTCCTTCTTTCGCAGTCGGATAAAAATGGATGGAGATCGCTTATTGGAACCGGTGGTTAAAGTACTTTTTTATTTGACAACTGACTGAAAGATAAATTTGCCTTATCTGAAGCAAAAAAGCCTTTTTTTACCAGAGATATGTTACTAATAGATCCTCAACGCACGTGGCCACTATAGCGCTTCTCGTTCTTACAAAAGTATTGACATAAAACTATAATTCCACTGGATAAGGGTAATTTAGCGCTGCAATATTTTTTATCAATTCAGTTTCCAATTTATCTCAGAATGAGACATAGCGTGACCGCACATACGAGTAACACAGTTATTTATATTATAATTGAAAATCTTCTCAAAAAATAAGATTAAATCAGTGAAATGCCTTTTATGAATACTCTAGAATTGCATAACACCCACTACCTAACTTATTTATTACTATTGATTAGCTGGCTATTGATTATCGATCGATCCCACTGCCTCTGACAAGATGGACATATGGGAAAATCGGTATTAAGTCAGGCAAGCCTTAGGTTGTTTGGCTAACTTATGTCAGATTAGACAGTTGTCCAAGCAAAAATCCAGCCAAGATAATAATGACGGAACATCAGTATCTCTTTCTCCTTTTTTTCACAAGTAAAACATAATTATAGCATCTCGTTTTCGATAGCTTGCGAAAACGAGATGCTTGACGTACCTACCTTATTGCAATTCTAGTAGTTATTCTTCTGAGTTTTGTACGTTCAACTATTAGGTTGATGTTGAGGTTAAGTACCAGCAGCAACATTATTATTGTCTAAATTCCATAAGTATCCTAGACAGAGTATTAATAGTAACCTCTAATCCTGTAGAATCCCGCAGCCGTGTCCTCTAATACCTTGATCCGCGGTACGTGACACTGTCGTGAAACATTATACGCACTCGGATAGATTAAAGAGTTAATTTTGAACTTTGCATTTAGTTGGGAAACTTGGTATTTCGGGATTAAAATGTATTTTTTTTCCCAGACATTTAGGCATTTGGCGATAAGTCCGCACGAACACGGAAGTCAGCGATACTGTAGCCCTAGTCTGGAATACACTGCAATTACATACATACACTTGAAAAACATAACCCTCCTTTCGCATTCGGGTAATAAGTGTTGCTATGCACAATTTTTTCAAAAGGTAAAGAGCAGAGCCTAAGCCGCCGAACGCTAATAAAAGGATTTACCGAAATAAAATTTCCGATTCAAGGATTTAATTACAAAAAAACTTTTATTAGAAAGAAAGAAAAATATTTATTAGTAAATTTAAAAATTATTAGAACACCTCTATAACCTGAAATGTATAGGTACACCCTCTTTTCTAGGCTATGCGTTTATTTCTGGCAAATTTCAGTCAGTTAGGACTTTTTTCTTCTTTTGGAATGTGGCACCATATGATTCGTATACCTATTAACCACGTCAAGATTATTAATCAAGTTATTGAGATATTAATCAAGTAAAGTCAAATATCATGTACCTTCGTAAAGCGTTGGAGACTTTTCCAGGGTTTTAATGGAGTTTTCCCGCGGACACGAAAACAACGTTATTCCGTCTTTATATCGCTTGCCCACACTTGTGCACATAAACAAGACATTAATGGTTAATAATCCACCATTAGACATTTACACTTGCAGAATCACTAGTTTTACAATATATACACAGACAGAGACGCTATTTTTCAGCGCACGCGGGAAAAAGTCCCCAGTTAGGACTTACTCTTTTATATGAATAGAAGACGCTGAAAACATAACGCCGTGTAAAAATATTAAATAAATAATTTGCTCTCATCCCCGAAGCACTATACCCAAAGTCGACATAGCGTGAAATACCTCGCAGGCGCGCGCTTAATTACCTTTAAAGTGTTTTTTTTCTGGATCGTTCCCCGGGGATGGCACGTCACAACAAATTATCAATACAGCCAGGGCTGTCCCGAAATACTTTAGAATTATTTATTTTATTTTTTTTATAAAAATCGCCCTCATTGCCAAAAAGGAAATGACTAACTACTCGTATAGCAACTAAAACATAATATAGCAGAAAAAATACCTATTGACCATTTCAGATCTACAGATAATCCAAATGCTCCAACTAACCACCAGACGGCAGCGTGCCTAGTATGCTAGCCACATTGCCACGCTGAATGGCAAAGCTGATACGTTGGGCCAGAAAAAAACCGGCATTCTGGTCACGCGTCGCATAGATCATACGCTCCCATAAGTTAAGTGCCGGACCACGCGGCACTAGTCTCCACTACAAATGGTTCAAATATATAACCTCTACCAAGACTAGCATATTTTTATTTATTTATTCAACATAAAGAAACATATGTAGGAGCATCTTATGTTAACTAGTTTAATGATTTCATGTTTCGAAAAACTACACTATTGAATACTTGGACTACGAATAGGTACCAAATAAACTTTATTGCAACACACACTTTTTTCCAACATATTAACTAAAATATGCTTAATACCAGTAGTTCTATACTAAAACTACAGGTACTAGCTACCTGGTGAACTTCGTACCGTCTAACAGTCTCACGATTTTTTTTGTTGTACGTCCTATATGTCGTATAATATTGTAGAATATATTTTTGTTCTATCGTCAATACTTACCATCTTACTGACGCTGTATTTAAAAATAAAAAGTTAAGACATTATATGGCAAAAACATTACACATTGGGTTGGTTTCAGTAGGAATTTCTAAGTATCTCTATTTTTTTCTATCAATAAAAAATAACCTATGTTACTCAATGATAATGTAGATTTCCAACGGTAAAAGAATTTTTCATCCCACCATCTCGGAAAGAGTATTTTTGTTATTCGATATCTGAATGCAAAAGCCATTTTTATCAACTAGAGGATAAAGTAAATTTGAATTTAGAATATCGTGTGCACTAAGTTTCTGAATTAAAACCTTTCAACCTTCAACCTCGATGGTGCCGAATTAATCATCCAACCTTTTTTATTTTGTTAAAAACTCAGACTCGGTACCTTTTTGCTGTACTTTTCTTAAATTTGTTTGCGCGCGCCATTATCTTTTCACGTCATGTTGTTAAAACCTTATGTTAAAAATAAGTGAAAAAGCTATAATGAGTGATATTTTTTTATTTATTTTTCGTATGTAGTCATTTCCTTGCTGAGGTGGGATGAAAAGTTACGTGTTGCACTCGAGTGCAAAGATTTTCACCTTGTGCTCTTTTAATTCCCTCGCTAACGCTCAGGATTCTAATTTCATAATCCTTCGCTTGCTCGGTCGTCAAAAGTGAGGACGCGGTAAAAAGCAACTTAGCACTCTTGTATAACAAATAACTACTGAAATCGGTCCAGTAGTTTTTAAGTTTATTCGTTACATACGAAAATAGAATTCTTTACTCTCTATGATATTAGTGAAGATAATCGAGGCATACTTTACCAGGCTTTAAACAAGGATGATTCGCTCATTAGTAATTTATAAAAGTAATTAATATAAATTTTTTGTACTTATAATTTTACGTGTCAGCCCTAACACATTGTGTCAGTGTAAAGTGAGTGTCAGTGTAAGCCGATGGCGGGATGGTCGACATTTATTTATAAAAGGTTTCTAATGTATGTACCATGCCACTTTACAACTACAGATCCTTATAAATAATCAATGCCACTTTTCGATGTAATATTATAAGTCAAGAACGGGTTCACCTATCCAAACCAAATGTTTAGGCTTTGTTCGTACTATTTAGTAGATGGTTTATGTGGAGTTTGCACAAGATCGGTCGAGCGGATCTTCGTTTATCACATTTTTATTATTTCACTTTATACGTAGCGAAGCACGTACCCTCCCGCTAGTATATTATAACTGTAACTAACTCTATACGAGTACAGGGCTATCGGTTAAGCACTAAGCCGAGAGGGATGCCACTGTTCTTATACTTGAGAACAACTTTTAATGTGAGACCTCGTTTGAATAAAAAATAACTCAATTCAATAATAACGGCTGTTTTATAATTTTTCTATGGATACAATGTATTTTTTTCTTTAATTCAGTTAAAGTCAAGTCAAGTCAAATTCAAAAACTAACGCGTGTTTGATTCATTTTGATTAACAGTACGAGTTTTCACTTGTACCTGATCAATGTAAAAGTTCACACTAGTTTCATTCAAATTCGGTGAATTTCATCAGGGATGGAATGAGTCGGTCGTGTCCACAACGAAGGCACACTAAACCACAGACAAAGACTAAAGACACCCTGATGAAGTTCACCGAACGTGAACTAAACAACAAATAAACCTTTTCTCAAAAAAGGAGAAAGTACTCAATTCGACGATATGTTTTTTTACCGGTGTGAAGTTGGCAGCCAAACTCAGCGGCCATATAATGCGACCAAATTAAGGAGGATATTTTTGAAAAGTTAGCGGAATTATATGGCCGCTGAGTTTGGCTGCCAACTTCACACCGGTTGTTTTTTTACCACTTTATTACCAGATTTCTCGGAAACGGCTAGATCGATTTGAAAAATTATTATTTTGATTGAAAGGGTTTTCTACCCGTGTTGTCCTAATTATATTTTGTTAAAATCAGTCAAGAGGAAAAAGTTATATTGACGTTTGCCGTGATGAAATTTTTTATCATTTTTTTTTAAAGATCTTGTTAATTTGTGCAATAAAGACCTATTGTATTAGATGTGCTACTCCAACTCGCTCTAGTATCATAATTCCTAAGCCACCAGAAGGCCTCTGGGAAGGCCGTATTATACAATCTGTATTAAACACAGTTACATCACATAACTTGCACTACTACATCAATAAATAATAGTTAAAAAATCACTCGAAATGATTTATAACTATAATAAAATCTATTTTTCTATAATAATACACCAATTAGTCATAACACGATAAATCAAAGTGTTGGGCCTCTTTCATGTCGGCACATGGAGGATAAATTATAATGTAGGCCAAGCGTGAACCGGGATCGCGAACTAGGGTTCCGAACAATCTCTATAACGATAGGTTTTCAACTCGACTGTATTTTTATGTAAGATATTTAATTTTAATTTCTCAGGGCCGGTTCCAATAAGCGATCTCAATCTTTTTTTACCTATCTCAGACTGATAGGGGTTTAGAGCGAAATTTGAGAATAAGTGTTCCAATAATCGATCTACAGTTAGAAGTTGTTAGGACCAGTTTGCACGCCCACGGAAGTCAGCGATACTGTAGCCTTAGATTGAGCAAGCCTAGTCTGGAATACACAGGCTCTCAAGGAAGGCTCCCGGAACACACCGTTAGGTGCTTGGCGACAGATTTTACAACTTGAGGGTGCCCTATAGCGATAGGAAACGCCCTACCACCATGCATGCATGGAACTATTTTAAAATGACATACGGCGAGTTCCAATATTCAAACTCAGAACGCTATCTCTAGATAGATCTGTAATATGCGTTTAACTAACAAAAGTTTGCTATCCGCGTTTGAAACATTTTTTATATTTTTACAAACGTGATTGTTTTACAGTTTTTTGCTTAATATTAATAACAACAACAGGTACTAACTTGAACTAATATTATACAGATAATCGGAATCCTTAAAGCGCGAGTTCGACTCGCACTTGCCTTTTTTATTTAGCCTAAACTCTAACTAACCTAACTAAAGTCATAAATAAGTTTATAATGAACTAATGAGTTTAGAAGGGATAAAAAGATGTTTTTTAATAGAACGTCTAGTAAGCATTAATGAAATGAAACGATATTTTATTGCTATGACAAGGTACAATGCAGATGTTATTGCTAAACTTATGTCCTATTCTTATGTAACGTTCTAATATGGTATGGTATTAATAACATTAATAGTCTTGTCTCAATACATATTTTCCTTTCTCATATCTGAATATGCGCGGAACCCTAAATTTCGCTTATATTTTGGAGTTGACCAAATGGGTCGTCGAGTCCAAATGGGGCGTGTCTAATAAGCAGAGCTATTACTGGACGCGAGCCCCGACTATGAGTTAATTATAGATTTTTTTCATAAATTTATTACATATTTACTCGGTTGTTTGGGTGGACTTGCACATTTTAGGATTTGATTATAACTGATACTAGCCGTGCCCCGCGGTTTCACCCGCGTAGTTCCCCATTAGGTTATCGAGATAACGGGGAACTACTTACTTTTGAAGTCGTTTCAAAAATATCCTATTTCGTTTCCCGGGGTCCAATCTACCTGTGTACCAAATTTCATCCAGTTTTGTTCAGTGGTTTTATCGTGAATGAGAGACAGACAGACAGAGTTACTTTCGCATTTATAATTATGTATATATATTATATTTTGGTTTCCTATATAGGTATTCTACCTATATAGGAAACCAAAATCACAAAAAATACAGCAATAAATAAAGAGTAAGACAATGTAGTACATTGGTCGGCCTCATCGTCTAAATCGATTTTCCAGAATGGATTTGTGAGAAGGATGGCCGAGAGAAATATTTGTGATTGCCTAGCGTAGAAGTCAGGTCAGCCAAGTCCACAAGTAACACCCCGTACTTACACGATATTTTTAAAATTTTGTAATTGAATGACATTAAATTGAATTTTATAAATAAGTCTAGCAATCCAGCGGGGTAACGCCACAGCGTTTTGGGTACGTTAAACAAAATTGTCTAAGTGACTTATTTATTGTACACCTTGCGGATAAATCGCATTTAATTTACTTAATCTGACGTTTCTGAGGTCTTGCTCACATCATGTAAATTATAATTACTGTGAACAACTTAACAAAAAAACATTAAAATTAATTAATTACTCGCTAATGACGTCACGTACGAACGATATGCAAAAAATACTTTCAATATTTACCTAATTATAAAAAAAAAATTGAGTAAAGTTTCGTTTTAGGCGATAAGGCCGCCCAATGTACTGCCAATGTACAGGACCATTGGTTAGGGGTATACGAAACCGAAATGAGGTCACGATACTCATCATTGCGAACTAATTCATTACGGGAGCAATCCCAAAATCTTTAAATATTTGCTGAACTAGTTCAGCAGTCGTCGACAAAATAGATGAAACAACTGATTTAATTTTCTTTAATTAAAAAATTCTTCGAATTTTTCGGCCCATTTAGTTTACAATATCCTGGAAGAGATCGCTGGTGTATTATAGCTTTTCTTTTGTCATATTTCATGTATTGTTACTGGTTTTTTAAATAAAGAGTTGTCTTATCTAGTCTATATATGTATATATTTAAGTTAGTGGTAGTCTAGTAGGTAAACCTCGTGCCTCAAGCCACAGCCGCAATCTCAAGCAACAATGCGCAGGTTTGATCCCAAGTTCAGGCATACAACTGAGCTCCTCACTCATGTGATAACTAGAATTAATTACCATTAGCTTTTACTGTAAAGGAAAACATCGCGAGGTAATCTCTTTGTCAGAGATTAATAGATTTCGAACATAAGTGAAATCTTAACCCTCGATTTGGATAACGTATGGACCCCCTTCGTAGATGAGAACCGTGCCGTATAAGTAAATGAGGCCGAGCGACCGAAGCATCTTTGCTTTACGTCTTTTGGTTTTATCTGTTATAGTATATAATAGAAGCTGTCAACCGCAGTGTCGCGCCTGACGTAAGATGTTTAAAACCCTATTTGAACCCTTAAATGGATGAATTTACAAAAAAACTTAATACACTCTTACATCCTATAATGAATTCATCCTCAAAATTTTATATCTCTAAGGTCTAAACACAACACTTCCATACTCCCATACAATCCATTCGTAATAATACTTAATAGTCAATTTGCACTTTAATACCATATCATAAAGTTTAAGTGTTAGTGGAGAGTTAGAGGAAGGCAAAACAATTGAGTGACGTTAGTAATATTCGTCAAGACAGTCTATAGTATTCATAATGTCAATATTTATACGATGGTAAAATTATTCTTAAAGAATCGACTGTTAGGCGGTACGAAGTTCGCCGTATTAAATACTTTACTTATTCTATTCTATCTATTACGTATAAAGCGAATGATAACAAACAAGATATGTATATAAGCTAATTAAAGTACTACTATTCACAACTTGTTCTAGATTTAGTTCTATACATGTTTGCCAACAAAGAGAGTAAGAAACAGTAAGACCACACTAAGTACATCATAAACATACAAGTATACATCGCAGAGCTTTGCCTTAGGCATTATTTAGTTGTTTTACAGATCTGCTTCAGTAATACTTTGCGTCTAATGGCACACAAGAAATAACATACTAAGGCCGCGTCCACGTTTTGCGAAGCAAGCGCGGATAAAGAAAGAAAGAACTCATTTAAAATGCTCATTTTAAAATATTTTTTAGTTTATGTACCTATGTTCTGGCGGGTGGGTCCCTACGTGCTTCGCTACGTAACATGCTTGTACTATCAACACTGAAAAAGTTTCAATTTGACAGCACAATCCCCATTAACAAAATGATCCGCCATTTATTGAATTAATTTGTTACAAAAAATGTGATAAATGAAGAACCGCTCGACCGATTTTGTGCACTTTACATAAACCACCTACTAAATAGTCCGAACAAAGCCTAAACATTTGGTTTGGATATAGGTGATCCCGTTCTTGAGTTATAAAATTACAATGAAAATTGGTATTGATTTTTTTCTATATATTGATTAATAAGATGGTATATACAAAATATTTAGTGTTTTTCCGCCTCGTCTTGATGTCAGCGTGAGAAATCGAAAAATATTTTTGTTTTTATGGTGTGGTTCCTCCTCACCACCGCCACACCTCACCTTATTATTTCTCTTTCTCTCAGTATCCGACTTCCTTTCTTTCTTTCGAGCGAGCGCTTGAAGAGTCAACATCTCCTGAGGATGCCTTGTGCTAAGGCGAAACACGTGTCGAGGAAGTCGGATACTGAGAGAAAGAGAAATAATAAGGTGAGGTGTGGCGGTGGTGAGGAGGAACCACACCATAAAAACAAAAATATTTTTCGATTTCTCACACTGACATCAAGACGAGGCGGAAAAACACTAAATATTTTGTATATACCATCTTATTATAAATGGATTTCCGCAAAGTAACGCCTGACTCCATCAATTATCTATATATTGATTCTTTGATACCTATATCTTTTATTGTAACCCCGCGCGTCTCTAAAGCGTCACGCTGAAGAGCAACATAATAGAGCGCTAATAATTAGCATAATCCCCAGCATCATGCTGAGTGCTGACCTTTTTTGACGCACGAGACACTGCAACTCGATCTATTTTACTATTTTTAAATGTTTGACTACTTTGAAGTCAGTAGTTGTAGTACGAGTAGTGTCCTGTGACTGAAATGAAATAAATGAGTTCTTTCTTTCTTTCTATTTAATTTTTCCACACAGGATACTACTAATAATTACTCAAAAGTATACACAAACATTTAAAAATGATAGAAAAGGACAAGTTGCAGTGTCCAGTGCGATAAAAATGAAAGAGCAGTTCGTCTTTAGTTTGTTTCTCTTTATATTTAAAACACTAGGCTTCGCGGTTCCACTCGTGGAAATTTAATCATCCCACGGGAACAATGCATTTTTCCGAGATAAAAAGCCTGTTTTAATCCAGAACATAAGCAATTTTGATGCTATTTTCTGTTCAGCCGTTAGAACGTTAAGGAGTATCAAACTTTCGCATTAATTATTTTAGTGTGAGTAGCTTTTGCCCGCGGCTTTGCTTGCAATTATGTTTTCCCGGCAAAAGTTTATGGCAGCCTGAGGATAAGTAACTTAAGTTTTGCGTGTTCGGTTTTAACTTTTTAATATGAGACTAGTTATTTCTTCTGTGGCTGTACGCGTCTCAGTAAGATAAGATATGATGACACAAGTATTTATTTGAAAAAAAAAGCACATACAATATGACTAAAGAAAAGCTTGTACACGTAAGATAAATAAAAAATAAAGTAAGCCTTTATTGCTGTGTTACCATTAAGTGTAACATAACATTATGGTTGATGTTTTATACTAATCTATTGTAAGTTTTATATTAATTAACTTAAACTAACATCTGCAACCGGATTTTCTTTTACAACTTGTTCTTCGACAAAGGCCTCATCTAAAGCTTTCCATTTTCTTCTGTCTTTGGCAATGCGTGTACATAGGTACACATGTACCAGCTTTTAAATGGCGATACGTTAAGTACACTGCATCACTGCGCAACGTTACACGTTCAGGCGAATGTGGAGTCGGCCTAATGGCACGTAGCGTAGATGTGTCCCTAATATTGTTAATTTATTTTCGACTGTCAGTCAGTCTGGAGATCTTATGGCAAAGTATGTTTTAATGGCTTTATTTTTGTTTCGCTGCAGTTAAAGAGTTTATCTACAATGTTCGATGTTTTGTTGCCTACTATTAAAGGTGACTACGATATTTAAAAACATTGTCCTCCTTTTTGGCGGTCGGGTAAAAAGTTGTAATTGACTCGGTTATTTTTATTTAAGTAAAAATAAATTTTCTTGACCAATTTTGGTAACATTACTACGACATGATTTGGGATTCTTATCAAACAGATCCAGAACTTTACAAATCTTTGAGTTATGTGAGAAATACTCCGTTTTAATGAAATGTTCTTCGTTAGATGTTTGCCCCTTTTTTGAGGTCAGTTAAAAAGAAAAACATGCATCAGCATTACTGATTAAAAAATTCCTTCACGTTCAAATGAAAGCAATTAAAAATCGCGATCAAATCCTAACGACCGACACGCATCCAAAATAGAATCCATCAAGTCCAATAAAATCACTAATTTACGAAGGACATCTTAATTCCACATAAAAACTAATTTACAGCGTCCTCTCGAAGATATTTATTTTTATTTTTTATTACCATGTATCGTTTTGTGTAAATCGTTAAATATGATGATCGCTGTAGTATAAATCTGTCAAAGTCAATGACAGTTTGCGTCGGATCTCTTTAGATTCTGGCGGAAAGGAAAGAAAAAAAGAACGGAATTTGGATAATTTACGGAGCTTTTTTTATGTTCTGGTAACATTTTTATAGAGATTTCTATTGGGCGATATTTATTGGGTCGGTTGAATAAAATACTGTGCTAAAATAATTTATTTTCGTCTTTATGATTCCGTGTGGAAAGCGCGCTAACATTTCCGGAATTAGTTTGTCGTAAAAACATTTGTTTTATTTACCATTTTGATTTTACCAAGGGCTCAAGTGAAAGTTTTTTGAATTGTTTAGGATTAGAATAAATCTTTAAGAAGTATGTTCTAATAAGTATCTTTCATTGAACTAAAGAAAACTTATTTTGTGTAAATATACGGATTTATTATAAATATTGAATTGGGAGAAGCTTATGACTAGTTCTCGAGCCTATAGATTCATAAAATATATTTGTTTGCTAATTTTAAGACAATATAAAAATATTTGTTTGGTTTCCAGGTAAATGCAGCATTCGAAGAGCTCCGCATTCGCGCGCGCGCCGGCAGCGGCCGACTGCCCAAACTGGAAATATTGCGCTGCGCTATACAGCATATAGAAAGATTGCAGGCTGCATTACGAGCGCACACTACGGTAAGCATTACGAGTATAGCAATCACAGAAATATATAAAGCTTTATTTGAAAAAGGGTATAATTGAGACAGTTACCAAAAATATTTTTTTGTTCCTAAAATGGCTTAACTGTCACCATATTATGACACTACGAATACTTTCGGCAACAAGGTCAGCCGTAGTTTCAGGTATTTTTTTTATGACAATCCGAATACTTTCGGCAACAAAGTCCGCAGTAGGTTCAGGTTATTTTTTTATGACATTCTGAATACTTTCGGCAACAAGGTCCGCAGTTGACTTTTTAGGAAACGTAATTTGGTGACCATTTATCAATTTAAGTAAGCGGTAAAATTTTTTTCATTATAAAATAGTTACTTTTTGGGCGGTGTTTTAACTTTATTAGGTTTTTACGTAACGGTTTTTCAAGTTGGGGATGATGCATCATATGTAGTCAACATAATTTATAGAAAGTCCGCAGGCTGTCTTGCGGTACAATAACTGTTCTCCTAGCTGTTCGTGCTCTGTCATCACGCCCGATGTCACCGACCGTTTGTTATTTAATCAAGAGCACACTGAACTGCTGGGCCAGCACGTGGTCATTATAAACACGACTGCTTAGGGACTGATTAGGTACCTAAAAATTTAGTTGTCGTTCTTTGCTTTGTTCTAAAAAGTTTTGCTATGATGAAAAGAAGCATCCTATCACTCGCTTTAAGAGCTCGCGGTGCGAAATTAGACAAACAGTTTTCTTTTTTGCTGTCAAGGATAGCTCATGATTGCCCTGCTGGACTTGATGAAAGGAGAATGCTGACTTCGCATCCTCCCGCCGATTCTTTACGGAAGTACTGATTAAAACGGAACAGCACTCGCCACCTTACTGCCACTGACTTGCATGACTCTACGCCAAGCCAGGGCAATGAGGTTTGCTTCCAGATCCTTCGAGAGGAGGAAGAACCTTAAGTCAGTCGGGCAAAAGCAGTCTTCGAAGACTGAGTTGCACCGGAGTGAAGTAGCCCAACGTTGGCTCTCTAATTGCTTCTACAGCAGATCCTAAAAGAAATAATAGTATTTGAACTTGTAGAGAGCTGAGCTTACGGCGGCTTAAATAGCTTCACTGGACTGTTTGCAAACACAATATGCGCTGAGCCGAGAGTTCAGGGAATTAGCACAAGGCAATTTCAGACCTCGGCTCATCAGAGATCTTACCCATGTCTTACCTTAGAGAGATCACTGTTCAGGCATCCCCTAAGGTGGTAACAGTATAATTATTGGCGAATCTAGTCATATTTTCAGAGCTGTGCGGAAGGAGAGCAGAGAGGAGAGGTAAAATTTGTGTAATGGGGCCACTAATAATTAAAGAAAAAGTAAAGTTTTGCTTTTAACTTTAATAGATTATTTGGGACCAACTTTTTTTCGAAATTTTCGAAGTTTCCCAAAATCCAGCGGTATCCAGGCCGTTCTAGGTTGGGCTCGGCCCACCTGGCCTATGTGCATAAACACTCTGAATGGAATTAGTATGACTTACGTTACTTACTCAGCAAAGCACACGCTATTAAAGTGTAGCGACAAAGTTATTAGTTATTTGATTTATTTATAGGTTGTAAGAACGTGTTATTATAGCCCGTGTAGCGACGTACATATCTCGACAAATCAAACGACTCGCGACCAGATACAGAAATACTCGTGAATGTTGGACCGGCTCGGATTCATTCGGGATATATTTATTCATTCGCATACGAATTATTATTATTAGACTAGCTACAGCTCGTGGTTCTGTTCGCGTCAGTGAATTTTAGTTATGTGAAATGTCTATTATTGTTTTGAATTAATGAATGAATATATATTTGTTGCACATCAAGAAAAATATACAGCAAAAAATATAGACATAGACAAAATATTGAGCGACCTTATCGAATCGAATCTAACTTTGAAGCGAGTTGTTAGACTTTTGTAATATTTATTAATTAATCAAATATATTTTATCCGAATCTTTTTTAACTTAACTTAGCGTCTCTTCTTAGGGTCAAGCATATTTTTCATTCGCCTGTCAATTGGAAATTTTGTACTCGTGTACTGGTAGTGTGGTACCGAACAATTATTCCAAAATTTGGAGTCTAAAATTCTAAAATTTTATACTCGACGAGTTTATTGTATTTATACAAAAAAATGTTGCAGTTGATTCTACCATTTACCGACTGATTTCAACAATACTTGGTACATCTACAGACACGCGGAACGTTACAATGATTAAGATTTTTAGATAAGTACAAAAAAAATCGGCCAAGAATTTCTTTTTTTTATAATGTTGCAAAAAACTTCATGTTCGCGAGGTCGACAGTTCGCGGAACTACTTAAAAATATGTGTGTATGTATTGTGTGTGTAAATGTGTTGTTTGTGTGTGTGTATTCTATAATCGGCGCGTGCGCAGCGCACGTGTAGCGATAAATAATGCGCGGACGCAGATTGATCGCGAATTAAACAACACGACATCTTGTGAGATTATAGCGGGTTAATGACGCGTGCGCTGCTGTTGCGAATAATAATAATAAGTAAATTAGGAATAATATAAGCAATAGGTAAGCGTGACGTAGCTCGTAGGATTTGCAAGATGGCAATGGACTAGCCACATCGCTCGAAGAACCGATAACCGATGGGGAAGATGGGTAAAAACGTAGGTAGCCCTCCCACTAGGTGGACCGACGACATAGTAAAAGTCACTATTAGTAACCAGTGTATTCAATTGGCAGCTTGTCGTTTTTAATGGCGTTCTAAAGGGGAGGCCTATGTTCAGCAGTGGACGTCTTCTGGCTGATGATAATGATGATGGAGCGTGCTCGTAGACCGCTCCTAGCGCAGACCAGTCCTCGTCGACATCAACATCCCGCATAATGAGAACCTCAAGAAAACTGAAATGGACAAGGTCAGCAAGTACCTTGACTTGGCTCACGAGGTTACCGCCATGTGGGATGTTGATTCGACGATCATTGTTCCGATAGTCGTTTCAGCATACGGCCTGATAGCTAAAAGTCTCGACCAAGACTCTCGCTAGAAGGTTGGATCAAGAATCGGATACAAAGAGCGGTGATCCTGTGGTGTTCGAAATAATAACACAAGTTAAGGACAACTCTTTATTAAAAGTAGAGGTTAAAGAATGTGGGTCAGCAAAAACTTTGCACCACTGTATCTTACGAGTTGAAACAGCGGGATGTAACTAATATAGCCTTTGCGGCTCATTTATTTGGATTTGTGGCAGTCGGGTAAAAAAAGGAAAAATACGTATCAAATAATAAATCCCTGGTAGAAGAGAGAGCTTCTAGAGTGCTGGCTACATTGCCACGTTGAATGGTAATGCTATTTTTGCAAGGTTTTACTTATTATTTTTCATCCAATCCATGAAGGATTTTTTATTCTTTTCTGGCCACTGAAGATATTAATTTTAAAAAGGGTTATTTCTTCCTTATTAACTTAAAAAAATAAAATATTTACTTCTACTGCCTTATCAAACATATTAATGTTTTTTAATCTTTATAATTAATTATTTAATCAAATATAGTAAATAAATATAGTATATGTATACTATTTATATATATTTGTATTGTAGTTAGTCATTTCTTTTTTGGCAATATATATATATATATATATTACCAAAAAAGAAATGACTAACTATATATATATATATATATATATAAACTTTGATAAACTTGAACATTAATATCAACTACTGTTATACCTACTGTGTTGTAACTACTATTTTATATCTAAGCTTTAAATCAATTAGTATCTAAGTATTTAAGTTAAAACGACGACAAACGTCTCTATTATAATATACCTTAACTATGTTCTCATGTAAGTGATGTAAATCTTGAATGAGAATAAATGTCTTTAAACCTATATAATTCCATATTATTTAATTTATTTACTATATTATTAACCTGATAAATTAGTATTGAATTTATTTACTATATTATTAACCTGACAATTTTAAAAGGCGAAAATTGCCTCGGCGGCTTAGGTATCCCCTAACCTTCTCCTCTAAACATATGTCTCGCCACTGCATCCTAAGAATATAAAATCTAGGGACCTAACTAAAAAATATATTTTGTTACAGTTGGAAACAGAGAGTTGTAAGAGCTACATGGAGGCTACGAGCGCGCGAGGGAACGACGTGAAAGAGACCCGCCAGGACAAGGAAAGACCTTTCTTCAACAGTGAGTACTTACTTACCATATGTCTTGCATCGTAGACCATGTTAAATGTTTTATATCATCCTAGACCATGTCAAAGGCATTTATCGCATCCCAGGCCATGTCATAGGTTTTATATAATTCTAGACCATGTCAAAACATTTTAATCGCTTTCTAGACCATGTCAAAGGTTTTATATCAGTCTAGATAATGTCAAAGGCATATAATTATTTTCATTGATTTTGATTTCAAGTAATATTATTTTATTCGAAATGATATAGGTTTCCATTCCATTCTTTCTGGTTCTTTCCATTTTTTTTAATTGGTCCAGTAGTTGTTTTTATATTAAAATAGCTGAAAAGTATTGTAAATAGGCAAGTGTCTTTATTACGAAAAATTTAATGGCTAATAATAAAAAAGAAGCTGAAAGATTACCTATAGACCATTTAAGATCTACAGATAATCTAACTGCTCCAACCTATAACCATAAAGCGATGTGCTAGCCACAAAAAAATGTTGTCGGGCTTTCACTTTATTACCAACTTCCCAAAAATGAAAGTGGTACTCAAAGTGACAGTTTTTATTAAAGAAAGAAAGAACGCATTTATTTTGTACACACAGGACACTTCTACTACTATTAATTACTTAAAAGTAGACAAACATTTAAAAATAGTAAAATACGTCGAGTTGCAGTGTTCCGTACGTCAAAAAAGGTCCGCGCTCAGCATGATGTTGGGGATTGCTCCTAAGTCCATCGGGAAATAAAAAAATCTTATGAGCATATATGTAATAAGTATTAATAAGTGTAATAAGTATTATTTATTGTATTACTTGTAAGTAGTTAATGATGATCATTATTCCAGGTGACAGCAGCAGCAGTTGTGGAGTGAACAGTCTGGCTAGACTCAGGTGTATAGTGCAAGCATTATCTAGCAAAGACATCGCCTGACCGATCTCAGCAGAGATACTGTGCTCCGATGTGGAGCCGAGATACTAAACTATTTTAAAAATTAACGCGTGTCTGATTCATATTGTTTAAGAAGACGGGGTTTCACTTGTACCTGATTGTTGTAAGGGTCCAACTATAGTTTCGTTCACATTCGGTGAACTTCATCAGGGAAGAAATGAGTCGTTCGTGTCTTCAACGATGACACGTCTCGCACACGCGTGAAAAGCCGTCTTCTTAAACAATATGAGATACTCGACTTCTGGGAATATTGGACTACGTTATATTACTGGACTGGAGACGAGATTCAATATTAATATTAGTTTAATTGACTGCGTCTCTGCTACAGAAACAAAAGACAAAACAACTTTAAAAACACAAATTATTATATTTACTACAATAAAATGCGTTCTGTCACAAACCGGTTTCAACACAACTAACAGTTGCTTCGATATGATGTTATCAAAATCAGAAACGAAAACTCAATATCTTGACAAACACTTGACCAATTCTGCTCACATTTGGCAGATTTTGTGATAATAATGTATTTAATCTACATTCTGAATTTCATGCAAATTGGTTGGTAAATAGTGCAGTGGCAAACTTCCCCGCTTTTTATGAGAACATAATCAAAAATCGCAGACAACAAAAAAAATCAAAGAATCTATCCACCAAGTTTCGTCAAAATCGGATCAAAATTGCGGCCTGTACGTGAGAACCAACAAACGTACATACATTTGGACAGATGAAAGCAAATTCGGCGAGTTAATGCTTAGATGCTTCGCTCGCTTCGCTAATTTTTAACAGAAAACAACTTTACCATACATAAATTATAATATTTACCACAACAAAATGCTTTTTGTCACAAACCGATCCCAACTAAACACAACCAACATTGCCATTTGTAACAACCACCCTCGCTTCCCTTTACCTTCGGGTCTGGCAATAAAAAAGAATAGAAATGTATTTATTTGAGACAGAAAACTACTTTAAGAAACAAAAATTATAATATTTACTACAACAAAATGCTTTCTGTCACAAACAAGTCGCAACTCAACAGAATACAACCAACAGTGCCGGCTGTGACAATCAGCCTCGCTTCGCTTTACCTTCGGGTCTGGCTTTTTTTTGTTTCCTCTACCAGTTCGTATGTTTATATGTCTCCTGTTGTCCGCAATCATATTTATTGAATACAGAAATATTTCAAAAATCTAGTAGTATTAACTTCATATGGATGGTATTAATGTTCCTTTATAAAAAGTATTGGTTTAGGCTAAAATGTAAAATAGGCAATATTACACAACGTGTAACAGAAAGGTGAGACATTACTTAAGGGTGGTAGTCTGCCCGTAAAATTGAAGTTATTGTAGAGAAAATTTTGCAAAATTCAAGAAAAACAATATTAGGTTCCCTTTACAAAAATAGGTCACGTGATCGGTTTAGTTGTGTGGAGGACGCAATATTTTTTTCTCGAATTTTGCAAAATTTTGTTCTACAACGGGTTGACTTTGATGGGTAGACTAACACCCTTAAGTATTGTCACAGCTTTCTGTTACATGTTGTATAGTAAGTAAATAATATCTGAATAAAGATGGTTTGAAACAGATTATCATTTTATTTTAAAATAAATTCCATATGTCACAATTAAATAGAGGTCTTAAAAACTAAAAGAAATAAGTATGTGATCCGCATATCATGAAAACATTTTTAATTTCTTTAATTAGTTTTTATTGGCGATGATGTCGTGACAGAGAAAGACGTAGTAGAAAAAACAAGGTGGCGAAAATGTGTTGCCATAGCGTAGCACTTAAAAATAATCTATTACATATTTTTTATGTTGGTAACATTTCTGTTACTATTAAAGTTTATGTCCCATCAAAATCCTCATCCATTGATTTTACAATGGTCAAACCTTGCCACAACCATTTTTAGATATTGAGACTATTTCGTGGACGCTTTTAGTATAGTATAGTAAGCTTTATGGTTCAATTGTGTCACTTTGTAGGGAAGCGACTAATCGTATGAAAATCAATCGCATCAACATCCTGAAAATGTTGTTATATTCTATGCGCAGATCACCGACAGCCCTAAGAGTATGATTGACCCATATGCTCATAGAAATAGAAATATTCGGGGATCGTGTCGCTTTCGTCGGTGGGAGAGTACTCGTAACCTAATATCGTAACCCCACATGTGATCCTGGGCGGTGCAAACTGGTGGTAGGCCTAGGCAGTGGTTAGTGACCACCCAATGGACATAGTCGCAACGCTAAGCGGCCTTGCGGACAACGTGTTCCGTCACGTTGTCCGTTGACACCATTCGAAAAGGTGGGTCGGAATATTGCTTTTTCCTTGTAATACCGATTTTAGTGCGCAATACCGTAGTTTTCAAATTGCGAGTATATCGGGTTTTTCTAGGCAAGCGTGCCACATCCTAGCCTGCATAGTTGCTTTACATCAGGCGAGTTGCGGTCAAATGCAAGCCTAGCTATTATTTATAAAAAAAAAAAACAGTAAACAAACTTAGTTACACAATGTATAAAATCAGACTTAAGTTACAAATGACTGATTTCTGTCACAAACCTGTCCCAACTCAACATAATGCTGGTTGAAACAACCGGCGTTGATCTTCCGTTGGAACCGGGTGGTGACGTCACGCACGTCACATTCGCTAGTTTAACTTAATTCGGTAGGTATATTATTATGTAAAGATTATGTGGGTTTGGTCCATCCCTGTTTGTTTCCAAATGGCTTTAAAATATCCGCAATACCTATTCAAAAAATTTAAATCTTAATATATACAAGGTTACATACAAATTAATATTTTGTGTAGTTATTCCATCATTTAAGTTCCCCCCGCCCCCTCCAGTATTCCCCGCCGAACGTGTCCAAAGTAACTCCTAACCGATAGGGGTGTACCTACTAAGCCAAATGGGGGTCACTATCATGGTTGGTCTATAGCAAAAATTGTGATGAGCTTACGATAATTTTTTTGCCCGACTGCGAAAGTAGGAGGGTTTTGTTTTCCGAGTGTACGTAAGTATGTATCCCGTCAAAAACATTACATGTACAAAAATGCACGAGTCTCGCTGCGCACTTTTTTTGGCGTCACAACTTTTTAGTTGTGAAATCAAATGTAAACTAAGTAGGTTAATTCTGTATCTATGGGAGGAAATTTCCAACTACTTTGTCATAAATAATATCCCGCTCGTAAGCTAATAAAATTTAAAAGTAACTATGTCAATACATTTGATGTCAAATTTATAACTATTAGTCTAGTCGAGCAAACCACCCATGACTGTTCCCGGCGCAAAAGTACCCATAATACTGGCCTTCGCTGAATAGCGATGGACAATCTTTGCACCAGAAACATCCCGGAGCGACTGTCTCTCGTCTTACGTTTCACTCTATTGCCTATGTCAATATAATAAATATATATTTCTGTTAACTGTTAGTTGGAAAAACGGGTAGGAAGTCCCGACTGAGGTTTAGCCTCTGTATTTTTATTTAGTTTAAAATTATTTTCCCGATTTTCTTGGCATTTTTGCGGTACGATCGCCTTTTTTTGGGCATATGTCATGTGCTCCTGCGTTATCCCGGCCAGATGAAATGTTGAAGCTAGAAAAACTGGATTGGTGTGGTTTTGTTGTGACAAGTCATCGTGCTCTTTTTGGTTTTGCTGTGACTATACATCATTTTCCGGCTGCTTCCAGTGAAAAGTGAATGATATGTGGATTGTGATGGTATGAAAAGGTGGCAATTTGGGAAAAATATTAATATTTCCGAGCTTCCCTTGCCTCAAGCTATAAGTAGCGCCATCTAGTCCTGGGGCGGTACACTTGGCTGCTTGTTAGTAACCGTCAGTCGTGCGGTTGCTCACTCATCGCCGGCGCACTTAAACTCGGGCTCCTTGGTCAAGTTCAAGATCACCAGAGGACGGGACCAGCTAGCTACCTTTCAACAATATTTTTTTTTTAATCTTTTTTTTAATCTATTTATTTGATCGAGTGAGAGATACATGTGATATTTTGTTGTAATTGCGTCTTAATTTTATAATCTTTTTAGATTTGACATACCTATTTAGTATTCTGGTTCTGTGGTTTTATTTATAAGTATTTGACTGGTCTTTTATAATTTACCTTCTGATTGTAATATTTCCGGAATATTACTCCACAGAATATTTTAATCTTATTATGTAAAAAAAAAATTGCTTTGAAATAATTAATCATTGAATATTATTGACTGATGTTATTGAATTTTGTTATTATGTATTTTATTTAGTATTTGCTCCTGATATTTTATCTATAAGTAATTGATTGCATATTTTACTATTTGATTCTAATATTTTCCAAATATTACTCAAACGTATATTTTTATTTTTATATTATAATTTTTTTGCGGGAACGTTTTGCCTTTATAAAATTATTTAATTTATGAATATTATTGAGTAGGAACTCTGTTATTATAGCATTTTTTCTTGATTTGTTTGATGCTTTTTTTTTCGTGTAACACCGTATTATTGTATTGTATTCTTGGAATTTTTTAGTCTTTTTATGTATAAATCAATACTATTTAGTTTTGTTATTGTGCTTAGGCCATTCCATTATTAAAATTCTATTGTCAGTCGCAACTATAGGTACCTATACTACCTAGATTATTAATTCTTGTACGTAATAGTTAAGTAAGTTTGTTCATGACTAAAATGAGTTCCCTTTCCTCACCATTAACTTGTCCCCACTGCTCAGGGTCTTCACGCACTTTCAGCGCGCATGGACTGAAGGTCCACATAGGCCGTATTCATAAAGAGATCCGTCAAACTTCGACCGCGTCACAGATTACTCCTTCAGTTCCTCAGCCGCCTAGCTGTGAAAGTCGGGAGCCGGAATCTGCTAGTCCCTGTCTGCTTGAAAGGCTCTCATCTTTAAAAGCGAGTACCCCGGTACTTCGACATATCCCCAAGGGCGCGCGGAACCAGGCAGCCGGCAAATTGTGTGAGGTTGTTGATAAGTGCGTTAGTTTGAACGGCGTTGAGGAATGGGGTGTACTTCTCACTTTTGCTTATGGTGCTCTAAGAGTCCCTTCGAAGAATGCGCCAGGAAATGTAACAACAAAGGTGAAGGAAAACATACAGTGTTCTGAGCCTGTTCAGCTAGAGGACGAGTCGAGTTTGTCAGATTTTTCTAGGTCACGCGGGAGTCGTAAGGCAATCGAGTCCAAAGTTTACGAGGGTGACCTCCGTGGGGCTGTACGGCTACTGGTTTCTGATGATTCGTTCGCGCAGCAAAATCAGGATACGCTTAGCGCCCTTGGGCTTAAACACCCAAATCCGTCGCGTCCTCTTAGCTTTCCGCCAGCGCCGGATACATCGGTTTCTGCTTTGACCGTTTCGGCAGAGGACGTTGCACTAGCGTTGAGTACATTCTATACCGGCTCCGCGGCGGGTTTGGATGGTATACGTCCGGGGCACTTAAAAGAGCTTACGTCCGCGTCTGCGGGAGAAAATGGCCAGCGTTTACTGGTTAGCTTGGCTAAGCTGGTAAACTTTCTTTTGAGTGGTCAGGTAAATACAATAGTGTGCCCTTATTTGTATGGAGCATCTCTTTGCGCACTTAAGAAAAAAGATGGTGGGATTAGGCCAATAGCCATTGGCAGCGTATTTCGCAGGCTGACGGCCAAGCTGGCGTGCCGGTCCGTACGAGATGCGATGTCGGAGTACCTACAGCCGCACCAGCTGGGTTTTGGGACGCAGCGGGGGTGCGAAGCCGCGATTCATGCGACACGTGCGTTTGTCATGGACCCCAAGCACTCAGAATGCGTGGTACTTAAAATAGATATTCGCAATGCCTTTAACACACTGGAGAGAGACGTACTTTTGAGCGAGGTCAAGGACCAAATTCCATCTCTCTACCCCTTTCTCTTCCAGGTATATCATTCCCCTTCTAATCTTTTCTATAATAAAAGTCTTATTCTTTCTCAAGTAGGTGCACAGCAGGGAGATCCACTGGGTCCCCTCGTCTTTAGCTTATCGATCCAAAAGATTATTTCAGATTTAAAATCGCCTCTGAATGTGTGGTATCTGGACGATGGGACCATTGCGGGACCACCGGAAGACGTTTACCGGGACCTGGAGACCCTTATTCCTTGCCTCAAAGCCCTGGGTCTAGAGGTGAATCCCTCTAAGTGTGAATTCTTTCCCTGCGGAACTGAGGGACATGTCCACTTTTCTCGCTTCAGTTCTCTTTTGTTTGGCCTCAAAGAACTTTCTACTGTCTCTTTTACCCTTTTAGGGTCACCTATTTTCCTGGACGGTGTGCCTGAGGCTTTAGTTTCCCGCAGAAGACTTCTCCTGACAGCTCAAGAACGTCTCAAAGATCTTTCTGCTCATGTTGCAATCGTGTTATTACGCATGTGCTTCGCTCTCCCTAAGGTAATGTACCTCTTGCGGACTGCACCTACCTGGCTTTGTCCATCGGAAGTCTTGGATTTTGACGAGGCTTTAAAGAAAGCTGTTGAGGCAATCTTGAATGTCTCTCTCAACGAGCTGCAGTGGAGGCAGGCGACTCTTCCTATAAGACACGGAGGAATCGGGGTGCGTTGCGCAGGAGATGTGGGCGTGTCGGCTTTCCTGGCTTCAGCGCATGGGGTGTCGGGCCTTGTCACTATAATTCTACCTTCCAATGGTGACGAGGTAAGTGTACCCTTTGCGGTGGATGCCAGGTCAGCTTGGTCGGATCGCAGTTCTGGTGTAGCGAGCCCTGATTTGCCTCATGTTCAGCACGCTTGGGATGATATTACTACTAAACTCATCAAGGAACAGTTAGTAGAAGGGGCCTCGGGAGCTGATCTTGCCAGACTTCGGGCTGTATCACAGCCGGAATCGGGAGCATGGTTACAAGCACTACCTTCACCTCATCTGGGCACTTTAATGGACGACAACTCTTTGCGTGTGGCAGTGGCTCTTCGCCTGGGCTGCAAGGTGTGTGAACCTCATCGATGCACCTGCGGTTCCATGGTGGAAGCAGATGGCCATCATGCATTAAGCTGTCGTCGTTGTTCAGGTCGGTTTTCTCGTCACCATGCTCTCAACGACATAGTCCGAAGAGCTTTAATATCGGCTGATGTCCCGTGTTTGCTCGAGCCGCCCGGCCTTAGCAGATCTGATGGAAAGAGACCGGACGGTATGACTTTGGTGCCATGGAAAAACGGCAAGTGCCTTATTTGGGACGCCACGTGCGTCAGCACTGTTGCTCCCACTCACCTTGGTCGTACTGTTCTTTCTCCCGCCGCAGCCGCTGAAGATGCAGCTGACAAGAAGCGCAGTAAGTATGCGGCCTTAGGGGTGCAGTATTTATTTGTGCCCTTTGCGGTGGAGACAATGGGCAGTTGGGGCAGTGAAACAAAAAGATTTGTGTCAGAAATGGGGCGCAGGATTAGGGAAAAATCTGGAGACCCCCGCTCAGGGTCGTACCTGGTGCAAAGACTTGCCATTGCTATCCAGAGGGGCAATGCAGCCAGTGTGATGGGTACTTTTGCACCAGGTACAATCAAAGGCGGGCTATTTGATTGACGTGCATTTAATTGTGATTTTATTTTATTTTATGACAATAATAAACTGTAACATCAATCATTAAATATACTGCTAGTGTAAGTAAAGGTATATTATTATTCCCTGTCTTTCGAACTAGTCTATACTGAAATCTTGTCTATCTACTCTTATCTTAATATGTATGTATAACAGATATACCTAATCACTGAAACTGAAGTAAGTACCTAGTTTAAAATAGCGTGTATTGAAGGCGTAGTTTGGCACTAAACGAGTCTCCGCCTTCACCGAGCCACTCCCATAATGTCATTCATTCATTATACTACTACTGATTTAGCACACGTAAAGCACTTGGCACACTGCGGCGAAAAATAATCTTTTTTTATAAATATTAGCTGAGCCCCGCGGTTTTACCGTGGTGGATATTTGATTATCCCATGGGAACACTTAAATTATTCGGGATATAAATTAGCTTATGTGTTAATCCACGGTATAAGCTATCTTCGTAGCAAATTTCATCCAAATCCGTTTAGCCGTTTGAGCCTGAAGGGGAAACAAACAAACACACACATAAAAAGTTAATAAAATAAAATATATATTTTTAAATGTCTTGGAATTTATGGTGGACTGAAAAATCCAATATATTCATAACTCGAGAGACAGCATATATTTCACATATCGACAGTTGACGGGTTGTAGCGAAAGAGAAAAAGATATCTTTTAAAACGGTGTTAAAAGGGATACCATACTGTTTACATATTAATTTCCAACAAAGTGTAGTAACGTAATATTACATCACTTTTTTCTTTATTTTTCGTAATATACGTTTATTTTGGCGTCTTTATTATTTAAGATATAAATGAATACAAAATCATGCATTCAATGGTCACAATACCCCACAGATTGCACAGGATCCCGGAGCTCTCCATCGAGCAATGCAATGCGGCAAGGAGTGCTCGGCTTGGAACCCTGAATAGCAGAAAAGGCTCTACCGAATATTGAATTTATACGAGGATTGGAGCATAACCAAACATTTATAAGTAATTTTTATATTCTTCAGTACGTCATTTTTATATATCTACCTACAGACAGACAGCGTCAGCTATTTCTACATTTATAAATCACAGCATTATTCTTTTTAATAAAATCTACTACAGAGATAGAAAGATATCTATTTACTTTGGCTCGTGTTTAAACACCGCCTTAAACAGTCATATTTTACTACCAAAATTCTAATTGGTTACCATAATGGAGAAATGGTCACCAAAAATAAGGTTGTTGCCGAAAGTATTCAGAATTTCATAAAAAGAAAACCTGAACCTACTGAGGACCTTGTTGCCGAAAGTATTCGGATTGTCATAAAATAATGACATGAACCTACTGCGAACCTTGTTGCCGAAAGTATTCGGAGTGTCATAATTTGGTGACCGTTAAGCCATTTTGGGGAACTAAAAGCTATTTTTGGTGACCGTTTAAATAACACCCATTTACTTTATAGTTTTTTAACATCGAACGTGTTGAAGGGAATGCTGGTAATCAGGTCTGGATGGATGCGTCACAGAAATTCACTTCAACAGTCTACGAAACTGGAGCTAAGTAACCAGTTACGAACTCAGAATATATCGTCTTCGTACTGTACCAGTTACGAGAAAATACATAGGTGTTTAAAAAAATAGCATTGCCATTTAACGTGGCAATGCAGCCACTATTATGGGAACTTTCCCTTCTACTGGGGGTTTATTATTTGATTAGTTTTTGTAGCTGTGAATGTTTTTTTTCCTTTACTTTTATGTTTAAATAAACTACCCATATTATAGGTACATGTTAATTTAACATATAGAATTTAAAAAAATCAAAAAAGTTACATAACATTTACATTAAAACCATCGTTAAATCCTCAGTCAGGAATCGAACCCGGAACAGACTTCGCTTATCTACGAAAGCTGTTAAATTTCTCCGATAAGCAGGTTCTCTCACGATGCTTTCCCCTACACCGTTCAAGTAATTATAATATGCACAGGATTGAAAAACTCAGACGTGAACCTAGGACTGAATCCGCGCCCTTTTAGTTGCAAGGCTTACCAAGGTTTAGCGACTAGCCTAACATTAACTTGAATAATCTTCTGGCGACCTAAAAACTGACGCCAATATAAAAAACACTAACAATTGGTTAGAAGCGAATTCGAAAAAATCCGACTGCTTTATCGTTAAATCTGTGTATCATACCTAATTTTTTTTTTTTAAATTTTGATGTTCCTACTTAATGTCACTCTCACGACTACGACGAATCTATTGACACCACTCACATAAAATTACGACAAGCCGTTTAGATTCTAGGACGTGCCAAAGAAATTTACACTCGAAAAGCATAATCCTCCTCCTTTCGCAGTCGGGTAAAAAATACCCTACCTTTTAAATAAGTAGGTATTAAAATTAAAATAAAAAACCACCAAATGTTTTAAAAACATTGTAATTAATCAAAAAATGTAACATTTTACAAAAATATATTTACACAATGTATATAATAATGTAATATTATGTATAACTACATAACCTAAGTACACTCAGCTACATAAATACGTATACAATAATCGAGCATATACAAATTTATCCGGCCAGGGATGTAGTAGACCAAAGGTGATCGTGAAATCGAGATAAATAAATCGATTTTCTATACATTTTACCAACGACTGATTTTTTTTAAATATATTTTGCCGTTACGTTAATTTTTACGACAGTATTTCTTTAATTTTTTTATTTCTATCGATTATATGGTTTTTTCCTACTCTCTATATTAGTGCCATAGTAAAAGCGGTTTTTTTATTATAAAGATCACCTTTCTATATAAAACTGTATTATAAATACTATAAAAAGGCATTAAATTTAGTATGTTTTTTTTATTCAGAATATTTTCTAATGTAAGCTACTTCGACGGAATTAATCAGTTCCTTATTTACTATCACGAATATATAAGTAATATATAATAATTTATTATTATTTTAAAAGAGGGTATCCGTTAGGAGTGTACTAAGCCAAAAGGGAGTCATTTTACTTATCATTATTGATAACTTTCATTTTCCGGATTAAAAATAGCCTGTGTCCAAGCTATCTTCCTGCCAAATTTCATCCAAATCCGTTGAGCCGTTTGAGCGTAAAAGACGAACAAACAATTACATATACGCATAAAATTTTTCGCCTTAATAATATTAGTGTGATTATTATGATGATAGGACTAACCCGGAATACAGAGAAACACCTAAGCATTCCCATTGAAAAATATAGTCAGCCGTCGACAAAATATAACATAAGCAATTTTTAAGCAGGACATTCTCTAATTCCGTGTCTCATAATAAAACTTGACTCTAATATTGGACAGTGAAGGGGTAAAAAGGGTTACTCCCCCTTCGATTTAGTACACCCCAAATCAAAAACCCTATATAAATATGGGGCAACATTCACTTCAATGGCTGGTGGCATGTATTGTATCGTATTGTGCCGAAGTAAAACCAAAGATTTTAATAATAATAAACTGTAGCTAATATATAGGGACAGCCATCTTTGTGACGTCAAGTTTATCTTGTAAGTATGTAAATATTAAGTTTTTTTGGAACGAAGTTTCTTATCGCGCGTTGCGAAAGCGGGCTAGACGGTTATTTTATTTTATATAGCAAGCCAGTTATTTTCATTTCGTTTTGATATTCTTTATATTTAATTACACTTCCATCAGGAAGTGTAGTTAATCGAAAGGAACTTCGATCCATCCAGATGTCCCTTGACAACTCTCAAGTATTTTTTTTATTTAAAGCTTCAGCAATAATACAAAATAGTATTTAAAATATATTAATCGTAAAATTCTATGGTACATAATTATGTGTGAATGTCTTTTCATGTTACAAAACATTAATATCACATATTTATGAGGCTGGCTGTACATTTAACTAAAGTTAATAAAAATAATTAAGATTAAATACCTCTATACACTTATATAAAATTTACAAGTTTCATGTGCAATTAAGTTTTCATACAAATGTATAAAAACTAAAACTAATAGGCTTATTTATAATAATCGTAGTAGTTTTATTACAAATTGTAAAAAATATCGCTTAACATTCTGAAATTTAACGGAGATGTTCCGTTAAAAATGTTTTCGGCCGTATTTGAAACCGAGTTACGCAACTAATTGCAATGGAGAAGTATACCTTCTTCAGTTGGAAACCAGTTGCGTTGCGTTAGAGTAAATAAGCCGGTTTCACTGATTTTCCTATACTAGGCCGATTACATAGCAAAAGTTTAAAACAATGACAAGTATAATGACTCCCTCTCGACTCAGTAGACGCGTTACTGATAACTTATATAACTTGATAAATTTCATGGTTTTTTTATCCTACACAGCTAGGCATTTGACCACAAGTTCGCACGACCACGGTAGACAGCGACACTAGACACAAAGACTACGAGTAGGCATGCTCCATCTAGGGACACAAGCCCTAGATGGAGCATGCCTAGTCTGGAATACACCGACACTCAAAGAAGGCCGCCGAAACACACCGTTAGGTGCTTGGCGATAGATTTTATAACTTTTACAAATTTCAACAACCAGCCGTTTGCCTGACGTCAACTCTACTTGTGATCGATTTTATTGATAAGGGATTTTAACTACGTATACAGTAATTAGGTTACACTAGCTTAAGCCGACGGCTTAGTTCATGTTGTTTTTTATCCCGATATTATAAGTAGATGACGAACAAACAAACCAATTAACACACTTTCGCATTTATATTATGTGTGGGGATAAAAAAACCCATCACAGCGTTTATTCACTACAATATTCTATATATATCTATAAGGCGTTATATACAGACATTTTTATAAAATTAATAATGGAAGTTTCGTCTTGATATAATTTAAAAAAAAATGTTTTTTAATTCTTTTTTTTTGTATACATAAATGTTTCAGTAAAATAATTAAGTAAAAATACTGCGAACAAAATATAAAAGTGACTATAATTTTTTTTTTACCATATTTATGCTATAATAACACGCTTTATCCAAACGTTGCCTGAAAGATATATATTTTAGCAATTAGGCCGCCACTTGTGGCACTGGCTGTGTTTTGTGTTTTCGAGAATGTAATTTTTTGTATTTTGTGTGTCCAAAATAATGAGTAAATCATTCAATCAGCATTTCTTAAGGAAGACCCGTATCCGCAAGTGCGTATATGAACTTAGTTGACATTTTACTATCTATACCAAATATATGAAACAATCCAAAATATTATAAAAACTTTCTCCATTTATTTTTGAGTATTTTCTCTCCAAATTATTTGTTTTAGGTACATTTATATATTTTTTTTAATATTTACGTAAATTGTATTGTTTTTAAGTAATAATATTTTCACAAAAAAACACATTACCCAATCACTTGAGCAGTCGGATAAACATTTTTAATTTACAAACTAAATTTTTTTACATAATTAATTTTAATTATTCAATCTATTTCTAATGTTTTACAAAACAAACAAAAAATGTGATGGTAGACGTAGTTCTTAACTTAATACACATATTTTTTCTTATATATAAAAATCAATCGCTGTTCGTTTGTCACGCTAAACTCGAACTCGAGAACTGGCTGAGGCTGGGCCGATTTAGCTGATTTTGGTCTTGAAATGTTTGTCGTACTCCAGGGAAGGTTTAAAAGGTGAGAAACATAAACAACTGACAGGCGGTACGAAGTTTGCCGGGTCTGCTAGTAATTAAATAAAAAATTAAATAACAGTCAAAATATTTAAGTATTTCACATAACGGCTCTCAACCTTGATTCTTGTCAGAATTGGACAGAAGACGAATTTAATAACCGCCTTAAATTTTGAAACAAAAAAAAGTAAGTAAACAATAAATTTTTGACATCTGCCAATTGACTGATAACAATATTATTTATATTATTATTTATATTATTTATTATTTATATTATATTATAAAAAAAATATTAATCTTAATTTAGAGTTAATTATTTCTAATTATTATGTTATAGTTTCTAACTTTAGTCTCGTTTTTAAATCAGGGGAATTACCGCGACAAAAGAGATCATCCAAAAAATACGCTCTCAGTCGCTAAGCAGTTGATCAAAGTTAAGATTTTTTTTCATAGCAAATTTAATTCATAGCAACAAGTACCTACAGATAAAACTATAATTGGGATGTGCAATAAAAAAACTAACAAATGCATTTGTGTGTTGAATTTACAAAATATTTTATAATTCTTATCTTAGTTAAAAGTAGTTAAATCTCGTATTTAACTTCACGTAGGGCTAAATATAACAGTAAAAATACAAATTATTCAAAACCTAAGAACCACAAAAAACAATCTTGTTTAAGAAGACGGGTTTTCACTTGTGCCTGATTGTTGTAAAGGTCCAACTATAGTTTCGTTCACATTCGGTGAACTTCGTCAGGGATGAAATGAGTCGTTCGTGTCTTCAACGATGACACGTCTCGCACTGAAACTATAGTTGGACCTTTACAACAATCAGGTACGCGTGAAAACTCGTCTTCTTAAACAATATGAATCAAACACGCGTTAGTTATCTAAATAAAAAACAATCTTTTTAAAATCGTATGCGATATTTTATCAACAATTATCGTTCAATTATTTATCTTACTTCCTATCAGGGGCGTTTATACCCGGGGGAAAGGGAAAGACAAAATAGAAGAATGTCTGTGTTTGTTGTTGGCTGTGGGGGCTGTGGGGGCAGGATTAATAAAAATGGCCGACGAAAAAACTTCGTTATTTTTATAGTATAAATATCAGGCCTAAGTTTTGAATAGTTTGTATCGAATACGCATTTCTGCGAATCGCTCTTAAGGAATTATTGCATTACTATGAACAACTTTAAGTGAACCATTACCATACATCAACCCTGAAAACATAATAAAAAGCAAAAAATGGTACGTTCTATTCGTTATAAAAAAATTAGTAAAAAAAAGTTACAAGTTGAAAAAGTTTTATATTTAATTTTATTTTTATCGTTTTCTTTATTAAATAAAAATTTACAACGTCTGAAATAGGTATTTTCCTTTATAAACGTCAGGGTTGACCTAATAGTAGAAGTAGTTCATAATAATTACAAATACAACGACCCCCTTTATGCTTAATACACCCCTATTCTATAACCGTGTAGTAAATATACCTGTTTATTAAGACCACTACAATTTTGAATTAACAACAATACAGATTTAAATCTGGACCGCAAGCACAGTTCTATACCGATCGTTAGTTTTGTTTGACAGATGATATATAAAAAATATTTAGTGTACCTATTCCCGCTTTGTCTTGATGTCAGCGTGAGAAATCAAAATGGTTCAAGTTTTGACAGTTCAAGCCGGTATCTCTCACTCACACGACTCACGCCGGTTTTTATCAAATATAGGGTATATTTACACTTGATACGAGGACTATCGAACGCAAGGACTCAAAAGCCGTTATACTGACGTTATCTTTAGACCAATCTTTATAATTGCCGATATAGAACTGTTGTGCTATCACTTAAAGTTACCGATGAAAAAAGTGAAACAAGTCAAGGCAAACATAGTAAATTTTTTCCATTCACTACTTTCATCGCTAACACAACGCGATATCACTGCTGGTTCATTTGTTAGTGCCAACCAAAATAGAAACAAGTGAAAGCAAACAATGTGTTCAATTCAGTTTTGTCAGTTCTTTGCTTCAAATCTGTCAATATACAACCAAGTTTGCTAACATTTATTTCATTTCTTTCATCGCTAACTCAACGCGATATCACTGCCGAATAATTTGTGAGAGCGAAATCTCTATTAGTTAAAAAAACAATTTTAACTTAGTTAAAGTTAAGGCCCTACGTTTCTAATATCACTTCAGTAAATTATGAGCTACTATTATAGATCACGCTGCCAGCAGCTCGCTGAAAAAAAAACATAGATTCATCATCATGGATCAATGGAAAAAAACTTTTTAAAATTCATATTTTTTTACTTTTTTACTGAGCGAACTGCCAAATTGTGGAGTTCTCTATTACCCCATAGCTATTATCTCGGTATTTACAAATCGCGAATGAATCAGTTTCTTCTATGCAAGCGTGCTACATCCTAGACCGCATCGTCGCTTTACATCGGGTGAGTAGAGTGAGGCGCAAGCCCAATAATTAAATAAAAAAAACTAATAGGTAGTAGAAAAAGCCAGGAAATTATTCCTTAGTGTGGTTTAACACTATTTATCAATCACGGTTCATGAGATACAGCCTGGTAATTAACAAACAGCAAAGTCTTAGTAATAGGGTACCGCTTTTACCCTTCGAGTGCGGAACACTAAAAAGGGGTAAATACTCACTTGGCCAGTTCTCTGCTAGTGATGGGTCCGGTGAGTCCCGACCTCGACCGCGAGCGAGACAGCTGAGCTCGCCTTTCAGCTGAAAATAAACACTATTCATTAAACTATGTCCCTCTTTTAAAAATTAATATCATAAAACATAATATCTTCAATATTAAGATTGTCAAATAACATTATTAAAGAAACAAGCATTATTTCATATTATTTTCAATTCTTTTTATCTCACAACCAAAATCATGGGAGTGCGCAAAAGTAACGGGTATAATTTAGACGGCCGCCAAATATTATTTTTTGTTCCTAAAATGGCTTAACGGTCACCAAATTGACACTCCGAATACTTTCGGCAACAAGGTCCGCAGTAGGTTCAGGTTTTTTTTATGACAATCCGAATACTTTCGGCAACAAGGTAATTCGGTGACAATTTATCCATTTTGGTAACAGTTTAGAATTTTTTTGGTAGTAAAATAGGTACTTTTTTGTGCGGCGTTTAAACATGAGCTAAAAACTAGTCGGCCATCTTGTCATCGGCAATCCTATGTGGCCATTCGCCATATAGGATTTAGATTGACGTCATCAGCTAAGCATGGATTGTCATTTAAATTATACGTGAATACAAAATTTTATTTTTGGTGGTTGCGAATAAATGCTTTGAAAATTCAATAACAAGTTTAGACCCTACATACATACACATATTGAAATTTAAATAAAAATTAGTTTTTTTTTAAAGGAGTGACTTGTTAATTCTTTTCAAAGCCGTTTTTGACCGGCTAATAATGATAACTAAAGAATCTATAGGGTTATCGGTTAGGGGTGTACTAAGCTGAAAGGGGGTCACTATACTCTTTCTAAGGAATAACTTTCACTATGGGCCCTAATACTAACTACTAGTTCAAGAAAAAACGGCTGTTTAATACATTTTGTTGACGATGGATAAACTTTTTCTATGAATGCATTTTTTTTTCATCAATCAGCACAGCTGATTTTTTTTTTACGAATTTAGGGTTGGTCCCATAATGAAAGTTATTCGTAATGATGAGTACAGTGCCCCTCTTTCTGTCTAGTACACCCCTAACCGATAGGCATAAATAGAATAAAGTGAAATAATAAATATGAAAATATAACATATTTATTATATTTTACGACACCTAAAGCATAAAGTAGCAATTGCTTTAACACTAAACTAAAAATAAATACTACACTGAATTAAACTTTGATATAATAAAAAAAAAGTTGATGTTAAAAAACACAACACACACACACGCATAGTACGCGACGAAGCGATATAACAATTTAGGTGAAAAATTAAAAAAAAAACTATAAATTTAATAATTTTAAACGATCGTAAGAGTCAGAAAAAATATTACTATTTAGGCTTTTTTATATTAATGGCTCAATAAAAAAAAGCAACATTAAAGAACTAAATTCGTTATAAAATGTTGTTTAAAGAATATCTAGTGTTTACCCGCTTTGTTTTGATGTCAGCGTGAGAAATGAAAAAATATTTATGTTTTAATGGTGTGGTTCCTCCTCACCACCTCCACACCTCACCTTATTATTTCTCTTTATCTCAGTATGCAACTTCCTCGACACGTGTTTTGCCCTAGCACAAGGCATCCTCAGGCATTATACATGGATTTCCGCAAAGTAACGTATGACCAATTGATTAACCAAATTAGTGTTTAACAGTGGTTTAATATTACAGTAAATCCAGCACTATTGATTCGATCAGGTGCCGAATGATTTGATCTTTCAAGTTGCAGGATCGTATAGCAAAAATTCCTAGTAAATATATTAAATTATTAATATTTATTTATTATTTAAATTAATGAATAATATTGCGAATACAATGCACTTGCTTTCTTTCCTTAACTATAGATAAAAAATATTAGATCACTTTCGATTTTTATAATTTTGACGACGATATAACGGTGCGTGTCCTTAGAGAGTAGTTCCGAATTACTGAGATTTTACTGTACAATTAGTGAGATTTTACCGTAGAAGTAGTGAAATTTTACTGTAGCATTATGTGAAATTTTACTGTACAATTAGTGAGATTTTACCGTAGAAGTAGTGAAATTTTACTGTAGCATTATGTGAAATTTTACTGTACATTTAGTGAGATTTTACCGTAGAACTAGTGAAATTTTACTGTAGCATTATGTAAAATTTTACTGTACAATTAGTGAGATTTTACCGTAGAACTAGTGAAATTTTACTGTAGCATTATGTGAAATTTTACTGTACATTTAGTGAGATTTTACCGTAGAACTAGTGAAATTTTACTGTAGCATTATGTAAAATTTTACTGTACATTTAGTGAGATTTTACCGTAGAACTAGTGAAATTTTACTGTAGCATTATGTGAAATTTTACTGTACATTTAGTGAGATTTTACCGTAGAACTAGTGAAATTTTACTGTAGCATTATGTAAAATTTTACTGTACATTTAGTGAGATTTTACCGTAGAACTAGTGAAATTTTACTGTAGCATTATGTGAAATTTTACTGTACATTTAGTGAGATTTTACCGTAGAACTAGTGAAATTTTACAGATTTGACCCCAATGTAAAGCAGAACAAGGATTCTTCCCTGCTATACCTATGGAAGTTAAAAAGAAAAGAATAGTAAAAACAACAACGTGACAACATCAAAAGCTTATATATAACTATACTGTGTATGTTGAATCTGTCTGTATGTAGCTTTCGTCGGTTCCGACAGTTTCGCGTTAAACTGCAGTCGACCGCACTGCCATCGGTGAACGCCATCTTGGAATAATCGAATGACTACTCGTGATTTATTCGAATAATACTTATTTATTCCATTTTAAGATATATTTTGATTAGTACATATTTAGGGTTATCGGTTAGGGGTGTACTAAGCCGAAAGAAGGTCACTATACTCATCTTAATGAACAACTTTCACTACGGGACCAACTACAAGTTCGAGAAAAAAATAAGCTGTTTCATACATTTTGTGTACGACCGATAAAATTTTAGTATGGAACAGCTGTTTTTATTTTCTCGAATTCAGAGTTGGTGCCATAGTGAAAGTTGTTTATAATGATAGGTATAGTCAACCCCTTTCGGCTTAGTACACCCCTAACCGATAACCCTGTAAAAGGACAAGCGCAAGATTGTTATTTAACATGGCAATGTTGCCAGCATTTTTATCACAATCCCTTTAACCTCAATCTCCTTTAATGTTTTTTTTATTTTATTAGTTAGGGCAAGGTCCGATTTGTTTTTTCCCAGTGTAAAGTTAAGATTTAAAGTTAGGAATATAAATTTCTTGTTAAATGTTATGTTATGAACATTGCACGAGCTTATGTGCGTGCGTGAAGTCACCTGCCGGGATTAACGTAAGACCAGCGCTGGTTGTTTACAACCAGCATTATAGTATATTGCTGAGTTGGAGCCGGTTTGTGACAAGAAATTTATACATTAATTATGAAAAGTGTCTGTCAGTACAAGTAGTTTTCCGATATAGTTTTTTATTCTCAAAGAAAGAAAGGATTTTTTCTTTTTTGTTTTGCAAGCGTGGTGGACACGGCCAGGGATGGGTTATTTGATTAATTTTGATTCGGATTAATTTTATGTATTTACGTTAAGTCCTGACTGACAAACTGATGAGTCACAATCAAAACAGAGTCTTAATCTAGAGAGACATGAAACTTAGAGGATGTATTCACGAATTTTTTTTAAAAATAACGCCTAAGGGAGAGAAATGGGGATTTCAAAGTTCGAAACTTCATTATATTAAATTTTATGTGGCGTGCTAAATACTAGCATGAAATAAAATTACATAAATTTAAAAACACATCGTACACTATATCATTAAGGGTATAATTTAAACGATTACCAATAATATATTTTGGTTCCTAAAATGGCTTAACGGTCACCAAATTATGACACTCCGAATACCTTCGGCAACAAGGTCCGCAGTAGGTTCAGGTCATTTTTTTATTACGCCATTCTGAATACTTTCGGCAACAACTTTTTTTTGGTGACTATTTATCATTCATTTTGGTAACCGTTTAGAATTATTTTGGTAGTAAAATAGGACTTTTATAGAATATCAATAAAACAATAATAATTTTGCAAATAAAACCAAAAACAAAAAAAAAACAAATCTACATGTATGGTGCATTCTTGTACGACTACATACCTTCGATGCGGTGCAATATTGCATTTACTAGTCCGTCTTCCTCCGACAATTCATCTACTAATGGACGAATGGTAGTGCGTGAAATTATCAACAAAGTAATTTATAATGAACACTGATGACACTACTAAAGACGAAGACAAGTGACATCGGGCCTAAAGCTAGTCCTACCAAAAATGTGCTAGAAATCACCCTTCTAGTATAGTATAGTAGTAATGTCAATAAATAAATGTAAATGTCAATAATATCGGTCTTTCAAGTCGCGAGTGAATCGTTCTGTTCTAGTCGGTTGCTTTACATCAGGCGAGTTGCGAAGTCAAGCACGAGACAAATTCACTGTAAGCTGTAAAAAAAATCACAACGTCGCTTGCTCATTAATGCTTGAATTTTCTCTCTCTCTCTCTCTCTCTCTCTCTCTCTCTCTCTCTCTGTCTCTGTCTCGTGTCAATTTTTAATTTAGTGATTTTATATATATATTTTAAGTAGTCAAAATGTGTAAATTTTTAATTTATTATTTTTTATATTTATTTTGTTTATTTTATATCTTACTATTTCGCTGAGTCATAAAGATGTTCTAGATTCGATTTTCATTCAAGACAGGTATTGGTAATCGTACCAAAATATCTGTTTATAAAAATAGTGTCTGGTGTTTTGCGCATGAATATAGCATCCCAAGAGAGATCCTAGTGGGGAGCTGTTGCTTGTGGTTGATGATCTTACCTCCAGCTACTCTCGGGTTTGCTTTCTTCCTGGGTCGCTCTCTACTGAACGCGGATCCGCTCTGTAGCGCCTCCATTAAACTGTAATACGAAATATCACGTAAGTTTCACTACGCAGAACAAGACCAGCGTGTTAATATATAAATTTTTAAATTACTTATTTATTTTTTTGATTAATTTAACACGTTTTGAATAAATAGAACAAATTATATAAATACATTTTCATGTCGGTGCTTTATTTAATATTTCGGTAATACAAATTTTGATGTATGAAAATTTGATAAACATAGGTGAAGTTATTTTTAATTTGCACCTGAAGCGGAACTTTCAAAAAACAATTTAATATTTTTATAAAACTGAGATAGTGCGAGCGAGAGGGCGTTTGTGTCCAATCCTTTCTATTTGTACTAATTGTATAAGGTCATATATATTAAAAAGCGAAAAGAGCAAAATGAGCGAAACCCGTCAACAGCTCATAACATTGAATTGTGAAAAATATATGACATAGATCTTAATTCCTGGTTGAAATTCAGAGCAAAAATAAACATCGAAAAAAGCGAAATGAGCGAAACCCGTCACCTGTCCATAACGCCGTCCTGCGCGCTTTCCATGTCAACAAACTGCTTGTATCTGTGCTGTCGGTCTCTCCGCTCCTTCTCCGCGGCCGCTCGCGCTTCCTTCGCTCGTTTCGCACGCTCCTCCGTCTCGCGAGCGACCACGTTCTCTTGATAAGCCGCCTGGAATGAAAGAAAAATTTATTGAAATATGATAATTCTCCAATGGTGACTTAAATTCAGAAGGCTGTTACATATTTAAAGTTATTTCTCCACTCCTACTTCTATCACTTCAAGCGTTTTTATAAAATGTAACAAACATAGAAAAAGAAATTGTGAATGATTTCCTATTTTGAAATTTTTCCTATTTTTATAACCCTTTATTTTTGAGTTCAGCCTTTTGAGGTTTGAGGCAAGCAAGATGATTTGTACATATATTTATTCCATACTCACAGTAAAAGAGTCCTTGAACGTCTTGATATCGTTGAAGAACTCGTCCAGGGTATATTTCCTGGGGTCGAACACGTAGTACTCCGCTAGCTCGTTGTACAGAGCTTCCATTTTTTTGTACATCGAATGTAACAGGTCACATTGTGATCGCGCTTCTATCGCGAACGACTGAGATAAAGAATCAGGGAAATATATGACGCAAGTTTCGACAGATTTGTTTGTCTTATTTAGAAAACTAACGAGTTGATTCATATTGTTTAAGAAGACGGTTTTTCACTTGCACCTGATTGTTGTAATGGTCCAATTATAGTTTGGTTCACATTCGGTGAACTTCATCAGGGATGACATGAGTCGCTCGTGCGAGACGTGTCACACGCGTGCGCGTGCAAACCAGCATTCTTAAACAATATGTTTTCAAGTCATTATCTGTATAAAAATTAATAGTAGATTAGTAGCCAAGGGCTGTAAGTCATCAATTGCACCCGAGCTAACTACTCTGCTTTACATCTCGATTGTGAGGTAAGTAGAAAAAAACCGGCATTACAATAATAAAACATTTTAATTGCTGCTTCAGCTTCCATTTCCATTGAATCGGGAGTGCAGCTTATATCTTCATCACTTGCAGAACTCATGTTTATTTCCTAATTAGCACGTATGTAATTATAAAAAAATCCTAAAAACAAACAATGTTTAAAGTAAAAGTTTTCTATTCCCGCCTTTTTTCATCTTTTTTTTTCAAGAACGAAATTGAGCTTCGCCGTTCGATATTTAAAATTGATGACTATTATACTCATACGAAGACAAGGCTGAATAGCGAAGCGACCTCTTTTGTCATTGGGCTGAATGCATGATGTCTATTGCCAGTATGATGGTTACATGTACGAGAACTTTTTGAAAGAGTGATGTTTTTTTTTTAATTACTTACCGCCCTAGGGTTTTTTTAGCTACATTATTACCCTAGAGCGCTAATTGGTCACCTACAAGCCCCATTTGGGGGTGATAAGGACCTACTTACCGAATATGAGAGATGTAAAAGGAATTGTTTATAGTTGGCAACGAGTATGTAATAAAGATTATAATGGAATTGAGACATTACTTGAGAAAGTGAAATGAAACGACTAGAATAATAATATTTCACTGTCACATAATACCCTACGTCTATTCTTATATTTATGCGAACAGTTTACATAATTATTAATAATATATTTTTTAAATAGTTTATAGTCAGTTTATTATGGTAATAACTTGTTAAACAAAACCATTAGAAGACCTGCCTTTTGCAACACAGTTAATAACTACAGCAAAAGACAGTGCCCTATTTGTGAATGTTTTATGATTTACGTGTTTGTTATTACCGCCCGCCATTATACGAGTCTTTGTTCGAAAGAGAGTACGTACAACCGATGCAGGTGCTGTATCGAGTACAAGTGATTTCAACAGTTTCCTCTATGAAGAAGAATAAGAAATATTTATTGGCCTTTAATCGATACTTCATTAATTCATTCGAAACCTTAGGCTGTATCGGACCAAGTGAGTGCTTCCAAACTGAAAAGCTCTTCAATTCTCTAAGACTATCTAATAAAAGGATACGCTCATGGTCTCGTGGAACAGATCCTCGGGCGCTTGCGGCACGCGCGAGTTGTTCAAGTCTGTCTCCAACGCTCTGATATCGTTCTCCATCTTCTTCAACGACTTCTGCAAGTTCTCCATGGACACGCGAGCCGCTCTATATAGAAGAAGAAGAAGAAGAGTTATGCCAACACTTTTGTGTAGAAAACTAACGCGTGTTTGATTCATATTGTTTAAGAAGACGGGTTCTCACGCGCACCTGATTAATGGTAAGGTACGCTGACTGAGTGCGAGACGTGTCATCAGTAAAGACACGAACGACTCATGTCATCCCTGATATGAAGTTCACCGAATGTGAACTAAACCATAGTTGGACCTTTACAACAATCAGGTACAAGTGAAAACCTGTATTCTTAAAAATATGAATAATTTCGTGTAATTATTATTGTTATATTATTATTTATTTTTAAAGCATTTATTAATAAAAATGAAATTATCAACTGTTATATAATGATAGCGGATAGATTACCTAGAGACCACTTAAGGTCTACAGATAATACATATGCTCCGATCAACCGCAGACAATGATTATACGTTGGGCCAGATAAAAACCGGCATTCTGGTCACTCCGATAAGTTAAGTAAAATAAGATGAGCTCCTGCTCCACACGGCACTAAAGTCTCCACAACAAATGGCTCAAATATATAGCCGTAATAATAACATCGTGTAGCGATGATGGTCGAGTGGTTAGTGTGGTCGATTGTGGTGCAAAAGGTAACGAGGTTCGATCCCACGAAACATGCAAAAAGAGCCTGAGCTACCGGTGAAAGTAAACATCGTGAGGAAACCATAGTATGGTAGTATGACGTTTCCTATCGCTCGCCCGGCTAGGTAGCTAGCCAGGCGAGCGATAGGAAACGTCATCGTCACGTCACCCTCGAGTTGTAAAATCTGCCGCCAAGCACCTAACGGTGAGTTCCGGCAGCCTTCATCTAGGGCTACAGTATCGGTGACATCCGTGTTCGTGCGAACTTGTGGTCAAATGTGGCTAGCATATTTTCTCCGTTTGTGCTGTTCGGCTGAATGAGCCGCCGCCCCTGCCCTACTCTGTGGAAGGAAGATGAGATGGCGCTAATGTGTAAACGCATGTCGCGTTTCTAAGAACTTTGTTCTTACCTATCGACGTGTGGCATTTCCTCGGCGAACGTCAACGCGTCTGGGAATTTGCTCTCTATAGTGTCTACCAGGTAGTGAAGTAACGTTTGTTTGTTCTCCAAGTCTTTCGTCGCTGTCAACTGTCAACGAAAACGTAATAATAACATGGGACAACATCCTCACAAAGGTCTTCAGGTGCCAAACTAGACAAAGCCTGTGCTATGGTAACCTGATGACTGATGTACATACTTACATACATAAATACATACTTATATATATAATAAACACCCAGACACAGGTCACACAGACATGTTCATGCACTCATATGTTTGACCTATCCGGGGATCGAACCCGGGACCAGCGGCGCAGAAGGTTTGCTACCAACTGCGCCAACCGGTCAGTCAATAAATAATAACTTTTAAGGTTTCGTACACAAGGGGTGAAAACGGGAGCCTATTATTAAGACTTCGCTGTCCGTCCATCTGTCAGCAGGCTGTATCTCATGAACCGTGATAGCTAGACAGTTGATATTTTCACAGATAATGTATTTCTATTGCCGCTATAACAAACAATATTTTTGCTCGATTAATGAATAAACGAATGAATGTAAGAGCGAACAAGTGAACGTACAAATGAATGAATGCATGAACGAATGTCTGAACGAAAGCATTAATTCCCAACGGAGGATCAGCACTGATTGTTCACAACCGGCATTATACTGAGTTGGGATCGACGCGTCACAAAAAACTAGCTTCCCTGCTATTGTATTTTCTAAATTTGGTCAAAATTGTTTTTTTTTTATTACAAATAAACTATATTCTATATTTACGATTAATTAATCGGGGAGTTGTAGCAATTATCTTTTATTTCACTTTAATTCTTACCTTAGTGAGAAAACTGATCTCGAAGCCGTAAGCGCCTGCATTATTAGAGCCAGTGTTCATATAATTTCCGAGTAGTAGCAGCAATTCCAGTATGCGCGCGAACTTCCCGCTAGATTTCACTTCCTCGCACGCCGCCGTGCCTGACACTATGTCCTATACATGGAAAAAATAACATTAAGTTTTTTTTACGACTAGGAGTTACAAATGATTGTGTTCCGACTTTCAACGTGTCATGGTAGCGCTCAATGATGGCAAATTGTTCCGTTGTGTTGGCAGTTATTTTTAGAACTAACACTTCAGCGTAGCAATATGCCATTACTAGTTAGAAATCTCAGACCATCTTATTTCTTCCCGTGACGAATACTTACTTACGTTATCACAAAAATATTGAAATTTAATAAAAATGAAAATTAGTTTATTTAGTTACTTTTTAAATTTTGGTCACATACGGTCAGGAATTCAGTTTAAGCAAATTTTAGCCTGTGTTAAAAATAGCTGCTCTACAAAAATATTATAGTTCCCGTTGGATTTAAACGCTATAGACCATATTAGGCGTTCGCTTCGCTTGCGCATTGATCTTAATGGCAGCCATCTCCTAAAAAAATATTATGTAGAATGTAGTGCAACTGAGTGTACTCGTAGTGTAACTATGTGCGTATTCCCAAATTCCCAAAATCTTCTTGTTTCAACACAGTGAGTAAGTAAGCTTCTGTCATCAACAAACGAATACATACCTACATTATCCCGAAAAAGTTCGCGCTAGCTTCGCTAGAGAAAAAAGTTCACCTAAAGTTACTTTATAAACAAAAATCAATGTAGACTGACCGAGTACACTTCAGATATAGTCTCCGTATAGTGATCCCTGAAGGATAAGCTCCCAAGTCTAACTATGTGTCCCTAAAAGATTCCTATTTTAGCGCTCGCTTCGCTCAAGAAATAAACTCAATGAAAGTTATTTTCTAAAATATGAATGCAGTGAACAACATGTTCAACTAACCGGCTTCACTTCAGATATAACATTCGTGTAATGATTCCTGAAGGCCAGTCTCCTCAGTCTATGTTTTGACAGAGTGAGAGCCTTTGACATTCAAGAATTTTGATATATATTTTTCGGGATACCGTATCGAAGATATTCGCGCTCGCTTCGCTCGAGCAAAAAAACTTAATGATAGTTATTTTCTAAACAATTATTAATGTAGAGAGTGTAGTGCAACTGACCGGCTTCACTACAGATATGATCTACGTGTAAGGATCCTTGACGGGTAAGCTCCTAAGTATGTATCCCTAAAATATTTGTATTTTAGCGCTCGCTTCGCTCGAGCAAAAAAAACCCAATGAAAATTATTTTCTAAACAAAATTTTATGTAGGGTGTAGTGCAACTGATCAGCTTCATTTCAGGTATGATCTCAGTGAAGTGATTCCCTGAAGGCTAGGTTCCTAAGTCTAACTATGGGTGTATCCCTAAAATCTTCAAATCTTTAGCGCTCGCTTCGCTCGAGCAAGAAACTCAATGAAAGTTACTTTCTAAACAAATATGAATGTAGAGAACAATAAGTAATGCAACTGACCGGTTTCACTTCAGATATGATCTCCGTGTAGTGATCCCTGAAGGCTAGACTCCTCAGTCGAGGCACTAGACGCTTGACGTCAGCGACGCAAGCGGCGAACTGTTCCGCCTCGGTCAGAGAGTCGCGGTTGCATTGCAACTCCGACAGTTTCTTCAGCTGATCGGCCGGCGGGAGGTACTGTGGAACACATTAAACATTATTTTACCATACAAATAGATTTAAAGAGCTCTTCAAACGAATAGTTTACTTCTATAAAATAAAATCAGCCAAACAAACTTCAGTTTTTTTTAAATTAATTATAATACAATATTAACTTATTGTTTAACTCAAATGTAACTAGATGGCGTTGTTAGGGCTTAAAACACGCAAACGCATGTAACTCAAATGTAACTAGATGGCGTTGTTAGGGCTTTTGGCGCATAGATATAAGGGGTTTTTGATAAAAACAAATAGTTGTTGAATCTTGGTACTTGACTGAGTATACTTTTCCCTGAGGCAGTATTCTGCGACACTTAATATGCCGAAAAATGGGTTATTGGTAATTGTAACAAGTTAGTTTTCAAGAACACTTTGAGTAACTTTTTCACACATTTTATATGCTTTTCAGATTTTTAGATACAGATGTGTATCTAATCATCCTTACGAATCTTCTAACTGTATTTTCAGGGTCTGCACAGTCTAACTGTTTAACACTTTTACTTTTTTTTGCTGTCTGTGCAGCCTTACTGTCCTAACATATACTTAATGTTCATATTTTTGTATTTTTTTTATTTGTTAATTAATGTTTTATCTTTCCATATTTTTCTTCCCACTGGTTATAATATATACACAACAGATAAAAAGTGTTTTTAAATTTTTGCAATAGTTATTTTTGCATTTTTATGTATTATAAATTTTTTTTTTACATTTTTTTTTCCATTCTCACCTGTATAAGTAAGTCGAGCACGTTCCCAGTGAGCACGGTGGTATCGCACCTCAGTATGCAGAGCCTTATCTGATCGTAAGACATGTGCTTCAAGGACCCTCCCAGCAGGATGCTGAGGTTCTGCGCGGCCTTACTGTCTAACACCTTCAGATCTTTCACTTTCTTCATCGTATGCGCCCTGGAATGTCAGTTGGGGGGTTAATATAGAGTTCGTTCTAAAGTCAATAGAGTGTCAATCAATTTAAAAAATATATATTATTTATCAATAAATTCTTATTTTAGAATTTATGGTAATTAATAGGCTTGCGTTTGACCAAAACTCGATGTAGAGCGACGATGAAGCCTAAGATGTAGCACGCTTGCCTTTAAAAATCCTATTCACTAGCGACTTCAAAAGATATAGATAGACTACAGCTATCACTAAAAAGAGAAGCCTGTAGCGTAATAGCAATAGTTTTTTTTTAACGTTTCGCACTCAGAGCTCCCCACTATGATTTATCCTGTGTCGAGGATGTCATGCAACTTACACAAACACACGCACAAAAACACCCAGACTAAGAAGCCTAATGTTCAAACTCATTATTGGAACACCTGCTCTGACCGGGGATTGTATCCGGGACCGTCGGGAAGCAAGCCAAGGTAATCGTAAAAAAAAAACAATTAATAGAAAAAAAGACTACTTTTCTAGTTTATTTTAAACTGCTACAAAAGCTAAGTTAAGGTGCGATTCCACCAAAATGGTGCGCAGCACATTTGCTTACAAACATTTTGGAGTTCTGTACTCCAGCAGTGCAGGTACTAAGCTGGTGTCGCGTTTGACTCCCGTCTCCACCGGTCAGGCTGTGCGTAACTTTTGTAAGCGCACAGTCCACCACACTTGTGCGCGAACATGTTCACTGAACAGAGTTTCTGCCGAACACAGTTCAGTAGTTAATATGGACGGGTAGGAAAACGTACTGCTTTGTGCTACAGCGTGTGTTTTTTTATAATCACAGTGACTAGAATCCCATAGTACAGGATAAATTTCAATAGTTTGAATCAATTTCATAATTTTATCAATCCATATTCAACAATGTACGCGCACAAGTAAATGTTTTCACTCCGGCAAGCAGCGGAAGCAAGACTGAGTTCGCGAACAACAGGTTTATGCGCGTCGACGCGAGTCCACCGCCTGGAAGTGCTCGCGCACAAAAGTACACAGATGTGCGCGAACATCCCACGATGTTCGTGCGCAATTTGTTATTGTTTGCATTAGTGAGTCGACCAGAATAAACTTTTGTGTCGCCCAATGTGCATTGCAGTGTCGCACAGTACCGCACACTGGTGGAATCGTACCTTTACAAATACAAAAACTAGAGACTGCTCGTTCGTTCGTTCGTTTATTACAATTAAAATACTTACTTGTCGACGTTATCTTCATTTTTCTTGGCCATAGGTTTGCTGGAGAACTTCTGCGCCAGACCGCTTAGTATGTCAGGAGACGCCATTTTTTCTTCTTGTACCTAAAAACACAACGATGTCTCATGGAGTCAGGCGTTAGTTGCGGAAATACATTTATAATAAAATATTACAAAAATAATATCTAATGTATTCCCGCTTCGTTTTGATGTCAGCGTGAGAAATAGAAAAATATTTTTGTTCTTTGGTGTGGTTCCTCCTCACCACCTCCACACCTCACTTTATTATTTCTCTTTGTCCCAGTATTCGACTTCCTCGACACGTGTTTCGCCTTAGCACAAGGCATCCTCAGGAGATGTTGACTCACTCGCTTACGTTGTATAGAAGCTCCCATACAACAAACGTATATTTTTTGCTATAATATAATGATACGGAACCTTTCATACGCGAGTCAGACTCGCACTTGATCGATTATTTTATTTTTTGGGCTTGATACAACACGTTAGGGATATCGTAGTACCTCCTTTATTAGTTTGTGACAAGAAATGTATATATTAATCATGATAAGTGTCTGTTAGTACAAGAAGTTTTTTGGTATAAATACATTTGTTCTTAATTTCATAATTCAGCATAACAAATGTACAATTCAACCAATATAAACTGTTTATAGAAGAATGTTCACATACCTTGACCCAGAATGCTTTCTCAGACATTTTCTGCGGGACTATAGTCTTCCAGTTGGCACGTTTGAGGGGTCCCTCCACTTCCCACTTCTTTTTGGGTTTGAGGCCGTAGGGCAGGATGTCCGGTTGAGGCTGTACACAAGACATTTTCTATTAATTTTCTTTAAAAAATAAACATTCTCAATATATACATCGCATCTAAACGTTTTTTAATCATATTTCCCGGTTTACCAGCGACGGCTTTACGAACTTGTTGTTTTTCTGTTGAAACAGCATATTACTGACACAGATTCTGTCAGACCAAACTCACTAAACTAATCTAATTTAACAGTCCCAAAATTGTTTCCAAAAGTGAGAAAAGGATGGATATAATTTTAGGAACTCTTAGTTTAGTCAGTGGGGTCAGATTTTTTATCAATCTGTCGAGTTAGTTATTCTGGTAACATTCCGACGTCTAAACTAAATTAAAATTTGAAACTTATGTTGTCTTAATCTTTCACGCTCGCTATAAAACGATTGTTTTAGTCACATTTTTTAATTTCTTGAATTATTGCAGTTCGAGTTCCATTAAGTTTCATGGTTTACACATTTCCGGTATAACCAACATAACGCGGGCATTTCTTAGCAAGTTCTTTTCTCACCATTCGGATGGCCCATCTAGAGAGAATGGAAGAAAATCGACGAAGAAGTGTCAGGAAAGAGTATCTTGGAATGCCATAAGGCGGAAGGCTACAGATATCCCTATAATCATCGTAAACTGCGATCTACATGGTCTCAATATTATTGAAAGAAGCGAAACTGCACGGGATTGGATCCGACAGCGCGTTTTCTTGACTCGGACGCCTACACCCACTTTCGCTTCTTCAGAGGATCGCTGCTTCAGAGGAGTGAGTGAAGTAAAACTGCCGAATGTGACGTGCGTGACGTCACCACCCGGTTCCAACGGAAGATCAACGCCGGTTGTTTCAACCAGCATTGTGTTGAGTTGGGACAGGTTTGTGACAGAAAGCAGTCATTTGTAACTTCAATTAAGTTTATTTTGCTGTTTCTTATAGGTAATAGGCTTGCGCTTGACCGTAACTCCCCTGATGTAAAGCGACGATGCGATCTAGAATGTGGCACGCTTGCCTAGAACAAACCAAATAAATATTTTTCTATTTCTAAGTAATCTTACCATCCTGGGCGCCATGAAGCCGCCGGGCGGCGGTGGCGGTCGCGGGCCTCCCATACCCGGCATAGGCGGCGGGGGAGGTCCTCCCATGCCCGGCATGGGCGGGGGCGGAGGCCCGCGTACTCCGCCCGGCATCGGAGGCGGTGGCGGAGGCGGTGGACCGCCACCTGATAAAGAAAAACACATACTTATTAAACCAAGAATTAGGACAAACTCAAATGAACACACTGACTGCTGAAGTGTAGAACAGATGTCAATAACGTAATTCTAATCTAAAGATTGGCTATTAATTATTAAGAAGTATTTTTAAGATCGCTCGTATGACTTTCACATTTGCATGTGAAAGAAATCACTGGTGGTTTATCACAGCCTTATGCCTTTTTCATAGGGGAATACCCTTTCCAGCTATGGGCAATGGATTACAATGACAATTCTTTTAAATAAAAAAACGCTAGAATAGGTTTATTTTAAAACTATGAAGCATTTAAAGATTCACAGAACCGCTTGTAAACTGACAATTTATACAACTTATAACTGGAAAGTGTGACAATACTTAAGAGTGTAAGTCTACCCAACAAGATAAAACACATTGTAGAAGAAAATTAAGCAAAATTCGAAAAAAAATGTTCTCCATACAAAAATTGGCCACGTTTTGATCGGTCAAGTTTTATGCAATAATTTTTTTTTTATTTTCTAAATTTTGACCTACGCAGGGTTCACTTTGATGTGTAGACTTACACCCTCAAGTAGTGTCACACCTTTCTGTTGCCCGTTGTATAAGCCTTAATTAGATTAGTGATATGACAGATAATATTAATCATAGAATCAGAAATAAATATACCTTTAGGAATAGAGAATATTCTAAAACTTGACAGTGAAACATAAAAATTTGCATAACCAACATTTTAAATATGGTAACCATTTTTAATCTGTAATATTACAACCAAATTCAAAATAACGTAACTTATCGCAGAGTACAAAAATAATTTCGAATTAAATTATTTCCCTGTTATTGACGCAAAAAGGTGATTTACGCGTTTCTCTTGTGTCAATTTTGACATTTATGACGGGCGGTACAATTCATAGACAAATGTGACCATTGTAGTCAGCCAGTGTAGTCAGTGTAGGATACATAAATCTTTCAGGGATGCCATAGTTCCTCTACAATTCACAGATATTAGATATTTTTGTACACAATGAAGCAGGTGACTGACGCATTTTTCATTAACACACAGTATTAACCGCATCTTTCGATGTAATAATTTGTTGATTTTACTAAAAAAACAAATGCTATCACACAACCAAGTGACTGAAGGCGATTTTAATTCAATAATTTAGCATGTTAATAAAACTAAGTGAGTGCGAGCGAGACAGCGCATGCATCCAATTGACAACATTCCGAAAATCCATTTCGAGATAATGTAATGAAGAGTTCATACTAAAAATACCAAAATTGTATATCAACATTTTCCCGAGTTATTTACATTAAAAAAAATAGATGAAATAAATTCTCGTATTTATGTTAAGACCGTCAGATGCCAACAATAAAACATATTATTGTATCCGTCATCTGTGAACCGTAACAAAACAAACAAACAAAAATACAGATAATTAATGACATCATTTTTTTTACGAGTTTTTGAATACGAGAATAACGTTATGCCGAACTATTCATTTATTATGAAAAATCTCTTAAAACGTAATTATTACATTCTGAACGCAATTACTGAATATGAGTACGTTATTTTTCATTTGTCGTGCCATTATCGTAATAAAAAATGGGGTAAACATTTGAAATATAGTCAATTCTGGCCCTTAATAAAATAGAGAAGTAAGGAGTCGAACCTGCACCAGGCATGGGCGGCGGGGGCGGAGCACCACCTATAAACATACATACATACATACATACACATGCACTAGTTACACTTAACTTACTGCAATATATTAGTATTAAATTATTACGTACTGTTTTAAATCTAATATTGATGGTAATTTAATTTGATTTGGTTTGTTTGTGCAAGTGGCCAGTTGCAATTATTTATTATATTTTATTTTATTATCGTGTATTATTAACAGGATGTGTGAAATGGATCTCTGTGTCTGATAAAAATAATAATTTCATTTCATTTCATTAACCAAAAGTGAATTCACTTTCGAACATTTCGCATCGTTTGCAAGTGACTTCGTTCTCCACCGAGTATAAATGAGAGATTATAATAATTTCTATGAAAAAAAAAATTAAAAACTTGCCAATAAATGATTCAAAGTCTGTGATTAAAAAAAATATAACATATAGTTAATGCATCATCCATTTGGTGAAACACTAAGAAAACCCAATGACAAAAAAAAGTAAAAAGGTAGAAGCTAAAAAGTAAAAAGGTAGAAGCTAAAAAGTAAAAAGGTAGAAGCTAAAAAGTAAAAAGGTAGAAGCTAAAAAGTAAAAAGGTAGAAGCTAAAAAATTAAAAGGTAGAAGCTAAAAAGTAAAAAGGTAGAAGCTAAAAAGTAAAAAGGTAGAAGCTAAAAAGTAAAAAGGTAAAAGCTAAAAAGTAAAAAGGTAGAAGCTAAAAAGTAAAAAGGTAGAAGCTAAAAAGTAAAAAGGTAGAAGCTAAAAAGTAAAGATGTAGAAGCTAAAAAGTAAAATGGTTGAAGCCAAAAAACTAGAAACTACGATCGCGAATAAATTATGTGTATTGAATATGATAGATTGTTTTTTTTTTTACTATATTTTTTTTAAATTATTATTTAAATTTTTGCTGCTTTGACATTTACTTTATACATTAAAAAAAACGAACGCTGCAATTATTTGTGATTATTTAACTATGTAGGCTACATATTAACTTACATACATTATTAATTATTTTCATACGTTTTCAATACATATTACTAACCTTGTCCGGGCATAGGGGGCGGCGGGGGTACACCATTACCTACAAACACCAGAGTGGGACAGATGTATAGCGTGTAAGCATGCGGGTGAGCGAGACAGAAGATACAGTAATAGTGCAATGTTAGCATACATAAAGTTTATAATATATAAGTTGAACTGAACCCAATCCATAAAACATTAATATAAAAATAAATACAGAAACTTGTATCAATATAAAATTAAAAATCTGAGAAAACAAATTATGTCCGTGTGGCGATTTCCGAATAATGAAAGCACCTAATCTTAATTTTTAATTTGCAATGATATTATTATTTGCAATCCGTTACAAATCACTATTACATATAAACAAACGGATATGTCATATAAATGGTGATTATATCGATTTCAATATTACAATACTTAAAATCAATCAATCTAACTTCTTCTTATAATTTATTTGTTCTTCGTGACGTCACCAGTTTATCTAAATAATTTTATGTGTTTTTGAGAGTTGAATTTGTACGAACCGCAACACTCTTTGTACCTTTTTTTTACCCTTTTTCTTTATATATGATTAAACATATTGACATCATACCATTAGTATATTTTTAGTTGAAGATTCATTGAGTAATTATAACAATTTATTTATATTTCTTATTTCTTTTTTTTTTATCAATAAAATGTAATTGTTTTAATTTTTAAGTTAGGTGTAGTACTAGTTATTATTAATTATTATTTTCCTAGAATTGTATTAATTAATTAATTAATTAAATTAAAATACATTAAATTATGTACATAATTAATTTAAATTTAATAATAAGGAGTAATAAAACACAAACCTTGGCCCGGCATAGGCGGCGGCGGCGGCGCCATTGCTCCTAAAAACACCCACATAAAATATAATAAAGTGCTTTACATGCTTTTAGTATTTTATATAGTGTATATTTACAATTAAAAATGCAAAAAAAAACATTAATTTTGCAAAAAAAAAACTATATTGTTGCAAAAAAAAACAAGTGTATGCGTTTTATTTTAATTTAATAATCAACTTACTGCTTTATTAATAAACACGTTTAAACTTCAATCGTTATTTGTCTTGTTTTGGCGCGTGACGTTCTCCATTGGATAACACAAGACAAAAGATGCTCTAAGTTAAGACGCGTTTATTAATAAGGCAGTAAGTTTATATATATATATATTTGATTAATATTAATTATTAGATAAGTACAGTGACCCTCTTTCGCCTTAGCACACCCTTAACCTATAACCCTATATGATCATAGTACTAACCTCCGGGCATAGGCGGCGGCGGCGGCGGCGGGGGACCGCCGGGACTTTTGATAGACTGAAACAAATATACGTGTATTATTGTGTGTGTTCAAGTAATAACTAAACAATGTACAGGATTAGAGTCCGTATTACATGTGCAATAAGCGCTATACTAGGTATTCCCGCCTGCTGGAAGATTCAAAGAAGTTTAGAACAGTGACTACTCGATCTAATAACAACGTAAAAGTCTAATCGTGTACAGGAATATAGTCTATATCGCCTGTGCTATAAGCCGTATACTCCCGCCTGCTGTAAGATTGAAGCAAGTGTATAACAGTGTCTGCTCGATGTAATAACGACGTGAAAGACTAATCAGTGTACAGGATTATAGTATATATCACCTGTGCAATAAGCGCTATGTTCCCGTGCGTTGGTCCCGTAGTTCCGCCGGCCTGCAAGCGTTCCTCTAGGTGCGCCGCTCGCGCCTCAGCTTCTTGTCTCGCTATGATGGCCGCTTCTAATTTAGTGTTTAACTCTTCGATCTTCCTTTCTTCTTCGGCGCGCGCCTTTTCTGTGAAATACAACTTATGAAATCAATAAATTTGCTGAAAAATAGTTATTAATAATTAGTTATTTTTTATCCCCTACGCAAAAATATCTAGATTTTACAAGTTTGACTTGTTTGTCTGTAGCATCGTAGCTTAGGAAACGGATGAATCGATTTTGATTTAATTTTTTCGAAAGTTCTTAGCGATTTCTTGAAGAAAATTGGTTAAACATGGCCGTCGGCACAACATGTTTTTATTTTTTTTAAATTGTCAATTTATTCAATATGTATATCACATGAACGGGCTTCAATACTATTAAATGAAATAAATTGAAAAAATGATAATATTTCAAATTCAAGATGTCCTCCACGACTCTACGGCGATGCCAAGTGCTTTAAGTTTATTTGTTTTATATTGATGCGTTATTTTTGAGTATGAAAGCATTTTTTTTAAGACTAGCTTCATCTCAATAACTATAGTGTCATCATACAGAAGTTGCCCTTACCTATAAGTCCGTCTATAAGCGGCTGCACGTCAATATTGAATCTCTGAGTCAATCTAAAGTCTGGATCGTATCCGTTCTTATGTAGAACAATTTGTGTGACGCATTCTTCTATTAGTTTGTAGTACGCAGGCCTGACAAATAAATAAATAAAAGTCGTTACTTACCAAACATATATTTTTTTAAATATTAATATTAAAAGTTTCCATCCGAAGGTTGCCTGGAAGAGATCGCTTTTAATAAGATAAGGCCGCAACTTGTAAATTTACATTTTAATATTATTATATTTTGTGTATGCACAATAAAGCGTTGATCTATCTATATTTAGGTTAGTATTAAATATAATTTAAATATTAATATTGAAAGAAAAAATGTAATATTCCGTCCGATTGAGAAATTCTTTCTTTTCGAAATCAATAAAAAATAATTTATTCGGTTTTCAAAACTGATTGCAACAATCATGACAGCTAGAAAAAATCGTGAGTATTTTTTTTAAAGATTTTTGGCTTTTTTTAATTCTTATTTTTATTTAATTAACTGCCGAGCGGGTGGGTGCCTTTATTATACCAAAAACAAAATGACTGACAACAACAACAAAAAAAATTATAGCAGAAACATTACCTGTAGACCATTTAAGATCTACAAATACTAAAAATGCTCCAACCAACAACCATAGGGCAGCGTGCCCAGCATGCTAGCCGCATTACCACGCCTATAACAATCAAATAAAGTAAATTATAATGTACTAGCTGTGCCCCCCGGTTTCACCCGCGTAGTTCCCTATTGGATTGTCGAGATAATGGGGAACTACTTTTTTGTAGTCGGTTAAAAAGTATCCTATGTCCTTTCCCGGGGTCCAATCTACCTGTGCACCAAATTTCATCCAGATCGGTTTAGTAGTTTTGGCGTGAAAGGAAACAGACAGACAGAGTTACTTTCGCATTTATAATATTATAAAGTTAGGATTAGGATAATAATGTACCTGATAAGTTCATCGTCTCTGATAAATAACAGATGTTGTAGTATGGAGAGCAGGTAAGGCTCGGCCGCTGTATCCAGAACTAAGTTCTTCACTAGCTCGAAACATTCGTTAGCGTCGTGGAAGTCCACTCTGAAATACAAAATCATAAAAACAAAACATATTACAATCGTTTCAATGGTTACATGAATTGTCAAATATTATATTTTACCGCCTTATGAACTATTAGATGTCACGTGCGGCGTTGGCGAGACTTAAAATTAAATATAAAGAAGTGTCGCCAAACACCTAACGGTGTGTTCCGACAGCGTTCCTTGGGAGCCAGTGTATTCCAGACTAGGTATGCTCCATCTGGGGCTACAGTATCGCTGACTTCCGTGATCGTGCGAACTTGTGGTCAAATGCCTAGCTGTGTTGGATAAAAAAAGGTTTCAAACTCCCATTAGGGGTTGAATTTACAAAATTCTGAATACAGTTTTACACCCAATAATGAATACACCCACCAAATGTCATATCCCTAGGTTCAGTGGCTTAGGTTCTACATTCTAATATCAGTCAGTCAGTCAGGACTTACTCTTGTATATAGAACGTGTAACAGAAAGGTGTGACAATACTTAAAGATGTTAGTTTACACGTCAATGTGAATCCATTGTAGAAATAAATATATAGGAAAATTTTATGAAAAACAAATATTGCGTCATCCATACAAGTTGGCCGATCACGTGGACCCCGATTCGGTAAGCAAAACTTACTAAACTAACCTAATTTGACAGTTCTACAATTGTCTCCTCTTTATTTGTTTCCAAAAGAGAGAAAAAGATGGATATAATTTTAGGAACTTTCAGTTTAGTCAGTGTGACTGGACGAATTGGGGTTGAGAACTTAATATTAATATTTTTTTAATTTTGAAAAATGCTGTCCTACGCAGTGTTCACTTTGATGTGTAGACTAACACCTTTAAGTATTGTCACACCTTTCTGTTACACGTTGTATATAAAAACTGGCTGCACCCCGCGGTTTCACCCGGGGGTAGATGTTTTATCATCCCGCCCGCGGGAACACTACAATTTTTCGATAAAAAAAAATAGCCCATTTGTTAATCCAGAGTTCAAGCTATGTTGGCACCACGTTTCAACCAAATCCGTTAAGCCGTTTGAGCGTGAAGGAGGAACAAACAAACACACACAAGCAAATAAAACTTTCACATTTATAATATCAGTGTGATTAAATGCAGTAATTATGTTATTACCTGACATCGTCAATTTGAGCTAGGAATACATCATGATCGACCGTGGCGTAATAGCACATTATAGCTAGGAATACATCATGATCGACCGTGGCGTAATAGCACATTATAGCTAGGAATACATCATGATCGACCGTGGCGTAATAGCACATTATAGCTAGGAATACATCATGATCGACCGTGGCGTAATAGCACATTATTATACAAGTGTGCTAAGTTGATCATTACAGCAGAGGCGGTATCTTAGGAAGCTATATTAGGAAGCCGAGGTTGTAATGATCAATGCACACGAGTGTCACTAGACGTTTTACAACACACTTGCGAGTAAAAAAAGTATTATTAATAAAACAGTAAACAAAAAAGAGGATATTTTCCCGAGCACGATATTTTTTTTACAGCTGCGCGCGCATATTAAAGAAGGCGCGATCGTTAGAGTTCTGTTATCAACCTTAAGTATAGGTATATAAATCGATACAATAACAAGCCTTTTACGAGGAAGTGTGTTGAAAATGAATTAATTTTAAATTTTATTTTTTATCCTACACAGCTAAGCATTCCACCAGAAATTCGCACGACTACGCAAGTCAGCGATACTGTAGCCCTAGATGGAACATGCTTAGTCAGGAATACACTGACTCTCAAGGAAGGCTGCCGGAACACACTGTTAAGTGCTTGGCGACAAATTTTACAACTTGCAGGTGGTAGCTATCCAGGCGAGCGATAGGAAACGCCCTACCACAATGCGATGGTTTCCTCGCGATGTTTTTTTTTCGCCGGTAGCTCAGGCTCTTTTTGCATGTTTCGTGAGATCGAACCTCGTACGTTTTGCACGCCAATCGACCCCACTAACCACTCGACCATCATCGCTACACTTGACATTTACCTGACATCGTCGAACTTGGCTAGGAACTCATCCTGATCGGCCGCGGCGTGTGTGTCGAACACGTTCATCTGTATCTGACGAGCTCCCTCCGCGCCCGCGCGCAGGTCATCTAAACAAACAAACGTACATTGATTAAATTATTTTTAAGCTATTGCATAGCTTTTATCGCGGGCTTGGAGCGCGGCGACCGAATCAATAAATTCCGTAACTCAATAAACCTAACACCCCCCACTCCGACGACACTCCGTTGATTCCTAGATGATACTATTTGACAGTAAACTTTAGTTGTTTCATTAAATTAATACAATTTAAGCATAATCTCGTGTTATTATGATATAGTAAGCGAAATTTAACTTCTACAAAGCTTTAGCTAAGCAATAATAGCACTTACCGATAAGGTCATAGAGTCCAGTTCTCATGAACTCGCTCCGCAAATGAAGTCGAAACTCCAACTCTTCGGGTTCCGTTATTATAGCGTTCATAAGCTGCATGCAACCGTTCTAGAAAAATAAAACAAAAATTAATGAATATAGTTTAATTTCTACTTTTTTATTCAACCACCTCAAAAAAAAAAGAGGTTCTGTTGGGAAATCACACACACGGACAATGCTAAACATTGGCAACTTTTTTATATATATATTAAGTTATAATTATCATAAAAATTGGCAGAAACCTCGGATGTTATAGCGCGACCACTTCGTACGCGATTTTCGCACGTTAGTCTTTCTTTCACAAACCTTAAGACAGACAGCTAGACAGACAGATAGAGACCGACAGACGTTCGAATCCGCCACACTATAGCAAATATACACCCAGATAATTATGACTATAATTTAGACGTTCACCAATAATATTTTTTGGTTCCCAAAATGGCTTAACGGTCACCATATTATGACACCCCGAATACTTTCGGCAACAAGGTCCGCAGTAGGTTCAGGACATTTTTTTTATGACATTCTGAATACTTTCGACAACAAATTTTTTTAGTGACCATTTATAAAGTTTGGAAACCGTTTAGAATATTTTTGTAGTAAAATAGGAGTCTTTGGGCGGTGTTTAAAGACGAGCCGATAGTTATTGAATAGCACAGTTACCTTCAAACTCTCAGGCGCCTTGTTGTCCAGCCCCTCGACTATAGGCAGGAACCTGGGTCGGCGGCTCGACTCGCCCGCCATACTGATAGCCTCCAGAACCTTCTCGTGACCGTTCGGTATCAAACATATCGCTGCTAACACCTGCAGAGTTAATAAATAGGGTAAAAATTTACATGTTAAATTATATTACTTTTTTTTATCCTACACTTCTGTCGGAAGTCAGCGATACTGTAGCGCTAGATGGAGCATGCCTAGTCTGGAATACACTGGCTCTTAAGGAAGTCTCCCGGAACACACCGTTAGGTGCTTGGAGACAGATTTTACAAGTTGAGGGTGGGGTAGCTAAAACTTCCTACCAACATGCTATGGTTTCCTCGTCTGCTTTCCTACACCGGTAGCTCAGGCTCTTTTTGTATGTTTTGTAAGATCTAGTCTCGTACATTTTGCACGGCAATCGACCCCACTAACCACTCGACCATCATCGCAACAATCTTATACCACTTACTTATCTAAAAAATTATTTACTCGCTTCGCTCGGATAAGTTTATCCTTGTTTTTGGACATTGTTTACATATTTGCGCTCGCTTCGCTTACGTTTACATTAGAAAAGAGTTTTTTTTTAGAATTGCGTGTTGGTCCCTCTGGTAAGCGTACGCGGTCGCAGCGGGAATATAACGTCCATATAAGCCAGACAGACTTCTTGCAGACACGCTTTATTAGCTCGGTGAATTAAGGAACTATATAAAAAAAAACCGCTCGCTTTACTAATGTAACTTTATATTTTTCGCTCGCTTCGCTTACGTCTCCTAATAGGTTACATACCTATAAGAATATTTGCTGTTCCACAGAAAACTTTTATCAGGTGAAACAGCTGATATATTTGCGTTAAATCCGGGTTGGTCCCACGAGGAGTACGTACCTTGGCAGCCTCTAAGGCGCAGGTAGGTTTCCTGCCATCGAGACTCCTCGCCAGCACCGGCAGCGCCTCGCGACACTCGAACATCGTGCGGATACCGACCGTGTTGTTCAGGATGGAAGACAAACATCGTATGCACTCGTATTGTACGCGGTCGTAGCGGGAATCACTGGAAATAAAAAAAAAACTTTTAGTAGACTAGAAGTCACTTTCGACTTCAATTCCACGTGTGACACTAGATGTAAGTTTTTTTCCTGAGGATTTGATATTTGTGTGTCTGCAATAAATTCTTTCATTCATTAATTCAGTTCGCCTGCACCTATGAATTTAGATATAAAAATTATGTTTATTGAGTTTATTTGTTTGATTGTTATTTAATATTCGAATACAATTATCAGTTTTAAGTTTAAATTAAATTTACAATCCGTATTAAATAATTGTAAATAAACTAAAATAATGTGGTGTGTAAGGACCAAATCTATAACGCTATCCGCCAAGATACAGCTATGTTAGTCGTGTTATCATGCGACTTTTCTGGGCAATAAATAATTTTGTCAACTTTCAGTTTTGATCTTTCCATTATGGTAATATAAATGGGGGGTCTAAAAACTTGTAATGTTTTCAATTCTCCGCTTGATTGTCGCAATCTTTAACGTTGATACACAAAGACAGACAGCAGAGGTAGCGCACTCACATCGCAGCGCGTCACTCTCACGACTAAGACGAATCTATTGACACCACTCACATAATAATACGACAAGCCGTTAAGCCTCTAGGGCGTGCCAAAGAAATATACATACATACACTCGAAAAACATAACCCTCCTTCTTACGCATTCGGATAAAAAGAATCAAATTGGTTTAGACGTCTCTGAAATTACATAAAAATTTGACTCCGACAAATTGAGAAACACCTCCTCCTTTTTTGGAGTTTATAATATAGAACACATACCGATAGAAGCCACTTCCACTGACAGCATGAAAAGTTTAAAAAGATTTATATTTTTTTACAAAAAAACATTTTAACATCATTAGAAGTATTAGGTCCTTACATATGAAATTGGCGTTTTGTCGTACTGGCCACTTTGATCTCAAATATCTCTTCTTTGGTTAGGGATTCCAATTTCAAATTTATACAGCTATTTAATCATACATTTGTATTGCGAAAACCGTAATTCATTTGTTTTGTCCTCGTTTGGTTTTTCCTTTGCGTCACGCAGTTTACAAAATGGAAAACTTGAAATATCCGAAAGATCCGATTTAAAATCCCTTCATTATTGTGCCGGTTGAGTAATGTAACGCAGCAGTTGACGCACGTTTGTCGGTTTGCTGCACTCAATTCATGAGGTACCCACCTTTCAAGCTTTTTCACCTTTCCAATTTGCTTCAAGTGGATTAAAACTGTATAATTTTGAAATTGGAATCTCTAACCAAAGAAGAGATATTTGAGATCAAAGTGGCCAGTACGACAAAACACCAATTTCATATGTAAGGACCTAATATGTTTACGAAAATGAGAGTATGTTAGAACTAAATGTAAAGATATTACTTGTCTCAAAAAAATATAACATATGACACAAAAAAAATAGAAGTATAATATTATTTTGAATTATTTTTTTGGCAAAAAATTTGAAGGAAGTCCTAAGAAAAATTATTGGAAGTTAAAGTGTACTTTACCAAAATCTATTTTAGTTTTTCTAGTTGCTATTTTCAAGTACTTCTGTGGCGTGTATATAACTTACTTGGAGTAACAAAGGTTGAGTGTAGTGAGCAGGGATTCTATCCCTTTTGTGCCAAACTCTTCGATCCACGACAGCGGGTTGTTAGTAAGCGATATTCTGAGGTTTTCGAGACAACTGTGCAGTTTGCCAACGGAGAGCTCCGGCTGGTTGAGGTAGGTGACGTAATCGGACGGCTTTTCGAATTTTGATCTGCCTTCCTGTAAAAATAAATAACAACATTTAAGCAATATAATTCGTTTCGGTTCGATCCGTATTCTAATTCCCCACTAGGATTTCTCCCGTAACATTCACAAACACATCCACAACACACACCAGAACTAAGTACAGACATTCGAAAACCTACCCCGGCCTGGAATCGAAGCCAGAAGTAAATCACAACGGGTATCATCATTTACATAATTTATTCATGCATGATTTTCTTGCTAAGGTTGAAGGTTGTCCAATTCTAGAAACTGATCCAGCTTAGTTTTCTAGCTTTCTCCGTTTGCGTTGCGCGGCACATGAACGGCTGTTGAAAAGGCCTGTGCCCAGCAGTGGACGAATACTGGCTGCTGATGAACTAGCATTAACCGAACTAACCTGCGCCTTGTCTGTGACGAACCGGTATTGAACCAGCATCTTCTTCTGCTGGTCTCTGGAGTATTTCCTGAGCGGTTCCTTCTTCGCCTCGCTGAGATTCATGTCGGACTGAAAAAGATATATAAACTCATGTCAGATTATAAACGCCTCCTAAACTTTTTCTACAGCTAAGCAATAGCTTATTAATCCGATTTTGAACCACCCTAGAAGTAATCGAAGAGATTACCGAGGTTGCAAACTTTGTCTACAGCTGAAGGATAGCCTATAATCCGTTTTGAACCACTCTAGAAGTAATCAAATGAATTTAAAGTCCAAACCCTTCTATCTGTTAGAGTTAGCCATGAAAGATGTGAAAACCAGAGGAAGTAAACTTTAGTAAATTTATTGTTAAAACTTCAGTTTTTTTATTTATAACAGCAAAGTAAATTTGACCACAAGTTCACACGACCACGGAAGTCAGCGATACTGTAGCCCTAGATAGAGCATGCCTAGTCTGGATTACACTGGCACTCAACGAAGACTACTGGAACACACCGTTAGATGCTTGGCGACAGATTTCACAACTTGAGGGTGGTAGCTAGCCAGGCGAGCGATAGGAAACGCCCTACCACCATTCTATGGTTTCCTCACGATGTTTTCCTTCACCGGTAGCTCAGGCTCTTTTTGCATGATTCGTGGGATTGAACCTTTTTCCCGGCAACCGACCCCACTAACCACTCGACCATCAACGCTTTCGAAATGTAACCAAGTTTAGATGCACTTGTTTTTAGCACTATCATGCCTTACTCCAACCGATAAAGAGGAAGATGCCACAATTTTTTTTTCAATTGATTCGTATGCAACTATAAGGTTCTAGTAAGTACAAGGTTCTGGAAATTTGTAGAAGGTTCCAACACTAACTAGCATCTCCTCGAACCGTCGCTGCAGCTGCGCATCGTCGAGCGCGTCGATCTTGCTGGTGTACTCCTCGTCATCCTCAGCCCTCGGTTCCGCGCCGCGCGGCACTGTGTCGTAGCCGCGCTCGATCTGACCGCCGGCTTTCTTCGGCCGACCGAACCATGTGTCCAACTGGGGGCAAACGAGAACCAAAGTAAATGTTATGGGAATAGAGTATTTTTTTAATTATCGGGAATTGGCCTTAAAAGTATATATGTACTAAAAATCGAAACATAAATTTAGTGAATTTCTTTTTTGAAAAAGATAATATAATATAAGTAGATGAGTTATCTGCGGAATAGAAAAAAAGTAAATAATTAGATAAGTAGTAGTGTATTTGAGTTTTATTTTTAAAATGTTATTGCTATTTAAATGCAAGTGTCATCAAAAGTGAGTTTCATGTTTAACTTCCCCGTCATTACCTATGCTTTAGTTCTCTACATCCAAATGTTGGATGTAGAAGGTCGCTATTAGCGATAAGGCCGCCGCTTGTTGCACGCAATCATAAGTCATATTATTATATTATTATTAAGTGTGCATACAATAAAGAGTTTTCTGGGTATCCATTGTTTCGCCACGCACGCCCTAATAAAGTGTACATGTACAAGTGTACATGTGTTAAGGTTGCCTGGAAGAGATCGCTTTTAGCGATAAGGCCGCCACTTGTGGCAATAGATGTAAGATTTTTTCCTGTATATTTGATGTTTGTGTGTCTGCAATAAAGAGTTTATTCATTCATTCATTCATGTTGTTACGAGTTTAATTTATATCGTATATCATAACTAATATTATAAATGTGAATATAAGTTTGTTTCTTACGCTTTCATGAGAAAACTACTTAACCAATCATCATGAAACTTTATACACATATTCTTGAAGGTATTAGAAGTAAGTATAAGATATTTTTATTGTAAAAAATATAATTATTGCGAAAGTAAATGTCCACGCGGTCGAAGTCACGGCTAACAGTTAGTATAATATGTAAAAAAGTTAGTCCTGACTGACTGATTGATATTTTCTAGGAATTAAAGTAGAGCCTAAATACTAACTATAGGGTGTACTAAGAAAAGATTTTTGGATACTCAACCTCTATGGGGGTCAAATGGGGGTTCGAAATATGAAACTTATTTGAATTCAATTTAATGTCGCGGGCAACGCCACGAGCGACGGCTACTAGCAACCTATATCATACAATAATGTATTAGTAAATTAATAAATAAGGGGAAGGGAATCATCAAAAAGGTCTGGCGTGAAATCCTTGCAATGGGGGACATTGTTTGTCCCCCTGTAAATATAGCACGGAAACGAACTGGAAAAAATCCTGTCTGTCCCGTTACGACTAACAAGGGGACAGAAAGGAATTTTTATTCCTGTTTGTCACCTTGCGAGGACAGATTGGGAATAAATCCCTTTAAATGGTAGATGGCAAACCACACCGAGTGCCACTTTAACCCTGTCAATAATAAATCAATTAATAATTAGCACACCGTCACGCGTTAACAACACGGACAATGGACCCACTACGAATCACAATGATCGGTCGCAATCATCGAATCGATGACACAATCGATTCACAGCTCGGTGACTCACTTGAGGTTTGGCAAGGGATGAGGTTACTCAATACTTTACTACTCGTAGAAAAGTTTTGATTCAAAAGTATTTTTTCAATTTCTTCCCTACTAAAAATATAAGCTTACTTATATACACCAGATTTTTAATGGCGGCCTTATCGCTTAAAGCGGTTTATTCCAGGCAACCATGCACGTAAATGAATATTATATAATTAGAGAGCCCTTAAAGTAGGTAGGTATTACATTGAACAATTTACTAAAATAAACATAAATACTAATCCACATTGATCCATCGTAGAAAATAAGGATAGAAGCGATTAAAAAAACTATGAGCAACTGTATCTTAGAGATTGAAACCGCGGGATGTAGCTAGTATAGTCTATGACCATCTACAGGTAAAGACAAATTCAATGACACCTCGATCAATATCGGTCAAACGGTTTAGCCTATAAAAGGTAGCAAAGAGTTATAAATATACACTTGACAAAAACATTACTACTTCTGGGTTATCGGGCAATAAAAATAGGTGATTATGATCAACGGCAATGATAATATCGGTGATCTACTTGAGGTTTGGCATGGGGATGAGGTTACTCAATAAGTTCAAATTCAGGGAAAAATTGAGGAATACATTCGTACGGAATTTTAAAGTTGATCACTCTTATTATGTATGAATACCGATAACATTACATCTGAACTTTTTGCGTCAACTTTTATTGTGCGAACTGGTAGATCGTGGATTCCGCAAACGACTTCTCTATTTACCGATAGCTATAATCTCGATCTCGATCAAATCACGAGTGAATTGGTTTCTTCTAGACAATCGTGCCACATCCTAGGCCTCATAGTCTCATTCCATCAGGTGACTTGCGATCAAGCGGAAGCCAAGCAAAATTATATTTAAAAAAGCATTTCTTTGACATTATTATCGCCAAAGCATTTTTAATATGGGCAAATGTTTTTAAGTAATTCTCGTTGCGTGAAATAAATCATTTATTATTATACTTTCAGCTATAAGATCGCTTTTGTGCCTGTTGCTTGTTGTATATTTATGGCGACAATAGAGAATTTTCTATTGTATAACACTGCACCACGATCAGTCGATCACCAAGGCCGTACATACATAGTATAATAGGTATGCTTTACCTAATCTCTGTTGCGTCAGTCGGCGTCAGCTGAACGCCTGTCTTGAATAATAAGTACACTATTTAAGGTGTTACAAAAATATATAAGTAGGTATATAGCCCACGTCAATAATGATGCAAGCCATTGCCATCTATTAAGGAGAGCCAGACTTACTATACAAATATAACTTGACAGTTCTAAATCTCTGTGTAAATAATTGTCATTAGATTAGAAGATATAAATAAAATCTATATTTAATAGATTTATCAATTATATAGGAATAACTTTCATTATTGGACCAACTCAGAATTCGAGAAAAAAATCAGCTGTTTTATACATTTTGTCGACGATGGATAAACTTTTTGTATGGAACAGCTGATTTTTTTTCTCGAATTCAGTGTAGGTCCAATAGTGAAAGTTGTTTCTTAGGATAAGTATAGTGACCCCCTTTCGGCTTAGTACACCCCTAGTCGATAACCCTGTAGAACTATCAAATTATGTTTGTTTAGTAAGTCTGGCTTTCCTTAATAGACGTCAATGGCATGCCTCATTATTGATATGGGCTATACTTATATTGTTTTGTTTTATTATTAAGATTAATTATGTGTTTTTAATATCTCAGTGACATTTATTTATGAATTGTTTTAAATCTATTTAATCTAAATATCAATTTAATAATCAATTTTCTTATAGTATACGCGCGTACTGAGCCTCGATTTGCAGTAATGCGCGTATTATGCACAGCAAAGTCATAAGCAGTGCTGCGCTGCATGGGATCTGCTCCAGCCTTTTATCCCAATCTAAAAACGTTGGACTATTTGTAAAATAAACTTTTTCTTTGGGTTATTGTCCCGAGGGACTAATAAACTCATAAATTTGCTACTCTCAAAAAATCTAAACCAAATTACGCAGAATGTCAGGCTGTCGGAATTTTTATCAAACTGTAAACAAAATCTCACCGAAAATGGCGACTTTTCGCGAACAAAATCGCCAACCACCTTTATGGTATCCATGATAGTTAATTAGTAACACACAAAAAACACTATTATATAATGCCAATTTGACATATTTTGAAAATCTATTATTAGAACCTTTCTTTAAATAGGTCAAATATGGTTACAATGCTTCACTAAACACCAAAAATAAATCTAATTATACAATTTTTTTTATACGTATAGGCTGCCCATTTGTTGAAAGAATTGGTTCGAGTTCGCGGGCAACGCAAAAAAAATACCAGTCAAAATATTACATTTTAATTTTTTTCCCCATCAAGTAAAGACCTCATATTTGACAGAAAAAACATCAAATTACTAAAACTTTTTTTTATCAAAAAAATAATCAGCCAAAAATTTACGCGCGCGACGATTGCAAACACTTGCAGCGAAGACACTGAAAAGTCTTGAACAAAATCATTAAGTTTTCAACATGTCCGCGCGAGATAATCGCTAAAAATATAACATTCTATAAGAGAACAGCTATAAATAATAGCAGGTGACAAGGTTGACTTCAACATCTAGACTAGAATAATTTTAGGTATGACATAAAAACGTATTTTCTTGAGTACTTTCTTTCACGCGCGGAAACGTCCTTTTATTAATGTACCGGCTTCCAAAAAGAGGAGGTACTTAATTCGACTGCTTTTTTTAGAAATATATATTACCTGTATTCACGGAGACGGGTGGGGGGACTTATTTAAAAAAATCTTTTTTGTTGGAAAGGGTAAAAAATGGGACCTCCTCCTCGTGTGGTCAGACTACAGTTTTAAACAAAGAGAGAAGACGAACCCGTCTTCTCAGGCGTACTTGATTGTTGTAAAGTTCCAACTATAGCTTCGTTCACATTCGGTGAACTTCATCAGGGTTGTAATGAGTCGTTCGTGTCGTGTGATGACAGGTCTATAGCTTGATATTAAAACTATCGGGAAATCGGCAGCGAGTTTGTCTGTTTGCACAATAAAAATTGACGTAAAGCGTTTAGTACGAGTTCGTGCAGTCTGTACCATGTATCAGTGGCGGGTACATATTTTTTGAGCAGTTTTACAAGCGGGGACGTCCGTTTAATAATTGACATTTCAGACAGTCCTTTTGATCAGCGATGATGGTCGAGTGGTTAGTGGGGTTGATTGCCGTGTAAGCTAAGAGGTTCGATCTCACGAAACATACACAAAAAGAGCCTGAGCTACCGGTTAAGAAAAACATCGTGAGGAAACCATAGCATGGTGGTAGGACGTTTTGCTATCTATCGCCTGGCTAGCTATCACCCTCATGTTGTAAAATCCTTCCTTCATTGAGAGTCAGTGTATTCCAGATTAGGCATGCTCCATCTAGGGCTACAGTATCGCTGACTTCCGTAGTCGCGCGAACTTGTGGTCAAATGCCTAGCTGCGTAAATAACTTGTTTTGTCAACCAATGTTGACATTCGATCATCAGTATTTTGTTCTAGTAATTTTTTGTAGGGTTCTTAAACTCTTAGAATTTAATAAAAATAAAAATATAAGTTAATCAATTTTTACAAAAAAATAATTGTTGTCTTTTGAAGTACTTTTTGACTTTTTGTCATTTTCGAGTACTTTTGGGAATCATTCGTGACAGATTTAGCAATGATGTTTGTATTGTGACAGTGTATTGTATACGTTTTACTTTTGGCTGTGCTCTCAAAAGTGTCTTATTCATTTAGTCATCGGATGACGTAGTATCAAAGCCAATGCCCCGATCTGTACTTATGCCAAAAAAATATGTGACGAATGGTCGAAATCAAACATCGATGATTACATACATCGTACTTATTTATTAAACTGTGCAAAATGATATTGACTATTATTATATACTAGCTGCGCCCCGCGGTTTTACCCGCGGTAGATATTTGATCATCCCATGGGAACGCTTAAATTATTCGGGATATAAAGTAGCCTATATGTTAATCCAAGGTATAAGCTATCTTCGTGCCAAATGTCATCCAAATCCGTTAAGCCGTTTGAGCGTGAAGGGGGAACAAACAAACAAACAAACACACATACATACAAACATTCGCCTCTATAATATTAGTGTGATAACAATTAAAACTTATATTATGCGTAAGTTTATCATTAAAGATTAAAAACGAGTGCTTAGAAGCAACTTAAAAAAACTCGACTGCCAAAACTTTAGGCCACTACTTCTTTACTAGTGACCCCGGCCGGGGATGCAACCTGTGACCTATGAACATCCGCAAGATAAAGACATCTCCAATGACACTGTATGACTGTATCTCGAGTTACAGTGTATTGGATTTACACGACAGAAAAGCAATGCATCATCGTAAAATTAACACCATATTAAAGAATACATACAGTACTAGCTTTTAGACAAAACTTTAGACCACTACTTCTTTACTAGTGACCCCGGCCGGGGATGCAACCTGTGATCTATGAACATCCGCAAGATAAAGACATCTCCAATGACACTGTATGACTGTATCTCGAGTTACAGTGTATGGGATTTACACGACAGAAAAGCAATGCATCATCGTAAAATTAACACCATATTAAAGAATACATACAGTACTAGCTTTTAGACAAAACTTTAGACCACTACTTCTTTACTAGTGACCCCGGCCGGGGATGCAACCTGTGATCTATGAACATCCGCAAGATAAAGACATCTCCAATGACACTGTATGACTGTATCTCGAGTTACAGTGTATGGGATTTACACGACAGAAAAGCAATGCATCATCGTAAAATTAACACCATATTAAAGAATACATACAGTACTAGCTTTTAGACAAAACTTTAGACCACTACTTCTTTACTAGTGACCCCGGTATGCATCCATTACAGCCTAAAAATTACCTGCAAGATAAAAACAACACCAATAACACCTCCCAAACCAAAATCGGTCTAGAGCAGTCGGGTAAAAAGAAGTTAACGGCGGCCTACGTCAATAAAACCCTTGCCTCTCTATAAAGGACTTTTGTCATTTCCGGCCAAGACGGTGTACGTCTACCAAAAAATGCCTTAAGATGTGGTTAATATTATGTATTAATAAAATCTGCATCAGTTCCCTACTTCATTGTGTACAAAAATATCTAATTTCCGTGAATTGTACTGGAATTATGGTATCCCCGGATGATTTATATATCCAATGTTGACTCGTCAAACTTGACACGTCAAAAACGCGAAAATAACCTTTTTGCGCAAATAATGTGGAAAAATTATTTTCTACTCAGGGATAAGTTACGTTTTTTTTTAATTGTTTGATAGATTAATGATTAATAATTCGTAATTTATATTTTATAGCATCATGTACACTGTCCTGCCGGGGCTCCATACATTATGGAAACATCTCTCTTCAACATTAATCTACTCGTAAATTGTCATCGCTTGTGACTATAAAATATTTACAATAATTTTAAAAATTATTGCTTTCGTAAGTATTTAGTCGATTATTTTTTTATTTAAATACCGTTTACCTTGTTTCATACTTTTTTTATAGACTATTATACTTAAGAAAACAAAATTAAGGAAGCGTGGTGGAATATAATCTACACGCATTAAGAGAGACCCGTGCCCAGCCAAGGTACGCTTTGGGTAGATACGTAAGTGTTATAGGTCAAGTTCGAACTAAAATTCCAGAGCACACTCGTAATACCGAGGTAAAGGTTAACGCAGACTGTGACGCGTAAGAACGTAACGTTTCGCGTTAGCTTATAAACAACCGAGTTATGAGATCATACCGACTGCATCAGTGATAGCAGTAAGAGCATAACAGCACTTGTATATCGTTGTGATATTAATATTATTATCTGATAATATAACTATTAGTACTGTGAAATGTTGAGCTCGCAACCACACTCTGAATACTTTCGGCAACGAGGTCCGCAGTAGGTTCAGGTAATTTTTTATGACAATCCGAATACTTTCGACAACAAGGTCCGCAGTAGGTTCTTGTTATTTTTTTTATGGCATTCTGAATATTTTCGGCAGTTCGTAGTAGTTTTAGGTTATTTTTTTTTTTTTTGGTGACCAATTATCCATTTTAATAACCATTTAGATTTTTTTGGTAGTAAAATAGGACTTTTTTGGGCAGTGTTTAAACACGAGCTAAAAATATTGTAAGCTTCCAAACACAAACCAACAAGCATATAGGTAAAAGAAAAGAGTTTTTCTATAGAGTTTTCATTGTTTTGAGCTTCTAAATGGCTTCCTAAAATGTAAAACAGTCATGCGCGCTGTTGACGCAAAAAGAAATAGCCTATTATGCCTATTACCTCGGCAATCAAACTCATTGATTGCCACAGTATTTTAGACCCTGTTACACGAGAAATAAAATCTACTTTTAGAAATATATAAATAGAATATTTTTAGTTTTTTGCAATTTTCCTATTTTTTGAGAGGAATACCCTCCCACTAAGTATAGAGTATATGATATTTTATATGTAATAAGACGTCTCGTCTGGTATTCTTCTTCACTTAGGTTACCTTTGGTTTAGTTTAATGTTGCTGCCCTGCTAACCACACTATACGTGTGTGTTTGTTTGTTCCTCCTTCACGTTCCAACGGCTAAACGGATTTAGATGAAATTTGACACAAAGGTAGCTTTTATACCCTGGATTAACACATTGGCTTTTTACTTTTTATACCTGAAAATTGAAATATTCCCAAGGGATGATCAAATGTCTACTGCGCGTATAACATACGCGCAATAAATTATTGATATATATATATATATATATATCATTTTGTTCGAGTTGATCTACTGTCTATACAGTCAGTTAGTTGGCAAGTCGCCAGTGAGCCGGTAGTGGATAATTACACCATATTGTTGATAATGATGTTTGTTTGTTTACTGAATTGCTGGAATAATGAATGCTAATGATAACTCTACTTAGATGCTCTTAGATACAACTGTCAAATTAATGTTGAACATACGAGTAATATAAGCGATTATGTACAAGTAAGTCATGAAAAAAAATAAAGAAACCCCAACCCAAGTAGGGTAAATATTAGATATATAAGTACTTATTGCATTATGTTAAGAACTGCATGTATTATCTAATAGATATATTGAGTATTGAAAAATATAAAGAGAGTGAACAATCGACTTCAGTTCGGCTGGCAAATGTTTTAAACATTTCGATTTACGAGTACAAACCAAACTAACAAACAGATTTTGTCAAAATTACGTGTTCGCAGCACAGGTGAACATTTATTGGGATAAATATAGCTAATGTTACACATGAAAAAAAAATTTTAGAAATCAGTTCAGTAGTTTTTAAGTTTATTCTTACTATTACTTACAAAAATACAAATATTTCCATATGTTATTTTAAACAAACTAAGTAAATTATTTTAAATCGGTCCTTGTAAGAAAAACTGTTTTTTTTTTTAAATCTGACGAATTGAGAACTCTATTTTTGAAGTCGGCTAAAAATCATGGCAAATAAATACATGTGATAAATAATTTCAGAGTTTGAACAAAGATTTAAGTTGAGCTACTGCCTACGAGGCAGATCATATCGTTGATGATTGTGTCTCTTTGTTTACCGAACACATGTGTGAATTGTTGACATAATTAACAGCTCATGAGAACTTTACGCAGATAATTTTGCATACCTATGAACAATGATAATTATCGTGGATTAATAATTATTACTGACTAACATCTTTTTTTTTCAGCGGATTTTTCTTAATTCCTCTTAATCTTAAGTGCTAGTAGCTGTGACCCGCGGCTTTGTTCGCGACATAAAATGGAATATAAAGAAGTTTCAAACTCTAAACCTCCATTAGACGCCTATAAGTGTTGATTAGACACCTTATAAGGAATACACTCTACAAATTTCATTTTTTTTATAGTCGTTAGGCCTGCCCTTGACCGCAAGTCACCAAGTCACAAGTAGGATGTAGCGCGCTTGCCTAGAAGAAACCGATTCACTCGCGATTTGAAGAGACCGAGATTTTAGCTATCGGGAAATAGAGAACTTGGCAGCGAATTCCACAACCTGGCAGTTCGCAAAATAAATGTAGGCGCGAAGCGTTTAGTGCGAATCCGTGGAACCTCTACCATGAACAGTACAGTACGAGTATCTCTACTTGTCCGACTTGTCTATATTCTCCTCATCTTGTCATGTCCCTAGGTAGGCTCTGCGTTGATTGTGACCTGTCATGACTTACAATTTTATATATATATATATATATATATATATATAATGTTACTTTTTCTCAGACTTTCTTCGACTATCATTTTCCTGTCCTTATCCCACTACGTGGGGTCGGCACAGTATGTCTTCCTCTTCCATTCTAATCCCCATAACTCCTCCTTTCAAACATATCCCTCCCTCTTACGCAAAACTCGTCCACGTGTGTTTCGATACCGGCCTCTTGCGAAAAAATTATTAGTTTACCACCCATTTAAATCCCAATAGTGAAAAGAAGAGTTATTTAATAATTATCCGAGTTATTCAATAAAATAAATAATTATCCTGTTGTGTGCCTCGTAGGTACGTTGTTACTTATAGCTACTGTTTTCGGTTTCTATGGAGGAAAAGGTATACAGAAGATTGTTACTATATTATGTTTCATATAATAACGTCTTTGACCATGTACATAATATTTGTTTAATTTAGTAGTGATATTTGCAAAATATTTTTGTCAATTATTGCTTTATTGCCCAAAAAATAAGTCTAGCAATTGAACGGGGCAACGCAGCTACTCGTAGCATTTTGGGCACTTTGCCCGAAATTCAATTTTTTTTAAGTGTTTTTTTTTTAATAACTTTTATATATATTATAAATAAGTTTTTTTTTAAATAACTCAAAAATATTGTCTATTGTTGACAAGTCGTAAAAAGACATACATACTATCGGTTGCTTTAATATTATAATTTCACTATTTTTTTGTCGTGTTTGTTATTGTCAGGAGAAGGTTCTTATGACAGAATTTATATATATATATATATATATATATATATATATATATATATATAATATATATAAATGAATCCGTTTGTTTCACTAAAACTCGAGAACGGCTGGGCCGATATAGCTGATTTTAGTCTTGAAATGATTGTCGTACTCCAGGGAAGGTTTAAACGGTGAGAAACATACATAACTGTTAGGCGGTACGAAGTTCAGTGGGTCAGCTAGTTCAGCTAGAGCTCATGGATCTCAATTTTATTACATTCAAACAAAAATTGAAGTATTTTTTTGAAAGCTATCCTTTTTATAAACTCAGCGAATATATGTGAATGCATCTTGTAGAATCATCGTTCTTGTGTAACGAACAACCATAATAACATATCACTAATAACTAAACAAAGCAATCATAATGTAAATATTTGTCATGAGAACTATTCAACTAACAACTAATATTAAGTAATCGTATATAAATGAGATTTGTAAGTTAAATTTTTTGAGTAATTATTAATTCAAATGTAAGACGTTGCCTGTAACGAACGTTATGTAAAGGTCAATAAATATTACTTTACTTTACTTTACATCAATATAAGTGGTTATTGGTTCTCACATTATCTTACTAGTTTAGGCTACATTACAATATTACTTATAAAGGCTCTTGACGGGTCTCTTACAAGCACAATATAAAAAAAAAACTATAGAGGTAAATAGGTGTAATTTGAACAATTCAAATTCGATAATTACTATTACCTGCCCTGGTCCCACTTGTTTTAAATATATTTTTTCTCCTTTACTAGTATCCATAACTATGTTCGTAACAAGGATGTAATCGATATGAAATTTCGGCTACGGATCGGATACGGATATGAAATTATTTCGGATTATCCGTTAGTTTCGGATAATTTCGGCTAAGGATTGGATAAGGATATGAAATTATTTCGGATTATCCGTTAGTTTCGGATAATTTCGGCTACGGATTGGATACGGATATGAAATTATTTCGGATTATCCGTTAGTTTCGGATAATTTCGGCTACGGATTGGATACGGATATGAAATTATTTCGGATTATCCGTTAGTTTCGGATAATTTCGGTTACGGACATTACATTTTTAAGGTATTTGAGAAGTAAAATATAAATAGCTAATAAAATGGTTTTATTTGGTAGGAGCAATAATCAGTCGGATAAATGTAGAGTGTTCTCTAACTAAAATGAAATCAGTAATTATACGAAAATCCGATATTATCCGAAACTTTTAGTTCGGATTCGGTCACGGATTTCGGATATCCGATAGTTTCGGTTACGGTCACGGAGCTCCCTAACATCCCTGGTTTGTAATTCCTGTTAGTACTTATATTTTGTTATCTAAGTACATCGAGTACATACCATTTTATTGATGTGACAAAACTGTCTATTTTCACATCAGAATGTACACAAAACAAACGCAAACTTCTATTACGCACTAAATATTAAAAAAAATACAATTTCCGCAATAAAAAAATTAATATTGTCCAACAAAATACACTTTTTATATTTCACATTGTTTTTTCGTTAGTAGATAATAATGATAACCGTTCAAACGAATTACACTTTTTTTATTTTGCATTGATTTTTATTTTTTTTGGTTTTTCATAATAAATTATTTAATTGAATCCAATCACAAAAGTATACAAGCATGTTGTATTAAAACAAATATTTAAAATCTGTTATAAGGCATGCAGACACGCGGACACCCACACACCCACACTGTGAATAATTCTATAAATATCGGTGTAGTAATGATGAAGCAAGCATGACTAAATGACCTGACGTGGTATACGATGGGTGTCATCAATGATGGATTTACCGATCGCGGCTAAACTATAAGGATGGGTATTGGTTTTAGTCAACTGCCCGAATAGGACAGTTTTTTGAGTGGTATTTTACTCGACTGCGAAAGAAGGAGGGTTATGTTTTTCGAGTGTTTATGTGTTTGGCACACGCACGTAAACGCTTGTCGTATTTTTATGCGAGTGGTGTCAATAGATTCGTCTTCACCTGCAGATGGTCCATAGGTTATAAAAGTTACATGCCGCGATTTTTAAAAAGTTTCAAACTTTATTATAACAGTATTTGGAACCCCTTTAATGTAGAGTGAAGTCTGTCACTTTCTGTCTCTGTAAGATTTGAACAGGATACAAAAAAGGAGTTCGTTCTCAATTCATCGGAACCATAAGAACAATGTATATTCCCCGATGTATCAGAGACACTTAAAACTATTTGAAAATAAATTAGTTCTTTGTGTGTAGAGGATATAATTTTATACTTTTTACTAGTGAACCCACACTAATTTCAGTCTAAAAATTTTAACTTAAAAATTTTATCAAGCGCCTGCTATGAAGCTGGCTGACACTTTTTTTAAGTGTAACTTGTTGATATACCCGGCAAAGCTGATAAGCCCGCTAATCGCTTACAAACAGTCCACACGTCAACTTTCACTATGGAACCAACTCTGAATTCGAGAAAAAAAATCAGCTGTTCCAAACAAAGAAAAACAACCAGCGTTGAACTTTCGTCGGAACCGGGTGACGTCACGCACGTCATATACCGCAGTATGGAGTTAACTTGAACAAAACGTGTAATCGGACGTCACTTTTTTAGGTATAAGAATGTTGTTGATATTCCCGTCACATGCCGGTATGTCCGCTACCTTACAAACGGACCACACGTCACCTCGAGATCGGTATAAGGTCCTTCCTTCATTCAATGGTAACAGAACTGTTGCTCTATATATGTTAATTGAAATATAGTAGTGTAGTATTTAACCGTGTTTAATAATTTAATTCGGCAGACAAATTTGACAGCTAATTTGCACTGAACTTACTTGGACTTACTGGATGGATCAAATACAATTTATATTGAAATAAAAATATAAAACTTGCAACAGAAATCATTATTAAACACAAATTTATAGTCCACAAGTAAGTAAGTACTTTCAGTCACAAACCACACACAACTCAACATTACGTACAACGCTGGTTGAAACAACCATCGTTGATTTCCGTTGTAACTGGAACGTGACGTCACGCACGTCATAACCCCCAGCATGGGGGTTATCTAACTTAAAAACATATTATGTTCAGGCGCAATCGAACGTATAATTTGTTGATATATCCGTTACAAGTCGGTATGCCCGCTACCGACAAGACAGCACTGGGTATAGTGACGTGATGTCACCTCCCAGTACCAACGAAACATCAACACGGGTTGTTTTAACCAGCTTTACGTTAAGTTGGGGCCGGTTTACGACAGAAATCAGTTATGTAACTTTTTTAAATGTATTTAGTAGTGTTTTCTTTTGCAAATAAAACAATTTTCCATACTATAGCGGGTATAATACGCTTACAAACGGGCCGCACGTCAAATCGTGACCGGTGTAAGGTCAACCTTCAATAATAACGGAACCGATGCTTATACTCGTAGCTCCCTTACAGATGTTACTAATGTGGTTTTAGTCTGAAGGTAACAGTGCCATTTTACTTGTTACTATTAGACCATTGATCGAATTATAAAATTCAATTGATAAATAGATAGAATCATAATGAATTGTAGACGATTTCTCGAGTGTAGACCGCGGACCGGTAAACGGTGTGTTATAGGATTACCCTGCGACTGGGTGGAGCAAAGACATGCCAAAAGCTGAAGGCAAAGGTTGAAAAGAAGACGATCAGGATCGTCAATCAATCTTGTTCTATCTTCATGATACAGACTATAGTAGAAGGAGAATTTTAGTATATCATCAAAATTAACGACACGACGATGTGATCAACCAAACAACGTGCTTTTTATTTAAGTAGCTGCGCCTCGGGGGTTTGGCCGCGGTGGATGTCTAATCATCCCATAGAAACACTTCTTTCAGGATCAAAAGTAGTCTTAATATGTTAATATATTAACGCATAGGCTACTTTTGATATTTGTGATGAATATACCTTATTCACTAGAGGGTATAAACTCTATATTCGTGCCAAAATTTAGTTCAAATCTGTTCAGCCGTTTAAACGTGTAAAAGTAACAGACATATATATATATATATAAAACACGATAAGAACCCTAAGAATAAGAATAAGGAATATTTATTGGCCTTTAAATAACATTCGTTAGACGCAAGTCTTGAATTATTAATTACTTAAAAAAAAATTAACTTATTTAATTACTTTCATAGTTCTTATAGCATATATTATTTATTTATTTCTATAATTATCCTAATCCTAAAAAATATTATAAATGCGAATATAACTCTGTCCGTCTGTCTCGCTTTCACGCCAAAACTACTGAACCGATCTGGATGAAATTTGGTACACAGGTAGATTGGACCCCGGGAAATGACATAGGATACTTTTTAACCGACTTCAAAAAAAATAGTTCCCCCATTATCTCGATAATAAAATGGGGAACTACGCGTGTGAAACCGCGGATAACAGCTAGTTAGTAATATTTTGTAGCAGATTGATACACCCATCTGGCACTAATAAGCACAAGGTGCTTTATCTAGGACATCCACATTCCTAGGTCTTATATATAAATTCTAACTAACTTGCTATTGTTCCATTTTAGGCAGACTTTATGATAAACTAACTGCGCTCCACGAAATTTGATTCATCAAACGAAAACACTACATTTTACTGGGATTAAAAATATCCTTTGTGTTAATCCAGGACATAAGCTATCTTACTGTCAAAAGAGATGTTTCGAAATGTATGGAGATCCGGCCAGGACAGTGTACATGATACCATAAACATGTTAAGGACTATTAATCTTTAAGCTATCAACCAAATTTATAATAACGCAAGTAATCGCAGTGTACAAAATTAATTTTGAATAAAAATATTGCCACGTTATTTACGCTAAAAGGAGCTATGCGCGTTTTAATTTTGTCAATTTTGAAATTTGTGTCGGGTGGTACAATTTACAAACCAATGTGACCATTGGAGTCAACCAGGGATGCCATAATTCCACTACAATTCCCAGAATTTTGATATTTTTGTACACAAACTCATGCATTTTTCAATAACACATAATATTAAAAACATCTTTAGGCATGTTTTGGTAGACGTACACCGTCCTGGCCGAAAATGAAAAAAGTCCTTTCATTAAAATCCGTTCAGCAGTTTTCGCGTGAAAGAGTAACAAACATACATACATCCATTCTTATAAACTATTGTTTTTTTTTATAATATTAGTAGGATTATGGACACTTTATTGCTGTTAAATAATACGATTACTGTTAATGACCGAGCGAGCAAAACGTCTTTCCTTCGGGTTGGAATTTTTTATTTCATTTGTCACTTAGTATCTTTTATGTTTTTTAATCCTATATACTGAGTTAGGCATTTGACCACAAGTTCGCACGACCACGTAAGTCAGCGATAATGTAGCCCGAGATGGAGCATGCCTAGTCTGGAATACACTCGCTCTCAAGGAAGTCTGCCGGAACACACCGTTAGGTGCTTGGCGACAGATTTTACAACTTGAGGGTGGTAGTTAGCCAGGCGAGAGATAGGAAACGCCCTACCACCATGCTATGGTTTCTTCATGATGTTTTCCTTCACCGGTAGCTCAGGCTCTTTTTGTATGTTTCGTGGGATCGAATCTCGTACCTTTTGCACGGCAATCGACCCACTAACCACTCGACCATCATCGCTACAAATGTGTTTTGATATATTTTTTTTTATAAAGTCGAAGAAAATATTGTAATCGCGAGGTTGACAGTTCGCGGAACTTTAAATAAACTTTTCTGTCACATTATTATAAACTTTTCTATCACATATGTATCATCTACGGAACAGTTAATATATGCAAATTACAAATCAAATGGAAATGCTGTTAGAAAGTGACCTCATACGGCACAGATAGTAGCGTAACCAAGTTTTCGAATTTCCGCAGTTTTCTTCACATATTAGGATGATTAAGAGTAAGTTTTAGTAGTACATATAATGAAACAGTAGAGGTCGAATTTCTATACAATTAAAAAAATTATAAAAACAGAGTCAGGCTGGATGTGATAAGTGAAATAGAACTTATTTAGATTTAAGTTTCTCAGTTTCTTTGTACGGGCTTACTCGTGTCTCCTAAACAACTAAATCGATTTAAATGAAATTCTGTATGGTGTTAGCTTATATCCCTGGTCAATATATATGACAACTTGATCCCGGTAAATAAAGGAAAGGAATTATAATAATATATATAATATACCATACTAGCGGGTGGGTACGTGCTTCGCTAAGTATAAAGTGAAATAAGAAAAATGTGATAAATGAAGAACCGCTCGACCGATCTTGTGCAAACTTCACATTAATCATCTACTAAATAGTCCGAACAAAGCCTATTCATTTGGTTTGTATAGGTGAGCCCGTTCTTGAGTTATAAAATTACAACGAAAATTGGCATTTATTTTTATATATATTAATATACCACGCGGACGAAGTCACGGACATCAGCTAGTACAAATATAAGAAGTAAGTCCTGCTTAAGTGACAGTGTCTAAACAGATGGACCAAGAATTATGAAATTAGGAGCGTGTATTCATAGGGTGGTGTGTTTGCAAAATAATAAGAGGATTGTTTATTTATTTTATTTTATTTATTATTTCTAAGAACCGCATGCGGGTTACACTAATGATAGATAACAAAGATGTCAAAACACAAAAATGGAAAAAAATAAAAAAAAACAAGTCAATTGCAATTACATTAAAATTAAATTAAACAAAAGAAAAGAATAAAAATCATCCATCACAATATTCGAACAATAAGGTATAAAGTAAGAATTAAATATCATGATAAATACAATATTAAAATAAAAATCAAATAATTGTTGTGTCTCTGTAGCAGGCATGTTTGGAAGTTCAATCCCTAAAATGGTTTTTTTTTGCCGTTATAAAGCTACCTTATCACTGAGTAAACATAAGCTATAAAATATAAAAGTTTGAGGGTGCTACCGGTGAAGGAAAACATCGCGAGGAAACTATAGCATGGTGGTAAAATCTATAGCCAAGCACCTAAAAGTGTGTTCCGACAGACTTTCTTGAAAGCCAGTGCATTCCAGACTAGGCACGCTACATCTAGGGCTACAGTATCGCTGACTTCCATGGCCGTGCGAACTTGTGGACAAATGCATAGCAGTGTAGGAAAAAAAACACCGCGAAGCACAGCTAGTACATTATAAATCATAATAACAGATCGACTGATGTCTTCAAACATAATATATAATTTCGATTTTTTTATTCAAATCGCTCCACGCGTCTTACTTTTGTACCGACAATCACATGTTCAGGCCGTATGAGACACAAGACCAATTTATATAGACAAATTTATATATTTACAAACATAGAGAACCTTGAGAGGACAAGTTGACACTGACACACAGACATTCTGAATTCACAATACAGTGATATCATCGGACAAATATAGTTAGAAACTTGTCTCAAGCACTGCGCATTATACTTAAAGAAAATCTTCTCTTACATATAAAAATCGATTGCTGTTCGTTGGTCTCGCAAATACTCTAGAACCACTGGGCCTATTTAGCTGATTTTGGTTTTGAAATGATTGTGAAAGTTTAGGGAAGGTTCAAACTTATATAACTGTTAGGCGGTACGAAGTTCGCCAGGTCAGCTAGTCATATATATAAATCGATTGCTATTCGTTTGTCTCGCAAATACTCGAGAACCACTGGGCCTATTTAGCTGATTTTGGTTTTGAAATGATTGTGAAAGTTTAGGGAAGGTTCAAACTTATATAACTGTTAGGCGGTACGAAGTTCGCCAGGTCAGCTAGTCATATATATAAATCGATTGCTGTTCGTTTGTCTCGCAAATACTCGAGAACCACTGGGCCTATTTAGCTGATTTTGGTTTTGAAATGATTGTGAAAGTTTAGGGAAGGTTCAAACTTATATAACTGTTAGGCGGTACGAAGTTCGCCAGGTCAGCTAGTCATATATATAAATCGATTGCTGTTCGTTTGTCTCGCAAATACTCGAGAACCACTGGGCCTATTTAGCTGATTTTGGTTTTGAAATGATTGTGAAAGTTTAGGGAAGGTTCAAACTTATATAACTGTTAGGCGGTACGAAGTTCGCCAGGTCAGCTAGTCATATATATAAATCGATTGCTGTTCGTTTGTCTCGCAAATACTCGAGAACCACTGGGCCTATTTAGCTGATTTTGGTTTTGAAATGATTGTGAAAGTTTAGGGAAGGTTCAAACTTATATAACTGTTAGGCGGTACGAAGTTCGCCAGGTCAGCTAGTCATATATATAAATCGATTGCTGTTCGTTTGTCTCGCAAATACTCGAGAACCACTGGGCCTATTTAGCTGATTTTGGTTTTGAAATGATTGTGAAAGTTTAGGGAAGGTTCAAACTTATATAACTGTTAGGCGGTACGAAGTTCGCCGGGTCAGCTAGTCATATATATAAATCGATTGCTATTCGTTTGTCTCGCAAATACTCGAGAACCACTGGGCCTATTTAGCTGATTTTGGTTTTGAAATGATTGTGAAAGTTTAGGGAAGGTTCAAACTTATATAACTGTTAGGCGGTACGAAGTCCGCCGGGTCAGCTATATAGTATTGACCGAGTAAGCGAAGTGTTATCGGTTACAGGTGTACTAACCCGAAAGGGGGTGGGTATGCTCATCACTACGAACAACTTACACTATGGGACCAACACTGAGAAAAAAATAGCTGTTCCATAGTAAAAGTTTATCGGTCGTCGACAAAATGTATGAAACAGCTGACTTTTTCTCAGGAATTTAATGTTTGTCTCATAGTGAAATTTGTTCATAAGGGTGTGTATAGTGCCCTTCTTTCTACTTAGCCCGTATCTTGCTTGCTTATATTCCAAATATGTACAATTTAGAACATAAGCAAGCAAGATACAGGCCTCGCCTAGTTTACAGAATAGAATATGTTTTATTTGTGAAAAAAAAACAACAAGCAATTTTGTGTACAAGTTTTATGTCACGCGCCAATCACAACTCAGCATGATGCCGGTTGTAAACAACCTGCTCCGATCTTCCGTTAGGAGCGACAGGTGACAGATGAGTTTGGGGACCGCAGTTATGGTTTATTTTACTGTAGTTTGTTAATTTATTACTTACTTAATTAAATTATTATAACCTATTGTGAACTGTGTCGGAAATAAAAGATTATCTTATCTTATAAGCGAAGATAATTGATTTATGTTAATGTACGAGTTCATTGTTACGATGATTAGAATTGATGAGTTTAGATGAAAGCTGTTTGATTTTCTTCCTCCTGACTTGCTCACTCCAACTGTTGAGAATAACGTAAAAAGTTGTCCCAACAAATGTTAGTGTTACTGGTTGGGAATTAGTTATAAAATAATTTTCCCAACGAGTAACACCCCCCATTGTCACAGTGTTACTCGTTGGGAATAACATTAAATGTACCCAACGAGTAACAGTGTAACTGGTTGGGTATTTTTTTGAATTAGGTGCCAACCAGTCACAGTGTTACAGTTGGGGGTGTTACTTTTTGGGAAGTACCCACAACATTACATATTTATGAACCCCCATTTTTATTACGATAATCCTTTCCTAGAAGAAGTAAGAAACTTTCTTTTGGAAAGACATATGAAAAATAACGTACTACTTTTTTTTTTAATTTAATCAGAATGTTATAATTACGGTTTTATAGATTTTTAAAAATATAGGATAAGTTCGGCATAATGTTATTCTCGTGAGAAGCTCGTATTTTTATTGCTTGTTTAGGTATGGTTCACAGATGACAGATACAATAATACGACGATCAAACATCTGACGGTCTGAACATAAATACGAGAATTTTTCCTATTAGTTTTTTGCAAATAACTCGGAAGAAAGTGTATGTAATAATACGGTATTTTTAGTATAAACTCTTCATTACATTGTCTCGAAACGGTTTTCGAATTTCCATCACTTTGCAAAAATGAAATGTTATCAATGATAACTCACCCCTTTCTTTCTCCATGTCTCCTTTCTCTTCAACCTCGGCAGGGTGGTGTAATGTTTATCACCCATTGTCACTACCACTTTGTCACTATTAATTTATCATTTTATTTCACTTTATTTGTGGGATGATATCACTTTTACAGCAGACGAAGTCCACTATCACTTTTTAGGAATATAAAGTAATATTTGGTTTAAAAAAATGCACATGTGAAACATATGCATTTTGATTAAATTGTCCAAAAAAATGATTTTTATGTTGTTTATGTTCAAATATTTATCGGGGTTTAGCTATAAAATAGTGTAAGCTTTACACTAGAAATACGCATTTTTAAAATTTCACAAAATGTTAGAGTCAAAATCTCACGACATTATCACATCGATAAATCGCCTTGTAAAATCAAAATGTAGTCCTTGATTACAAAATTACTACTTTGTATTTGATTTATTTCTTTGGTTATATGATTCTACAAGCTGCATTGACATATATTCACTGAGTTTGTATTCGTAAACAACCTAAAACTCGAGTTTATAGAGAAATGAAAAACTCTTAAATCGTAACACAATATTCACTTTACTCAAAAGAAATAATAAAGAATGCACAATAATAACAAAGTATTAGCAATCATATCAGTTCTACTATCATTAGATATCGCTATCTGCAGGTCTGATATCGTGGCCCGAATTTGATAGGAATTTTAGATATTTATAGAAAAATACAGCGTAAACATTTTCAGGACACTCAGATTTTTCTTTTGATAAAACGTAAGATCTTCAATGTATGTAAGTAGTTTTTTATCAGTAACAGTTTTTTAGTTGTGTAAGTAGACACACACACACACACACACGTACATAAAAATATACAAACGAACACTCAAAAAACATTATCTTCCTTTTGGGCACTTTCTTTTATAGAAATTGAAAGGCAATAAATAAATTTCGCCAATTTTTTTCTTATAAAATATTTACTAACATAATTTTTGTTACGTACGTGACGTACTACGAGATATTTGTTTGGTAAACATAATAGCCTAATGTTAGGATTACTGTTGGGATTTTGAAGTATGACATCATTAATGACTGCATCTTTTAGAAAATCGTAAGGTGAATTATGTATGCAGAATCCTTTAGAGGTTTGCTGAATTCTAAAGTCGAAACTAAAGCTATTTATCTATGTTATATTTATATATGTAAGAGTAAGTCTAGACTGACTGATATATTCTAGGAATCGGCGCAGAACCTAAGCCGCTGAACCTAGACACGTGAAATTTGGAGGGGGTTTAGAGTACTAAAAAATAATTCATGGAAATTCAACCCCTAAAGGATTTAAAGTTGGTTATACAACTATTTAATATTGAAATTTGTCGTTAGCATCGCCGCGGGTGACAGCCACCAGTATACTATTAAAGATTAAGTCCTGACTGACTGATGTTTACTAGGAACCAACGTAGAGCCTAAAGCGCTGAACCTAGTGACATGAGATTTGGAGAGTGTATTCATTATAGGGTTTAGGGGTGTACTAAGAAAGGATTTTTGGAAGTCAAATCGAGTTTCAAACTTCGAAACTTTTTTATATTTCAGGTTATATAGCGGGCAATGAAAGAAATAAAAAATGGTAATGTTTATTTCGTTGACGTTAAGTTTTTCTACTTTTGAACAAAATCAATTACAATTTACCATTAGCACCAACTTTAAGTTTAAGAAAATACCCTGTATAAAACCGATACCGGCTTCGGTTTACGTTCTGTACCAAGATTGTATGTTAAACAATGGTTTAATTATATTGACCCCGATTTGGACAAGCTAAACTTACTAAACTAATCTAATTAGACAGTACTAAAATTGTCTCCTCTCTTTTTGTTTCCAGAAGTGAGAAAAGGATGGGTATAATTTTAGGAACTTTTAGTTTAGTCAGTGTGACTGGACGAATTCTGTTTGAACAGCTGTTAAGACTATAGTTTGACGTATGCATACTTCTATTAATGATATTGATGAAGTCTACCTTTTTTTCACTAGATTGCGAAAGAAGGAGGGCTTTTTCAAATGTATATATGTATGTATGTATGTACTCGTATGTTTGAGACAATTAACGGAGTCAGGCGTTACTTTGCGAAAATCTATTTATGATAAGTTGGTATAGGTATAAATAATAAATAAATAAAAATGATAAAAACAATAATATTTTTCGATTTCTTACGATGTCTGACATCAAAACAAAGCGGGAAAACATTAGATATTCTTTCAATACTAACATATTATGTATATGTACTTGTTTGTCACGCTCTAGAGTCTAAACGACTTGTCGTATTTTAATGAGTCATGGTGTCAATAGATTCGTCTTCACCTGCAGATGGTCATAAACTATACTAGATAAATCCCGCGGGTGTACGTGTTAAGATACAGGGGTTTATAGTTTATGTGCTGGGGTTTTTTTGAAGCCGCTTCTGACCACCTTTTAACCCACTTCAAAAAGTTCTCAATTCAGGTCAAAATACTTTTTTTTTATATTTTGTTTGAACATATGACACTACACTTTCTAGATGGTCTCATATAAATTTTATATATTGTAATAACATAAAAATAACTTAAAGTTTTCACTCTTTTTTTAAAGTTTTACTCTTTAGTCGATTTACAATTAAAACCTGTTCTAAATCTAATATCAAATAATGCGTGTCATTAGTAAATATGTGTCTAAAGTGACCTTGCTAAGTATAAAGCCATTATCACGGCATGTTGTTATAAATGCTGGGCTATAGATAACGTCCATAAACACGACAATGTTCGTTAAAAAACTAGAATATTCAGGGATAGGGCTTCTTTATTAAGTTATATAAAATAATGATATTAAGAATTTGTTGAACAACTACTATCTGTCAATAAGTTATTAGTCGAAACTTCTATGTTTTTTTAACATCTCTCATTGGTACAATATTTTTTTTATTTATTTCTTTTTTTTTGTTTTCATTTGTCTATATAGATAGTTGTAGTAAAAGGGTTATTGTGTATTTTTTTTTGTTAGTATTTATTGGTACACCACCGACGTGTTTTTCTCATCAAGTCCGATCCATCCAAAGGTTGCCTGGAAGAAATCGCTTTAGGCGATAAGGCCGCCCAATGTACTGCCAATGTTTTATGATATCTGTTTGAAATGTATATGTATATTTTTGGTGTATAATAAAGTTGATATTAAATAATGCTGAAAGTTTGTATGCATGTATGTGTGTGTGTGTGTTCGTTTGTGGTTTCTACTTCACGCTCAAACGGCTTAACGGTTTTGGATAAAATTTGTCACGAAGATAGCTTATACCATGGTCTTGTCACGAAGATAACACATACGCTACTTTTTATCAAAGGAATTTTTCCCATTGTTTACAATAAAAACTCCCGATTAAAGTCCCCGAGTAAAGAGCAATCACATTGGGGCTTGCTCATTGCTAAAAAATGCCCTTTGAAAGTCAGTTTTTCATTTTATTTTATTTACATAATTACACTGCATACTACAGGCTCTGCCTGGTTTGGGACTTGAACACCTTTGTGTGGATGTTGTCCCATATTATTATTATTATACTCTTTAGGTCCTAGCCATTTCCTTACGCAAAGGTTTGCCAATTAATAAAAATAGAATAATTTAATTATTACTAATACCAATAATTTAATTGCATATCTTGGATTTGTAGGTTTTCAATGTTTTCAGAATACCTATTAAGCGTAATATAATAACACAGTTTTAATAAGGAATTACTTCAATTATAATTTATCACAGTTTTGTAAATGAAAATTATTTAAGAAAGTTATTTATTTACAAAAAAAACTTTCATTCACTGAATTGATATCAGTTTTTTTTTAACTTCTTTTTTTTTAAATATTATATCTTTTTTTTTTGATTATTATAATATAAAGTTTTTTCTCGTATTTCGCAAACAAAACTCCCGATAAAAGTCCCCGAGTGCGTAGTCGAGTCCGACGGTCGACAGGTCCGAACCACTCAAGGACAGTGTGAAAACTGAGTGAAAATCGTAAAGATAATGTTATCGCATTGCTACAGCGACACGTCATCTTGTACCGATAGCAGACAAGTGGTATGTTCTTTTTTATTTTAAATCTGTTTATTCATTTGCACAATTGCCAACATTTCTAATTTATTGACCCCCCCCCCCCCCATTTTTATTATCATAATGTAAAGATCAGGTAAAAATAACGTATCCTTTTTTTATTTTACTCAGAATGTAATTAATTATATTTTTAGAGATTTTTGAAAATCTAAGTAAAGTTCCGAATAATGTCGTTCTGTAACTATTGCATTTTGAGTAAAATAAAAAAAATAGGGATACGTTATTTTTTATTTGTCTTTCCATTATAGTAATGGAATTGGAGGGCAAAAAATTTGAAATGTTGTCAATTGAAAATACCTATGGCCTATTTTTCAATAAGCCTTAGGAAAATGTAGGAGTTATCAATAATATGTAGCAGACAAGGTGTTGCGGACGTTTTTGGCCAATTTCATTACTATAATATATATTTTTTAAACCAGTTTAAAATGTCGCAGTATATATTAATCTAGTATATCACCGTATATATTTTTTGTAACGTTGATTTTTAACGTGTTTTCTTTTTAACGTTTCATGTACCGAATTTTAAATGTTATAAAAGAGCTATGACACGTTTCAACAGACGCGTCCCTCGAGATTAAGAATTACTCCTATTAGTGCCAGCTATTCACAACGCTAAATTCTTTCCTTCTACTACCACTGTTTTTATTTATTATGTTGAAATAAAAACCGTATTTTTTTTTGCTGTCTGTACTTGAATCCTTTATCTACTATTGTCACGACATAGTATGTAAGTACGCCCCACCTTAGAGGCATGCTAACTGTTCTATGTACTTATTATTTACTTGCTGACATCATCGGCCGTTTACTAGTAACATACTGCGGTTTTCACCGATATGATTTCAATGCAAAACCAAAGTAATTCAAAAAAGATTTTTTTCTAATCGACTCCCCAAAAGGAACGTAATGTTTTTCGAGTAAATGTCTGGTTATAATATAGGTGTATTTATTAAGGTAGTTATTTATTATCAAAATGTTTTTTAAATAAAGACTTGTTCTGTCTCTTTCATTGAGACTACAGCCTAAAGTGGAAGACAAATTTCAATATGCGAAGTGCCATTGGATTTGACTTTATCTGCAGATGGTAAACTAGTTGTATTACACAGTTTTATTCACTAAGATACAATCAAGTGGTCTAAGTTCTGAAGTCCAAGACAAAACAATAAGAAAATATTTAGATGAGGCTGAACTATGAGTTGAACTTTGGCCAAGAGATTGTTGCCTTGTTTCTGTAAAAAAAAATATTACAATGCAAAAGTTTAATTACATTAATAATCTTTGTAGGTCATTAGCAGAGCTGTACACTTGCGCCTGTATCGTTCACTGAATGCGAACGAAACTATAGTTGGACCTTTCTAACAATCAGGCGCAAGTGAAAAACTTATATTGTTAAACAAAATTAATGAAACTAAATTGTAATGAAAAAAACATTTAGTGAGATGTTTGGTTGCAGATCCCTACTAGTGAGAGCCCAACACAAGCGAGCGCCACAGTGGGGATACAACAGCGAAGATAATGATGAGAAATGAGAATGGTTAGGTTGTACCTATAATATAAAAATGAATTGCTGAATGTGTTGCTAAACACAAATCACAAGAGCAGCTGTACCGATTTTGCTGATTATTTTTTTAGAAATATCCTTCAAGTACGAGGATGGTTCTTATGCAGAAATATTTATGAAAAATAGCCTGAAAAGTACTAACAACAACACTTTCCTATACAACTCACTTGCTAGGTTGACAGCACAAGATTGGTTTTCCAGATCTACCCTCTTCTTCAGTACATAACAACTCCCATACAATCGATTCGTAATAATACTTAAAAGTCAATTTGAACTTTAATACATAAAGTTTAAGTGTTAGTGGAGAGAGAAGATATTAAAAAGTTAATATTGGTTAATATATTTGACAAAATACTTACAAAACCGCTTTTAGCTTTGTCATGGCGGGACATTTTTCTTTTCTGGACCATTCTGCAATAATAAAATTAATTATGATACATTTTATCAAACATGCAATAATTAGACCTAAAAGTACCTTAAGTGCACAAATTTTTTGACCAATCTCAACAGTGACCAATTTCGATATTATTTTGATTGTATTTAACATACTCATTTCAAATTAAGTACCAAATGTTATGTTTTTCATCCCCCCCCCCCCCCCCCCTCCCATATCTGAAAAAATGTTTTTGCTCTTCAATGTCTAAGTGCAAAAGCCATTTTTACCTGCTTGAGGAATTTAGAATATTGTGTGCACTAAGTTTGTGAATACAAAACACTATTAAACCTATTTACTTAGTGTCAAATTTATTATACAATCTTTTTTAATTTGTTAAAAACTCAGACTACAATACTTCTTGGTGTACTTTTTGTAATTAGGTTTTTACCTGTTTATTTTTTGCTAATAGAATTTTTTTCGTTAAGGTGGGAGTAAAAGAATTACATGTTGCACTTGAGTGCAAAGATATTCCTCTTATGCTCTTTTGATTTAACACTCAGGATTCTAAGTTTTGAATTACTTGCTGCGCTCATTATTCAATTTATAGAATCTTTCACTAGCTCGGTCATCAAAATTAAGTAGTAAAATTAAAAAGCAACTTTGCACTCCAGTATAACAAATAACTATGATCTACTTGTATAATATTTATAACCAACATCTATTAACACATCCATCATTATATTTAATAATTTGCTGCGCCTGCCGTTTTACCCGTGGTTCATCTTATGGGAACATTTCAATTTTCCGGGATAATAATTAGCCTATGTGTTAATCCAGGGTAAAAGCTATTTTGCGCCAATTTTCACCCAAATCTGTTCAGCCAGTGTAAGGGAGGAACAAACAAACACACATACACAAATACAAACTTTCATCTTTATAATAATTAGATCACTCTCTCTTTAATTCTGTGACTAAAGAGAGAGTGATCTAAGAATCTTTATTATATATAAAGTACTGTTTGAAATGTAACAGAGGCTAATACAAAAATTTTATTGTAGAGAATTATAATGCAACTTCAAAAGCTGTAAGAGAAATCACAAATTTCCAATAGTTCTTTAAGCCTTCAATAGTCAAGAATATATATGTAATAGATTAACAGAACTAACTAAAGAATGCCATTCCAAAGTCCAATGTAGCATAGTGCAGTTTTAAATACTATTTCTGTATAAATTAAATCAAATTCTATATAGTCTGAGCATATTTTGCTAATGTTTGTAAACAATTAATGACAATGACGGTGCTGTTGAGCTGATGAAGATATGGTGCAGGTAAGCATTAAAATTGTGTATATGTATTTTGTTTGCTGCTGATGGCAAGATCATTGATCTCAATTTAATGAATCTACAGAAACTTTTCAAACAACTCAAAATTTTATAAAACTGTTTTATTAACTTGATAAGTAGCTCGGCGGATGGTTGTTAGCTAAGAAACATAAACATTTAGGTCATCGTGTTGAGAAAATCGCCGTTAAAAAATGTTTACGACCAATTTTGACAACTCTCTAGTGCAAACTTTGCGATGCTTATTTTCGTAAAATCTCTACATAAAACAGTCAAGAAAACATTGATACATGTTACATTATAGTTTTAATATTGTTTATCAACCTCGCTCGCGCAACTAAGAGTGTTTTTCTATCATAAAATTGCGAAAACATGAGATGAGTGATCTCAACGGTCGAGACATCGCATAACCTAGCCGTACTGACAAAAACACTCATGTTATCAAGCATACTAATGTAGATAAGATAGCAAATGTACTATACCACTAAATAAACGAAGATTTAACACAAAACAATATCACAATCATCACTTTATCGATAAAAACATGTAAGATAACACACACAAGACCACACATAAGCAACACAATAGTAATGAGACAAGGAGACAACCAACTGACTGACATTCCTTTCCTATAATCGACTAAATAGGATTAGAGATGACCATTCCGTAGTGATGAACTTTCTCGATTTTATTGTTCCTTGACAGTAAAGAGGCATCTCGTTGATATTATATAAAAGTAATTGTTAATAGTTATTCTCGTTTCTCCAAAGATAGCGCTTGATATATAATATGTTTTTTTTATCCTTTGAAAAAAAAACAGGCATACGACACAAGCTTAGTGCTTAGTGTTGGTCCTGTGGATCACGTATTGTTATCACGTCATATCTTGTGTAAAATTTAAGAAATCTCTTTAACTGCATAATATGTATCATTGATGTATATCCATGTTATAAAGAATATTTTGATTTTATTTGATTTAACCGTTATTGAAACTCAAAAATACCTTGAAAAGAAAACTCTTTTGCAAATTGCTGGCCAATATTATCCTCTAAATTTAAACTTCTCTTCTCCTGGAAATTGTCCTGTCTTCTGTTTCTTACCATTTACAATCTGACACCCGGCTGTCAACCCAGATCTTTTTCTCCATAGCCCTTTTTTATTACTATCTAGTTTACAATCCTCAAAAAAACTAAATTTTAAGGTTTTCAGCATGGAGAAGGAACAGCAGAAAAAATGTTTTTGCGCACGGTGTTTTCTGCCCGTTGAGGAAGAAGATAAAGTTGACATAGGAGGTCAAAACTTCCATAGAATGTGTAGTACGTGCTGTAAGTACCTATTCTTTCTTATTTTCATCATCAATTTTTTTATAGCATAAGCTGAAAGTAAGCCTCTTATAATTCTTGCCTCAGCCATTACTCAATGTCATAATATTTAGGTTTTATTCGTCGTAGAGCTGGCTCAATGACAGTTTTATAGAAAGAGGCTTCAGATCTAAAACTGATCCTGTAAAAGTGAGCCAGCCGTCACAGTTGAGCTATCAGTTGGCAGAAAAAACGAGTGCTTTTTATTAAATTGGGAATAGCCATGCTCATTTTTTTAAGCTAGAACGTCACCTGTATATAACTTTAGTAGAGTTCAACTTCTCTCCCCAACGTATTACATATAATTTTATTTTCGGACCAATATACTTCGTAGCATTAGACTGTAGAAATATAAGTGGGAGCTCTGAGTATAGTTTTGAAGGGATCTAATTCGTACAAACTGCTTCAAGACATATTTGTTGACAAGTTCTTGGCCGATATTACTCATGTTAGAATTGGGTTAGTAGAAAATTTAGTTAACGCTAAATGTCGATGCATGATGCATGCAATGATATCCAGTACGATTTGTAGTATGCCGGTTTTTTTACTACATATCCAAAAGACTTAATCTACTTTCTTCGTCGCGAATGGGGCTGATTCTCATGAAGCCTTTGTCGGAAAATATTTTTTTTTCATCTTTGTCTCAACCAGGCGTGTGCCGCCAAATTCCCAAGACTATCAAGATGTTTTACGGCCACGTTTTCTGCGCCGACTGCTTCAAGGCCCACGTGTTGGGTCACTTCAAGGACGAGGCGCCGCGAATGCACTCTTGCAGCTGGTGGTCTCAGTGGGGACCTGGAACGAAGCCTAAGGAAACAACTGAAAAGGATGGTAAGAATTCTCCAAGTTAGTGAAGAGCAACGTGCGTTTTTTTAACCTCTTCCACGCCTTACTAATTACACATTGCAGTGCCCCGCACGCCAAGGAATACAATTTAGCGATAATCACCGAGTTGGGCGATGATGGCCGATTAGCTAGTGGAGTCGATTGCCGAGCAAAAAGTTACGAGGTTCGGTCCCACGAAATACCTTAAAGGAGCCTGAGCTATCGGTGAAGGAAAAGATCGTGGCTAGTCCATCATCAAATTGATAAATCTGTCGCCGAGAACCCAAAGGTGTATCCTGGTGGCCTTTTCTTAGAGCCAGTGTAGGTAATCCAGACTAGGCATGCTTCATATAGGGCCGCGGTGTCACTGACTTCCATAGTCTTTGCTAGCTGGTAGACAAATGCTTAGCTGTTTTGGACAAAATAAATACAGTTTAATACTTTTTAGTCAAGTGTAAACGACGTTGACGCACAGGCTGCATTATGGGTGATTTCAATCTGCTGGCAATCACGTGTGAGGCGACAACTACTATTAACTAATAAGATCATCCATAATGATAATCTTAGCTCTTTTATTATGTAGGGAGATCATAAAAAACGGGGATTGAGCTGCTAAGATTTTAAATGTTGCAGCCTTAAGTAATGTATACCGATACCGTTTTGAGAGCACCTTTTCCTGTACCAGCGGCGGATTGCAAGTCGTGCAGTAACGACAGCGAGGAGCCGAGTAGGAGGTGCATCTGCTCTCGATGCTTACAGCCGGTTGAGGCCAAGGAGAAGGTGGATATTGGCGGTCAGCACTTTCACCCACAATGCGCTAGATGCTGTAAGTGAACTTGCATATTTAGTGGTTACCCATATCGTGCTAGCTCTTCTCTCCTCCCTAAATGCTTCTCGTAGTCAATATACGCCCTCTTTAACCAAACATTCGTATTCATCATAAACATCCACAGCCTTCTATCTCCTACTGTCAGAAAAATCAGATAGGAATTTCCTTCCTTTCAGTTTCCGTTCAAAGTTTAGTGTTGGTAGTTGATATCTTAGATTTACCTGCTGGGCGTAGAATCTTAAAATCAGTGTGGAATATGGCATAGAACTCCTTTCATAGGGGGGAAACCTATGTCTTACAGTGAGAAATTATGGGTTGATGCAATGTTACAGTTCGGAGGAACCAACTAAACAAATCTCGATGATATTGAGATTGACAGAGATATGAAAAAAATACATTTTAACTCATTATTAAAATTGATAAAATCTCTGTTAGACATAACCAGGACCATCTATCACGCAAGGCCTAATTGTTATTTTCAAGAATACCACATCTGTACCTAAACAGATAGGTATGCATAGAAATAGTACACTAGATTAATACATAGGATGTTAATACATGTAACACAAAATAAACTAAAGAGATTACCAAAAACTGGTTCCACAGATTTCTGTCACACGGTGCCCAAATCAAACCTAAAGATTTACTACGGGCAGGTATTCTGCGAGGAGTGCTTCAATAGACACGTCTTGAATCGCAACAGGGATAACCCATCGGGTAAATATTTAAAAACCACATTTCACCGTAACCTGTTTTGGAGTCAAGCAACTTCCACAAACGCATGCACAACACCCAGACACTAAAAATATTCACCAAAGTTCATCATGGCAACACCTCCATTGTCTAGAAATCGACCCCAGGACTTGACGCGTGCATGGTTACTCCTAGACTTGATAGCGATCTACGATGTCCTTGCGTCTAATACAAAAATACGCATTTCCTCGTATCTTGCCAGGTGAATTTTGTCTGTAAACCGAGAATAACTCATGATTTTGTCATATCAGTTCACAAACTAATAATAAGATACCCCGTATCCTCTGTCTTCCATACACAAATAGGCTAAGAACAATAAGCAAAATGAAATCTCAAAGCGTTGTTCCAGAGTTCTTCCGGACGTGCTTCGAGCAGTGGCAGAACGTGCAGTTTGCGGAAAACATGCGACGATTCATGGGGTGCGACAGGGAGGGAAGCTATCCCCCCTTCGTGTTCTGTGGCTGCGCCGGTGCAGAGTGGGGCACGCAGAACGATACTAGGAAATGTACGTGAGACTACTGGCGCCATCTTTAACAAATGGAACTTATGGAACTATGAAGTGCAAATGGAGTAGTTTATCTGCTAATGTAGTGCAAGCCATAGGCGTAGATTAAATATATAAGTTTTTTCGATGTTCATTTCTCAATATTAATGTTATAATGGCGGCGGTAAGAGACTATAATATATATATATTTGCTATTCATTATTAATCACATGCCATTCTACTCTCCAGGTGCGTAAAACATCAAAAAAGTTCGCAGCTGTCCACACGGTGACGAACCTGCCTTCTTCGATCCCAGAAGACGATTCCCTCGAGGATCTGTACTCTGAGAACAGGACTGAGATGTCTGATATCCCAGAGCCATTCAATGACTCCACATCGGAGGCACCGCCGTTGCCAGCTGCTGAAAAAATTGAAAAACTAACCAAATACCTCAACGACACACCATCCGTCATTAAGTCTGGGAAAAAATGGAAAAATTTCGTTGAATTTGACAAAATTTCGCTCGCATCTTTCGGCTGGGTCGACTCGCAGAAGAATGTGACAGAGCGTGTGGAGTGTCCAAAGTGTTTGTGGCAATGTGGGCCTATATACGTGCCCGATGAACTGTTGAAAGGAAGATGTCTTTTGTAAATGGTCTGTCTAAATTGTTTTGTTAGTAATAAAGTGTGGTGTCATCTTAATTGTATTTTATTGGTTCTAAAATAGGTACACTCAGCACCTTTCGGGTGCGAGACGGCGGGCCCTTTGTGTGCCGAAGCAAAGAAACTGATTGGTGTCGTTGGGCAACGCTTGAAAAATAGAACGAGAGATCGCTGCGCTGTGTAGTTTCCAACCGTTTATTCCCACCTGTTCTGCGCAATTGACAGAACTAATGGGATTTTTTTCGCACTAGTCCAGTTAGTTGTTACTTGACACTCCAATTTGTTTCCGTCTGTTCTGTCCGTTTATACCCACCTATTCTGTGGAGTAACAATGCGGACACAAATGAGCATGGCGGAAACGAATAAGCATCAAGGAAACAAATTAACATCGCGTAAACAAGTGAGTTGTGTAAACGAGCATTGCAGAAACAAGTGGACATCGCGGAAACAAATGAGCATGCAGGAAACAAGTGTGCATCGTAGAAACAAGCATCACAACAGTATCGTAGTTTCAAAAGAGCGTCACAAATAAAATCGAAGGAAAAAAATAAATTGTTTTTAGGCTTAGTTGTTAGCGACATATTTACTAGTCCACGCGATAAATTATAACATTTAAAAAACAAAATAAATCATATTCTTTAATTTTATATAATTCTTTAATTTCATATTTTTTTTTACGCCATAAAAGCGTTAATTTTATTGTTTTTTAAATGAGCACATTGCAATTGTATATACGCCCAACCATCTTTAATTTGGTTCTCCGGTAACAGTGGAAGAGCAGTGCACAAACCTACTAAACGGCGATACAACTTTGTCTTTATGCCTATAGATTTAGCTTTTCGCCACAAACTCTGCGTGAAATGGTAGTAGCAGTTTTTTATTTCGAGATTTGGGAAAATTAATTTGAGTGCATTAGAAGTTGCAACTTCAAAGTCTAGATGGAACTTATCTGGTTTCCATTCGGGAAATTTGGCTTGCAATATGTCAAACAAAGCCGAATACGTGCTTTCTTTTTTGTCACTCATCAGGGCAAATACTTGTGGAACCACATTAGTTGTTCCGGATGAACTTCCCAAATCACCGTAAATAATAAATAACTGATGAAATGGTTTAGGTGTACTTTTGAAGGTTCTGTCACAAAAGTATTCTTTTACTTCACCCAATAACTGTTTTGCTTCGTCAAAACAAAACACCAATAATCTGGAGTCCTCGTACTAATCGTTTATGTACCCAACAGTAAAATTCGTGCTATTTAAGCGTAACCTAAACCATAATTTGAAAATCCAGAATGACAATTTACGTGTCACTATTAAATAGTTCCTGATTCATGAAGTATTTATCAAGGAGTTTCAAAGTACTAGTTATTTTACGAATAAGTATTTTATCTATCGGGCACTTCACTACATACCTACTATTCAGTCAAGTGCGATCCTTTTCGGAGTAGTGTAACCACGAGGAATATAAATTACTCGTAGTCACACTGGTGTGGCAAAACGGTGTGACCACGAGTCCGTCACGTTAATTTCGGTGAATATTAACAATTTGACCTTTTAAAAACAAAAGCAAAAAATTGTATTTTGCCTAAACGATTTGAATGACTCTGTTTCTTTCTACGATCACGAATGAAAAAAAAGCTGCGTATGACAGTAAAAAAGTGCCTTTGGCAATATGACGTATCGGAAGTAAATGTGACGTTGACATTACAACGAAACGAAATGAAGCGAAGCCGAGATCAACGAAATACCAATTCCAAACAATTTTCAGGCGTGGCTTCAACTTGATTACATTTTAAAGTTTAATCAAGTTTTTTTGTAACAGAGTTGTCAGTGAACATCACCGAATTAGCACCATTATTACACGAGCCTGACATGGTTTAAAAGCTGATATAAAACGTAGTGTTTTGTGAAACACGGCTCATGTCCGACGACTAGGGCGTTAACTTTCATTAGAAGCTAAGGAACAATAAACATGTACGGCAGGAAAACACCCTCTACTTACCGGTCTACGCCTTCTGTGTACTCCCATTACACGGGAAAGTAAGTATTTATCCGATAATCAGTGTTGAAAAAGCTGCTACAGTTGAATGTTAGTAACAATGCAATATTACAAGCTAACATATTAAGTAATAGGTATGTACTGGCATTTTTTCTGATAAATTTATTGTTTACATTTGTGACGAGCTACGGTTGGGTTTTGAATCTTATAAATGCATAAATTTGATAATAGCATATCTTCATTTTTTAGGATACCTACCTTATATAGAGCATTTTTATGTTACTTTAGATCTTCAAGGAACTCCTATGGTGTTCTTTAGTATTTTTATGAATTGGGTGTAGCTAGCACTACCTTTTATAGTATTGTGTTAAAAACAATTATGAAACTTTAAAGACCCTTGAGAAAATGAGTGTATTCCATCTGGCCCGGTGACTTGGCCCGATGCCGGTCAAGTCATGTTTTTTACTTACAAGTAGGCTTGTAAAAAATCTTAAGATAAACCTTTTTTCTGATTATTTGTTTTGTTACTGATATTGATTATAATCTACTACAATCTTTTGATTAATAACATTTGTGATATAAGTACTCATAAAAATTAGTTTGGTCGACAAGAGGTTAGTTATTTTTTCTGATTCTGGTAAAGATACCATTTTAAATGTATATTGCTTATTTATTTAATTTAATTTGATAAATATATCACTGGGCCAGTTAAAACGAATTTTTCCCATGTGGCCTGACACCAGGCCAAGTCACCGGGCCAGATGGGATACACTCAAGAAAATTGTTTTGTCATAGTTTTAGTTTTTATTTTCTCCTCCAGATTTATACAATCATAATTTATGCTTATTTTACTACCAAATATTTTTTTAGATAGGTCACAGTTGTAAAGAAACATGTAGAATTTGAATTTAAAAAAATTGCATTTCCTATCCAAAAAAAATTATATTTGTATTTTATTTTATTTAATAATAGCTGAGCAGCTTCAATCTGATGTGCCTATTTAATATTGTGTGGAATTTATTACTTGTCTAATGCATTGCACAAATTTGTTCTTAAAGGTTTACAAGAGACAGTTGATTGTCATATAGCCATACATCCAGTAGATTTTCACACAGTTGATCACATTATCAGTCAACCTGTTCCAGTTGTGAACAACCCTGTTGATGAGGATGTGGTAAGCTGTATTCGTGTTAGTATGAGTGCAGTTGTTTATTTTTATATCCAATCCAATTATTCAGCATCCTCTGGTTATTAATAGTGACAGATTAGTGAGATTCTATAGTACAGTAGAAGAAGAAATAGATGTCTTCTTATATAACCATTATGAAAAGTATAAAGCTAAGTTACAAGTTGTGTTTGTAACAGATCGTCAACTAATCTCCAGTCGGCTAAATCAGTGAGGTCGCTCCGAGTGCCGTGGTACCAGAAGCCGATACTGCATGATGCTGTGGTACTGGACCTACAGAGAGGATCACTGCTCACTGCATTCCTGTCTCTTGTAAGTATTGTACTAACAGTTTTAAACTATATTTATTTATAAAAAATAGTAACTAAGTATTATTTCAATTTTAACTGATTTTTAAGAAGAGGACGGCCGGGGAAAAATTCCTAAGAAATAAGTTTCGTAGGTAGAAAATTATAAAACAAAAACATTGAAATGCAACAATTTACAAAAAACATCGGCTACATATCCATTGATATCTATCGCCGAACCCAGTTTGATATATATATCAGATATATGTTATATATAAGTAGGTATTTATGTATATAAGTATGTATATCAGTGATCAGGTTACCATAGCACAGGCTTTGCCTAGTTTGGGACCTGAACACCTTTGTGTGGATGTTGTCCCATATTATTATTTATCTTAATGTATATCCTTATACCCTATTTATTTTTAAACTGTTAAAAAATATAATAATTTAATTCTATGTCTGGATTCAATATTCCTGTATAACAATTAGGTATAATATTAAATCTTGCAGGTAGTATCCCTGTTCACATTCGCCCAGAGTATATTCGACGTGTACTGCCTGTACATGGCGGCTCCGGGTTCATCCCACACCGGCTACTACGTCATCAGCTACCAGTTTGTCTACGTTGGAAGCCCTCCGGGTAAGTTTTGATATGGACTGGGAGTCTGGCAAAAAATATGAATGGGGAGGTATTTCTCCCATAAAGAGGGAGTTTGCTACGATGCCATTTCATGACCGATTTCAATAATATTTGGTACAAACATGCAGAACACAACATTAATTAAGATTCCTGAATATGAAAAAATCGGTAGAACATTTTCTTTAAGAAAGTCGCAATAAATATTGTTGTCGCGAAGTCGACAGATGCGAAACTATTAGTAAATAAATCTTTATATATTATGCAAGCAAATAAAGTACGTAATTTATTTTTATTTTAAAATAATTTAGTATCATTGCACTAAAAATCTCGCAGAGGTTTGTCTAAGTTCCCTCTCTAAAATTGGACAAGTAGAGACACTGCAAGACGCCACCAGTACATGGTAGAGATTCCACTCACTCGCACTAAACGCTTTTATTGTGCGAATTCTCTATTTCCTGATAAATATAATTTCGATCTTTTCAAATTTCGAGTAATTCGGTTTCTTCTAGGCAAGCGTGCCACATCCTAGACCGCATCGTCGCTTTACTTCAGGCGAGTTGGGCTCAAACGCAAGCCTATAATTTATATTTAAAAAAATTTAATTAATATAACTTGTAGTGTATTTATATTTCAGTTCGCAACGTGCTGATAGTGTTTGCTCTGTTCTCGTGGCTGGGCTCAGTGGCTTTGCTGGTCACTAGCGTCATTCTCATCAACGCACTCAGGAAGGTAAACAAAATTTTCAGTTTCAATTTATTCTTCAAAAGTTTTGTTTAACTTGCCCCGGTAACCAAACTATTCAGTTTCAATTTATTCTTCAAAAGTTTTGTTTAACTTGCCCCGGTAAACAAGCTATTTAATTTCACCAAGTCGCTCGTTTTTATTCAACAGTAGGTACATCTTAATATATATAAATCTCGTGTCACAATGTTTGTCCTCAATGGACTCCTAAACCACTTAACCGATTATAATAAAATTCGCACACCATGTGCAGTTCGATCCAACTTGAGAGATAGGATAGTTATAATATAGTATAAATATTAATGTCAATATTTATACCATGGTAACATAACTCTTAAACAATCGACTGTTAGGCGGTACGAAGTTCGCCGGATCAGCTAGTGTTTTATAAGTTTCTCTTTGCCATGGTTTGTTAAGCTGGTTTTTAAATAAAGAGTTGTCAATTCCATACAAGTGTTATTCGTGCGAAAGTAAACAAAAAATACTTTGTATACAAGGAGTAACAGAAAGGTGTGACAATACTTAAGGGTGTTAGTCTATCCATCGAGATGAACTTGACCAATCACATGACAAATTTTTGGAGAACCTAATTCTATTTTCTCAAATTGTGCAAAATTTTCTTTTACAATAGGTGCATCTTGATTAGTAGCCTAACACCCTTAAGTATTGCCACACGTTTTGTATATCACTTAATAATTGCCCAAAGACAAATACATAAATAATTATTTTTAAAAATAAAGCGACAACAGACTTTTATAAGGCCGGAAGCAGGTAACATCTACTGGAGCGATTAGATAATATTTAGCTATATGAGATCACCTGTTAAGTGTACTCTCTAAAGTCAGTTAAAACAGCACCTTTTTGGCACAGATTTTGTAGTATGACTGCTCCTCAAAAGTGACACACGCTTAGTTCCATTGCTGGGAATCTGCGCCATATTTTTAGAACTAATGTTGTAAAGCTAGGTAATGGTACGGAACCCTTAGTGTGCGAGCCCGACTCGCACTTGGCCGATTTTATTTAAGCTATACTATCACTTCATGATCAAATGATGTAAAGTACCTGTGTAATTTCCATCTTGCAAATTTCATGCTAGACTAGATCCACCATAACTACAGACTGATTCAAACTTAATGGCGGCTGTTATTTAAGCGGCAAATATTTAAGTGCGCCACAAGCATATTATATGTATATATATATTTAAAGGAATGGTGTTACACTATCAATGCTAACTTCTCGGCTCTTCAACACATTTTCATTGAAAGAATTCGAGCTGCCAAAAAAAAACAAATCTTATAACAAAAAATAATCAAACTTTAACAAACAACTTGCAACGATAATTATTTCAACTGTACTTCGTACAGCGTATCGACACAGTACACACACTAAGGCACACCACCGACAGGGGCCGTTAAGTGGGCGGTGTGCTCCCGCGTCTCGTCTCTCTAACGCCCGCGCATACCGTGTTTTCGATACTGCGCAGCCTTTCGTGCCTAACTTCACAGCCGCCATTAAGTTTGAATTGGCCTATATTTATTATTTATTTATTTCACTAACCATTTGTCATTAATTCACCCACCATGCTCTCATCCTGTAGTATGTAGCAACTGGCAAGAATAAGGTAATTTAACACAAAATCGACTATATAATAGTATTTAAGTTATTAACTACCTTTTAAACCTGCTAAGCCTGCGTCAAATCTGAATTAGCATTTGCGACTTTAGAAATATCGACGATTCACTAGATTTAGTTGCAGTACAAAAATATACAACGGCTAAAAGAGATCGGTCTACAGAAACGCGTTAAAGTATTCATAAAATATATCTTTTTTTGAGGCAAATATTTATTTAATTACTTACCCAAGAATGTCGTAATTAAACTAGAAAGTTCGACGTTTTCTGGCCAATTCCAATTTTTATTCTATTGGAAACAAAAGTTTAAAAAAATATATCGCACCGCGTATATGTAGATTAATCGATTACCTAACCGTATATATTTTTGTAATGTAGAGTGTAACGTCATTCGATATTCCGAGTCCTATATGATGCGCCCGTTAAGGACATAACATTAGTACATACATTACCGAATTTTCGTTTAACTGTAGACCATACATTCTTGATGCATCAATATTGCCATTAACAGGCAGTTTGTTAGTTACCAGAAACGTTTTTTAGTAAACTCTCATCCTCCAAAGAGTGGATTCTGACGACCATTAGCAAACACTTTTGAAATATGAATTTGAAAAATTGAAAAAAGATCATTGGCGCGTGGTCAATAAAAACACCAAACTTCTATAGCTAATATATCGAAACAAAAAAATTACACAAATATCAAAAAACAGAGAGAACATTTAAAAATATTGGAGAACAAAAGTATGCACGTATGGGTTTTAGTGTTTCATATAAATACAATTTTCGCCAATTATTGTCACATGCACTTAATTTAATCTCTCATCATATAGCGTAAACATCAGTCGACTGTCTCATTTCCATCCATACTAATATGGATAGGGATCCACATCATCCACACTTTGACTTTTAAACTTTTTTGCAATAAACTATCTGTATCTTCTGTGCTGTCCGCGCTTGCAAACTAATATTGTTATTATTTCTTTCCCAGGAGTACGAGAAGCGTATAGTACCGTGGCTTTATACGTTCGGCGTATTCATCCTGTTCCGTCTGATAGCATTCATATTCGGTGCGATTGTGAACGACATGATATTCGCGTACAACGTTCTCAGTGTGTTGATATGGTGTGTGATATGTGTGTTCGGTGCTTACGGATGGTTGCTAGTGTATAGCTTGTATTTGGAGCTCGCCGATTTGACCAAGTTGGAAGATTTGGCGCATTTGAGAGTAAGTTGATATGGTATTTATTAATTTTCTATCCCCACCCACCACTTAGTCCGGAATATCCAAAGGTTGGCTGGAAGAAATCGTTTTAGGCGATAGGGCCGCCTAATGTACTATCAATGTTTTGTTTATAATATATATTGCTGTATTTATTTTTTGGTGTGCAATAAGCATATATTGTATTGTACAATTGCAAAAGCGTGCTTGTTAGTTTTTTTGTAATTTTCTTCTATTCAGTGAGTGAGTTAGGTATCGATTTTTTTTAAAAAAGGGTTATTATTTATATATTAGAAATTCCACAATCTCACACGAAACACTGAGGCGATTTTTATTGTGCATACTGCCAGATTATGTAACTCACTGCAGGATTTTCTATTTCTCTTCTTTACAAGTCGCAAGTTAATCGCTTTCTACTCGTTCTTCATGTTTCAGACCGCCAACTCATTATATTTTCAGGGACTATTATTTGAATTATTTTAGAAGTACGATGCCATTGTGTCATTTTATTTTCTATGATAAAAGAAATAATGATTAATTTCTTTATCTGCAGATGGGTACAATGCAGTCTCTAAACGCATCACTCGCCGGGTCGAGACCCACCACACCTCACAGCACTGTATCCACCATGCCCGCCTCTCACATATGATATACGGACCAACCAGGTAAAGACCGCATTCATTCCAGACAAGAAAATGCATTAAATAGACCAGAAAGCGCATTAAATAGACCAGAAAGCGCCTTAAACAGACAAGAATCATCGATAAGTCTCAGTAGACCACAGCTACCCATCCTAAGTAGACCAGAACCGATAGAATATCGACCGGAGATTGAAAATCTTATTAAACGTTCAGCTGAAAAGACCTTTAGAAGACCGGAAAGTGTCGATAATGCTATCGAAAAGACTAGTAGACCGCAGAGTTTTGATTATTCAGCTGAAAAGTCTAGCAGACCAAATAGTTATGACTATTCAGCTGAAAAGAATAGACCACTGAGTTTGGACTACTCCGCTGAAAAGACCAGTAGACCGGAGAGCTTGGAGTATTCTACCGATAAAGATTTGAGTATGCCTGATAGTATAACATTTAGGGTGGAAGAACTTTACAGTAGACCGCAGAAGACCAGGATACCTAAAGAAGAAGGTACTCTGAGTGAATGCACTCCGCTTTCTACTGATGAAGGTATGGATAGCCTTGAGACTCCGGTGTAGATGGTCTAATATTGCATAAAAGACTTTAATATGGCCTTAATATTGTAGGTGTTAAGACAGAATCTAGTGCATTTGCACACTCCCGCTTTGATCATGTTGTATTGAATTAATCCATAGGGTCACACAGCTAGGCATGGGTCTTTCCTATAAGGGAGGCAGTGAGAAATAAAGGGCAAATGTGCAAGATTCTGCGCTTTAAGATTTTAAAAAGACCTTATAAAATATTTGATAAGAACATTTACAAGATTTAAAAAATACCTAATGATCTTTGTACATAATGTTTATTATTAAAGATCTAAGTAATGTTTTATAAAGATCTTGATAATAGTCAATATAGATCTTGATATTTTTCAATTAAGAGCTTGATATTATTCAATAAAGATCTTGATAATATTCAATAAAGATCTTGATATCATTCAATAAAGATCTTGATAATATTCAATAAAGATCTTGATAATATTCAATAAAGATCTTGATTATATTCAATAAAGATCTTGATATTATTCAATAAAGATCTTGATTATATTCAATAAAGATCTTGATATCATTCAATAAAGATCTTGATAATATTCAATTAAGAGCTTGATATCATTCAATAAAGATCTTGATAATATTCAATAAAAATCTTGATATCATTCAATAAAGATCTTGATAATATTCAATAAAGATCTTGATAATATTTAAATTTACTTTTCGTCTTATAAACTTTGCAAACTAGTTTTAGGCATACCCATCGATTATAATGTAGCTGCATTGTCTGGAAATGCACGAATCTCGTCTTTACGTGGTTGTAATAAGGATTATTATCGAGTACTCGATTTTTAGGTTAAACTTACTTAAGACTAATTTCTTGATATAAATGAAACTAGTTTTATCAGATATGTCGCATTTAATTTTTATTTTATAAGTAGGGTGTAAACCTAAAAGAACATTGACCTATGCTTTGTGTAAGTACAGTGTCTAAAAAAACGTTTGTCTATGCAAAGAAAAAATGTTTGAATATGATACTGTTAATTCGTCTCGAACAGTACAATTTTAACTAATTTACACATATCGCGTGAATTTTCACATAGATTACAATAAATTGTATTTATTATTTCGGTTTTTTCTATTTACCGTAGAGCTGAATTGGTTTTTTAGCGATAAGACCGCCTGATGTCTGATTTGATATTTAAAAACTCACGTATGTTTGATTAATTTTGTTTTAAAACGCAGATTTTCACTTCAACCTAGAGACATGAAATTTTGAGGGTGTATTCATTATAGAGTATAGAGGTGTACTAAGAAAAGATTTTTATAAATTCGATCCCTAAGGGGTTCAAAGTTTTAAACGTATTAATCGTTTTAATATTAAATATATCTTTATTCTTTTATATTATTAATAATCATCATATTATGATGATTATTGGTGACTGCTACTAGACTAGTTGGTTATAAAATAAGAGATCGGATTTGATGTTGTATTTCTGTAGCGTCAAAAATAATTTTGTATTGTATTCTCTCTCCTTTATTATTAAAGATATGTATTATAAAGTATGTACGTCATTTATCCGATTATAATAATTAATTGATATAGATTTATTTTACAATTTAATCAGCTCCTTGACATTTGCAATTGACTTGTAGATCTAACTTTTGTACTGAAAATTAATATTTTTGTTACTAACTTTGTTAATGACAAAAATCAGTAGATTTATTATGTGACGTTTTAAAAGTTTTGGTTATTTTAGTTATGAAATGTCGATGCACCACAGCTGGCAGTCTTGTAAAGAAATAACCTAAATTAGAGAGGTTCTTCAGTTTTGGATTTTATTAAATGCCTACTTCAAATATAGGCAATTTTTTAAAAAGTTTTCTTTACAAATTGCTTTATTAATTTAAAATACACTTTATGAAGTGGTCTATAATTACGTCAGTTTTTTTATTATTAATATACCCATATAATATAAATAATATATTTTTACTTTTAAATAACCAATCAATTCACATTTAAAACCTCTTATATCAATTGATATATTTACTATGTCGGGGTAGAAATAAAAAAAAAACAGTTTACCAAAAAAAATATTTAATTTTTTATAATATCCCTGATGAAGTTGTGCATGTGAATGAAAATATAGTTGGGCCTTTCCAACAATCAGGTACAAGTAAAAAAAAGATAGCTGTATGATATAAATAAAGAAAAAGCTTTGTTGGTTGCTTAAAAGTAATCATTAGTAAAAAATATTGTTTACGATGTCTATGTAAGAATGTATGTATTTATTTTAATGTTATGTTAAAATTTGCCCTTATTTGTAATTAAGAATCTCCGTCCAATGGTTTTTATTACAAAACAATTAGTTATTAAGATTTTATTGATGTCATTGTCACAGTATGATGAAATAATTATGGATATGAATTAATATGCAATGTGCAACACAAAGGTGTAATAATACTACTGGGCGTTAGTCTACACATCACATTATACATAATAGAACAACATTATACACAGTAACGATAGCTTCTTCATACAATAATTGTTGACATATGATCAGTCGAGTTGTATGTACTCGTAGAACGGAATTGTTTATTATGAATTTTACAAAATATTGATGTTCAATGTGTTCACTTTGATGTGTAGACTAACACCCTTAAGTATTGTCACATCTCTCTGTTACACATTGTATAGTATGATATATATATATATATATATTGTATAGTATTTAATTTCTATATTTTGCATGTCTAACCATACTAAGGGTTTAGTACACTTCCTACTAAGTGATGGAGAAAAATTACAACGCAGAATTCAAACTGCTGAAAGCATATGAACGATGGCACAATCGGCACGCATCTATGCATTACCCAGCTGCAGTCTTTGATATGTATTTTTATAATTCCAATATTCAGAAATTGTTAAATATGCGTTAATTATAAGTGAGTTAATTAAATTACTTCATGTCAAATATTTATTTACTTAAGGTCAAAAGTGCCTTTATTAATAAAAATGAAATTACTAACTACTATAAGTGAGCAGTTGGATTAGCTGTAGATCACTTAAAATCTACAGATAATTCAAATACCCCACCACTAGAAGGCAGCGTAGCTGGTATGCTAGCAGCATTACCACTTACATATTGATTGTCATGTGAAGTACTTATTATAAAATGACATTTAGTTTTCTTTACTCTACATATAATGAATGAATTAATAATTCATTTGTTCTCACTTAATGATTGATTTATTCATTCATTGTATGGAGTGAATGTGTAAGTGAATAAGCCATTCATTCCCCACAATGGTGTTGAGATCTAGAATATAAAAAATCACTTAGCATATTGTTTCTATGATAGACAAAACTGTACAGAAACCGTCCATTTTATATTGTGTGTTCTGTGGAGAATAAAAAATTACTAACGATAAATAGTTTTTTTTATTTAAAAAGGCCACATGTAGATATTGTCTACAAGATTTATTTGTATTGCATTTTGGAGCAGCGAATAATCTTTGCCTCAAACATAGTAATATATAGAATTTAAAAAATGCTGACTCAAACATATAATAAAGACACTGGAGTAGAAATTTACACTTAAATTGCTTCTCATCCATATGTTTATTATAATGTCTTTTTAAATAACTCGTTTTATCACATTGATAGTCACATATATTGCAAATGAACCATTTTTCTTTACTGATGGTTTTACTCCAGAATGTTTTCTAATATAATGTTTCATGTTGCTGGAAACCAAACACTGGAATAAACTGATACTGTTTGTCTTCCTAATGTTTTGACATATGATTTTTCAGTTTATCCTCGCACGCAGTCTTGTATCCACATACTTCGCATTTGTATTGTTTAATCTCTATGTGCACCCCCAAATGCCGTCGATAATTACTTTTATTTGAACTTTTAAAACTGCAGACATCACATTTAAATATAATCTTGTCTATATCTTCTTCAGTGTGTATCTTAGTGTGATTTTTCAGTTTGATAGGTTCTGAACATTTGAAAGAACAATATTTACATTGATACTTTTGGCCTGTGTGTATTACCATGTGATTTTTTAATCGTCTTGCTCTAGACGATTTGTAATCACACAAGTGGCAAGAATAAGGCTTATTTCCGCTGTGGGATTCTAAATGACGTCTTAGACTGGTCGAAGTATTACAGCTGAACCCGCAATCTTTACACTGGTAAGGTTTTTCACCAGTGTGTGTCAAAATATGCTCGCTTAAATGACTCGCATACGCTGTGCTAAAGTTACACAACTTACATTTGTATGGCTTCTCCCCAGTATGTACTTTAATATGACGTTTCAGATTGCTAGTTCTTGAAAACGTTAAATGACAGATATCGCATTCATGAGGTTTTTCACCGGTGTGTACTCTCATGTGGATGCTCAGCGCACTTGGAGTGGGAGATAAGAAGTCGCATGATGGACATTTATGCTTCTTTCGGCCTTTTTGAGTTTTCTTCACTTTACTTTTACTTGTGGAATTGCTACTGGTCTCGTCATTCGAGGAGTTGGAATCTTTCGTATGTGAAGACGACGCACTTTCTGCGACATAGTCCTGTTCTTCTTTTAACATTATTTCGCAATGTTTTTAAGTGGGTCAGAACAAGTGACACAGCAATCAATATAACAAATAAGTAGTGTACGCTCAATTACATAAAGAAGAATACATCTAACTTCTCTTTCGTGTTCTCAACACTTCGCACGTGATGTAATTAATTAATTATCACAAAAATTAAGAACGACTAAACAAAAACAAAACAATTCCCGTCCCGACTTCATTTAAAATAATGGAAATTGGAAAAAAAAAGAATCATAAATCAGACAGTTTTTAAGTTTTCATGACGTCATACTATTATTATATTTGCCAGCGTCAAACAAGTATAAAAATAACGTCGTCCGGTATATCCTCCTCGTCCTCACCTTTGAGGAGACGGTCTACTTCCTCCCTTCCTCACTCCTTATCTTACGGTAGTACTGCGGCAGATCCAGCGTCAGCAAGCGCTGATGTGCCAGCACTGCTGGATGCGGTGGTGGCAGACCTCGTTACTCCTGCCTTCGCCGATACAGTACCACTGATTTTATTTATCATAAATCCACCCGGTTGTGTAGTGGAGTAGGTTGTCTACGCGCTTCAATTTATCCACGTCGTCTGGTGGGACTCCCATAATGAGGATGTGGTTATGTGTTACGCCTTTGTCTCGATCTATGTGCTTGTATATTGTCAGAACCGTATATCACTTCGGCAAATCATTTATTTGACTCTTTTAACTTAGCCAGTCACGCGATATTGGCAAAGTTGTGGCACAGTCACAGATGCCACAAATAAAGACAGAATAGAATATTGGAAAATGTTTCGAAATTAATTTTGTACACTGCCATAAGTTAATTTATTTTGAATTTGATAGATGAATTAAATATTATTAATCCCTAACGTATTTATTGTATCATGTACAGTCCTGGTCAGAGCTCCATACATTTCTGAAACAACTCGTTTGACTAATGTGTGGGCCGATGTAAGGTAAATATTGACTTGGAAGTGCCACTGATTATATATTCTCTGCCACGAATCCAAATTTAACACTTATTACACTCCCAGGGGTACCTTAGGTCCAGATATAGCATAATAAAATGCACAATTTATTGTCTCGATCAACAAATTTTCAAACAAACTACAATTCAACTGAAAATAATAATTTTATTCTCACGTAAAAAGAAAAATCATTACTTAAATAGTAAAAATATCATCACATAATTTTAATCAATAATACATTTAAACAGTTAAATAATTATTGAACTCAAAACCAGAGATTTAGGAAAGCAAAATATTTTGAGAACATAAAAATCATGATACTTCAATCATATCATATATTTTGTTTTATTTTCTTTGTATATAATCTAAAACATGATAATATGATAAATAATTTGAATAACAAGGAATGCATTGTACTTGAACTTTAGTGCCCCAGACAAAAAATTAAACTCAGGTACACTGTATATTTCTTAAGCAATCATATTACCCAATTTTCTCTCTGGCTTCGGACATTGATGTAATAAATAGGTAAACAAAATCAGTTCTGTTAAAAGGCTCGTATGTTTTTAGATTTTATGTGAAACTTCTACAAAATAATAATCTCTACGAATGAGTCCATCAATACTTTTTTACTTGTCAATATAAAAAAAAATTGACAGGATCTAGTAAAACTATAAAGTAATTTTTTTTATGTGTAATATGTACACCTATGAGACTTTTCTTCAGTGTGTGTTAAAATTTGACATTGTAAATAACTGTCCACTGGACATTTGAGTTCAACTTCCATTTCTCCATTATGACTGATCATATGATGCTTCAACATACTTTCTTGTGATGTTTGAAAATCACAAAATTCACACGTAAACCGTTTCTGTCGTGTGTGTGTTAGTAAATGTTGTTTCAGATTGCTGGAACATCGAGCTGCATAGTTGCAAAATTCACACTTAAATTGCTTCTCACCTGTATGTTTTTTATAGTGTCTTTTTAAATTACTCGAATTATCACATCTATAGTCACATATATCGCAAATGAACCGTTTCTCTTTGATGATCGGTTTTACTCTAGAATGTTTTCTAATGTGACGTTTCATGTTGCTTGAATTTGCACATCTAAATAAACAGATTTCACATTGATACGGTTTGTCTTCCGAATGTGTTGACATATGATTTGTGAGTTGGTCTTCTCGTGCTGACCTGTATCCACATACTTGGCATTCGTATTGTTTAATCTCCATATGCACTCCCAAATGACGTCTATAATTACTTCTATTCGGACTTTCAAAACTGCAGGCGTCACATTTGAATATTTTTTTATCTTTATGTTCTTCGGTGTGTCTCTTAGTGTGACGTTTTAGATTAATAGGTTTTGAACATTTGAAAGGACAATATTCACATTGATAGTTTTGGCCTGTGTGTATTATCATGTGATTTTTTAATAGTCTTGCTCTCGATGATTTGTAATCACACAAGTGGCATGAATATGGTTTTGTTCCACTGTGGGATTCTAAATGACGTCTTAGATTGCTTGATGAATTACAGCTGTACCCGCAACCTTTACACTGGTAGGGTTTTTCGCCAGTATGCGTCAAAATATGCTCGCCTAAATGACTAGCATGTGCTGACCTAAAGTTACACCACTTACATCGGTATGGCTTCTCCCCGGTATGTATTCTAATATGACGTTTCAAATTGCTAGTTTTTGAAAATTTTAAATGACATATATCACATTCGTAAGGTTTCTCGCCGGTGTGCGTTAAGGAGTGTAATTTCAGATGTCCCGACCGCGACGTCTTGTAAGCACATAAGTGACACTGGTATTGCTTCTCTCCTGTGTGGATTAGAGTATGTTGTTTTAAAGTAGTAGAATGGGCGCATTTGAAACCGCAAATAGAACATTCGTAAGGTTTTTCACCGGTGTGTACTCTCATGTGGATGCTCAGCGCACTTGGCGTAAGAGATAAGTAGCCGCATAATGGACATTTATGCTTCTTTAGGCCTTTTTGAGTTTTCTTCACTTTACTTTTAGTTGGGGAGTTGCTAATGGTCTCGTCATCCGAGGAATTGGAATCTTTCGTATGTGAAGACGACGCACTATCCGCCACATCGTCCTGTTCTTCTTTTAACATTATTTCGCAAAAGTTTTGTAATAGTAGGTCAGGAACAAGTGACACGGCAGTCAATTTATTAAATACTAATTGTTCACTCAATTGTGTAAACAAGAACTCATCAAAAGTCTCTTTCGTGTTCTCAGTACTTTCTACGTTTGATTAAATTAATTATCACAAAACTTAACAAGATTCAGAACGACTCATGTAACAAAATTAAAACATTTTCGAGTTTTTTCAATTTCATTTCTATATAAATAACATAACTACTGTACTCTATGATACATCAAAATGAAAAACCAGATGATGCAGACTTTTTAGTTTTCATAACGTCATGATATTACTGTATTTGCCAGCGTGAAGTATTCTTACTAATCTGATCGTAGACAGAGATAGATATTACTTATAGAATACAGATAATAGGTATTTGCTGTCTCAGCCACAACTTAACAAGGAGATATACAACGACAGAAACAAAGGAAACAGGGGACCGTTTTTTTTGTTCTATAGCATATAGCCGGATATATTAATGCTATCTCTTTTATTAGTTCATGAGGTTAACTCTTTTACACAATTTGAATTACTCTGTAATACTAAATTCTATGTTTCTATAGAAATACTTTAAAGGGCCTGACTTTTAAATCAAGCCCCTTGGCCTCCCGTAATAACAGTTAATAATCACTTTTTTTAATAATTAATTTCTGAAAATACAATTAATAACATACTTTGTGATAATTTTCATTGATTTCTATCGTAATTGTGACATTAAATAAATAAAAAAGGATAGAATTGTTGCAGGATACGTTGATAAGGATAAAATATACATCAAAACAAAACTTCCAATAAGTAATAACATTTATTAAACATTTTACAGAAATACACAGTTCAGAAACATTACACAATAATATATAAATATACCTGCAGTGTTACCTTGCTTCACGGTTCATACACACACTAATTACATACATTATTAATCTATATTTATAAAAAAATCAATTGCTGTTCGTTTATCCCGCTAAAACTCGAGAACGGCTAGACAGATTTAGCTTATTCTGGTTTTGAAATGCTTGTGATAGTTCATGGAAGGTTTTAACGGTGAGAAGCATACTGTTAGGCGGTACGAAGTTCGCCAGCTCAGCTAGTTTTAAATCTATTTACCCATTTATTGACCCATACTTGAAGAAGCCTGACTTACACTAATTCCAAAATATGCTACATTATTAGTTCGTGTGTCAGTCGGTCTGTATGTATTTATGTTTGTCTGCAAGAAATATCGTATCTCTAATTCCGTCAAGATTGGATAGAAAATCTTTACATTTAAATTACAATTGAAATGTGCCAACATGGCCGTTTCGACATAGAATATGTCACAGTTAATATTAAGCAAAACATAATGTTTAATACTAACTCTGACCTATTCTATATTGAAACGGCCATTTTGGCACAATGCAATTGTAATTCTGTGACAATTCAAATAACAGACTTTACCACCTGGTCGTATTTTTCATACAATTTTGACGAAAGTCTTTCTAAATCTATCTATCTTTCAACCGGTCGGAGTGGGAAGTGTTAGGTTTATTTTCGTTACGAAATCGGTCGCCGCGCTCAAAGACTGCGACAAAAGCTAAGCAATATCTAAAAAAAAAATTACCTTATTTAAAGAAAGAAAGAAAGAACACACAGGTTATTTTGTACACACAGGACACTACTACCTACTACTACAAGTAATTACTTAAAAGTAGACAAACATTTAAAATAATAAAGTAGGTCGAGTTGCGTAGTAGTGTCCCGCGCGTCGAACAAGGTCAGCGCTCAGCATTATGCTGGGGATTGCTCTTCAGCAATAATAATCTTATTGCTGAAGAGCAATCTTGATTTCATAGAAATATTCTGTATAGATAGTGGCAATTGTTGACGATATATAGTTTAAACATAGATTTTATTTAATTCTTTTATATACATCTTGAATAAGTAGAACTAGCAAGGCACTGGCATACATACAGGGTTATCAGTCAGGGTTTACTAATCCTGAAAAAGGGGGTCATTTTACTCAATATTACACACATCATTGGACCAACCCAGAATCCGAGATAGAACATCAGCTGTGAGAAAGTTTATTACAATTTATTATTTAAAAAAAAAACGTCTATCGACTGTCGATAAAATTTATAGAACAGATGTTTCGTAAATTATCGGATTGGTCTCATAGTGACAGTTGATGATGAAGGTAACGTAAACCTTGCGGTAGTCATGAGTACTTCGACTCCCTTTCGACTCAGTATACTCCTAACCGACAATCTTGTTCATCATAAACACACATACAATAAAATACTTAAAAATAAGTAAAAAATAATAATAATAATGATAAAACCTATGAAATGAATGAGTAATATCTATTATCACTGACAACTTAAATATAACATATTAACAAACAAATGTTGTATTAATTATAATTCAAATGGTAGAAAGAAATTGTTTCTATTCTATTAATTATGAAATTTGAACAAAACATCAAAAATTATGTCATTAAAATGCAACACTTTACTTTAATAACATTTTTTTTTTTTAAATACGGAACATACTTCTCTAGTACAAAGTAATTTATTATAATGACTCTGATTCGATCCGGCCAGACTTATTAAACTAACCTAATTTGACAGTTCTAAAATTGTCTCCTCTCTTTTTATTTCCACAAGTGAGAAAAGGATGGGTATAATTTTAGAAACGTTTAGTTTAGTCAGTGTGACTGGACGAATTGGGGTCATAATTTTGAAATGAGTATTTACAAAATATGGATTAGGTCATATTTTAAAAATTACGCTTCAATAAATTTGTTCTTTAAAAAAATGTTTTTAACGTATAAAAAACTTTTTTTAACGAAAACTGCTTAGTGAAAAAGACACATGAAAAAAAAAAGAGATACAGGTGACTTTAGGTCTATAGCATCAAACTTAATTGCATTTTGACAGCGTTGAAGCGGCGAACTTTCAATTCGAAACCAAGTTTGCTTGCTCTTGTTTTCATTTTTTTCACGTCTACCTCTAGTCGATAGAGGGTTGGTCCTACCAAAATGTGTCAGACATCTCAATTAGAGTCGAGTTTTTGTAAGTAAAAACAAAAAGTACATTTTATAAATTCTGTCTGTACACACAGAGTAAATATTTTTGATCTAAGTAGTAAGGAACGTCACCTCTCTGTAGAAATGTCTTTAGCTAAACATGGAAAATTATAATTAAACTGAACAATAAAATAATAACTGGTAACCTTCATTTGTAACTAGTAAATGAAACGACTTAGATTGAATTGAATAAAATGTTCAAATGAAGCATGATAAAATAATTAATTTTTGAGAATAATTGTATTTATGTACTTTAAGACAATTTATAATTACTTGACCTTTAAATGCAAGATTTTATATTCAGTTATATCAGAAATTGTTTGTAAATGTAAAAGTTTTTTTTTATTGCATTAACGAGTGAACGACGCGTTTTAATGAGATAGTAATACTCGTAGATTAAAAACTGAGATATTGAAGGCATAGTCAGAATAGTAGTTAAAAATTAAGGATCAGCTTTGGTGTTGAGGTAGGTTGTAACTGTGATGCTAGGCTTTGTATATATAAATAGACTTAGGAAAGTTACCCAACGTCAATATAGGTCATAGGAAAATATTCCTACTGCGCCTCACGCCATCTAGTATTCAAAATAGTAAACATGTGACTATAAACAAATTAAAATAACATAAATCGGTTTAGTCCGTGATTATTCCGTTGAAGAATAAAACTAAATGACCATGTCATTATCATAGTTCAAGAGGGAATCTCAAAGGACTTAGGAATAAGACAACGCCATCTAGTTATTAACCCACGAACTAAAATAGTAAATTTGTGTCCAACAACATATAAGACTACTATTAATCGGTCTTGACCATGATTCTTTCGTTGAATTCACTATACATCATTCTATAAAGCAATAATACAACGCCATCTAGTTATTAACCCACGAACTAAAATAGCAAACATGGGTCTACGAACATAATATAAGGCTGTCATTATCCTAGCTGTCTAGTCCGTGGTGCTTCCTCTTGATTCTGGCGTAAGGTCCGATGTCGGGGTCGGTCACGAAGTCGTACAGGACTGACGACCAGCTGTGGTGTTGCGGTAAGTTATCGTAGAACTCTGGTGCTATACGCTTCACCTGGAAAATGGAAACAAGGTACAATGACAGATAGTTTACTAATCGTAGTTCTGCGAACATTCGACCTCGCAAGCACCATAGTTATACATTACATTTTGTCATGGCCAATGAGGAGAGGCTTCTATGTCACTCAAATGCATTTTGTCATGGCCAACGGCCAACGACAAACATGTCGGATCCAGAACGTAATATGTTTGATCCGATGATTAACAAAGTTTAGTAGTAAAATCGATATTATTAGATACCCTCTTCTTAGTTCATTAGAGAACGCCATCTAGCTTTATTTTGAGAAAAATTAACTAATTTAATGAATCTTAAAAACATTAAATTTTTTTATCAGTTAAATTTTTTTTTTTTTTTGCTAAGTTTATGAAACTTTTACTTTACGAACTGTCCGGTTGTGGAATTAGCTATCGGCTTCTCCATTTCCCGATAGCTTTATACTTCGGCTGTTCAATAGGACAGAAATCCATGAACAATCTAAGTTACGCGGACGACACGGTCCTGCTGAGCCCCTCGATCAGCGCCATGACAGTGTTGTTGAAGTTATGTGAAAGGTACGCTGTTAGACACAACCTACTCTATAATACCGAAAAGTCAGTAGCAATGGTGTTTGGACTTGCTTACAATGACGTGCGACTACCTCTTTATTGAAACGGTAGGTCCCTAGAATATGCTGACACTTTTAGGTACTTGGGACACCTAGTGGCTTACAATCTAGAGGACGACCAGGACTATGAGCGCGAAAGACGCGCTCTTGCTCTTAGAGCGAATATGCTCGGCAGAAAGATTTGGCGGATGCTCGATGGAGGCGAAAATACTGCTTTTTAAGAGTTATTGTACTGCACTATACACTCCACAGTTGTGGTCTAAATATAAGGTGGAAAGTTACCGAACATTTAAAGCGCAGTATAATGACTCTTTCCGCATAATGTTCCGCCTCCCTCGGTGCTGCAGCGCATCCAGTATGTTCTTGGAGGCGCGCGTGCCGGCTCTCGATGCACTAATCAGACATCGCATTGCCAGATTTAGAGAATCTCTCTTTAACTCTGGCAATGTGATTATTACGACAATTATCGGGCACTGCTTTAATGTTTTAAAGCGGTGGTCAAAATTATTAATTTATTGTAATTAAATTTAATTATGTAATATTATTATTGTGAAACTTTGTTGTTTTTAATAAATGGATTATTATTACTATTTATCTGAAGTGTTTTCAATTCTTGAGTGAATAGGGTTCTTTCTAGGCAAGCGTGCTGCATCTCAGGCCGACAACGCAAGTTTATTTCCAAAAAAAATAATAAGTTAAAGCTGAAGGGTTTCATACCTCTGGCAGTCTCCTCCCGGGCACGGCGGGAAAGTCGTGGTGCTCGTTATGGTATCCCACGTTGAAAGTAATCCAGTTCAATGGCCCGTAGTAGGAATAAGTTTCGTATCCTTTGCGGAACATGTAGTGTTCAGACACGAAGTGACCTGTACAATTAAAAAAAGTAATCGGCCAAGTGCGAGTCGGATTTACGCAAGAATGGTTCCTTACCATTATCTATACAAGATTAGTTCAAGTTTCTACTTGTTGCCGTTATTAATATAACGCAACTAGCTGCGCCCTGCGGCGTTACCCGCGTTAACACAGCTATAGACCGCCAACTTGTCCATACAATAACATATAGCTTTTTTCTACCTTTTAATGTTGTCCGATTTAAGTGGTATTTTTCACACATAGCTAACACATTTTTAACTAGACTTTTTTATCCTCTTAAAGTTACAAGCTTCCTAAGCAGTCATATTTTTGCGCTGATACGATGCCTATTAAAAGACTTTATTATGCAGAATTCAATAACTTTTTTCAAAATAACAAAACGTGTAGGCTTAAATTACATCATAGTGAAGCGATTGACACCAATAGCAAAAAAATACGTTACAATTTAGGATGTGAAAAGAGGTACGCCGCGGAACGAATATTGTATCAGAAACACGAAAACAGTGAAGTGTCAGTGATCCTCTTAATACAGGCTAAAAAGCTAGCTTCAGGTTACCATAGCACAGGCTTTGCCTAGTTTGGGACCTAAAGACCTTTGTGTGGATGTTGTCCCATATTATATTATTATATTATAACTCTTTATTGCTGACTCACACATCAAAAAGACAAGTAAAATGTTACATCCAGGGTCACAAGTGGCGGCCTTATCGCTAAAAGCGACCTCTTCCAGGCAACATTAGGATGGAGACAATTATTCATGTAAAAACGTGAACTCACCGGCTACCGGATGGACGCCCATTGCCATCAGAGATCCAAATATTAGATACCCCAACACTTTCCAACCTGCATAACAAACAAAACAAATATATGATAACTAGCTGACACGGCAAACTTCGTACCGCCTAATATGTATATTTCCCTTCTAAACTTTTCCTGCACTTTCACACACATTTCATAACACAAAATCAGCGAAATCAGTCCAGCCGATCACGAGTTTTAGCGAGACTAACGAACACCAATTGATTTTCATATATATAGAGTACCTGCACTGCCACACGCGTTAATACAGGATAAAAACTACCCTATGTGTTAATCCAGGGTTTAAGCTTTCTCCGTAACAAATTTCATACAAATCGTATGAGCAGTTTTTGCGTAAAAAATAAAAAAACGTAAATTTTTACAAATATTCGCGTTCATAATATTAGTAAGAAGGATTTTATCAAATAATATTATTAAATTAAATAAATGTTATAATTAAATTGGCATTTTTATCGCACATAAGGAAAAATTACAATAGAATATCGTTATATTGGATCAAAAAATAATACATTATCCACATAATTTGTAAACCCCCGAAATCACGGTTATATAGCGGCGGCCATCTTGGATTTGAAATGTATTATCATGTAATCATTCTACTAGTCAAGTCCTTTTTTAATTTAATACCCATATTGAGGAAGTTGTGAAAACAAGTGATTAGAAGCGAGTTCGAAAAAATCCGACTGCTTAATCTTTAATCCTGTGTATTGTATTTAATTCCTTTTTTTATTTTAATGTACCCAGTGTCACTCTCGCGACTAAGACGAATCAATTGACTACACTCACATAAAAATACGACAAGCCGTTTAGGCTCTAGGACGTGTCAAACAAATATACATAAATACACCCGAAAAACATAACCCTCTTCTTATTTCGCAGTCGGGTATAAACACCTTAAACACACAAATAAAGTAATTGACTCACCGAACAACTTGACAACGACCGCGTCAAAGAACAACTGTATGACCAAGTTGACAACTTCGAGCGGCGACGGCGGCTTCGGCCTCACGATTAGCGGCCGCAGCGCGTAGAACAACGGCTGTAAGAACAACCATAACAACTTGCCGCCAGTCGTGCAGAAAAACTTAGCTTCTATTAGTGTTGGTAGGTCCGTGTCTATCACTTCGTCGCCTTGGTACTGTAACAAGCGGAATTTATTTATTTTTATTTATATATTTATTGGTGGCGTCTGACGGTCTTAACATAAATACAAGATTTTTTTCCATCAGTTGTTTTTTGTATATTACTCTGAGGAAAGTAGTTAGTTATGTATAAGAATCTAGTATGTTTAATATGAACTCTTCACTATGTTGTCACAATATAGTTTTATGTGTAAGTATCGTCAATATTTAATTATTTTAATATAATATTTTGTATGATGGCAAAACCAAAGCAAATCAAAAATTTAAAAAAAACTCTGTGTTAATTTTTCTAGTCTCCGCCATCTTGCGAAATTGACAGCTTACGTCATTGACGACACCATTCATCGGCTGTCAGAGCCGATACAATAGTAAGTTAGGAGGTACGAAGTTCGGCGAGTCAGCAGGTAGGTACATAAATTAGGCAGTGCATTAACAAGTAAACTTAAAATTAAAAAAAAACACCCACACATCGCCATTTTGTGATAGCGGCCATCTTCGATTTGAATAAGTATTTTGAGGGAGTTGTGACAAAAATATATCCGGCTTCTAGCAACTTTGGTTATCTTAGATCGATTTTCGTCAAACATAGTTATCACAAACACCCCCGAATTATACACCTTTACAAAAAATACAAAATCAAAATAACAGACAGACATATATACTCACTCATGAAGATTTCTTGAAAGATTGAAAGACACTCATTTCTTGAAGATGATAGATATGTATGCCATGCCTATCGGTAAATTCCCGAAGAAACCAAACAGTTGCTTGTACATCGGACGGTTGTGACCGAACCACCTTCACCTGGGGCAATTTTGAAAAAATGTGGTAGTGACGTCACGTGTACTTACTCTATGGTGTTCCAAGTGGTACTTCTTAAAGCTGATAGATATGGGTATGCCTATCGGTAGATTCGCGAAGAAACCAAACAGCCGGTTGTGCATTGGACGGTTGTGACCGAACGCTAGGTTGTGGGCGATCTCGTGAATTGCTGGAACAAGAAACAATTTTTTTGCTAGTTTTAGTTCACAAATATATTTTATATTTAGCAGGATGAGGTTCTAGATTCGTCGGAATCTTCTTTTATTTTCTTCTTTTTATGGTTTCGTACGAAAAGGTTAAAAACGGGATCATATTATAAGGACTTCACTGTCCGTCCGTTAGTCCGTCTGTCAGCAGGCTGTATCTCATGAACCGTGATATCTAGACAGTTGTAGTTTTCACAGATGATTTATTTTGTGTTGCCGCTACTCGTATAAAAACATTTTCTAATAATACAATAAAATTAATATTTCAGGGGGCTCCCATAAGACAAACGTGATTTATTTGTTAAATATATTGAATAACAACAAAAGGTAGAAACATCAAGTAATGTTGTAGAGTTTGGAGAATGCCACGAAACCCTTAGTGTACTAGTCCGTCTTATTATAACTTTGCAAAATTGCAAAAAATCTCACTTGACACAGATTTTTTGCAATTCATACAAAATAAACTTTTTTAATAACCACAAAGTCTTTTTATACACATTTTTTTCAAATTAATGTATGGGGTACTTAATTATATTAAGGTATATTTTTATTTTATTTAAGTACATATATTTATTTTATTTTATATTTATATAACACAATTTGAAAATAATCAGAATACATATTTATGGAATTTGGAAAACACATTGCCCTCCTATTGGGCAATCGGTTAAAAATACCAAACCTGTGCCACGAATGCTACTTTATAACAATTAGTAAATAATTTGTTCCACTTAGCGGTGATTGTAAAATACGTGTAATAGCCGAAGCACGATGGTTGAAACGTATGACAGCATTTATGAGAAGGCCTTGAATGTACTCATTAATGAACAAGCTAGAAAGGACTTGTTTAATTTTCGGCCAGGACGGTGTACGTCTACCAAAAAATAACTAAAGATATAGTTAACATTGTGCATTAATGAAAAATGCGTCAGTCGACTCCTTCATTGTGTACAAAAATATCTAAGTTCGGTGAATTGTAGTTGAATTATGGCTTACATGGAAGATTAATGTATCCTAGGTTGACTGCAATGGTCACATTGGTCTATAAATTGTACCGCCCGTCATAAATGTCAAAATTTACTCAATAAAAACGCGTAAATCACTATTTTGCGTAAATAACGTGGCAATATATTGTTAAAAATTAATTTTGTACGCTGCGATAGGTTGCCTTAATTTGAATTTGGTTGATAGAACAAAGAATATGTTGTGACTTATTATAACAATCCGTAACGTTTTTATGCTCTCATGTGCACTGTCCTGGCCGGAGCTCCATACATTTTTGAAACATCTATTTTTAACTATTAACAATTTATGATATGGTGTGTTACTCGAAAAATTATGTTTTACCATCTTGCATTATTTACAAGATCACAATTTTGACTCAAAAAATCAAACCGACACATCTCTATTATATATTTTCTTCTTGGGATTCTAAAATATACGAGTACATTGCGGTTATGGAAATAAACCAAAAATGATTAGAGATTAGCTTATAACACATCGGTTAATAATAAGGAAAATAACAAGTTATTTAATGCATATATAAATAACTTTTATCAACGGCTACTATATTTTTAATATTTAAGTATATTTTTAAACTTTAAGTATAATTTTAATATTTTCTAGAATAAATTATGTTTTTAATTAATTAAAAGCATTACGTATCGGAATATTAATTATAGCATTTAAAACAGATTTTCATTCTTCGCTGTTCTAGAATTATGAGAAAAATTAAAAATATTGTCTTCAATTTTAATGAAGTATAGCATAATATTTTCATAATAACTATAATATTTTGTAGCGATGATGGTCGAGTGGTTAATGGGGTCGATTGCTGTGCAAAAGGTAAGAGGTTCGATATCACGAAACATGCAAAAAGAGCCTGAGCTACCGGTGAATGGAAATCATCGTGAGGAAACCATAGCATGGTGGTAAGACGTTTCCTATCGATCGCCTGGCTAGCTACTCAACCCTCAAGTTGTAAAAACTGTTGCCAAGCACCTAACGGTGTGTTCCGGCAGCCTTCCTTGAGAGCCAGCCTATGCCAGACTAGGCATGTTTCATCTAGGACTACAGTATCGCTAAATTCCGTGGTCGTGCGAACTTGTGTTAAAAAATGCCTAGCTGTGTAAAATATTACTAATAAGAGAGCGAACCCAAAATTTAACGACAGGCAGGATTCGAATCTGCATCTTCTGGGTAACACGCCATGATACCTTGACCACTAGGCCACTGTCGATATGCTGCCAGCCGCGAAATTATATTTTTATGCTCTGCAAGTAACACCGTCAACTGTGACACTGTTTTTTTAATAGGGTGCCAAAATGGCTATTTTTATTTGAAAATTATTACAGACATGCGGAATACAACGGTAAAACTACTGAACCGATTCGTATATTTGTTGCGGAGATAGCTTAGACCCTGGATTAACACATAGGCACACATAACATAATATAATATATCCTGTATTAACGCGGAGTAACGCCGCAGGGCGCAGCTAGTTACCATATCAATTCCACATTACCTTATCAATGTCACTTCAATATGACTATTTAATACTATTTATCTCTATCTGTGGAGTATAATTTGTGTTATCGCAATCAGATATGGTTTACACTCAAGTAGCGACACCGATTTGGTTGTTATCAGAGCTTGTGCTGGTCGTTTAGATGTAATTATGATGAGTGGTCTTAAGGCGGATGCTTAGAGCTGATAGTCTACGCAAACAAGTAAAATTGAAAATATTGATATAACCGGACATTTGCTGTGGCAGCCATCTTGGATTTGAAATTATGACAGGAAAAAATATATCACAAAGTATAAAACTTTACATTGTCAAGTTATTACAAGTCATTTTTATTTTTTGACAAAAAAAAACTATACTTAAAAAAAAAAAACATACTAATAACACCTTTTCATTTGATACGCGTATTGAGGGAGCTGTGACAAAAAAAATGTCATGACCATTTTGGACCGATTTTCATCAAATATAACTAAGAACACGACTTTCCTTTCGTAAAAAAACAAAACAAAATCCTATCCGTTCGGAAGCTATGATGTCACAGACACACACGTCTAACTTATAACATCCCGTCGGTTTTGCGTCGGAGTTTAAAAATACTTGAGATTACAAAAAATAAGAAACTTGAGGACAAATAAAAAAGAAGTTCTTTTTAGGAAAGTGATTGCCGACTTTCATTATGGCAGGCGTCAACAGAACTTTTTCAGTTAATGCGATTTAAAAATCAAACCCCCGTACCTATTTTGATAATATGGGAACACTTGAGAGGTATTATTTTTCTTTCAATCAAACAAAGAATTTATCTTATCGGTTCAGGATTCTCCGAGAAATTAGGTAACAAACATTTAAAAATCTGGTGTGTTGAAATGGTTGATTTTGGTTCGTAGTGGTTGATAATATAATATTAGGTCCTTACATATGAAATTGGCGTTTAGTCGTACTGGCCATTTTGATCTCAAATATCTCTTCTTTGGTTAGGGATTCCAATTTCAAATTTATACAGCTATTTATTCATACATTTGTATTTCGAAAACCGTAATTCATTTGTTTTGTCCTCGTTTGGTTTTTTCTTTGCGTCACGCAGTTTACAAAATGGAAAACTTGAAATATCGCGTTATTTACGAGTACGAGTTCCACCGTGGTGCCAGTGCTGCAGAAACGGCTCGAAGGATTAATGATGTGTATGGCGGCGGTGTCGCAAAAGAAAACACAGTGCGTTTTTGGTTCCAACGTTTTCGTTCTGGAAATCTCGACCAGCATGGTGGGTACCTCATGAATTGAGTGCAGCAAACCGACAAACGCGCGTCAACTGCTGCGTTACATTACTCAACCGGCACAATAATGAAGGGATTTTAAATCGGATCTTTCGGATATTTCAAGTTTTCCATTTTTTAAACTGCGCGACGCAAAGAAAAAACCAAACGAGGACAAAACAAATGAATTACGGATTTCGAAATAAAAATGTATGAATAAATAGCTGTATAAATTTGAAATTGGAATCCCTAACCAAAGAAGAGATATTTGAGATCAAAGTGGCCAGTACGACTAAACGCCAATTTCATATGTAAGGACCTAATAAATAAACGTGGTACGAGTATTACTAGCAAGGTTGTATTCCGATTGAAGTGCGAGCGGGAGGCGAACAATTAAATAGTATATATTATTATATATAGAATATAAACACCACCGTTGAATTGAAAGTGTACTCAATTCGACTGCATTTAAATTGAAGTTAGTTAATTGTGATTGTGTCTTAACTTAGCATAAGTTTTCAGGAACATATATATTTTATTTTTCTCCGCAAGCGTGTCAATAAAGATTGGTTAGTTCAAATTTTGTTTTGATAGTGTTTGTCTAGTGCAAGTTGCAGAGTGTGTTTAGGGTCAGTGTCAGAGTGTGTTTAGTGACAGTGTCAGAGTGTGTTAAGTGTCAGCGTCAGATAGTGTTTGTTTGGTGTCAGTGTCAATAAGTATTATATTTCTTTAATTACCTAACATAAGCGAGTGGTTGATAACTCCACCGAAGCAGTACGCAATGAGGAGAGTCAGCGGCCAGCTCAGGTGCTGCACGATGGGCATCATGACGAACTGTGTCAACACCATGGCTGTCACGATCCATTTGAAACGCGGGTCGTAACCGAACAGTTGCTTGATTTGTGGATATTTCTCTGGAACAATAGAAAATAAATATTAAAGATATAGTCAAGCGTTCAATGTACTTAGCTGATCATGCCGCCGCGAGAGGAAACCCTTGTTATTGAATGAATGAATGAATTATTTTTTTATTGCGGACACAGGGTCTGCAATAAAAAAAAATATAGCACTATAAATATGTTAAGAATTGTCTTCAAATATAGTGCTACGGGTTGGTGGCATTTTCGCGTGATCTCTTCCAGGCAACCTCAGCATGGAGACACTTATATTAGTATAATTTCTTTATTTATTCTCTCTTGTTTATTGCGATTCTCATCCTAGTGTGACAATTTTTTTTTTCTGTCATTTTGTTTAATTCGAACGCAAGTTTGTCCGGAAATATGGTACTCGCGTACAAACACAGAACAAGAAATAATGATCGTATTTTCTAATAAACTTCGACAAAACTTGGTGTATAGCAGGGCTATCAGCTTGAGTTAGACATGAAAGAGGTGAAAACAAGAGCAAGCAAACTTGGTTTTCTTTGACAGCATTGAAACGGAGAACTGTCAATACGAAATCAAGTTTGCTTGCTATTGTTTTCACCTCTTTAACGCCTAAGCTAGCCGATAAGTGGCTGCATTAGGTTCCGTTCGTTTTCATCTTTTTCAGTTGATAGGTTGTACGAATTTTTAGAAACGTATTAGTCGTCGGGGACATTTGATTGAGGTAGTATATCTCTGTAATATTGAGGTAGTATATCTCTGTAATATTGAGGTAGTATATCTCTGTAATATAGAGGAAGATCGCATAGTAATTTATTGACCGATTTCAATTGATATTAGTCCGTAGGATGATTTTACTATAATCTTGCGACTATATACAGTTAAATATTTGAAATATTCCGGCGGAGGCACATGTGTAAAACGCTATATAGGCGACACAACAATTGGTTAACTTGTGTTTTCTGTTACACATAAATACATTTCTATTTACAACTGATTTATTTCAGTATACCCTACATACTAAATGAATATGTAACACTACCCTCCTATTTGCCTAGATGGATGGCGCAGTTGGTCCCGGGTTCGATCCCCGGACAGGTTCAACATTTGTGTGCATGAACATGTCTGTTTGACCTGTGTCTGGGTGTTAATTATAAATATAATTATGTATTTATGTATATAAATATGTATATCAGTGATCAGGTTACCATAGGACAGGCTTTGCCTGGTTTGGGACCTGAACACCTTTGTGTGGATGTTGTCCCATATTATTATTTGATACTACAATTACGTTACATATTCCACATATTCGAAACACCAATCATTGAACCAAACATATAAGCTCGAGAACTTTGCCAACAGAAATATACTTCAATAAATAGACTCCACTACCTATTCTGTAGTCAAGGGTCACATAAATTGACGAAGATCAGCGCAGCAAGTGACACAAATGATTGCATGGTAGGACTTTAGACGTCTTTAACTATACCAAACAAACTTTTGTATTTTGAAATTTATTGTGAACCGACCTCAAAAAAGAAAACTCTTAATTCGTCGGAATCTGTTTTTTAGAGTTCCACATCCAAAGGGCAAATACGGGACCCTATTATGTCCGGCCGTCCGTCTGTCACTAGACTGCATTTCATGAACCGTGATAGCTAGAGAAATACAATTTTGTAAAATTGTTATAGCGGCAACAGCAATACTAAAAACAGAGTAAGATTAATATTCAAGGGGGCTTTCATACAAGAAACAGATATAAGCTGTCCTGATGCCAAATTTTATCCAAATCCATTCGATAATTTGGGTACGAAGAAGTAACAAACAAATATACATACACAACGTTTTCACCTTCATATTAGTGAGTTACAAGAGATTAATTGAACTCTGAAAGGGCCTGGACGGTGTACGTCTACCAAAAAAATGCCTAAAGATGTGGCTAATACTGTGTGTTAATGAAAAATGCGTCAGTCACCTCCTTCATTGTGTACAAGAATATCTAAATTCTGTGAATTGTATAGGAACTATGACATCTCTGGAAGACTTACTCGTATGTATCTAGGCTAGGCTGATCTATCTAGGCTGACTCCAATGGTCACAATAAAAACGCGTAAATCACCCTTTTGCGTAAACAACATGGAAATATTTTGATTCGAATTTAATTTTGTACTCTGCGATAAGTTGCGTTATTTTGAATTTGGTTGATAGAATAAAGATAAATAGTCCGTAACGTAGTTATGGTATCATGTACACTGTCCTGACCGGAGCTCGATACATTTTAGAAACAACTCTTTTAAATATATTTTATGTTACTTGTTGAACATAGACTTGCAATAAAATTGTGTTCGTTCGTTGGTCAAACTAGTAACAGTTTAGACTGTTACTCGATGGGAACAATAATTCCTAGCTAGTAACAGCGTGACTCACTTAGTGCGTGCTTGATATCATGTGAAAGTACTTATTAAAATAATAACTTGTGTCTTTTACATCATTCATGAAATTATAAAGATATGAAAATGTTATATTGATTTAATGTCATGATAATATAATCGATAAATGCGATAAATGTATAAGTTACACACAGACGCCGTGTTCCTATTTTAACTACGTATTTTTCCATTTATTTTAGTATTTTTTTTAAACGATGTTAGTTAATTTTTCTCTACATCATATTTACGTCGTATATATACAGTCGAATTGAGAACCTTTTTATTAAAATCTTTATTAAATCTTCTTTTGCTTGCAAAGCAACGGGTTTTCCGACTAGGCTCCCAACTAATTTTAGAAATGATAAGGAACCCTAATAATAATAGGTTATTAGGTATAGACGGTATCGTTATCAGCCTCACGTGAAATTAACATTCGTTATAATTATTACGTGATCGATAACACGTACGTAAATGTAGTTTACATGCAAAGTATCAAAAACGTGAAGGAAAAACCTGTTTTCAATGACTCGAACTACACTCGCAGTCACTGAAATGACTAATACAATGTTACCTGTTACTAATATAACTTAACCTAATATTTACACACCAAATAGATTACATTAAATTATACAAAATATATTAAGCGATTCCAAAAAAAAAAAACAGACGGTTCGGTAAGTTTGTATGTGCCATACGGCCATTTTGGCACAATCCAATTGTAATTCTGATACAATTCAAATAACAGACTTGACCACCAGATGTGTTTTGTATGAGTATGTAGTAGAGAATTTTGCAATCTCGCTTTGCTATACGCAATTTATTTTTTTCTGGAATATAAACCTGACGCGGGCGATACCGCAGGCAAAATTTAGTCATTGTAGTTGTGTGAACTTTGACATCGCGACCACTATAATCCAACGTTCCAAGATCCCAAACTCAAACTTGACGCAAACTGTGTCAATTACCAACTGTCATATTTCTCTCGCCAGTTGCCACTGTAACAGATAAACATCTTCGATAGATTTTTTTATTTTTTCGATTCGATTGTCACATATTTTAATCCTTATTTTAGGGGTAATAAAATCTATATAGATTAGTCAAGTTTTTTTTTAATTTTCAAAGAAACTTCTCCCATTTCGGGCAAAATACTCTCGTAATCGAAAATTCGTAAAGCCCATACAGAGTTTCATCAAGATCGGATGGAAACTACGACATGTCCGCAAATACCTACGTAATTTCTTGCGGATAGACAACATGAATACATACAAACTGACAGACTAACAACATTTTGACTCGAAGCTGAGTATCTTCGCTCGCTTCGATCAATTTACTTCATTTAATTTTTGCAAAGTGATAGAAATTCGAAAACCATTTCGAGCTAACATAATTAAGTGTTCATACTAAAAATATCAGATTTTTATATACACTTTCTTCAGAGTTATTTACAAAAATCGAATGCAAAAATCTCTTATTTATGCCACCAATAAAACATATTTGTATATGTCATCTGTGAACCATACCTACCAAAAGAAACAGCAAAAATACAGATAATTAATGACGTAATTTTTTTACGAGTTTTTGACGACAATAACATTATTCTCAATTTTTCTTATACTATCAAATATCTCTAAAAACGTAATTATTATATCCCGGATAAAATAAAGAAAGAGTACGTTATTTTTCATTTGTCATTCCACTGTCGTAATAAAAACGGGGGTTCAAAAATATGAAATGTTGTCGACCTTTGACTTTTACTAGTAGCATAGTTTATGACACTGACAGAAGTAACTCTGCGGATTGTGACGGACGGTCCCAACGGAAGATCAACGCTGGCTTCAGCCGGCACTGTGTTGAGATGGGACCGGTTTGTGACAGAAATCACTTCGTAATGTTTACATGTTAGATATTTTGTTTAAGTTGTGTTTTCAGTGGCAAATAAATATATTTCTATTTCTATAGTTACATAAATGGTACAACAACTCACAGAAAACTAGAATACTCAATAGTTACCATCGAATTCCCACGATTATTTGTAAGACAGGCACTAATGAGAGTTAGTTAATTATCAGCCCGTTGAGCCAGCTACCGACCGATCAGCATCAATTATCGAACTAGTGCTAACGGCTTCACTACCACACCAGCAGTGTAGCCATGATGGTCGAGTGGGGTCGATTTCGATCCCACGAAACATGCAAAAAGAGCCTGAGCTACTGGTGAAGGAAAACATCGTGAGGAAACCATAGCATGGTGGTAGGGCGTTTCTTATCGCTCGCCTGGCTAGCTACCACCCTCGAGTTGTAAAATCTGTCGCCAATTTTTTAACTGTTACCGAGATATGCAATCTGAATAAGTAACTTGGTAATCCTAATTAAATACAATTAGAATTGTATGTAATTACAAAGTTACTTTTACAAAAAAACCTTTGCGGTTTGGCAAGTCATTATATTGATAAAAGAAATAAATATTAATAATATTGACATTGTTAGTAGAAAATTTTGTTAGCTTGCAAGTATGTTATTTACGACAGAGTAGTTGGAAAGTTCATCCTACAGATAAACAGATACTGAATTGACCGACTTGGTTTAAATTCGATTTCACGACTTTTTACGGCAGAGAAAGTGCGCAGCGAGACTTGTGCATTTTTGTACATGTAATGTTTTTGACGGAATTTAGATTCTCTGCTTTTTTTTAAATTCCTGAACAGCTAGGCATTTGACCACAAGTTCGCACGACCACGGAAGTCAGCGAAACTGTAGCCCTAGGGCTACAGTGTCTGGAGCATACCTAGTCTGGAATGTTTGCAATAGACTATACTAATTGCATCCCATCGTTTCACTCGTTCTTGGTTCCCTTCTTATCACTTATTTAATTCCACGTTAGCACTGGGTGCAATTGCCAAGTAGATTTAATAAAAAAATATTTAAAAAATCCAGTTTTGATCCCATAGAAAAAAATAAATAAAAATATTAATCAAGTTTAGACCTTCGGGATGGTAGCCTACTCGTATTTATCATTATCCCTCGAGTACCTGTCATCTATAGTAATCTAGACTTGTATATTATAATATGATAAAGAGAAAACATTTGTATTTTTGTATGTAACGAATTAACTCAAAAACATCTGGACCGATTTCAAAAATTCTTTCACCGTTATTAAGCTACTTACTCACTGAGTAACATAGGCTATAAAAAATAGATATCCCAGCTAGTCTTAAATAAAATTCTAACGCGTGACCGTATTACCTCTTAATAATTGCAAAATATATAAGCACCTGATAAGTAGTCACGTGTTTGCTTATCAGCGTCTATCTACTTAATATAATACATACATTATAGCGTTAAATCGTCCAATACTCTACTAATGTACTTTGATAAAACAAACTTGTTTTGATAGTTGAACGATTTGTGCTTTTTGATTTTTGTTTCTATCGCCAAGCACCGTAGGTTCCGGTAATCTTCCTTGAGATCCAGTATACTCCAGACTAGGCATGATCCAGCTAAGGCCACGTGACCCATTTTCTTTAACTGTGCCTTTCCTATGTTGATGACCAATAAGGTCGTGTTCCGTGCGTCAGGATGTAGTTGTTTTTTACCCTGCCCGTAGGTACCGAACTCGTTAGTAGAATATTTACACTGACAGCAACTCTACCTCACACTTCACGGGAAAATAGACTTTTCTTTATTGCTACGTCAACTGTCAGATAAACGTCAGTGATTTTAAAGAGCTATTTCACTCGTTTGAGTTTCCCGCGTTCGTTGAAAAAAATGGCGTCTCTGTCTGTGTATTTATTGCAAATATAGTGATTCTGCAAGCTTTAATGTGTAATATTGGTGGATTATTAACCATTAATGTCTTGTTTATGTGCTCGAGTGTGGGCAAGCGATATAAAGATGGAATAACTTGGTTTTCGTGTTCATGGGAAATCTCCATAGGAACCCAGGTAAAGTCTCCACCGCTTTACGAGGGTACATGATGTGACTTTAACTTGACCACGATGACTTATTGCTTGATATTTGACTTAACTTGATTGATTAATAACTTAAAACTTGATAAACTTGACGCTGGCAAATATATTAATCGTATGATGCCATATATGAAAGGAAAAAAAAAGTACTAGTTAAATAGTTGCACCTAACAGACGCTCCAAGCGCGTCAGTTTCATGACAGTTGTTATTTACACTGAAGCTGCGAGCATAAGAAGAGTGAATAGTTGCACCTAGAGTGTATGCACGGAACATACCCCTGCAGTATATAAGAAGACCCCCTCTCTAGTTTTCGCATAGTATTTAAGATTTACAATATATTTTTTCTGAACAAAGAGTCAATAAATGCATTTGGTGCTCATGTGTTCAGTTTTAAAATTTTAATATATAATAACATGTCAAAAAAATCTTCTATATTCATTCAGGAATTCATCAACTGAGTAATATAAAAAGAACTAAGTTACTATAAGAAATTGTTTTAATGTTTTAACTTATAGGATACTGATTATTTGACGAACAATTAAACTTTTCCCACTGGGAGTTATGGAAAGTTATCTAATCTGCCACTTCGTGGTGGCAGCCATCTTGCATCAATTATCATCAAACATAGCTAAGAACACTCCCAACTATTTCACCTCCTAAACAAAGTCTGTAGCAAAGTTTTTTTTCACCAGAATGGTAGTGTTTACAGATGATTATGATAACATACCGAGACTGAAGCAAAGAGTATAAGAATAAGAATAGAATAAGAAATATTTATTGGCCTTTAAATAACATTCGTTACAGGCAAGTCTTGTTACATTTTAATTATTAATTACTTTAAAAAGAAACTTAACTTATAAATACTTTTATATTTCTAAGAACAAATAGTTATTATATTATACATTTACATTGTCATTTATTTCTTTACCTATTACTAACAATTTGTAATTGTTGTTCATCACACAAGAACGATGATTCCACAAGCTGCATTCACATAATATATTCACTGAGTTTATAAAAAGGATTTCTTTCAAAAAAATATTTTAATTTTTGTTTAAATATTTTAAAATTGAGTTCCATCACGCTATTTGGTACTTTATTGTACATTAATATTTTGGTGTAAAGTCCCTGTTTCTTACATTTAGATAATCTGTTGACAGGCAGGACTCGCCCTTTTTTATTATTACGTGAAATTCTTTTTCCGGTATTTCCGTATCCTCGTGTACCTCTACTATACTACTATAAATATAAAGTGATATAACTGTCATTATTTTATCATTTTTAAAGTGTATTCTCGCAGGACTACGTTTTTTCAAACCATTCATTGTTCTTATAGATTGTTTCTGACATTTTAAAACTTTTATGATATCTTTAGCGTTTCCCCAAACAGTTATAGCGTATCTTATTATAGAATGAACGTATGCATAATAGACAGAGATGAGTGAATTTTTATCTAATAATGGCTTGAGTTTAAATAAGGCATAATTACCACTTGCCATGTATACTTTACAGATAGGACCAGTTTGTTACATTTTATCATGTCCTACATGTTTATGATGGAAATAGAAATTGTTTATTGGCCTTATAACTAAGAAAACATATGTAAGGTAAGTCATCAGTTATTACAATTTACCTTTAAAGTATTGTGTGGTATTAAAATCAAATATTAACTAAACAGTAAAACAAATAAACCAAATTGTCATTTAGAAATACTTTAGCGTCTTTTTGAATTTATTGGCACGTAATCCATCCATCGTACGTGCATATGTTGTTTAGGGAGGTTTGCGAACTTATTTTTTATTATTTACTTATTCTAATGTATTACTTTGAAAATTGATTCTAAATCTAAGCTAAAATAATAATCACTATTTAATATTTTAGATTACATATAAGCTTAGTGTAATTCGTGTTGCAATGTTTTCGAATCCGAGCGGAAACTCATTGTGAATCTGGGTGCAGGTGTTCCTTCTGAACAGAATAACAATAGTTAGTCTATGGCAAGGTTACTTCATGTGGATGTTTGTACAATAATGTTTGTTCTGGCTGTTGATATGTGATAGACAGATTGCACTGGTAGGTGAGGCCTCTACACTTTATTTTAAACCAACTCAAAAATTTGGTAGAGTTTTTCAGATAGATTCTCGGAAAAAAAAAACTTGCTGGTTCCCCTAACTTCTCAAAGATGACCAAATGAATTATGAATAATCTTTTTATCTTTAAAAAAAAACCTTCCCAGGTAATTTTAAGTTTTTAGGTTTTACTCAAATTGGTCTAATAAATTGTTATGTAAAATAAATAAAATCGTAACTACTTAGTTATATCTTTATTTAGGTATAATTTTATTTTAAGAGTCGTGTAAAATTAGGGTCTATCTAATTAGGTACCCCTAAGATATGTCCCATGTGACATATGAGACTAATTTTATCCCACTTGTCCCAATGAGTTTTGAGTTCAATGAATGTGTTTACACCAGCATTTAATTCTGAATTAGAGAAAAAAGTACAGAAGAAACAATCTTGAAAAAATTACAAATCCATATGTAAATGCAAATTACATAAACAAATTAAAATACAAGAACCAAATATAAACATTTCATTGGAACCAAGAGACATAAAAACTTTTTCCTAAAGAACAATTTTTGGCATTACTAAGGGAGTTAATAAAATACTCACAACAGTGAGTTCAGTTAACAGAAGCAAAAACTACACTATGTAGAAGTAATTAAGAGCAGTGACTTTGTAGTGAGGTGACATTGGAATGATGCTGAAACCTACCCAAAGATCTGCACTAGACCGGAAAAATAATGCAAGGTTTTCATCAAGGAGAAAATACGCGTTTACTTGAATACTTGAGTATAATTTCACTTGGAAACACATGCTAACATTTAAAACACGCTGGACAAGTAGTCTATAATAGTATACATGACGTAATTACATACCTAAAATGATTTTTCGTCTGCTAGCGTGAGGTTCCTCGGTGTAGACCCACTCGAAGTCCGTTCTAGACACTTTAGCACCCATTTTGATCACAAATTAACCTTTTACACACAGATCATATCAAGGTATATCAACACCGGTCGACGCCCAAGCGTATTATTACTAAAACGATGACGAGTTCGCGATTTAGATAGATTCCAGTCGGCAAAAAATAATTCAGTACGGACGCCCACCACGAACTTGACTTGATTGAGGAATGAATGAAATGAAAATCAACCAATAATTATTAGTCCACTGAACGCTGTTAAAGCTCTTCGTTCCTTTTGATGAAGCCAATTGAACGAGAGAGTGAATAGATTTAATGACGTACAGCTAGGGCTGGCGCTAAAACGCTAATGTGAATTGCTTACCCTTGTAAGTTTAACCTTCATTATATATTTATGTAGAGCAATGGCATTTATACTGTAATTTTATGACTCTCTATCAATTCGGTTGGGCATTGTGCGAGAATATACGTGATTAATATATATTAGTGATACTACCCTACGACCCTAATAGCAAAAATATTAGTTTGACGTAAATACTAACAAAACGAATAAACACAGGTGCATGCCAAATTATTAGTTTAGCTCACACCCTGACTTATGCTTTACCATACAAGGTGAGTGGTCAAACGCTCGCAATATTTATTGCAACTTTTGTGTTTATCAACCCTACCCAACAGGAATAAATCATGATTCGGTACAACCATGTGAACGGATACTAACAAATTTTAGATGAAATAACAAGGGTTAAAATACTACAGACGCTTAAAAGTTTGATACGAGGGGTCAAACGATTCAAAAGTTTTCTGTGGATAAATAAACTTACACATGCTGAATCTATAACTTTATCATCAGTCAATTTTGGGAAATAGCCGAATTTAGTCGCCACACCGTTTGGACAACCCTTACAATAACGTTTAAGGTCAATGCCAATGACCTTATGTCAAAGTTACGGTATGCATTATTCATCTGTGGTACGATCATTGGGTACGATTGATAGTACTAGTTGCCACACATAAAAAAAATTGCCGCAATTTAGGACATTATTACAAAAAATCCTTAAATCGGACTAAAAAAAATCAAGCTTATTCACAACATCTATTTATAAAAACTCTGTGTGAAAGTTGATTAGCTTAATCGATAATTGAAAAGAGTAAAAGTAGCCTACTTCTTCACATTTTTAATGTGTCTAAACCAATTTTTCAATTGACAGAAATACCTAATGCATATTACGTACGCAATATATTCGGGAAAATATAATAATTGGTACAAAAGAATTTTCGTACTGACCACATCTATTCATAGACAAATTGTTAGTGATGAGAAGATAACTGTTTTAATCGATTATCGATTAACAATGTAATAAATGTATGTCGATTAACGAACTAAAAGTCGATATAAGAGAGTTAACCTCGAGATATCTCGACTAGCTTTCGTTAATTTTTATTTATATTAGAACTGAATTTCTAGGGTTTGAAGTTACGTCATGATGACTTAAGCTATACATTACGAATAAAATAAGAAGCTACACATGAAATTACTTGATAATCTCCACACGGACATGTATACGTAAATATTTCAAGTCGACTCAGTAACTCATTTTACTTGCAATGAAGTGGGCTGACTCAATTATTCACGCTTATTCTGTAATAGTTTCAACAAAGAAAGTTTGCAAATGCTGCTAAAGAAATGGTTAATTTTATCTTGGTTTCATTGTATGGATACGGCTAACGGACCGTGACTTCTATAGCTAACAGTATCAGAAGGTATATTTAAAAAACTCAATGCGTCTCTGTGGACTACTCTTTTTAGCAATTGTATATTTTTTGCAAAAATACAAAAAAAATATAAAAAACATCAAATTTTTAAAGTTGTCAATGCTAATTTAGCTTTGATGCAGACACGCCCCTTAACTTCATAAATACGAAAATGTCTAGGATCAAAGAATCTGTGATCGAATTCTATGAAATCGAATAATCGACTATTTCTGTCAATATAATTTTTCGTACATGCATGATGTATGCACTGACTACTCTAGACCATAAACAAAACATAGTCTTTCTGAAGTTTTGTGTTGAACATGGCGGTCGGTAAAAATAAAGGCCTTTCGAAAGGAGGTAAAAAGGGTGTGAAGAAGAAGATGTAAGTCTGCAATATATCAAGTAATTGTGATTTTATTTAACATATTATGTTATTCAAATCCATTTCCTTACGTGATGTGTGTGATTGCCAAAATATATTCGGATGAAACTTGACATCTCGTGCCAACTTGTTTCGCTGTCTCGACTTCTAATCCGAAGCTCTAAATCCGTGTTTCTCTTCTAATTTATGCATACTTGGACAATTCGGCAATATAATTGAGACAATTAAAACAAATTTGGTGTCAAAGTGAGGAGTCGGTAAGTTTAGAGGTTATCCTAACATGTAGCTATTTGGTTTCAGCGTTGATCCTTTCACCCGTAAAGACTGGTACGATGTCAAGGCACCGTCTATGTTCACCAAGAGACAAGTGGGAACCACCCTTGTCAACCGTACCCAGGTAAAATTCCGTTACTGCAAATGTGCTTCGATGCTAACCTCTAAAGAATCAAAATCTTCGAATTTTTTAAGTAAGCTTCTTGTATAAGGTTTCTAATTACATCCTCAGGGTTGTATTTGGTCATGTAGGAGTAATAATATTACTAAATACTTTAGATTTTGTGTAATTTAGTGATGTTAATTTAAGTGCTAAGTTAGTTATACATTTACAGGATGTTTTTCCTGAAGATTTAATTTCAGAGAATTAATACCACCACGATTTTTGTAGGTAATTTGTAATAATTTGTTTACTAAGCGGCACATGTGCAGTACCATTGAAGTAACCTTATTTAATGAGTATAACTGATGTTTATAACTGAAATGATGATCCACCTAGCTCGCAATGATACATATGTGATGAAAACATTTGTTCCCTTTTGATTTTACTTCTGAATCTTCCATTATGTACATAAGTATTTTTAAAATACCTGTAGCTTGTACTGAAAATATGTTATATTTGTTTAAAGGGTACCAAGATAGCATCTGAAGGACTGAAGGGGCGTGTATTTGAAGTCTCTTTGGCTGATCTCCAGAATGATACTGATGCGGAGAGGTAAGGATCTTTACATTAATAACTTTTACAGTCATTCTATAAAATTGTGCTATGTGGTTATTTAAATTTAGCATTTGGCAACCATAAGTTGTATAGTAATTATATAATGGGGCCTGTCTAGAGAAGTACCATGGTCTTCCCAGTTATAAAACAGCCAAATTTTAATGATATTTTTCAATATAGTAATAGCATTAAGCCTTTCTTTACAGATTTGTTGCTGATGACACTACAGGTGTATCATCAATTTATTTACTTATGGCTTATAACACTAGGCGTGTAATTTATTTATATAATTATTGTAACAACCTCTAATTAAGGAAGAACTTCTATGGCTCTTGACACGCCAGTCGTGTCAAAGAAAATTGTTCACTGCCATGGCCAAAAGTTTTCAGAAATAGGCGCTGCAAGGAATCTGTTAAATAGGTATTGTAATGAGTCAGGTGGGGTCAGCCAGAATGCTTAATATTGGGTCATTACATATGAAATTGGCATTTTGTAAAGGAGGAACATAGTCTTTTTTTTTATAATAATATATTTATTTAATCAAAGTATGTACCATTGCTATCAATGCACTTTTGCCATCTCATAGGTAGTTCATTGATCCCTTTACTAAAAAAACCATTAGGACGAGAATCAATAAAATTTTTGAAGGCGCTTTGGACTGCCCCATCGGAGTTGAATTTTTTCCCTTGCAAGAAGTTATCCAAATTTCGAAAAAAATGGTAATCTGTTGGAGCCAGATCCGGGGAGTACGGTGGATGTCTTAGACATTCCCATTGGAGCTTCTCTAATTTGGCAGCCGTCTGTTGTGCAGTGTGTGGTCTAGTGTTGTCCTGAAGCAGCAGTGGCCTTGAGCGATTGACCAACCTCGGTTGTTTAGCAGCTAGCTTTTCCATCATGGTTTGCAGTTGCTGACAATAGATATCTGCTGTAATCGTCTGGCCAGATTTAAGAAAGCTGTAGTGAACGACACCGGCACTAGTCCACCAAACGCTCACAAGTAACTTTTTTTGAGTCCATTTTCGCTTGGGGCAGGGTTTGGCTGGTTCGCCAAGATTCAGCCATTGCGATGAGCATTTCCGATTATCGTACAGGATCCACTTTTCATCACAGGTGATGATCCGATTTAAAATGCCTTCATTATTGTGCCGGTTGAGTAATGTAACGCAGCAGTTGACGCGCGTTTGTCGGTTTGCTGCACTCAATTCATGAGGTACCCAGCTTTCAAGCTTTTTCACCTTTTCAATTTGCTTCAAGTGGATTAAAACAGTTTTATCATTAACACCGCAGCCTGCAGCTAACTCGGACGTGGTTTGCGATGGATCTGCTTCCACAATAGCTTTCAATTCTTCATTAGCAACTTTAGTCACCGGCCGTCCACGGGGCTTGTTCTGCAGGTCGAAATTTCCAGAACGAAAACGTTGGAACCAAAAACGCACTGTGTTTTCTTTTGCGACACCGCCGCCATACACATCATTAATCCTTCGAGCCGTTTCTGCAGCACTGGTACCACGGTGGAACTCGTACTCGTAAATAACGCGGTATTTCAAGTTTTCCATTTTGTAAACTGCGTGACGCAAAGAAAAAACCAAACGAGGACAAAACATTTGAATTACGGTTTTCGAAATACAAATGTATGAATAAATAGCTGTATAAATTTGAAATTGGAATCCCTAACCAAAGAAGAGATATTTGAGATCAAAGTGGCCAGTACAACAAATCGCCAATTTCATATGTAAGGACCTAATATATATGAAATATCACACCCTATCTGATGTCCAAAATGCATAGGGATAATTTTGGTTCTGAGGTTTGCAAATAAAAGCCAATGTTTAGATCATCACTTGTCTATGTCATAGATTAAAATAGTGCAGTCCAGCTATACAATGGTAACCTACATGGTCGTTGTATCGTTTTATGCTGCAAATATTAACGCTATCTTACAATATAGTGCCTTCATGCCCGTGCGTGGGGACCTTTTGTATCGTTGCTACATATACCTAACAATGCGTTATATTTTTACTACTTTTATATTGTTTAAGAAGACAGGTTTTTATGCATACCTGATTGTTGCAAAGGTCCAACTGCTGTTTTGTTCACATTCAGTGAACTTCAATAGGTGAACCCCATCTTCTTAAACAATATGAATCAAACATGCGTTAGATGATAGTTACATACTTCTCTTGAGATTAAGAGGTTCTGTGTTTCGATTACTGGCTGCGATAGGTAATTTAGTGTCATTGACTGTCTCAGATTGGATGTTCCCGAACCACATATAAATTACTATAAATTTTTAATCAGAACACCTATTTAGTAGAAAGACATTTCAGTAATTTACACTTCAGCTCCCACTAGTATTTCTCTTGTGTCAGGTCCATACTACATTACAAATACGAAATAATTATTTATTCATTGAATAACAGGCGAGCAGCTTCTAGCGGTTGTGGCCTAGATCATATTGTGTTGAATTCATTAATTGTCTGATGCGTTGCACAACATTGTCCTTAAAGGTTTGCAAGAGATAGTTGATTGTCGTATGACCATTTATCCAGTTGATTTTTAAAAGTATTTAGGGATGTTGCAGTGATCTCATTTTCAGGCAACCTGTTAAACTGGTGTGAATGCCTGCCTCGGCTAGTAATCAAACTCAAAACTGTCACATCTCTTAGAGAGTATGGTAATCACTAGACCATATCTGTCACCAATATTCACTTCACTAAGCCTACCAATGTGTAAGTGTAACAGTGTCCTTCCTCACGCAGGTCCTTCCGCAAGTTCCGCCTCATCGCCGAGGACGTGCAGGGGCGCAATGTGCTCTGCAACTTCCACGGCATGGACCTCACCACTGACAAACTCCGGTAAGGATTTCTTCACTCACACTCTTTATAAAGAGCAGGTTCTCGATCAGGATCTTTTTCCTAACAGATTTCAAAAAGGAAGAGGATTTTTGGTATATTTTTTGTGATTATTAAGATGTTTTTTTTTTTTCATAAAAGGGTACGAAGTCTGAATAAATTGTATCTTGTAACTCTCTTAAATAAAAATATAGAATTTTCTTAATAGAAACATCTTGTGTACTAATAAAAATTAAGTGTTATTTTTTTAACAATTTATTGATTGATATGCAGTCCAGCTATACGAAGGTAACCTCATGGTCTTTGTATCGTTTCAAACTGCAAACATGAAATGCCTCACCATGATGTAGTTGTTCCGCTTTATGTGGATTGACGTTTTATGCGGTCGCTACATATTTACATTACTTGGACCAGTTTGGTCTCAAGATTACCACTTCATTCAACTACAATTACGACTCATATCCATCTTGCCATAAAATATTAAGAAAGGCCTGAAATTCAGATGTTTCAGTTAATATCTTACTAAAGCCGCGGTTTTAGCTTGTTTAAAGATTAACATATCTTTTATTTAAGTATAAAAGTACCAGTTTCTGGATAACATGAATCATAAAAAATGTTTTTATAAAAAATTTAATAAGATAATTACTAAACCAATTAGTTGCAACGTGTCATAAATTCCACGCAAACAATAGTTCACACACTACTAATCATCAGTGCCATTACTCATGTTGTAAACCTCTGTCAATAACTCACCGCTCTGTTCCCCAGATGGATGGTAAAGAAATGGCAGACTCTGATCGAGGCCAACATTGATGTGAAGACAACGGATGGCTACCTGCTGCGAGTGTTCTGCATCGGGTTCACCAACAAGGACAGTCTCAGCCAGAGGAAGACTTGTTATGCTCAGCACACTCAGGTACGTTGCTAATGTTTCTCTCATGTTAGGAAGGTATGTGGTATTATAATGTAACAAGTTTATATATAGGGTTATCGGTTAGGGGTGTACTTAGCCGAAAGAGGGTCACTATACTCATCCTAAGCATTCACTATGAGACCAATTCTGAATGCGAGAAAAAAAAATCTGCTGTTCCATACATTATGTCAACGACTGATCAACTTTTTGTACGATTTTTTCTCCAATTCTGAGTTTGTCCCATAGTGAAAGTTGTTTATGAGGATGTGTATAGTGGACCCACTTTAGGCTTAGTACACTCCTAGCCGATATATGTTTTTATTAAGGTTGTGCAGTTGTAAATATTAGTACACTTGTGTAGTGTTGTGAGTAGATTGTAGATTGGAGCATGTATAAGAACTGTTAAGTGCATTGTGAATACATTCTGTTATGTATCCAATGGTATGTAAATTAATTAATTAATTAATAAATAATACTAACCTAGTAAGGGAAGCATCACCAAGTATTTCTTTTGTCTATCAGTTCAGATGTTATTTATATCCTACTAATTTTATACGAGAAATTTGTAAGCTGATTCGCTCGGTCATTTAGTCTCACATTTGGAATATTTTACACGCACTAGGATGTCTAGGATAAGATAAGACAACTCTTTATTTGAAAACCAGCAACAATACATAAAATATTACTAAAGAAAAGCTCATATACATAAAGTTTTTAGGCGGGCTTATCGCTTAAAGCGATCTCTTCCAGGCAACCATGCACGTAAATGATAATGACCTATATTAAAGAGGCCTTCAAATATTACACTATCAACTAAACAGCTATCTATCTATGATTATGGCCTCTGCGGTATCGCCGCAACTTTGCCAATGTCGCATGGTTCAGAAGACATACGCTGAAAAGATTGGCCGGTGACACGAATAATTCAAAGAACACTTCGCCGATGCCCAGTGTCAATATTTGATAATTATTTCAATGTGAGCTTATTTTAAGACATGTAACTGTAACAAACACAAAGACATACGAGTATACAGGACAGCACACATGTTAGTAACATAAAGATCATACAAGAATAAAGAAATCATATTGTCATAGCCTAATATTGTTAATTATAATCAATTTACTAAGGGTATATACAAATGAAAACGAAACATGAGGAAGGAGAGATAAACAGCTAAATAATACAAATATAATTACACAGATATATATATATATATATATATATATATATATATATATATATATATACTGTGCATGGAAATAAATAGACAAATTATGTATATACACATAGGATTAGTATATCGCAGATTTAGCGGTGTCCAGTGCTAGGGTAGGTCCTTTATTCAGCTGGCCACTGTCGTCCGGTACACACTGCGCTGCGTAGAACAACCGCGCGCTCGCGATCGCGGCTTGCGTCACTTGCGCTGGCTAATTCGCGCGCGCGCTACAAACTCGCTAATTAGTACAAGTTATACTTTATGAATACTGGAAGTGTTAAAAAAAAATTGTATAACCAAGGGTGAACTAAAGTCGGTTGTTATTTACATTACATCTTTCTCAATAATGTCATTTGCCGAGTAGGTAGAGATGATATGTGTAGTATAATTTTATATATCAAAGTAAATAATATGCTAGGAATCAATGCAGAGCCTACACCGCAGTCTCATTTGGAGGGTATATTCGTTATACTGTGGGTGTATTAGAAAGGAGTTTTGTTAGTTCAACCACTAAGAGGGTAAAATTGGGGTTGAAAGTTTAACATTTTTTGTATTGCGTTTTAGTTATGAGTGCTATTCCTTTAAATTATATATGCATTGAGAGATAACTTAAAAATGTTGATGTCGAAAGATTTTATTAAAATGTATATGGGGCCAACTGAAACGGAACGGAAACCAATTGAGAATGTAATATAAAAAATAAAAATAGGCTCTGAATAATTGGAAACTGCTTCTTTTTGAAGTATATTCCACTCTGTTAACATAAGTGATTGAAGCTATAAAGTCGTACATGATGATAATAAAATAATATTAATTTGTCAGGTGCGAGCCATCCGCAAGAAGATGTGCGAGATCATTGCCCGAGATGTGACAAGCTCGGAGCTACGTGAGGTTGTCAACAAGTTGATCCCCGATTCTATCGCTAAGGACATTGAGAAGGCATGCCACGGGATCTACCCACTCAGGGATGTCTGCATTAGGAAGGTATTTACCAAATCATGCTGAAATTTGGGTGACCAACTCAACTTGTCACACCAGTGTGACAAAATGGATTCTGGTTTGTCACAAAAAAACCTATTACTATATACTCAATAGGCTTGCGCTTGACCACAACTCCTGATGTAAAGTGACGATGCGGCCTAGGATTTAGCACACTTGCCTAGAAATGCCAGAATTATACTTTTACTCTTCAGGATTATCAGTTAAGGGGCGTAATACGCCGAAAGGGGGTTTTTACTCATTCTAAATTCGAAAACTGAATTTTCATTGACCTCAGGTTTGTCTCATAATTAAACTTGTCGGGAATGATGCGTAAAGAGATCATCCTTTTCATCTTATATATTAGCCCCTATCCGATAATCCTGTATACGAGTATGATATATGTGTCAATTTCGTAAATCCAGGGAAGGTTTAAAGGGTGGGAATAGTAAATTACTGTTAGGCCGTACGAAGTTCGCCGGGTCAGCTAGTTCGTAATAAATTTATTGCGAAATTGACACTCAATTAAGTTAACGGTACTTTAACACTATTCAACATGCATTGAAGAAAAAGATACTTAATCATTTTTTTTTTGGCAATAAATTGTTATTTTTTTACAATGATGATCCACCTAGCTCGCAATGAAACATATCTGATGAAAACATATGTTCCCTTTTGATTTACCACTGACAATATCATTTTACACTTAGTTAAAATCCTTTACTCTACCCCTATTATATGAAAATGATTAATTTTCCAGGTCAAAGTACTGAAGAGGCCTCGTTTCGAGATCTCCAAGCTGATGGAACTCCACGGGGAGGGTGGTGGCAAGAGGGGAGAGGTCGGAGACAAGGCTGAGAGGCCTGAGGGCTACGAACCTCCCGTGCAAGAGAGTGTTTAAATATACGACTGTAAGAGTATATGTTGTGGTTTTATTTGAAGAGTTAATTTGTAGCCTGGTTCATAAAGCATTTCCGACCAGATTAGAAAACTTTACACCATGAATTATGCGAAGCTCAATACAAAATGTTATACATTTAAGATAGGTCTATTTTTCTTATAAATCTACAGTTCATTTTCATTGACATCATTTAGAAACTTTTAGTAATTGCAAAATTTGAGTTGTATGTAAGGTTTTTGAATCAGCTATCTAAATTGAGATGTTGAGAGGATAAGAATTAAGTGTGACTTTTTTCCGAACAAGTTCTCAATTTATGCCATTCGTATGAGTTGGTACACGAACGGTACTAAAGGTCCTTGCGGCAGTTGCTGGTGTTACTTGTTGGGAATAAACCCCTAAAGTTGGTATCAGTTGGTATGGTCTGTATCAGCATTCGAAAAGTAGACGAATAACGAGTCTGATGTTATAGGGAATGGAATTTTCTTATTAGTAGGCATGTAGTATTTTGGTAACTACGTGTTCATAGAAGTATAGTTCGAATCCACTGCCCGTGGTCTCTGGAAGGTACCACGGGAAGTATTTTACCCGTGGTCCCTGAATTTAGTATAAGCAAACTAATTTAAAAAGGTAGTAAGTAGAATGACATCATCTGTCGTCGAGTAATAGAACTTAAGTTGTCCAAGAAATTCCAATAGATGTCGCTGTAATACTTTCTTATCGTTAAAGATCCCTGAATCAGGTTATCACTTGAACTTATTTCCATAGTCTAAATAATAATTATATTTTACACTAATTATAATGTCTGTTCGATTGATAAAAAGTCAAAGGTTGTGTTTAAAATTTAAACCATAATACTTCACTCAACAAGTTCATAGGTCTGGTAGGTATTTGGAGTGTTTAAAATATAATATACATTTATATTATTACAATTTGCATTGCACCATAATGGTAGTTTTTGAAGTTATTGGCAGTTTCTGACCTATTTTATGTCAAAACTACCATTACGTACGACGCAATGCAATTGTAATTCTGAAACAATAGATACCTACCAAGAGACAGATCACAAGCATATTTATTTTAAAATTAGATACATAGGTAATTTAATTAATTTGTTAATATAAAGAAGACACTAATACAAGAGAAGGGAAGAAGTTATTAAAAATATTTGCTGGCAATTTGTGGTCCAGATCAGCTAAGAACAGAGAGGTGTGGAAAAGTTGGAATATGCCTTTGTCAAATTAGTTATTTTTTGCACTCCTATGATAATATACGAGTAGCAGTAACACCAGTATTTAACATAAGACAATTATTTATTAAAAAACCAGTTTTACAATAAAAAATTATAAGAAATAAAAGCTTACAAAGATAGGTAGGTATACTAGATTTTTTAATGGCAGCCTAAGAACCTTCAAGGTTTTCTGAGAAGAATTGTTGTAATATACCTAAATGACTTCAATTTAAATATATATTTTATCGTATCATTTTTGAATCAAAACCTTATTTAATGTAAACCTACAATGAGGAACAGTTACAAAATATTAAAAGTTACATACAACAAAAGAAATGCCGGCCAAATGATAACAATTTTACGCTCACTAAACGTATGGGATGTGAACGAATGATAGGATATCGAAATAGTTCCGGTGTCGCTGGATAAATTACTCACTTATCTATTTATTTATATATCATGACCAACAGCTTAAGGATAATACATATAGAATATTATACCTACATATAGATAGTACAGCCAATTATAGGTCAGATATAAATCAATTTAAATTTATTTATTAATTTAAAAAAAACTTAAGTAGCTAACTACGTCAAGAAGTTGCCATAACTAGCCTTTTTCGCCTGGTACAAGATTCCATATTTATAAACTACTAGCTGACCCGGCCAACTTCGTACCGCCTAGCATTCTTTATTTTTTTTAAATAGTTTTTTGAACCGAATTCTCTCCATTAACACTTAAACTTCATGATATGGTATTAAAGTTCAAATTGACTTTTAAGTATTATTACGAATCGATTGTATGGGAGTATAGAAAAGTGTTTTTTTAGACCTTTACAGGCAATTTTTAAAATTTTTCTCTCCGTAAGAACCATCCTCGTATTTAAAGATATATTTAAAAAAAATAATTAGCAAAATCGGTTCAGCTGCTCTCGAGACTTGCGCTTAGCAACAGATTCAGCGATTCATTTTTATGTTATAGATTTATGTAATATAATTAAAATATGTAAAAGTTAAAAAAAAACTTTCTCTATTTCCCATAGATATAATTAATTTAGGTCTTTTTAATTCGCAAGTGATTCGGTTTCTTTTAGGAAAGCGTGCCACATCCAAGGCCGCTTCGTCGCTTTACAGCGAGTTGCGGTCAAGTGCAATTATTAGTTAGTTATATATAAGTTAACACCGACTTTAATTTAATTTCTTATGATTTAAAAACCTAAGTACTTGACCAGTTTTGATAAATATTGTATAGGACCAACTAGGAACTAGAAAATACTCTTTAAAACCGATTGAATGCAATTCGGCCCCGAGAATTCGAGAACCGGCACATATATTATTTTGACGCACGGGACACTGCAACTTGAGTTAGTTTTCTTATTATTTTTAATTCTTACCCGACTGCGAAAGCAGGAGGGTTATGCTTTAATGTATGTATGTATACTTATTCCTTTGGCACGCCCTATAGCCAAAACGGCTTGTCGTATTTTTATGTGAGTGGTGTCAATAGATTCGTATTAGTCGTGAGAGTAACACTCGGAACATCAAAAAAAAACGGATTTATGGCCCAAAAAGTAAAAAAAATGTTTTCTAAATACATCAAGTGTAGTATCAAAATAAATAATGTTTAACGGTCATTACGAATATATTTAACTTATATGTTTTATTGTAGTTTGTAATAGGAAATGCTAAGTTTAAGATACACAAGTTTAAACATTTTGCAGTCGGGTTATTTGACGTCGCTTTTAACCATTTGTTAATGTGTTGTACTTTTAAGTAGGTACACACTTAATTAGTAGTGTCTTGTGTGTACAAAATAAATGAGTTCTTTTCTTTAAAGTAATAATACGTACCAGTTAACTCCGTGTCTAAAATCCAATGAATGAAATATGTATCGTGGACTGATACCTCCGACAAAGGGATGCATCGATTAGATAACTTCTTCGGAAGTTACTCCATTTATAATTCATAAACTTGTGTTTAGTAGATATTCGTCAGGGTTGGTAATAAATAGCTAGACGAAATTTAGACAATCTACACATAATTCCTAGGTACGAGTAATTAAGGCAAATAAATCTTCTTATACTTAGGTCAAAAAACAACGCGAACCTTCGCGTTGTTACTCGCTACCCAGCCAATGAGATTTAATGTACGTTAATGAGCGAAGCATGACACATTTCGCTCATAGACGTGAGCGAAGCGAGCCCCAAACATTAGCATCTGTGTTTTGCTATAAGAGTTCGCGGTGCGATTTTTGACAAGCAGTTTTTCTTTTCGCTGTCAAGAGATAACTCGTTCTCGGCGGGCTAATATTCATTAGCATTCTCCTAAGTTATGACGAATAGAAGACAAAAAAAAACAATTTAACAAACAAAACAAACGCAACTAAAAAAAACGTGAATATGTTCCATATCGGTACATGTTAGGCCGTGTCAATGATCTTAAAATGGAACGCTACAAAGGAATAAACTCAAAAACCACTGGACTGATTTCAAAAATTCTTTTACCGTTAAAAAGTTACATGATCACTGAGTAACATAGACTGTATTTATTAATAGAAATTATTAGAGATCCTTACAAATCCAAACTATAACTAACCCAAGGTCTAAATATATTCATAAATTGTCTTTCATAGCATGCGTTGCGGAAAGTATTGATGATAGAACAAAAATATGTTCTACAATATTATAGAATATTTCACTCTCTATAAAAATCTTCCAATCGAGCGAAGCTGGGACGGGCCGCTAGTATATAAGGTTATCGGCTAGGGGTGTACTAAGCCGAAAGGGGGTCACTGTACCCATCCTATAGATCAACGTTCACTATGAGACCAACTCTGAATTCGAGAAAAAATAATCAGCTATTTCACACATTTTGTCAACGACCAATCAACTTTTTGTATGGAACTGCTGAATTTTTTTCTCGAACTTATCCCTGTATGTAGGTTATCAGAAGCCACCCCTATTACTATATTATATTATTTATATTTCTAACCATTATTTGCTGTTTTATGTAGGTCATTGCACTTACCTAAACTATATAGAACAAAGCAGGTCATCGTCTGACCGTTGCAGCTGACGAGGTGTCATTCTCACCAGCTCACCACTTTACACCAAACGATTTCTTCCTGTCTGATGCTTCTCTCTAAATTACATTATTACAATACAACCAAACAACAAGTAAAATTGAAAAAGTTTGTCACACCAATCTGTCCCCGCAAGGCGACAAACAGGAATAAAAAATCCTTTTTGCCTCCTTTTTAGTCGTGACGGGACAGAACGGAACATTTTTTCCTGTTTTTCCCCGTGCGATATTTACAGGGTGACAATCAGGAATTTATAAGTTTTGGAAAATAAGATAACTTATAAGCATTGCCATTCAGCGTGGTAATGCGGCTAAAATTTGGGCACGCTGCCCTCTGGTGGTGGGTGGGTGGTGGGAGCATTTGGATTATCTGAAGATCTTAAATGGTCTACAGGTAATCTTTCTTTTTTTTTGTTGTCGTAGTCAGTCGCTTTGTTAATGTTTACAAAATCAGTCAATAAGTAGGTAATATAAGAAATGGTAATCCATCTTTAGTTTGCTGTACTTATCAATTTCATTTTTCTTAGTCAAGAGGTTGTCGGAAATATCCACAGAATATATTAGTTAAATGGAATATACGTAAACACATTTTATTGCTTTCGGAAAAATTTAAATTTGTGTCAAATATGTAGCTAATATGTAGCTTTTTATCTACATAACTAAAAATATTTCCTGTTTATTGTTTATTTAGAACGTTTATAACTTAAAGTAGGTAAAGTTACAGAATTGGGTACTTGACCCGAGAAGATAATGTTTGACGACATTTCTACCCGACTGCCCAAAAGGAGGGCAATGATTTTCAAGTGTTAGAAATATTCAAATGCGGTCCAATATCAATTTAACCAAAATCGATCTGGAGGTTTGATTTTAAAATCGATATAACTATACAAGAGGTTAGAAACTACTTCAAAACAAAGTTTAAACCTTTAAACCTGTGCGTCATGCTTATTTATTTTTTTTTGGCGTTCCAATGGTATATACATACACACATACAAACACTCGAAAAACATAACGCTCCTTTCTTCACAGTCGAGTAGTTCTATCTCTCAATATTTCAATAATAATTATAATATGGGGCCACATCCACACTTACAAAGGTCTTCAGGTCCCAAGCTAGGCAGAGCCTGTGCTACTGACTACCTAATGACTGATATACATACATACTGATATATATATTATAACCCACCCAGACACAGGTCAAACAGACATGTTCATGCACACAAATGCTAACCTGTCCAGGAATCGAACTTTGGACCAGGCAAAAAAAGGTAAACAAAAGTTACTTGTCTGGTAGTATAGTTTGATGGTAAGTCTACTTACTAAAACTATTGAAATAGAACAACAAATTAGTAAATTAGTTGTACGAAGATAAGTACATTTAATGCCACAAACAAATATCAAATATACAATATCATATACTTAGATAAGTGAGAAAGAAGCGAACTGAGCGATAAGTTTGACCCTTCGCCAGTAGGTTACGCGTTACGAACCGCTCGAGACGTGCGTTTAGTAATAAAACTAGTTTAATTTAAACAAACAAACTGCTAAATATATATATATATATATATTATTCGTAAATACAAAAATAAATGTAACCTACGTAGTTGCTAAAAGAAAAAACCGAAAAGAAACATTCGAAAGTTTTATCTTTTAAATTTTAAAACTCTTGGATGTAATTTATTAGGAAAAGCTTTGCGGATTTTTTTTGCTGGATTTATGAGGGTTTTTTTATGTGTGAAAATAACAGAGTGTTGTGTGTTGTAAACGTGATTTTATATTTAACTATTTGGACTCTTTGACTTACTTGTGACTTCATTGTTGTTCAGTGATTTAGGACAGCGATAAAATTATAAATAACGCCTACATAAATCTATCTACATAAATTTGCTTGTGTTCTAGATAAATGAATTTGTTTTTGGTATAGTAATAATTAAATGGAAATTCATTAAATAAATAAAAATAATAATTATATTAGTCGTGTTCTTAAATACAAAAAAATAAACGTAACGTTGATAGCATAATAGACCAAAGAAGAAGACACAAAATAGTAAAAGTGTGACTTTAAAAATAGTGACCTTAAAAATACTGAACGAACTTCTATAAAAAAGACAATTAGTACAATCAAACAAGAAGAGCCATGTACTGAATCTCACAGAATCTCAAACTTTCAAAATGGTGCACAGACCCCTCGAAAGCACGGCATCCACTGCCCCCATTCTACCTAAAGAAGCTAACGACTGTCCAAAAAATAAACTCAAATTAAACACAGGACTCGCTATCCCAGTAAGTCCTGTGACGCCATCGGCACCTGCGTTAGAAGACATCGAAAGTAACACATTATCTAATAACACTACAGAAATTAAAGACAACAAATCAAACCCAAAAGACAGTCCCAAAGATAAATTAAGCGTAGGACTAGTATTTCCAGCAAAAGCTTTTAAACCTGTTGAAGGTAATGCTAAGGAAAGTCAAGAAAAAGGTGTTCCAAATGGCAGTGGATTACCGAAGGTTTTGATTAGAGAAGATACAGTTTTCACATTCAATGGGTGCGCGGGGTGCGGGAGAGGACAATTCACTTGCTCCGGAGTTGAGAAACAGTGGTCGGTGTTATGCTGGGGACGGCAGTCTGATAGAAAATACTATACGTGTAAGTATTAGTTTTTTATTAGTATTAGTTCAGTATATTTGTGTCTACGGATCACGTGATCACTTGAGTTATCCACGGATCACGGAGCATTGACTTCACTAATTCTTTTAGTATACTAAATTTACGCACTCAATTTAAAATCACCCCATATATACATAAAAATACTTGAAAAATATTACCTTCCTTTTAGGCAGTCAGGTAAAAGAAGTAAGTATGTATTTTTTTTGCAGAAGTAAACAACATTACAAAGGTCGGTCGATTTTAATTTGAATTTATACAAAAATTCAATATTCTCTCATTTTGATTTAAACAAGAATACCATACAGATTTAGATAAAACTTACGAGCATTTTGGTTTTTGCAATTCATTATATTAAATGTTTTTAACGAGTTTTGATAAAAAATTGGTCTGACGAAATTAAATGAAATTACTTATTGTCCTTGTAACGCTATTGATAAATTACTGGGATAAATAATAAGTACTTCCAAAATAATTTACATTAAAGTCAGTTGAATTTAATAGTCAAAATATGACAACCTACTATTTAAGTGGATTATATATATATATATATATATTTTTTTAAATACATATATGTTACCTCAAATGGAAGTTAGTTACCACTTTTTTAAATTATGGCTTATTTTGCAGTACATTTCAAAAATTTATATTTTAATATACCGAAATCAGTTTATCAGTGTGTGTTGTTGGAGGTCAACCGTTGGATGAACGGCACATCCTGACCTCTCAGATACCAGCCACGGGTTCTTATCAAGTTTGGAACTTTAAATTAGGATTTACTACAGCTACATTTGATTTTTACAAGTTTTACCGGACTGCGAAAGAAGGAGGGTTTTTTTTTATTTGGCACCAAAAAATTAAAATTAAGAGCTAAAGCAGGTACACGATATTTGAGGTACAATTAAAATGTGCATTGTTGTATCTATTCTAATGCTAAGTTATTAAGTTGAACCCTGAAGTCCACAATAAGTCCTGTGCCGTGGAGTTCAGTGCCTTCATTTATGTTAGTTCTAATCTTAATTATACATGTACGTAGACATTTTGGGTATAGTACACTAAGAGGACATTATTTGTAATAATAACCATTGAATCTTTATACTCACCTAAAACTTAATTCACTATAAGTACAACCACGTCATCTATGTTTTATCGTCTAGGTTTTCTGAGTTTATCCTTGAAAGTGATTAGCTTATGTGCATGAGACGCCATGCTTGTGATAATCAGCGTTGACAAATAATATTGGATGTGGGGTATATTGTGTGACTGTATGTGTGTGTTTGTGTTTGAGTTTGAGTTTGTGAATACTAAATAGTGTGAGTGTGATATCCAGGAGGTTTTACACGTGTAGGTTTTGTTCGTATGTATGTATATAAAAAAAATGCACAGCCGCCGCCTCGCCGACACGACACTTGTAGAAAAGAGATCCAACTCAAGTCTCTTGTCTGTTGCGTTATAACTCGTACTCGCTGTCACTAGATAGATATTGCTCGTATAATTCGTGTGCTTAAATTGAACACAAATAAGAGAGTTGAACCGTCCCCGGAAAGGGTTACAGTTCAACCTTAATCCTTCGACAAGTTCAGGACAGTCAATTAAGTTATTACTTATTCTGATTAATAACAGTATATCAGATATCTAAACCATTTCATATGTAGTCAGTTAAAAATGTAAAAAAGTTTTATTTAGAAAACTAACGCGTGGTTAATTCTTATTGTTTAAGAAAACAGATTTTCCTGATTGTTAGAAAGATCCAACTATTCGGTGAATTTCATCAGGGATGAATGGGCCGTTCGTGTCTTCAATGAGTGCGAGACGTGTCATCGTGCTTTTTAATGATTCTCAGAGGCCACGTAATTTACCTACTGCTATAGCATTTTTTCGCTAGTTTTATCAACAAATTAATGTAAGTATGTTGTTTAAAAATTTCCGATAAGAAATCGTACGACTTTTGTTTACAGTTAAGTATTTAAACAGATTATAAAGTGGATTTTTTTAATGTGCCTACGGGTAAACCCCTAAATACATAAATATAACGATTAAATAAAATTAATAAGAAATTGGCGACAATTTTTTCTGTTATTTCAATAAGTAATCGAAAGCCATATCCAGTGCTTTGAAGTCAAAGTCAAAGTCAAATCATTTATTGGCCTTATAACTGCGTTTGTTACATTACGAGTAGGCAAGTCAATACGTACAATAATGAATTATAATATTATGACGAAACAACAGTTAAAATTTAAAGAAATTGATATTGATAAATAAAAGGTATGGTACCAATCAGAGAGCTAAATAGAAAAAAAAATATCGGAGCGTTTGAACAATTCGACGCGTGATTAGAATGCCGGTTTTTATCCGGCCCAACGTTTAAGCATTGCCATTCAGCGTGGTAATGCTACTAGCATCTAGGCACGCTGCTCTTTAATGGTGGCTTGGAGCATTTGCATTATCTGTAGATCTTAAATGGTCTATAGGTAATTTTTCTGTTATATTTTTTTTTGATGTTGTATTTAGTCATTTTTTTTTTGGTAATAAAGGCATTAGGGCGCCATATTCTTTAATTTATGATTTGATGCATCCGCGAGGGTTTGTTGCCGACTTCCAAAAAAGAGGATGTGCTCAATTCAACTGTCTCTTGTTCACGTATATAACTTGATTGCTCGGAGCCGAAAAGAACCGATTTGAAATATATTATAGTTTTTCCTATATCGGTCTAGAGATTTAATTTTAAATCGTAATGACTGAAATTTCATACTTTTATTTGTGATTTGTCTTTATACTGTAAAATATTATAAGTATATTTTGTGATCTTGACTAATGTGTTGACCTGCTGACTTTTTAAACATTTATTTATTTAATAAATCGTTTTTTATTAATACCAAATTAAAATTATCTGGTAAAATAGCTTGTACAAACATTTTTCTTGTCATCAATATTGTTCTAGCCTATTTTTGTTAAAGAATTAATCATTTAATTTAAGTTTAAAATATTTATTTTATATTTGTAATTAATATATTGTACAGACTTATATAAAACATGAGAAAAATAAAAATCGTCCAAGTGCGAGTCAGACTCGAGCATTGAGGGCATTAAGAATTAAGCTTAATCAATAATTATAACATTAGCACTAGTATCTACCTGTTATCGTTATAATTGAAATAATAAATACTAATATTTTCTGGAAAAAATAAGATTTCACATTTTTTAATTTCCACTCAAGGTTTTTTAAATAATTTTAAAGGTTATTTCACTATTTCGCGTTTTCGATCGACAACTTTTGTTATTGCACGTTTGAAACTTAACAAAAAAACCCTACGAATTAATTATTACATATATAAGTAGATGAACGCTTTCTTGTAGACAGAATAAACATAAAAGTAAAAAAAATATCACACGAAAAAATATTATAATATGCTCGAAAATATAAAAAATTAACGCGTGACCAAATTAAAAAAAATAGAAATATGTGAAAGCTGTTAATTTGTTTCGAACTTTCAATAGTCGTAGAAATAGTTCTAAAATTCTTAAAGTGGTTGTTAATGGTTATCAGAAGCCACCCTTAAGAGGATGCTTGTTGATAACGGACGCCGTAGCCTAGTGGCTTGTATGCTTGCTACAAGATCCGACGGTCCCGGGTTCAACTCCGATCGGGGCAGGTGTTCCAATGATGAGTATTTACATTTGTATTCGGGTCTGTGTGTCTTTGTGCTTGTGTTTGTGAATGTTACTTGGCATCCCCGACACAGGAGAAATCCTAGTGGGGAGCTATAAGTGTAAAACGTTTATTATTATCAGTCACCCCGTTTATTGATAATACCACCTGATACGCCGTAGACTGCTACGGCGTAGCAGGTATTAATACGTCTCTACGCCGTAGGCTGCTTACGCTGTAGACTACTAGCTTACTAACTGATTATCCCTTAGAAAGAAAAATGAAATGAAATGAAATTATTTATTGACCTTTTAATAAATCACATTAATTTAATAAATTTCAAATGTACCTATACCAAAAATTATATAAGACACTTAATTACAAAATTTAAATAGGATTATGTACTATCGATAATTTACTGATATAATAATACTTCTAAAATAATTTACATTAATGTCAGTTGAATTGAATAAAGTCATAATATAATAACCTACTTAAATATATTTAAAATATAATTATGTTTGCAAACTCAAGAACGAATATTCAGTTAGATTCATGTTTATAAATTCTTTAACCGAGTAAATTGGGATAGATTAAAAAACTGCTTAACGTGAATATTATCTATTTGTTAAGATTATGCTAAATAAGCATTTTTTATATCAGTCTAGCCATCTCTGTTCAATATTCTGTCAATAATGAATCGTTTGGAGATGATTAGAAATATAAGTAGTACCACATTAGAAGAACAGATTCTCCACTTTATCAAACAACAAAAAACCCTCAAGGAAAAATCTTCAACGTCTAAATAATTCTTCTGAACCCATACAAAACCAAGTTACGTCAGGATTGGTTGGGCATGGGCCTCATTTTTGAAACGTTCGAATGAATTCATCTTTCGATAATGACGTCACTTACGAACGATAAGTATGCGACTTTTTGAATATCGTTTAAAAGTGACGTCATTAGCGAGTGATAAATTCATTCGAACGTTTCAAAAATGAGGCCCATGCTGTACTCGAGTACGAAATTTCACGAGTCTTACAAACACACAAAGTGTCAGAGGAAAGAAAATAATCGGCCAAGTGCGAGTCTGACTTGCGCTCTAAGGGTTCCTTACAATATTAGTTCAAATTTCTACCTGTTGTCTTTATAATCATCCCGCAAAAAACCTTAAAAAATTCACGTTTGTTGTTTGGGAGCCTCCCTTAAATTATTTTAATTATTTGTTATTACTTAAAGCGGAAACAGAAATACATCACCTATGAAAGTTTCAGCTGTCTAGCTATCACGGTTCATGAGAACAGCTTGGTGACAGACGGGCGGACGGACAGCGAAGTCTTAGTAATGGGGTCCCGTTTTTACCTTTTAAAAACGGAACCCTAAAAATTGTTAGACCCGATGCTGAGTCGGTTTTGCACGCTCGGTTCATTACATGATGTTCATAATTTTTGTTGCTAATTTTATGTATGGTATAACTTCAACTGTATCTACACACAAGGTGTAACAGAAAGGTGTGACAATACTTAACGGTGTTAGTCTACACGTCAAAGTGAACACATAGCAAAACAAAATTTTACAAAATTAAAAAAAAATACGTGCTCCATACAACTTGACCGATTACATGACCGTATTTATTTTTTGATATTGAAAAAAATATTGCTTCAAAAGTTTTTACCTTGATTGGTAACACCCTTGACTAACACCCTTAAGTATTGTCACACCTTTCTGTTACACCTTGTATACGAGTTTAAGTAGCATGTTAGAATTGAGTTAGTTATTAAAGAGTAGTGTATAATTTTGTATCTGTATTGTTTCAGTGTTAGTCCTTCTGTCGGCAACATTCGTGCTGAGCTTGCTGGGCACGGTGTTCTTCTGTTTCACTAATACTCTAAACGATGCTATATTATCTGTAAGTACAATATACAACGTGTAACGGAAAGGTGTGACAATACTTAAGGGTGTTAGTCTACACATCAATGTGAACCATGCGTCGAACATAGTTTTGCATATTTCCAGAAAAAAATACATCACGTGATCGGTCAAGTTTTATTTAGGACGCAATATTTTTTTATCGAATTTTCCACGGCTTTCAGCGGACGTTAATGCTCGCCACGCGAAAACGCGCTAACGCTCGTAAAACGCCAGTGGAATAGCGGCTTTACATTTGAACCTTAATTTTAGTACCTGCCAAATGTTATTAAAATCGGCGTGTAAATGACAACGTAACAAACCTGACCTTTTTGAAGACATTTTTGGGTGTAATAAGCTCAAGGAACTGTAGCATTTCTATGACAACTAAAAAGATGAGGTACTCAATCCGACAGTATTTTTTAATAAATTTTTCTTACCTTATTTTTCGAGACGGGTGGACGATTTTTTTTTGTTTATGGTTGAAATGGTATGGCTTCTCAATTTAGTTCTATATTAATTTTGTGACGCGTAAGAAGGAGGGTTATGTTTTTCGAGTGTATGTATGTATGTATATTTCTTTGGCACGCCCTAGAGCCGGCTAGTCGTATTTTTATGTGAGTGGTGTCAATAGATTCGTCTTAGTCGTGAGAGTGACACTGGATACATAAAAAATAAAAAAAAATATAAATAATTAAGGATGATACAAAGGTTTAATGATTCTTTAGTCGGGTTTTCTAGAACTCGGTTCTAACCACTTCTTTTAAAAAGAATTGTACATAACCGATCTAAACTTGTCCAATAACTTCCAGAACATGGTTATCCGTAACAACTCACTCGCGTACTCCCTGTGGAGACGTCCCAGCGTCAACCCTCACATGAAGGTGCACATCTTCAACTACACCAACTGGAAGGAAGTCAGAGAGGGAAGCGAAGACAAGCTGAGGGTGGAAGAGTGCGGCCCTTATGTTTATACGTGAGTACTTACGAATAAATGATCCTAAATTCTTCTTCTCACATTCATAAATTCTTTAAAAATGCAACTGCACAGACGGCTATATGACAATCAACTATCTCTTGCAACCTAGAAGGACAATTTTGTGCAATGCGTTGGACAATTAATGAATTCAACACAATATGATGTAGGCACATCAGCGCGAAGCTGCTCGCCTGTTATTAAATGAATAAATAACTGGTGATCATGATTAGTTAGCGGAAAAAATGATTTCACACAATAATAAAAAAGGGCGGGTCCTGCCTGTAAACAGATGCGCTAAGTGTGAGAAACAGGAACTTTACACCAAAATATTAATGCACAATATATTACCTGATATATTTGACCACAAGTTCGCACGACCGCGGAAGTCAGCGATACTGTAGCCCTAAATGGAGCATGCCTAGTCTGGAATACACTGACTTTCGAGGAAGGCTGCCGGAACACATCGCTAAATTTTACAACTTGAGGGTGGTAACTAGCCAGACGAGCGTTAGAAAATGCTCTACCACCATGCTATGGTATCCTCACGATGTTTCCCTTCACCGGTAGCTCAGGCTCAGAGTCTGTCATGTGTCTGGCGACGGGCGTACCGCAACGGCCGTACGCCGTGAAGTGGGTCTTAGCGGACAGCTTGCCGCATCCAAGGCGGGTAGTAAACAAACATTGTGAGAATTCAACATTTTGGAACACAACTTTTTTGCCAATTCAACATTTTAAGATTCAACGTTTTGATGTTTTCAACCTTATAAGCATTCAATATTTTGGCAAATTCTACTGTTTGGGCCTGAAGGTCGATTTCGACAGCATACCGTGTCCCGCTCATTTCACCACGTAAAATAAAGTGTGAAATAGCCATACTAGCCCCTAGCTGTGACGCTGGCAATACTTGCATTCTTCAAGGTCTTGCAAATGGATGCCGGTTGAAATAAGTATTTGCGAATTGTTATAGCATTTGCATAGAATTACTGACACGTTTCTGTTGCAAAGAGGTTTGATAATGGTGTTGTGTTTGTGATGATACCAGTATAGGTGATTTATGGTAACTTATTTTGGAATATGTGACTTCAATCCGATGGTTATTTTTTTTAATTTGAACTACTGGACCTAAACTGAGACTAAAATATAAAGTAAAAAATGTAATTTGATGGGAACCATATTATAGATTTTTATTAATATTTTTATTTTAAGTATAACTAGTACTAGGCCGAGGTAGACCTAGGACACGCCGGCGTCGCGATCTAGACCTATTTAAAAAAGATTGGCGAGTGGCAGAAAATAGAGAAATGTGGAAGGCTTTGCCCAGGAGTGAGACAGTATAGGTTAAAAAAATTATCCTACCCAACACCATTTTTGGAAGGCCTAAAGCCTTCCAAAAATTTTATTGGAATATGTGTAAATGGAGTGAATGAATAGATGAAGACTGATAGAGTATAATGGAAGAAGAAGACATGCTGTGCCGACCCCACATTCTGGGATAAGGGCAGGAAGATGATGATGATTTGTTCCTTGCTCAAACGATTTCTGTGGCAATTTAACGCGGATATGCTGCCAGCATTCTTGGCCACACTGACATAATTTTTTTTAGATTTTAAATTTTTTATTTACAAATAATCTGTATTTCTTTTTAAATAAATAATAAAAATTACAAAATATAAATTATGAAATTTTTATTTTGTATTTATGTTAAAATGTGTGTAATTTCCGCGAATTTGTAGCATATAATTACATCGCGTACTTGAATGAGGTTATCTGCAAACACTTTGAACTCGCACTATCTCCTATCCACATGTTTGATTTTACTATATATTATTTCATAAACGTATTTTTCAATGGGAAAACTGTTCTGCGATCTGTTGATCTTGCAAATGTTTTTTTGGGTTCAACAACCAAGTTCTTTTAAAACAATAGTTTACCGTTTACGGCTGGCTTATTTATTTCATAGGACATCCAACAGCGTTACAATCACAATAGATTAAAAGTATAAGATACATACAGCCAATCAAAGAACATCACGGATAGCAACATCATAAATAGCTCAAGAGTTATGAACACATAGAGTAGGTATAATACGATGTCTAAATAGAGTGAAGTTATTATATATACAACAGAGTAACACATATAGACAAAATATAACAAAGAAATATGAGAAGAACGAATATATACCTACAGATATTTTTTTTCAAAATCATTTATCTGGATTTAAATGAGTCCACGATACTTTATCAAAATTGATCAAGGGGTTTATCTTTAGAACCCTTTCATCCAAAAAATTTTTTTAACGGTCCAGCAGTTCCGAGAATTCACGAAACCAGCGAATGTTTTTTGAAAGACGACAGAAAACAATGACTGGACTGTTTTCATCTCATTAATTATTATTTAGAGATATGTTTCGCTTGTTAGTATTATTATTAAAAACGGTCAAATAATTGCGAATTCCCTTTCTTGGGGAAGACAATAATCTAAGGCTACCAAAATAATTAAAAAGCTTTATGTACATATACTTGTACTCGAGTAGGTGCTGACATCCAGACTATAGTTACTAGCTTTACAGATGGATGAAAAAAGTTTACGGAAAACGAATACTTATTTAAATAGATTCGTAAATTATCTCGACAAAAAAGCTGACATCGTATATGTATAAATACGGTATGAGTTTTCTGCATTTTAAAATACATATACGATTTTCTTCAAAGCAAGACATTAGTTTATCATAAATCATGCATTGAGTCATTCATAATTATCCGTAGAATTACCCCAAAATATGATGCCGTAACGTCATTAGTACTCAACGTGAATATTCTGAATAAAATTACCATTCAAAAACTTTATGTTATCACTACACAAAAAATAGAACATCAGATAATATCTAAAAAGCGATCTCGTACAAACAATCTTTGTAGGTATGGAAAATTAAAATTAAATTTAGCGTAGACGGTCTGATGTTAGGCAGTCAGTAACTTCATAGTATTATAACCATTACATTGGAATGATGTCAGAGTTTCTAGGCCTACCGAAGGACTTAGACATGCCCTACGATTGTTATTCAAAACAAAGAACCAGAACAATTTAATTTAGGTTCAGAAAATTTAATTTAGTTTAGCAAGTTAAGGTGTCATTCGACTGACAGTAGCGCTCAGTTGCACAACGATCACCCATCCAAGGTCTGACCGGACTGTCTTTTGCTTAACTTCGGTGATCAATAAGAAACAAGTGATTAGTAGCGACTTCAAAAAAACCCGACTGCTAAAACTTTAATCCTAAGTGTATCATCCTTATTTGTGTGTTTTTTTTAATATTGTTGTAGCCAGTGTCACTCTCAGGACTAAGAACAAATCTATAGACACCACTTAATAAAAATACGACAAAGAAATATACATATATACAATCGAAAAACATAACCCTCCTTCTTTCGTAATCGGGTAACTACTCAGCTAACAGTGTTATATCTTTGCAACGGTCACCCATCTCACACATGACCGCACTGTACGTTGCTTAACTTCGGTGATCAATAAGAAACACCAACTTGACTGGTAACAAAATATTGATAATACCGACCCCCTATAGTTTTTCATTACACAATACTGTACCAGTATGAATGTCATGTTATGTTTCTCATAAAACATTATTACTTTACGATATAATAAATTGCCTTATTTTGGCTTGTAACACGCTGTATTAGGATGTCGGGCTATCTACTCGTATAAATACAGAGATATCGGTTCGAAATAGGCTAGAAACGAAATTGAAAAAGAAAACTTGAAAGTCGTAATCACGTATGAAGGATTCCGTATCATTATTTACAGGGAATGGCTAGGGATGTACTTATCGGAAAGGGGGTTACTATATCTCATCCTAAGGATCAATTTTCATTGTGGAACCAACTCTGAATTCGTGAAAAAAATATCAGCTGTTCCATACAAAAAGTTGATCCGTCGTCGACAAAATGTATGAAACAGCTGATATTTTTTTCTCGAATTCAGAGTTGGTTCCATAGTGAAAGTTGCTGATTTGGATTAGTATAGTAACCCCCTTTCAGTTTAGTACAACCCCCACAAAAACCCGGATATAACGTTAGTCAAGTTTTCGCCTGTTGTCGTAATTAATATCCAGCAAAAAATAACGTTTGTTGTATTGCCCACCCTTAAATATTAAAAAACATCCAAAAAAGGAGGAGGTACTGAATTTGACGATATGTTTTTAAATGTTAGGTACTTTATTTCACTGAGAAAGATTTGAAAAAAAAAGTTTTGGTTTGTGTGGGTATAAAGGTATGTAGGTACTTTCAACTCCACGAGTGGTCCAAAGTTTGCCGGTTATGTCTGCACTTCCCTTACGGCAAGTGCAGATATAACCGGCAATCCCTAATTTTTAAAAATAACTTGTTATCAATCGATTTTTTTTCTACAGTACTATATTTAATAAAATGAACTTGTTTCATTTTAGGCCAAGACGGTGTGAAGTCGACCAACAAAGCCCAAAGATGTGGTTAATATTATGCATTAACAAAACCTGCATCAGTTGCCTACTTATTAGAATTATAGTGGAATTATGGCATCTCTGCAGATTGCTTAAATTCTAGGCTGACTCCAATGGTCTTACTGGTCTATCAATAATTGTACCACCCGTCAGAAATATCTAAATTAACTCCTAAAACCTTGTTTATGCCTAGATAAGATGAAAAAACTTAAATTTGGAAATAATTTTGTACACTTCGATAAGATACTTTATTTTGCATTTGGTTGACAGATTAAAGATTAATAAAATAATAAATACGAGTAAATAAAATAAAACAAAGTGACTTTGGTGACTTGTGTGGTCACAACACAAGTCACCAAAGTCACTTTGTAAGGTATTTTAATTGTTTTTTCGATGATAACAAATAATAACCAAATGCATTGATTGCAATGTTTAAATAACATTTTTTACACTGTTGTACGTCGTACGATAATGATATAATTACTTACCACTGAATAAATAAGTCTGGAAAATATCTATGTATTAAAAAACAGTCACAATAAACCGGCCTTAATTTTGTAGGCTTGTACATTTTTTTCAGTTATTTTAATTTGTCGTTCGCTTTGCGTCTACTTTTATTGTGCGACGTGCTAGGCTTCTCTATTTTCTAAAATTTATAATCTGAGTCTTTTCAAGTCTCGAGTGAATCGGTTTCCTGCAGGCAAGCGTGCACAATCCTGGGCCGTATCATCGCTTCACATCAGGCGAGATGCGGTCAAACGCAAGCCTATATAATAAAACTGTAACAGGTCAAATCCTGTGCATAGAATATATTTAAAAATCTTTTGCGGGGGGTGTCATAAACGATATAGACCCCAAATCTATATTTTTCTTAATTTTTGTCTGTCGTGTCTGTTTCTGGACTTTCCATAACTTCGGAAGTGCTGGATGGATTTTAATGAAACTTGGTATGTTTAAGATTTATACTATGAGGTAGGATCTTATTTACTTTTTATCTCGAAACTCAGAAGGGGTTCCCATAGGAGGGGGGATGAAATTCTTATTTCATTATAGCTCAGTAACGCGTGCTTTGATGTGGATGATTCTTGTTTTGTTAGAAAGAACTAACTGAAATTAATGTTATCCCAGAATTTAGGGGGGGTTCCCGTTGGGTTGATAAAAACTGTATTTAAATAGAATTCGGTAACGCGTGCTTTGATTTGGATGATTCTTTATTTACTCCAAAAGTCTAACTGAAATGATGTTATCCGAGTATGCTAATAGTTAGCGAGCTGGTTGTCAAATGCGTAGCTGTCTTGAATAAAAATAAATAGGCAATCGGGAAACATACATTAGCAAAACAAAATCCTACGGGTTAAAATGAGTGCAGAATTCGTAAAATTAAATATTAAATATAAATATTAAATATTTATGATATGCAGAATCTTAACATGCTAAACATAATTGTGCGAACTTCTCTGTATCGCTTTAATTTACAGTTTAAAAATCTGCTATCTTATTGTATCTTTTAGAATGATAAGATTTAAGACTGACCACTAAAATTATTTCTCTATTTTTTAAGTCCCACTGACATAATAATGAAAGGTTAGCAACCGCGAACGAAGTCGCGGGTACAGCTAGTCTTTAAAAAAATATAGTAAAAACCAAGTAAATTTTTTGAATGGATTCACTTATATCCATTTAGCCAAAAAAGAACCAGTACATGTTAGAGTTTCCACTGTGTCGCAATAATCACTTTGCGTCTACTTTTATTGTGCAAATTGTCTTTGCATCTCGCTTTTGAGGCTTTTATATTCTTGATTTCTTGGTAGCTGTAATCTTTGAAGTCGTAATTGAATCGCTATTTTTCTACGCAGTCCTGCTGCTTCTTAAACATCGTCGCTTTAGATTAGGCGAGTTGCAGCCAAATTCATATCTAGTTATATTTTTTTCTTTTGAAAGTTTGTTTGATTTATTTTAGGTCTAAAGTTTTTGGAGAAAGGATTTATATTTATTAACCCCAATAACGTATTAATGCCAATAACGCTCGCGCTGGCTGCATTACCTTGGCTGAATAGCAAAGGCTAGCCTTTGAACCGAGGTCTGGAGCGGGAGTCGGTACCTCTAAATTGTTATATGTTTCCAGAGTCCATCTGTAAATTGTTATAAGTTACAAGAGAGTATATCATAACCGTTATCTGTTTCCAGAGTCGCTCTGTAAATTGTTATTTTACTAGAGTCGATCAGTAAATTGTTATGTTACAAGAGTCGCTTTGTAAATTGTTATAAGTTTCGAGAGAGTATTTCATTAGTGTTATATGTTACCAGAGTCGATCTGTAAGTTGTTATATGTTACCAAAGTCGATCTGTAATTTATTATTCCATAGTCAATCTCTTAAATGTTATATGTTTCCAGGCAGCAACTGGAGCGTGTAAATGTCAAGTTCGAAGACGACCTATTGACATACCAGGAGAGAAATCAGTTCCACTACCTCGCCAACGAGACCACCGGAGCACATTTCGACCAGCTGGTAGTACCTAATCTACCTTTATTGGTGAGTGGAGTTGTTTAGTAGTTCTAACCTACCGAGACAAGAACTAACTCACGAATGAGATGATTTTGGTCGTTTTAACCGGTATTAAGTTCAGTTGAGGGCGGTTTTTAAATCAAGTAATTATTAAATCTAAACTTCTACACTAATATTATAATGAAGAAAGTTTGTATTTTTTAATAAACTTAAAAAGTACTGGATTGATTTCAAAAATTCTTTTGTCGTTAGATAGCTGCATTATGACTGAGTGACATAGACCATATTCATAACTAGAAAAAAATAGAGACCCTTAGACATTTTTGCTAAAACCAAGCCAAGGTGTCAAAAATGAGCCATAAAATGTCCAGCCTCGAGAAGGCGGGAATGGCGTTTATAGACTTTTGTAAATTATGTTCTAAAGAAGGTATTTCTGTTGCTAATAAAGTTGTTCTGTATACATTTATGAATAATATTGTATTATTGTGTGCAGGGTGTAGTCAGTAAGGCTAAGACCATGAACCTGAACGCCATAGGTCTGCTGTCTCTCAACTCAGCGCTACTCGGTATGGCAAACCACCCGGACGCGTTCGTCAAACTGCCTGTACATAGGTAAGCAAAAGACCTATTAATAAGATAAAAACAATCTTCTGCATGATAAAAGTAGGCTCCTCTTTAGTTAGGGTGGGGGCAAACCTGGCTCGCACACAGGGCGAAAATTTCAAGGATTTTAAAAATAAGTAAATCAGCTAATTTGTCGAATTGAAAATGGCACTTTTCTATTATAACAACAGTTTCTTACAATTTAAATTTAAATAACCTCAAAGAATGCGCCATTTTGTGGTAGATATTGGATTTGACATGTATCTCTTTGATACATATCAAAGCCACTAACATTCTAATCCTTTTTCATTTAATGCCTATGTCGAGGGACTGAAAAACTATGTTATACGTCATTAGTGCTGGCGACCGACTTTCTCGAAACTTATAGCATCACGTCGTTTTTAGCGTTGGGAGTAAATAAGAGAGCAGGTTCGTATTTAGGCAGGGTGAGGGTCAAGCTTGGCATCTACACCGTTCGGCTTTCAAGGGTTTTGAAAAGAAACAACTGATGTTTACCAGCCGAATTAAAACCTTCTCTTCTTCGTAACACCTTCTAAAATTATTTATTTTTCTATGATAATAGTATAACGTCTAACTTCTTGATCTATTGTTAATTCCCCAGGTTCCTGTGGGGCTACGACGACAGCATCATAGACATGGCGAAGACTTTGCTCAGGCTGCAGGGAGACTTCAAGCTCGACAAGTTTGGTCTATTAGTTACTGTGAGTATTGTTAGTATATACGTAGCGTGCTACATCTTAGGCCATATCGTCGCTTTACATTAGATGGTTACATTTTCTAGATATAATTTGTAAAATTGATATAACTGATTATGGTATGGTACTTTCCAGAAAAACGGCACAGTATCAGAACGTTTCACAATCAACACTGGAGAACATAACATGGACAAAATGAACCTCATACAACAAGTCGACGGACAATCGCATCTCACTTACTGGAACGATGTTGAATGTAACAGGTACATCTTATGATTTACTATGGACACATCAGGCAACAGAGCCTGATATAACTTCACCTTCAGTGGTAAATAAAAACATCGTGAGGAAACCATATCATGGTGGTAGGGGGTTTGTATCTACGGTCTCGTGATAAGAATGAGTTAGCCACGGATCACGAAGCGTCATTTCCACTGATAACGTGATTTGTTTCCGGCATGGCGTTTTCTAACGCTCATTTGGCTAGCTACCATCTTCAAGTTGGTAAATCTATCGCCCTTTACCTAACAATGTATTCCGGCAGCCTGCCTTGAGAACCAGTGTAATCCAGACTAGGTATGCTACATCTAAGGCCACAGTGTCGCTGACTTCCATGGTCGTACAAGCTGGTTAAAAGCCTAGCTGTCATGGATTAATAAACTCTATCTACAGTCATTCATACAAAACTATGAATGAATAGTTGAAGTAAACATCAATGTCGTAGTTAGTAGAGATTTATCATTAAAGCGAACCAACTGAGATGTTTGTTTCATACTATTTTATATTTAAACTCTCTACTGTGTTATTTGCTTGCTCTAAACTAAGTTTACTATGCTACTACAAAAGTAAAGTCGTTTGATCGAAAAACTTAAAAACGTATACATTAAAGACTTAGTAAATACTAGCTGACCCGGCCACGCGTTGCTGTGACTAAAGTTTTTAGTAGATTTACCATAGCAGCGCCATCTATTAATTACTTACTCAACCCAGTCGAAAGGTATCGACATCTGTTAGAATTATTTGGAGTTAACAGATAATTGTGACTGTCAAATAATAACAGACAAATAATTAGCAATAAATTAAAATTGCGACTATAATTTGAGATTTAAACTATCCTATCTCTCAAGTTGGATCGAACTGCACATGGTGTGCGAATTTTATTAAAATCGGTTAAGTGGTTTAGGAGTCCATTGAGGACAAACATTGTGACACGATATTTATATATATTAAGATTATAGAATAAAGCTAAATACAAATTACATACAATATGTAAGTAAGCTAATGAAAGTCATGCTTCAATATATCGACTTAAAATTGTGACTTAAATATTCAATATTATATAATAAATAGTCTAATACATTTAGACTTGTATAGACCCACTTATCGAGAAATAGAGAATATGCCAGCACAACCAGGCTGTTCGCGCAATATTAATAGACTAAAACCATTTCGTGAAAATCAGTGGAACTTCTATAACTACAAGCTCCATCTAAGACTAAAACGTCGCTTCTACCAAGCCGAGTTGGTGGTTAAATTTGGATTTAATTAAAAAAAAATATGCCTGTGTTAAATCCTATAAGCCCATATTGCTTTAGTTTTTTACGAGGCTTATAACCCAGTAGAAAATAATATTTATTTAGTAACTATATAACCTATCACAGTTCACAAAGTTTATCTTCACAAGATAAGAGACAAGCAGCGCCCTCTTTATCGCGGACATTGTGTAAAAACTTAACACGATTATATTTTTTTAAATTGTAACCATAGACAAAATATAGCGATAAAAATGTATTATGCAATTTGGGCCTGAAATATTGGCGATAATGAGGTTATTAAAGACTTTTTAGCATTAATTATTTCAATGATAATAGTATAACTGGTTTTGTCTGGTTTAAAATATAATTTTGCATACTCACTTGAAATAAAAAAGAAGGTAGGGAAATATTTATTGACCATAACGTTCAGTACAGGCAAGTCATGCTACATTAGCTAAAATACTGAAATTACAAAAAATAAAATCATAAATAATTATAATATCACATATTTATGTGAGTGACGAAATACTAACATACAATATTACTATGAGAAATAGAGAAATATCGAAAAATTAAGGTATTATGAATCACTGGAATCAGACAACATTAAAAGGTAGAAAAGAGCTATATGTTATTGTATGGACAAGTTGGCGGTCTATAGCTGTGTTAAATACAATCTTTCTTTCTTTACAACCTTTCTAAAGCCAGTTCGCAACATCCTGAATTTCGAATAGAAAACAAACATATTTGTTTCCTTGTTAGTGCGGGGGAGGCCTTTGTCGAAAGAAAAGCTGAAGATAAAAAACCTGACGCCGAAAACTAGTTTTAGTAATTAGGGTTTCGTGCTTAAAAAGTGAAAACGGAGTCCTAATACTAAGACTTCAGTGTCCATCCGTCCCTCAGTCCGTCTGTTACTAGACTTTATCTCATGAACCGTGTTAGCTAGACCCTCAAAATTTTCACGAATGATGTATTTCTGTAGCTGCTATAATAACAAATAGGTACTAAAATAATTTTGTAAAGTTTCCCAAACGAGATATTTTTTTGTTCTTTACTCGATATATAAAAAAAAATGTTAGTTAATAATAGCACGGATCTTGGAGTCTGTGGAGCATATTATATACAACGCGTAACTAAACGAATTGTGATAGTACTTAAGGGTGTTAGTCTACTCATAAAAGTTAACTCAATATAGAAATAAATTTTGCGAAATTGGTGAAATACCAATTTGTACAATTTTCTTCTACAATCTGTTTGCCTTGATTCGAAGACTAACACCCTTAAGTACGAGTATTGTCACACCATTCTGTTACACATTGTACATAAAAAAAAACAATATAATATTTCTTTATTGCACACCAAAAACAAAATAAACAATGAGATACAGTACATTTAGCGGCCTTATCGCCTAAAGCAATTTCTTCCAAGGAACCTTGGGATGGATCGGACTAAGTGAGAACATTGCATCTGCAAATACTGTACCGCAAAACAAAACAACGAGAAAAAAATTGTTATAAAATTAATCAATACATATCATTAATACATACATACTATACATACATTCATAAAAAAATATATAAAATAATTTATGATATCTGTATTCCAGGATAGACGGTTCTTCCGACGGGTCCATTTTCCCGCCTTCGATGCTGGACAAAAAACAGACATTGTATGTGTTCTACCCGAACTTGTGTCGACGACTGCCCTTCGTATTCCATAAGGAGGTTGAGGTAACGTGCTTGGCTATCATCTTCAAGAATATCAGCTAAAAGTTACAACATTCATTTCTATTTGACTGTACTGTCACAGACACACGAACCAGCCCACAACGTCCTACTGGTTGTTATGTTCCTGCTGTTAAAATTAAACAAATTAAGAAAAATGTTGTTTCCAGTTCTTATGTACTCATTTTGTGACGATGTTGAATTGTATAATCAGATATATATATATATGTATATATATTTGAGCCATTTGTAGTGGAGACTTTAGTGTCGTGTAGTGTCGGGAGCTCATCTTATTTTACTAAACTTATTGTAGCGTTTGATCGATTCGACGCGTGACCAGAATGCCGGCATTTTCCTTCAGCATTCCATTCAGCGTGGTAATGCAGTTAACAAGCTTGGCACGCTGCCCTCTGTTGGTGGGCTGGAGCATTTGGATTATCTGTAGATCTTAAATGTTCTGTAGGTAATCTTACTGCTACATTTTTTTTTTGTTGTTTGTGTGTAGTTAATCAATTTGTTTATAATTGTTTGTGTGTAATTGTAATAAAGACACTTGCCCAGTAGAATATTATAGAATTATTTATTGATCTTAGTAAATAGGGCAAGTGCCTTCATTAACAAAATATCAAAATGACTAACAACAACAACAAATTAAAAAAATATATTATTATTGTATTGATTGATTTATAATCATATCTTTATCTATTTACTCCAGACGTACGACGGCGTGATTCTATACCGGTATCGAATGCCGCGCAATGTGTTCGATGACCCACTGAACAACCCAGCCAACCAGTGTTACTGCGAGATGGATGCCGGAGTCTGTCCACCCAGAGGAGTTATCAACGTAACCGCTTGTACTATGGGTGAGTTAGTAACCTGTGCCAATCAGAATACTTGTGTGATCTGATGGGCATATTCTAGGTACTTTATTTACCTGGGTGAACAAAGTAGAAATAAAAGTGTCCTCCATTCACCTTGGACTTATTGCACCTTGGTAACATCACCCAGGTGAATACGGGAATTGTGTACCTACTTTGATCACTCACATGCAACTTATATATAAAATTAACAATCAAAGCTAACTTAATATTAAAATATTTATATTATGACGACGACATTTCGCTAGCTTTCTTCAAGATTTTTGCTTTCATCTTTAACCTTGCCTCATTTTGAATTTTGAAGATTTTATCTTTGGACAAGCAAATTAGGGTATCCTGTTAAGTTCTATTGTAGATAGATGAACGCTTTATTGACACACAAAACATAAAAAATTGTACATGTATTGCCAGACAAGTGGCGGCCTTGCAGAATCACATCGAATCTTAACTTTATTTAAAAAACATTAAAGACAGGGTAAGGTTAAACTGTTAATGCGAAAGATCTTGAGTGTCACGAAATAATCCTATTGTACTAACACTAACAACGCAAGGTATAAACAGTTTTTGCAATAAATTCATCTGATTCTGATCACAGGTGCCCCGGCCATGGCTTCCTTCCCCCATTTCTACCTCGGTGACCCCACACTTCGAGACGCTGTACTTGGCCTGAGCCCCGACCCAACGATACACGACACACACATTGATATCCATCCGAAGCTTGGCATCGCTCTACAGGGACGATCTACGTAAGTTATTGATATTTGTATTGTTATATCACTTGTATCTCGGCGAGCCAGCGTCAGCCGCTTCATTTCCTTATAAACCTATATGCGATAGAATCCGTTGCAACCAATACTACGTACCAATCATATTTTCATGGGAATGTGTAGGTAAAGTGTAGAATCGTTTCAAATTGCAACGCATTTTACTATCACTTAACACTACAATATTTTTGTGGCTTATAGAATATACATCAAGAGCTTTTGAGTTCACGATGAGGTTAATCTGATAAAGTTCTAAAGATAGCTTAATTCCAAATCAGAAACTAATTCACACGAGAAACTTTTTACTCTTAGAAATATTCACATTATTGTTATCGGAAAATAAAGTATTATTATTATTGAAGCATTATTATAACGAATAATAGTCTTACGCATCTCATCATTACCAAGCATCTAAATGTATATTTTTATTTTCTACAGATTTACAAAAAGAAGAGGTACTCCAATTGACTGTTTTTTTTTTCTAATTGCTCGGAAACGGGTGAACCAATTTGAAAAAAATCCTTTTTTCATTGAAAGTGTACCTCCCATGTGATCCAACTTTAAGTTTATTAAAATCAGTCACCAGATTTGTTTTTTTAACTGAAAAACTGTAGAAGTTCTATTAGTGCTTGCCTCTATCACTGCAGTCGGTAGAATTATTTTTTGTAATATTTATTTTTATGGTAAACACTTAATACACTAGCCGTAGGCTGTATTACATCCAACCGACTTCTTACACAGATGTAATCTAAAGGTAATATAATTATATTGTTATTTGATCCGCAGTTTACAAATCAACATGCAAATAATCAAACCGAGCTACATCTCCGCTGTCAGTTATCTGCCTGAAGGACTCATCTTGCCAGTGGCTTGGATTGAAATGGTAAGTCTAACTAGTTGAATCAAATGAATAATCACAACAAAACATGTCAACATATTGTCTGAAAACGAAATTGAGTGGGAAAGTTTGGGAGTTTCTGATATTTGTCACAACGGTCTCGTCTTAACGTGTTTTTAAAATTTTACGACGAAGCTGTCTAAAACAATGCTAAAGTCTACGTCTACCAAGAGACGCCTAAAGGTGTGGCAGTAGATGGCTAATACTGTGTGTTAATTAATGAAAAATGCGTCAGTCGCCTCCATTATAGTGTGCAAAAATATCTAAATTCTATTTATTGTTGTAGAATTATGGCATCTTTGAAAGATTTACCTACGTATGTTGACTCCAATGGTCATATTGGTCTATAAATTGTACCGCCCTTTACAAAATGTCAAAATTGACACAATAAAAACGCGTAAATCACCTTTTTGCGTAATTAACAAGGTAATATATATTATGATACAAAAATAATTTTGTACACTGTGATAAGTTGCGCTATCTTGAATTTGGTTGATATATTAAATATTAATAGTCCCTAACGTATTTATAGTATAATGTAGTGTCCTGGCCGGGGCTCCATACAATTTTGGAACATTTTATTTTTATTTTTCTATTATTTCCCCTACAGGAGGTAGTGGAGCTACCTGAAAGCCTGAGACGTCTGATCTACCACGGCACTTACTCTACAGCAGCACTGCAACTGGCTTTAACAGTTCTATGCGTGGTCGCGCTCATCGTCTCCAGCATATGTCTGTTGTTGATGATGCACCAGCGAAGGAAGAAACCCTGTGCTACCATCAAGAAAGTCGCAGCAGCTGTCGAAATGCGAGACGCCAATGAAAGTAAAGAGATTAATGTGACTAAATAGATTTAATATCTGGGGGCACGACATCGTCCTCGCCAAGTCGAGAAAAACAAGCGAAGCAGTTCGAGCCACTTTCGACCTCCAGTAGCTTGTGGTAGTACTAGTTTTTTGAGTATTTACATTTACGAGTAGGTACATAATATTCATAAATATTTATAAGATGTATCTATATCCTATAGTTTATTAAAAAATGTAAGTTCGAAAGCTTCTGACTGCTGTTGATGAAGTAGGTACTAGCGCAGGTATAGGCCCTGTGCTACCATCAAGAAAGTTGCTGAAAGTAGCAGCAGTAGCTGTGAAAATGAGAGACGCCAATGATTTTGATATATCTAAAGGGAATATGAATAGTATAATATGTAATATAATAAGATGATTCAATAGACTAATCCAGGGAGCTTACATTTCGGAAATGCCATTATAAAGTCATCGTTAAAAAATTGTCAAGTGCATCTCAGAAAGAGAGCATGTGCGTGTGTCAGAAAGATACTATCAAGAAGGTCGCGACAGCAGAGAAGAATTATATAATATTATAAAATAGAATTGTTGAAATGACAGAATCCAATAACAATTGAAAAGCTAATAGGTTCAAGACAGCTTTTTAAGTTTTTATGCCTTATAGTTTTGAAATATGAAGATATCCGGTCAACTTGTAAATCTCATTTTGGAGACGTAACTTAAAATTAACTTCATGATATAATTATGTATTGAGACATCGAAAATTATGTGACTTATACGTGTTAAAAATAATCGTAACAATACAAAAGACTCTATCAGAGTGATTTGAAGATCACATGTTTACTAAACACGAGATAAAAAATACATATATGTCAATAATACAACCAGCCGTTTAGGATCTACATCTAGATCTGAAGGAAGATGAGATGGCGCTAATGTGTCAACGCATGTCGCGTTTATATCCATCGTCACGCGCAAGTTCGCTCAGTTCGAGCACAGCTGCAACATAGGCGGAGGAAACAGCCAGGCCTCATAACACCTCGCACCCAAACGTAAGCTGAAAGCGAGACGAAAAGCAGTCGAATCTAATAGGTAACCTGTATTGAAAGAAGGCCAAGCTTGTAACCAAAGTCCGGACTCCCATTCAGAGGCTGCAAGTAAACGAGATATTTTCTCTTCTGAATTAATACTTACCAAAAACTTGCCAAGTATAAATACCTACTAAATTATTTTTTTAAGATTGTTAGTTAGTGAGTTTCTTCATGTTTAATTATTTTTCTTAAACTATTTGAAGTACAATGACCGGCAAATAACTTGAACCAATGACTTTGACTGCGAAGTGACGATGTGTGACAGTGTCACACACACTTACACAAAGAGACCTCTTTGTTTATCAGTGTTTGTGTGTAGTGTCCGCACACCTACACACACATAAAAAAAGTACACGTGTTTAAACACCGCCCAAAAAGAACCTAGATAACTATCAAAAAAATTCTAAACGGTTACCAAAATGGATAAATGTTCATAAAAAAATTTACCTGAACCTACTGCGGACCTTGTTGCCGAAAATATTCAGAATGTAATAATTTAAAATTAACCTATTTATACTACGGACCTTGTTGCGGAAAGTATTCGGATGTCATTAAAAAACTGACTTGAACCTACTGCGGACCTTGTTGCCGAAAGTATTCGGAGTGTCATAATTTGGTGACCGCTATATTGGGAACGAAAAATATTTTTGGTAACCGTCTAAATTATAACCATACAAAACGTAGTTTACGTAGTGAAAACCCTGCCTGCGTACGTCGATTTTAGTTCAATAAGAACCAACAGCGACGTAGTATGTATATTCATGCCTATTTGCATGTTCTTATTGTCAGTACACAGATCATTAAACATCGTCAATGTACAGTCAAGGCCGACAAACCACTTGTACCAATGGGCAAACTTCTTGAACTAATTCTTCCTATTTTTTTGTTACAGTATATACGAGTACCTATGTAAATAATAAAAGTTGGAAAAATGATTTGGTTTGTAAATTATATATGATGATTTGTTATTATATTAATTTTATTTATAATTTTACCTAGTTGTGTACAGACGCGCCTGTTAAGCGTGAAAATTAGTTATCTAGACTAAGTAGGTATATGTTTGTGTATTTTGTGCCGACTTCCAAAAAAGAGGAGGTAGTCAATTCGACGGGTATGTTTAATTAATGCTTGTCAACAGAGTTCTTGGAGGCGATTGGACCGATGTTTAATAATTATTTTAAAAAAAAATATTTTTTGTTTCAATTTTTTTTTGCTAAATTATTATATATTATATTCCCCATGTCTACCTATTTAAATTTTATTTATTATTAATTTATCAAAATCGGTCACGAGGAATGATTTTAAATTCGAAAAAACTGTTATTTTTATATCTGTCTGCCGCAACGGAAGTCGGTAATCTCGTTTGTTTGAAAATAACTTGTTTGAAAATATTGTTTAGCTAAAAACATAAGATAAGACAACACTTTATTATAAACCAGCTTATAACACTATATAAAAAAAAAAACAATACAAAAAACATGCTTGATTCCTAGTGGCGGCATTATCGCTTAAAGCGATCTCTTCCATAGGTTTATTAGTAAGAGTAAGTTGTAAACTAAGATGGTAATGGACATGTCGTGCGCAGAGAATATAGTCATGTCACGAAGAGGTCAATGTGAGTGATGGTAAGCGGTAGTGAATCGAGAGGAAGAGCCTAAGGACACGTGGATGAGTTGTGTAAAGAGGGATATTTGTAAAAGAACAATGAAGAGATGAACGGTTTATATAGTAGAATGGAAGAGGAGTCAGCGCATGTCTTCTGCGCTGACACCACCTAGTTGGATAAGGACAGAAAGTTGTTAAGGATAATTGTGCTGAGCCAAAAGAAGGTCAATATTATGTAAGTACATTAAAAGTTATTAATGGGATCCACCTGGAATCAGCCGTTTTAGCATTTTGTCGACTGCTGGTAAAAAAAAAACTATGTAAAAAAACTATCAACCCGTAAATAGAAAAAATGAAATCAATATTACTATTTTTATAGTTGATTAAAAGACCCACTTTCTCCTTAATTACCCCTCACTGATTATAGTATATTTGATTTCATATGTCAGTAACTTTTAAGTAAATCAGTCAGGTTTAAGAATTGTAATTTGGTTATTATTCAAATTTCCATATGATTATTTTTATTAGTTTTATCTACTTAATTAAATTTTAATTATTTTAATACATTGTATGTGCGCGAATTTATATTTGCGAATTAAAAAATAAGAATTATGAATTTATTTTTACGAATTTTTATGTTTAAGTGTCTATTTGTATTTCGATAATAAGCATTAATTATTTTTTATGTTAAATATTTATTAAGTAAGCCTCTCAGAAATAAACGAATTTGAGAAAATCATGTCCAGGTTCTATAAAATATCTTGATGTTTATTTAATTTAATTTTATGTAATGAAGTTTGGGAGCTATGTATGTAAATAATAATATTTAATTTTACTTGCTTTGTTTTTATTTTTATTTTTACACGTATTTAATAATTGAAGCTAAACAGCTTTATTTAAAAAGAAATACACAAACTTTTGTCAATTTAAGTACTCAATAAAAAAAAAACTGAAAATATTGATGTCCGTGTGGCAAAGCCCCAAGAACGCTGGCCACATTCCCGCGTTGAATTACTTTGAGCAAGGAAAGAGCCAGCTCTCCTATCCCCTGTAGCATCGATATGTTTAGGATAAATGTTTTTTTATGAATTTTAAACTTTTTTTTAGCTCGTGTTTGTGAATATTTTGTGATATTAATTTGCATTATTAACTATTAATAAAAGTGATAGGTAATTGAAAAATTTGAAAAAATTGTCAAGACATTGAAATTGGCGCATATTTTCACCCGACTGCTATATATCGACGGGTTCCGGGCTATTTGTATTAACCGACATTTTTGAAACTTTACACCAGATCAGTTTAAAGCTAGGATTTTTAGAAAAATAATATAACATTAGCAAATCGCATTATTTTTTTTAAAAAGACGGATATTTCTGTTTTTATTACATATTCCACATAAGCCCATTCATTTATTTTTCTAATATTCCTATTTTTAACGAAGATAAATAATAAAACATGACCAATATTTAACCTTTACTGTTCTAAGCTGCTGACTTAACCACCTATGATTATTGTTTCTTATTCCAGGCTAAATGAAAAAACCGCTTAGGTTTATTATTTATTGTTCAAACTAAATGACTTAACCGCCTAGGTATTCAAATAATGACACTAAACTAATTGCTTTAATTAAAGAGACGGTCATAGTTCAAACCTAAGTTAATTGATTTAAAAACCATATTGATTTAAAAACTTATTAATGTATTGCAAATTAGTTAACACGACTGGTTTTTTTTAATAGATTGTTTGCAATATTTATTGTCACTTGATACATTGCAGTCCAAAATAGGTTCAATAATGCGGTTGTGTTAAGTGACAAAAAAGTGCTACGAACGTCACCAAAACCAAAAATTAACTGATTTCAAATATGTATAAAAGTCTTTATCGCCCAGAGTGTCGCTTAATACAATTAGCCCGGAACCTGTCGAAATGTTATGTATGCCCGTCTCTTTGTGACCCTTTACAGCCTAATCGTTTAGACCGATTTTGATGTGCGAGGTGTCATCGGATTTACCTTCATCTACAGATGGTCAAAGACTACGCTTCTTGCATTTCGTAGTGTTACTCGTTACTGTGGTCTAAAGTTTCTGTACTCAAGTTTTATCACTTGTTTTCAAAAGTTATATTTAATAAAAAAAATACTAATAATAAAACTGTTTAAGCTTTTTCAACTGTTGGAACTATTGTATCATTTAAGAGATCTGTACACAGTTTTACAATAAAGATTTCTTATTCTTAATAGTATTGCGTCGTATGCTCGGCAGACTGCCCTCTGGTGGTGGGTTGGAGCATTTGAATTTCCTGAAGATCTTAAAACATTGGTCTATAAGTAATCTTTCTGCTATATTTTTTTTGAACTATTTCGTTTTTCGTAATGAAATAAGTACTTGATAATTCTAATATTAGAGTGTTATAATAAAATAATATAATTTCAATAAATAACATTTATTCGGTCACACTGAGTATTTAAATCAAAACTATAGTAATCACATACTTTCATATAACACATACATAATTACATGTAAAGACTCACGGGAGAATCAAATTGTAGTTACATTTTGAAAGGCAAGCCTTTCAAAATGTAACAAAAAAAAATACAATTATTTTTGGTATTTCGCAATGACAGTTCTACAGAAGAAGACAGCTGATGTAATTACTTAGGTAGGTACCACTATTAATCAGGACAAGTGAAATTAATTTTTATGAAACCCCTTACCATCGCAATTTGGTTGAGGCGGTTAATTTGGATTTGAACTTATCACAGTGTTTAGTATTCTACTAGTAATTAAATACCCAACTAATATTAAGTAATCGTATATAAATGAGATTTGTAAGTTAATTTTTTTTAAGTAATTATTAATTCAAATGTAATAAGACGTTGCCTGTAACGAACGTTATTTAAAGGTCAATAAATGTTACTTTACTTTACTTTACCTTTTACATATTAAGGGTATCGTGAGAAAATAAGTATTCCGTCATTTTGTGGCAGCGGCCATCTTTTACCGATTTCAATCAAACATAGCTAAGAACACTTTCAACTAATTTACTTTTCAAACAAAAAAAAAACAAAATCAAAACTAATCAATTCATTCGTTCGGGAGTTACTATGACACACACACACAAACAGACACGTCAAACTAAATAAACACAAGTACAGTGCTAGCCACGGATCTTTACGTTTGTAAAGTTAGCTGGCTTGCGTCTGTTCGGCTCCCCGCCGGCGCCCCTGCGCCGTTTGTGTACCGTTTTTTCTTCATTGCGCAGCCGCTTGTTGCTAACTTCACAAACATAAAGGTCCGTGGCGATCACTGTAGTTTTTGCGTTGTTGGTTAAATAAAGGGTTAACAAAGGTCTCGTTTAGGACGACTGAACCCAACTGAGGCACAATTGACATTTAATTTTTGCAAAATGATGGAAATTCGAAAACCATTTCGAGATAATGTAATGAAGAGTTCATACTATAAATGCCAGATTTTTATATAATATACACTTTCTTCAGAGTTATTTACAAAAAACTGACGACTATAATTCTCGTATTTATGCTAAGACCGTCAGATGAAACCAATAAAAAAATATCTGTGAATAAACTAAAACAAACAACAAAAATACAGATAATTAATGACATAATTTTTTTACGTCAAATGTGACGTGAATAACATTATGCTGAACTTGTAAGTTACTACAAATTAAGACAAGTTCTACGTTAATAAATTAATTATATTCGGAAACTGTGCGGCGCTGAGTCTCACGACACAGGTTATCGTAGTGTGAGGCGCAGAGAGACAATTATGTACAATAGTTACCTACATTGTATCCTATTATAAGCAACTAAACATAAGTTTTACTTACCGTTTTTTTTACTCAAATAAACGAATTATTATTATTATTAACTTATCTTATATTATCAAAAAATTCTAAAAACGTACATTCTGAATAATATATTAAAAAATCCGTTATTTTGAATTTGTCTTTCTATTCTCGTTATAGAAATGGGGGGGTTAAGAACTTAAAATGTTGTAAATTGTGTTATCTGGTACATTTGGCAAAGACCAGCTTTAGAGCTGAAGTCAACTGTCTCCCTTTTAGAACTGCCATTGTTGGTTGTTAATCATTTATATTAGGATTAACTGAATTTTATTATAAAATACAACTAGAGTTCTCTGAGATTCAGTTGAAATTCATAGAATATAAATTAATATTACTAATATCACATGTAGTTTGGACATACACTATAAAGTTAAACTCTAAAATATCAACTTGTTGGAAAGGTCCAACTATAGTTTCGTTCATATTCGGTGAAGTGCGAACTGGGTACGCGTGAGCTCCCGTCTTCTTAAACAATATGAACACTTATTACAGTAACTAATAGTTAAAAATAAACGAAAATAAAACTAGTTTTATCACAAGTACAAAATTAAAACGAGTAAAACTATTTTTATTTTAGTATTAGGTAACAATCGCGAACGTCAAAAAAAACTTATGTTTTACAAACATTTAAGTTCTTTATATTAAATAGAATAAAGTTTTTACAAACACTCTATTTTATTATATTTCAAATTAGAAAGTTTGTGTTACTCTTTCTCGGCGAAACTGCTCGACGGATTTTGATGAAACTAGGAAAAAATATTAACTTCTGGCCTGCATATTTGCCAGAAAAACAATTTTAGGTTCAATTCTGAAGTGACAAACATAGTTCGTAAGTAAAATCCATTTCCCTTTAAAGATTTTTTGAACACTTAATAATTATTTTTTATATGAGGGTTGAAATACTTCGCATTATCTTGACGATTAAAATCATATTACATTTTACGTATCTATATGTTTACTATACTTACTTATCTTGGACCCTTTTAATTGTTTAATATTGGTGAATTCATGTTTTAGGTACATTAGAAGGATCCCTTACTGCGCAGCCGCAGAGAAGATCACAACATATTGATATTACTTAATGATAATTTATAAATTAGCTCCATCTATCGTCAGTTGCCGTAACTAGGTGAGGTCGCTCCTTGAGGCAGACGACTGCTCTGATTGGTTATGATGTGTGTAGTATGGTTTATTGGCACGTGTGCGTCGAGACCGTCGGAAGCGCGGGAAGCACGACGTAGCCACGGTTGCGGACGGTCTGGAATAGATGGCGCTTTTATTAATATCAGCTTAACCAGTACTTTAATGCTTCTTTAATACTCGAGCGAGCTATAAGCTATAAGGCAGAGATTAACATATTCCAAGGATGTATTTGTAAGCTTCGATTTGTTATAGTTATATATTGTTTATCTGTATTATAATAAAAAGTATTTTGTAGTTTCAGAGCAAGTTGGTTAAGTTAAAGTAGTTTGTCTTATTGGCTAACAAATAGCATATTTCTAAAATTCAGTTAGTAAATATATATAAATAAAAATTATTAATTTTATTTAAATTAGTTATTTAAATTAGGAGAAAAAAATCTCCTGTTCTTATATGCAAACTAAACCCACCTTAAATAGATGTTATTTTTTTTAGCTTTCTGTTAAAATATTCCTAAACATATGTTAAGATAAATTACTTTACAAAAATTTACCAACATTTATAAACATTTATGCTTTATAAACATTTAAATCATTTTCAATTAGTTCTTATAGGTATTCTGTCTGTCAATGTAAAAAATGCATAAGACTTTTTCAGGTTTCAATACGTTGAAGCCGCGAAAGCTCAACTTCTCAATGACGTACAATTAAGAGATCATCTTGTTTTAAAAAAATAAGAGTTTAACTATTTCCAGTACCTTCGGCAAGCGCTAATAGAACTTTTTCAATTATTTCAATTTAAAATTCAAATTTCTGAATCGAATTGAATAAAATTAAAATAGGTACCATTTAAATTTATGATTAATTTTAAATTCAAGAAAGTAAGTACATCTTTTTAAGAAAATAATAGATTTTTCAATATTTCAAAGAAAAAACAGAGAATTACTAAACTCGGGTCAGCGCTCTCCGAAAGTGAGTTAAAAAAACCCTGTTGAATTGAGTAACTCATTCTTTTTTGGTAAGTCGATAGATAAACTAAGTATTACCTCCACTAGCTTCACTCTTCTGCGATATGAGTTGTCTATACTCCGTGCTCAGTCGCCGTCTCCCGTGTTCGTACTTAGCTTCTTTAGCCAGCAGCGCTTCTCTTTGCATCTGTATCCTCAACTCTGTTGGTACGTCGGGTATGAATAACTGCATTAGACCGGTCAGGCCGAATACTATGTGCTGGAAAGATAATAATGATTAGTTTACAGAATTAGATAATAGATGGCGCTGCTATCAATATATTTAAATTTTTACTTTTCCTATCTGGTTGTTTGTTGTATAAGTTTTCATTGTTGTAAATGATTTATTTTTTATAAACTAAAGTTGTTTTTTAGAATTGGCAACCTGTAGTCGTTGATATAGGTATATAGAAAGCATCTAAATTAAAAAGCAACCACATATGGAAACAAATGGATTCATGACCCTTGTAACAAGTATTTGGATCATATGCTAAAAAAATCTCATAGAGCGAACTGCTATGTAGATAAGAGTCACAAAGTTGCTTGTATGATAAAGTTTACTATAGAAAACAACAGATTGCGCTGAATGCTAACCTCAAAAACCACAACAAAAGCTAATCTCGCGGCGAACACATGCCAATAATGTGGCGACAGTCCGTAGGGGTCGCCGTGGTCGGGGGGGTTTCTGTACCCCCTGTATGCACAGATAGCAGGGTCCACCTCGCTGTCGTCTGCACCCCAATCGTCCTTGTAGTCGGATGTGTTGAATACTGCCAATGAAATTATTAGTAATTTTATTACGTTATTTCCATACCCTTTATAATACGAGTAGGTAGTATGGTATATAATTATAAAGCGTATGTTTAGCTTTAAGCTTTTTAAGATTCTAGTATTTGTTGAGCCAGCCTGTCTATGAAACCAGTATTACATATTTATTTATACGTTATTTGAAAATAATAACATTTTATTTCAATTAGTTTTGATTTATTTGCAATATCAAGCACCAGTATACTATTAAATAATATATTATATTATTTTTATAAGAGTTAAGTTTAGGATTGAAAACAATTTATAACAAGATTTTTTTTTAACTATTTACTCACATGACAAAGAATGATTGATATAACCAATGAGAGTGTTGTCTGGAGAGTAGACGTATTTGTAAACCATGCGTGGTATGAAGTCACTTGTGTACGCTATTACGAAAGCCTGAAAACAAAACAATTATAATGATAAATCGAATAAAAAGGCATCATATTGTCTCAAATCAAATGGAAATAATATAATTACTGCCAATTTTAACATTAAGAAAGTTAAAAAAAAAACTCAAGGCACCTCAGAATTAAGTAAATAATAAATAATCACGTTATAACGTATTTGAGTATAATATTGAAGGTATACTTACATTGGATACTACTGCTGCGTAGGTAATTCCTTTTAAAATTCCATACCTGTAAAAGAAATAACAATATTAAAACAAGAAAATAAAAATAATGAAATCATCTAGCTAAACTGCCTCCAAAACACTAACGCACTTGAACTCCAAATGGAGTCTGCAGTATTTCAAAGGATCTCACCAGAGCCGCCCAACTATAATATCTCCCTTAGAAAACGCCTGTTAATACGAAACTGCAATGTTATACACTCGCTCTAAGCGCCTCCTACGAGTATTTCTCAAAATACGAAGCAACAGATTTTGCACAAATTATGCTTATTGTTAAGTTAGCGGTAGCTTTGTTTTTGAATCCTTTGCCCCCAAACAAGAGGCTACAGTTCACGTATACACTTTGAAGTTTTTATTTGAGTAAATTGCCACTTGCTATATACATTGTGATGAAACTAGCTGGAAAAAAAATTGTTAAGTACGATCTTCCAATTTTGCCAGCGTGTTGGGCTGTCGCCTACACTTTCTTAATAGGACAGTCCTAGCAGTGGGACTTTATAGATTGATACGACACCGCAACAAAAAGAGTTTCATCCGACCAGATAGGAAATTAAGTCTCGTTTGAAAGCGAAATCTAGTTAAATACATACCAAGCTCCAATATCCTCCACACGCTCAGCCAATGGTCGTCTCGCTTGCGTCACCATCTTGTAAGCGTCGAGTCGGATTTCACCAATGTTGTTAAGGAGAGCGAAGAGTGGGGCTAGAGGGAAGGCTGCCACGAAGAGAGTCACGAATCCGTACTGGAGGACTGTGAAAATAAATTGTGATGGTTATAGTCTTTCTGTACCATTCGATGGAATCAAGTACTTGACTAAAAAATTTAAGGCAAGTCTAAACGCAAGCAATAAATTTATATACAAATCTTTGAGATGTGATACTTTTATTACATTGTAACTCTTCATTATAAAATATTGTAAATATGACTCACTCATTTCCAAGTACTCGTCGAACAACGCAAGTCTGCCTGGATCTTGCAAGTGGTAGTCCTGTTCCCACGCCATGTGAGGCTTGGTCAGGTCCCGGGTGACGGCTCGGTGGGACCGTTGACGCCACCAATTGTGCATTTTTCTGAAGTACGGTGTAAAAGATGAGTTATAAGAATAAGAATAAATTTATTGACAAAATTACGTACAATAAGTTTATATAACACTAAATTCCGCACTAGGCGAGCCTGTGCAGCGAGCGGTATCTAGACTAGTTAATAGTAGTCAACAATTTAATATAATAGGTTGCTGGAATGTATGACCGCTGCGTTAAGCCTGAATGCATCGTCTGAAGCGATGGCTTATAAAAGAACTGGTACTGATAATTAAAGCTTTACCTAAATAAATAACAAAAAAATAATTCCATCCACAGCTTGAAAAACTCCAACCTACGAGTCTGATGCCTTAACGTGGCCGACAACAAGTGATCCAATTAACGCATGGTGCACTTTTATTCACGCTGCGCGATCAGAAACCGATTTCCGCTGCAATAAGATTAGTCGCGCGGCGTTTTCTGCAGCGCGTGAAAGGTAACGCTTCATACCAGGCCGCAGCTCATAGATTGGTAGAAATAACAGCGGTGAATTATAGATGGCGTTATAACAAACTAATCTCTCGTTGCCGGATAGCCGTAGAAACTATCTAGACCAATCATAGATGGCATTGTATCAAACTCACGGGTAGGCCAATTCCACGAAGTTATTGAACAGCTGTTTGCCGACCATGATGATAGCGAGCTGGATGCACAGCTCGGAGAGGCAGCCGGCCGGGTCGCATATGTCACCTTTCAGCTTGAAGAACTCCGATCTGCGTGCCTGGTCGTCGCCTGGGTAGTCGTAGAAACGACCCTGTGCAAAAAAAGGGGTTATACAATGTGTGACAGAAAGGTGTGACAATACTTAAGGGCGTTAGTCTACCCATCTAAGTGAACTTAATGCAGATTTTTTTTTTCGAAATAAAAAAATTTATTAGGTTCTTCATTGGTCACGTGATTAGCCAAGTTGTACGTAGGACGCAATTTTTTTTAATTGTGCAAAATTTTTGTGTAATGGGTTAATTTTGATGAATAGGCTAACAAAGTTAAGTATTGTTATACTTTTTAGTTACACGTTGTATATACTTATGTATATACTTGAATAGATCGATAATACAACAAAATTAATAGCAAGAAGTATTTTACTTGATGGAGTCAGGCGTTACTTTGCGGAAATCCATTTATAATAAGATGGTATATAGAAGATATTTAGAGTTTTTCCACCTCGTCTTGATGTCAGCGTGAGAAATCGCAAAGTATTATTGTTTTTATGGTGTGGTTTCTCCTCACCACCGCCACACCTCACCTTATTATTTCTCTTTTTCCCAGTATCTGACTTCCTCTTCAACAAATCTATCTATCAGACTTCCAAGTCAACATCTCCTGAGGATGCCTTGTGCTAAGGCGAAACACGTGTCGAGTAAGTCGGATACTGAGAGAAAGAGAAATAATAAGGTGAGGTGTGGCGGTGGTGAGGAGGAACCACACCATAAAAAAAATTGATTTCTCACGCTGACATCAAGACGAGGCGGAAAAACACTAAATATCTTGTATATACCATCTTATTAAGTATTTTACTAGTTAAGACATTATATTTTTCTGCAGCCATTTTATAACAGCGGCCATCTTGAATTTGCATGACGAATAAGAGGGTACAATTTAAATTATTAACTTTAAGTAACCCTAACAACAAACAGCAGAACAAAAAAAAACTGATAAACACTCTCTACGATAGGATTATAATTTGGATAACTAAAAACTTTTAAATAACTTCTTGTAAAAATAACAAACAGCTTTTCATATAATAATAATAATAATACATACCTTGAAGAAAGCAATATAAATAAGTGAAGAATAGAAGTTCATGAACTCGAAAAAGAATATCTTGAATGTGTAGGAATCTTCGTATTCAGTCTGTGTTCGTGGGTTTTCCATATTTGTGAGAAACACTGCCACTTTTGCGTATATCTGTAGAGGAAAAAAACCACAAGTAAGTGGGCTTTGAATAAATTAATGTAAGTATTATTATCTACAATAATATTATAAAAGAGGAAAGATTTACATTTTTGTATGTAACGAATAAACCTAAAAACATTTGGACCAATTTCATAAATTATTTTGCCGTTAGAAAGCCACATTATTTATCGATACGTACTATATTTATCACAAGAAAAAAAATTTATATCCGCGGGCAATACCGCAAAGAGCAGCTAGATATTCATATACGTATTTCTATTCGTGAGAATAAAAACTATTATACCTTTTTGGGCATAAATGAGGGTAGAATTAAAGATTTTAAGCGTATTTATTATATTATTATTTCTGATTTAGTTATTATTAATATTTTATTATTGTTGTTCGTTACACAAGAACGATGATTCCACAAGCTGCATCGTCATATATTCACTGAGTTTATAAAAAGGATTTATTAAAAAAAATATAATTTAATAATAATATGAGACAACATCCACACAAAGGTGTTCAGGTCCCAAACCAGGCAAAGCCTGTGCTATGGCAACCTGATCACTGATATACATACTTATATATATAATAAACACTCAGACACAGGTCAAACAGACATGTTCATACACACAAATGTTTAACCTGTCCGGGGATCGAACCCGAACCAGCGGCGAAAGGCAAGCAGAAAAAGACAAACGCTGGTATTCAAAATGGCGCAGAAGGCAGGGTTGCTATCAACTGCGCCAACCGGTCAGACAATATTTGTATATAATTTTAATTATTTATTAGTATAGTATAAATATTTAAATTGTAATTAAGTTTGTTTTTCGTTTCAAATTTTTTTTTTACTTCTATTTAAAAGTATTACCCTAGTTAGTAGCATGATGATGAGCAAGTTGATCAGTGCTGCGGTCATCGTAGTGAAGATTTTAGCGTGTCGTTGTATGAAGAACCCTGTCCCGCCGTATATGACTGACACCATGGAGATCCGGTAGATTATGGTGCCTAATACTGCGCCTAGGACTATTGCGATCTGTAGACAAAAAGTATAACAAATTTCTTTATAAAATTCCGACTTCAATTCAAGGCAAGAAAGATATATTAAATTAAAGATGTATTATATTTATCTCCTTCTTTTTCTTTCTTTCTTCAAGATATATTAAGTAGTTTATTTTATTATAATATACCTAAAGGAATTGCCGACTTCAATTCGGCAGACGGTGATACTGTTTTTCAGTTACATTGACTTTATAACTAAAACTAAAATAAAGTATACTTAAAACTAAGCCTAGACCGATTTTATAAAATTAAAATGGGACTATGTATGAGAAAAAATCGAAGAAAATATATCTAACTTTGAAGCTGAAAAACATAAGCGTCGTTATTCCCGATTTATTAAAACGTATTCTATGGCTTTTAAGACAACTGACGGTTCAATTTTGGTGGCCATCACACTTTGATAAGATCAGTTTTAGATCCGAAGTCACTCGTCCTTCCTGTATAAAAGTACCATTGAAAAAAAAAGTATTTTCAGAACGAACTATCTTTGAAATATGAGGTTACCAACATTTAAAAAATCAATCGAATTGAGTCGCTACCTTATTAGAAGTGTAGCCAGTAAGAAAATATTTAATTAATTAAGAAATTATTGAATTATTTAGTGCCAATTTAATTAATTAAGAACCTATTTCATTTTTACCGTCTTTTAATATATGAACCAAATATGAACATTGATTTTTTTAATTCTAGAGTAGGCATCATTTATTTAGGGTCAAAATGTCGCTGACTTCCGTGCCCTTGCGACCTGGTGGTTTTATGCCTAGCTGTTAGTTATTAAAAAAAGGTTGTGTTTTATAAGTAGTAAGTCCCATATAAATTTAATCATAATCGATCCACGACTTTAAAAACAAACTAACCAAAATAAAAATCTATGCCTTCCGAATTCAAGTAGGCAGTCATTGTTTTGCGCAGAAATGATAGCCGCTTGACGAAGAGGACAATAGTCATAGTCATTTTTATTGATATCAAAATAATTGTTACATGTTTAAAATAAATAATAATCACAGTATTTTAAAATATTTTTTAAAATATTAAATAAATAATTTAAATATTTTTTTAAATATCATTCAATAAATACAATATTAAATATGATCGATTTATGTAAGTAAAAAATAACATTATCAATTACGTAATTTAACCGGAATTACGTCATTCAAATTATATTCATATTCATTTATTGATAAATATATACATTTACATATCAATATATTATATGTTTATACAATATAGTACATAAGTAGTTTATGTATATAAACTAAATCATTAAAATGTCGAAATAATTTCAATAAATGCAATTAAATTAACTTAAATTAAATTGTCATAATGACACAATAATTATTCTAGTTTAAATGTCGTAAACTCATTAATTCTTTAAAAAAGCCTGCTCGATTAGCCATCTTTTTAGAATGTTTTTGAAACCCTGCAGAGTTTTAGCTGCAGCTCTTTTGGCAAGTTATTGTAAACATTCGGTCCCATGACGTGCGTAAACTTGGTGGACTTCGTGAGATTACGCGATATATTAGCGAGCTTGTGTCCGTCGCGAGTGTGGTACTCGTGCCTGCAGCCGCGTTCGGAGTACTCGGCAAGGTGAGTCCTGGCGTATACGGCCACCTGATATATCAGGATGCCTGGCAACGTCAGGATACCCAGTTCCTTAAAAATTGGATGAGCCGGGGTATCCCAGGGAACGCGCGCCACATATCGCACAGCACGTTTCTGAATGCGGAAGGCGCGCTCCCAATCCGCGGCGCTAGCCCATATTTCGGCACCGTACTGCAGTTGCGAATATACGGTCGCAAAATAACACGCTCGTGCTACTTCGCGTAGCACCATTCTTGCTACACGACTTAATGCAAAGCACGTACTTTCCAGTTATCCGCAAATTTTCTCGATGTGGGCATCCCACTTCAGGCCTCGGTCTAGTTGGAAACCTAGGAACGTAGTCGTCTCATGTTCCTCTATACACACTCCATCCACAAGAACCTTCAAAGGTTTCATCAACCTATCGGACAGATTAAACTGTATGAAATATGTCTTAACGAGGTTTAGCACGTGGCCGCTCATGTTATAATATGTCTGTTCAATAAGCCAACCCTTTAGACGTAGAATGATAATGATGGTAAGCGGTAGTGTCAAGAGAAATAAATGTATGAAAGGGAAGTGGATGAACAGATGACGGCTGATAGACTAGAATGGAAGAGGAAGACTGTGCCGACCACATGTAGTGGGAGAATGCCAAGACGACGACGATCAGTAACTTATTCAAAAAGACTTGTTTGAAATCAGCTACAAAGGAACCTACCATGAACAGTACAGCTGAGCTGGTGGCGACATATCTCATGCTCTTCTGCCACGCCGGCATGTACGGCTCTTTCTCTCTCGTCACTGGATTCGTTCTAAAAGTCTTCACTGACGCCTCGAACTCGGGACGAGGGTCCTCGTCCTGAAAAATTATTAATCAATTAAAATATCTTAATCGAAAGCCGAATAAAAAATACATACAAAATTACATTCCTGACAAAATTAGTACGTTTAAGACAACTATAGACCGCCATCTTGTCCATACAACAAGATATAGCTCTTTTCTGCCTTTTAATGTTGTAGGATTCCAGTGGTTTCTTTTTTCACATAGCTAAAACAATATTTACTAGGCTTTACCGTTTTATTTTCTCTGTCTTTTACTTCACTATAAAGTTACAAGCTTCCTAAGCAGTCATATTTTTGCCCTGATACGATGCCTATTAAAACCTTTTATTATGCAGAATTCAATAACTTCTATCAAAATAATAAAACGTGTAGGCTTAAAGTACATCATAGTGAAGCGATTGACACCAATAACAAAAAGAAACGTTACATTTTAGGGGGAGAAAAAAGGTAGGCCCCGGAACGAAAATTCTATCAGAAACACGAAAACAGTGAAGGGTCGGTGATACTCTTAAGTGTCGATAGAAAGTAACGTATTCACGCAAAATGCGCTTTCACAAAATTGTAAACATGATTTTGTTTTTGTAGCTTCTAAAAATACAAAAGGAATGAAGATTTTATGTAATTAATAGCTTTGCCATTGATAATTTAATATATATGTAATATTTCAATTTTTTTTAATTAGGCATATTGTTATTTTACTGACATAAACGGAATGTATGAATAAATGAATATTAGATTTTAAATTAAATTAATAATATTAGATAACAAATAAATAAAATATTCTCAAATAAACAATTAGGTAAAAATTAACAAACCTGATCGACGCCTCCTAGGTCCCACTCCCATCTCAATACTGATTGCTTCCTTTTCCATAGTTCTAAAAATGTCGTTGCTGTAAAATAAAATATAAATATTACACAACGCATCTGACGCTGTTATCAGTAAAAATCATTTAAAATATTACCTAGTTACTATATTTTAATTTAGGTAAATCAAAATATTTAATTGGTAACAAAACAGATAGATCTATCTCAGATATCATCAGAGAGAAAATTATTTCGACGAATTTAGACCTTATTCTTTTCTTTTAAAAAGAACGGTTAGAAATCACAGGCATCTATGATTTAACAAAATTAAGTAGGTAAGTTTCGCGAGTGGTCTTAGCCATGTTTGATGAAAATCGGTCCAAGATGTCCGCCGCCACACAAAGACGGAGTATACATAATTTATTCACAACTCGCTCCATATTGGGATCAAATTAAAAAAAGGTTTGACTAGTATAAAATATTTTGCATAACGATAAATTTCAAATCCAATATGGCCGCGATAAGTTACATTAAATTAAATTTGGTTGATAGATTAAAGATTAATAGTCCCAAACGTATTTATGGTAAAATGTACACCGTCCTGGCCGGAGCTCCATAGATTTTTGAAACGTCTCTTTTTAAATTTTATTTGTATCAAGCTGTGCCCCGCAGTGTTATCCGCGGAAATTTGATTATCCACGGTAACACTGCATATGTGTTAATCCAGGAAAGAATAAGCGATATTGTTGCCAAACTTAAGCCAAAACGGTTCAGTACTGTTTGCGTGAAAGAGTAACAAACATACATACGTTCTAACAAATTTTTGCGTTTATAATATTTGTAGGATATCTTTTTATTTTTTTTATCCACACCAAGATCTTCATGTACCAAACGAGGCCTGTGCTATGGTAACGTGATGACTGATATGCTTATTTATATATATTATTAGCTGACCCGCCGAATTTCGTACCGCCTAACAGTTCGCCTAACAGGAGTACGACAATCATTTCAAGACTAACATCAGCTATATCGGCCCAGCCGTTCTCGAATTTTAGTGATACAAACGGAATCATTTTATATATATATATATATATATATATTTTTCTGTCATAAGAACCTTCTCCTCACAATAACATACACGACAAAAAAAAATAGTGTAAACGGTCCAGCCGTTCACGCGTGATGGCGTGACCAAGGGATTCATTTTTATAAATATATATATATATATAGATAAACACCCAGACACAGCTCAAACAGACATATTCATGCACACAAATGTTTAACCTGTCCAGGGATTGAACCCGGGACCAGCATCGCAGAAGGCAGGGTTGCTATCAACTGCGCCAACCGGACAGTCAGTTCAATTCAGCTTCAATTGAAGGCGTATTAGCAGGATATAAGTAACACTAACCCCAAAAAGACATAAAAATAGCGAAGAACACAGTAGCTGGGTTGTCAAACAGGTACGTCAACTTGGCGAACAAACAGGAATCTTGTAGGGTTTGGTACTTGCATGCCTTGTCACACAGCGGACACAAAGTTGTATTCCCCGGACCTTTGGGGTCGCAAATCTCTTTACTGTAAACAAACAAAAAGGTACGCTATAAAAAACAAAAAGGTAGGAAAGCCTCTACCAAACAATATGACATAATGGGCTCATAATTAATTAAGTACAAGCGCGGTTAGTAGCGATTTCGTCAACCATTACAAAATATTACTAATAGCGATATGTGACCAGAATGCTGGTTCTTTTTTTGATCAGAAAATGAGCATTGCCATTCAACGTGGCAATGCTGCCAGCATTCTGGGAACATTCTCTTCTAGGGGACGTTTATTATTAGATTAGTTTTTCTAACTGTAAATGTCTTTTTTCTTTGCTGATGAAATTAAATAGGTATTAAAACAGCATTAATACCTTGGAATGTTATCACTGGAATTCATACTCGCCAGTCCGTACAAAAAGCACAAAGTGCCAACTATAGCCGGCGCGTACAACAACTTGGTATAGAATCCGAGCCAGCAGAAGTACAAGCCGATCTTGTCGCCGAAGTATCTTCGGATCAACCATAGAGGCTGTTTCTTGTACCATTTGCAAGGACGCGCCCATTCTAGGTAGAGGAGCTGAAATGTTATTAAAATATTAGTTTATATACAGGGTTATCGGTTAGGTATATACTATGCCGAATGGGTCCTTATACTCATGCTAAGCAACAATTTTTAGTAAGGGACCAACTCTGAACTCTATAAAAAATATCACCTGTTTCATACATTTTGTCGACAACCGATAAGCTTTTTCCATGGAATTCTTTTTCTAATTCTGAGACAAATACTATGGGACCACCATAGTAAAATTTGTTTCTTAGGACGAGTATAGTGACTCCTTTTCGGCTTAGTAGGCACTCTTCTAACCTTGTATAAAACAGAATATTTATTTATTACAATAGATACATAGATAAGCTTGGCAGTGGGCTCTAAACTAAGCTCAAGACTTTTATCCCGAAACCTACATATAAATCAAGAGTCGAAAACTCGCAATATTCATAGGGGCACGATTGCCGGCAAACACACGCATATATGCATCTGATGGATAAATCACATGTACCGTCTCGACGACCTTGCCTCATTCACGATACATAAAAATCGTTACTGCAGCTAGGGTTATTGTTTCAAGTTATCTGCCGATGACTGTAAGTAGTAGTACGAGTAGCCTGAGCTACCGGTGAAGGAAAACATCGTGAGGAAACCATAGCGTGGTGGTAGGGCGTTTCCTATCGCCTGTCCACCCTCAAGTTGCAATATTTGTCGCCAAGCACCTAACGGTGCGTTCCGGCAGCCTTCCTTGAGAGCCAGTGTATTCATTAGGCATGCTCCATCGAGGGCTACGGTATTGATGGCTTCCGTGGCCGTGCGAACTTGTGGTCAAATGCCTAGCTGTGTAGGATAAAAAAAAAGTCCTCACTCGTCTATCAGTGACGGTGCCGTCGCTCAAGTCTACGTCGTGTCTCCCCTCGTGTAGAGGAAAACACGCCAGGTATGTACCGTCGTTGAGGAGACGACGGATTCCCATCTAAAACGTTAGGCACACAAAAATAAGAGGAAATCTCAGAGATTAGTAGATGACGTCATTATTTCATCATGATCATCAGCCAGAAGACGTCCACAGCTGAATATAAGTACCCCTTTAGAACTTTATTCCGAAAGACACGCTGCCAATTGCTGCAATTGGTTATTCGTGACTTTAACTATGTCGTCAGTCCACCCAGTAGGACTAGGAGGCCTATCTACGCTGCGTCTTCCGGTTCGTGGACGCCACTCAACAACCTTCCTTCCCCATCGGTTATCGGTGACCAACTAATTGCCATTTCAGGTTGCAAATCCTAAATTTTCAGGTCTACTTAATAAACCTGCAACGTATTTCGAAAATCCAAAAATAGAAATCGGCTTTTTTGACCGCTGCTTTTTTAACCTAAAGTGCGGCCTAAGATGGCTTGGTTGCGACGCTGACATGAAACCTGAAACTGATTGACTTGTTACTTGAAACTACTCAGATTATAGTTATAAGAGAATGGAGAAGCCAGGAGCAACTTCCACATACTGGCAGTCTATAGAACCTCTACAATAAATATACTGGCAGTCTATAGAACCTCTACAATAAATATACTGGCAGTCTATAGAACCTCTACAATATACTGGCAGTCTATAGAACCTCTACAATATACTGGCAGTCTATAGAACCTCTACAATATACTGGCAGTCTATAGAACCTCTACAATATACTGGCAGTCTATAGAACCTCTACAATATACTGGTAGGCGTTCGGCTCCTATCCTACTCACATACTTATCTAGATAAGTGCGATTGTATATCGAAGATGAGGAATTCTAATTATGTAATTATATATGCCTATATATATATAGCATATAAAGGAATATATATAGTATAATAGATATATATATATATATATATGTAAGTAATTGTGTATATTTGTATGCGTTTTTAAGTATAGATTACTTTCTTTATTCTAAGTACACCCCCGTCCTATACATCTTTTTTTCTCAAAGGTTTAGATCCTAAGGTTGATTGGAAGAGATCGCTTTTAGCGATAAGGTCGCCACTTGTGGCACTACATGTAAATTAATATTTTTGTATTGTTATATTTTGTGTGTCTACAATAAAGCGTTGATCTATCTATCTATCTATATATTATTTTTTTATGGACATGAGCCTTTACTAACGTAAACAAAATGACTAACTACGACAACAAAAAAATATAGCAGAAAGATTGCTTATAGACCATTTAAGATCTACAGATAATCAAAATGCTCCAACTCACCACCAGAGGGCAGCGTGCCTAGTTTGCTAGCCGCATTACCACGCTGAATGGCAATGCTTATACGTTGGGCCAGATATAAACCGGTATTCTGGTCACGCGTCGCATCGATCAAACGCTCCGATATTTTTTGGAAAATTTGATGAAAATATATACCTATATGTTGTATTATATTCTTACCTAACCATACACTAATAAGTAAAGTGCTTATGCCTAAACGTTTTGATTTATATTAATATATTATAAGCATAGTTTAATTGTTATATTTTGTACAAGTGTTTGATTGAATTGAATTGAACCAGAACGATTGAGACTAGATACCGCTCGCTACACAGGCTCGCCTAGTGCGGAATATAGTGTTACTTATATAAAGTTATTGTACCTACATATTTAGTGAATAAATTTATTCTTTATTCTAATTCCAAGGCGCACTCCCCAAAATTAATATGATAAAAACCCTAGGGTATATTATTGATAAATAAATTTCACTTACCTTAGTTTCATTATTATCGTATTTGGCTCGCAGTAAAATCTGCATGACTAGTAAACTTCTCTGTGCCGGTGAGAACTGCGTATGTCTGTCTTTTACTAGGAACCTGAAATAATTATTAAAAAAATATTAGACAAATGTGACAAGTTGAACCCATTCGATAACACGAAAAGGTCATAAAGTTCAAAACGCATAAAAAAAACTTCTCAAAAAATATGACAACTGTCTTTTATTCGGCAAGCGTGCAGACAAATAATAACTGATTTCAATGACATTTATATGGAACTACGTAAAAAGTATACCATTTCAAACAAAAAGAGGAATCAAGATACACATTCAAAATCTAGTCGAATTGAAAACAGGGGAGGTTATTAATTCGCTGTTGACATCAGAAGTGGGATAGCGCGATTCAGAATGATGTAAAGCTTCAATACTAACTGTTCCTCCCTCTTCCCTCCTCTATAGTCAGTGGCAACGTAGAACGAAGGTTCAGGTTCTATTCTACTATGCTCATAGTCGTACAACTCTCGCCATCGTCGCCGCCATTTTGAATACCAGCGTTTGTCTCTTTCTGCTTGCTTTTCGTCACTCTGAAAGACATAATTGATTGAACCAATGTGTCTTGAAATGTGTTGAATCTTTGACTGGCCGGATGGCGCAATTGGTAGCCACTCTGCCTTCTGCGCCGCTGGTTCTGGGTTCGATCTCCGGACAGGTTAAACATTTGTGTGCATTAAACGTGTCTGTTTATTTATATAAGTACCTATGTATATCAGTCATCAAGTTACCATAGCACCTTTGGGACCTGAAGACTTTGTGTGGATGTTGTCCCATATCATATTATATATTATCTAACTATGAGTGTCTCTGTCGGTGGACTGCTTAAACAAGCAACCTAAGCGTATGCTTTAAGTCTGGTAAAATAGAAAGATATATGTTCAATAGGAGGTGTAGTATTCCCAACAAGGAGGGTGTTACGGCACTATTTACTTACCGATTTCAATTTCAAATATTTGACACAGTCACGCTCACGGGGAACAAAACATTTTTTTACAAAGTTGCAAAAGATGTTTTGTTTAAGGTCAAGGTAAAAAATGCGCAGAACTATATAGTTTTTCAGTATTGAAACATTTCAATTTGTTTATCATTTTTTACGAGCTTTTAACGAGAATAAAATTATTGGAACTTGGCTGAGATTATCAAAAAACTTTAATAACTTAATTATTATATTTTGAGCGAAATAAAAAAATATAGATACGTTATTTTTCATATATCTTTCCATTATCGTAATAAGAATGGGGGGCTAAAAAATAATATAATAAATAATCTTAATATATATAAATCTCGTGTCACAATGTTTGTCCTCAATGGACTCCTAAACCACTTAACCGATTATAATAAAATTCGCACACCATGTGCAGTTCGATCCAACTTGAGAGATAGGATAGTTTAAATCTCAAATTATACTCGCAATTTTAATTTATTGCTAATTATTTGTCTGTTATTATTTGACAGTCACAATTATAAGTACTTATTCAAAAAATATATTATAGAATCGACTGTTAGGCGGTACGAAGTTCGCCGAGTCAGCTAGTATATTATAAAAATGTTGAAATGTTGTCAGTTGTGTACTTACCCACGCCTTCACCGATATGGTGATAAACCTCTTAGTGGGTAACTTCATGCCGATCACTTCAGCCAGTCTCATTTCAGTCTTCCAAGGTATGTGTATCTTGAGGAACCAGGTCTTCTCGTCAAACGACAGGCATTTGTTCTCTAACTCTAATTCCAGGCCTTCTTTGATCAGGTTCTCCTGAAATAATACGGCAAAAATATACAGTGTAACAGAAGGTGTGAAAAAGTTATATGTTAGTCTACCAATCAAGGTGAACCCATTGTAGAAGAAAATTTTGCAAAATTCGAAAAAATAATATTAGGTTCCTCATACAAAAACGGGTCACGTATGGAGGACTCAATAATTATTTCGAATTCGACTCGAATATTGCAAATTTTTTTTTCTACGCAGGGTTCACTGTGACGTGTATACTAACACCCTTAAGTATTGTCACACCATTCTGTTACAGGTTGTATATGAATTTATATTTTGTTTTAAGTCTATATTTAATTTATGTAGAAACAAAACAACAAATAAAACCGCATAGTGTACCTATGTTCTTGTTAGACATTGACCTTGTTGGGTAAGAAGAGGACAAAAACAATCAGTTTTTGTTGTACTTATAACAAATTGTTGGGCAAATAGCAATTTATAAACAATAGGTACAAGCATTATGATGAGGAGTCGAGTGTGTCAAAAGGTTATTGACGCTTCGTGACTTTACCCTACTGTTCAAAAGGAGGGTAATGTTCCGTAACACTATCGATACTACAATGATTCAAGCTTCTAGTTCATGCCGTTGTTAAAATCGAGCAATAACGGCAAAAATATCATCTTTGCTGCATGGATGTCCTTGAGCTTGTATTTTTTCTGTGTTTAGTATTTATTGCTATAGCGGCAACAGAAATACATCATCTGTGAAAATTTCAACAGTCTAGCTATCACGGTTCATGAGATACAGCCTGCTGACAGACGGACGGACGCAAAGCGAAGTCTCGGAACAATAAAGAAAGCTAACCTGGAATGTTCTCCTGTGATCCCGCTTCCTGGCTTCTGCTTCAGTCATGACTCCGTAGTCTTCCTCCTCGTAGGCCAGCACCATGTCTATTCTTCTTCTGCCGTCACGGAACAGAAGAGATTCCGGCTCCAAACCCTGAGATAATAAGCTTATTATAAAGGTCTAATTTAAATTCTGTAAAAGTCAGTTTCTTTCGCACCGGAGCTACATAAAACAAACTTGATTAAACAATGTATAGTCAGACTGAAGTTAAAAATTACTGTTTTCTGTCACAAACCAGACAACTCAACATAAGCAGTTAGAAAGTTAAAGTTGGGTTTAAGTTAGTTTCGTTTATTGTGTCTTATACTGTTTTCTGCTTCAAATAAATTCCATTCAATTGTATTCTTGGGACTCTTAGGTATCAATTTATGACAAAGTGGTTGGATAGTTGTTCCCATAGATTTAAGTTTAAGCTATTGAAATTTTGTCTTATCGATGGTATTGATTTAACCGACTTGATTTACATTCTATTTCGCAACTTTTCACGGCAGAAAAATGGTCTGCGTGACTTGTGCATTTTTGTACATGTAATGCTTTTGACGGGATCTCATTCAGTACTTTTTGTAGATAGGTTTCGTTGAGTTGTCTTGAGTTATCATGAGTAGTACTTCAGTAGTTCTTGAGTTGTACTCGCAATCGTCGGTATCGGTATCGGACTTGTGACTTTTTGTACATGTAATGTTTTTGACGGGATGTTTCTGACGGATTTACGAATACATTACCTCTGGATTAGTCTCTCCAACATTTTCTTCCTTCTCATTCTGATATGGAGGCACGGAAGGTTTTCTATCTCCTTTCCTCTCACCATTGTCGTCAGGTTTTGTCTGTACGCAAAATAAAAAGGGATATAAAGTAGAAACTCACAAAACATACCTATAAATTAGTTTAGGATTAGCACGAACAACTCTAAGAAATCTTCGTGATGTGGTACTTAAATGGAAGTTTCACGCATTTACAAATACATTTGACCGTCTTTATACTGACGTCCCAATAAAGTATGAGGTATGTTTGTTACCTGATAACGAACAACGAGATTCCTCGTCGAACGACGAGTGACGTGTTTAAGTTAACGCAATACGTTATTCTGATGATACTAAACGGCCGTCTCCCGTGTCACGGCACGGTGTAAAATTTGACTTTGGCTTAGTAACAGTTCCACATGAGCTCTACGCGTTTAAAATAACGCGGACACGTAACGTGCTGATATATTTAGAGAATATAGGGCCGGTTCCTATTAGAAAAATTCTTTTTTTGTTTAAAAAGGTAATAATTTTGAAATGGTCCCATGGGGCTTTCCAGGCCACAGCCTTATATATAAATTAACATTGGCTTAGTGCATGCTGTTCCACGTGAATTGTACGCGCTAAAATAACGTGGCCGCGTTACGTGTTGAAATGTTTATAGTGAACAAGGGTCCTGATTCATTACCTTGTAATAATTAAACACTCTTCTGTACCATACGGCGCAGTATTGGGCTTGCGGCTGCAGCTTGGTGCGCGACCTCCGGCTTAGGTAAGACGCTTGCATTGTGTTACAATCACTTTTACTTCTAATTTTATAGGTTAACTTTCTAATTCAAGTTACTTTCAAAGTTTATTAGCTTTCTTAGTTAAGCCACTTTCTGAGTTAAGTCACTTTCTAAGTCACTCTGTTTTAGAGCTAGGATAGAATTCTTATAGTTATGACGTTATGGCTAATATGGTTGCATTGTGTAATTGACTTTTTACGTTTAGTCTCTTTTTAATAACTAACTCTGAGACTTGGATTTTTGGGCATTTCGTTTAGTTAAGATCTATAGAAGTTACTTCTTATATTTACGTTGCTCTCGGCTGAAGTAAGACGCATGTATTGTGTTAAATTTACTTTTATATCTCACTAAGTAAAACAAATAATGCTAAAACATTCATTTAAAAAGAAATTCAAAAACTATTGTCTATTTTAGTACTCAATAAAAAAACAACTGAAAAAATTGTAGTCCGTGTGGCAAAATCGCAAGAACGCTGGCAACATTCCCGCGTTATTTGTCACTGAAATCCTTTGAGCAAAGAATGAGCCAGCTCTCTTGTCCCTAGTAGCATCGATAAGAAAATGTTGGTACTAGGACCCCATAGACCAAAAAATTCTACACCAAGCGGCACCAAGAGAGCATTTCCTGGCTCCCAGGGAATCAGAGTCAATCCATCAGGGCGCTTTTCTAACTTAACTTAGAGTTTCTCTTTCTTTCTTAATCAAAACGCCGAAAGCCTTTCTAAGTTAGCCCCTTTCAAAGATCAAAAAGGAAAAATTAGCTTGCAGCATTGAAGTGGATTTTTGATTATTGCATGATTTAATTAAACTTTTAAAGTTAAAGATACCATCACTTGATTTTTTTTAAATACTTTGCAGTGACTGTCATAATCGAATGACTATTCTATTAGTCATTAGAACTATTCTGTGAGATTTATTTGGAATTGGGACAGAAAAATACAAAAAAGAATCAAGTATTAATTTTGAATTAAATAGATGTATACGTTAAAACCAGTTTTGGTTTGATATTAAATAGTTTTTAACACATTTTTTGATTGATTTTTACAGGTTTTTGTGCAAACTCGCACGTTTTATAACGTTTATAAAAACACAGACAAAAAAGTATATTGAACAGTTTAAATGTTACAATCATTTAGTAATTACACTGCCAATCAAATACGAGAATTGAAAGTAAATATTATGAATGTATTTTATTAATTTACTTAAATAAAGTTTATTATAAACGTGATTGTTAAGTTTTCAAACACATGGTTTATTTTCTAAAAATATCCTAGCAACAGGCACCGCTTGTCTATTGCTTGTAATAACAGAATATGTAGTATAAATATTTAATTTTAATTTGTTTTAGTTTTTTTCCAGACTTCCTTTGTAAGTTTATTATTAGAATTACTATTTAGGTTTTCACAACACTTTTTATTACTTTAGTTTGTTCACACATTAAATATTTACAAGACTATTTCTTTAGAATATAATGAAATAGCTCAAGAACGTGATAATTCGGGTTAAGTTCTCGACGTAATGCGGTGAAGGTTATTGTTAAGGCTTTGTTTTACATACTAGGGGAAGGAATTCTAATTTTTAATAACTTTAGTCCAGGAGCTCGCGGATTGGTTCTATCACTAGACAGTATCGATCGAGTGATCTTTCAAATAACTATACATAACTTCAAACAACCGTAGAAGTCCGGCGTTACTTTGAGTTAACAGATAAAAATTAATGCTTATCTCATTACAATTCTTAATTCTTTGCATTACGTGTATTTCCAGATTAATCAGAGATGCCTAGTACAATCCTAAAGAATCTTAAATATTTGTTTGAACAGTACGAAGCTTTTTAAATTGGTTTCATATACATTTAGTCAAAATCAATTCCATAAATAAATAAGTAAAAAATAACGTTTCACATGCTCTCGTGGCTCCCCACTAAGATTTCTCCTGAGTCTGGGATGCTATACAACATTCACAAAGACACCCAGACTCGAAAACAGATGTTCGAACTCAACATTCGAATACACACATACATTAAATTTGAGATACATTAAAGCAAATTAACCATAATCTCCCTACCTAAGCCTCGCACTTGCCCAGATCTCCCCAGTGGCGTGTACTACGGCTGTAAGCACGCGTGCCCGCGTTTACCCCGTTGTACTCCGTGTGTTAATTACCCCCAAATAGTATGCATTCGAATCGTAACTATTAAAACTAAATTGCTTCAAGGCTAAATAACTATTGGCCCGGATGTTTTAAAACAGGTAGGGAAAGAACTTGTATTGTGACAATGAACAAAGATTAATTGTCACAATACAAGTTTATTAACAATTCTATATATTAATATATGAATTTCTATAATTTATTATAGTAGTTCTTCTAAGCTATTAGACCCATTGATTTTAGCCGACATCAGAACACAAAATTCTTCATTTTTAAAAGTTGGTCCAAAGTTCTCGATTTGTTGATGTCTTGGGTTTTTTTAAAGGAAATGTAACAGGTACGCTTATTTTAATGAAATGAACACGTTTGACCGTGTTTGTAAAATACTGTTGTCCCAGTTCTGGTTGCACCAGGTACGATGTACAGAGAAGGATGTTCTCAATTGAGTTTTGAAATGAAATTGGTTTGGAAGATCTCAATTTTATTTTGATTGATGCCGGATTTGAAGGTAAGCAACCTTAAAATCCGGCAGTTTCCCTATCGTAATGAATCCTCTTCCGAATTTCAAAATAAACAAAGTTCTGTGTGATTGAGATCTGTGTCTCGACTTAAGGCTACTAATAGTAGGTACGATGCTACATATTTTCTGTTTTGTTCTATGGTGTAGAAACGTGGACTGTCACACAGAACACAACTAAGAAATCGGAGGCTTACGAGATGTGGATTTACCGCCGTATTTCAAGAATACCGAACATTTAAGTTTTAAAATCACTTGAAAAAAGGTAGACATTATGGACACCGTTAAGCGCAGAAAGCTTTCTTATTTCGGTAACGTCATGAGAAATGACAAATACAAAATGCTCCAGCTCATTATCTAATAGAAGATTGCAAGAAAGCGTATTGTCGGCCGGAGGAGACATTCTTGGTTTAGGAATCTGCGGGAGTCGTTCTTCTGCAGCAACACATCGCTCTTTAGAGCAGCAGCCACGAAAGTTATAATTTCTCTGTTTAACCTCCGATAGGAAAGGAATAATAAGAAGAAGAAATGAATCCATTTACCGTAAAGTCCGGCAGCGGTGTCCCAGGCAGAGTGCTACTGTCCTTCTTGGGAACGAAGGCTCCTGCAGCCGAGGTGACACTCCTCACCAGCCTCCAGTTGTGACGAGCTCGGCACGAGCTGGCAGAGTCTTCGGATCTTAGATCATCGCGGAGGTGAATCTGGAATATTCCATTATAGGTTTAGTGAGGAATGTTATATGAGACAATGGATGCGCAAGCATAGACAATTGGATTTTTTTCTTTTCTTTATATATAAGGCTAAAGATCAACGAGTTTAGGCATGTAGGTATCGAAGTAGTTAATTTGTTGTTGAGAAAATATAAATTTTGCGACAGGGCCGAACTAAAGCCTTAGTGCTTACACTAGACTTACGTTTGTATTAAAACCCTAAACTGCAGGAATTAAATTCGGCCGAATTCAATGTTCAAATTCTAAGAGTTTGCGGCAATCCAAAAAATAATACTAGCCGGTCAAGTCAAATATGCAAAATTCGTTTAGACCTCAAAACATATATAGAAAAGAAAGTTACAGATAATTCGCTTACTCGGTCATAGAGTTAGAGAAATTATTGGCCTGATAGTATCAGAGACTTAATGATCATTAATTGAACTAATTAACCAGTCCAGACGAATAATAGAGCAATACGACGTTCTCCCTAAATTTTATTTTATTATTTCCAGACTAACACTTTTGCTGCTGACTGTACCTTAAAGTAACGGGACGAGTTGCATAATGGACATATTATTCAAAAAGATTTTTTGCAAACGTCCCAAACGGGCCATAGGTATGTAGGACGACTTGACAAATTACTCTATCCAAACATTAATTTGACATGACAAAGACGAACAGCTAAAATACATGCAGTAAAACAATGTGGATACCTTTTTGTTGTCAGCACTCACTAATGGGACGCTCTGTAAAAGTGACGGTAATTATATATAGTGCCAAACAGGAAAAAAGCGCACACTTTTATACATATTATATCTGAATGAAAACGTGAGAAACACACATATTGTCATAGGTCAAAAATGTGCAAAGAAGAAAATTCAAATTGGTTGCCTAAAACGGAAAACATAATAAATATTAGGACAGATTGAGAAACAACTCCTTCGTCTTTGATATCGGTTGTAAACAGGAAAAAATCACACACACTTTTATGTTATCTTTAAAACTTTACAAACACGTGACTTGCCTTAGATCAAAATATTGTGCAATTAAGAAAATCCAAACCAATGAATTTAAGAGAAAATCGTAGGATAAGTTACATATAGTAACAATATAAAAAGTGACAACCACCTTCAATGCAGAGGGTGCCTATATAAGTTTTTACTACTTTGATTTACAATGATGCCAGTCACACTGACTAAACTAAAAGTTCCTAAAATTGTATCCATCCTTTTGTCACTTTTGGAAACAAAAAGAGAAGAGATAATTTTAGAACAGTCAAATTAGGTTACTTTAGTATGTTTAGCCTGCCCGAATCGGGGTCATTGGCGTTCTGGTCACGCGTGGCATCCATCAAATGCTCCGATAAAATAATTATCATTATTTACTTAATTAAACCAGATAGCGTCTTACTTTATTGTTAGGGCTTTCCATAATATCAGCCAGGGAGGTTCCGAAGGCAGCCTCGGGAGCGAGGCTATCAGCTGACTTCCACGGGGCCTTGGCGTGCATCGGGGTCCGCGGCAAGGGAGATTCATGCGAGCGGCGACGGGATTTTGGCTGAAAAAATTAATTATTCACTTTAAGATCACTTAAAGTGTTGATTATTTTGCGATTTTAAAAAAGTTCACTACTTAGCCGTTTTATAAATATACATTAAGAATTCGTATTAAACGTTGAGGGGTCAAGTAAACGTTAAAAAGGCATAAAGGCTCTTCGTTTCGCATAACGTTCAAACAGAATAAATCATTTGGCATACTTTATTTTGGCATAACTTCTTTTATCATAATGATATACCAGCATAAAATTTTCAGGTATAATTTTTTTTACAATCACAATTACTAATCATAACATTTATTGGCATCACACTCAAAGGCATAAAGATTACAAATCATACATTTATACAGAATAGGCTAATGTTAACATTTACATATTTTTTTTTATATCTAAGCTTGAACCTACTTCGGACCTTGTTGGCGAAAGTATTCGGATTGTCATAAAATAATTACCTGAACCTACTGCGGACCTTGTTGACGAAAGTATTCATATTGTATTAAAAAAATAACCTGAACCTACTGCGGACCTTGTTGATGAAAGTATTCAGATTGTCATAAAAAAAATAACCTGAACCTACTGAGTACCTTGTTAGTGAAAGTGTTATGTATACCCCGATTATACGTTTTGTATTTTATGTTAAATTATCTTTAGATGAATAACAATTTAGATTTAAGCGGAATAAAATTATGATAAATAAAATTAGAGTAAGTTAACATTATGCCAATTAAACCATTATGCATTTATAACACTCTGCTTATTATAATTTATGCGAGAAAACTTTATGCTATAACTGTTATGCCAAACTACATTAAGCTGAAAAAGATTATGCGATCGAAAGGGCTCCCAACGTTGAGTACCCAATATCTTGTTATTATATTTCTCTTTCATCGAAAATTGCCAACTGCATTCTTAAAAAATCTAACATCTAACCAATGTGGTTTGAAGCCTGGCAGGTCAATGGAAGACGCACACATTGCACTTTTAGATCATGGCGTCACTGTGTCTTTAAACCGATGCATATCTACCTACATATTTAAGTGTCTCTTCTGATCTTGCCCAGGCCTTTGACACTGTTTCATTGCCAGTACTAATCTAGAAGCTGAAAGGTGTTAGAATGCGGGGTGTAGCTTTGAAGTGGTTTGAATCATCAATTTTAATGTATGACGACTATGTAGCAAATAAGCGATATCTTACAATTCTCAAACAAAGGTCAAGGATGAAGATACCTCACAGTGAGCAGTTATAAGTAACATTTGGGGTAGCACAAGGTAGCGTGCGTAATGTTCTCTATAGTATATCGCTGTTTCAAGCCAAGCTGTTTGCTAATGACACGGCTTTCATTTTAGTGATATCACTTAAGATAAAGTTGTCAATATCATAAGATGGTATATACAAGATATTTAGTGTTCTGCCTCGTCTTGATGTTGACTCTTCAAGCGCTCGTTTATGAGCGAGCGCTTGAAGAGTCAACATCTCCTGAGGATGCCTTGTGCTATGGCGAAACACGTGTCGAGGAAATCGGATACTGAGAGAAAGAGAAATAATAAGGTGAGGTGTGGCGGTGGTGAGGAGGAACCACACCATAAAAACAAAAATATTTTTCGATTTCTCACGCTGACATCAAGACGAGGCGGAGAAACACTAAATATCTTGTAATTATACCATCTTATTATAAATGGATTTCCGCAAAGTAACGCCTGACTCCATCAATTGTCAATACCACTTTTAGTCATAATCAATGATCTTGATCATATACAAGTATATTGTTCTAGCGATATTTATAAGTGTTACCTGATCATCTCCTCCATCAGACAAGCTGAGTTCAGTCCTGGTGGTGGAAGTTGAACTGTTCAGCTCACCCCACGCGTTGTGACTGCTGATGTTGGCTGTGGGGGGCTCGGAGTTGGTGCCGTCTGGAATAATAGCAGGAAACTAAATATTAATTGTAATTCATGGCAAACATCTTGCAGTTAAAGGGATGTGGTGGGGGTATATCCGATCACTCCACGATCTGGTACAGGGACTGGTCAGAAATTAAAACAATTAATAAGGAAGAGGGCTTGTAATTTGAAAGAGGTATTCAATTATAATATGTTATAAGTATCCTAGCAACTTGGTGGTAGTCTGGTAAGCTAGTTATAACTTAGTAAGCTATTGGTATCTTAGACATTGAATTTTTTCTCTCGGGAGCGACAGGTTATGGTTTTGTTTGCAAAGTTCAAGCATCATCTCGAAGTTTTGAATTAATATGCCGATCAGAATTTATTCGGTTCTTTTCCGTTCGGCGTTTCCAACATTTGTTTTTTTTTTGTATATTTATTTAGGGACTTCTAATCTAATGATCATGTCAGCCCCATTGGTATCACATAGAATACCTATGGCCTATTTTTCAATAAGAAATGGGCATATAGGTAAAGCATCCTACTCGTAGCTACACACTCTGGAACGCGAGAACACTCTGAACAATCCTAAGTGAACTATTGTATCACCTAGTACATCTAACATCACTTCCCTCACAGTTGGACTATCGGGAAGGGAAGGTTAGGTCTGGAGACATTCTACAAGGATATACTCAACTACGAGTACTCCTAACTACTAATACCACACGTAAAGCAATATGGATTGCCTATTTTCCTCATCATATACTTAAATTTATTAAATAGCAACCACTTGCTCTAGAGGTGAAGAAAAACGTTGTGAGAAACAAAATTAATGTCGAAAAAAGCTTTTGTATGAGTGAAGTCTAAAACTCGCAACTTTGCCAGCGTGGTGGATATCCAAGTACACTACCTTTCATAAGAGAGACTCAAACCCAGCGTCGGGACGCTATGTGCTTACCAGACCTGAATCCTTCTGTTTTCGCTCTTCCTCCATCATCACTGTTTCTCCTAGATGATGTTTCACTATGACTTCTCAATTTCTCACTTTCAAAAGTTATTCTATCCAATTTCAATCCATTGTCAAACGTTTGTTCAATCAAGTGGCCAACCTTCTCCCAATTATGGCCAAGCTTTTGCCCCACCCTATCCAAGCTTTGGCCAACTCTGTCGAAATTCTGACCAACTTTGTCAAAGTTTGGGCTCAATCTTTGAGTCAGTTTGTCAACGTTTGGACTAAGTCTGTCGAATTTGTATCGCGGCTTGTCTAAGTTAGGGCTAATTTTGTCAAATTTGTCTAAATCAAATTCTTGGTCTAGTTTCTCATAGTTTTGACCGATTTTATCTAAGTTTTCTAGTCTTGGTACTCTGTGGTGTAGTCGGGAGACCTTTTTTATTGTGACATCTTCTGTTATCGGTTCCTTGTCTTTGTCCATTTTGTTATATCTGTAACAAGAAAGAGACGCTTACAATTACATTAACTGATTTGACGACCGCCAAGGTCTAGTGGCTAGCATGCTTGCTTTGAGTTCAATTCCCGGTCGGAGCAGGTATTCCAACGATGAGCTTTAACATCTGTCTCCGAGTCTGGGTGTATTTGTGAATGTTGCATGGCATGCCCGACACATGTGAAATCGCAGTGAAGGGCTATTAAGTGTGAAACCTTATTTTAAATTTAAAAAAAGGAAGGAGGTATCACGCTAGTTGTACTATCAATGGTACTAGCTATGGTACAACTGACATTAATTTTTCGGTATCTTTTTTATGTATGTTTTTCGATGACTGAAAACTTATCTTTAAAGGGGTATCGGTTAGGGGTAGGAAGAACTTTTACTATGGAACAATCTCTGAATACGCTTTGCCATTGAATGATTGACGTTTCGCTCCTTCGGCCAATTAAACCACGGTTTACATGATCAATCATGACCTACCATATACCACGAGCTACCACTGCTGTACAGGGTTATTAGCTAGAGATGTACTTAGTCAAAAGGGGGTCTTTATACTCATCAATATAAACAACTATGTCTACGGGACAAACTCTAAATTCGATAAAATTAATTCGCTCGTCAAGAAAATGTTTGAAACAGCTGCTATTTTTTTCCGAATTCGGAGTAGATCCCGTAGTGAAAGTATTTCCTTAGGATGAGTATAGTGATCCTCTTATTGACTTATCTATAACGCATAACGCACGCGCTTATATAATTAGATCAGGTTATATATTACATTGAAATATGAGAGTATTAAGTACATCATTTCATATAATCCTTCAAATTGTTTATTAGTAAATTAAATTAAGTAGATATTCAAAATAATACACATAGAAAATAATATTAAAAAATAAAATTAAAATATAAATTATGGAATTATAGATGGTTGCATTAAACATAAATATATTTTGCACAACTTTTCCGCAGAAGACTAAGCCCTTATATTGAAAAGATGATGGAGGGAGTTTGTGTGTGTGTTGTTACGTGAGCGGGTATGTGTGTACTTAAATGCGGTTATGTGTGAACCAATGTCATCCATGATAACGAGGCATCGGTTCGTCACTTAGCTGTTCTCAATCTGCAAGATCAACAAGACGCCCGGAGAGTGGAATGTCCTGATTCGAGTTAAAAGTTCTTGTCGAAGACCTTGATGAGAGTTTCCGTCTCCTCGTAAGATCTGGTAAGTAGCCATGCTTTCACCTTCTTAGCTTTCCTATGAGGAATTTCTTTAAGATCACAATGCCTAGCAATTGCGTTATAGGTGGAAACATGTATGTACGGAGGCAGTCTGCAAGCAAAAACGGTCCTGGTTCACATTGCGAAAAGTAGACCTATATCCTGAAATAATTTCGATGTAGGGTAGCGGCGTGGTTTTCCAGTCATAATCTTCAAAATGGAACGCTGGGCTCTTTCCAAAGCAATCATGTAGAACTTTGCTGAACCACCCCACTCTACACTCAGACTCCTATGCAGTATTGAATCAGTGACTGGCACAGCGCGGTATACACTAAAATTTTCACTTCTAGACTAGCAGATGATCTTAGCTCTGTCATTATATGAATTATTTTCCTTAGTCTTTTTGAAAGAAGTGTTATGTGCTGCTCAAAAGACAAATTTTCATCAATATTTATACCTAGGTACTTTGTGCAAGTAACACGTTTTAAAATGCTGCAAGAGCACTTGTCTCCACCAGGTGAGTCCACAGCACAGTTATCATTATGGATTTTTAGGTAAGTAAAATTCGGCTCAGTGTCGCGTGTAATATGAAAGCCAATAATGCTGGATTTAGTTACATTGAGAGTAAGCAGATTTTGATTACTGATGAGAATTATCAATTTAAAAACACGAGTACCTACCTACTTTAATATCTTCCATAACTAATTCAAGAGTACTTACTCTAATGCGTGTCAAATCAAATCATAATGTAAACAAATAGAAAAGCTTTTCATAAATATTTATAAACATCATAATTATGTCAAAACCCCCTTGCGTGGTTTGATTTTATCGGTGACACTAACGTACACATTTAAGACAGGGGCTCTTAAACTTTTCCACTCGTAGTGTACCCCTCGACGTTCGCAGTATGTTGCGTACCCTTCAGGTCGCGTGTTTGAATATGTACTTTAAACTTAACGAAGCATCGATTCCACGCGTACCAAGAATGCCGGTTTTTATCTGGCCCAACGTATAAGCGATGCAATTCAGCGTGATAATGCCGCGAACAAGTTTGGCACGCTGCCGTCTAGGTTGGTCGGTTGGAGCATTTGGATTATCTGTAGATCTTAAATGGTCTATAGGTATTCTATCTGTTTTTTTTTTTTGCTATGGTTAGTTATTTCGCTTTAACCTTAAACAGTAAGGTTAACTAAAACACATATCGCCTGTGTTATAACGCTGTCCAAAGACATTTTTAGGAAGGCTACACATTTCTGTAGTGGAAAAAAAAATGTGTTTGTCTTCAACTCGTACGAAGTAAAACAGTGATATCGCATAACATCAATTAATATCCTATAACTCTCTCTTTTAGATTTTTCTTCTTTTTGCTTTATTTTCTATTTTCACTTGTACCTGATTGTTGGAAAGGTTCAACTATAGTTAATTTCTAATTCATTCGGTGAACTTCATCAGGGATGAGATGTGTCTCTCGTGTCTAAAACGAAAGAACGTATCGCACTCACCCGTAACACCCGTATTGTTTAACAAAATGACTGGCTAGTCAGCGCAATTGGTAGCAACTCTGCCTTCTGCGGCGCTGGTCCCGGGTTCGATCCCGGACAGGTTAAACATTTGTGTGCATGAACATGTCTGTTTGACCTGTGTCTGAGTGTTTATTATATGTGCAAGTATGTATTATCAGTCATCAGATTACTATAGCACAGGCTTCGCCTAGTTTGGGACCTGAATACCTTGTGTAAAAAAATAATGTACCACAAGTGCATCGTAAAGCAAAGTTTGACCTTCTCTGTCACATAGCTAACTATAATTAAAGTAGCGTTCAGTTGCTATGGACCACCGATCGATAGTAACGACATTTGGACATCCTACATTGAATATGTGGTCAGGACAAAATATAAATCGTTTATATACTAATGAGAAAAAATTACCATTACTTCTGTCAACGTAACTACTATACATATACATGACAAGTGATTATCGCATTGCCATACAGCGTGGTAATGCGGCTAGCATGATGGGCACGCTGCCCTCTGGTGGTGGGTTGGAGCAATTGGATTATTAGATCTTAAATGGTCTATAGGTGCCTTCTGCGCCGCTGGACCCGGGTTCGATTCCAGGGCACGTCAAACATTTGTGCGCATGAACATGTCTGTTTGAACTGTGTCTGGGTGTTTATTATATATATAAGTATGTATATATGTATTTCTAAGTATGTATATCAGTCTTCAGGTTACCATAGCACAGGCTTTGCCTAGTTTGGGACTTGAAGACCTTTGTGTGGATGTTGCCCCATATTATTATTATTATTATTATTTTTAATAAAGGCACTTGCTCATTTATTTATTTAAAGTGATAACGTATTGACAGATGGCCTCTGATGATCATAAAGAACAACTTTGTCATCCCACCATCTCGGCAAGAGTAACAAGAGTATTCTTGCTATTCGATATCTGAATGCAAAAGCCGTTTTTATTAACTTGAGGATAAAGTAAATTTGAATTTAGAATATCGTGTGTACTAAGTTTGTGAATTAAAAACCTCATTCAACCTATTTACTTCAACCTTTATGGTGCCGAAGTCATCGTACAACCTTTTTATTTTGTTCCACGGAATTGTTAAAACCTTATGTTAAAAATAACTGAAAAAACGAAAATGATTGATTCAGTTTTTTTATTTTTCGTATGTAGTCATTTCCTCGCTGAGGTGGGATGAAAAGTGACGTGTTGCACTCGAGTGCAAAAATCTTTGCACTCGAGTGCAACACGTCACCTTGTGCTCTTTCAATTTCCTAGCTTACGCTCAGGATTCTAATTTTTGAATCCTTCGCTTGCTCGGTCATCAAAAGTTAAAAAGCAACTTTGCACTCTTGTATAACAAATAACTATTGTACTACGACTTTTGAAAAATCATAACAAAAAAAAACAGATATTCCTGCCTTTGGCCGCGCGTCAATGTTTTTTTTGTATGGTAAATCAATTTTTTTTTATAGTTTATAAGTTGAAGTTTTTATGAGTTCGTTAGTTGTTTTATAGGGTCTTCAGAAGTCACCTGTATAATAGGCCTCCGGGTGGCCTATAGACTATTAGTAGGATAACGAGCGAAGCTGCTGTTTCGAGTTTGCCTTTTTTTCTCTCTCAATTCGTATGTTTGCGATAAATTGCGTACTCGCGCACAGGTCGTAGTTGCCAACCAATCTTGATGAAACTTGGTAGAACCTATACATTCTACGAATTTTTACATTTATTAGATATTTTTTTTTGGGGAGGGGGAGGACATATCTCCCAAAAAGGAGTAAGTTCAATAGTAAAAATAACAATTATTTTTTTCACAATTCTCTCCATCCCGAGGTTGCCTGGAAGAAATAGCTTTTTAGCGAGAAGGCCATCAAATGTAGCACTATTTTTTGTAAAAAAAAAATAATTGTATTTAAAAAAAAAAGTGAATCTGTATAACAAAGAATTGATCTATCTATCTGTGTAAAATCAAGTCGATCCGTTACTTAGTTGCTGATAAGAGGGACAAACAAACCAACAACCACTATTTGGCTAGGATAGGGATAGTTAATGTGGCCTTCAGGCGGCCTGAAACGGACGAGAGCGAACCATATCAATATTAATAATATCGTATATACGCAGGCGAATACATTTTTCTAACCAACTTTCAAAAACAGGAGAAAAAGAGCTCAATTTGTCTATTTAAAATAAAATATCATAGTAGTTTGTCCCATAGTTAAATTTGTACCTTAGGATGTGTATAATAACGCCGTTTTGACTAACTACACTCCTGACCGATAACCCTGTATATAAAAAAAAATCTTACGAATTGAAAACCATGAGAGACAAGAAAGAAAAAAAAAGAAATTATATTTCTATTATTTTTTCTCCATTTTAGAAATCACTCAAAAAGTTATTTTATATGAAAGAACAAATACCCATAGATCGAGCAACATAGATCCTAAGAACCCCATATACCACTCGCTAGCTCCCACGGCCCTGCTGAATAAGTGATCTCAATCGATCGAAGCCTCAATGACATACAGACACACTGACGTACGCCCACGGCCCACTGTCCACTGTCCACGCGTGGGCGGCACAACCCCTCATTAAATTATTATAATACTCTGAAATATATCCGTTACCGCTTCTAGTGCCTCATTTCTGAAACGTTCGAATGAATTCATCAGTCGCTAATGACGTCACATACGTACGATATGCAGTAAAGTCGCATTCTAGATAATTCATACCCTTCGTTATCAATACGAAATGAAATTCCCCGGAGATATCTGTCGCACGTGAAACGAGCGATCTCAAAAATAGGGCCCAGGTCTATAATATTGCTCTTCATTACTATTAACTAGCTGCGCCCTGCGGTGTTACCCGCGTTAATAGAGGAAAGCAGCCTATGTGTTAATCCAAGGTCTAAGCTATCTAAGTACCAAATTACATACAAATTGTGTCAGCAGTTTTTGAGTAAAACAGCACAAATACTAATTGACCCTGCGAACTTCGTACCGCCTAACAGTCGATTTAATCTATATATCGGGTCGGCAAATAATGGTAATTATATTTATACGATACTAACGTCACTCCCTTTTGCCTTCCCGAAACCTTTCCATAACACTTTAACCTTATGTTATGTGGTATTAAAGTTCAAATTGACTTTTAAGTATTATTACGAATCGAATGTATGGGAGTATAGAAAAGTGTTGTTTTTAGACTGAGATTTCAGCTTAGCAACACATTCAGCAAATCATTTCATATTAAATATTAGTAGGAAGTAGGACTAGCTGACCTGGCGAACCTCGTACCGCCTAACAGTCGATAAAGGATTATGTCGTCAATGGCGTCAGCTTGACAGATAGATAGATAGATATATATTATCTATAAAAAACTTAAACTAATAAATATTATAGAACATACATTCTACAATATTATAGAACATACATTCTATAATTATGTAGAATTTTTTTTTGTTCTGTCATCAATACGTATTCGTACCGCAGCGTATGCGATGAAACACATTTTGTGGATATTTTTTTCCACCTTCCTTAGGTTAGTTTTAGTAGAGATTTCTAAGGATCTCTAATTTTTCCTAGTAATTAATTATGTTACAGTGATTATGTAGCTTACTAACGCAAAAATATTTTTTGAAATCAGTCCCTCAGGTTTTGAATTTATTCGTTACATATAAAATCTAAATCTTTTTCTTTATAATATTAGGGTAAAACTTTGTTATAGAAAGAGTGAGTCTATTACTAGTATTAAGAGTAGAAATTTTTGACGAGAAAGAAAATCTAATGATAAAACCGAATCACATTCCATACAATGTTAGAGATCGCAATAGACCGGACGTACTTCTAACAAAACCAAAAGTTCGATTAGCCAAAGTAAAGAAACAAGGCATCTGGATTAAGATATGTATGTTCAATAAATTACCGCGTCCTGTAGCTGACTTACATGGCAATGATTTTAGGTGTAAATTAAAAAAAATCTTCAAATACACTGCTTTTTACTCAGTAAAAGAATTCTTACAAACTGATCTGACTGAATATTCATTCTCGAATCATTTATTAAAATGGATATTGACATTAAACAATACTTGACTTGTAATGTTACCGGACTGATATATAACTAAGTATTATGTATATAGTAATCTGACATCAATATTAAATTTAACATTATTATCTAGACACAAATTTATTCTTTCTAATTTTTGTTTAAATTTTAACTCTTGTTTCGTCATAATATTATAATTCATTATTGTAAGTATTGACTTGCCTACTCGTAGTGTAACAAACGCAGTTATAAGGCCAATAAATGATTTGACTTTGACTTTGAGTAAGTAAGTTTTTCATCTATCTATATATATCTAAATGAATCCCTATATCCCTTGGTCACGCCATCACGCGTGAACGGCTGGACCGATGATTAAAAAAACTAAAAAAATATGTATATAAAAATGAATCCGATAGCTGATTTTACTCTTGAAATGATTGTCGTACTCCAGTTAAGGTTTAAAAGGTGAGAAACATACATAACTGTCAGGCGGTACAAAATTCTGCGGGTCACTTAACCACTGCGCTTAAAGACATGAATTTTTGGATAGTTATAACGTAAGGGGTGTACTGAGAAAGGGTTTTTGGGTTAAAAATTAATGGGTAGAAACCCCCTTTCGGTTTTTTTAACCTCTAAGAGGGTCAAATCATGAGGAGAAACAAACATTAACAGAGATACAAACTTTCGCATTTATAATATTATCCACAGTTTATTCCGAATAAGATCATTGACATGAAAAACATGTTGTACTAAATAGTAATGTAAATATAGAATACAAAAACACGTGATTTTGGTCAATCCTACGTCACTCATGTGACGCAACATGTGATAAGCGATTTTGTAAATGTAAAATAAAATACCGAATTGAAATTGAAAAGAGGGCTTCGGTGCCTTTTCTCCCTTGGCATCCTTGAGGGGAGACAAATGGTCACTGGCTCACAATTCGACTGTACGTATGTTTGCTTTTTACCCTATGGGTACGGAATCCTAACAAAGACTCTCATTTTGAAGATTCTTTGTTAGGATTCCGTACCCAAAGGGTAAAAACGGGACCCTATTACGAAGACTTCGCTGTCCTTCCGTTCGTGTGTCACCAAGCTTTATTTCATAAACCGTGATAGATCCATTATCCGTGATCAGATTTGTTATTTGTATCGCTGATATATTTCTGTTGCCGCTATAAAAACAAATAGTAAAAACAGAATAAAATAAATATTCAATGAGCACACATAAATTAATAACGACAATAAGAAAACGCTTGACTACAATTAAATATTCTTGTTCACAGAATATTTACAATTAAATATTCTTGTTTACAGAATATTTAATTGTAGTAATACCACATTAAAATTAAAAAAAATAAGTAAAAAATTTTGTAAGCGATAAAATAGAAAATTAAATAATAATTTTTTACTGATTTTGCTCAATGTTAATTACGTCAGCAGGTGGAAACATGAACTAATGTTGTATAAATAATGGCATGGAACCCATCGTGCGTGAGTTCGACTCGCACTTGACTGATGTTAAATTTAACCTCTGAAGCTCGTGTTCTTAAAATGCAATTCACAGTCCCTAATGCAAGTACTGACCGAGGCGCAAATTCTGGTATATTCTAATCGGTGTAAGACAGTAATATCGTGCTATTTCAGGCAGACAATGAGCACATGGACAATAAAACATACGTTGTTTATCTATTGGAAACACGTTAAACAACGATTTAACACCTGTTCGCATATTAGAAGCTTTAAGAATCAACGAAAATAATTGACCAAGAGAGCGAACGACTGTTTTATACCGAATTTACAAAAAATGAGATACTCAATTCGACTCTAAGATAAGAAAAAATACACGTGTCACTCGGACACTGGGCGGTAAAGCTATTGCATACGCAAACGTCTAGTCGCACGCACACAAACACCGTGCCGAAGTCTGCCGAACTGAAACGACGTTAGACGAGTGTTAGGTTCATTTTCGTTTCGGAATTTCTTGGTTCCGTACGCAGTCGTAAGAGTAACAGTGGATATTTTTTTTGTAGTTTTTTTTTGTAATATATCCGTTGTATATAAAATTCTGTATGTAAATAAATATTTCTTTTTATATCTTTAATAAATTATTAATAGTTTTTGCATAATTTAGACATACTGTTATATAAAATGACATAAGCAACCGTTGACATAATTGATGTTTATTTTCCTCGAAGTGAATTATTCTATAGGATAATAGCATTCATGATTTGTTTATTAAAATAATATTAATTAATACAAAAGTACTGAATCATGCTGTTTTTGTTTTGGTTTGAAGACTGTCGAGCGCAGCGTCTCTGCTTTAAATCTGGCAATAAGTAAAGTGAAGTAATATTTATTGACCTTTCAATAACTTTCGTTACAGGCAAGCCTTATGTCATTTTCAATAAAAATACTTTAAAAAATTTAGCTTTAAATCTCATTTATATACGATTAGTTAACATTAGTTGTTAGTTGAATAGTTCTCATGACAAATATTTACATTATGATTGCTTTGTTTAGTTTATTAGTGATATTTTATTATGGTTGTTCGTTACACAAGAACGATGATTCTACAAGCTGCATTGCTCGCTGAGTTTATAAAAAGGATTGCTTTCAAAAAAAAATACTTCAATTTTTGTTTGAATGTAATAAAATTGAGATCCATTACACTATTAGGTAATTTATTGTACATCAGTATTTTGGTATAAAGCCCCTGCTTCTTACATTTAGCTAATCTATTTATTGGTAGGATTCGCCCTTTTTTATTACCTACCTAGCTGTACCCGCGACTCTGTTCGCGGTTGCTTACCTTTCATTATTATGACAGTGGGACTTAAAAATTAGAGAAATAATTTCAGTTGTTCGTCTTAAATCTTATCATTGTAAAAGATACAATAAGATAGCAGTGTTTTAAACTGCTAATTTTATTGATTAAAGCGATACAAAGAAGTTCGCACAATTATATTCAGCATGTTAAGATTCTGCATATCATAAACACCTATTTAATTTTACGAATTCTGCACTCATTTTAACCCGTAGGATTTTGTTTTACTAATGTATGTATCCCGACTTGACAACCAGCTCGCACGACTACAGAAACCAGCGACACTGTGACCTCTAGATGAAGCATGCCTAGTCTGGAATACACTGGTTCTCAAAAAAGGCCGCCGCAACACACCATTTGCTGTTTGGCGACAGATTTTTCAACTTGAGGGCTAGCTAGTTAGCCAGGCAAGTATTAAGATTGCAATTCCACCATGCTATGGTTTCCACACGATGTTATCTTTCACCGCTAGCTCAGGTTCTTCTTGCGTATTTATAGGATCGAACATCGTACCTTTCGCACGGCAATCTACCCCCTTTAACTACTCGGTCACCATGGCTACTAAAAATTGTGGACGCTATGTGTTGACACATATGTGTCATATGTGTGTTATATGTTCCATCTAGGGCTACAGTATCGCTGATTTCCGTGGTCGTGCGAGCTTGTTATCAAATACCTAGTTGTGTAGTATAAAAAAAATATATGTACAAACATAATCTATGCCGCAGCTATAAACTCAAAAATAATAATAATAAAGAACTACAATACCGATGTTGTATTTTTTGCAGTGCAATAATTTCAGATAATCCTTTCTAAAAAATAACTATAAAATTAAATTTCAATAGTAAAAACTTCCTTGCTACATTCCTTGCTACTTATTATGTAGGCGTCCAGTAAAAGATTTTTTATTACAGCTACAAAATTGAAGTAGTATTTTTTTGGTTACTATAATTTGAGTTAGTCATTCACTCAGTCACTTTCTCACGGGTACCGGGTCCACTAATTGTTCGGATAACATCATTTCAGGTACCTACGCCTTTCTAACAAAAAAATAATCATCCAAATCAAAGCACGGGTAATAATAATACTGAGCTATAGTTAAATAAGACTTTCATCCCCCCTCCCACGGGAACCCCTTATAAGTTTCGGGATAAAAAGTAGATAAGATCCTACTTCATGGTATAAACCTTAAGCATACCAAGTTTCATTAGAATCCATCTAGCAGTTTCGAAGTTATGGAAAGTTCAGGAACAGACAGACAGACACAAAAATGAAGATAGATATAGATTTGGAGTCTATATCGTTAAGAATACGCCCCGGTTTTTTTTATTAAATATATATTCAATGTATTGAATTTTACTTGTTACAGTTTTAATATAACTATAATAATAATAAAATTTATTTATTCGGACAACATACAATCCATGGGTTAGTAAAAACATAAAATATAATCTATACCTAGTGTTAGTATAAAGTCTAATTAGAACAAAATATTTATTTTTATCTGTGGCAGAGACATTTCATGTGGGCGAGAGGATATATCCAAAGAAATTATTTGACCATCACCTCGACAAAATGCCTCAGCACAGGCGAACATAAATCCTCAGCAACCACCATTAGAATGCTGTTGTGACTTCCTCGCACTCCTCTTTCTTTCGAATGACGGCGTGAAAGCCATGGGTACGAGCCTGCGCGAACATTCCGGAAGCACCAGCGAGGTAGTCCTAAGAGCATACTGAAGATGTTGTTATATTTCACTTTTAGGGTATCAAGCAATCTTTTGGTATGACTGGTCAGGCTACAGGCTACCCGTGTACATTCCTTGGCAATACGCTTTGAAAAGCGTTACCTTGACCTGTTCCGTACATCGGGCAAACTTGCGAGCCAGCATATTACCACGGACCCTACGCTCACGTTCTATTTCTACGTCGTCTTTATGGTCGTCGGTAGTCATAAGATAATGTCCAAGGTATTTAAATTGAAAGACTCTATCGAAACTTTTTCCATTTAGTGCAATGGCTGGAATGGTTTCGGGACACTTACCGCCGGCCTTAAAAACTATGTATTCGCTCTTCTTAACATTATTATACGCTAAGCCATGTGACGCAGCGCATGTTTCGCAAAACCTAAGCATCTCTCGGAGCCCACGAATATAGATAATCGTTTTTGACAGTTTTGGTAATCCGTATAACATTATGTTCAATAACAACTTTGACCTATTCCATGTCAAAACTACCGTTATGACACAATGCAATTGTAATTCTGAAACAATTGAAATAACAGAGTTGGGGCCAAGGTCGTTTATTTTTTGTTGTGAACTTTTGATATAGCCGACCTATATATATATATATATACCGATATATCGACCTAGATATTTCTGAGAAATCAGGGCAGAAACATGCAAAACGATGACGGCGAATTGATAACCGCCAACTTTACTGAAGACTGTTAAAAATATAGAACTCATTTAAAATCAACAAGTGGGACGCGACATGCGTTGACACATTAGCGCCATCTCATCTTCCTTTGACACAGAGTAGGGCTGGGCGGCGGCTTATTCAGCCGAACAACACAAACGGAGAAAATATGCTAGCCTCGGTAGAGGTTATATATTTGAGCCATTTGTAGTGGAGACTAGTGCCGTGTGGACCGGGAGCTCATCTTATTTTACTAAACTTATCCGAGCGTTTGATCGATGCGACGCGTGACCAGAATGCCGGTTTATATCTGGCCCAACGTATAAGCATTGCCATTCAGCGTGGTAATGCGGCTAGCAATTAATCACGCTGCCCTCTGGTTGTGGGTTGGAGCATTTGGATTATCTGTAGAACTTAAATGGTCTATAGGCAATTTTTCTGCTATATTTTTTTTGTTGTCGTAGTTAGTCATCTTGTTTAAGTTAATAAAGGCACTCGCCACATTTCCTAAAAAAACAGGTGAAATAATAATGATAATGGAATGAACTATAGTTTTAAACTTAGTTATGTATGTTCCGATTCCACATAATGTATGTATGTATGTACGGGTGGGTGATAACGTTGCGTGACGAATCATCAATATCGACCACTATAATAAAGCCCTGGATTCTAGTAGGTTAAGTTCAAAACGAGTACAGGGTTATCGCCTAGGTATGTACTAAACCGAAAGGGGGTCACTATACTCACTGTAAGGAACAACTTTCACTATGGGACCAACTCTGAATTCTAGAAAAATAAATCTGCTGTTCCATACAATAAGTTGTATCGGTCGTCAACAAAATGTATGAGTCAGCTGATTTCTTTTTCTCGAATTCAGAGTTGGTCCCATAGTGAAAGTTATTCCTTACAGTGAGTATAGTGTCCCGTTTTGGTGATCCCGGTGCCCTCCGTCAAGCACTGATGCAAGTTACCGAGGGGTTTTAGTAGGTTTGTGAAGACTTCCTCCTCGTAAACAGAAAGAAAACAAGTGGTTAGAAAAAACCCGACAGCTAAATCGTTAAACCTGTGTATCTATCATTCTCAATTCTTTTTTCAATTTTGAATTATTCAGTGTCACTCTCACGACTAGGACGAATCTATTGATACGACTCGAATAAAAATACGACAAGCTGTTTAGGTTCTGGGACGTGACAAACAAATATACATCCATATTATACACTCGCAAAAGAGGTACTTACATTGGTGAAAAGGGGTAATTTCTCATCATCATGACGAAAAACGTGTGATAATATCACAAAGATCCAAGGTTGAAATTGAAAGTCGAATTAACGGCAGTTTTATTTTTCAAAGATAAGGGAACTCCCCCAACCCGCAATTTTGCCAGCGCGGTGGACTATGGCCTAAACCGCCTTCATAAGGGAGACCCATGCAATGGAGTGCTATAGAGCAATACCACGTTGATACGACGTATAAGTAGGTACTATACATTTCATAGGCGACCAGTTATTTAATTTTGATGACAAGGTTATCGGTTATGATGTATAATGACCCCCTTTTAGATTAGTAAGCTAAAAAGGGATCCCTATACTCAATTTAAGGAGCACCTATGGGACCAATCCTGAATTCGAAAAAAAAACTTATACCGAATGAATAAAAAATTACTTCAGTATTTTCATTTCAAAGATCAAGTTAATTGGTCGTCAGTTAAACGTAGCCTTCACAAGACGGATATTTAAACCTTGCGTTTTGTTCTTAAATTAAGCGAATTTTAATTTTAACTAGATGTTATGATCCTTTTATAGTAAGAATTCAATGCCAAATTTAGTGCGATTAGATCTTGCAAGGAGTTCGTTACCCGAATATTTTTTTAGAAAAATGACGGTCTTTTGATCGCCACTGGCCTAATGTGAAGCGACGATGCGGTCTAAGATGGAGCACGCTCACCCAGAAGGAAATAATTCACCAGCGACTTGTAAGGTACCCAGGTTAAGTATACCAGGAAAAGAAACTCCGTACCTCAAGTACCGGAGACATCTTGCAGTATCTCTACTAGCCTGATTAAAAAATAATAATTCTAAATTATGTTATTCCATGACACCGACATTTATACCACTTTTTGACGTATTATTTTACTGTTATGAATTTATATTTAAGACGAATTACAATACATTATCTTCAATAATTAATGGGTCACTTAATATGCGTATGTTCCTTCCATTATTTCTTCAATACCCTTGTCCTTTAGCATGCTTTCGAACATCGCATCCAATCAATCGTATTATAGACTTATAAGACACGTGTCTGCAGTCACGTGTAGTTTAAACGCTAGCTCTAATCTCTAAAACGGTCAATTTACAACGCTTTATAGCGGATAAAATTATAACTAAATACCTGTAAATGTAACATGGTTTTTTAATCAGCTTTTCTAGGCGTTTTAACTGCTTATACGACGTGTAACAGAAAGGTGTGACAATATTTAACGGCGTTAGTCTACACATCAAGGTAAAAAATTCGGGAAAAAATTATTGCTTCCTCCATACAATTTGACCGATCACGTGACCTATTTTTGTATGGGGAACCTTATATTTATTTTCGAATTTTACTAAATATGAGTTTACTTCTACGATGGGTTCAGTTTGATAGGTAGACTAACACACCCTTAATATAGCCACACCGTATATACAGTATTGCTTATATAGGTACTGCTTGTATATGGCATATATGGTTACAACAAAAAAAGTCTCTACCAAAACTATCTTTCTATTTAGCTCTAAGTTGCTCAGCGGGCGATGGTTGTTAAGAGTTATATTTGCTTAAAGTGTCTGCGCGATAGAATCCGTAAAGAGGATATTCGCCGAAAAACTGGAGTTGTCTACATAGCTCGTAGGATTTGCAAGCTGAAGTGGCAATGTACTAGACACTCGAAGAACCGTACACCGATGGGGAGGAATGGTTGTTGAGCGACGACCACGAACCGGAAGACGCAGCGTAGGTAGGCCTTCCACTAGGGGGACCGACGACATAGTGAAAATCACAAGTGACCAGTGGATGCAACTGACAGCCTGTCGTTCGAAATGTGGACGATGAACGTCTTCTGGCTGATGGTGATGGTGGTTATGATTGCTTAGATTAATTACCTCCTACACACAACTAGAATGCAGCGTGTCCAGTGACTAGCCTTATCACCATGCTGAATTGTAATCCATATACGTTGGGACAGTAAAACAGCGGCATACTGGTCACGCGTGGCGAGAATCAATAACGAAATCTTTATAACAAGCAGGTATTTTCTATTAATAATATAGACAATGTTAATCAGTGATAATGTACGAGTAACTTTCTAACGAACATAGAATTATTGAAATCGGTCTAGTAGTTTTTAAGTTTATTCGTGATATACAAAACTACAAATCTTTCCTCCTAAGTGTGCGTCCACACTGAATGCGCGGTGACTGGAGCCTAGGACGCAAAGGCGCGTTTCATATGTTTGATACTTCGCGCCCGTCGTCGCAACCACGCTAGGCTCGCAGTGTGGACGCACACTAACAATATTAGTGCAGATTTTCCTAAGGAACGTATTACTTACAACAACTACTCGTAGATTTCTATAAAAAAAATGTGTTTCTAAACAAATTCATGAGAGCGTAACAATCATGAGTCTGTGAATGGGAGACAGAAATAGCTGGTACTTGTTAATAAGCCTACCTAATCTTGCGACGCGATTATTAACCGAAAAAGAGAAGGTTCTCGATTCGTCGTATCTTTTCAGGTATATTTTTAAGTGTACGCAAATCCAAAATCAAAATTTATTTATTTCAGACTAGCTGTACCCGCGACTTCGTTCGCGGTAGCTAACTTTTCATAATTACTTCAGTGGGATTCAAAAATATGATAATTTATATCAGTGGTCCTTCTGAGTCTTATCATTGTCTAGAATGCACTGGCTCTCAAAGGAGGCCGCCGAAACACACCGTTAGGTGCTTGACGACATATTTTTCAACTTGAAGTGTTATCCTTAAACGCTAGCTCAAACTCTGCTTGCGTATTGCGTGGAATGGAACCTCGTACTTCTCGCACGGCAATCCCCTTTAACTACTCGGTCGCCATCGCTACAAAAAATGTGGACGCTATGTGTTGATACACGTACAGTCATAATGTATGCCGCAGCTATAAATTCGTGATTAAAGTATTTATTTATCGTACGTTTTGTCTGACTATTTCAAAGATACCTGTAAGATTTGTATGAAATATTTTAATTAGATTTCCATTAAAAAAACCTTGTCGATAGTTTATCTAAAACATGAACTACAATACCAATGTCGTTTTTTTTTTGTGGTACAATAATTTCAGTAAGTACGTTATAACGAAAAAAATAACTCTAAAATAAAGTTGCAATAGAAAAACTTTCCTGGCTTTAAAAAGATTGTTTGTTACTTTTTTGCGGTATATTTTAGTTCCAAATCAAATCACGCGTTACAGAGTTATAGTTTAATACGATTTTCATCCCCTCTCCCACGGGAACACCCATAAATTTTCGGGATAACATCATTTCAGTTAGACTTTTCCAACAAAAAAAGAATAATCCAAATCAAAGCTTCGTTACCGATTTATAGATCAATACTATTTTTTCATTCCCCCCCCCCCCCCCCTAATTTTCAGAATACCATATTTCAGTTAGAATTTTCCAACAAAAAAAGAATCATCCAAATCAAAGCACGCGTTACCGAGTTATAGTTAAATACGATTTTCATCCCCTCTGCCACAGGAACCCCTGCTGATTTCCGTAATAAAAAGTTAATAAGATCCTATCTCATTGTATAAACCTTAAGCATACCAAGTTTCATTAGTATCCATCCCGCAGTTTCGGAGTTATGTCCAGAAACAGACAGACAGACAAAAATGAAATAAATTATAGATTTGGGGTCTGCATCGTTAATAACACATAAAATGAAATGTTTTGAAATATATTCAATGTACAAGTGTAGATAACAATATGATCCATTTGTTAGTATTTGCTTACAACTAAGAATCGATCTTAAATTGTAGTTAGTAAGAATCACTTTTGCCTAAACGTAAAAATTATATACTTACAGCTTAGATTAATGATTAAATGTACTTCCTAATAGGTCAAAGCGGTACCATTACTAAGACAACACTGTCTGTCAGCAAGCTGTATCTCATGAACCGTGATAGGAAGACATGTTTTCAGAATTTTCGCAGACAATGTGTATCTGTTGACGCTATAACAGCAAATAGTTACAGTGATTGTAAAACACTGCTTCCTTAAATGATATGTGTTAAATTCTTTATGTATTATTTGTCTTATCTTTGTAATTATTTTTGTAGTTTCTTGTGTCTTAATAAACGTGTTTTTTTTTGTTTAAGTAGGCGGGTTTTCACGCGTTTGTTATTGTTGTACAGGTCCATTTTCGAAGTTGTAGTTCACCGAATGTGAAGGAAACTATAGTTGGACCTTTCCAACAATTAGGTACACGTGAAAACCCATTTTTTCAAAACAAAATGTTAGTTTTCTAAATAAAACGTCTTCTTTCTTTCTTTCTTTCTTTCTAACTATAATAATTTAAAAGGACTCCCATGAAATAAACGTGTTTCCCCATTTTTTTTAATAAAATAATGACTTTAATAAAAGTTCACTCGTCAATGTAGTCAACTCAACGACTTCGAAGTGTTATTTGGTGTAATTCTTTGAAGTAAAAATTTCGTACGTTTATCTTTGACTAAATTTATCATCTTGTATCTTATCTTTGTCATGAGTCTCAAATAGTCTGAATGTAAGTACTTAGTTTACAGATTTATCTTATATTTTAGATATCATACGCAATTCGTAAGTAAATCTCGTCGGAGGTCTTTTTTACTGCCAGAGAGGATTAAATGTGGAGAACGCCACGAAGTGTCTACACTTCATATAGACACCCCTTACATAGCAATATTTAAAAAATATAATAAAACATTAAAATAATAAATGTTACTGGTAATAAGCGATTCTGAAATACCCGACTGTTAAAACTTTAGACGTATATATTATGACCATCTGCAATGAAATCTCGCACATCGAAAACGGTCTAGCAGTTTAGGCTGTTGAGGGTCACAACGACACACAATACATACATACAAATTTACTAACATGCACTCGAAAAACATGACCCTCCTTTTGGCAGTTGGATAAAAATACGACCTGTACCTCAACCTGTACCTTTGCAAGAATCCATTGTAAACATTATTTAACAATACACACGACTACAAAAATTGTTTTAAAAGAAAAAAAAAAGAAAAATATTTATTTGAAACAAAAAACGAACTTGATTACACAGTTTATAGTCAGACTGAAGTTACAAATTACTGTTTTCTGTCACAAACCGGTCCCCACTCAACATAATGCTGGTTGAAACAACCAGCGTTGATCTTCCGTTGGGACCGGGTGGTGGTTTTAAGAAAGAAAATAGATAACGTTCGGCAACCAAAGCTTCCTACTGCGACTTCTCCTGTTTCGGTGATGCTATGCTACATTTATTAACATCACTATTTATTCAAACTAATACGAACACCTGTCCCGACTGGGAACCGAACCCGGACCTCGAAACTCGCTTGCAATTATTTTCACAGTCACCAAAATTACCCAAATCCATTTATTATTAATAGTTTAATACACTCACCGGCCCAATCATCCATTGATTAAAAAAAATACACAACGAAATGTCACAAGCACTTTCACGCTGCACGATAAATTATTCAGACGCCACGGTTAAAAAAACAAAAGGCATCGATAAAAAAATAACAAAACAAATATACCACTAATTCGATTTCCCGCCGATAATGGGCGCAGAGCGCGCGTTTCCGTCAGCGTTCGGTTTTCAAATAACCTAACTATCCAAGATGGCTGACTGAATTGCTAGGTAATGAATAGTGATGCGCCGTGGGAACGTTTTGTCGATTGTTTTTTTTGTCTGTTATCTATTCTCGGCATAGGTTTTTACATGTGGTTAAATATTATTATTTTAATATATTGTCTTGATATTTGAGTAAAATACAAAAGTTGACTGGTCAGTATGATCCTTGAGAATAATATTTATATTATGTTATTTATTTTGGTCTTATATTATGTTATATATTTATTTTGGTAGTTTTTTTTTATTTTGGTATAGAATTAATTTTCACATGCTATTTATATGGTCAACTAATTATTATACTTACTTATTAATTATATTTTTAGTAATTTTAAGTGAATTTTATTTAAGTAGGCTGGCTATTTTAAGCAAAGTTAATTTCCTACTTTTTCAAAATTTCGCATGTTGTCCAAGGAAAAATGTGGATATTTTTAAACCTAAACCGAAATGGCTTTACATATCTGAGTTAGTATACAAAATGTAACAAAACCTTATATTTATTTGATGTTAATAATTTTTTTGCAGTGTTTGTATTTGTATTTAAACTATTTCAAGGCCCTTAGCCTAGAAATAGTTTTGCAAGTTTGTTTACCGCTTTAGCTTTCTAAACGATAAGTACGCAGTCTTTTTTGCAGCCTTGTCAAATACTCATTACAGTACACTACTGTAGGTACACATAACTATTTTTATCATAATTAAAAGTTATATAATATATGAGTTATTTAACCTGAAATAAATAATTTATTTCATTATTAAGAATTAATAATAATCTTAGAGAAAATTGATTATAGCGGAATTTTACCGTAAGTTATAATATGACTTAGAATTAATAGTAATTGTATGAAAAAACTCCGATATATTACGAAAGTCTTTTAACGCCTTAATACACACTTTAAAAATTTACGATATTTCACTTTGCGAGTTTGACTAATACAGACAGCTCTCAGCAAATTTTATTTGTAAACAGTTTTCTATGACCTTGTATCTAAATTTATCATACTGCAACTGCTGATATAGGTAAAAGTGCCATTTTGTGGGTGGCTTACAAAAATGTACCATGTAAAACAAGTTTTGTAAACCCTTACACATATCATAAACTAGCTACGACCTGCGGTTTTGCACGCGGTGATTTTTTTTATCCTGTGCACACAGCTAGACATTTGACTATAAGTTCGCACGACCGCGGGAGTTAGCGATACTGTTGCCCTAGATGGAGGATGCCTAGTCTGGAATACATTGCCTGTTAAGGAAGGCTTCCGGAATACTCCGTTAGGTGCTGTGCACACACTTGAGGGTGGTAGCTAGCCAGGTGAGTGATAGGAAAGGCTCTACTGCCATGCTACACTTTCCCCACGATGTTTTCCTTCACCGGTAACTCAGGCCCTTTTTGCATGTTTTGTGGGATCGAACCTCGTACCGTTTGCGTACCACGGCAATCGACCCCACTAACCACTAGACCATCATCGCTACAGCAATATCTAATCAAGCCAAAATACACTGAATGTTTCAGGACCAAAAGTAGTTGATAGGTTGATCCAGGGTAGACAATCTAATCGTTTATTCAAATCTGTTCAGTCGTTTGAGCTTAAAAGCCCAACCAATATCCGTAGGTATATACAAAAAACCGTGAGTATTTTATTAGTAAGAACTAGCTGCGCCACCCGGTATTACCTTTGGAGAAAAATATGGTAAGTAGAGCTTTATTTATCAACTGTGCCTTTACGAAAACATAAACTAACATAGTATGTATAATTATCAACAGCTGGTTCCATTGCAAAGATACAGAATTTGCAAAAAGTCTACATCATATTATATCATAATTTGAACACACGAATATTTCAAAATCTATAACTTTGTTCTATTCCTAATTTCATCGAAATCAATTCATTTCTGCTTCGTAGTTTCTAACAAATTTTGACAAAACTTGGTATAAAATAGGTTAAAATAAATTTGAAAAAAAATCTAGTCGGAGATTATCGATTGATAGGGCACTTCTCCAAAAAAGGAGGACACTTTATACCTACATTGTGCTGTACCACGACGAGTGAGTTACAAATAAGCTAAAACAGTCACACCATTTTTTTATAGTTCCAGTAGTGTTCTGTGATTAGTTGATCTCGGAAAACAATACGAAGTGACAGAGGAAATAAATTGCCAACGCGAAGCATCTCACTTCGCTCGTTTGGTCAAGTACTTATCCCTGTACCAACATGATTTGTAACGCCTATAAAAGTCACTTTCATTGTCTACAGAAGATGTTTTAGCTATATCTGGTAAGATGAAAGATAAATTCGGATGGTCAAAACTTACAACAGATAAAAAAAAAATAAGAAAGGTCCAACTATAGTTTCGTTCACATTCGATGAATTTCAACAGGGATGACACGTCTCGAACGCCCACGACGCGTCGCGTCTCGGTGGGTATCGTTGAAGACACGAACTCATTTCATCCCTGATGAAGTTCACCGTATGTGAACGAAACTATAATTGGACCTTTCCATTAATCGTACGCGTGAAAACCCGTCTTCATAAACAATATAAATTGAACACGTTAGTTTTCTAAACAAAATAAATAAGATACTGCAAAATTACAAAAAAAAATAGTATTACACATAACACACATAAGTTTATAGTAGATGGTACATTTTTCAATATTTTCTATCGATAAATATCCCATCACTATGAAATTATTAAAGGTCGTGTAATTTGGTGACACGTCACAACATGTCGAGCCCATCACTAGATGTACATACATCGTACACAGGTCATACGTATATGTACGTACCTACTTAACTATAGGTAATGAGGTTTTATACGAATATTTGAAATGGAAAATCTTCAACCTCTTTGGATGCAAACTCATGGAATGTAGGCCATAGTCTACAATGGTGTACTATGACCTACATTCCATCCACTTGCTACTTGCTTGGCCTACACCCCCTTCATGGGGAGACCCGTGCCCAGCAGTGGGACGCTATGGGTTACGTACGTACGTAAATGAGCAAGTGCCTATACATATTACCATAAACAAAATGACTAACAAACAACAATAACAAAAAAATAAGCAGAAAGAAAAAAGGTTTAAGGTTAACACCTTAAACCTTATTTCTTGGGCAGCAAAAAGTTTATTGTACAGTCTCCAAACTTCTTCGTCCTTACTTTTGACCATGAGCAAAAGTTGCTAATTATCCTACTCGACTTATCATAATCATAATCATTTATTGCATAACTGTACAGAGATTGGTCTTAATGTAGAATTCTTATCGTTTCAACAGTGTCCTTGCGAACATACAATAATTTTAGTATACTACTTACTTAAATCTAACATGCAAATATTGAGAAGGAAATTATGCTTATGTCCAGATAAAATAACATTTACAAATTACACCTTTACATTATAACTACTTTATCTTGCAGAAATTCTTTAACCGAATGGTAACCTTTCAATATCAAAAAATTAAATAATTGTCTCTTAAATATATTGAAATTCTCCGATTCAAGTAATGACGTAGGAGAGTGGTTATAGATCATAGGTCCCATACCTAATACACTTCTTCATACTTATAGTAACACTAGCTGCGTACTTCGCTGTTATATATAAATTTCGTCGAAATTAGTTCATCAGTTTTTGCGTGAAAAGTATAAAACACACTCACCCATACATCCATTCATAGAAAATTTCGTGTTTATAATATTGTTGTTGAATGTTCCATGGATTATAATAAAAGCTCAAAATAATTTTCCATATCATTCCAGGCAACGCGTTCTTTAAAAAAATGTGATTACGGAATTCCGTTACACCAGTTATTATGGTAAAATTTAAATGGAACCTCTTCAGAAGTATACTCATTCAAACAAAAATAAATTTTACCAATTGGGTGAGCTGCGTCCGAGAAATTATGTAACAAACTATGAAAAAAAAACCGTCGAATTGAATAGCTATTCGCAAAGAGTTTCATATATATAGAGTAGAGAACCTCCTTACAGCACGTCGAAAAAAGTGTAACCGTTTTGGTGATGCGCAGTTGAACATGTGCTGTGGGTTGCCTACTATAGAAAACATTACCCTAAAGAAAATTAAAAAGACTTTTTTTATACGTTTTTTTATGTTTGTGATTGCAGACAATCACAAACATAAAAAACGAGCAAGTTTCAGAAAACTCTCCCGATGTAAAGTGACGAAGTGGCCTTAGATGTAGTACGCTACGATGTAGCTGTAGTATGTTTGTATACTTGCATAGAAAAAAACAATTTATAACAATTCAATTTAGGACTTGAAAAAGACCAAACATTATAGATATCTGGAAATAGAGAAACTGTTAGCAATTTGTACAATCTGGCAGTTTGCACAATTAAAGTTAACGCAAAGCATTTTAGTACGAAATATCCGGAATCTCTATCTTGTAACCAAATAAATATTTTATGCGTGTTAATTCATGGCATCCATCTGCTGCGCACGGGTCTCCCTACAAAGGAGGTGTAGACCAAATTCCACTTATTGGACTAAATTAGGGTTTTCTCAAATTACTTAGTAGAAAGTTATCCTAAATGTCGTGAAAACATTAATTCCTAAGAACTTTTTGCAAGGTATTTCAGCGTCAAAATTTTTCTACGTAAAAAAGGAAATTAAACAAAAACAATTACTAATCTTTTCACATTTTATTTTAACAGAAAAACAGATGTAACTAAGTAATTTGTTTTATGAATTGTGATATTTTCCCATTATTGTGGGACCCCATCCCGATGTTTTAAGGGCAACACCAAATACTGAATCACATTAAAAATTTTTGGTTACGAGTTTTGCTTTATTTTCATTATTATGCACACATAAGCAATAAACTTACCTGTGGACAGTAACCTCGCTGGATTTCTTATGTTTTTGAGTAATTGAGTCACATACCTACTTTTACGACGCATTTACCTATTTCGAAAAAAAAATTGAAGAGTTTTCGCTCGCTTGGTCTTACACCAGGCACTGATTTGAAGTGAGCTGAGGTAATGGCTGTGGCCTTAAGTGAAGCAGCAATGCATTGAGGCGGTTAGTACGCATCTAGTACATGTACATCAATGGCTAATCGTTTTTTGGGGAGGTCGGTAAAAATCCAGTCGAATTGAGACCCTCTTATTTTGAAGTCGGCTAAAAATAAGCCCGCAACGCTTCTACTTTTATCATACGACCTATTTCCTATGTTTAAAGCAATAAAATGCTAAAAAGCTTTGGCCCTACCCTACCCTAGATCTTGGTAGAGAACGTAAGCTTCTATTTAGGTTAACAGTCACGTACAGCCTAGACGCTGAGTAACACCCTCCTCCCTTCCCCCACACAAAAGAACAAAGAACAAATTAAAATGGAAATAAATAGACATATTAATATGATATCACTAATGTAACAAGTGGTTAGAAGCGAGTTGGAAAAAACTCGCTTGTTAAATCGTTAAACCTGTGTATCATCCTCAATTTCTTTTGTTTAATTTTGATGTACCCAGTGTCACTCTACATATATACATACATACATAGACTCGAAAAACATAACCCTCATTCTTTCGCAGTCGGGTAAAGGTTCGCAGTTAAAAGGGACTTCAAAAACTCCGACTGCAAAAACTTTAGACCCTTTGTAATTAAATGAGAGAAGCCGCGCTATACAAAATATGCTTGTGTGTTTATTAAAATTACAAATGTACTCGAAAAACGTTATCTTCCTTTTAGGCAGTCGGGTAATAACCGGACAAGCACGGACAACAATAACAGGACATTACTGAGAAAAAATAAGTTAATTATCGTAACGAAAAATGAGTTGTTTCATTACTCGCCGATTTCAATAATATTTAAATATAAAAGAATTAATAAAATATTTAAAAAGCATTTATTGAGTAAAACAGTTTTTTTATTATAATGTTGAAAAAAATACCTTGATCTTCAGGTCGACACTTCGCTGTCTCGAGGCTTCCAGCGACTGGGCCTGATATAAAGTGGACCTAAAGTCCTATTTGCCGTATTTATTATTTTTTTACAATTTTCTTCGTATAATATTTTTAAATCTATTATTTAGTAACGAAATGGACTGGCCACATGCTACGTTGCGAAACTGACAAATGGAGCAAGGGAGCAACAACTTGGTATCCAAGGGATGGCAATAGAAAGCAAGGACGACCAAAAATGATATGGGAAGATGATATACGACTGACATTGGGCCGTATTGGTTAAGAGTTGCACAGGACAGAGCTCAATGGAGACAGTTGGAGGAGGCCTATGCCAAAAGGCACACTGAGCTGAGGGACATTTTATAGCAGTCACTTTAATTAACTCACATTAGATACAGTTGTAGTGATATACAGGGTGTCCCAGAACTCAACGTCAAGCGGGCACGGGGCAAGAGGGGGGGAGGGGTCATACCAGTTCCAGGAAAAATAAAATAAAAAATCTATATCAGTTGGTTAAGTTATAATTCAAAGTTAGGTGATATTATTTTTTCAACTTCAACTCAAAGAAAATGCGATAATTTTAACGAACATAGCTACTCTTATTGTTTGATTTGTGATTGCAATTGATAGCATGTTTATTAAAGACCACATTAGTAAAATAAATATTGTGAAATAGTTAGCATAGATTTTTTATTTTATTTTTCCTGGAACTGGTATGACCCCCCCCTCTTGCCCCGTGCCCGCTTGACGTTGAATTCTGGGACACCCTGTATGAGGAAATAAAAGGCTATTTTATTTATTTTATTTTAGTACACAAAATAACTAATAATCAATAAATATATATATTTATTATATAACCGAATCAGGCCAAAGACAAAAGACTCTAAGAAGGGCATAACCGTCCTAAAATCTAAATGAATTTAATTTTGTTAATAATATTTGAGTAGTTATGTCAATAGTGACTCGGTGCGTCTTATTAACCTAAATAATGGCTGTCCTATTTGCGTCGATAAATCAGGAAATAAATTAATTAGCTAAGATATAAAATAATAATGCAGTAGGTGTTTATATATTTTATTATATTATTTACGATAATAATTCCTAGCGTATAACAGTCAGGACTTTTTTATACATGAATAGATGAATTTACATGTAAATTAGTGCTCAGAAAGTGGCACAATTAGCCGAATGTCTTCAATCAATCAGTTATACATTATATTTTATACATATATATTTATATATGGCTCAATATATATATATATATTGAGCCATATAATATTTATATATGGCTCAATATATATATATATATTGAGCCATATATATATATATATATATATATAATATATATATATATATTGAGCCATATATAAATATATATGTATAAAATATAATGTATAACTGATTGATTGAAGACATTCGGCTAATTGTGCCACTTTCTGAGCACTAATTTACATGTAAATTCATCTATTCATGTATAAAAAAGTCCTGACTATATATATATATATTGAGCCATATATAAATATATATGTATAAAATATAATGTATAACTGATTGATTGAAGACATTCGGCTAATTGTGCCACTTTCTGAGCACTAATTTATATATGGCTATAATTTATATATGGCTCAATATATATATATATATTGAGCCATATATAAATATATATGTATAAAATATAATGTATAACTGATTGATTGAAGACATTCGGCATTCATTTTTTGTGGAGACTTCAGTGCCGTGTGGACCGGGCTCATCTTATTTTACTAAACTTGTCGGAGCGTTGGATCGATGCGACGCGTGTCCAGAATGCCGATTTTTATCTGGTCTAACTTATAAGCATTGACGTTTAGCGTGTTAATGCCTGCCCGACCCGTGGTACAACTACGATGTCCAACTGGTTGTACTACGGAGAAGTAAAGTTACCCATGGTTCAACTCTTTTTTATATATATTTATGATTATGATCCATGGTACAACGGTGGACAACCAGTTGGACATAATCAACTGGTTGGACTAAGGGGATAAGATGATCATGTAAAACAAATGAACGTCTACAAAACAAAAGACTATCGTTAAGTGATTTGACAGCGATTGGTGCAATAAAAATGTTAATGAAATGAAACAATAAACTTTTTTTTACTGAAAAAAATTGTTTAGGAATATTATTATTATATTCTTCATCTTTACAAAGTATGTGCCTAACGCAATTTGTCAATTGCATGCCCAATAGTTATGTGTCCATCCAGTAACTGCAGTTGTACATGTCTTACATTATCATCGTTCATTATATATCGTGCCCTTCTTTTAATACCGACCTTACGCTTCTTCGGCATAGGTCCCTTGGATAAGTTACCTTTTTCACGAAGTGCATTTAATAATCTGATTAAATTCACATTATTCTTGTTAACTGCCTTTTTCGTGTCTCTTATCATGTATAAAATATAGCATAAGCGACTTACGCTTATGCTATATTTTTTTAATAAGTCCACAATGGTGTACTATGGCCTACATTACATCCACTTGCTACTTGCTTGGCCTGCACCCCCTTCATGGGGAGATCCGTGCCCAGCTGTGGGTCGCTATGGGTTACGTACGTAAATGAACAAGTGCCTATACATATTACCATAAACAAAATGACTAACAACAACAACAAACAAAATATAACAGAAAGATTACCTATAGTCCATTTAAGATCTACAGATAAGCCAAACGCTCCAACTCACCACCAGAGGGCAGCGTGTCCAGCATAATAAATAAATTAATTAATATACGATTACGCTTACGCTTAATTATAAATGCCAGCTCACGGTCACCCATCCAGGACATAACCGGACTGAACACTGCTTTAATCACTTACCACTTGAACTAAAATCGCTAAATGGTTTTAAATTTAATTCCAGCCTAAAAAAATGGTTAATTTCTAACAGTTTCTATAATATGAACGAATAATTTTGGTAAATATTAAATAATGTTTAAGTAGGTATGTTACTCGTATTAGATGTTTGTTAGTAGCCTAAATTAATAAAGCATTATAAGTATTTCTTTTATTAGTGATGTATTTTAATAGCTGTATATTTAAAAATAAAAAGTTTAACTGTGTATAAATAAATAAATAGGTATTCTGTTTTAGGATAGCTATTACCATACTCGTAATCTGTAACATTTAAGTGTAACATCTTGTTTACCTAAAACCTATACAATATATATATATATATATATATATATATACATATATATATCTTACGTAAAAAAATGTCTAAATAAATATATTAATCTGTAAATTATTGCTTAAGTCATTAGTAATATTTTAAACTATTGTATGTTCTAAAAGAACAAAACAGTTGAAACTTTATACTTTTCTTAAGAACATTGTACACAGTTTGACAATAAATACATTCTTATTCTTATTCTTGACTTCGGTGATATGTTAGAAACGCCTAACTGTGGCTTAACTGTTCCGAATGACACATTAGACATTGTTACCCAGTTAAATATAACTTCACGCGTAGGTAGATGTGTTAGAGGCACATTTTCTTTGACTAAAGAGATAATTATACAAGTTTGCTCTACTTTACTTATAAGTGAAGACAGATTGACAATATGTATATGTATATATATATTAGTGTTGTTGTAGTTAGTCATTTAGTTTTTTGTAAATACAGGGTGATACTAAATTGAGTGCGAATATTTAGAATAACTTACTGAAAGAATATTGAAAAATAAAATGCACGTTTTTGTTTAACGTACTTTAGTACAAAAATATTGAGAAAACTTCCATTGAAGTCATGTAGGTAAAGTTATCGCGAAACTGATGGTTACCCTAAGCCGCAGCGTCGGCGTCGCTCCGGTGCGTAATAAAGTCACGGCGAAGACAGGCGCGTTCGCATGGCCCACATTTGTGTCATCGCGCATCAAACGTATTTCAGTGATTTTGTTTACAAAAATGCAAAAAAATGATTTTGTTAGCAAAATATGTTATATTAACGATGCTGATAGCGCGATAAAAATATACGCAGTATAATACCCCTAAAAGAAGATTCAAACTTTGAACCGTCTTTTACATACCTTAGAAAATAAATTTCCAAAAATCCTTTCACCCCTTTCACCCTACATTACATTTTAATATCGAAAACATCAGATATTTTTTCTCAAATTCTAAGTGGCCCCATAGTAAAAGTTGTTCCTCAGGATTAGTATAGCGACTCCCTTTCGGCTTATACACCCCTAACTTATAACCTTATAGGATCATAGGCTCTACAGTATTAGTGAATGAAAAAGTCATATTGCTATTAATTAATTAGACTGCTGCCGATGTTCGATTCCCGGCCGGGGCATGTGTTCGAACGGTGAGTTTGAATCTGTATGAAGTAAAGTTACCTAATAAAGTTATATACTTACTATCTAATATTATATATATAAGTATGTATTTATGTATGTATGTATGTAAATCAGTGATCAGGTTACCATAGCACAGGCTTTGCCTAGTTGAACTAGGGAACTGAAGACCCTTGTGTGGATGTTGTCCCACGTTATATTATTACATATTATATAAATACTATACCCTCTTACTTAATACATATGTATAAGTAACTAGCGATATAAACATGCTTGTACTATCAATACTAAAAAAAGTTTCAATGTGACAGCAAAATCCTCATTAACAAAATGATCCGCCGTTTATTTTATTCATTTGTTACAAAAAATGTGATAAATGAAGAACCGCTCGACAGATTTTGTGCAAACTTCACATAAACCATCTACTAAATAGTCCGACCAAAGCCTAAACATTTGGTTTGGATAGGTGAGGTTTATGTGACCTTTCTTGAGTAATAAAATTGCGACGAAAAGTGGCATAGATTGTTATATATAATGATGATGATGATTGAAATTTTAAAAACAAAGCAATGGTCATAAAAACCATACATTTAAAAATTAGACAAAAACAATAAGAGCCAACTATATCTATATAAAGTTAATATATATCTATATAAAGTTAATATATATCTATATAAAGTTAATAAATATCTATATAAAGTTAATATATATCTATATAAAGTTAATATATATCTATATAAAGTTAATATATATCTATATAAAGTTAATAAATATCTATATAAAGTTAATATATATCTATATAAAGTTAATATATATCTATATAAAGTTAATATATATCTATATAAAGTTTGCGTGTAATGAATAAATTATTCATTAATTTATTTATCACATGTAAACATAACTTTTTACTGCAGGCAGATAAACATCAAATACACAAGAAAATTCATACATCAAGCGCCACAAGTGGCTGCCTTATTAAGTCATTTCATTCAGACAATTTACAAAATAAATGTTGTATAGGACGGGATATACAATAAAGTATAAATGTATATATATGTATATATATATCTACGTGTGTATTATATATATATATATATAAATCTACCTATGTATTATACGAGTTTATGCACGTATGACTCATGCTCTGTTCTCTGTACATAGGTCTAACCGTGAAATGAATTCTCTACACGTTGACAAGTTTATTGTTTCAAGGCATTCACCGGCTTATCTTGAGGTTGTCAGACGAATTTCAGTTTTTGTACGGTTTCAAAACGTCATTTTTATACCTAGACTTGCGCTTGACGATACGGTCTAGGATGTGGCACGCTTGCCTAGAAAAAACCTAGAAAAAAATCACTCGAAAAAGCGATTTGAAGAGACCGAGATTATATTTATCGGGAAATAGAGTACTCGGCAGTGAATTCCACAACCTGTTCGCACAATAAAAGTCGATGCAAAGCGTTTAGTCCGTGAAATTTCTGCCATATTGTATTGGCGTCTTGCAGTATCTCTACCAGTCCGATTGTAGGAAGGAGATGATGGAATTAATTAGTTTAAAAAAGTAGGAGGTTCCTAAGTTTTTTTGTATATCATCAGCGACACAAGCTGTTGATTCAGATAGCGTTTTCGACCGGATTCGAAAACTTTGCACCACGATTTACGCAAAGCTCGGTACAAAACCACAATCTTATTTAAGCGAGTATTTTTACTATTTGACATCGATTATCAAGTATTTTTTTAAATCCAATTCCAGAAATAATTAATTAATTAATTTTGCACATTTCATTGCAGTTTTCGTCTTTGCATTTTCTCACGAAACATGCAAGAAGAGCCTGAGCTACCGGTGAGGTAGCTCAGGCTCTTTTTGAGGTAAGGAAAACATCGTGAGGAAACCATGGCATGGTGGTAGGGCGTGTCCTATCGCTGGCCTGGCTAGTTACCAAACTCAATTTGTAAAATTTGTCGCCAAGCACCTAACGGTGTGTTCCGGCAGCCTTCCTTGAGAGCCAGTGTATTCCAGACTAGGGAATGCTCCATCTAGGGCTACAGTATCGCTGACTTACGTGCTCGTTCGAACTTGTGCACAAATGCCTAGCTGTGTAGGACAAAAAAACTGTTATTGTGCTCGTTGCCATAATGTAAAACTCGCTGCTGCTTGATCAATCGGAGATGGCTTGACCGATTAGAATGATAATAATATGGGACAACATCCACACAAAGGTGTTCAAGTCCCAAACTAGGCAAAGCCTGTGCTATGGTAACCTGATGACTGATATACATACTTAGAAATACATATATATATAATAAACACCCAGACACAGGATAAACAGACATTGTTTATCCTGTGTCTGGGTGTTTATTTCGACTTTAATAACTGCAGGCGCTGATAAAACTTTAACAGTTATTTCAATTGAAAATCAAACCTCATGACCTATTTTGATGAATTTACGAGTAAATGAGACTACTCGAGAAGTAGGTTCATTGTTTAAAAAAAATTTTTTTTTTTTCAGGTTGACCGGACAAGTCAAACATTTATGTGCATGAACATATATATAATAAACACCCAGACACAGGATAAACAATGTCTGTTTATCCTGTGTCTGGGTGTTTATGATATAAATTTTTTTTTTTCAAGTTGACCGGACAGGTCAAACATTTATGTGCATGAACATATATATAAAAAAACACCCAGACACAGGATAAACAGATATTGTTTATCCTGTGTCTGGGTGTTTATCATCAAAATAGGTCATGAGATTTGATTTTTTATTGAAATAACTGTTAAAGTTCTATCAGCGCCTGCAGTAATTAAAGTCGAATATCGCTTTTTCTAATAATTGTTGTTTTTTTTGTAAATGTAAAAGTTAACGGGCGAACACTTTTACTGACATAAGATATATAATTTATATATATATATATATATATATATATATATACGAGTAGGTCATAAAACAAAATTTAATACTTTTCTGTTTAACCCTTTTAATTAGTTACCCTAATAAATAAAGTATACTTGTGACACTAGATGTAAGGTTTTTCCTGTATATTTGATGTTTGTGTGTCTGCAATAAAGAGTTCATTCATTCATTTATTCATTCATTCAAAGTAAGTAACTATAATATTTCATGTACTTAAATAAGTAAATCGTCATTTTATCAAACATTTTTTTAAAAGCATTACTTTGTATTTTTACGGCATATTTTGTTATAAAATGCCAGGACCACGTGGAACTATTTTAGGTGAACCATGGCCTATAGACATTTTTGATTTGCACATTTGTCATGACCGTGGCAAGAAAAAGTGCCCGTGGTCCTCCCAGGTGAACTCAGTAGGTAGAACATGCCCGACAACCGGGAAGCAAAGAGCGAATCTAAGTGTTCTTATGATAATAACTTAGGGAACCCTAAATTATTGTTACTTTATTACATCAGGCAGCCTTATCACCTAAAGCAATTATTTCCATGCAACCTTGGTATCAGTTTTGGCATAGGAACAATTCTAGAGGGGGGCTACAATATATTTTTTGTCATTTAAACACCCTTTTGTGGCCATAAGCTGGGTGACGTCACTCGGGCGCTACATGGGGGTGGGAATATCCAAATATTTATTTACCCTTAAGTAGCCAGATTTAGCCACGGGGTTGATATTTCTGTGATCTTCAAATAAATATTTTTATATTATTAGTATTATTAATTTTATTTTTTCACCCGACTGTTGAAGAGGGAGGGTTATGTTTTTCGAGAGTATGTTTGTCACGCCCTAGAGCCTAAACGGCTTGTCGTATTTTTATGTGAGTGGTGTCAATAGATTCGTCTTAGTCGTTAGAGTGAACTAAGATACATCAAAATTTAAAAAAAAAATAAAGATGATAAACAGGTTTAACGATTTAGCATTCGGGTTTTTTCGAACTCGCTTCTAACCACTTATTATCCAAGACAGCTAAGCATTTGACCTACCAGCTCGCACGACCATGGAAGTCAGCGACACTGTGATCCAAGATGTAGCAAGCCTTGTCTGGATTACACTGGCTTTCAAGGAAGGCTGCCGTAACACACCGTTAGGTGCTTAGCGATAGATTTATCAAAGGTTTCCTCACGACGATGTTTTCCTTTACTGGTAGCTCAGGCTATTTTTTGCGTATTTCGTGGGATCGAACCTTGTACCTCAATCAATTGACTTCACTTAACCACTCGGCCAATATCGCTACAGAGTATCGTGGTATAGTTAGGATCAAAATAATAATAAATAATACATAAGGTAGTGGTAGCCTAATCGGTGAACTCCTTGCCTCACAAGCGCGCCGGCACGGGTTCAAATCCCCAGGTTCAGGCATGCACCTCTGGGTTTAGCTAGAGTGCTGGACTATGGCGTAAATCCGTTTCATAGGGGAGATCCGAGCCCAGCAGTGGGACGTTATGGTTGAAACGTAAATATAACATACTTCTTTTTAGGGTTCCGTACCCAAATCTGTGATGTTGTTGACGTCACATCTCACCAGGTGGCTTAGCAATCGTTAAATTTTAATGTTGGTCTAATAATAAACCTTCTATTTCGGTGGTAGTAAGAAGTCTCAGAAGTCGGTATTGATGACGTGGCAGTGACGTAATCGTGCATTATTGAAGTGATCGATGATGTGTGCGTGTTAGTCTATTTCATTGTTTATTAACTAGCCGCCCCCTACGGTGTTGCCCGCGTTAATTCAAGATAAAAAGTAGCCTGTGTTAATCCAGGCTCTGAGCTATCTCCGTACCAAACTTCATCCAATTCGGCTCAGCAGCTTTTGCGTGAAAAGACATCAAATATACACCCACACATCATTTCTTACAAATTTTCGCGTTTATCATATGAGTAATAGTGATAAACAGTAGTTTATGTGCTAATCCAGGGTCTAAGCTACCTCCGTACCAAATTTCATCGAAATCAGTTTAGCAGTTAAGAATAAGAATAAGAAATATTTATTGGCCTTTAAATAACATTCGTTACAGGCAAGTCTTGTTACATTTTAATTATTAATTGTTTTAAAAAGAAACTTAACTTATAAATACTTTTATAGTTCTAAGAACAAATAGTTATTATATTATACATTTACATTGTCATTTATTTCTTTACCTATTACTAACATTTTGTAATTGTTGTTCATCACACAAGAACGATGATTCCACAAGCTGCATTGACATATATTCGCTGATTTATGAAAAGGATTTCTTTCAAAAAAATATTTTAATTTTTGTTTAAATATTTTAAAATTGAGTTCCATCACGCTATTTGGTAATTTATTGTACATTAATATTTTGGTGTAAAGTCCCTGTTTCTTACACTTAGATAATCTGTTGACAGGCGGGACTCGCCCTTTTTTATTATTACGTGAAATTCTTTTTCCCCGCATTTCCCTATCCTCGTGTACCTCTAATAAACTACTATAAATATAAAGTGATATAACTGTCATTATTTTATCATTTTTAAAGTGTATTCTCGCAGGACTACGTTTTTTCAAACCATTCATTGTTCTTATAGATTGTTTCTGACATTTTAAAACTTTTATGATATCTTTAGCGTTTCCCCAAACAGTTATAGCGTATCTTATTATAGAATGAACGTATGCATAATAGACAGAGATGAGCGACTTTCTATCTAATAATGGCTTAAGTTTAAATAAAGCATAATTACCACTTGCCATTTTGCTGCAAATTTTATCGATATGAGTTTTTGTTTGAACAGTAACAAATATACATCCATACGTTCTTACATACTCTCGCGTTTATAATATAAGTAGGATTTTATTAGTAACTCGAGTTCCTTGCAATAAGGCTCAGTAGGTACAATGACAGGTATTACAGCAAATTAAACAGGCCTAGTGTTCATGTTATTGTTTATGACGTTATAATTATATATATTTTTGAATTACCAACATTTAAAATTTACGACCTCCATTTTTAGCATTAATGGAAAGACAAATGAAAGATAACGTACCTACTCCTATTTTGTTATTTTATTCCGAATGTAATAATAACGTTTTTATTTGAAAACATAAGAAAAGTTCAGCATAATGTTATTCTCGTCAAAAGCTCTTTATAAAAAAATTATGTCATTCATTATCTGTAGTTTTGTTGTTTGTTTTGGTATGGTAAACAGATGACAGATTCAATAATATTTTTTGTTGGTGGCATCTGACGGTCTTAGCATAATACGAGATCTTTTTTCATCAGTTTTTTGGGAATAACTCGGAAGAAGATGGATATAAAAAATATATTTTATGAACCCCTCATTACATTTTCTACAAATTATTTACAAATAACCGTCACTTTTCAAAATGTAATGTTGTCAGTTATCATCATATTCACATTTTTTCACATAACCTCAAAATTTATGTGAAAAATTCCTAAAACCAAGTTTTTGGTTATCTGAACAAAACATTTTTAATTTCACAAAGTTTGGTGTAAATTTACCTTTATATGTTCCAAATACGCTGTAATTTATTTGATTTGATATATTTATATTTCACCAGATTTTGAATGAATACTGAAAAACAATCCAAATTTTAATCGGAAATTCATCCGTCAAAACATCAGCTTTTTTAAAAAAGTTGGTATTCTTCCTGTTCGGTGGTGAAAAAAAAAATATCTTACTATAGTAAATCCTCTCTTAGTAATAGGACTTTTAGTTTTTCCGGAAATCGTGATAAACCATTTTTTACCCTTAAAAACTCACCCCCCTCCCCTCCCCGACCTCAGATCGCCCGTAAATTATTTTTCCTTTCATTTTTATAATATTCTCCTCCTTTTCCAATGGGTTTCATCTTACTATTATTTTTTTTTGTTAATTTCGAATTTAAAGTTCCTGAAATTTGAATTTGGAAATCACCTATGTAATTTTCTTCGAAAATATTGCAAAAGTCAGAAGAGTATTTATTTTTTCCTCAACAATTGTTACGCACAAATCAAGACTTTTAAGTAAATACAGTTCTTGATAAAATTAAAAAAACATACACGATATACATGAAAAATAAATAGCACGGCTTTTTGGACACTTTTCCCAATTAAAATGGCATCCCAGAAATTAAAATCAATACTTTGTACTTAAAGATACAGTGTTAAAACGTTACAAACGTCACAGTTCTTGATGAGATACGTTGTGACTTTTTAGCGTTTATTTTACTTAATTTATAATATAGATGAACTTAATAAGCATGGCTAGACAGATATTAAAAAAACCTTTACACCGATACCAGAAATATAATGTTTCTTAAATTAAATTCATACGAAATCAAAAAAAAAAACTTAAATGCTCATTTTGTCGAAACAGCATTTCTTCAAATACAGTGTTTAGGCTTTATACGGCAGCTCGCCTGCTGGTCAGTGAACTTTGCTAATAATTTGGTCATAACTTTGTAAATTTTTATCGTAGTGCTAACATTTTTGCACATTATATCATGTATTAGCTTTATTTTGCATTCTCAACTAAATACGTTACGGATTCCCATTAGCGTAGTTATTCAAGAGAATACAGTAAGTGACCAATGTTAGATTCGTTTGGTTTGGTCGATGCGACATCTATTGTAAATTTGAAAATACATAAGTTTTTTTCTACTCCATAGCAGATGGCGTTAGCAAATTATTTCTAAAATATCATGCCAATGTTAATTGTCAATTCTTAAACTTATATCAATGTCAATTATATTGACTGTCATAAAATGTTAGTCTGTGAACTCTTTGATGTTCATTATTGATGTAAACAAAACTTCCCCAAAAACTCAAGCTCAACTTATAGATGATGAGAAATCATTTAAAAATAAGATAAAATGGACAAATTACCTCCTAAACAGAAAAAACTAAGAGGTGTCTCGCGAGAAGAACTGTTAAAATTGAGTAAAGAGGTATATTTACTTCCAAAACCACTTCTAATAAATCTAACCTATAATAGCCTCTGTTTTAACGTATTTTTTATTTATCACAGGAATTAGTAGACAGGTTGATACAGCAAGAAGCTCACAATGCACAACTCAAAAACATCATCAACAAAAGCATTTCAGAAGGAGAATTGCTCGAAAGTCAACCTAAGAAAAATCAAAAGAAGTTTGATTTTAGCAAGTATGTATTGTTTACAAATTACTAACACTGCCCGCTCGGTTTGGTTAGGTAAAGTAAGCAGAGGCAAATTACAATCTTATTATATTTATACATATATATATGTTTAAATTTCATTTCATTCATTTTATACACATGAAAATTTTAATTTAAAAAATTCTTTTACTGTTAATAAGCTACATTATCACTGAGTAATATGAGGCTTAGGGATGGGTTATACTTGCAATGTGGCGTACCAGGGCTTTGAAGTACGTCTACATAAAAATACCAGCTCCAAAAACCAGGGCTCTAATTAATGAGGCTATTAATTACTTAAAAGATGACAAACATTTAAAAGTAGTAAAAAAGGTTGAGTGGCTCCTCAGCACTGATTATAGCGTGAACACTTAAAGACGCGTGGGGTCTCAAAAAAAAACCACAAATAAAAACTAGAAATACTTTAAAATGAGCATATTAAAAACCTACAAGAAATAATACAATCTTATATATAATAAGTACCTAGTAATATTAAATAATAAATAAATAGAGAAGAAAGGACTAGCAACTAAATAGCTAATAAATTCATTGACAGACATCACACCCGACCGATCTTACTCCATATCCTGTACTTTGGTTGGGACTACAACGGATATGTCATACAAGAGGATACCATAAAGACTATTGAGCATCAGCTCTTTAACGCCCTGATCAGAACCTGCTTGATTGACACGAGGGAGAAGTCTAAGTGGGTTTGTTGATTACTATAAACAAGTAAAACTTCTACTGCATTATTAATAAACGCGTCTTAACTTCCAGACTTAACGGAGATAACCCTATCTTAACTGCTATGTGAGGTGCGTGATGTCACCCCCCGGTTCACCCCACGGAAGATCAAAGCTGGTTGTTTCAGCATTATGTTGACAGATAGCAGTCATTAAGTTTAAATATTATTATTTTTTAAGTTGTGTACACTGTTGTTTACTGTGACAAATTAAAATTTATTCTATTCTGTCCTGGAGCATCTTTTGTCTCGTTCTGTGCAATGGAGAACAACACGTGCCAAAACAAGACAAATGGCGATTAAAGTTAGACGCGTTTATTAATAAGGCTGAATATATTACAATTACAACAGATAGATAGATCAACGCTTTATTGTAGACACACATAATATAACAATACAAAAATATTAATTTCCATGTAGTGCCACAAGTGGCTCTATCGCTAAAAGTGATCTCTTCCATGCAACCTTAGGATGGAAACCTTTGAGAAAAAAAAGATGTATAGGACGGGGAACAGCCATTTATTCTGCATAGGATTACATAAATTATTATCATTTTCACGATATGTCTATCAATTCAGTGTGCCTTTTGGCATAGGCCTCCTTCGTTGTACTTTAACATATACTACTATATAAAGTTGTTCCAACTTCTAGCCTATCCGCTGCCCTGGATTGGCTATTTGTATTGCTTTCAAAGCTATGACGATGGCGGTGTCTAGACTCAAAGCAGTAGTACTCACATCGCGCTAGTCGATGCCAATATCTGTCAAATATATGGAGTCATTGCAATCTTTTGTTCACTTATTGTTTTGAAAATTGTCATCGCTTTGCTGAAAACAATACTAGAGTCTTGCTTTCGTAGCCGATACGAAACTACAGTATTGCTTTCAAGACTATAATACTGAAAGCAATACAAATAGCCGATAGCCTCTCTGATGTCTTAATTGATAGAAACACTGTTTTTAACTTATATAGTACTTCTACTTTACTTCCTGTTTTACTACAACCCAATGTGAGTCTTGCCCTCCTCCACTATGTTTCTCCAACTTGTCAGCTTGCCCATCCTCCTCAGATCTTCTTCCACACACTTTACCCAGGTTTTTCTTGGCCTTCCTTGTGGTCGCTTTTGTTGTGGAGTCCAGTCTGAGATAGTTTTATACAAAAAAATATTGAACGAGGAGCTCTTGTAGCTCGCAGTAGGAACGACAAACAAGATAATTTAGTATGACAGAATACTAAACAAAGGCTGAAATTATAGCTGTTGGGAAATAGAGAACTCGACAGCAAATTTAATAACCTGGTAGTTAGTAATATTTATTGTTTGTTTCAGTTACCACAGATGTGGAAGAACAGACAAAGGAGTTAGTGCGTTTGGACAGGTTAAGTACCTTAAAATTACATCACTCCTTATCCTACTAATATTATAAACGTGAAAGTTTGTAAGAATGTATGTGTGTATGTTTGTTACTGTTTCACGCACAAACTGTTAAACGGATTTGGATGAAATTAGCCACCAAGATAGCTTATGTCCTAGATTAACACATAGGATACTGTTCATACCGAAAAATGCAGTTCCCGTATAACAAATGGTTATGATATGGAATAAAACTATGGGGAAATAGATTTAACGCTAAAAATTGCTAGCTTAGCCAATGTTATTACCTCAGACAGACATTACAGACAGACAAACAAATCAAAAACTAAATTAGTTGTATTTCACTTCCTACAAGGATTTTTCGATGACCATTTTGCTTTGTATGTATTTCTTGTCGCGCCTTATTCGTATTCGTTTAAAATAACCGAGCAAAGGTTCATTATAAATAGGTAACCGCGCGACATTCTATGTCCCATAGGTGTGAAACCATGAGTCAGCCATTCTCATTGTACGTAATATTTCCCGTGAATTTATAGTTGTAGGCTTTGCCTTATCCAGGGGCATGATCAGTTCAGAGTTACCCCGCGGTCGACTATGGCTCCAGTCAAAGCGTAGCGACTACGCCCGGGTGCCCCTTGCATTTGGGATGTCTGGCCGATACAGCTTATCCCTTTATTGGCACCCGCTGGACATGGGGCTTTTGCCCCACGAGGACCTCTACCTTCCCTATAGTCCTGCCCATTCTCCAACTACATAGCCGATCGTCTGCTACCCAGTTGAGTGTACACCCGGGTACCTCTCTGGGGTGAGCACGCATAATGCAAATGCTCTGTCCAATTTCTCCGACTTTACGTGTACATTGTACGCAACTATTGGACGCAGTCAATTGAAACCCGAACAATGATAGGCTTTCTCATAATTTCATCCCATGGTTCTCAGTGAACTAGAAATGATATTTAAGCACTCACCAGATCATATTCCGCTGGTTATCTCCATGGAGGTAATCACCTGTACCTCCTCCGGTGCTTTCCAGTCCGAGCTGCGCTCTGGCCGTGTGAGTTCACGCAACCATCGTCGTACTGTCAAAACCCTACCCACATTCTGCCTTTATTATCCGCCTGCTCGCAATGTTACCATAAGCAATAATAGAATGGTATTTAGTTGACAGTGACACTTACCAAATTGTAGCGGCTGACTCGCGTATCGCGCGACATTTCTAGCTTTAATCGCGGCTTCGCCCGCTTTATGTTTGTTACCTCGGGACAAAAGGTAGCCTCTCAAAACCTGGAATATATCTGTGCAAATAATCTAGTCGATCCGTCACTCAGTTGCTGAGGAAAAGATGGACAAACAAACCAACAAACACACTTTCACATTTATAATACAGGGTGATTCCAAATTGAGTGCGTATATTAGTATACTGAAAGAATATTGAAATATAATATACCTGTGGATTTGTTAAACCCACTTTAGTATAAAAAAATATTGAGAAAATTTCAATTGAAGTCATGCAAAGTGAACGCGAAACTCATGGTCACCTAAGCCGCGGCACAGCCCCTGTGCTAAACTAGGTCACGGCGACGAGAAGCTCGTTTGTATGACCCACATTTGTGTAATCGCGCTTAGGTGATCATATTTCCCAGTATTTTGTAAACAAAGAATGCAAAAAAATATGTATTTTTTGGCGAAATATTAACGATGCTGATTGCGTGGTAAAAATATACGCAGTAAATTTAGAACCCCGTATATGTGTAGTATTATACAACGTGTAACAGAAAGATGTGGAGTGTTAATCTACCCATCATAGTGAACCCATTGCAGAACAAAATTTTGCCAATTTCCATATAACTTGACAGATCACGTGACCAATTTTTATATGGAGAACCCAAATATGTTTTTTTGCAATTTGCAGTTTTTTGTTCTGTAATGGGTTCACCTTGATGGGTAGATTAACACCCTTAAGTATTGTCACACTTTTGTGTTACACGATGTATAAAAATCAAATTCCTTCCCGTAGGTGATATCGATTAACGTTCGCAGTAAGTATTCTCCGGATGTACAGAACTTGCCTGAGTCCATATCAACAGAGTTAAACTACTGTAAAACATTGAACCGCCTGCTGCCCGCAGACATCAGAGTGGTTGGATGGATGCCCGTCACAGAAGACTTCAGTGCTAGGTGAGATTGACCAATGTTACTGATTTCTTAAAACAAGATTAGGTGCTCCATATTAATTTGTATTAAAAATTTCTTTCGCTGGGATTAACGATACAGACCCCAAATCTATATTATTTTTTCATTTTTGTCTGTCTGACTGTTTCTGGACTTTCCATAACTCTGGAACTGCTGGATAGATTCTGATGAAACTTGGTATGCTTGAAATTCATATAATGAGGTAGGATCTCAACAATTTTTTATCCCGAATATCCACGGGTTTCCCGTGGGGGGGGGGGGGGATGAAATTCGTATTTAATTATAACTCAGGAACGCATACTATGAATTGAATGATTCTTTTTTTGTTAGAAAGGTCTCAACGAAATGATGTTGACCCGAAATTACTGGGGTTTTCGTGGGACGCATGAAAGTTGTATTTAGCTATAACTCGGTAACGAGATTTGGATGATTTTTTGTTAGGAAGGTCTACCTGAAATAATGTTATCGCGAAAATAAGTGGAGATTCCCACTTGGCATTTTTAACACTTGCCTGGCTAGTTACCACCCTCAGATTGAAAAATCTGTCGCCAAGCACCTAACGGTATGTTGCGGCGGCCTTCTTTGAGAGACTATAGGCGTATTCCAGATTAGGCATGCTCCATTTAGGGGCCATAGTGTCGCTGACTTTTGTGATCGTGCGAGCTGGTTGTCAAATGCCTACCTGTCTTGAATAAAAAATAAATGGGCAATCGAGATAAATACATTAGCAAAAAAATTAAGTATGGGTTAAAATAAGTGCTGAATTTGCAAAATGAAATATTCGTTAATGCTATGCAGAATCTTAAGTTCTTAAAAATTATTTACTCACAATTGTGCAAACTTCTGTATTGCTTTAACTAATCAAATGTACAGTTCAAAACACTGCTATCGTATTGTATCTTTTACATATTCATATTGATATTATTTATTGGTAATTGTTATTTACAAGTCAGGTCTATAATAATAAACTAAAAAATACCATTAAAATACTTAAGCATTTTCTTAAAAATAAAATCAATAAGTAAGCGAGTTCTTACTTCGAATAATAAATTAAAAATATTTCACAACAGTCGTCTTAATAATTTATATCCTATAAATTCGTCAAAATCATAGACCACTTCCTCGATAAGCCAGCGTTTTAGACGAGCTTTGAATGCACTAAGACTTGAAGCAGCGATCACATCTTCCGGCAACCTATTGTATACGGTACGTCCCACAACATGTGTCACTTTTGAAGACTTGTGTAGCGTACGCATCACACCCTGCAGCTTGTCCTTGCCCCGGGTATCAATGCTATGGTTACAGCTACGTTTAGTGTAGGAGTCCAGGTTTATCCTCACGTATACCGCAACTTGAAAGATGACAATTGCCGGCAACGTAAGGATACCTAGCCTCCTGAAGTGTGGACGGGCGGATACATCCTGGGGTATCCTCGCGATCGCGCGGACGGCACGTTTCTGCAACCTGAACGCACGCAACCAGTCCGCGGTGCAACCCCAGAGTTCCGCGCCGTATTGTAGCACTGAGTGAACTGTAGCGAAGTAGCAACATCGCACGATATCCGGGGACACCACTCTTGCGAGCCGGGACAGTGCGAAGCATGCGCTAGCAATCTTGCCACATACTTTATTTATGTGATCCCCCACTGCAATCCACGGTCCAATTGGAAACCTAGGAAAGCTGTAGAGGGGACTTGTAATATAATCACTCCATTTAGTAGTACTGACATGGGTCTATAGGTCCTTCCATTTAAACAGAAGTGGATAAAATGGGTCTTTGTTAGATTTAGCGCCAGACCATTTGCTCTAAACCAATCGGAAAGCTGTTGCGCAGTAGTATTAAGCTTCTGTTCTAAATCATCTATTGACGATGCCGTTACCACCGCGGCCACGTCATCAGCATACATAAATATTTCAGCCGCGGTGATAGCGTCTGGCAAATCATTTAAAAGTAGTGAAAAAAGTATGTTCAATACGGAAGAACCCTGCGCCACACCCATGGTTGACTTCAACGGGTCTGATTTCAATGCTCCTCCATCTCCAACTACCACTTGCTCTCTGTTACGAAGAATGTCTGTTATCAAGGCGTGTGACGTCCCGTCTAACCCGTAGTGTGTACGTAGTTAGCTTAACACTCAGTACGGCGTGGTCCGCGACGTCAAACGCCTTGGACAGATCGCAACAGAGGAGAGCGACCTGCTGTTTGCGCTTATTATCCCTAGCAGCCATAATGCTGCGCACGACTTCGCGAGTGAGGGAGGTGGTGGACCTACCTTCACGGTACGCATACTGACGGTTCGAGAGAGCGTCGGATTCGGACAAAAATTTTGTTAGTCTTGTGCTAAGGCCGTTTTCAAAAATTTTTCCGACGGTCGGAATAATCGCTACTGGTCTATAATTATCTATAATCTCTCGTTTTCCTTTACCTTTGAATATAGGGGACACTTTCGCGATCTTTAAAGCCGTTGGGAATTCACCTTCTAAGAGGCAACTATTGTACAACTCGGCCAATATAGGAGCGAGCGGAACGGCAGCTAGTCTCAGCAGTTTCATGGACAGTCCGTAAATGTCTTTAGAAGTTTTAGGTGGTATGCGTGTTGTGATAATTCGGTACACTTCTTCTGCACTAAAGCGTAGAAACCTGAGCGAGCGCTCAGCCGGCTCGCGCGCCGAGGTCAGCGCAGCGCTCACCCGGGCGACATCTCCGCGGGGCGCGCCGCACGCCGCCGCCGCGCTCAGAAACCGAGCGTTCATCGCGTTCACCGCGCAGAGTTTAGTCTCGAAGTTTGTCCCGTCAGGTCTTTTGATTACGTCACAAAAATCGAGACTCCGGTTATTGTTTTTACCTCTCTCTCTGTTTACGATATTCCACATTGTCTGAGAAGATTGTGCAGATTTGTCTATCATTGTCGAATAATAAGATACAATGATAAGACTTTCAAAAGGACCACTGATATACTCATGCAAGGTTAGCAACCGCGAACGGAGTCGCGGGTACAGCTAGTCTCTAATAAGATGGTATACAAAGAATTTTTAGCGTTTTCCCGTCTCGTCTTGATGTCAGCGTGAGAAATCGAAAAATATTTTTTGGATTTCTCATGCTGACGATTGAATCACTCGAGCGAGCGCTAGAAGAGTCTACTGAGAATCTACTGAGAATGCCTTGTGCTAAGACGAAACACGTGTCGAGGAAGTCGGATACTGAGAGAAAGAGAAATAATAAGGTGATGTGTGGCGGTGGTGAGGAGGAACCACACCATAAAAACAAAAATATTTTTCGATTTCTCACGCTGACATCAAGACAAGACAGGAAAACACTAAGTATTCTTTATATACCATCTTATTATAAATGGATTTCCGTAAAGTAACGCCTGACTCTATCAATTAAAAAATATCTCATTTAATATAAAGAGTATACCACTTTTTACTGACTTCCCAAAACAGGAAGTGGAGTTCCATTTGAAGGTTTTTTCATGTTTGCTATCAGATTTTTCGGAGAAGGCTGAACGGATTAAAACATTTCTCTCTTTGTATGAATATGTAATTTTTTTAATTTGAATTCGGTGAGAGAAATTTAAATGTAGTTAAAAATAAGTGGATATATATAATTCAGTTGAAAAGTATGTCAAAATTTTAAGTCCTGTCGAAATTGGGTGTCACCTAAAAATAATTATTTTTTTGAATAAAAGTATGATAATCCATACATTATTATATGATCGACAACAGGGCACTGACGCCCCCATGTGCTTCCATATTAATCGCTCTAAAGGTTTGACTGTTAAATCGATTTAACTAAAAATGGTACCTACCGTACCTACTGGAAGTCTGCAATCTTTTTTTGTTTCAATATAATATAATGATAATAATAATATGGTACAACATCCACACAAAGGAGTTCAGCTCCCAAACTAAGCAAAGCCATTTGCGGCGGCCTTCTTTGAGAGACTATAGACGTATTCCAGACTAGGCATGATCCATCTAGGGGCCATAGTGTCGCTGACTTCTGTGATCGTGCGAGCTGGTTGTCAAATGCCTACCTGTCTTGAATAAAAATAAATGGGCAATCGAGATAAATACATTAGAAAAAAAATTAAGTATGGGATAAAATAAGTGTTGAATTAAGCAAACTAAGCAAAGCCAACTTATGGTGGTAACCTGATGACTGATATACATACTTACATACAGAAATATATAATAAACACCCAGACTCAGTGTTGGGGGTATTTAAATTTTAAGACAGCTATAGACCGCCAACTTGTCCATACAATAAGATATAGCTCTCCAGTGTTTTATTTTCACATAGGTACTACATTTACTAGGCTTTAGCGGTTTTTTTTTGTCTTTTATATCACTTTAAAGTTACAAGCTTCCTAAGCAGTCATATTTTTGCGCTGATACGATGCCTATTAAAAGCCTTTATTATGCAGAATTAAATATTTTTTTCCAAAATAATAAAACGTGTAGACCTTACATACGTCATAGTGAAGCGATTGACACCAATAACAAAAAAAAACGTTACAATTTAGAGGGTGGAAAGAGGTAGGCCCCGGAACGAACATTCTATCAGAAACACGAAAACAGTGAAGGGTCGGTGATCCTCTTAAATTATACTTCTCAAATTATTACTTGTTTAATTGAATAATTTCTTTTGTTTAAGATTCGACTGCAAAAAACGTCAATACAAATATTACTTTCCCCGGTCATCTCTGAACATAGAGGCGATGAGACAGTCTTGTCTAATGTTAGTAGGGAGCCATGATTTTAGAAATCTTTGTAAAATGGACGTTGGGAATGGAGTCACAGAGTTCATAAGACATATATTACATGCTGATATCGTGGCTGTTGATGATGTTGATGATAAACGTAAGTATTTAATCCGTTAAGTCGAGCAAAGCAGGCACTGCCGTACCATACTTTCGAAGCGGTTCGACCTCCCTGTATACTTCTATAGTTGTCTTGAGCAAGCGGAGGAAAAGAGGAGTTAGCAATTCGTCGCCTAGTTTTTAGTTTTTTTTTTTTGCGTTTAGTCCCCACTTCTTCAGACATGCCTGCACTGAATTAGGGCTTGTTTTGTTCAAAAGAGTCTTTGTGGTTGGTGCCATATTGATAATTTATATCGTAGAGATTTAATATAAATAGAAAAAAAATATAAAATACAGGTTCTATCTTGATTTAATCCGTAGCGAGACTTCAATAAGTGAATAATAATATAATTATTATGATATTAATAATTAGTTAGTTAGTTAATAGTTTTTTTTTAAAGTGGACAAGTTATTGTACTTATGATGGAAGTGATTAATGAAAATAATTTAAATGATCAATTAAGTTAATTAATTGAAAACTGGAACTAGTAATTAATATTAAAAAGAAACAATATTAGTCTGATAATTAGGTATAATTGTAATAATAAATGTTATAATTACATTATTTATTAGTTAATGTGTATGTGTGTTTGTAGCGACATCGATGTACTATCTCCTTATAGAAGGGAACGCGTTCTTGTGGCATCAAATCAGGTAAATAATAATCTGGTATTTTTTTGACAGCTGTGCAAATTTATTACCCGACCTTAAAAATTTGAAAGTGCAAAATTTTTCGGTATCCTTTTTTACCTGACTGTTATGTTTTTCGAGTGTACCTATGTATGTACATTTGATTGTCACGCCCTAGAGCCTAAACGGCTTGTCGTATTTTTATGTGAGTGTTGTTAATAGATTCGTCTAAGTCGTGACAGTGACACTGGGTACATCGAAATATAAAAAAAGAAATTAAGTATGATACATGATACACAGGTTTAACGATTTAGCAGTCGGGTTATTTCGAACTCGTTTCTAATCCACGTTGATTTCACATACATGGTTATTTGTTTTAAGGAGTAAAAAAATGGGACCTATGACTTCAAATAATAGTATTTACGTTTTATTACTATAAAGTATACGCCTTATGGTTGGTCTCATATAATTTTTATCAAATTCGGTTCAGTACTATTACTTTGGTTTTGAAATCAAAATAAGTGAAAAATATGTGTGCAAATTTATTTATTCTGGCAAATTGAAATCGATTGTTTAAAATCGTATTTGTTTTTGTACACAAAAAGCTTGTAATATACAAGGTCATTAATTTACTAAGCCGTAAGGGTGACCCCTATTCTCATAATTATCAAATAAATTTCGTTCTATTATTTCCTGTTCATCAAGAACAGCTTTCACTATGGACCCAACCCTGAATTAAAAAAAAAACAATAGTTCCATACAAAAACTTGATAAATTGTCGACAAAATATATGGAACAGCTGTTTTTTTCCCTCAAATTCAGAGTTTGTCCATTAGCAAAACTCGTTCCTCAGGATGAGTATAATGACCCCCTTTCGGCTCAGTACACTGCTAACCTATAATCCTATAGATAATGATTTTAGATGTATCCAAGCGATATTACTGCTGGTGGGAAGTGGACAAGAGCCACCAGACGTAGTCGTCAAATTGTTGGATCACGAGACATATAATAGGTAAGTACTTTTAACACGTAAACAAATAACTCTCCAATAATATAACATGGGACAACATCCACAGTAAGGTCTACAGCTCCCAAACTAGACAAAGCCAGTGCTATTGTAACCTGATCACTGATATACATACTTATATACATACATACTTATATATATAATATTCACCCAGGCACAGGTCACGTAGACATGTTCATGCACACAAATGTTTAACCTGTCAATATGGGGTGATTTTAAATTGACCGCATAGATACATGAACGCTTTATTGTAGACACACAAAACATAAAAACAACAAAATATAATATTACATGTAGTGCCACAAGTGGCGGCCTTATCGCTGCAAGCGATCTCCTTCAGGCAACCCTTGGATGGAGATTATTGACTAAAATGTACTTACAATAAAGTATTGCACCTCCGACGCCATTAAGAGGCAGCCTCAGTTAGTTAGTATAGCTGTGTTTGTATGAAAATAAAATCCTTGGTCCGCTGGTCTTTTTATTTCTCTATGTCCAACCCTGTACACGTTTACTCGACATTCAATTTCTCGTATAATTTTCGATACATTACAGAAAACCACAATACAACATGGCGATAGACGTACCACTAAATCTATTTAAATGTTCATATGATGTGGAAAATACAACGGACTGGGTTTACGACCGCGAGGAACTTGCTAAACTTATCGCACATTATCAAGGAGTATGGACTTTACAGAATATTAAGTAAGTTAAGAGTATCACCGACCCTTCACTGTTTTCATGTTTCTGATCTCTTTTCACCCCCTAAATTGTAACGTATGTTTTTGTTATTGGTGTCAATCGCTTCACTATGATGTATTTTAGGTCTACACGATTTATTATTTTGAAAAAAGTTATTTAATTCTGCATAATAAAGGCTTTTAATAGGCATCGTATCAGCGCAAAAATGTGACTGCTTAGAAAACTTGTAACTTTATAGTGAAGTAAAAGACAAAAATAAATAAAAAGGTTATAGCCTGGTAAATAATGTGTTAGCTATGATATTCTAGTGTGGGTGAATTTTAGTTTATTTGCCTAGAAACTATGTACCAATTTTTACCTTAATGAACGATTTTTGATCGGACAACATTGAAAGATAGAAAAGAGCTATATCTTATTGTATGGACAAGTTGGCGGTCTATAGCTGTGTTAAGTATGATGGCTAAGTGGTTAGTTTGATTGCCGTGCGAGACTTACGAGGTTCGATTACACGTTTAGTTAAAATAAATTATTATTAAAGTGTTTACCTACTTCTATTACTGCTGGACCACTTCAGAAGTATTCTTTTTAAACAACTACATAATCTTTTAAAAAAGGAGTACCGAAAAAAGTAATTTTGATATAAATATCAAAGCCCTGGAACGAAAATAAAAAAAAAAAAATTAAATTAATAAAAATTAGATTGCTTAGCCGTCTCCGAGAAATCAGATAAAAAACATTTTAAAAAATCCGTCTTATTGAGTACCTGCCTCCGCTTATTTGGAACTTCGGTCCAGGGTTTTTTTTTTGTTTCAATGATCATACTTTATGGTTGTCATACGAATAATATCTGTTTTATTATAATCGATCCAGTAGTTCACAACTATGAATGTATATTTGGTATATGATATAAAACAAAATTAAATACAAAAACATATTAAGTACCTAACTAAAAATTTATCGCCAAATTAATGTCAGTTTTTGCTGTTTTTTATTTATTTATTTATATTTAATAGATATCTAACAAAATAAAACAAAAAACTAAACATGCTTGCCGAATAGAAGTCGGATTTAGCCGTTCTTTGAAAATGTATTAATTTTCTATTTTGTATTTTATAGGCTAACTCGATAATGAACAATTTGTATTAATAATTACAAATTAAACATTTCAGGGCTACAATGATAAAGGATTGTCTTCAAGATTTAGAGCAGAAATACTCAAAGATTATGACCCAAAGTGTGACAGAAGGTGTAATGAAAGTGGACGAAAATATAATTGCCTACCACCAATGCCTCACAGAGGGCGTCAAACCGAAAATCTATACGCCTTTGTTGAAAAGGCCTACTTGTTGTAAGTAATTTATATACTTCACAGCTTCCCACTAGGATTTCTTATATCTGTATTTTGTAATGACTTATAATACTGTATACAAAACACTGTAACAAAGATGTTTAATAATAATATTTCGAAAATGGCGTCTTAACTTCACGAATATGTTCTATAAATTTAAAATGAAATATTTAGTGTAATTAAAGCGGTATTAAAAGAATAAAGACACTATACCCAGTTTAGGAAAAAAATGAAAGTGTAAGTATTAATTTGTGAAGTGCCTGTCGACGTCCAAAACGATTAGCGGCTGAGAAAAAAAAATCCAATATATTTGTAATAATATTATCCAAAGTGTCGATGTTTTGAGTTAATTAATTAAATAATATTTTACTTAGAAATAACGTATAATATTTTTCAAAAATTGAATATTGTTTCAGCGACGTTAGAAGAGAAAATAGAACACTACAAGAAGAGAAGAAAAAAGTACGAACCAGAAGAGCAAGAATGACTTCAAATTACTACAGTGACCGGAAAACAACTTGGACGAATGACCTTGGACTCGTCCAAGGTCATTGGTCCAAGTGACGATTTTTACGTCACCCTTGTGTGTGTGTACGTGTAGAGTGCGGCAGTGCGGGGTGGGGGAGGGGGGTACTAGTCGAGAAGTAATCTGTGTACCGACAGTAAAAATACACTACGTCACTTATAGTACGAGAAGACATTAATTGTAGATCTTAAATGGTGTACAGGTAATCTTTCTGCGATATTCTTTTTGTTGTTGTAGTAAGTCATTTTGTTTCTGGTTATAAGGGCACTTGCCCATTTAAAAAAGAAGACATTTAAATATTTTTTTTCTTAAATCAGAAGTTTTGCTTGTGTTTTGTATAAGTAAGTAAGCCGTCGTTCTGATTGTGTGTGTGCGCACACATACGGCTCGATGTGTACTCCTACTACTACACGCTACACACACAAAACACATATATGTGTATGTGTCGGACTCATAAAGATTCCTTATCATTATCTATATAAGGTATATAAGTTCAAGTCCCAAACTGTAGTCGTTATTAATATCGAGCAAAAAATTACGAAAATCTCATTTGTTGTATATGGTCCCGTTTTCACCGTTACGTACGGAATCCTACAGAGTGTGTCTATGAAAAGAAATTGAATTGTAAATTTCGTACATACATAAATAGATTGTTTATATATCTGTCTGTTCGTACGCAGCTATATCTCTAGCGTACAGTTTAGTAGGTAATCAATAAAAATATATATATATTTTTTACAAACCCTGCTTTTATTTTCCTAAACAAAAGTATTAGTGGGTGGCACACAGCTTTATTCGGAACGGGAATTTTAACAAAATTCAACCATATTATAAATGTGTGAATGTTGTGAAGTCATTATTTTGTTCTTGAGATGAAAGTAAAACTGACAAGTTCTGCTACTCGATAAGAGATGGCGTTAGAAATATACGGTTAAAAAAAAACTTAAACGACTGTGCAATGGTAATAATAATTATTGCGAGATAATCGATTTAATTGCAAAGATTTCCAGAAAACAATTGATAAGAATTTATTAGACGTCAGTTTTGAATGCTGAAGATAATATTTCATGAGATAATTATGATAATGCAGTCGTGTTAAATAAGTTCGTTGCGCCATGCACGCAAATGCCCGAACAGTAGCGTTCTGTATCCGTAATTGTGTCTGTAATTATTATGGCATTGTGGGTGTACCTACTGAAACCTACGGATCAGTAACAAAACCGGCCGCGGTCAGGCGAGCGGTAAAACGATTTAGCTCGTAACATCACTTGAACAGTATTAGAAGGCCGCTTCGCGCGGATAGCGGTGAAGTGAACCGCAAAGACATTCGATTAAAACAACTCGATTAAACAATGTAACATTCAAGCACTACCAAACAAAAAAGAGCACACTTTTTTCGCACCTTTTTTTCTTGTAAATAATAACCCGACTAAATATAAACCACATAGATTTTGTGTTAAATAGAATGGTGTCACGATTCTTTTTTTTGATAGGTTAACATATTCTTGACAGTTCATTGAAAATATTTACGTGACGTGACGTTAGTGAAAACTTTTTTGTTGGTTTTCGCTTTTGTTTTTGCACTAGCTAAGTTAAAATGTAAATTAAATTGTTAAAACTAAGTTATGGCAGTGATTGTGTCAGTGTTAAATAAAATAGTTTATCCCTTTGTGTGATCTTGTGCAGTTTTAATTTATTGAGGTGAGTTTCACTTCATACAAAACTTATTAAATTAAATACACGTTAAATTACCTCCAAGTCTAAGGTTGTATTTCTTTAACGTTCAAGTAACGATGTTACTACCAGCTTTAAAATGTATTAATGTTTATCTAACGGTAGATATTTGGCCTCTTTCTTGTCAAGTTTTACTGTTGTGTTTATTTTTACAAAAACTCGCAAGTCTAAATAAAACATGAGACAGGCCAAGAATTGAGTATAATTAATCACAAAGTTAATTATAATGAATGTTAATTGCAGTAATACCTAATCATAGTTTGATTCTGAATGAAATACTAGCTCTATTCATAATTTATGATCTAGCGCTGATTTAGAGTATCCTGTCTATAACCATTTACAGACAAAAGGTCTGAACGAGTTGTTTTTCCTGTGTGTAACATTCTGTGTTTACATTATTATTAACCAACTTATTAAAGGAGGAAGTTCTTAATTCACTGGAATAATTATTTTATTGTGTTTTCCCAATTTTGCTAAAATGCCTGGACTGATGGTGATTTTCTTATTTTTGATCCCATGTATATTTTATCGAAATTTGTTCACTAGTTTAGTTTCGAAATAAACATAACTGAAAAAGTTTGTTGTGTAGTTTTTTTATATTTATGTAAGTATTTGTACATATTCAGATTAATCAGCGCCCATTTAGTGCCGCTTTACTCACTTCAGTACAGTAACTTTTTGTCACATTCTTTCATCATTAAATGATTTTGAGCTTCCATATTTGAATTATTTGATGAGTATATTTGAGTCATATATGACAAAAAGTTAATATACAAAAGTGAATAAGGCGTAGATGCTTTGATATTGATAGATTAATCGGAAGACATAACCTCTTTGAAACTCTTACAAAGCCCAAAGCAGTCATTCTGTTGATTACCATTTGGACAAGAGCGGATACCCTGTTCTGGGTCCTGTACTTAGTCTAACCACAAATTTAAAATGGTTAAACGTAACATGTTTTTATATATTTTCTTGTCACAATATTCATTAACTGTAAGTACCTTCAATATTTAATTAATTTAATGTAATATTTTCTATTTTTTAAAACACATTATTGGAAATGACTATCTGTTTTCCTCCCTGACACTGAAGCTGAATCTGCCTTTGTGTTTGTATAATCAATGCTCTTCTGTAATTATAATAAAAATTAACAGATTTTATTTCTTTGTTTCAGATAATAATATCAAAGAGACTGACCTACACCAGAGGAGAATAAAAAATAATAATCTAAAAAACATGTAGCTTTCATAATGTCGTATTCAAAATGGCCAGTACTAACCATTAAGGAATACTAAAAAAATAGTAATTCAGTATGTAACTAGGTAAAAACTATTAAGTCTTTAAGGCCTGTTTTTATTAAGTTAATATTAATCTAACTTGTGTAATATAAAATGTTCAAAGTCAAATATTCCTGCGATGAAGACTATGCTGTATTTCTTGTTTCGTAAGTGTGTATTTCAAATTATCTTTAATGTCTAGTCAATACTAATTAATTTGGAATAATAAATTTACACTGATCACTTGTAATTTACATTAATTTGTAGCAAATTCCCTAAAAAGAATGAGGTACTCAATTCGACGGGATTGTTTAGATAGATAGACAACTCTTTATTCAAAAACCAGCTTAACAATAAATAAATAACATAGACAAAATTGTAAACATATTCTAGTTTTTAAATGGCGGCCTTATCGCTTAAAGCGATCTCTTCCAGGCAACCAAGCACGTACAAGATAATTACATAATATTAAAGAGATATGATATGACAATTATTATTTAAAAAAGAACTTGTCATATCAAATATTACAAACCAGCAACAATACATAATATTAAAGAGATATGTTTTTTAAATATCTAGTAACTGTATTCTCGGAGAAAGCTAGATCAAATTTATTTTCTTTATTTTGGATGTTGTCCCTTATTATATTAGGTCCTTACATATGAAATTGGCGTTTTGTCGTACTGGTCACTTTGATCTCAAATATCTCTTCTTTGGTTAGGGATTCCAATTTCAAATTTATACAGCTATTTACTAATACACAGATATTTCAAGTTTTCCATTTTGTAAACTGCGTGACGCAAAGAAAAAACCAAACGAGGACAAAACAAATGAATTACTGTTTTCGAAATAAAAATGTATGAATAAATAGCTGTATAAATTTGAAATTGGAATCCCTAACCAAAGAAGAGATATTTGAGATCAAAGTGGCCAGTACGACAAAACGCCAATTTCATATGTAAGGACCTAATATTATGTTATTATTATTACATTTCTTTTGAGAGTGTATGCTTCTCAAGTGGTCCAGAGGTTTAATTTTTAAATGAAAATAGCTGTGCGGATGTAACATAATATGTAAAGCAAATGTGCATTGGATGTCGGTAACATCTTAAAAAAAAAGAACTTGTTATATCAAATTTTACAAGTATATGATAGGATAAGACAACTCTTTATTTAAAAAAGAACTTTTTATATCAAATTTTACAAGTATGTGATAGGATAAGACAACTCTTTATTCAAAAAAAGAACTTTTTATATCAAATTTTACAAGTATATGATAAGATAAGACAACTCTTTATTTAAAAAAGAACTTGTCATATCAAATATTACAAGTATAAGATAGGACAAGACAACTCTTTATTTAAAAACCAGCAACAATACATAAAACATGACAAAAAAAAGCTTATACACATATACCAGCTTTTAAATGGCGACCTTATCGCTTAAAGCGATCTCTTCCAGGGTACTATGCACTTACCCGCACGTAAATAATAATGACTAAAGGGGCCTTAAAAGATTACACTATAACTAAACAGCTATAATGAATACAGTCAATACTAATATAACTACACAGATACATATATATTTCTCTACTAATAATTAAAAGAAACAAATTTTAGTGCATAGCAATAGATATTGTGTTATGACTCTCTGCTTAACAACGTTCAACGAAGGAGCACGCCTAATGTCAACGTAAAGACTGTTCCACAACAAAATATCATTAACAGTGAATGACGACTTGATAAAAAGTGGTAGTATGTGATGGAATAGATAACTTGAGATTTTCAGATGATTTTAAGATATACATAATAATATGTAATGTATAAGGCCCAATTATATTAGCTGAATAGCTTATAAAGGCAATTACTCTAATAAAGTTCCATCTTCTTAGGCTACTTGCCGCATTAGCAAAAGTGCAAGTGCTTTGATCAACATTAGATTGCATTGAGTTATTTTTATATCTAATGAAACACCATTGGTATCTCTAAGAGTCAGGTTTTAAAAGACATTACGCAGAAATTTAAGTGATGATACGTAGTTAAGTATTTTGTGTGTAGGAAAGTATTGAAAAAAGTTAAATACAGATTTTGTGTTGGTCCTCAATGCTTAAGTTTCTGTAGTGATTTGTTTGAATAGATATAGAGAACCCAATTCAATGATCTAATTTTGGTGTAATCACTTGCAGTTTTGCTAGTGGCGCAAGTTAGTAATGTATCTACTTTAATGCCCTAATAAGCTATTTAGCTAAGATTAGCAATGAAAATTTATGCATTAATTATTAATGGTTTGAAATTATGTTATTTGACATACATTGTATATTAATTAGTAAATTTCACAATCAGGCAGTTGTTACAGTAAAAGTAGAGTGTTAACTCTACCATGTTCAGGTCGTGTCTTGCAGTATCTCGACTTGTCCGATTTAAGACTAATGACGGGGATTTAAATTATATGTAATTCCAAGGCACATATATCGAAATGTTCAGATAACAAGTTTTTTTAGAAAAAAGGTCAGTATATACCGACTGCCATTACGGCCAACAGCGATATAGCATTTCAAATGTTTTAATTTAAAAATTTACCTCTAGCCTCTAGACAAATTTTGATAAAATTTAAGCGGGACTACGCGAGATGTACAAACATACAAACAAAAGCATTCGAGAAATCAGGTATCAAACAAACAAAAAACATACCCTGGAAGTGATCGCTTGTTAGCGATAAAGCCGTCACTTGTAGCACTATATTTTGTAAGAATTTCTCTTGTATTCATTTATTTATTGTATCTCTGTAATAAAGATTGATCTATCTATCTGCCCGTAGAATTGAGTATACGTAGCGATTAGGCCGCCTCTTGTTGCACTACTATTTACATTTTTCGTCTGATTCATGTATTTCTTTTGCATGTACACTATAAAGTTTTTTCTATTTGTCATCTTTTCCTTTTTTAGAAAGTTGGACGATGTAGACGGTGTACGTTTACCAAAAAATGCCTAAAGATGTGGTTAATATTATGTACCTACTAATGAAATCTGCATCAGTTGCCTCCTTCATTGTGTCCAACAATATCTAATTCTGTGAATTGTAGTGGAATTCTAGCATTCCTGGAAGATTTTTATATTCTAGATGGACTCCAATGGGTCACATTGGACTATCAATAGTACCATGCGTTACAAATGTCAAAATTGACAAAACAAAAACTTCAAAATCACCTTTTTTGCGTGAATAAACTAAAATATTTTGATTTTAAATTAATTTTGTAAACTGCGATAAGTTACGTTATTTTGAATTTGGTTGAAATATTAGAGGTTAATAATCCCTAAAGCATTTATGGTATCATGTACACTATCCTGGCCGGAGCTCCATACATTTCTGAAACATCTATTTTAATTTCTTTCGCAGTTCACAAAAACAGCGCATAGTATGAAGATCAAGGACAACGGCGCTTAATGGTTTACATGGTAAGTTACTTGTTTAATGAGATAATGTTCTTCTGCTTACTATTCGTTATGTGAACAGTTGACCTCACGTACACATTCTTTTACCGACTTCGATAAGGCCGCCATTTGTGACACTAGATGTAAGATTTATCCTGTATATTTGACGTTTGTGTGTCTGCAATAAAGAGTTCATTCATTCATTCATACCGAAAAAAAAGAAGGGGTACTCATTCGACTGATTTCCTTTTTTTTTATTCTACTCAGCTATGCAATTGACTACAGGCTCGCACGACTACGGTCAGCGATACTGTAACCTTAGATGGAGCATGCCTAGTCTGGAATACACTGGCTCTCAAGTAAGGTTGCCGGAACACACCGTTAGGTGCTTGGCGACAGATTTTGTAACTTGAGGGTGATAGCTAGCCAGGCGAGCGATAAGAAACGTCTAACCACCATGCTATGGTTTCCTCGCGATGTTTTCCTTCACCGGTAGCTCTGGCTCTTTTTGCATGTTTCGTGGGATCTAATCTCGTACCTTTTGCACGGCAATCGACCCCATTAACCACTCGACCATCATCTCTACCTTACCTGATTATACTCAAAGACTGTTCTACCAAAAACATACCTGCTAAGCCAGCAGATATTTTATGGCTAATACCCTTCACACCGATTTAAAAAAAAAGATTTCGGAGAATGGGAAAAGTTTTTTTTTTGTAACATCGTTCAGAAGCCTATAGTATCCAATAAACTTGACTCAAAATCATCGTTTTGCTCGCAGCCAACGATTAAATCATATAGCAATAACTGATGAGACCCACGAATTGACCTCGTTATTGACCTTCTGCTATTGCTTTTCGCAGTTTGACATTTCGAGGTCGAGAGTTAAAAAGATTTAATATTACATTTTAAGCTAGTAACTATGCCCCGTATATCACGCGCGGAACTGAAAAGCGGCCATCGATATATGTACGAAGCAACAATAAGTTCCATAGAATCGAGTATTTATTGACCGAGCGAGCGAAGCGTCTCTATTTCTGTTTCGTTTTGGTCCCAAGGAATTTTGTACTCGTGTTCAAGTCGTAATTTCCGTCAACCAATCTTGACGAAATCTAATGTATAGGATCTGCGAATTATTAGAAGTTTTAGCCGTCGGGGAGTTATGATTGCGTGGGGATTTTAGATTTTAAGAGTGTGTTTAAGTTTAGGTTATCTACCGCGAGTAAAACCGTGGAGAACAGCTAGTAACCCTATATAAAGGTGCCTAAAAAAGACAAAAAAACACTAGGCAAAGCTTGTAACTAAAGTCCCGACTCCCATTCAGAGACTGCAAGTATACGAGCGCGATCCGTAACGCTTGTACTCGCATCTAGAAGATACTGCCACGCCAGTTCAAAGAAAAAAAATTATAATAAACAATTTATTTCCTTACCAAAGAGAGATTAAGTAATAAATAAAATGCGTTTATTCCAAAAATTTGCACGTGTCTGATGATAATTTAGGCTAATTCCTTATCGATAGGATAGGGCATCTGTTGCCGAACTAGGCTATTCGTCTGTGTATTCGGTTTTCCAAAGTGAGTTTTTTTACATATATAAACACATTATTAACTAAAACGGTTAAGTTTTATTTTATTCTGTTTTTTATATCACTATAAAGTTACAAGCTTCCTCAACAGTCATATTTTAGCGCTGATACGATGCTCATTAAAAGCCTTTATTATGCAGAATTCAATATTACTCGTATTTATATATTATTATAAAAAAAAAAACGTTTAGGCCTGACATACATCATAGTGAAGCGATTGACACCATTAAACAAAAAAAAATACTTTACAATTTAGGGAGTGAAAAGAGGTAGGCCCCGTAAGGAAAATTCTATCAGTAACACGAAAACAGTGAAGGGTCGGTGATACTCTTGAAGACACTATGATATGTTCCGTGGCTTGTGAAGTGTAGTGTGTGGCAAGGATGCGCACGCGACTGGGTGAAGGTTTCGCAAATGGCGGCGCGCCGGCAACGCCTCGCGAGCTACTACGACTATAGCTGTTCGAACATGATCTATTTTATAATTACAACTGCTGTAGAAGACAGGGTAGAAGCCTTAAAAAATAGTACGATAAAAAAGGAGGAGAATATTATAAAAATGAAAGGAAAAATAATTTACGGGCGATCTGAGGTGGGGAAGGGGAAGGGGGCGAGTTTTTAAGGGTAAAAACAGATCATCGGTTTTTATTTGGTTTCAAAAACTATCGACCCTGGTCTATAGTATTAGTAGTTTTTCGAAGAGTTAAACCTTGCGGAAAAAATCCTTTCTAAAACCCTATAATGAATACAACCTTAAATTAAGAAATTTGTTTCTTATTTTTAATTAAATTAAATTAAGAAGTTTCTTAATGCTTAGCAAATATCAGTCAGGACTTACTGTTATACTTTCAGTAGCCCGTGGTCACCTGCGACGTTGCCCGTGTTATTTATAATGTAATATGAAAAACGTTTCAAACTTTGAAAGCTTATTCGACTTTCTTAGTAAACCTCTACACTTCTGACTGACCATACTGAAAATCTAAGAGTGTAGAACGTTTAAAATAACTTAGATTGTAGTCCTATCTACTAGAAGAGGTCCGGAGAGTGTCATAGACTTTACAAAACAATATTAAAAAAATTAAATATGTATACATATATTTTATTATTCAAGTTTTTTTCTCTCAATTGATTACCGTCCTCTGTTACGGCAGGCGCAGCTAGGATTTGTTCAGTTAATTCGATTTAAGAATATAAACTCCTGACACATTTTAATTAAATTTAATCGGTTAAATAAGACGACTTGTGAGGTACCACTTTCTAAAAAAAAAGTATTGTTCAAGACGTCTTCGAGAAATTATGTAACAAACAAAAAATGAACCTACAGGAATTGATTACCTCCTGGTTTTGGAAGATGAAAAACAAAGTTACATTACAACAGTGCGAGTATAATGATGTAGTCTTACAAACTAAGCAAGTCTTAATAAACGTTTTAACATATTTTAAGCATGGCGTATTGCTTGGCATACACAGTATATAAGAGACCAAAATTTTTTCCCTTGTCAATGGTAACAAAATGGCTTAACGGTCACCAAATTATGACAATCTAAATACTTTCGGCAACAAGGTCCGCAGTAGGTTCAGGTAATTTTTGTATGACATTATGACAATACTTTCGGCAACAACTTTTTTTGGTGACCATTTATCCATATTTTTGGTGACCATTTATTTATCCATATTTTTGGTGACCATTTATTTATCCATATTTTTGGTGACCATTTTATCCATTTTGGTAACCGTTTAGATTTTTTTTGTTAGCAAAATAGTACGGTGTTTAAACACGAGCCATAATCATTGCGGAGCTATGATTACAAAACGTTTAAAAAAAAAACTTAAGTTCTAGTTGTATCGAGTCAGCCTACATTATGACAAGCATTCTAATAGGAGACGTAAACGCATCCGCGAGTCATGAGCGATGCTGCTGTGACCTTGTTGGGCTGGCGTGTCGGAGATTATAAAATACACACGGCGATTTAATACGAACAACTTGTCTCAACGCCTAGTATAAATAGATACCTTGGAGACCGTAGATACCATAAAATATATTGTAAATATATCCATACTTATAGTAAAACTGTATCAGGTCAAATTCTGTACATTTGTACAAAATCTTATTGTATACAGATGGACCTCTGAAATTATTTCTCTAATTTTTAAGTCCCACTGACATAATAATGAAAGGTTAGCAACCGTGAACGAAGTCGCGGGTACAGCTAGTATATATAATATGTGACAACATCTACACAAGGTCTTCAGGTCCCAAAATAGGCATAGCATGTGCTATGGTAACCTGATGACTGATTGACCTCTCCGGGGATCGAATCCACGACCAGCGGCGCAGAAGACAGGGATACCGACTGCGCCAACCGGTCAGTCAAAATAATAAATCTTAAATTTAAAAACACGTTATTGTTTATATTAACTGAACTAAAAAGTAATTTAAATTTGTCACCGGTTCCTGATACGCCTGCAAAATTACGCTGACGTTTTGAAGGCGGTGAAAATATGACGTTTAAAAAATATATAAATACAGGTAAAGCTTATATAAGTGTGCTTTAAACTTATTAATTTTTAATTTACAATTTTGTGTTTTTTGTTTTCGTTTGTAGTGTGTTTACTTACTTCATACTAGTTTGTTAGTCCCAAAGCACAGAAATAATAGTCTAAAAAGTATAAAATAATAATCTCACTTCATCAAACAGTGGGACAACTTTTAAAGTAAAATTGAATAAACTCTTTGATTCCTAAATCGGTCCTTATGACAGCTTTCAGTTAAAATACTTAATTAGAGTTCGTATAGATCGCAATTGATATGGTACCCTATGTAAAACAAAGACGCGACCTATCATGTACCACGCTAGCCTATGAACCGGCTAACTATTACGATAGCCGCTTGGTTAACAAATAAATTCGCCAGCAATCTCGCCACACCACAGCGCCGTGTGTCACAGCGATGGGCGAGGACGCGTCCATATCTGTATCGTGGGAACTTAACATTTACACTCTCACTGCAACCAACAGTTAGACGAACTAATGCTTTCATGAACGAAACAATTACTACTGACGATTGACTGATATTTAGGGCGTGGTTAGTGAATTGGGTGATATGACCAACAAATCTGCCAACTTTTTTCTGCGGTCATTCTAGACGCTTGACCGTCAATTGAAGGTTTTGGTTTGCCAGCGTTATCCGATTTGTATTATATATCTATACAGTAGCTGTCACACGCGGCTTTGCACACTACATAAAATAGAATGTAAAGAAGTTTCAAACTTTTAACCCTAATTTTACCACCTTAGGGGTAAAATTTCCAAAAACCTTTCTTGATACACCTTCCAAATTTCATGTCTCTAAGCTTAGTGGTTTAGGCTCTGCGTTGATTTTTTGCGAATATCAGTCAGTCAGTCAGTTCAGGACTCTTTTATTTAAATAGGAGATGGGAGAATATTGTAGAAAAGCAATCGTCTGATTCGAAAATTGTTTGTTCGATGGTCGATTTAGTAGTTCTACTACATATTTTACTTAGGAAAGTAAAGCGTGTTTGATACATATTGTTTTAGAAGACAAGTTTTCACTTGTACCTGATTGTTGTAAAGGCCCACTATAGTTTCGTTCATATTCAGTGAACTTCAGCAGGGATGAAATGAGTCGTTCGTGTCTTCTTTCATGTGAACGAAACTATACTTGGACATTTCCAACAATTAGGTACGCGTGAAAACCCATCTTCATAAACAATAATTTTTTCTATTATTTTTTTTTTTTTGATGTTATAATCAAATTCACACGCGCGATTTAAACACGGCGTTAGCACCGCCCGTGTAAACAGCCCTAGTAATGGTAAGCGGTCGCCGATGACCAAACGAAAGTCGTCCAAATGCTGCGTTCCCACGATACAGTTATGGACAAATGCGTCCTCGTGTAGAGAGAGGACTCACGCGCGTGGAGACTGGCCAGCCAGTTCCGAGAATAGCTAGCTTTGTAACTTTTAACTTGTAGTGAATTACAAATACAATTTAATCTGAAAAAAATGGTTAAGTGCAATTCTGACTCGCTCACCCAGGATTCCGTACCATTGTATATAAAATGCGTTTCCTATCGCTCGCCTGGCTAGCTACCACCCTCAAGTTGTTAAATCTGTCGCCAAGCACACAACGGTGTGTAACATTCCGGCAGCCTTGAGAGCCAGTGTATTCCAGACTAAGCATGCTCCATCTATGGGCTGCAGTATCCCTGACTTCCGGCTCGTGCGAACTTGTCGTCAAACGAGAATAACTTATTACCTAGAATAATATATGAGCTAATTTTAATCCCGGAAAAATGTAGTGTTCTCGTAGGATAGTCAATTCTCCGCGGGTAACACCGCGAGGAGAAGTTAATGTTACATATTAGAATGGCCAGTGATGAAACTCATGTTTTATGCAAATGAATACAGCATTTTGATTTATAGTGACACATTGGCTACTGTTTCAAACTCTATGTAGATTTGGTGTGGGAGGTACGAGTAACATTATAGGGAAGTTTGTTTCTCAATTGGTATAAGATTTAGTATATTATGTATGTATAAAATATGTACCTGTGAAGAAAGCCGTGGAATGGTTAGTATTATTAATTTATTTATATTAATTAGTAATGATATACTGATAAATGATAATAATCAAAACATGTCAACAAATAAAGTAAAAAATAAATAAAAAAAGGTAATAATCTTAAAAGTAACAAATATACAATACAAAGTAGATACAAACTACTTGCATGATTGCTTTGAGAGCCGGTGGACTTAGGTTCGATTCCTGGTCGAGGCACGACAATTTTGAATATCTGCTATGGAGCTATGATTGTAAACTTTATTTATTTTGTATGTCGACTTCTAAATGCCAATGATATGAGGCTTCCACGTAAAAGGGAGAAATCCTAGGGAGCAGCTGCGAGTCTGAGCTGCGAGTGAAACTTTCGTACATATTGGAAATCAACTCCAGCTCTAATTTTCATGCGTTTACCTATTTTCAATTCTTTATTCCTAACTGACCACCCAGATGATCAGCGGGTGGACCGTTCAGAGAAAAATGATTAATCGACCGCCCAAATAGGCGGTTTTGGTAGTTCGTTTGGAATCCTACTTCCTACAAATATTATAAACGCAAAAGTTTGTAAGAATGTATGTATGTTTGTTACTCTTTAACACAAAAACTGCTGAACCGATTTGGATGAAATTTGGTACGAAGTTAGCTTAAACTCTGGATTAACACATGGGCTATACTTTTTACACGACTGCGTAAGAAGGACGGTTATGTTATTCGAGTGTATTATGTATTTATATTTGTTTGTCACGCCGTAGAGCCTAAACATCTTGTCGTATTTTTATGTGAGTGTCGTCAATAGATTCGTCTCAGTCGTGAGAGTGACACTGGATACATCAAAATATAAAAAATATACATTATGTATGATACACAGGTTTAACGATATAGCAGTCGGGTTTTTTCTAACTAGCTTCTAACCACTTGTTACCATTTGTTTCAGGATGAGAGGCAAGGCGCGGGGCGCCGGCACAGCGCCGCCGCCGTGCCGCCGACTATTGAGGTAACTCTCATATATATTTAAACTAGTTGGTAGTTCTGCGAACTGTTGACCTAGCGAAGACAATAATTTAGCTGCTTTAAAACACATCAAGCATAGAAAAATCTCAAAATGTCTCGTTGACGGGTCGACAACGACACTAAAGTTAGACCTTTACAATCAGGTACGCGTGAAAACCCGTCTTCTTTAACAATATGAATCAAACACGCGTTAGTTTTCTAAATAATTCCCATGGATGGTTAGAAATAGTACCATTAGATGGTACCTATGGTATCTATGGTACCACGGCAATATTTTTTTTGAAATGAAATGAAATGAAATGAAATTATTTATTGGCCTTATAACCACTTATGTTATACTAGGCAAGTCACATTACAATATTTCACACAATACTTAATTTAGTAAATTTTAAAATGTACCTATGTCAAAAACTTTACAATTCACTTAATTACAAAATTTAAATAAGATTATGTAGTATAGATTAATAGATATATTACTGATATAATAATACTTCTAAAATAGTTTACATTAATGTGAGTAGAATTTAATAAAGTCATTATATAATAAGATACTTTAATGTCATTATTAGTTTGTGAGTTTTGACTATAATTGTTTAGTTAGATTTGACAATATGTTATATAAATTAAGTATAAGTTAAGTATTAAATTAAAATTATTAGAAAGAAAAAAACAATGACGAAAGTCTTATTAAAAATTTAGCTATCACCTACTTATAAAATTATGATAGCTCACTCACGAACGAAGATTCAGTCAGCTTCATGTTCATAAATTCTTTGACCGAGTAAATTGGGGTAGACTCAAAAAACCGCTTTATTTTTTGTTTAAAATCGTTCGCGTGAAGATTAACTACGGCATGGGGCAACTTGTTGAACATACATATCTTAATATAAATTCCTTGTTTTCTAACTTTGGCTAGGCGTGTTTTAGGCTTACATAGTATTTCTTTTCGTCTTTCATCCATTCTTAGATTATGCGCATATGGTTGTTTCTGTAAAATATCCTTATCTTCATAGATCTCTAGGAGGCAATTATAAATATACAAAGATATAACCGTCATGATTCTATTATTCTTAAAATAATTTCTAGCTGACGCCCGTTTACGCAATCCAAATATAATTCTTATAGCTTTTTTTTGGGCTCTTAGTACTTTTATTACATCTGTACCATTTCCCCAGACAGTTATTGCGTATCTAATAATAGAATGTGTGTAAGCGTAATACACGGACAACATTGCATGCTTATCTAATAATGGCTTTAATTTCACCAATGCGTAATTGGCACTTGACATCTTTTTACACAATTTAGCAATATGCTTTGAATGAGTAATTGTGTAATCTATTGTGTATCCCAAGAATATATTTTCTTCTAAGACGAAATTACTATCAACACCTTTCCTGGATTGGTATGTCATTACAACACTTTTATCTGCGTTTAGTATGATACCGTTAGCATCAAACCACTGTTTCAATATACTTTTAGCTTTGTTTATTTTTATATTTAGCTTGTCTTTGCTTTTATCATTGATTCCTACGTGCGTGTCGTCAGCAAATAAACTAGTATATGCCCAATCAGGCATAGCATTAGATAAGTCATTTATATATATAAGAAACAGTAATGGTCCTAATATAGAGCCTTGGGGCACTCCTATATCTACATTTGTAATCTTAGAGCTTGTATCGTTAACATACACAGCCTGTTTCCGATTCTGTAAGTAAGTACGCATCATGTTTAGTTCGGGGCCCTGAAATCCATAGTACTCTAATTTCATTAATAGTATGTCGTGCCTCAAACAATCAAATGCTTTAGACAAATCACAATATATACTTGCACATTTCTGTGATTTGTCCAAAGAGTCCAATATGTAGTAAATTACTTTCCTTATCGCCATTTCAGTAGATCTACCTTTTCGAAATCCAAATTGAGACTTAGTAAAGAGATTATTTTCTTCGAAGTAATTTAATATTTTACTTTTAATTAATGATTCCAATATCTTTGATATAGTCGGTAAAATACATATTGGTCGGTAGTTCCCTAGCTCTGTACAATCTCCTTTTTTATGCAGTGGAATAATCTTACCATGTTTTAGGCTGTCGGGGAATATTCCCTCATCTAAGCAGTCGTTAATCACAATGTGAAGCAATTCCATTAAATGTTCATTTTGTAATATCAGTTTTTTCAATGTTTTTGAGTTCATATCATACATATCAGGTGTACATTTCTCTTTCATGTTCTTTACTGTCGTCCATAGTTCTTTGAGATCTATTTGATCAAATTTAACAGTGGTGATAGGTTTTTCACACATTTCTAAATAATTTTTACATTCATCAATATTTGTACTAGTTTTACACGTCAATTTACGAGCAATATTCCCGAAAAAGTTATTGAAATCATTTGCTATATCTTTTGAGATAGATGTTTCTGTCCCATCTTCTCTTTTAATTAATTTTACGCCTTTATTGTTTACCTGTTTCTTATTATATCGGATTTGTTCGTTCACAATCTTCCATGATTCTCTTATTCTATTTCCTGAAGTTCTTACTCTGTGGTTATATTGTAGCTTTTTAGCTGCTACATAAACTTTTCTCAAAATTTTCTTGTATTTTCTTATATACATTAACTTTTCTTTATCTGGGTGTGATTCCTGCATCATTTCCATCTTAGCTAAATTATTTTTTGAGATATCTATTCCTTTGGTTGTATATTTGGTAACCCTATTACGTACTACACGTTTTTTTCTTGGAAAAGCTACGTCGTAATAAAATCTAATCGCGTCCTGTAGAATATTCATTCTTGAATTTGGTTCTTTACATAGTACGATCTGATTTTTTAAATGTATGAAATCCTGATTTAGTAAGAAATTGAAATAATTTATATTATTAACAGATATTTGCCGAGAAAATGCAATTGTTTTTGATAAAGTTTTACGTTTACTGATCGAAATTGTTAGTCTAATTACTTTGTGATCCGCTAGTTTACGATTCAATACATCTCCTGTGCATTCGTCAAAGTTTACAATAAAATTATCAATACATGTAGCACTAGTTTTCTCTATTCTAGTCGGTTCATTCAAAATTATTTTAAAATTAAAATCGTCATTAATTTTTAAAAACATTTTTATATTTTTATCAATTTTTAATATATTTAAGTTGAAATCTCCAGCAAGTACAATTTTTTTCCCTTCGTGGTGGAGTTTTTGTAATAATTTTTTTAGTAAATCAAAAAATAAGTTAATATCTTTATCGGGTCTATAAACTGATATTATGATTATTTTTGAAGATCTAAGTTCTATTGCAGTAAGTTCAAAATTCATCTCAAAAGAAATTTTGTTTATATCGTTCCTAACCTTATATTCTAAATTATTCCTGATAAAAATAGCAGTACCGCCGTGCATAAAAAATTTCTTATTAAAATATGCCGCAAGTTCAAATCCACTAATCACCATCGTATGTACTCGTTCGTCTTGACCCCATGTCTCCGTCAGACATAATACGTCACATTCATAATCATTTAGCAAATCTTCAATTGCTAAATATTTTTTGTGAATACTTTGTATGTTCGCATGTAGAATTACGATGTCACTATTACGGGAGGATTGATTTGAAAATTCTTCGTATTTCTCTGATATGTAATACTGTCTGATTCATGCTGATATTCAATAAATTTAAGTGTAGATGATCCTTGGAATTGTTTAGACAGAACTGATACAACGATTGTTTGTGTTATAAATTTTTTCATCGAGCTATAGCTGTAGAGTTTTCCACGATTGTCCTTCATATTGGGATCAACGTATTTAACATTTTTGTTCATACGCGCTAAAAATGCTATTTCTTTATTTATGTGGTATATATTTAAATCATTAATTTTGTCATAGCTTAATCCGAATATTATAACATTGAAAGATCTGTCCCTTTTTTCTATTAATTCTTTTAATAATTTTACGTATCCGCCTTTTTTTGTGAGCGACTGTTCGTATTTACTTACAATTATTATAGCTGTGTCTTCTTTCGAAAGACAATTTGATTGTTTTTGATAATTTTCTAAAATTTTGTCATAGCTGGCTCCTGGCATACAATAATTTGTCAAATGATTATTTCCTATGTGGTTTGCAATTCTAGATGCTAATCCTTTTCCGGTGATGTCTGAAAATATTGTTGTTTTTCTTGCTTGTGTCTTCGTTATTTCCTTAGTCTCCTGTACACAGGTCGTTGCATTTTTTAACCGATGTTTAATTTCTATATTTTCTGAACTAAAATTTGTTTTTTGTTGTTGATCAAACTTAAGTTGTAATTCTAGAATTTGATGTTGTAATTGTTTATTCTCTAATTGTACTTTTTTACACTCTTTTTGAAGTTTTGTTATTTTTGCACTGAATTTTCTCTGCTGTCTTGCCGAAGTTAATCTTGGTTTTTTATGATTATTTGCTAAAACAGTAATTTTATTACGTAGGTGTGAACTTCGACATTTTTTCCTCTGGATGTAATTGGTATTATTTTTACATTTTTCTTCAGCTAACCATTGCTGTAGTTGTATTATTTGTTCATTTAACTCTTTTATTATTTCTCGCTGATTTTCATAAACATATTTTGGATGTTCTATAGTTGATAATCTATTTGTGGAAGAAGAAGAGGGGGTATCTTCCGGCCCCAGCGAGATACGCAGCCGTTTTCTCTTTCTCCCTGCAATTGGAGTATTTTGAAAATCACCGTAGTCAAGTCGTTTACATAAATCTATTTGTTTTCTATATCTTCCTAGTTCTTTTTTGATTGTTCCATTTTCGAGCAATAAATTTTCAATTTCATTATTAGCCGATAATAAACGATTTTCTAAATCTTGTATTTTTTGTTTTAGGCAGAAGTCGTTTTGAGTTTGGTCTAGATTCATTAAAGGAAAACTAATTCTTGTAGACTCGAATAAAGAAGAGTCAGTCAGATTACCTAAAGAACTAGCCCTCTGCGGTTGTCGTGATCTAAAATTCACATTGTTCCAGCCCGAGTTATCCATAATGTTCTGTGAATCCATTTTATTTTAGTAACAACGAAGGCGGCGACGTTAAATGTAAAAAAATCTAAACGCAAAAATAATCTACTTGCGGTGCGAGTTGAACCCAGGCCTCCACTTTCTCAGTCGGCGGCTCGCACAACTCCTCTGATCGGCGGTTACACGTTGAGGCGAAATTGCGTGTCGTATGATACACCGGATTGTTGTAAGCTGTTTATGGCCGTTAGAGATGAGTCACTGGTACCGTCCACTCACTGCACTTTGTTTATGTTTTGTCACTTTTTATTTTCAAATGAGGGTTGGTGTGATTTTAAAGTCTTAAATTTACAATTTTTGTTATTATTTAATTGTTTTTAACACTATTTCCTCATTAAATGGTTTTATTATTTATGTTTTATCAATTTCATGCACTTTATTATGTTTACTATCGCAATTTTAGAACATCAAAATGATGTTCTTGTGCTGCGGCGTTTTCACTTTATATTTGTTATTTTGGAAAGTTGCACTCAATATCAATGCAAGATAACACTGTCACTTGGTATTTACAACTTAATCTACACACTCAACTAAAAAAAGAAGCTAACTAATATGTTTAAGTATTTTTTCGTTAATTATTTAGCAGAGCCAATTATGCTCGCGACGGCAGCGCCACGGAAAAAATTTTGCCATAGGAATGGCAGTATGGCGTAAAATAATTCTATCAGATAGTCTTCGCTCGGTCATTAATAGTTGGACAGCTTCTATACTAACTAAATAGACCAAGATCGCCTGAAGCAACGGTGAGGGCCGTATCTCACCGGGACTCCATTCCAACTACAAGATGTTATTTAAAAAAGCTAATCTTATTTAGAAATATCAATTTTATGTAGAAAAGTCAATCTTATTTAGAAAAATCAATCTTAAATAAATACACGTGTAACTATATCCGATAAGGGAACTTATTTCACGAGTTATAAAAATCTATGAAATAAAAAAATATTTAAATTAATATTATTCATAATATTTTTGATCTCATTTAATAGTTTCGTTGCGGTTATTGCATTTTCAATCAAACCAGTGAGACACCAGCCTTGAGCCTAGTAATATAAACGCGGTCCCTTTAATCTACGCTCGTTATGGATCTTACGATATTTCAACCATAGACACCATTAAAGTCGTGGTTGGTACCCACGGGTTTTCATACAAATGTTTAGAATTCCGTTGTAGTAATGATGAATGCTCAAAAATTCATGAGTTTTATTTTTTTAATTTAATATTTTTAGACATTTGACCACCAGCACGGACGAGCATCTAAAGCTCGCCTTGCAAGCTACCCTCAAGTTGAAAAATCTGTCGTCAAGCCTTAACAGTGTGTTCCAGCAGCCTTCCTTAAGAGTCGGTGTATTCCAGACTAAGCGCGCTTCGTCTAGGGTCACAGTTTCGCTGAATTTCATGCTCAAACGCTGGTGGTCAAATGCCTAGCTATCATGATATTAAAAATAATTTACATGAAAAACTCCTACAAATCGAGAACTTTTTTTGGTTTTGAGTCGGGTTTAGAACCAGAAAAAGAGTAGTAAGAAATTTTGTATGAAAACTCTGTGCCTAAAACCATTTTAATCTAGTCTCGATGTAATTATGGTTGGTACCGAACGATATCTCACCTGAAGTCGCCATTAAATTCACACCTCGGGCCAAATCCCACTTTCCCTTATCGAATGTAGAAATCTCCTTACGAAACCGCAAACTGACAAATCAATAGATCAATTATGTCCCTATATTCAAATCGCGTCAAATTAGTGTTCCAATTACGAATTTTGAATTTGGAACGGGTTGTGTAACGGTGCATTTAGCTGTCTGTGGTTGTTGCTGATTGTTCGGTGATGTGACGTTATTGGTGCGATGGGATGGCGTGATACGATTGGTTAGATTGAATGGTTGATTATTCGTTTGAATCTAGAATGTCATGTCATCAAAAAATATCATCTATGGTTTGGATGTAACTATTGATTTTTAAACGAATTTAGGATAAGGTTTTTCAATCTGTCGGAATCTTTTCTTATTATGCTCGGAAACCGTTATCTCAAAGATTTTTCAGTTAATTCGATTTAAAAATTGAATCCTTTCACCGATTTTTATAAAATTTAGAGTGACTATATAATAAGCATAGGTAACATTGCAAACAAATAAAAATCAAATCGGTCAAAACATTTCCGAGAAATCAAGTAACATAAACAATTATACAGACAAGTCCAGGATGTCCTCATTTTGAAAATCGGTAGAAAAAGAATACGAGTAATGCATTTTGACTAAAAAACGCAGCTCCTTTTTACCCGACTGCGAAGGAAGATTATGTATATTTCTTTGGCACGCCCTACAGCCTAAACGACTTGTCGTATTTATTTGTGATTGGTTTCAATAGATTCGTCTTAGTCGTGAGTGATACTGGGTACATCAAAATAAAAAAAATAAGAAATTAAGGGTGATATACAGGTTTAACGATACAATAAGCAGTCGGGTATTTTCGAACTCGCTTCTAACCACTTGTTACTCGACTGCCTACAAACAGAGTAATGTTTTTCGAGTGTTTGTACATTTTGTATGTAAAATATGTATGTAAAGTAAGTAAATGCACATATCTTTTTGAGACCCTCTACAGCCTAAACCGGTTTACCGAATTTGATGTGCGGCGGTCATTGGATTTTTATGTATCTGCAGATGGTCATAAGCTATACCTACTGGTAACATCCCGCGGTTTCACTTGTTCTAAAAAAATACAGTCGGTTTTTTTCGAATTCACTTCGCTTTTTGCGTGGTGGTAAGGCGTTTCCTATCGTTCTCCTGGCTAGCTACCACTCTCAAGTTGTAAAATCTGTCGCCAAGAACCAAAAGATGCGTTCCGGCAGCCTGTCATGTATGCTTGGCATTCTCCATCTAGAACTACAGTATCGCTGATTTCCGTGGTCTTGCCTACTTGTGGTCAAATGCCTAGCTGTGGAGGATAAAAAAAAGACAGTGGTTTTGTATTGCAAAAACATACGAACCACATGTAACCGCGCAAAGTCATCGCTGGTGAGGCTAAGTGTGTGATATGTAACGGTGACCACAACGACCTGGTTCTGGGTACTTAGAACAGCTGATTAAACTAATGGCAACCATCAGTGTAGTACGTGTCTATGTTTGTAACCACCTGTAGTTGTAGTTGTGAGTTTGGATTTGTTAGTTTTTTTACAGTATAAACATAAAACAATAAATTTTATAAAAAACTTAAACCTAAAGTGCCACCAGCAGCGGGGTAGGAGCCAAGCTACCGGTGGTAGGGACTACAGAGAGAGGAACCTCCTTACAATACTTGCTGTATCGAGGATCACCGCTCTCAGTATCTGACACTTGATCCAACCATCTAGCGGGAGTCTCTTGAGATGTTGGTTGAGGCTTCTCGATATTATTAGTATTATTATTACGATTATGGTGTTTTTAGAAAAGTAACGCGTGTTTGATTCTCACAATTGTGCGTGTCGTGTCATCGTAGAGGACACGGACGACAGTATTTGTACCATCTCTTTTTTTTCTTTTTATTGGTACACCGCCGATTGTACTGTTTGCACTTAGTCCGATCCATCCAAAGGTTGTCTGTAAGAAATCGCTTTAGGCGTTAAAGCCGCCCAATGTACTACCAATGTATGTAATGTACCAAACGGAATAACGTGGTTTTAGTGATCGCGGGCAATCTCCATAGAAACCCTGGTAAAGTCTCCACCGCCTTACGAGGGTACATGATGTGACTTTAACTTGACCACGATGACTTGTTAGTTGATATTTGACTTAACTTGATTAATTTATAAACTTGACGCTGGCAAATAAACAAGGCATGTGGTGTCATCTATCAAAAGAAAAAAAAAGATAATTAACCACATGTTGGAAAGACTATTCTCTTTACATTATAATAAGATGTTGTTTAAAGAATATCTAGTGTTTTCTCGCTTCGTTTTGATGTAAGCGTGAGTAACCGAAAAAAAATATGGCTTTTATGGTGTGATTCCTTCTCACCACCTCCACACCTCACCGTATTATTGTTCTTTATCCCAGTATCTGACTTCCTCGACACGTGTTTCGCCTTAGTACAGGACATCCTCTGGAGATGTTGACACTTCAAGCGCTCGCTCGAAAGTGTTACATGTACCCCCACCCTACCGCACGCGTTGTGCGTTACCATTGTTATATAAAAGATAATTTAGTGGTAGCTTTCAGTAGCTAACTATTGAATTGACGTCATTGCTTCGCGACTACCAAAATGTTCTTTCGTCTGTCAATTTGTATGTTTGGTGTAACAGAAAGGTGTGACAATACTTAAGGGTGTTAGTCTACACATCAAAGTTTGCATTGCAGAACAGAATTATTCAAATCTCAAAAAACAAATTAGGTGCTCCATACAAAAATTGGTCACGTCATCGGTCAAGTTGTATGAAGGACGCAATATTTTTTTTAAATTAGTAAATTTTCAACTTTTCTGTTACACGTTGTATTTCGGCCATTTCCGTGACTGAAACCAAAAAGCATTTTCCGAATATGTCAAAGCATCTCATAACAAGTGTATCCTGGGTATCATGCTTATTTTTTTTTAATTTTCATTTTTATGTAGGTACCCAGTGTCACTCTCACGACTAAGCCGAATCTATTGACACCACTCACATAAAAATACGACAAGCAGTTTAGGCTCTAGGGCGTGCCAAATAAATTTACATACATACACCCGAATAACAACTCTCCTTCTGTCGCAGTCGGGTAAAAAATAGGGGTCATAAAAATTATATTTATGATAATGTTGTTTATACATGAAACTTTGAGCTGGTCCTTTAAAAAAACTGTACATAAAGACGAGACTCAATAACCCTGAATCTTACTATACATAAAAACTCGCAAAATAGAGTTTTCCCCATCTCATTCGATACGTTGATTCAGACGCAAGTGCGAAAGAGACCGCCTCTTGTTAGTACACGCCTTAATAATGGGTGATTCGTGAAACCTCATATTTGAAGGCTGTTCCAAGAACCACGCTTTCCTATATAAGTACGTCTAAGTATCGCTAAATCGTTGATTAACACATAAAACCTTCTGAACCATTAAAAAACACCGCTTACTAATTCGGTAATCGTCGGTTCGTGCTCGCTAATAGCTTTGGGTCCAATCTATTGTCTATATAAATGAAAGGTTTGACTGATTGACAGACTGACAGACGATGTAAAGCTTGAATCAATGTTCGTATCGTATCAACTCTTAATGCTAGCCATTCTAAGCACGTCAGTGATGGCAGGATGCAAGGATCACTATATATTAAGATGATCACCAAATAGTAACTTATTTTTTTGTTATCTATGGCAACCGCTTCACTATGATGTATTTTAGGCCTAAATTACATCATAGATACTCGTAGTAAAGCGATTGACGTTGTATTATTTAAAAAAAAATATTGAATTCTGCATAATTAAGGCTATTAATAGGCGTCGTATCAGCGCAAAAATATGACTGTTGAGGAAGCTTGTAACTTGATAGTGATATAAAAAACAGAAAAAAATAAAACGGTTAAGCCTAGTAAATAATGTGTTAGTTATGTAAAAAAAACCTACTGAAATCGGACAACATTAAATGGTAATAAAGAGCTATATCTTATTGTATGGACAAGTTGGCGGTCTATAGCTGTGTTAAGTTAACATCACCTGTATTCCTAGCTAATACCTAACTGCATTTCATTCTCTGGCCAGAATTATACAAGTAAGCTGGACTTCAGATTGTCGTCAGTGTCAATGAATACATTAGATGTCCGCCATGTTGTCGCTGATTTGTGAGTACATGGAACTAATATTAGTGATGGGAGACATGACAATGTTCAGTTCCCTACACTCACACGAGGCGCTTTCATTCGACATAAAAACAACTGTAAATTCCTAGTGAATATTTAATTCGTATAATCATGTTAGTGACTCTTTCACAAATCTCAGGTGATATGGTGAGCGGGTAAACTATATATCGCAGCTGCATGCCTAGAAACTGAACACATTGCTCGCGGCCGTAATATAGATGCATCCAGGTGGTACTTGAATGTTGGTTATGTAATATATCAAAAACACCAAGTAGTACCGTTGCAATTTGTAAAAAATTGGAGTGAAATAAACAACTTTCAGTCTATGGAATTGCATACTATAAGTCGGAGAAAAAACAGACATCAGGTTCTATACTAAGCGCACGGGATTGGCATCTCTCTAGATCTCCATGCTCCTAGGATGACATCGACTTCTACTGAGAAAAATAACCCTCACGTGAATCAAGTAAAGTACGGGCACATGGGGCACACTAAAAGTTTTGCACTTCTAGCTGATCGGAACTATTTGAATTTCGAATGCTATATTTTTGAAACGTTGCAAACTTCTCAGTTAAAAAATCGGTTGTCTGTAAAGTCGGTTTACTGACTATAGTTGAACGTGACAACGTCATAAGAAAATACTGATGGAATGGTTTCATTTTTCAGAAGATAATTTCAATTTTATTTGTTCGATAGACATTTTATATCGAAAGAATCATTACCTTTATCGTCGCAATTATCGTTGCTATAAACAATTGACACCACATTCACTTTCCACTGCACTTCATACTTGACGAAAACATGTAAATGTATTAGTGTATAGCAGCTGTCCGCATCGCTCGCATCGCTCACTCAAGTAGGAGAGAGACAGATGTCGAACGCTGCCGAACGCGGAGGCCGATTGTGCCTCTTTGTCGCTCGTTCCGCGCTCTCGCTTGCACTTCTAGCCCTAAATGGAACGCCTCAGTGCGAGGTAACGCCGCATGAGTCATGTTTTTTCGTGCGTTCAGCCGGCTCCATCGAATTAAAAGACATTGTCACGTCAAAAAAAAATTGGCTGGATATCATATGTCAATTGTTTTTTATCACACATCAAAGTACTACGTACGCAACAAAAATGGAATTAAGTCGAAAAGATATAGGTAAATGATATAGAGCAATGATTTTTTAATTTATTTATAAATTAAGTTACGCATATGGAGGAGTGCTTTAGTTAGCGCCATCCAAAGGTCGCCTGTAAATGTACTTAAATCATAAGTATTTTAGGTTTTCCGTATTATTTTTGGTGCTGTACATACAACGAAGAGTTTCCTATCTATTTATGTATCTGTATTGTAAGATAATATTGTTGTTATGGTGACAAGCATGATTGGATTATACTTAACATTTTTACGCAAACAATTTAAATTTAATTAATTTATAGATTTAAATTTAGATTTAAAATTAATTAATTAATTAATTGATATTAATTGTAAACTATGATGTTCTAAGTTTCAATTATCGTTTGATATTGAATAATTATCTTTCCTAAATTACATACAGCCGATATCACAATATTTTAATATTGTCCAAATATAATGAAGAGTGTGAAGGGGCTGTAGTGGTGTTCCAATGGAAACCCTCTGGGGTCTCTATCATCTTTATCATTTCTATTTTTTTATTTATTCCATGCAAGCCCAGTATAAAAAAATTGTGTTAACATCTCAAATTGAGAACGAGGCGAGGGAAGCCGTTAATATACAACCAGTCGTCAATACAAAAACTTATAAAAAGTTAAACGCCCGCGCATTGTAGAATGTAGAACACGCAGAGTACAGTAAAATAACATTTAAAAAACCCAGTGAAAAAAAACGTTTGAGCTATCATTTCAAATTTCGAACTTAAATCCGTCGATATGAAACTAGCAGGTGGTCAATACAAGTAAACACTTATAAAAAATTAAATGCACGCGTATTTTGAATGTAGAACACGCGGACCCCAGTAAAAAACTTTTGAGATAACATTTTATATTTAGAATACTTAATTGAGTTCGTTGTAGCCACTAGCCCTAAAAAAACTTGTAGCTAACTTTTCAAATTTTTAATTAACATTGAAACATCTGTTAAAAGAAAATTGCGCTGATTTAAAATTTCGAATTGAGAACAAACAAAGCCGAGTAAATCCGTTGATATACAACTAGTACCTAGTCAATACAATCACTTACAAAAAGTTAAATGCTCGCGCATTATTGAATGTAGAACACGCGGTAGGTGTTTTTACGTTCATGGAATTTAATTAACACTCTTAAGTATCGCTTACTAAACGAGTGTTTAATTTCAATTCATAATAGTTTCATCGAACACTGTATACTCGCTGTAGGATTGATTGACTGACGTGTAGAGTGAAGAGAGGCAGGGATGCTCAACTAAAGATAAGAATGTTAAGATTATAAAAGTTAGGAATATATATATTTCTCGTTAAATGTGACGTCACCTGCCGGCACCCACGTAAGACCAGCGCTGGTGGTTTACAACCAGCATTATACTGAGTTGGAGCCGGTTTGTGACAAGAAACTTAGATATTAATTATGAAGTATCTGTTCGTATAAGTCGTTTTTTGGTTCAAATAAATTTATTTCTGTCTTTCAATTGATTTTGTAAGGCGTCGAATTTACCAAGTCTTACCGGAACGCTCGCCATATCCAGTCATTTGACGACCGTGGTCTAGTGGCTAGCATGCTTGCTTCAAGGTCCTGGGTCCCGGGTCAATTCCCGGTCGGGACATGTGTTCGAACAATGAGTTAGAACATTTCAATAGATTATTTTAACTATCCAGTATTAACATCTGGACACATATATACAATGAAATGACCCTGATTCGGTCAGGCCAAACTTACTAAACTAATCTAATTGGACAGTTCTAAAATAGTCTCCTCTCTCTCTGATTCCAAAAGTGAGAAAAGGGTGGATACAATTTTACGAACCTTTAGTTTAGTCAGTATGACTGGACGAATTGGCGTCAATGTTGGACCTCCGAAACAGTTAGTTAGACTTACATGAAGGTATTCATCTGCGCGGTCCATTCGCCATGCGGTTTAGCGCCCCTGCCTTCAGGCGTTCCTTATGAACGCCTACGAGACTTACATTAATCTCATGAATTTTTTCAACACGCCAACGGATTAGTAACTAACAATTAATAGTAGAAAACGTAACAGCCATTATAATGTAATGCTTTTAGTATTATTTATGATAATAAATACAATTTCGCTGTCTATCCGCTAACTTGATTTAGCACCTCTCAGAATAATTGTATTGTAATTTTTCTAAGTATTTTTAAACTACTTCGAAATAGGATTTATTCCTGTTTGTCACCTCAATCTGTCCCAGCAAGGTGACAAACTGAATAAAAACTCCTTTCCGTCCCCTTTTCAGTCGTGGGGTGACAGAACTTGTTTTTCCTACTTGTTCCCGTGCGATTCTTGATGTGGGACAAACATGAATGTATATATTTGTGTTAATCTCCTCAGAAATATCTCATATAGAGAATATTCTTATTTTTTTGTAATATTTTTAAAGTTCCTTACTCGTAACGGGACTCTACTCGTACTACTAACACATCACAGTCCGTAATTGGTTTGCGCTTGACCACATCTTGTCTGATGTAAAACGACGATGCGGCCTAAGATGTGGCACGCTTGCCAAGAAGAAACCGGTTCGATCCCGATTTAAAAAGACCGAGATAATGTCTATCGGCTGTCTGTCACTAAGCACTACATCATCATGAACCGTGATTGATTAAAATAGGTGAATATTAGAAATGTTCACAGATAGTGTACTGCGGCTATGTATTGCGGAAAGCTAGTAATTTATATCAACTTGACCGATCACGTGACCTACTTTTGTATTATTTTTTTCTCGTATTTTGTCAAAGGTTCTTCTACAATGGGTTCACCTTGATTTGTAGACTAACACCTTTACATATTATATATATATATATATATACTAGTAGCTGTCACCCGCGTCGTTGTCCGTGAAATGAAATGGAATATATATAGAAGATTCAAACTTTGAACCCCTATTTGACCTCCTTAGGTGGTTTAATTTCCAAGAATCCTTTCTTAGTACCTACGTCTCTATACTCTATGTTCGTGGTAAAACCGATTATGTGTTGCTCTGGCGCGAGATGATCTCTATCGGATAAAACAACACAAAAGATGCTCGAAGTTGAAGCGTTTATTAATGAAACTAGTAGCTGTCACTGTCTATTTTAATTTCATTTAAATGAAATGATGATATATGAATACATCCTCCAAATTTCATGTGTCTTGGTTCAGCGGTTCAGACTCTCTCCTAGCGAATATCAGTCAGTCAGGACTCTTTTATATATATGTATTTATTGTTCCAGGCATCAGGCCCTCCTATCCAGATGGAGCCAGTGGACCTGAGCCTCAAGCCGCGTCCGGCGGCTCCAAGCCGACGCGTCGGTCCTTTAGGTGAGCTCTACCTCTTAGGACTGCAGAATCTACTACAATATAAAAATGAATCGCTGAATGTGTTGCTAAGTAAATCTCGAGAGCAGCGACACCGATTTTGCTAATACATTTTTTAGAACATTTCTAGAAGTTCTTCCGGAGAGAAAAATCTAAAAAATTGTCTGAAAATGTCTAAAAACAACACTTTTCTATACTCCCATACAATCCATTCGTAATAATACTTAATAGTCAATTTGACATTTAATACCATTAAAGTTGAAATGTTAGTGGATTAATATCGTGATGTAAGTGACATTAATATCGTATATAAATATTAATGACAATATTTGTCAATATTTCCTGACCCGGCGCGGCGTCTCGAATAGCAAAATAAGTATTAAATAATAAAAAGAATCGCCTGTTAGGCGGTACGAAGTTCACCGAGTCAGCTAGTATGTAATATAATTATAGTACCAAATGATGAGGGTAGTGTTACATATTCATTTTGTATATAGGGTACACTGTAATAAAGCAGTCGCGTCACCGACTTAGCGTTTCACTTGTGTGCCTCCGCCGAAATATTACAAATATTTAACTAGGACGTATGTTGAGTTTACAAAAAATATGTACAAGCTCTGAGGAATCGAGGCCTAGGTACAGAAGAAATAATATAAGTATTTTTTTTTAAATCCTTCTGACATCACCATTTTGCCGTGATTGTCATCTTGGATTCGAATTTTATGATCTTTATACTTATATTTGTCCAAATCAAAGAGGTGAGCATTATGCTTCTGTCAAAGATTTTCTTAATAATATAACATGATACTTTACTAAAATATATTTCAAGATAAAGGCTCTTAATGTCTCTGATATTTAAAGGAAAACTTAATTTCTCATATATTTGAAAACCTAAAATGCTCACCTCTCTGATTGATTGACCATATATAATTGTACTGTACGTGTGTACGTCACTGAACTCCTAAACGGCTGGACCAATTTAAATGTTTTTTTTTTTATGCAAGTATGCGTCTGGATGGTTTATATTCACAAATCAGCTCGGCAGATGGCGCTGTAGTCGGTATCTAGGTTTTTGCAGGACAACGTCTGTCGGGTCCGCTATTGTGTGTAGTGTTCTACTAGTCAAGCCCTTTCATTTGATATCCATATTGAGGGAGTTGTGATAAAAATATGTTAATCCGCCATTTTGCGGCGGTGGACATCTTGAACCTATTTCAAACAGTTAAGAATCCAGACTCAAATTAAGACCTTAGAATTCAAAATCGAATCATCCGTTCGATAGCTACGATGCCACTGATAGATACACTGATAAAATCATTTCTTTCATATACAAATTCGCTCATTTATATATTTATAGATACGAGTACATCACACACATCCTGAAACGTCAAGATTTTAAGAACTTTTAATTATTTTTTTGCGTCGGACGCGCGGCTAGATGTATGGAACATCTGGCTTTTTTCTTGCGATTTTTTAAATGTCCTGGATCAAGAAACTATTAATTATGAACATCATAAAGTTAAACGTAAAAAAGAGATGTTTCAAAAATGTATGAAGCTCCAGCCAGGACAATGTACATGATACCATAAATACGTTAGCGATTATTAATATTTAATCAATCAACCAAATTCAAAATATCGTAATTTGTAACAGTGTACTAAATTAATTTAGAATCGAAATATTTTCACGTTCATCACGGAAAAAGAAAATTCGCGTTTTTCTTGTGTCAATTTTGATATGTGATTAATTAATTGCACTCAACCTAGGGTACAAAAATCTTCTAGGGATGCCATAATCTCACTACAAATAACAGAATTTAGATGTTTTTGTACACAATGAAGTAAACAACTGATGCAGCTCTAATTAATACCCAATATTAACATACCTTTAGGTATTTTTGGTAGACCGTCCAGGTGGTCAAGTCTGTTATTTGAATTGCCTCAGAATTACGATTGGATTGTGCCAAAATGGCGGTTTTGACATAGAATAGACCACAGTTAGTATTAAACAAAACAAGATTTTTAATACTAACTCTGACCTATTCTATGTCAAAACCGCCATTTTGGCACAATCCAATCGTAATTCTGAGGCAATTCAAATAACAGACTTGACCACCAGGCCGAAAATGAATTGAATTGAATAAAGTCATAATATAATAACCTACTTAAATATATTTAAAATATAATTATGTTTGCAAACTCAAGAACGAAGATAAAGATGTTAAATGGATTCGTAGTAACTACAGTGTACACAAGCTGAGCCCAGCGCGGTGTTACCAGCGTTAATACAGGAAAAAAAGTATAAATACTCAAAGTATTTATTGCTAAATTAGATAATAAGATGGTATATACAAGATATTTAGTGTTTTTCCATATCATGCCTTGTGCTAAGGAGAAACACGTGTCGAGGAAGTCGGATACTGAGAGAAAGAGAAATAATAAGGTGAGGTGTGGCGGTGGTGAGGAGGAACCACACCATAAAAACAAAAATATTTTTCGATTTCTCACGCTGACATCAAGACGAGGCGGAAAACACTAAATATCTTGTATATACCATCTTATTATAAATGGATTTCCGCAAAGTAACGCCTGACTCCATCACCTAATTTAGATATTACATGCAGATCTTAACACAACGCAATAAGTACTTACCTATATATCTAATATTTACCTACTTGGTATGGCGATAAGTTGAGTGGAGCGCACCGAGTTATTTCATTTCATTTTAAAGTTTTATCGTTCTTTTTAAATGTTTTTTTTAAATGTTCTTCTACACTATAATAGCACTTATCTAGTTATACATTTTCTAAAGATTTTCCGTAGTCATTATTATCTGTTGCATTTTTTATTTTGTCTGGTATTTTGTTGTACATAGATACTGATGGCCATTGAGTTAGGACCTCAAATGTGCATGACGAGTCTTGAGTTAGAAGGTATTATAATTTTATGTTGAAACCTAATTGGATATCTACGTGGCTGATCGCACTTTTTTATTAATATTTGAGGGCTTTTCTAACAAATTTACATATTGTATTTACAGTTTTACAGATGTATGTACCTATATATCTCCGCCCTATTCCGACCTTGCCATCTCCAATCCTAATGCTGTTCTACGATCTGAACAAAAACCAGTCTTACTATATTATCTAAGCTAGTAAATATTGTAACGAAGGTCATCTATGCGGATGTGTATTGCCGGATCTATTCAGTGAACGTTGCATATTATAAAAGCGAAAGTTTGCAAGAATGTATGTATGTTTGTTGCTCTTTCACGCAAAAACGGCTGAAATGATTGGGATGAAATTTGGTACGGAAATAGCTTAGACCCAAGATACATAGGCTACTTTTTATCCTGTATTAACGCGGGTACGTACTTACTGCGAATCAATAAACATTTTTTAAGGACTTGATACATTTTCGGCCTGGACGGTGTACGCCTACCAAAAAATGCCTAAAGATATGGTTAATATTGGTTATTAAGGAGACCTGCATAATTTTGTTTAAGAAGGCGGGTTTTTAAGTTGTACCTGATTGTTGTAAAGCTCCAACTATAGTTTCGTTTACCTACATTCGGTGAACTTCATCAGGGATAAAATGACTCGTTCGTCGTTTCGAGTCTTCAACGATGACGTCTCGCACTGCGCTCAGCCGCCCGCGGCGTGCATGTAACCCGTCTTCTTAAACAATATGAATCAAACACGTGTTAGTTTTCTAATTAAGACAGCATCAGTTGTTTATTTCATTGTGTACAAAAATATCTAAATTCTATGAATTATACGCGTTTTTATAAAAGCTACGGTAGCCTAGTCTGTGAACCCGTTGCCTCACAAGCGAAAGGGCGCGGGTTCAAATCCAGGTACAGGCATGCACCTGTGTTTTTCACTCAAGTGGATATTAGAATTAATTACCACATGCTTAAACGGTGAAAGAAACCGGAAAAGTCGGCTTTCGAAGATAAGTGAAGTCCCCAACCCGCAATTTGGCCAGCGTGGTAGACTATGGCCTACACTCCCTTTATAAGGGAGTTTTTCACTCAAGTGGATATTAGAATTAATTACCACATGCTTAAACGGTGAAAGAAAACGGAAAAGTCGGCTTTCGAAGATAAGTGAAGTCCCCAACCCGCAATTTGGCCAGCGTGGTGGACTATGGCCTACACTCCCTTTATAAGGGAGATCCGAGCCCAGCCGTGGGACGTTATGGGTTGATATATGCGTGAGAATGGCATCTCTCTAGACTTTTGATCTCAATATTAGTGACCATATAATGGCAAGTGTTGTATTTCAGACGCTCTAAACTTGGCAAGGTTATATAACCGTCCTTTCCCTTAGTTCTGCATTAATTGCCTCCGATAGTGAACAGGCTGGTGAAAGGGATCTCTGAATCTGTCCACGTTAACATCTTTGCATGCAATGTAAATAAATGTTTGTGGTTTTGTGTTGTTAGTATATACATGCAATACATTGCACTTCTAGCTAATCGGAGCTATTTGAATTTCGAATGTTATATTTTTTGAAATGTTGCAACCTACTTAGTAAAAAAAATAAAATTGGCGGGAAATCATTTGTCCCTTTTTTATCAGAGTTCTACGTACGCAACGAAAATGGAATTAAGTCGAAAAGATTTTAGAGCAATGATTTTTTTATGATTTTAATAGTTCTCTCTTTCCGCAAGACTGTGCCGTTCGTCTTCAAAATGCTTTTGGGAGAGAAGCACCTTGTTTGAGCACCGTAAGGCGATGGTTTGCTGAATTTGAGAGGGGTCGGGTTTCTTTACATGACGATTTTCATGTAGGGCGGCCTTCAACTACCGCCAACGAAAATAATGTGGCTACTGTTAAGAAACTAACTGAAGAAAACTAGCCAACAATTCGAGGACTATTGGGGATTGTTATGAGAGCCAAATTCAGAAAAATACAAAAAGAATTGAAAGTTCGGAAACTTTGTTGTCGTTGGATCCCTCATGAACTGACAGCGGAGCGGAAGTGGGCTCGCGTGGAGTGGTGCTCACAGATGCTACTGAAGTACGACCACGGACATTCTACTGCTGTTTATGACATTGTCACCGGAGACGAAACTTGTATTTATTGTTTTATGTCAATATCAAATCAATATCTACAAAAAACTTCAATTCAACAACTATAGCTACTACTTCCTCAACTTCCGTGCGAAACAGAGACGGCTGATTTATGAACGAATGAATGAATGAATGAATATAGCTTTATTGCACACTAAAATAAAATAAAATATACAGCAAGACAAATCTATACTATGGTAGTACACTGGGTGGCCTTATTGCCTAAAGCGATTTCTTCCAGGCAACCTTTGGATGGAGAGAACTAATATTATAAAAAAAAAACGATTGGTGCAACCAAGCTAATACTAATAAATAAAGAAACCAGACATGAAACAAAACTAACTAAAACGAATATAATAAAATATATTTAAATTTGAAAATAAGCTATGTATATGGTTATATACCTGTTCAAGTATAATGTTGTAATAATACCGATACCTACGTAGTGTAGTTATACCCTTTATCGACAAGCCTGTATTAAAGTAGGCCTACTAGGCCTTGTTCATTCGCAACAACACAGTGTTAAAGACGGAGCGTTTCATTCGGAATACCACTTTCCCAATGTGTTGTTGAATTGTGGAGCATAAATTTTGTTTGTATTCCAATTGTGGACTATATAAATGTAGAGGGTCCATGTTATAAGAGGTAGCGAATGAAGTGATAAAGGTTTTTCGACTTCAGAGAAGGAAAGGAGACTTGAGCGAAGATTTCTAATTCGTCTTACGCTTCGCGTCGGGATTCGCTGCCAAGTTCTCTATTTCCCGATAGCTTTAATCTCGGTCTCTTTAAATTGCGAGTGAATCGGTTTCTTCTAGGCAAGCGCGCTACATCCTAGACCGCATCGTTACTTTACATCAAGTGAGTTGCGGTCAAGCGCAAGCCTATCGAATATAAAAAAAAAAACTTAATTCGTCGGAATCTTTTTGTTATGTATGTACATCAATATCTCAGTGACGTTTGAATCTAATTAAAATATCTTTTTTTTTTGTGTGTGAGAAATAAAAAAAGGCAAAAAAGTATAGGTAAAAAGTAGTTCACACCTGATCTCACAATATTATATATTTCTAGGTTCAGTGATTTTTGGCTCTACGTTGATTCCTAGCGTATATCAGTCAGTCGGGACTTACCCTTTTTAACCCCGACGCAAAATTGACGGAGTGGTATTCGTTTGTCGTGTCTGTGTGTCTGTCTATGTCATCGTAGCTCTTGAACAGATGAACTGATTTTGATTTTGTACTTTTTTTGTTGTTTGATAGGTGAATTAGTCGGCAGTGTTCTTGGGTATGTTTGATGAAATCAGTCCAAGATGGCCGCCACAAAATGGCTGGCGATTTACATATATTCACTTGTGACACTAGATGTAAGATTTTTCCTTAATATTTGATGTTTGTGTGAATGTAATAAAAAGTTAATTTATTCATTAATTTTTTTAAGACTTCATCAATATGTCATTGTGTATAAAATGTAAGGGCTTGACTTGTCGAATACTAGAATTCTATGGTAAATTTCAAATCCAAGATGGCCGCTATAAGAAAATGGCGATTTCGAGGGTTTTTAAATTTCAAATTTAACTTGCTTTAGTAGGCAGGTAGGTATTAGGTTTATTTACACCAAACCTGAATTCTGTTATGATACGAAGGGATCTCGATTAGATGTTCGTCTAACTCGTCATGTCACGTATAGCTATTGATCTGGTGTTATTGCTCTACAGGGTTATCTGTTAGGGGTGTACTAAGCCGAAAGGTGGTCACTATACTCATCCTAAGGAACAACTTTCACTATTGGACCAACTCTGAATTCAAGAAAAAAATCTTCTATTTTATTCATTTTTCTGACTTTATTTTTCTATGTAACAGTTGTTTTTTGTCTTGAATTTGGAATAAGAAATATTTATAACGTTCGTTACAGGCAAGTCTTGTTATATTTGTATTTTTAATTACTTAAAAACTTATTTAAATACTTTATAGTTCTGATAACAGTCATTAATGAATATTATTAAAATAATTTATATTCTAATAATAAGTCACAAATTATTTTGACCCACATAAGGTCACGTTAACAATAAAGAGTCCCAATGCCCAAAGGTACCCATCAGGCTAGCAGCGTTCCCCCTCTGAATGGCCGCTGAGATATGTTGGGCTAAAAATTGACCGGAACTGAGGTCACGCCCACAGTTCCGCAACAAACTTTTTCGCTTCAGAGCCCCACGGACCTGTTGACAGCAAAAGGGATGACTCATAGCTCGTTTCAAGAGCAGAATACTTGTTGTGTTTACTCAACGCGGCTGATTCTGCTCCTGCACCCGCCGTTCTTTGGGTGGCAGAAAGATGACAGGATGAAAAAGTGCTTACACAAGTGGCATCCCATATGAGACATCGGCCTTTCTGCTACGGAACGAGAGTGAGTCCTTCCGGGCGTTTGCCATCCAATTGCGACAGGGCGGGAGGCTCCAAAACGCATGGAATGCCAGCCGTGACGAGAGCTCTCCGGACAAGCTCATTAATAGCGTGGTGCCGTGGTCTTCGACCCACACACCTAGCGCAACTTCACGCATGTAAGCCGTTTGCCTCCACTTGCACGCCACAAACGCACGTGTGGGGTTCTCAAACAGCACAGCCAAGTCGGAGTCCCGGAGCCACTTTAACAGAGACGTCGTCCAACAGCGTGCTCAAGTGAGGAGATGGTAGGGCATGCAGCCAGGCGCCCGACTCTTGTTTAGAAACGGCGTTGAGATGTTCGACCCCCGAGGCACTGCTGCGCAGATGAGTGAGTATGTGCGCTCCAGTTACACACGTTATGAAGCTTCCTTGACAAAAGGAATGCTCGTATCTTCACCCAAATCCGACACCAACCGTTTGACCAAGCCCGCAACGCCATATGACGAGGCGAGGAAAGTGATAGGGCCACTTTCCTGTAAGCGGCGCACTCCCAAACCGCCAAATAGAACTGGCAGGCTAGCCTGACACTATTGCGCTTCACTAAGGCTGATATTCAACATTTCTTCGAAAATACCCCTAAGAGTATTATCAAAATTGAGTACCTCCTCGTGGAGTTTCCAAGTCGGTGCAGTCCGTATGACATATGTCAGCTTGTGCATCCCGAAACAGGCCCTCAGAAGTGTTAAGGACACATGTGCCGGAAGATGACGGAAGTGTTCAGCCAGTGATGTCAGGGTCTGCACTTTTGAGTCAAGACTATCTTTTAAGGCTCAGGGAAAATAGGCGAACCAAGTAGCTGCAAATAATTATTATTCACGATTCTTAGTCCAGGGATAAGTGATGTGAAACTTGCACTCGATTCTGCCGCTACTGAACTACACGGATAAAACTCGCACTTTGCGGTGTTTACTTCCAAGCCCAATTCTCTCAAAGCAGGGAAGAGCGCCAACACATCTCTCTGAACTACTTCCAGTCTACGACCAATAGTCCCGTCATCCAAGTACCAGGTCCCCGTCACTCAAGGGACTTAATGACCTTGTGAATTGCCACACTAAAAATAAGAGGACCTAAAGGATCCCCCTGTTGCGCGCCAGCTTGTGATAGGATACATTTACCGTCATACGGTAAATTACTGGGGACTGAGTATCACTGGCACAGGAATGAGAAAATATATGGCGTCAACTCTATATTATACATATACATTGTGATTTATTTCTTTAGTTATTAGTAACATTTTGTAATGGTTGTTCGTTACACAAGAACGATGATTCTACAAGCTGCATTGACATATATTCACCAACTTTTATAAAATTCTTTCTTTAATATTTTGGTGTAAAGTCCCTGTTTCTTACACTTAGATAATGTTGACAGACAGGACCCGCCCTTTTTCATTATTGTGTGAAATCCCTTTTCCGGTATTTCCCTATTCTCGTGTACCTCTAAAGAAAAGTAACATTAATTACTTTACTTTAGAGGTATAAATAACGTTCGTTACAGGCAAGTCTTATTACATTTGAATTAATAATTAATTAAAAACAATTAAACATTAAATTCAATTACTTAATATTAGTTGTTAGTTGAATAGTTCTCATGACATATTATATTTACATTATGATTGCTTTGTTTAGTTATTAGTGATATTTTATAAAAAGATAGTTTGAGTTGACTCTATAGTAAAATTTGTTCCCTAGGATGAGTATAATGACCCCGTTTGGCTAAGTACACCCCCAACCGATAACCATGTATATAATATAGATTGATTGACTCTACAAAAAATAAGCAGTTTGCTATCATTTTCTAATTATATTTTTTTTATATTATAAATGCGCAGTCGTCGCGTGCCGCTCCATTATGTGCTAATCACATCGTGAACTGCTAATGATAATCGTTTATTTATTTAAATTATCACTAATTTCAGTTGACTGTTTTTTTTTTATTGTAGAGTTCTAGGTCGACGCGAGCTAAGAATCTGGAATTAATCTTTCACTTAAACAAGGCCATTTTTATTAGCTTCCCAAAACGGGAGAAATAAATATTGGAAAATGGAGTAAGTAATAAAATAAAGAAAAAAAGCCGTCGTATAAAATACCTCAGTCTATTGAATAGTTAGTTTTTAAAGGTAGTTTTTTTAATGTTTATTTATATATTTTATATTCGAAAGGGTAGGTATATACACTTCTGAAGTGGTCCCATTTAATTATTGTCAAAATCTGTTTTTATTATTATATCGAAATAATTGAACAAGTTCTGATGATTTTGTTTATTAACATTATCATCAGGATGACCTACGAGCCACGAGCTGAAATGTCAACTCATATTTGGTCTGGTCCGGAAGGTTAAAGTCGCTCAGCGAGCTATGAAAAAAGATAATAATATGCTCGATATATCTCTGCGCGATCTAGTGATTCGCCATAGCAGAGTCAGCCAGACATAATGTATGAATTAACTCTTTATTCTTTTTAAAAGACACACAAACATCAAATATACGGGAAAAATCTTACATCTAGTGTCACATATGGCGGCCTTATCGCTAAAAGCGATCTTTTTCAAGCAACCTAAGGATGAAGACAAGTTACTAAATAAATACAATAACGAATATTAAGTAATAAAAAATGTATACTACGAGAAATAAACGCAAAAGACAGACAAAGAAAAAAAAGAAGAAGAAGAAGAAGAGAGTAAGCATAGCTCTACGTTTTAGTAAGCTGTAGTGTCACAATAAGAATAAGAAATATTTATTGGCCTTTGAATAACGTTCGTTACAGGCAAGTCTTGTTACATTTGAATTAGTAATTACTTAAAAACAATTTAACTTAAAAAATTATTCAGTGGGCCGGTCACAACCATAGAACCTACAATCGAGATAGGGTTAGACGAGTTATGAGTGGAGACCGCGAACCGGTAAACCGTTAAGCAAAGATATACAACGTGTAACAGAAAGGTGTGACAATACTTAAGGGTGTCAATCTACTAATCCAAGTAAACCGATAATAGAGGAAAATTTTGCATAATTTTAAATAAATATATTAGGTTTCTTATACAAAAATATTTCACGTGATCTGTCAAGTTGTATGGAGGACGCAATAATTTATCCTCGAATTTTGTTAAATTTTGTTCTACGCAGGGTTCACTTTGATGTGTAGAGTAGCACCGTTAAGTATTGTCACACCTTTCTGTTACACGTTGTAAAGAAGGCTAGCTGCGCCTCGCGGTTTTATAGATATTTGATCCCATAGGAACACTTCAATTATCCGGGATGAAAAACAGCCTATGTATTAATCCAACGTATGAGCTATCTTCGTGCCAAATTTAATCCAAATCCGTTGAGCCGTTTGAGCGAGAAGGAAGAACAAACAGACACACACACAAACAAACTTTCACTTTTATAATATTAGTGTGATTAGTTTGATAGCAAGCAGGGGTTGGAGACGAGATACTCAGGATAGGGCCTGGTGTGCCGTGGAGAGAAAGAAAGAAAGTAATTTATTTGTACAAAAAAACTACTTGTAGTAACAGAGACTTCATAATTAATATCTATGTTTCATGTCACAAACCGGCTCTAACTCAGTATAATGCTGGTTGTAAACAACCAGCGCTGGTCTTACGTTAGTGCCGGCAGGTGACGTCACGCACGCACACAAACTCGTGCAATGCAGAGAGGGTTATGCCCGGCAGTGAACGACTGTTAGGTTAAGTCGATGAAAGTACAATCCAATCTACATTAATATTATATTTTACAGAGGATAGATTAGTATTTTTGAATGTAACGAAAAATAAACTGCTAAACCAATTTTATGTAGTCTTTTGCAGTAAGCTACTTTATAACTGAGTAACATGAGCCATATTTATTACTAGACTAGCTCACTCGTACAGCTTCCCTACATGCTTGTCTGGCAAGGGGTTGGAACTATCAAAAACGTCTAGCTAGTGAACAAAACATCATTTACCTAATTTTGTTACCTAAGTATTTTTATATAAAATCAGCTTTTATGCTATAACAGAAGTAAAATTATAATTTCATGAACGTTCAGTGTGTCTGGCAAGGAGTTGCCACGATGTTAAGTGTCTGGCAAGGAGTTGCCACGATGTTAAGTGTCTGGCAATGAATAACGTGATTTTTAATAATATTGTAAACGTAATACAAAAAAATCACACTTTATAATTTGACGTAGGATTTAGATCGGTATTTTACACACCTTTAGTACCGTTTATCTGCCAAAGCCACGATGATTCAAACTTCATAATGATCCATCGTTCTTACTTGTGTTGGGAGCATGCGCTGACAAACTTTCAGCTTTTATAAAGTAACGAAGGTTCACGGGCTTTATAAGTAATTATCGAATTGTGTTAACTAATGAAACCCCGGTAATGCAATTCTAAACGGTATATAAGAGCATCTTCAGACGAGTCAGGTTAGTTTTTGTTGTGGAACGCATCCTTGACGCCGCACCCGCCGTCGACGCGCCGCTTGCCCAATCATACACGACTGGTAGAGACACCATATAGACATGCTTTCATAGGACACGCCTGTTTGTATTGTACCCCTGAGGGGACAGGTTGGCGAGACAAACAGGTGATCACCTTACAAAAAACTCTTTAGAAAAAATATTTTGAATGAAATTGAACTTAAAATTTTTGCGTCTTTTATTATTTCTAAGAAAAAGATTTATTTGCAACAGAGATAAAATTATTATGCACAAATTTCAAAACAGAGTAAAGATAATAACTTCACAAACCGGCCCTAACTCAACATAATGCTACTTAAATCAACCATAGTTGACCTATTACAGCTATAAATAATGTTTGGCACTAGCAACACTCACGATCGATTAAATTAAAAAAGAGGACTCATAGAACTAGTAAAAATAGAGATGTGTGCAAGTGCGAGCAAGAGAGAAACACTGTCTTCCGAGATACAGTCTCGACTAGATCTTAAAGTATATATATATATATATATATATATATATATCTTTACTTATGCTAGCCATTTTTAATAATGATATAAGTTTTTTTTATGTAAGTTATGTATATTAGGCTAAGCTATTAGCATAAATAAACTATTTTATTCTATTTTCCTTGAACCGGGAGTCGACATCACTAAAAATCTCAAGATGTCAACGAAGACGTTGTGGTACGATAAAAATGTTAATTGAGTCAAGTAATTTCGTTTTTAAAATAAAACTACTTATATTCTGCTACTACTTATATGTATATATCCTTTATTACTTATATATATATCCATTCAAATGTTAATGTTGCCTGGAAGAAATGGCTTTAGATGATAAGGCCGTACCGGTTTTTAGATTTACTTCACTTTTTTATATACACTGCGGTAATTATTGCTTGGAAGAGATCGCTTTAACCGATAAGGTCAAAGATGTTTTTTGTATTGTTTTTTTTAAATATTGTTAAAAGGTGTTTTTTTAATAAAGTGTTGTCTTATCTTATCTTAATTATGGCCGCCCTACACAGTTCGAGTAAGCTAATCACGAATTGCTGCGCTTCAATTATATTTTTTACTTGGTAGCATGCGCCGGCGCAGAGATGGTCCACTAACATCGTTCCACTCTACTCTGTCAGCCTTCGGACTGACTATATATACTACTGGATGAAGTTATTTCGTTTGATTGACAGACAACTCAGAGCCAGTTTGCTAATGGGAGTATGGAGTGCATCAATGCCATCTCTATTAATGTAACCAAGAAAATTACCTACCTTATAATTTACTGTCTGAGCTTCGCAGTGTTACCCACAGATCTCTGCGAAATAATGTTTTTCGAGTGTATATATGTATGTATATTTCTTTTACACTTCCGGCGTCCTAGAGCCTAAACGGTTTGTTCTATTTTTACGTGAGTGGTTTCAAATTGTCAATAGATTCGTTTTAGTCGTGAGAGCGACATGGGTTCATCAAAATTAAAAGAAATAATAAGGATGATTCATTGGTTTTAAGATTTAGCAGTCGGGTTTTTTGTTTAATTCGCTTCTAACCACTTGCTTGATGTCGCTGCTAACTAACTTGTTTATCTCTAGTAGTTAATAAAGCCTATGTTTCTCCTTGACAATGTAGCTTTTCAACGGTAACTGTTAATTTTAAATCGGTGAAGTAGTTTTTAAGTTCATTGGTTTTATAAAAAAATTACAAATGTTTCCTCGTTATAATATAAGTGTACTAGCTAACTTTATCAACGGCTGCGCCCGCGTTTTGTTTCATTTCTCGAGAAGCTCTCCTGACCTAGAACTAAAGAAAAACAGAATCTACAAACACTTTCCTATCTTCTATAACATAAAAATTAATGGCTGAATGTGTTGCTAAACGCAAATATCAAGAGCAGTTGAACCGAGCTTGCTAATTCTTTTTTTAAATAATCCTTGAAGTACGAGGTTAGTTCTTACGGAGAGAAAAATTAAAAAAATGCCTGAAAAGGTCAAAACAACACTTTTCTATACTCCCATACAATCTATTCGTAATAATACAAGTCAATTTGAAATTTAATACAATGTTTAAGTGTTAGTGGGGAGGTTCCGGGAAGGAAAAACGATTGAGTGAAGTTAAGTTTGGAGCGGTATAAGTGCAGCATTTTTCCACGATAGAAATCAAAAAGGCCTGCAGCTAATTATACCGTGATCGTCAGTTTAAATATACCAAGGTCCTTAAAAGACTTTATAACCCAAAAAGTTATAACTGTAAGAATGCAATACGCCCCTGATTTATTGAAACGGTTTTGCGTGACGAATATCAGTTCAGTATCAGAATGTCAGTCAGTTTTCACTTGTGTTCAAGTATAACTTGTCGTTATTTAAATTTAGCTATATTATTATTGTCTTTCCTTTTCTCCGAGGATAAAAACCTAGCTAACTGTGCCATGAGCGCCACTTTAAATATACCAAGGTCCTTAAGAGACCTTTTAACCCAAAAAGTGATAATTGCAAACGTTCAATACGCCCCTGAAGTATTTAAACGCTAATTATTATTGCGGCGCGTCGCTTTATTGGATGTAAACGTTAATTATACAACACCACACGAAATTGTGTCCGCTTTGTGGGAGATTGTTAAAAAAGCAGATAGTAAACTTTAATCGTCTTCGATAAAAGAGAAGATGCTATAAAAAATAGTTAAAAATAAAATCTTCGCTTGATCACAACTCGCTTGATGTGACGATGCGGCCTAGGATGTAGCGCGCTTGCCTAGAAGAAACCGAGTCACTCCACAACCTGATTTCCCATGAAAGTTTTCATAATAAAAGTAGGGTCGTACTGTACATACTGTATCATACTGTAGCCCTGATGGAGCATGCCTAGTCTGGAATACACTGGCTCTCAAGGAAGGCTGTCGGAATACATCGTTAGGTTCTTGGCGACAGAGTTTACAACTTGAGGGTGGGTATAATTTGAGAAGTTCACCATCTTCGTCCTCCATATTCCGTACCCTGAAGGCATCCGTGTAAGGATTTTATAAGTAACCAATTATAATTAATATGCAAATGAGTGTATTCAAATCGCATTTACTTAATGCACTCGATTTTACCTCCCGGACTATATACACGACACAAGGCTCGTCAGATATACTTAACTAGGTTTTTTTAAACCGGTTTAATTTAGATTCGGAAACCTTTTTAGGTTCTTTACCCAAAGGGTAAATACGATTGCAATTTTATTTTCATTAATTTAATGCATATTATGTTAATTAATTAATTATTTTCATTATATGGGTAGTGTTTCAAAAAAAGTAAAGTAGTGATATATACGGTAATAGTAAAAGTGCTAAAGTAAGAAGAAAAGTGTCGATGGACTAAAACTACTTATTAGCCTTAAGTAAGCTTAGCCTAGATTGTAATAATATCAAGGTAAGCCTTTAACAGGTTTCCCACGTGAATAAAAAATAATAATTTTAAAACTAACAAAGACTTTACTAGTTCATTTAATTATCTGTTTGATAAAATGAACTAGTAAAGCATAAGCACTTTCACTATTATATATCACTATTTGATTTTTTTAAACACTACACTAACTCGAAGCGGTTAAGTTTTTCAAATGAGGTACTGTTGAATGAAATGGAACTCAAACCCAAGTAGTTTTAATCTCTATTTCAGCTATCTCTGTCAATACGAGTATATAATGTTTGTCTCACACTCTGCGCAGTGATATTAAATAAATTAAATTAAATTTAGCAGTTTATAATGTTTTATTATTTTTCATCAGTAACTTGCTTTTCATGTGTAAACCTCTGCAAGTTAGCTAATCAGCAGATTAAGTTATAAATAACCTCTTGTTACCGCTAACAAGACTTACTTGTAACTTATCTTCCTAACTTACCAAACATTCTACTTAAACAGAGTACAATGGACTAACTTGAATAAGTTACTTGTATAGGTAAGTTGCGGCTTGAATAGGTATTTGTGAATTGGGACTTTAGCATATATGGGAGGTTGCGAAAGTGGTTTGTTACTCCACTGTGGCTAAAGGGAGGGTTATGTTTTAGCGGTTATAGATGTCTATTTATAAATTGGTATAATTGAGACGGTCACCAAAAATATTTATAACACTAGAGTGTTATAAATATTTTTGGTGACCGTGCGATGACCGCGGAGCCTAGCCACCAAATAAAATAAACAATTCCAATAAAAAACAATTGACTTTATGAATAGAGCTCTAACGTATATAATATTATGATCCAAAATAAATAAAATAACATCAGAAAAATCGCAAGCCTTGTACAAATATTATTTTTGTTCCTAAAATGGCTTAACGGTCACCAAATTATGACACTCCGAATACTTTCGGCAACAAGGTCCGCAGTAGGTTCAGGTAATTTTTTATGACAATCCGAATACATTCGGCAACAAGTTCCGCAGTAGGTTCATTCAGGTCAAATTTTTTATGACATTCGGAATAGTTTCGGCTACAAGGACCGCAGAAGTTTAGGTTATTTTTATTTATGACTTTCTGAATACTTTCGCTTACGAGGTCCGCCCGCAGTAGGTTATATTTAGTCTAAAGTGTGTTTTTAAAACCGTTCATATATTTTATGGCAGTTAATAATACGGAAAATGGATTTATTTCATAATATTTTAGGAAACGTAATTTGGTAAACAATTAACCAATTTAGATTTTTTTGGCAGTAAAATATTTTAATTAGACGGTGTTTAAACACGAGCCTTTAATTATTGACTTTTTAAATAAATAAGGTCCAAAATATTTTTGGATTTATGTAGATATAGATTCCGAATTTAGACTTCAGCGTTAAGTTTTATGGAAGTGACGAAAGTGGTTTGTTACACTACTGTAGAAAGAGTGTTATGTTTTAAGCTGTTTTCATACATTTACGAGTAGCGATGTCTATTTATTAACTGACTTTGAAATGTTGGTGAGTCTAAATATTATTCGGATTCTTAAATAGGTGTCTGAGGTATAAAGTTTTAGGGAGGCTGCGAAGAGTGGTTTGTTACTCGACTGTAGAAAAGGGACAGTTATGTTTTTATCAGTTAACAGTAAGTCAACGATATGTATTTATGAATCAATTTCAAAAAGGAATAAGTCCTATTTCAAGGGTTTTTTCCCAGATTTCTCAACGACGTCTGAACCGTTTTGTCAAATTATTTTTAGAATTCTATACCCATAGGGTAAAACGGAATTACTAAGACTTTACTGTCCGTCCGTCTGTCTGTCACCAGGCACAATTGAAATGTTCACAGATGTGTTTCTGTTGCCGCTATAACAACAAATACTAATAAGTGGTTACAAGCGATTCCAAAAAAACATGACTCATGACTGCTAAATCGTTAAACCTGTGTATCATCCCTAATATCTTTTTTATGTACCCAGTTTCACGACTGAGACGAATCTATTGACTCCACTCACATCAAAATACGACGAGCCGTTAAGTCTGTAGGGCGTGCCAAAGAAATATACATACATACACTCGAAAAACATAACCCTCCTTCTATCGCATTCTGGTAAAAGTACGCTTGATATCCCAAGACTTATCGTTTGTAGAACAATCAGCAAGTAGTACTACGTCATGTAGATGTTACCTTGTCCTCTCGAACACATCGCTTCAATGATCCCAACCTACGATAAAACTACCCGTAAATTGTTATTTAATTAATTATTGTCATTTACATGTAATGTTGAACATTGCTTAGTGTCGTCGTTAATTAGGGACATTAATGTAGTTGCGAGTTTGCATGCGGCGTAAGATACAGCACGCTTGCATAGAAGATATCGATTCGCTCGTGACTTGAAAAGTCTCGGATTTTATTGGGAATTTACAACAGAATAATAAAATCACACTAATATTATAAAGTTTGTAGGTATGTGTTTGTTTGTCTGTTCTTTCTTTGCGCTCCGTCAAATCCGTTAAGCCGCCTGGCTTAACGGATTTGTATGAAAAGAGATGTTTCAATAATGTATGGAGCCCCGGCCAGGATAGTGTACATGATACTATAAATACATTAAAGTTTATTAATCTTTAATTAATTATCTTTAAAATCTTTAAAAATTATTAAGATTATTAATCTTTAATCTGACAACCAAATTAAAAAAAACGTAACTTATCACAGCGTACAAAATTAATTTTGAATGGTAATATTTCCAGCTATTACTATTTACGTAAAAAAGTTATTTTCGCGTTGTTATGGTGTCAATTTTGACGTTTGTGACGAGTGATACAATTGATAGACCATTGTAGCCATTGGAGTCCACCTAGAATGTAAAATTCTTCCGGGGATGCCATAACTCCACTACAATTCACAAAAAATATTTTTATACACAATGAAGTAGGCAACTGATGCAGGTAACATAAGTACATAATGCTCGTCACTGATTGCACAAAGAACTGTATATGATTACCTTAAAACCATTAATGGCCCTGAAAACCACATCACGAGTAACAGCCTACTAGTGTCTGTCAGAAGTGCTAGGAAGAAATATCACGCGTGTCTAGAAAAAAAGATAGAAAATGAGTCTAAAGAACAGCAGAAACAAGCTGAAAAACGCAAAATCGAAAAGAAAATACGAGAAGTAGAGGAGAAAAAAAAGAAACTGGAACTACAAAGAGAAAAAGAAAATGTAGAGTTGCAAACTTTGAAAAACGCTCTGGAAGAGAAAAGAAGAGAAAATGATTAAATTATTGCACTTACATATAAGTTGAAGCTTCTTAATTCAGTTCCTAACATGTGTTATTGATCACAATAAATGTCAAAGTTTTATATGGTGGTAATTCTTAACAAACGTAGTTAGCATCCCTCCAACCCAAAATTTATACATAGATGTGATGATGTTTAATACCTATTCTAGCCTAGTCCTGTAATAGGGTGTGTGGTGTTTGGTATCATGGTTTACAGTCTACGACAGGGTCAGCGATACCTTTTCAAGCGCAAATAGGCTTTGCCATGTAGATAATAAAAAAAACGGACGTAACGCTGACCTTGTCGTAGGCTATACCCAGGTAATGGCTGGTGGTAATATCGTTTAATTAAGGTAAGGTGGTGTTCGGTATAATTAATTGTGAGTATGTATGTATGGTACGGTATGGTTATGGTGTGGCAATCTATCTGTGTTGAAAATTTTCACCTTGATAGTTGGACACCTTGGGAAGCCAATAACATAAATCTCTAAGAGTGTTTGTGAAGACATAATTTTTGTCTCTTACAATCATTCGCAAGAGAAACATTTTTACTTCGAAAAATTACAGCTATAAAGATCAGGGAAAATTTTAGAAGTGGTCAGGGAAAGTCAGGGAAAAGTCAGGGAAATGTTTTGACGATTTAGAGTGGACACCCTGAGAATAAAATCACACTAATATTATAAAGTTTGTAGGTATGTGTTTGTTTGTCTGTTCTTTCTTTGCGCTCCGTCAAATCCGTTAAGCCGCCTGGCTTAACGGATTTGTATGAAAAGAGATGTTTCAATAATGTATGGAGCCCCGGCCAGGATAGTGTACATGATACTATAAATACATTAAAGTTTATTAATCTTTAATTAATTATCTTTAAAATCTTTAAAAATTATTAAGATTATTAATCTTTAATCTGACAACCAAATTAAAAAAAACGTAACTTATCACAGCGTACAAAATTAATTTTGAATGGTAATATTTCCAGCTATTACTATTTACGTAAAAAAGTTATTTTCGCGTTGTTATGGTGTCAATTTTGACGTTTGTGACGAGTGATACAATTGATAGACCATTGTAGCCATTGGAGTCCACCTAGAATGTAAAATTCTTCCGGGGATGCCATAACTCCACTACAATTCACAAAAAATATTTTTATACACAATGAAGTAGGCAACTGATGCAGGTAACATAAGTACATAATGCTCGTTATTAACTACATCTTTAATCATTATGCATTTTTGGTAGATGTAAACCGTCTTGGCCGAAAATGAAACAATTGCTTTGGCACGAATATAGCTTATACTTTGGATTTACACATAGGTCACTTTTCCGAAATCGCAGAACACAAAGCATCTGCTGAGGATGTCTTGTGCTAAGGCAAAACACGTCATATACTGAGATCAAGATAAATATTAATTAGGTGAGGTGTGGAGGTGGTGAGGAGGAACCACAACACAAATAAAGACTGTAATTAATTTTGACTTCTCACTCTGACATCAAAACGAAGGGAGAAAACACTAGATATTCTTTAAACTATATTTTATTATTATTATAGATGGATTTCCGCAAAGTAACGCCTGACTCCATTGATTGATTGATCCAGTGAGTTTCACTATAGTGTACCAAAGTTGTGTTGGGTTACTTTGGAATGCTATATCTCTGGATATAAGTAAAGCCCCATCTTTGACTAGCTTTAAGGATAAGATGAAAAAGTATCTTACTTTTATTACAACGTCTTATGTATAGAAAAAATCTGAATAAACCTTAGTCCATACATCTACAGGGTTATCGGTCGGGGGATCACTCAGCCGAAAGGGGGTCACTATACTCATCCTAAGGAACAACTTTCACTTAGGTAGATTAGAGAAAAAAAACAGCTGTTCCGTACAATAGTTGATCGTTCGTTGTCAAAATGTATAAAAAACTGATTTTTCTCGAATTCAGAGTTGGTCACGTAGTGAAAGTTGTTCCTCAGGATGACTGTAATGACTCCATTTTGGCTTAGTACACCTCTAATCGATAACACTATGTATGTATGTAGGTAAAGTATATACATATATATTTGCCGTACGATATCGATATAGAAAGCTACGAGCCATTAGATCGCAGTTTAGATACGAGTAGTGCTCGCAAGGATGTGGCGTTGAAATGGTATACGCTGAGCTAAAGACTTGCCGCGACTGACAGCGGGCTTGACGCGTTTTCCGCTCTTTAATTGTTAACGTTACCAAGAGCTTCGTTTATTTTGGGTTCTCTACACTCAAAGGGTAAAGTCTTTTTTTGATCACCGAGGTTTTTGATTGAAATGGTATATCTCGAAAAAAGCGGCTACTGCGTCGTATACTGGCCGATTTCTATTATATTTAATACTAGCTGCGCCCGTGGATCTCTAAATTTTATAGCCTATGTTACTGAGCAATAACGCGCTTTTTATCGACTATCCTTTTTTAAATCGGTCTAGTAGATTTTAAATTTGTTGTATACAACACACAAAAATTAGATTTTTCCGTTTTGTAATATTTGTTAACTAATTCCTTAATGTAATAAAGTTGAACAACTAACTTTAGTATTATTTATAAAATTGCAAATATATCGTGGTCTCAAGGTAAACAGTTCGCGGATCTACTATTTGCAAAAGAATATTTTAAAGTAGTTCTCATTTTTTTAAGTCTCCAAATTTCTGTAGAGAACTATACCTAACTTTTCGCAGAACTATACCTACCTCACCATCGGCTTACTTTCGTCAACTGCTAGACATAAGCATCTCCCACGACACGCCACTCGGCCCTATCCATCATCTTCTCATCTCCACCCCATGCTTGCTATCTTTCTGTATATCTTTGCTCCACCTATTAGCAGAGCATCCTACACTACGTTTACCGGTTCGCGGTCTCCACTGAAGAACTCGTCTACCCCATTGATTATCGGTTCTACGGCATATATGACCGGCCCACTACCACTTCAGCTTACTAAGACGTAGAGCTATGTCGGTGGCTCTGGTTCTCTGACGAATCACTTCGTTTCGAACACGATCGCGCAGAGATATACCGACCATAGCTCATTCCATAGGTCGCTGAGCGACTTTAAGCTTTCGGACCAGACCTACCTACCTAATAGGTAGTTATTACATTTAACCGCTATCCGCTACTTATGGCACCGCACCTCAATTTCGCAACCGTCCGCCGCTGCTCCGGCCAGTTGTTCACAATGACTACCGAATGTATAAATTCACGCATAATTGTGCGCGGTACAGCGTGAGAATCAAATCACTGCTGTGGTTCAAGTGTGAGCGGTTCCTATTTTTAACAACTGGAACAAAAACATAAAATAAAGATTTAGAGTCATCACAAACAGAAAGAAGAACAATCATTAGAATATTATTCGCTATTATAAAAGACACTTCTAAGATTGCTTGTTTTTTCCGACGCCAAAAATGGTCGTTTAGCATAGTAGTGATTTTTCTTAGTATTTTTTTCTTCATAGCACAATATTTGAAATTCCAGTATATACTTCTAATCTAAAACGTCATTAATTACTCATCAAAGCAGCTGTCGTTTTGAATGTATGATTGAATGAATTAACTCTACTGCAGACATACAAACATAAAATACACAAGATTTTTTTGCTCCTAGTGTGACAAGCCTTATCGTAAAAAGCGATCTCTTCCAGGCAACCATAAGATGGAGATAATGTGCAAATAAATATAGTATAGGTCGGGGTATACGATAAAGAATATTAAATAATCTAATTTTATAATACTATACAGAAACGACTAACAGTGGAAAACAAAAAGAAGTAATGTACATAAATTAAGTCTACGTTACGTTTTTTCTATGTAAGTAGATATGTATACGCGCGATTCTTTGTGACTCTCTACAGCCTGTAAAACTAGTAGACCAATTTTGTTTGTGAGCTGTCATTACACTTGTCTTTATCTGCGGATACTCATAAGCTATACTGGGTGCATCCCGTGGTTTCACTTACTCGGATACAGTGCTCTGAAGTTGTTTCTGTCAATTGCGTTTTATAAATTATTTGTAATTTAATTTTTACCCTACCGCGAAAGGAGGAGGGTTATGTTTTTCGAGTGTATGTATGTAAGTATGTATATTTCTTTGGCACTCCCTAGAGCCTAAACGGCTTGTCGTATTATTATGTGTGTCAATAGATTCATCTTAGTCGTGAGAGTGACACTGGGTACATAATAAAGAGAAATTGAGGATGATACACAGGTGCAATGATTGTTTAACGAACAGAACTCGCTTCTAACCACTTGTTTCAAGTCGCTTGCTAGATAAGATCGCTACTTTAATTAATTATAATTTTATCTTTCACTTTAACCGGGGATAAACAGCCACGCAAGGCTACAGTAGTTTATCACCCGCTCCGCTCATGCACTCGCACCACACAGAGAGTGCAATCTGTAGTAGCGATCGGAGCAATTTACAAACTGTTGTTGAGCTACTAAATACTTTTGCCGGAAAACGGGACTTGGGGCGACGAGAACTGCGGTTTTTGATCGCTTATACGAGCTGTTTAGCGGTTTTGTGAACAATAAAATGGTAGTTAGATACAATAAAAGCTATTTGAGGTCTGGATATCGAATTCTGAGTGTTTTAAAACAATTTAAAAAAATCGCCCAAGTGCGAGTCAGACTCGTGTACGAAGGGGTTTTTTATGACAACATCACGTTACTTATATGGGAGCCCCTTTTAAATATTAATTTTATTATGTTTTTAGTATTTGTTGTTATGGCGTCAACAAATATACGTATAATACACTACTGTGAACATTTCAACTATGTAGCTGACACGGTTCAGGTTCATGATTGTTGTCTTTTTGTGACACTCTACAGCCTAAACCGATTTTGATGTGCGAGGTTGATAGATTTGTCTTTATCTGCAGATGGTCATAAGCTATACTTGTTACATCCCGCGATTTCACTCGTTTATCCTAACTGCATACATTTTAGACCACTCTATGTCTAAAATGTATGCAGTTAGGATTTTATGAATTAGATTCTAACCAAGTGTGGTAAAAAAAATATATTAAATGTTGTCAATTAATTAACCCACTGGTGGGTTATTAACATTTAATTTTTTTATCACCAGAATCACCAGCGCTCTGAATATTTTGCTTATCTTAATAAAAATGGTGGATCAAAAAAATTTTAATGTTATGAATCCGCTTATTTTCGAGGCTCAAACGAACGACGCGTCATCAGTACAATCTGAAGGTAATAGTTAACTGACTCGCAGAGAAAGTGTGTTAGGACGAACAAAGCTTATTTTCAACACAAATCGCGTTTTGTCGTCATCATCATCATCAGCCAGAAGACATCCACTGCTGAACATAGGCCTCCTCCTTGGAACGCAATTTCGACAAGTCGTCTGTCCACCTAGTGGAAGGCCTACCTACGCTGCGTCTTCCAGTTCGTGGTCGCCACTCAAAAACCTTTCTTTCCCATCGGTGTACGGTTCTTCGAGCGATGTGGCCAGCACATTGCCACTTGAGCTTGCAAATCCTACGAGCTATGTCGTCGAATATCCTCATTACGGATTCTATCGCGCAAAGACACTTCCAACATAGCTCTGTTTTAGCGGTTTGTAGACTTCATTTATCTTCGAAAGCTATAATAAGTTAACCTTCTACTATAAGCAGGTTCCCTTATGATGTTTTCCTTCACCGTTAAATCAAGTAGTTATTAGTAGCGTCTTGTCGCTGGTTTACCGACTAGGCTATCACTAAGTAGTAGGGTTCCAGTATAATAACGTCCAATGTGTGTTGAGTCACGCGGTATGGTCATTAGAAAGGACACGATACAGTGTCCTTCGATGGGCTATAGCTAGACTTGACGACGACTGCCTAACGACTGCGGCAGCGACGTAACATGCCTCGTGGTACTAAATTCATTTATGAATTGTACATATACAGTTATTGATGTAAAATACATAATGAATGGAGTCAGGCGATACTTTGCGGAAGATGGTATGGGTATATAAAGAATATGTAGTGTTTTACCGCTTTGTCTTGATGTCAGCGTGAGAAATTGAAAAGTATTTATGTTTGTATGGTGTGGTTCCTCCTCACCACCTCCACACCTCACCTTATTATTTCTTTTTATCTCAGTAACTGACTTACTTCAAAAAAAAAAAAGAATAAGAAAGTCAGATACTGAGTTATAGAGAAATAATAAGGTGAGGTGTGTTTGTGTTTTTCGAGTGTATGTATGTATGTATGTATATTATTGCCACGCCCTAAAGCCCACATATTAAAATTAAAAAAAAGCAGTTGGGTTTTTCGAACTCGCTTCTAACCATTTGTTATTTGTTTTTTTTCTTTCCCCGGAGATAGACAGACATGTTTTGATTATATGTGAGTCTAGTCTAGTCACCCGCGGCGTTGCCCGCGACATAGAATGGAATATAAATTAGGTTCAAACTTTGAACCCCCATTTGACCCCCTTAAGGGTTCAATTTCCTATCCTTAGTACATTTCTACGCCATATAAAATGAATGCATCATCTAAATTTTATATATGTGCAGCCTAAGTGTGTGTTATCTGTGCTGAACGTTGCACGTTGATTCCCAACAAATATCAATCAGTCAAAACTTACTATTTTATACTCTTATTACCTACTAACAGCTATATATGTGTACACCTTCCTTGAACTCTCGCAATGATTTTAAAACCAAAATCTTTTAAATCGGCCCAGCAATTCTCGAGTTTTTGCGATACAAACGAACAGCAATTGATTTTTATATATAAGTGAAAAAGAGGATAAATGAAATGAAATTATTAATTGAACTTATAACCTCTCATGTTATATTCGTACTAGGCAAATCACATTACAATAATTCACATTAATTTAATAAATGTCAAATGTACTAATGTCAAAAATTATACAAGTCACTTAATTACATTTTTTTTATAGGATTATGTTCTGTCGATAATAATTTACATTAATGTCAGTTGAATTGAATAAAGTCAAAATATGATAACCTACTTAAATATATTTAAAACTAGCTGACCTAGCGAACTTCGTACCGCCTAACAGTCGATTCTTAAATTTTTTAAATGAGAGTATAAAAAAGTGTTGTTTTTAGACCTTTTCGGGCATTTTTTTTTAAATTATTTTCCATACTCGTACATCAAGGAATGTTCTAAAAAAAGAATTAACAAGATCGGTGTCGCTGCTCTCGAGATTTGCGAGTAGCAACACATTCAGCAATTCATTTTTATATTATAGATAGAAGATAAAGTGTAAATAGATAGATTATCAGACCGGTCATGCTAGGCTTGTTGGTAAGAATTTATAAGCATGTACAATAAAAGGCCTATAAGACCATATACATAGTAGTACCTCGCGCGTGGGAAAGTAGGTCGACTATACCCTCTGCATGTCCCATTCTCTTTGGTGACTTACTTATACATTATTCAATTAAATTTATGTAAGTATATAATATAATAAAAATAATAATATAGGACAACATCCACACAAAGGTGTTCAGATCCCAAACTAGACAAAGCCTGTGCTATGGTAACCTAATGAATGATATACCTACATACTTATGTACAAAAATACATACTAATATATGTATATAGTAAACACCCAGACATAGATCAAACAGACATATATGTGTGCTACAATCTCGGTCTCTTCATGTCTCGAGTGAATCGTTTTCTTATAGGCACGCGTGCAACTGGGCCGCATAGTCGCTTTACATCAGGTTAGTTGCGGTCAAGCAAAAGGTATGATGATATTATATGGTAAATTTATTGCTATAACGACCCAAACACATTTACATGAAAAGGCGAGTAAGTGATCTTTTAGATGTTATTACATACATACATATATACATTATATTATATCTTTCAATTACATAAAATAAAAAAATAAATCAATATTATGTAATTAATATGCAAATTTAATTATATCTGCAATATAAATGTAATATGCAAGCATACGAGATTGTCTTGAAAAAAAAAAACTTTCAGATATCACGTATTTAGTAATATTTCTTCGAAATGTTGATCGTGCAAATCAATTTTTTTTGTCAACCAAGCAATACTTACTAACTTTTGTGTTGCGTGTGGATGATCAAAGTACACAAAAATCATTTAGAATAGTCGTCGGTCTAAATGTGTTTGTCTGTCTAAATTCATTTAAACCAGAATAAAAATTCCATTGTTATAATATCAACAATAGATAATTACTTAATTATTTAATTGCAAGGTGAACAAAGTTAAACCTATTTGGTCGCCTCAAATCACCTGGGTTATATATCCAGGTATTAAGAAGCAGAAATTCAGAAAGACTTTTGAATAGGAAAAGGAGAGAGACAGTTGGAGGAAATGACTCTAGTTAATACTACTCAGTAAATAAGGGAGACCTTTGCTCAGAGGCATGTCTTAGCATGAACACGTCACGCGGAAGACGATCTTATATTATTTCACAGTTCGTTGCCCTCATTACGAAGTCTACTGCTGTGAAAAAGATCACGACCCTTTCAAACAATGAGTATGATTTTCAAAATCGGTCCATTCCAGGTAAGACACGCAAGAGTTGAATTCAGTACCTCGTTTTTTTATCTCAATTATATTTACTAGGTCAACAGTTCACAGAACTATTAGTAATATTCAAGAGAGATACATTACGATAAGGCATGTCATCTTCGTACCATAATCAGTCACAATAAATCAATTATCACTCGCGACAATTATACTACCCACTCGAGTCACGACAATCGATTTAAAAACTGCAATCGATGGAAAAACTATAATCGATATCGTATTGAAATAAATACATAAACATTTTCAGAAACACTTAAACTTTGTAACAAGATTACAAGAGATAATTGTCAATAATTGTCGCCATAGAATATTTAGAGATCTTAGCATGACAGCTTCATTAGATCGATCGATCTACTGCACTTCTTGCAAGAGGGACATAAGGAATGGGGTTTGGGGCGCTCTGGCTCACAAAGTTTTGGCTCTGGCCCAGGGAGTGTATTTAAGAGTATCACGGACCCTTCACTGTTTTTGTGTTCCTTATAGAATTTTCGTTCCGGGAAAAATTGTAGCGTAATTTTGTTATTGGTGTCATTCGCGTCACTATGATGTATTTTAGGCCTACACGTTTAATTATTCAGGAAAAAGTTATTGAATTGGCGGTCTATAGCTGCCTCAATTGGCGCTTTCTACGCCACTGTACCGTGTGTCGATCAATTCCCGCGCACCCGCCATCTTGGCTCGGGTCGCTCTCCAGGCCATAGATTCATAGGGCTTGGGCCATAGAGCGTCCATTATCAGAACGTCGTGTGTCAACCGAATCACCGCTTAACCGAACTGCTCGCCAAAAACCCAAAATATTAAAAACATTCTCCCACCACACACTGGCACACTGTCACTCGATGGTAAAACATTATCCCACCACACACTGGCACACTGTCACTCGATGGTAAAACATTCGCCTACCACACACTGGCACACTGTCACTCGATGGTAAAACATTCTCCCACCACACACTGGCACACTGTCACTCGATGGTAAAACATTCTCCCACCACACACTGGCACACTGTCACTCGCTGGTAAAACATTCTCCCACCACACACTGGCACACTGTCACTCGATGGTAAAACATTCTCCCACCACACACTGGCACACTGTCACTCGATGGTAAAACATTCTCCCACCACACACTGGCACACTGTCACTCGCTGGTAAAACATTCTCCCACCACACACTGGCACACTGTCACTCGCTGGTAAAACATTCTCCCACCACACACTGGCACACTGTCACTCGCTGGTAAAACTTAAAACAAGTGGTACAGAAGCGAGTTCACAAAAACACCCGACTGCTAAATCGTTAAACCTGTGTATCATCCTTACTATATTTTTTTATTTAGATGTATCCATAGTTACTCTCACGACTAAGACGAATCCACTCACATAAAAATACGACAAGCCATTTAGGCTCTAGGGCGTGTCAAATAAACACGCATACTTACATTCATATATATCTACATACACTCGAAAAACATAGCCCTCCGTCTTTCGCAGTCGAGTAAAAAACACTAGTAACACTGAAATTCGATGGGACAACTCTTAATTTAAAAAAAATACTACTATTAATAATTCCCTGACATTGTCCCTGAAGTTGTCTGTCTGTCAGTCTTTTTTTTAAGTGTTGTGTTTACATTCCAGTTGGCGCGACAGCAACCTCTTCAAAACCGGAAGCTGTAGATGGCGCTACGTCTACACATCTGCTTCTCGAGTAAGTACCACTGCTGGGCACGGGTCCTCCCTATTAGGTGGTGTAGGCTATAGTTTACCTCATTTGCGAAACAGCGGCTTAAGAGACTCGATTTATCTTCAAAAACTTACAAGCAGGAAGCCTCACTATGTTTTCCCTTGACCGTTAAGGCAAGTGGTCATTCATTATAATATACATGAGTAAAAAATTTTGAAATGCGTGCCTGCTTGATTTTTGAGATCGAAAAAGTGTCCTGCAGTATGCATTTTCGGCGCTGGTCGCGGGTTCGGTCCCCGGACGGGTCAAACATTTGTGTGCATGAACATGTCTGTTTGTCCGGTGTCTGGGTGTTCATTATGTATATCAGTCATCAGGTTATTATAGCACAGGCTTTGCCTAGTTTGGGAGCTGAAGACCTTTGTGTGGATGTTGTCCCATATTATTATTCATCCACACCACTAACTGTATACCTAGGGCTTATAAAGAAAAAATCAAATATCATATAGTTACTTATATATTTCAGGTCAATACAGAGGGTATCTAGAATAAAAGTGGGTCCAGACCTCCGTAGCGCTAGGAAAGCGAAATATTACCCACAAAAGTAAGTTCACCACGTCTTAATATTTTATATCTACATTAATGTACAATCTATATTTATTTTATTATTAAGAGGAAACATTTACATTTTTGTATGTAACGAATGAACTGAAACAACTGGACAGATTTCATCGATTCTTTTGCCTCTTGATAGCTACATTATCACTGAGTAAATTATTTATGCCCATTAATAAATTTATTATGCCCATGTTGGGCATAATAAATTTATTACTAGAAATAATAAAAGGGACCACTCGAGAATATACTCTTTCAAATGATTCCAGCTGTCTCCGAGAAATCAGGTAACCAAAAATAACATAAAAACATACCGTCGATTGCGTATCTCCTTCTGTTTTGGGAAGTCAGTATCAATTACAATATGATCGTGATTTTTTTTTCCAATTACAGGCAAAAACCACTACCTTCGCCAGAGATACCGCATCATCTACAAACGTCACTCGAACTGTCAATGTCAAAGTCATTCCTACCTGCCATACCGTTCCCTTTGCCCTCCACACACAAAATGACGCCGACCGACGCTCAAATCAAAAGCTTCTTTCTAAACACAGCACTACAAAACGCTTTAACTGATTCATTAGCACATTTAACGCAAAGAAAGTTTACGAAGACAGCAACTGATATGGATTGTTTACGAAAATCCTTTACAAGGCACGTTGAAGATATAGCACAGAGTAAACCATCGACGAAGAATTTAGACAGTGACGTCATGAGAAAGTTTACGAAGACAGCTTTAGATTTACCAGCTCAAACGAAATTAGACGAAACACGACAGCTTTTAGCTGAAACGACCACAGATAACGTGAAAACAATTAAAACAGAATATGAAATAACGAGAAATCCTTCAATAAACGTTACACAACGATTATATTCTAACGATATTAGAGAGTTTACGAAGACAGCTATAGATTCGAGACAGAATCAATGTATAGAACATGTTAAAAGACAAGATTCTTTAAAAACCGATATAAAGTGTGAGTTTACGAAGGCAGCTGTAGATGATATGTTGATAAATAATAACAATGATGATACTCAGAATAGAAAAAGGCTGCATAAATGCGATGTACTCGGCTGTCACAAAGTTTATACGAAAAGTTCGCATTTGAAGGCGCATAAAAGGACACATACAGGTAACTTTTTATGTAAACTATTTTATTTTATTATTATTTATTTTTTTTATCCTACACAGCTAGGCATTTAAACAGAAGTTCGCACGACCACGGAAGTCAGCGTTACTGTAGCCCTAGATGGAGGATGCCTAGTCAGGAACACACTGGCTCTCAAGGAAGGCTCCCACAACACACCGTTAGACGCTTGGCGATAAAATTTACAACTTGAGAGTGTTAGCTAGCTAGGCAAGCGATAGGAAACGCCCTACCACCATGCTATGGTTTCCTCACTATGTTTTCCTTCACCGGTAGCTCAGACTCTATAATTATGTATGTTTGTTTGCATTAGACTAGTGTTAATATCATTACAATTTTTTACAGGCGAGAAGCCATACTCGTGTGGTTGGTCGGGATGTGAGTGGCGTTTCGCCCGCTCGGACGAGTTGACGCGCCACACGCGCAAGCACACCGGACACCGTCCGTTCGCGTGTCCGCTGTGTAGACGCGCTTTCGCACGCTCCGACCATCTGGGACTGCATATGAGACGACATTGATTTAATATACTATGGAAAAAACACTATACGATATTGATTTTATTCCGTGAGTCAATTTTGTTATTCAAATATATTGTTTTTTGTTTCAAAATATCAGACATTCCATACTAAAATGTCTACCTACATGACAGTTAATAATATATCAGAATGCTATTTCATCAAAATTTACAAAACTGAAACTTGAATCACAAAACCGTAATGTAAAGAAGTGTACAAGTTGCAAGTGGCGTTTCGCCCGCTCGGACGAGTTGACGAATCTTGTCCGTTCGCGTGACCGCCCCTTCGCGCGCTCCGACCATCTACTACAGTATAGTATAGTATAGTATAGTATAGTAGGAGAAGACACTTTACAACATATATTTTATTCTGTGAGTCACTTTTGATATACAACAGATTTTTTCTAAATATTTTTCTTTTAAGTTTGTTTCAAACGAGCCCCTATTTCCCTGTCAGATTATTACTTGTTGGGGAAAAAAATATTTCAAAAGTAATAAAACCTTTAGTAAAAAAAATGTTTATTGACAAATATTAAAAACACCTCCCGATTTAAATAACCTACCTATTAAAACTATTTAAAAATATTTTTTTTTATATTATAAAAAAAAATAAGTATTTCTGTCCTTTTGTTATGTTAGATATTTTTTTATACAATAATTAATGTTGAAATTATTAGAAACGTTATAATTACGTTTTGCAAAAATTACGAAATACTATTTGAAAAAATTCCAAATCTAAATTAAGAATTCTACAAACTATTTTAGTAATAAATATGAAAAAGTCGTTAATTTCTTCCCCACCTCCAATTTATGGCATTATCCATAGTTGAAAAAATCTAAATAATAATTTATTATGTACAGATGACATTTAAAGGCATTAAATTGTGATTAATTAAATAAACATTTTTGCTCAATATTTACGACAATATTTTTTACACTTTACTTAGTTATTAATTAATAAAATATAAATATTATATGTAAAAAACGTTCATCTAAAGATAGATAATATGATAGTATATAATTAATATTTTTTTGAAAAAAAGTTATAAACGGCTTCCATTACAGTAGTCTCCGATGGAACTTTTAAAGTTATATCGATTAAAAAAATAAGCTCTTAATCGATTTTGACAAAACTAAAATAAAACCACACTTTTAAAAATGTTTTTTTAGCCTTATAAAGAACTTTTTTTAGCCTTATAAAGAACTTTTTTTAGCCTAATAATGAAACTTTTTTTTAATCGGTCCACTTGTATCCAAGAAATCAAATAACAAAGATTTAAAAAAAAATCCGTGTATCACTCGGCCAGTGGTACCGCCCACTGGCCGAGTGATACACGGTTTTTTTTTATTTTATACAAGCTATTGCATACGCATACGTGTAGTCGCACGCACACAAACACCGTGCACAAGTCTGCCGATCTGAAACGACGTTAGACAAGTGTTAGGTTTATTTTAGTTACGGAATTTCTTGATTTAGTCGCCTCACTCAAGGCCCGCGATAAAAGCTATGCAACAGTTTAAAATACAATCGAATTTAATACCTCCTCATTGTTTTCGAAGTCGTTATATAAACATACAAGTCCACGCGGCATTACATTATTATCATAAGGCCAGTAATACTTAGCTAGTAAAGTTATGTTATTATTTTTTAGATTTTTCTGTTAAGCTGTAATATTATAATCGTCTTTATAATGTTAATATTCTTAAATAATTAAATAGATATGATATATTATAGCATAATAGTTGATATATTTTTTTATATCTAACTAAATTAGATTACTACATTTTTTCTTTGGCTGAGCTCTTTGTGATCTTGTAAAAAGTGTTCAAACTACGGTTTAGAAAATAAATAAAAAAAGTAGGATATCTATTTTATCTAACGTAGGTTTTGAATAAAAGTTATAAATATTATACGTAAATAGAAATTATGCTCAAAAATTATGTTCCATTAAAAATTGATATACAGGGCGACCGTGGCAATATTAGTAGTCATAATATTTTTCTCATAATTTTAATTAGGAATTGTAAATTTTGTTTTATGATAAGTGCCTTTGGTATTTTAATTATTTGTAAAATCATTTAAAATACGTAGAGTTTAATTATTTTACTCTGGAGTTAATTTATATTGCCTTTATCTGAAAGATTTTCCTGCTAATATTATAAACGCGAAAGTTTGTAAGAATGTGTGGATGGATATTTGTAACTCATTCATGTAAAAACTGCTGAACCGATTTGGATGAAATTTGGTTTGGAGATAGCTTAGACTTTGGATTACACAAAATAAGCTACCTTTTATTCTGTTTTTACGCGGATAACACCGCAGGGCTTAGCTAGGTAGTTTGCATATTTGTTTGGAATCTATAATATTAATGCATACTTTACAAGTGAGTTATAAGTTATTGTTAAAGCTATTTGTTTTGTTTTAAATGTTTATTAGAATATAAATAAAATGACACTAAGTTTAGATTATGTTTAGCAGTATATTATATAAAATAAAAAAAATGTATTTCGGGGCCAGTATTTCTGAATCGTTTTGGTATTAATGAATATAATCAATCAAGCCAGTATAACAGTTATAAATAAAAAATACTTAATAAGCAGACTATTGTGTATTACGAAAAAAAAACTTGGTAATTTATTGATCTCAAATTGGGTATTTTTCTCTCTATTTTGTATTATTTAATTTTGTAAAAGATCTCAGCACACTTTTGTACCTAGGTATTTGTTTGTATTCAGTAACTTATTTAGTTCTAGGGCACACGCACATGAATAGTCTTCATATAAGATATACATTTATATGTACTACTTCAATATTAAATATTCGGGCAGTTTAGCATTGGGTTAGAAAAATATTATGACAAAAAAACAACAGATTATTGTTTCGTATAATTGTAGCATACATTCATTGTATTAGTTAAGTTTTGAGATTTTAACCCCTAATTGTTGAGACTCGTGATTCGTTTTGAAGACTCATTCATTTGTTGTTTTTATCACAAATAAACCTTATCCTATTTTGTAACCGCACGTGACAATTTTAAAATACATATTTTAAATTATTTAAGGTGCCTACCAGATTGTGACGTTCGCATAATTTAAACGTGATAAATATCATATACGATGTAGCTATGATTTGTTTAACAGAAATTGTGTAATAAAATTTTTGCTCAAGAAAAAAAATTATATTTGGCGAAAATATTTCACGTAGTTTAATGTGAATTTCGTGGATCGCCACTTCTAAAATGCCTTAAATTATTAATGTATGGCACCTAATCGTATAAAATACATAATTTAATTAAATAAACTAGATGAAATCGCAAATTGATCACCTTGTATATGTCAGTGTGTCAGTCACGTATATGTCAGTGTGCCCTCAGACTTAGTTATATTAATATATATTATTGTATAAACTCTTGTATAAGTAATACATTTCGAGCATTTTGCCGGCCAGTAAAAAAGTAACTTGTTTTATTCCTATTTTATATTATAAGATATAATTATATACATCATTTTATAGTTTTAGTGAGTTTTTTTTTATATAACTAGATATAATATTTTTTTTGTATATAAGTAAATGTGACACAGGTACTATTAATGATAAAATTGAACGATAAAATCTATTTAGGTGCTAGAATTGGTTCTTGCCAAATAAATTAATGTTGATTCCTATAAAAAAAAATTCGACAAATAATTTGTCATAATTATGACTTAGGTAAGTCTCACTATGTACCTACTTTATTTGTTTGTTTGAATTAAAATTATTTTGTCTCAAAATGTGTAGTTTAATTTATTGTAGACTTTTGTTTACATGCCGAACAGAAAGTTTGAATTATGTAACAAAATGGATAAATGCTCACTAACTTGTGATTCGTGAAGTATTCTAATAATAACTTCAAAGGACTTGTTTCATTTTCGGCCAGCACGGTGTACGTCTACCAGAAAATGCCTAAAGATGTGGTTAATATTGTGTATTAATGAAAAATGCGTCAGTCGCCTCCTTCATTGTGTACATTTATAGTGTGTGATTATGGCATCCCTGGAAGATTTATATATCCTAGGTTGACTCCAATGATCACATTGGTCTATAAATTGTACCGCCCGTCACAAATCTCAAAATAGACACGACAACATGTTAATCACTTTTTTGCAAAATAATATGAAAATATTTGAATTCGAAATTAATTTTGTACACTGCGATAAGTTACGCTATCTTGAATTTGGTTGATATATTAAAGATTGATAGTAACTAACGTATATATGGTATAATGTACACTGTCCTGGCCGGAGCCCCATACATTTTTTAAACAACTCTTTTAAAGCTTTTGCTCTTTGTTTGTTTGTCAACGAATGGATTGTTATAAAAAAATCTTAACCTACTGCTGTATCGGTCTAACCTATAATCTCTCTGGATCTCCGGATTCTTAAACAATATTATAAAATATTTATTGACAAAAACTAAAATAAACAGGAATCTCTAACACTAATCTAAAACACGCTATTTAAACGATATACAAAGTAACCTAAAAAGAACCTACACTGTAAAAAAGATTAAACGTCTGTAAAAAAAAATATGTCCATGTGGCAGAGTCCCAAGAACGCTGGCAGCATTCCTGCGTTGAAATCTCACAGAAATCCTTTGAGCAAGGAATGAGCCAGCTCTCTTGTCACCAGTGTGTCAGCATCTATGAGTTTAGTGCATTTTTTTTAAAGAAACTCTTGGTGCTAGGACCCCATGGAACAAAAGTTTCTATGCCAAGCGGTACGAAAATATAGTCTTCTGAAAGAGACGTATATTTCCGCCGCATGGCATCTTCAGCAGCCTCCTCCTCCAATATTTGATAAGCTTTTGTCCAAACTTTACCTGCCCCAGCCAGGAATCGAACCTGGAACCCCCGGCTCTTGAAGTGAGAATGACTATGAATTGAGAACCTATCCTCTAAGCCATGACGTCAAATATGGTTATAATATAAATATCGTATATATACCATTTTTTATAACTTTGCATGTAGTACTTATATAAATCTATATATATAGCTGATTTTAGTCTTGAAATGATTGTCGTCCTCCAGGGAAGGTTGAAAAGATGAGAAACATACATAACTATTAGGCGGTACGAAGTTAGGCGGGTCAGCTAGTATAGTTATAAATACTTTTATAGTTACAACTTCTTTGCTTCTTTTACAATGAGAAATGAAGTTGACTTTATTAATTTCATTACAGTACTGAGTCATGTTTGGTAACACTGTCAAATAGACAGTCACCAAACATGCGAAATTGAGTGTTAATTTTGTTATTAAAATGAAAATATAAAATAAAAGGAACCAGCAAAATAATGGCGTAAGTATGCGTAATGGTGGCGTTCTGTTTTTTTATGTAGATAAATCGTTTAAAAAAATGTAGATTAATTTAGGATAGCATTATCTTCCTCTCCTTATACTCAACTAAGTGAGGTCTTAACAGCATGTCTTCCTCTTCCGTTCTACTGCATCAGCCGTCATCTCTTCATTCACCCCTTTCCGAATATATTATCCCTCATAACAAAACTAAAAAAAAAAATATTGTATTTACGGATGTACTTGCAATAAAGAAAGTTTTCTTAGTCCTATTCATATTTTTTTTTCAAAACTTTGCATGGAAGATGTCACTTTTAGCGATAAGGCGGCCACTTGTGACACTACATGTAAATTTATATTTTTGTATTGTTATGTTTTGTATGTCTACAAAAAGCGTTGATCTATCTATCTAATCAAACACAAATATTTTTATTTTGTCCCAAATTTAGCAAACAGATATTTTATGAATCCATAGGCTCCAGAACTAGTCATAAAACTGAGTCTCAGGAGCTAGAAATTTGTGTGAAATTCACGTGTTCTTAGATCACCCCCTCAAAAGAATGTTTGTAAGCTAAAGTGCCGGGAGACTTTAGCTTACCAACATTCTCATTGATCTGATAATAAGTTAGACAACCTCTATTCGTTTTGAAGAGCATTGTGCGACGCACTTAATTAGAATAGTATCGAAAAATATTTATTTGAAACGGAAAACAAACTTAATTACACAATTCATAATCAGACTAAAGTCAGAAATTACTGTTTTCTTTCACAAACCTGTCCCAACTCAACATAATGCTGGTTGAAACAACCAGCGTTGATTCTCTGTTGGAACCGGGTGGTGACGTCACGCACGTAACATTCAATTAGGCGCTCAAAAGAACGGTGTGTGTAACGGCCGCAAACAATAGCACAAAGGATTTTTTACTACCAATGCACATAGAGGTGCTAAAAATAACGAAAACTTTTCCCTGTATTTGTGATACAATCGGGATACAAGTGCTATTCGTGCTTTCTCCTTTTATCCATATGGAAGCTTATAGAAGATAAAAATATTTATCAGGCATGAGTACCTAGTAGGTATAGACACGTACCTAGGTGTCATACTTCATACTCATAATGATAACTCTTTCATGTGCAGGTATACTATCTCATACGAAACTATCACTGTCTATTCTGCTATCACTTGTCAAATAATCAATCATTCACCAAAATATAATGTCTTCTTCAAGTTTTCTCGACCCAAATCACAAAAATCAATTGCAAATCCTTAGCTTTCTCCTCCTTCTCAAACCAACCCTCTGCGAATACGACAAACGTGTGATAACAACATTGAAATACTCCAAATATCATGTCGTGCCGACTGTTGTAAATGGATACCCTTCGGAAAGAGGGCAGATGCCTTATCTAGTCTCCATAAAAGAGCCTGCTACTTCCCATAGCTATTACGGAAGTATACTATGGCTGCCTTTATGTGGAGGAAGCATCATTAGCCAAAAGAATGTCCTGACTGCCGCTCACTGCTTCGAAGGAAAGCACTTCTTTTATTACAAACGACCAGACTTACTCAGGCTTGTTGGTGGAAATACAGACAGTGACCATCATCACCCGGGATACACGGAAACCACCGAGCAAGGCCAATGGCGAAAAATCCACAAAGTATATCTCCACAAGTATTTCGTCTTCCCAGAAAACGACATCGCACTTATCAAGGTTGACCAACCTTGGAACTTTACAAACTACGTGAACTATGCTGCAACAGCATCTGTTAAAACTGATTATCCTTTTAGCTGCTTTACAGCAGGATTCGGCAGAACAAAGCATGATGATCAAAGAACTAGTTTAACTCCAGTATTGCTGCAAGCTAGAATTGATGTCATACCGATTTGGAAGTGTACGGCGATTTGGGAAATGGATATGAGTCAATTTGTTTGCACAGATTCAGCGATTTCGGATATTGGGAGCGGAGATTCTGGTGGTCCATTAGGCTGCAGGTTTACCCTGGATCCAGCTGAAGAACCTGGTAGGGATCTTCTGGTAGGTGTTGTGAGTGGAAAGAACTTTGATAAGACCAGCCTTTTCACGAGGGTTTCAAGGTATAGGTCGTGGATAGATGACCCAACTTCGTGTTCGTGTAGAGTTTTCGGTGGATTGTTTGTGCACGCCATTACATTTCTGGTTTTAAAATATGTGTAGTTTTAATTTTTATATATTATATACTAAAATATCTCCGGTGTCAGAGATGCCAACGTTCACAAACACAACGCACCCAAACCTAAAGACAAACAAAACAAAATATTCGAACTCCTGTCTCAGTCGAGAATCGATCCATCAGTGGATCCGATGCGTCTGACCTAAACCTGTCTGATGAAGGTCTAAGATTACAAGGCACGCTTGCCTAGAGGGAGCCGATTAAATCGCGACTCAAAAGACTGAGATTATATAATAGCTATCGGATACTAGCGAGCAAAGCTCATAGCGAGTTTCAAATTCTAGCAGATCGCACACAAAAAGTTGTTTCAAAGTTCTGTACGAGTAGTGTAGTTAAGCAAAAACTGGAAGAAATACCACATTCTTGTGGGTTTTTACTGACCCGATTCTACATGGGGTTAGGTCAATAAGTCAGGTAATTTCATGACTCACTCCAAAAAACAAGAAATGCACTAATACTCGTAGGTAGCAGGGAAAGACTCGCTGCCGATATAAGTAATAATTATTTGGAAAGATACTGATTTAATACGCAGTGTCAGATAACATGAACCAAACACCGAAGAGTCATAGGATGCTGGTCTCTTCTTTTTATTTTTCTTGGATTACTTCTCTCTTACTGGAAGTAATCGAATACAACTTTGGTACTATATGGAAACGTGATTGATATACCTACATACTTATATAAATATATACATACTTATATATATAATAAACACCCAGACACAGGTCAAACAGGCATGTTCATGCACACAAATGTTTAACGTGTCCGGGATCGAACAAAAAAAAATAGGTGTAGTAGGTATCAAGATACTAAAGACCGGCATTAGTGTTGGAATTATTACCTAAAGAGATTTCTTCCAGGATTCAAATATGTATTTAATGTGCACACAGCTGTGTAACAATGTGCTCGCACTGCCAGAAGCCAGTGGACAGACACGAGCACATCGCCGTGATGGACGGGTTCAGTTACCATGAAGCTTGCACCAAGTGCTGTGAGTGTCATATAGCCTATTGCATACCGGTAGGCACGTGTAAGAACTCAGCCTCGAATTTAGCGGGCAGGGGGGCGGCGGCGGTGGCGACGCGAGAGCGGCAGGATCATATGCGTAAAATCAAATGGACCTTTTCTCGAAAACGGTGGCGCGGGTCTATGTTGCCCGCGCCGCTGCACGCTAAATTCGAGTCTGTGGCCTTAAGTTTTTGTTTATTCTGCACAGCTAGGCATTTGACCATTAGTTCGCACGACCACGGAAGTCAGCGATACTGTAGCATGCTAGAGCATGCCTAGTCTGGAATACACTATTTCTCAAGGAGGCTACCGGAATACACCGATAGGTGCCTGGCGACAGATTTTACAATTTGAGGGTGGTAGCTAGCCAGGCGAGCGATAGGAAACGCCCTACCACCACGCTATTGTAGGTCTGTTGGTACCTAAAACGAGGTGTGTAGCGTTGATGGTCGAGCAAAAGGTACGAGGTACGATCACACGAAACATGCAAAAAGAGCCTGATTTATCGGCGAAGGAAAATATCGTGAGGAAACCCATTTCGGCACAATGCAATTGTAATTCTGAGACAATTCAACTATTAGACTTACCTCCAGGTGTAGTAAAAATAGCCAGAGACGTTACGAGCGCTAGTTCAACTACACTCTCATATAGAATAAAAGAACTTTGAGCTTTTGACCTGTATAAAGCTATCACATGCCAGACGTATGCAGCGAGACGGACCTGCATAACGCGGAGGTGTTCAAAGGAGTGATCTTCTGCTCCGGCTGCTCGGACAGGATATTCAGAGGATGTGCCACGGCGAGGAAGAACAAGGACACTGCCAAAAAGAACAGATACAGGTGAGGGGATATTAATTTTTACCAGACTGCGAAAGGAGAAAGGTTATGTTTTTGAGATAAGATAACTCTTTATTAAAAAAACATGTATACTAGGTTTTTTAATGGCGGCCTGATGTTTGAGTGTTGATGTATATTTGTTTGTCACGCCCTGGAGCCATTACGGCTTGTCGTATTTTTATGTGAGTGGTGTCGATAGATTCGTCTTAGTCGTAAGAGTGACACTGGGTACATCTAAATTTTAAAAAAAAGTAAGGAGTAGCAGTCGCGTTTTTTCGAACTCTCTTCTAACTACTTGATATGATATATAAAATTATTTAATAACTTGAGATTTAGAATCTTGAGAAAGAGGTTTTTTTATGTATATTCCTCGACTTCTTAGCGACGCGCATTGGCATATCTAGACGTCGTGGTCTAGCGGCTAACAAGTTTGCTTCGAGATCCGACGGTCCCGGGTGCATTTCCCGGTCGAGGCAGTTGTTGGAAGAATTAGTTGGTACATCTGTGATCGAGTCTGGGTGTGTTGTGCGTGCCTTAGCATCCTCGATACTGTAAAATTCCTAGTGGGGAGCTAGGAGTGTGAAACCTTGTTAAGTTATTAATTATTTTTTGAAAGGGAGGCCTACTGTCCTCTGTGCAAGTGGTCAATAGAAATGACCAGAGCATCCCTCTGCTCGTGCCTTTATTACAATAATGAAAATTGGTTTTAGATAATCGTGAAGCATCGTCTGTAATTCATTTAAGTATTTTGCTAGATTTTTGTGTAAGAATCCTATTTTTTTTAACAACTCCAAATCATGGGTTAAGGCCTAAACCCCCCTCTATATAGGCCAAAATTAATTTTGTTATAAAGAGTACTCTTTGCTACTTTAGTTTCTCTACTCATCAATTTCATCAAAATCGGCCGATAAATTTATATTTATAATCAAAGCAACTGAAAAGTTAACTTGCCGAAGCGAAGACGTTATTTCACGTTACCATAAGTCAATTAATAATTAACAGGAGACTTCTGGTTTAGATCACGCAAACGACCTTACAGAAATAAGAACAGACCTCGCAAAACTGCACCCATGAACAACATTCTAGCTTTGACAGAACTTATCGCAAGCTCACACACCAGCAAGAGTGCGTGCGTGTCTTTTACTAGCAAGGAACAGAACAGGTTAGCACAGTGACATTGGTCCTTATTCACTATAAATATTTTAATGTATAACTCAGTCGCGTTATTATTCGACTGCGAAAGAAGGAGGGTTATGTTTTTCGAGTGTATGTATGTATATTTCTTTGGCACGCCCTAGAGTCTAAACAGCTTGTCGTATTTTTATGTGAGTGGTGTCAATAGATTCGTCATAGTCGTGATAGTGACACGTAGTACAAAAACTAAGAAAAAACAAATATTTTTTTGATATAGGTACAGGGTGGAGATTAGCTGTCAGGTTTTGTTGCAAATCGTTTGTTTCACGAATAAGCGCATAGAATTCACGTGGACGGTAGTATTTACTAAGGCAATGTCGAATTTTATATCGTGCTGTGGCACGGAACGCGCTCGTTTATCATCATCAGAGTAACGTATCGATAACAGACTTGATCACGATTTAAAGTGAATATGCGGCCTAGGGTGTAGCACGTTTGTCCAGATGAAACCGATCCACTCGCGAATCGAAGAGACCTAAAATAAAGCCGTGTATTTATTTTCAGTGGATCCGTCATACCGTTGTCTGCAGAAATGGCGCTCACAGTGACGAAGCCTATTTATAACGGAGTAAGGAAAAATACTAAAATAGTCTTACTCGTAGACATAACTATTTTATTATTATTATATATTTTCCAGTTGTTTGTTCCAGGAACAAAAGTTATTGCTTATGGCCATCATATTAGAGAATGCCAATTTGATCAATGAGCCTGTATCTTTATTGATATTGTGATAGGTTTTTTTTTCGATATGTTTTTAACTATAAACTTTATAGACTGAACTTTTCTACCAAGCCGATAAGTCATATTTCGAAATATATATATACCATTATGTGTTTTGATTGTTTTTCAGTGGTTTCAAGCGCAATCCATCCAGAAAAATAGCGCAGGTAATATTATTAATCTAGTATATTTGATTTCAGTATCTAGAGCCTATTTTTCTAACTTTCTATTTATTTTCCTGTTTTTCTTTGCAGGCCAAATGCCTCTCTACCCTCTTTCTACTTGTTCCTATCTATATCTATAGGCTGTATTATCCAATTATTTTTTCTATTGATAGTTGGGCTCCACGGTGTTACCCACGGATCTCTAATCTTTTATAGCCTATGTTACTCAGTGATAATGTAGCTATATAACGACGGAATGGGTCCGGTAGTTTTTAGTTTATTCTTTACATACAAAAATACAAATCATCCTCTTTATATATGTAATATCACCCAGGTGACGTAATTCATAAGTCCAAGGTGAACAGAGGACACTTTAGTTGCCATTCATCCAGGTGAACAAAGTGGAATATACCGTTTTAATATCCGGGATTGCTTGATTCATCGTAATTATGAATTAGAGTGGAACAAAAAGTAGAAACAGATCCATTATTGGATTTGTCGAGTGGATTAGAGTGGAACAGAAAGTAGACACAGATCCATTAATGGATTTGTCAAGTGGAATAGAGTGGAACATAAAGTAGAAACAGATCCATTTATGGATTTGTCAAGAGGATTAGATTGGAACGGACCTTACTTTTGCCCGAAGATCATCCAACATGTGGCAGATAATATTATGTAATATATTTTCACTCCAATAAATCATAATAAAATAGTAGCTACAAACCGAGATTTCGCACACGTTTGGTTTGATTTTTGGGAAAAAAGTGGCATGTGGCAGTCACCGAACTTAGAACTTTTATTTTTTAATATCTGTGCGCAAAAATCGATTCGACCCATTACTGAATTTCTGAGGAAAAGAAGGACAAATAAAACAAACCAACAATCACACTTTCATATATATAATACACGAGGATTTGTTTATAAAACTGCAATATAAGCTTTTGGCTATAAAGCCGTTAATTTTGGCACTGGATGTGAAAATTTTCTAGTGGGTTTGATATTTATTTGTCTGCTATAAAGAGTTTCGTTTATTCAGTATAGGGCAAAGTCTCTGGATCTAAATTCAGCAGGTAGACTGAAATATCGGCACTTTTCAGAAATGGGCATGACTACCGAAGTTACACAACAACTACTGAATGAACTACAATGTCCCGTAATCACACGGTTTAACAAGTAAGTCAGCTTTTTATAATTTTACTCCTCCTATGGGGGAAATCTTCATAAGGAAATTTTTTTTACAAGATTGCCCTTGAATTACATAATTTAATTTCTCCATCACGCCATTATACACTCGGACCAATAAAGATACTGCAAGACGCGACCGGCAGATTTTCTATTAAACGCACCGCGACAACTTTTACTGCGTGAACTGCCAGTTATGTGTGTGGGTATTTGTGTATAATATACACATATGCATGACGAGTATGCACTGCCCAGCACCCTACACAAACGTAAAAATCGTCACTTGGACCAATGACCTTAGACGTGCCCAAGGTCATTGGTCCAAATTGATTGCTATTTTCAGTACCAACACAAAACTTTAATTATTTATTTATTAATAAATCATACTAAGATATATATTATGTTGAACTATGTATATTTTCTTCCAGAAAACCGTCATCAATAAAACTGCCTTCACAACAACCTACTACGAGAGAACCTGTTAGTAAGGTAAGGATTATAATAGGAATAAAAAATAAGGATAAATAGATACTAGTTAAAAAAACAAATCATTCAATATATCTCTTCATTGCACACGAAAAAATGAATACAGCAAAATGAAATTTAAACAAAATATTGGCTATTCCACCGCGCGCAGCGGCCGCGGGGTCCACGGGCAGCGCGTGCCACCCGTGGACCCCGCGGCGCGGGTGCTCGGTGGCGGAGGTAGGCGGGCGGAAGGAGTTTATCGATAATATACCAGTATTTATATATCGGTACCAATTAAATAAATACACATTAAAGTATAGATATTAATGTATTGAAATAATATATCAGTATTTATACCGATATAGAGATACCCCATTACCAATATGTTTATCGGTATTTTGATATCGATACCAAAATTATATCGATATTACAGTTCCTGGTATTAACCCATTTATTAAAAAATACTGTTTTTTGTGTTAGTCTTCCTTAACAAGTGTATAACTTCTAAAGGGTCTTATATATTTATTTATTAAAAATTAAATATTTTTAGTCAATTTTTTTATTTGATAGGTTTAAGTTACATGTTCTAAATATTTTTTGTTTTAAAATCGGTCTAGTTTAGTTTTTAAATGATATTAATTGAACCATGTGTATTGGTGCTACCAAATTCAAATTTCTTTTTTTTATAGTTTTGTAATTAATATCTTATATGTGTAGAAGAGTGAATGCAGTGATCTACGTGTAGCCGAACTGGGCACTTCCAGGGAGATTGCCAACATGGCGCTGAAGAACAAGAACGAAATGCCTGTTATCATTAAATCTGTGTAAGTGAAGTAAAGTAAAGTTTGACTTCAAAAAAAGAGAAGGTTGTTTCCAGATTTCTCAAAGTCATCTCATTGATCATTCGTCCATTGTTACAGGAACCAGATGAAACCATTAACAGCAACAAGCGAATCGCTTCTCAACAAGGAATCCGCTGGTATGTTCATTTTCCAATCCCTAATGAATCGGTTTTTTCAAGGCAAGCATGCTACAGCATAGGCTGCATCATAACTTTAAATCAGTCGAGTTGCAGTCTGCCTATAATAAAACTGTATAGGTCGAATTTATGTACATTAAAAAAAAATAAGAAAAAAAGAATTTAAAAAAATGAGTCAGGGAAAGAAATAAAATAAGAAAATTAAAAAAATTGTATTTAATGTTTTGTTACTCTGTTTGTCTGTCTGTTTGGACAGGCTAATCTCCGCAATGACTGGACCGATTTAAATTAAATTTTGTATGGTCGTAGCTTATATCCCTAGTCAATATATAGAATATTTTTGATCCTGGTAAATTTATTTACCACATTTTCCACATTTGCCCACCTTTTTGTCGAAAATGACGAAAATGTGGGCATCGGCAAGTCTATACAAGAAAAAGTTCAGGTGCGAGCTTCTTGGAGACTGATAAAGAAAGTGCCCCGCCCGACCGTCGCTTCATACCCCGCACACTCCTAACACAATCACCGGCAATAACTTTGAACCAATGACCTTGCCTGTGTAGCATAGACAGAGAAAGATATAGATAGAAGTTGGTTATTTAGGCTCGTATGGTCGTATTTTTATGTGAGTGGTGTCAATAGATTAGTCTCAGTCAGAAAGTCATAGTAGGAAGAACTAAGAAGTTAGAAAGTGACACTGAGTACATGATAATAAAAATAAAAAATAAGATGATACACAGGTATAAAAATTTGGCAGTCGGGTTTTTTTAAGCGCTACTATCCAGTTCTATATCAACTTTCCCATCTAGAGCAGAGGCTGGCGACGCACTTGTTTACCGATAGGAAGACAAAACAACTTTAATTTTATTTTCCAAAGATTCTGGAGTTCGCTGCAATGACGATTGGCTGAATTCACCGTACAATACATCTGAAGGCACTGCTAGATCGTAAGTAAATATATTTTTCATCCCACCATCTCGGGAAAGAGTATTTTTGCTATTCGATATCTGAGTGCAAAAGCCATTTTTATCCGCTAGAGGATAAAGTAAATTTGAATTTAGAATATCGTGTGCACTAAGTTTATGAACTTGCACTCTTGACAATTAATAACTGTTGTTTCACAATGATGTTCAAAATGTACAACGTGTAACAAACAGAAAGGTGTGACAATACTTAACGGCGTTAGTCTACACGTCAAGTTGAACCAATGTAAAATTTGAAGCAACTTGACCGATCACGTGACCAATTTTTGTATGGAGAACTTAATATGTTTCTTTTGAATTTTGATTGATTTTGTTCTACGCAGGGTTCGCCTTGATTCTAACGCCTTCAATTATTGTCACACGTTTCTGTTACACGTTGCATATACATATGATTATTATATTGTGTATGTATTCATGTAAATATATATTACTAGCGGGTGGTACGTGCTTCGCTACATATAAAAATGCTTGTACTGTCAACACTGAAAAAAGTTTCAGTTTGACAGCAAAATCCCAAATAAAAAATTATCCTCCATTTATTGAATTAATTTGTTACAAAAAATGTGATAAATGAAGAATCGCTCGACCGATTTTGTGCAAACTTCACATAAACCATCTACTAAATAGTCCGAACAAAGCCTAAACATTTGGTTTGGACAGGTGAAGTTTGGCTTTCCTTTTTTGAGTTATAAATGTACAACGAAAATATATTGATTGATGTGTATGTATTTAAGTTTTATAATATTATTTTGTATTATATTTATATATTGTGATTTAGGATTTTTTGTGCATCACCGTCTACACTTAATCTAATTTTAATTTCCCATTCCTACAAAGGTGAAGGTACAAACAGGAAACAGGCAAAATAGGCGGTCTTATCGCTTAAAAGCGATCTCTTTTCTTGAAAAGTGATCGCGTTTTACCGATAATATTATTTATCGCTAAAACGCTATTTTGTTTGTTTTCTGTTGAGTTTATTATTATCTGATGTTGATTGATGTTGATCAGAATCAGAATTTGTTTTTTAGCTAAACTGTGTTCACTAAAGATGTTCACATTACAAGAAAGGACACAGGAAAAATCCAAGTAGGGAGATAAATGTATATCTTTTCATATTCAGGTTGGACATGAAACATATAGCGCGTTTATTGAAGATGCCGTTTTGTACGTGTAAGTTATAGTTTTATATCCAGTGTACCTACGACTTATTGTTTATCTACACACAAGGTGTAACAGAAAGGTGTGACAATACTCAACGGTGTTAGTCTACACTTCAAAGTGAGTTCATTGTAGAACAAAATTTTAAAAATTCAATGGCAAATAATATTGCGCCCATACAACTTGACCGATCACGTGACAACTTTTTGTATAGAAATATATTTATTTGTAACAGACAACACACCTTAAACAAAAACATAATATGTAATATGTATTACTAAGTGCTTTCTGTCACAAACCGGTCCCCACTCAACACAGTGCCGGCTGAAGCCAGCGTTGATCTTCCGTTGAGACCGGGACGCGACATCACGCACGTCACAATCCGCAGAGTTACTTCTGTCAGTGTCATAAACCAGGCTACTAGTAAAAGTCAAAGATCGACAAAACCTAATATTTTATTAACCTATATGTTGTATGGAGAAGCTATTTTATTTCTCAAATTTTGCAAAATTTTCTTTATTATTATGGATTCACCTTGATGTGTAGACTAACACCGTTAAGTATTGTCACACCTTTCTGTTACACCTCGTATATAAAATAGTAAGTTTTAACTGACTTATATTGTCTGGAGCCTAAACCACTGAACGTAGAGATATGAAATTGGGACGGTGTTTGCATTATATCGTGTAGGGCTGTACTAAGTATTTTTGGAAAAAACCCTTGAGAGGGTCAGATCGAGGTTCAAAAATTTAATAAAATTTATTTTTTATAAAATTGTGGGGGGGGGGGACTGGTACCCCCCTGGGAAAATAATTTTTATTACGATAATGGAAAGATAAATAAAAAATAACGTATCCATATTTTTTTATTAATGTAAAACCGCGGGGTGCAGCTAGTTAATATAATTTTAATTTCCAGTTGAAAAGAAAATATTGCGTAGAAGTTCTCTCATCAATGAATTGTTACACGAAGAAGACAAAATGTAAGTGAAATTCAATTAAGTACTTCTTTACCTACATTGAAATTCTGTGTTCCCGTTTGAGGTGCAATGTTTTTCAGTATGTCTCAGTTTGAATTTCAATGTTGACATTAATCTACGATATTTTAAATTTTACATAGTGGGTAGTAAGTATTTATTGTTATATTATAAATCTCAATTACACTTTATAAACCTTTTTTTTCATACAGGGTGACTGGTAATCAACTATCATTCTCTTAAGGGTGACTTCTGATGACAATAACCAACAAATTTTATTCCAGGACATTTTAAAAATTCGAAAGAATAAAAACAGATAGGTAATCGCTTAGATAGGACACTTGACCGCGCGCCAATAATTTTTTTGTATGGAAAATAATTATTTTTTGCAAACTTTCGAAATTCTCAGAACAAAAGTTAACACTTATTTAAAAAAAAAAACCTTGTGCGTTATGACATGCATGAATTCTCTTACCATTATAATTTAATGCTACATCTATGATCAACAAATACTTAGGCCCACTAAATATACTAAAACGTCTCTATCTCATAACGACTCATTTAGAAAACATCTTGGTGTTTTTAGCGACTGCGAAGAAGGAGGATTATGTTTGTCACGCCCTAGAGCTTAAACGGCTTGTCGTATTTTAATGTGAGTGGTGTCAATAGAGTCGTCTTTACCTGCAGATGGTCATAGGCTTATACTAGCTGCCTCCCGCGATTTCACCTGCTAAGATACGTGACTTCACAGTTTTTGTAGTCGGGATTTTGAAGTCATTTTAATCACTTGTTTCAGGAGTTTATTGAAAAAAATTAAAATGGCATTTCGAGCAGAGTACATCACCCATCAGAGTAAGATTTTTAGTTCATTATTATAAACATTTTGTTCAAGACAAAATAGTATATTTTTACCTATTCATAATTACTATCAAATTATACCGTATTTTTTGCTTAGCTTACTTCATTACCAATTACATACTATCAGAGAATATACAAGGTGTTGTTACACCTACGAGAGGTGTGACAATACTCAAGGGTGTTAGTCTAACAATCAAACCACTATCCAAAATGAACTTTAATACCATACCGTAAAGTTTACGTGTTAGTGGAGAGGTTCCGGGAGAGTGACGTTACTATCGTATAAATATTAATGTCAATATTTATACTATGGTAACATTACTCTTAAATAATCGACTGTTAGGCGGTACGAAGTGCGCCAGGTCAGCTAGTAAACTAATAAATAAGCCTAAACGTAAGGCGTGGAACGCTCGTTATCATCAATTCAGCACAATAGCGTCATAACTCATAATCTACTATTCCAGTAGTTCTAGAAACTTAAATATATAATTTGTTTTTCAGAACGTGGATTGAAAAGGTTATACTCAACAATAAACCGTAAACAAACACCAAATAAACTTGGCTGGTACATTTTTATATATTTATAATACATTACTATTATTGGCAAGTTAGAAAATTAGGTTTTTTGCATACCTCGAAATATCTCCGTGCTAAAAATCAGTCATAAATACGTCACACAGGTGCTGAGTAGAAGAAGAACAAACAAACCAACAAAGACACTTTCGCATTTTATGTTATAAAAAAAAGTTTGGTCCAATTTCCTAAGCATAAAATACTTAAAATACTATATTCTTCCTCTTCTCCTTAAATATAAAAATCAGTTGCTGTTCGTTTGTCTCGCTAAAATTCGGGAACGGCTGGGTCGATTTAGCAGATTTTGGTTTGGAAATGTTTGAGAAGGTTCAGGGAACGTTTAAACATGTATAACTGTCAGGCGGTACGTAGTTTGCCGGAACAGCTAGTACATAATAAAATGGGTTAGGAGCTTTATGACTACATCTCGATTGGACCAGTTAGCATGTATGACTAGATCGCTTCATGACTGAATCTTTATATGACTACATTGCGTTAGGAATAAAGCAAAGAGTTGACGAGTAATTATTTATTCGTGATTATTTTTGTTATCCCTAACGCAATGTAGTCGTATAGAGATTCAGTCATAATGCGATCTAGTCATACTGCTAACTAGTCCAATCGAGATGTAGTCATAAAGTTCCTAACCCAATAAAATATTATGTCGAAAGACCAATGCGCGTATTATTTCAAATCTATGCTCATAATAATAATAATAATAATAATAATAATAATACACAATTATATTGGTAATATTACTTACAAGTCAATAATATGGACGAATACTCATTAAATCTATAGCATAGCGATTGGTTATGGAGTTTGCCGGAATATTTACCCAAAATCCCTATTGGTGTAAATGGTCTATGGGAATTTCGGGAATATACTTTTATAATTGAGTTTATTATTCTTTTATTTGTTTTAGTTGGTCGTTTTATTTTATAATATTAATTTCAGGTTGAATTTAGTATCAAACGTATACACCCACCATGGCAATACTAAACTAAGATTATCCAATAATTCCAATGTAAAGAGGTGAGTTCCCATTTCATTTGCTTTTCACAGTACTCTTCATGTTAAAGGTGGTTTTTACGACATCTTTTTTGGACAAGTAGGTAATATGCCATTACGCATATTCGCTATTTTTACCCGACTGCAAAAGGAGGAGGGTTATGTTTTTCGAGTGTATGTATGTACATTTTTTTGGCTCGTCCTAGAGCCTAAACGGCTAGTCATATTTTTATGTGAATGGTGTCAAAAGGTTCGTCTTAGTCGTGAGAGTGGCACTTAGACCAGGATCGGTAATATTTGAAAGGAACAAAAAAAATATAGTAGGATGAAACACATTAGGAAAAGGAGGAGAATATTATAGAAATGAAAGGAAAAATAATTTACGGGTGATCTGAGGTCGGGGAGGGGAAGGGGGTGAGTTTTTGAGGGTAAAAACGGTTTATCACGATTTCCGGAAAAACTATTTTTTTTTTCGTAGGACTAAAAAGTCCTACGAAAAAAAAATTATATGGCAAAGTTATAGATAATAAAAAGATCTAAAACTTTTTATTCACTTTTTGTTCACATAAGTTTTAGATATTTCTATTATCTACAACTTTGCCATGTAATTTTTTTTCCGTAGGAATATTAGTTTTTTACCCTTAAAAACTCCCCCCTTCCCCTTCCCGACCTCAGATCGCCCGTAAATTATGTTTCCTTTAATTTTTATAATATTTTCCTCCTCTTCTAATTGGTTTCATCCTACTATGTTTTTTTTACTTCTTATTATTTTTAAAGGCTGGTCTACCTGTGTACAGTGCTCGCCACGTATCTTTATGTTTGTGAAGTTAGCAACAAGCGACTGCGCAATGAAGAAAAAACGGTACACAAACGGTGCAGGGGCGCGGGCGGGGAGCCTCTAGACGCAAGCCAGCTAACTTCACAAACGTAAAGATTTGTGGCGAGCACTGTACATCACAATTAAAAAAGAAAGAAATTAAGGATAATAGACAGGTTTAACTACTTAGCATTCGGGTTTTTTTAAGTCGCTAACTCAGTTGTTACAAAGTGTAACTTAATATTTTGTCGTTCTTAGCAAAATAAAAGTTAAAACTAATATTCGAAAATCTGCTTATGAATTATTGTGTATTAATCTCCCTATTTATATATTTATTTTATTATTCCAGTTGCAAACACTTCAAGAGGTCCCACAGCTACAGGTGTATGAGGGCACAGGCGATGAAGCTCGCCGGACCAACGAAAAGCGAGTATGTGATCTTTATTTTATTTTTAACCTACCTACATAAAAAAGAAAAACTTTAATATTTTTTGAATGTAATGTTTGTTGTTCCTCGATTACTTACCGACGCTTGATCTGATTTGGGAGATTATTATTTTTGTTTGAAAGTGGGGAAGACACTTAGTCTTGTGGTTTCAAATAAATCTTCTCCTTCGAAATCGGTCAAACGTTCATACCTACTATGATTTTAATCATCAAAGTAACTGAACGCCTGTGAATTTGGAGCCAATTGAAGCCAACTTCACAACTAAGCAGGTTTTTCAGTTATTTTGGTTTTAATATATAAAATCCGACTGGTTTTGATTTTTTTTTTGCCAATCAAACAAAAAAAAATCCCTGTCGGTCCAATCCTAACAAAACATTCCGACAAATTGGAAACCTCCCTATTTTTTGTAAACGGTAAAAATAAATTAAAGTGACATTGATCAATTCTTTATTGCGGACACAAAGAAATAAAAACGAGAGAATAATTTTTTATTTTACGAAATATAGTGCTAAAAGTGGTAACTAAAAAGAGAGTGCTATACAAAAAATATCATCAATTTGTGCGTATTAAAATAATTCTAGTTAACAGGTTGTCAGTAATGAGGACAAGGATAAAGCAGATGATCGCGCCGGGCTTCATACGAAAATATGGCATTAATTGTAAGTAATATCTGTTAAAAGCATTCCGCACGCGAGCTTCGCGGAGCCGAAGGGTAGCGGGCGGGTGTGCCCCGCCCGAGCCCCGCTTCACACCCCGCATTCGTCTAGTAAAGCCGCCTGCAAACGTCTTGAACCAAAAGTGATGTATTATGTACAACGTGTAACAGAAAGGTGTGACAATACTTTATAGTGTACTCATCAAAATGCACAGACAACAGAACAAAATTTTTCAAAATTAAAAAAAATATTTGCTTCCTCCATACAACTTGGTCGATCACGTGACTAATTTTTGTATAGAGAACCTAATTATTTTTTTATAATTTTGAAAAAATGTGGTTTTACGCAGCGTTCACTTGATGGGTAGACTAACACCTTTAAGTATTGTCACACCTTTCTGTTACACGTTGTAAATTTCTGCACATATGCACTTCTTGTTGACGGCCGACAATTCAAAGTAAAAATGAAACCAAGTTTACTTACTCTTGTTTTCATGTCTAACTCTAGCTGATAGAGCTGGTTGTTTATTGAGTTTTCTCCAAGAACTTGCTAGGCATATGTATGTATGTAGGTACATTATTTATTTAAAACGTCATTTAAAATAACATTGAAGCAATATGATGAGGGGTTATGTTTTTGAATTTATGTATGTATGTTTGTCTAACTCTTCGTAACCCTTTGATTTTGATATGCCGATGTGTCATGAAATTTGTTATCTGTAGATAGTCATTGGCTATACTGGCTGAATCCAGTTTCACCCGTCACGATAGATAGATAGATGAACGTTTTATTATAGACGCGCAAAACATAACAAGTAGTTAGAAGCGAGTTCGAAAAAACCCGAATGCTAAATCTTTAGCTGAGTATTATACATATTTTTCTATTTTTTTTATTTTCTTGTTACCCAGTGTCACTCTCACGACTAAGACGAATCAATTGACACCACTCACATAAAAATACGACAAGCCGTTTAGGCTCTAGGGCATGACAAATAAATTTACATACATACACTTGAAAAACATAACCCTCCTTCATTCGCAGTTGGGTAAAAACACAAAAATATTAAATACTTATAGTTGTCTAAATAATGGCTTTGCTGTCGAGTTCAGAAGTGGTTTTTAATAAATTTTTTGTTGTTCATATTTCAGACAACATGGTGCCCGCCATTTTGATGTCTCAAGCTTGCGGCACATCGATACCGGGATCTAGTGTTGGCAAAATATAAATTGTAAAAAAGGAATAATAATTAATTAAATATAATAATAAACCTAGATTACAAAAGTAATCTGCCAAGTTGTCAGTTGCCAACTTGTTAATGAAAATGATTATATGAAACGATTATACTTACTACGAGTAACAAACAGAATGTTTTGTTTTTATTTATTTTTAACTACATATTGTTATCGCGTAACGTTAGCGGCGAAAGAAGTTAAACAAGTGACTGCAATCTTGATTTCGTTTTGATAAAAGGGCGAACTGTCAAAATGAAAACAAGATCGCTGTTACCTTGTTTCACTTTTTTTGTCGCTAACGTTACGCGATAACATATCACAGGTCCCGACTAAACATGGATCGCAAAGATCAATCCTTTTTAAAATTCCTTCTATCTAAAATGATTTTTTCTTTGAAGACGCCATGGTTTTTTATCTATCTAGCATATAGGGTTATCGGTTAGGGGTGGCTAAGCCAAAATGGGGTCACAGCAAATATGACATAATTAAAATGTTATGGAACCAATTTTTTTCGACGGCAATTAACTTTTTGCATGAAACAGCTGTTTATTTCTCTTGATTTCAGGATTGGTCCCCTAGGATGAGAATAGAGACCTCCTTTCGGTTTAGTACACCCCTAACCGGTAACCATGTATTTACATCTTATTCATAGTCCATTATATGTCATGTTATAATTTTTTAAAGATCAAGTAAAAGTTTCTTTAGTAAAGAGTCCAACGCTCTTTGATCAATGTGCCCGAATCTTAAATTTCAATGACATAGACAAAGGAAATCCGTCTTTTATCTGTATTTCCTATATGTCCGCATCATGATTCAAAGAAAACTAAAATGAATAGGTTACCTATTGTGAATAATAATGAATCATTTATATTTATTACTGTACTACGTCATCGAAGGTTTCCGTTTAGATATAGGAAGGGGTAAGCGACAATTTCGTTACATTTATGGTAAATTCATAGTATTTTTTAGGGTTCTGTAGCCAAGGGTCAAACGGTATCCTATTACTAAAACTTTGTACGTTCGTCCGTCTGTCAACAGGCTGTATCTCATAAACCGTGATAGCTAGACAGTTGAAATGGTTCGTTCTCATATACGAACCGTTGAAATTTTTACGCATGATTTATTTTTGTTGCCGCTATAACAACTAATGCTAAGAACAGAATAAAATATATATTCAAAGGGCACTCCCATAGAACAAACGTGACCTTTTTTGCTGGTTTTTGCTGTGCTTTGGCTTCTGCTTTTGCATTTTCAGCTATTAATAACTTCAAGAGGTAGACGCCTAAAATATTCACAGATTTTTTTCGTGTACTGTATAAATAGACAATTGAATCAAAATAAAATTATTATTTAAGATGGTTACGATACAACAAATGTGAATTTTGCCGTTTTTTATTTTTTATTATAGAGTTTTATAGAGTTTTATTATTTATTATAGTTTTTTATTATAGAGTATAATAATATCGACAGCATTTAACTAAACTAAACAGAACTTAAACTAATGTTGTATAAATGGCGGCACAGAACCAGATTTTTTTACTATAGACGCGTTAACGGTGGTTACAACTAACAAGTGGTTAGAAGCGAATACGAAAATAAATACGTGTGGCACACATACGTCTAGTTGCACGCACACAACACCGTGCCGAAATCTGCCGCACTGAAACGACGTTAGACGATACACGGCTTTCAACACTGCACCGTTGTGCCGGTCGGAGTGGGGGGTGTTAGGATTATTTTCATTAGGGAATTTGTTGATTCGATCGCCGCGCTCAAAATCCGCGATAAAAGCTATCCAATAGCTTAAAACCCGACTGCTAAATCGTTAAACCTGTGTATCATCCGTATTTTTTTAAATTTATATGTACACAGTGTCACTCTCACGCCTATGACGAATCTATTGACACCACTCACATTAAAATACGACAAGCCGTTTAGGCTCTAGGGCGTGACAAACAAATATACATACATATATACACTTAAAAACAAACCTTCCTTCTTTCGCAGTCTGGTAATTATAGCAAATGACTAATGTAGAACAAAGCCATATACCACTTTCTACCTTTAGCCAAACTTAGATAAGTACGAAGGTGATAAGATAATGCCAAGTAGGTATACTTAATGATAAGGACAGTATAGTTTAAGTACTTGTGATGAAGTGACTTTGTTATGTGGAGTTATTTTAAGGATTTAATATTTTAGTTTTAATAAGGTAAGTTTTTAAAGTGCCTAGTTAAGGAACCTCTTATCATATATCTCTTTAGCCTAGGTAGCTCCTTTATCACTTATTATTTTATCACTTCATTTTTTCGGGAAGAAGAGTAGCTTATGTGTTAAACCAGGATTCATTAAATTAGGCACCAGGATAAGCTACCCTGGTGCCTAATTTAATCCAAATCCTTTAAGCCGTTTGAGTGTGAAGCAGGAACAAACAAACACACACACATATATACAAACTTTAGCTTCAATAATATTAGTATGATATTACTCAGTTTTAATGAAGCTTTGTAACGGCGAAAGAGTTTTTAAAATCGGTTCAGTAGTTTTTATGTTTATTCGTTAAATACAAAAATAGACATCTTTCGTCTATATAATATTCAAGCACGCACCTCTGAGATTTTCAGAGTGAGTTCAATTTTTGACATTATAGTTTAAACCTAAGATGTAGCATCCTATATATATATTCTAATAGGAATTAGGAAAGGTTTGCCATGTTTTATATTTGGTTTAAACTATAAAAGTGTCAAAAATTTGAACACCCTTGAAACAATATATATAACATATAATTATATATATATATATATATATATATAATAACAAAATCGAATCTCGAAATCGATTGTTAAACAATGGTTAAACAAGTTTTCGTGGATACATTAATATTAAAATGATAAACGTGTGATAGCCACGGCTTTGTATAAAGATATAAACCAAAGATATATAGGAGTTAAGTTCTTGAGTGGCGACCACGAAATGGAAGACGCAGCGTAGGTAGCCCTCCCACTAGCAGGACCGACGACATATTGAAAGTCACAAATAACCAGTGGATGCAATTGGCAGCTTGTTGTTCGGAATGGCGTTCTTATTGAGAGGCCTATGTCCAGCAGTGGACGACTTCTGACTGATGATCATGATGGTAAACCAAAACATCTGCTCAGTCACCTGGCACGTCCAAATCTTTTCTGTGAATGTTGTGGATGAATCCTAAATCCGTAATTTGTAACATTGATTGTACAAAACACTGTGAAGGTGCGACTCACGGTTGATAACAACTGATACCCTTTATCTATTGATAACTACCTACATACTCGTATACTGACGTTATTAGAGTTGTACTAAAATATGTGTTTAGTTTTACAGAATGTTGGAGACGCGCCTTGTGATTGTATTTCTACTGAGTTTCGCTTTGGGCGGGAGTTGTCAAGATGGTAAGATTATTTGGTTCGATCCCCGGACAGGTTAAACATTTGTGTACATGAACATGTCTGTTTGACCTGTGTTGAATTATATATAAGTATGTATATCAGTCATCAGGTTACCATAGCACAGGCTTTGCCTGGTTTGGGATCTGAAGACCTCTGTTCCATATTATTTAATGTTTTCTCTTCTTCTCTTCTTCTTTCTGAGAATGAGTGCAATATTTTGCATGGTTGCCCAGAAGAGATCGCTTTAAACAGTATGACCGCCGTTAGAAATCTAGCTTGACTTTTAATAGGCTGGTTTTTTTTTGTTTTTTTTTTTATAAGATTTAAAATGAAAAAATATTAATACGTCAGATTTTATTCTTTTTTATTTACATCTTCTGATTTCTCAGCTATTTTGGATCATATTGAATACTTGTTTTTATGTTCGATAGATACCTATTACTTTACAGGTGAATCCATACATAAACTAAACCTGTTTCTTGGTGAAGTTTCAAAATATAAATGAAGTCCTCAACCCGCAATTTGGCCACGTGGTGGATTGCCTACACACCCTTAATAGGGAAGACCCGTGCTCAACGGTGGGACGTTATGGGTTGATACGTATATCGATTTCAAATAATACTTAGTGCACGTTTACAGAGACGACAACCGACATGGCGTTGCAGACGAACATTTGCAGAAAATGCATTTGTAAAGATGGGAAAGTGGACTGCTTCGATCAGAGCATAATAACTTTCTTTACCAAAGATGAATGGGCTGGTAAGTTACTTATTTATTTATCCTACACAGCTAGGCACTTGACCACAAGTTCGTACGACCACGGAAGTCAGCGATACTTAGTCCTAGATGGAGCATGATTAGTCTGGAATACACTGGCTCTCAAGGAGGCTGCCGGAACACACCGTTAGATGCTTGGCGACAGATTTTACAACTTGAGGGTAGTATCTAGCCAGGCGAGCGATAGGAAACGCCCTACCACCATGCTATGGTTTCTTCGCGTTGTTTTCCTTCAACGGTAGCTCAGGCTCTTTTTGCACGTTTCGTGTGATCGAACCTCGTACCTCTTGCACGGCAATTGACACCACTTACCAGAATTTAATCATAATTTTAATATGAAATTATCACCGATAAACGTAAAGACTGCTAACCTAAAAAAGGCATAATATCATAATAAGAATAATCACTGAACTAACCAAAAAGACCACGCATGCTCCAAATATGTACTCGCATTTTATTTAAAAAAATCATCCAAATATGTTACAAAGTATTCAGAATGTCATAAAAAAATAACCTGAACCTACTGCGGACCTTGTTGCGCAAAGTATTCGGATTGTCATAAAAAATAACCTAAACCTACTGCGGACCTTGTTGCGCAAAGTATTCGAATTGTTATGCAAAAAATAACCTAAACCTACTGCGGACCTTGTTGCTGAAAGTATTCGGAGTGCCATAAAACTTGGCTATACATTTTTTTTTTGATGAGGATGTTGAGGCAGGGCAACGATTGTTTTTTTGGTGGTCATAAATTTCATCCCATATTTTATATTCTATGCTTTTTTTAAAGCTGTTTTATTGTATAAACATATTTGAAGTTGCAAAATGAAGAAGATAAGAATCTAATATATTGTCTTAAATATATATTTTAGACAGTATACGAGTACATGAATATTTATCAAAACAAAAGACGGCATTGTTATTAGGTACTAACAGAATCGGCGGTCCTCGTACCGCCTAACAGTTATGTTTGTTTCTTACCATTTAAACCAGCCCTGAACTTTCACAAACATTTTGAAACCAAAATGAGCTAAATCGGCCCAGCCGTTCTCGAGCTTTAGCGAGATAAACGAACAGTAATTGATATATATTTAATATATAGATAGATAGATAGATAGATATATAAACAAACATGATAATTTAATTTTTGAAAAATTTCAGCTCTCTCCGAATTTAAGCCGATTACTGTGGACCTGAGCGAGAACCACATACAAAACGTGACAGCAGTCGCTGAGCTACCGATCCAAGTGCTGAACCTTTCTCGATGCAGTATCGAGTTTATAGATAATGCCAGTTTTAAAGATCTTCAGGAGATGAAAGTTTTAGACTTGAGTCATAATCAACTGACTTCGGCAAGACTTAGTCCACATGCTTTTGAGGTATTTAAGCGCTGAATTTTAACCAACTTTAAAAAGGTGGAGGTTCTCTATCCATCAGAAACATTTTTGTATTTAATTTTTATATCTTAGAGACACCGATTTGATACGTTTGACACCGATTATATTGTTCGAATGGAAGCTTCTAGCTAGCTTGTATTGGCGCCTACTAACAGTCGCTTTTTAACTTTTCGACTTTTAAAAGGAGGACGCTTACAACTCTTACTCGACTTGTCTCGAATTGATATGGACTCGTTCCATAAGTTCTCAGTGACGCCTGGACCTGAAAATATCTGTTATTGTAAAAAAATAAACTTTTTAGTTGTTTCCATATGTAAATTTGATCAAATTCGGTTCACGGTTTATAAATTAAAATCAGCCGTACTTGTTCTTGTATTAAATTATTATGAAATATTATAGCTTTATTGTACCAAAAAGAAAATTAAGGCAAATATAATAATATCATGTTTAGGTCGTTACATATTATTTCTATCATATACCTTTACCTTCCCGCAGTAAAATTAAACAGCTGTTTTTATCCTCGAAATTAGAGTTGGTCCAATGGTAAAAGTATTTCCTTAGTATGAGTACTGGCCACTTTCGGCTTAGTACACGCCTCAACTTTAATCATATTTTGATCTTATGTATCCTTAGAAATTTGTATCATATAGCCTCTCCATTCCAGGGCCGCTTTTCACCAGAAGAGTACGAACCTCTATCATCCATGAGGACCCTAAACTTGGCTTACAACGACCTGCACTCGCTAAACCAGGACCTGTTCGAGCATCTTCCAGAATTAGAAGAACTGGATCTAAGCGGGAACCCCCTCACTACAATAGACCATGTCACGCTGATCGCTATTTCTAGCTTGCCGATGTTAAAGGTAAAACGTTGGTTAGATATTATCCTTATCTGTTATAATATTGTCTATATTTGACAGTTCGCCGCTTCAACTCTGTCAATAGACGTCATTGCTTGCTCTTGTGTTAATTCCTAAGTATTATTTATTGACATTTAAATAACGTTCGTTACAGGCAAATCTTATTACATTTGAATTGTTATTTACTTAGAAAATTTAACTTATAAATCTCATTTATACACGATTAGTTAATATTAGTGGTTAGTTTAACAGTTCTCTTGACAAATATTTACATTATTATTGCTTTGTTTAGTTATTAGTGATATTTTATTATGGTTGTTCGTTACACAAGAACGATGATTCTACTCGTACAAGCTGCATTCACATATATTCACTGAGTTTGTAAAAAGGATTACTATAGACAAAATTAAATATCTATCATGCCTAATAACAAATCTCCACTTGGTCGTCTATCTATGCAATGCCATAGATAGACAGACGTAATTTCTCTGTTTGTCCTCTAGTGTTCTCCATGTCTCTCCTATTTTCTAAATGAGGATAAAATTTTCAATAGCATCAGCAGTATTGCAGCTGGGTAATGTAGGATTACAGCAACTCTATCAGCCTGCTTCAGTGCTTTATGAAAAGATTCGAATTCTAGACAAAATCACTGGTTTCATTCTTTCAAATTGGTTCCGTTTTTCAAAAAAAAAAAATTGTAACTTGTCTTTACTCGTACCACGAAAAGAAGCAACTTCAAAAATTCCAACAGCAAAATATTAACTAATAAACTAAAAATAAAAAATATGGACAAAAGTCCATCTCAGACATTCTACGTATAGCGCTCACATGGGCACTACGTTGACAGTAACATTTAACTTCTTAACATCTTACCATTAATAACTATGCTAGTACTAATCGACTGATTGTTGCTACGCGGCGTAGCTGTTATTTTAGACACCACACATACTCACGACACCTAAGCGACAAACACACATCCATACTCAAATTTATTTGTATCATTAATAGTCATTTGTCAAATCAACAAATTACCTATTGTTTGAAACTAAGCAACAGCAATTCTTGTGCTAGAGACACTTACATCAAGACTAGACCTTTCTGAGATGTTAACTTGTAAGTTACTACGAATTAAGACATGTTCTACGTTATTAATTATGAGTGTATCTCATCTGGAATTATATTATATTATATTCGCAAACTGTGGTGCGCTGAGTCTCACGACACAGGTTATCCTAGTGTGAGGCGCAGAGAGACAATTAATTACTTACCAGTACAAAGTTTACCTAAATTGTATTTTATAATAATCCCCTAGACATAAGTTTTATTGTACTTACCGTGGTTCACTCAAATAAACGTAATTATTATGTTATTATAATTAAGACCACTGTATTTCAATGAGTGTAACCGCGGGATACAACCAATACTGGCCATCTGCAGATGAAGACAAATCCAATGTCACCACGCAAATCACTTGATTAGATTGTAGGTAGAGGGTTACAAAGATTTCCTCTTAGAGAGTCTGGTAGAAACATCCCGCGACCCGCGATAAAACTTTTGTTTCATAGGCAAGTTTCTACTGCTGGACTTCCACTGTTTTACTACCTCTAAAATTTTCTTAGACAGTTCTAGTATAATTTTAGTCCCATTTTAATTTTTCTAGGTTCTTCGCATGCGTTCCTGTCAGCTCACCGAGATCCCAGAGAAGTTCCTACACACTCCCCGGTACTTGGAGCGTCTGGACATCTCGGACAACCTGCTGACTGCTGTGCCCCAGGAGTTGGAAGAGACCAAGAACCTGGTCTTTCTCAATCTCAATCAGAACCCAATTGTGGAGCTGGATCTCAATTCCGAGGATTTTCCGTGAGTTTCAGAGCTTTTTGCATTTGAATTTGAAACTTCTACAGATGCTTAATTGCTGAATGCTTGATGTGGAAGGTCGCGGATCTAAACCCCGTTTCAGGAATGCTCCTTAAGGCTCATGCGTTGGCTAGAATTGAACGTCAGATAACCTTCTTGTGCGAGAAAATTTGCTTTTAAAGTTAATTGAAGTAGCATATTTTCCAATTAGGCCATTCTGGTTGATGGTGACCTCATTATAAGGACGACCAGTGCCAGTAAAGACTTGTGCGATGAAACCATGCAGATATCGTGCCAACCCCGCGACCACAACAATTCGCTTGAGTCCCCCTGCCAGTTAGGGTGTCGTACCTATACTGTGTGAGTGATTCAAGGAGAAAAAAAGGAACTAGGAAGGCGGTATGCTTAGGTGTTCGTCACGTAGATTTTTCTATTATACTGCGGGTGGTTCAATAGGGCTAAAAAATGGGTATGGGTTTGTTTCCTTACGAGCATTAATTATATCTATTTTTTGCAGTGGCTTCCCTCGTCTCCGCAAGTTGAAAGAGCTCCACATGTGCAACATGATGAAGCTCCGTTCCATCGGACCCTCGTCCCTATCAGGTCTGGAGGTTATAGAACACCTCTACATGGCGTACAACCCCTCGCTGACAACCTTGGACCCGAGAGCATTGGCAAGACCTGATGATATAGGAGAGACTTATGTGTGGCCACTGGTCAAAGAGGTAAGGAGCGGTTCCAATGTAAATGTCATTAATGAATTCCACTATCCCCATTCTACAATTGGACAATTGGAGATATAGTTCAAGGACTGGTCGGTTGGCGTAGTTGGTAGCAACCCTGCCTTCTGCGCCGCTGGTCCCGGGTTTGATCCCCGGACTGTTGACATGTGTCTGGGTGTTCATTATGTATTTAGGTATGTATATCAGGAGTCAGGTTACCATAGCACAGGCTTTGCCTAGTTTGGGACCTTGTGTGGATGTTGACACATCTATGCCTGCAGCTATGTTATGAAGACGCGACAGTTACGTATGCCCAACTATGGATAAATAGAAGTATTTTTTTTTCTAATCCATGGATTTGGAATTTACTATAGTGTTCTACCCTTTATTACTCTTTGGGTACGGGAACCTACTGATAAATATCGGAATGTTTTTGATTTCAGTTACACCTTCAATCTAACAACCTGACGGAGATCGACTCCAGGTTCCTGTCACGTTGGGATCTGGTGGAGAAGGTATGTTTCAACACAAAAGTTCAAACTAACTCGAGTTGTAAAAATCTGTTGCCAAGCACCTAACAGTGTGTTGCGGCCTTCCGAAAGAGCCAGTATATTCCAGACTAGGCATGCTCCATCTAGGGCTACAGTATCGCTGATTTCCGTGGTCGTGCGAACTTGTGGTCAAATGCCTAGCTGTGTAGGATAAAAAAAACATACTAATTATTATTTTTGTTTTCATCCGAGACAACTAATTTGAGGACCAACTCGTACAACCACGGAAGTCGGCGACATTGTGGCCTTAGTATGTCTAGTCTGGAATACACTGGCTCTCAAGGAATGCTGTCGAAACTCACCCGTTAGGTGCTTGGCGACGGTTTTTCAGCTTGAGCTTGGTAGCTAGACAAGCGAGTGTAAGAAAAACGCCCTACCACCATGCTATGGTTTCCTCAATACGCGAAAAGAACCTGAGCTACCGATGAAGGAAAATTCATCGGTAGCTCAGGTTCTTTTCGCGTATTTCTTGGCATCGAACCTTGCACCGCTCCCACGGCAATTGAGCCCACTAACCACTCAGCCATCGTAGCTACAAATAATGACCTTTCAACTATCATTACCTATAAAAACACTATTAAACTTAACTGACAAGTGCATAAAAAAAATATCTAATTAAGTACAACAAAAAAATTTAATTGCGGATGACTTACCTGTAGATCACTTAAGGTCTACAGATAATCCAAACGCTTCAACTTATCACTAGAGAGCAGCTTGCCTAGTATGCTAGCGGGATTATCATGTTGAATGGTAATGCTTAGAAACGTATACTCTACTATCAACTACTACTGAACGGATACTAATATCCCTAAAGTGAGATAATGCTATTCCATACACGGTTATCGGTCAGGGTTGTACTAAGCCGAAAGGAGGTCAGTATACTCACTATTTTAAAAAACTTTTAGTATGGAACCAACCAAAAAATATCAGCTGTTCCAAAGAAACAGCTTAGTCGTCAACAAATTATATGAAACAGATGATTTTTTTTCTAGAATTCAGGGTTGGTCCTATCGTAAAAGTTGTTTCTTGGGACGAGTATAGTGACCCCCTTTCGGCTTAGTACACCCCTAACCGTTAACTCTGTATAGGTAATAGACAACATTTAATTTTTTTCAAAGCAATGGAAATTCGAAAACTATTTCGAGATAATGTAATAAAGAGTTCATACTAAAATAGCAGATTTTTATATACACTTTCTTTCGCGTTATTTACAAAAACTGATGAAAAAAAATCTCGTATTTATGTTAAGACCGTCAGAGGCCACCAATAAAAAATATTATTGTAACTATAATCTGTGAACCGAACCAAACCTTACAACAAAAATACAGATTATTAATGACGTAATTTGTTTACGAGCTTTAGCGAAAATAACATTATGCTGAACTTTTCTCATATTTACAAAAATCTCTATAAAAACGTAATTATTACATTCTGAATAAAGTAAAAAAAGGAGTACATCAATTTACATTTGTCAATGTTTAAATGTTGTCAATTATGTGTTAATATATTTCCAGATCGATGTGTCAGACAATCCGTTCCTATGCGATTGTTCCACCCAGTGGATGGTGGACTTCTTAGTGCCGGTGGTAGAGAGCAAGGGAGGAAACTCTACGCTAATGAAGTAAGCAATTATAATTATAATATGTAAGTTATATTATTAACAATAACAAAATAAACTGATTACAACAACAAAAATATATAGCAGAAAGATTACCTATAGACCGTTTAAGATCTACAGATAATACAAGTGGCCCAACGCACAGCAAGAGGGCAGCGTGCCCTCTTGCTAAACTAGCCGCATTACCACGCTGAATGGCAATGCTTATACGATGGGCTAGATAAAACCGGCATTCTGGTCACTCGTCGAATCGATCAAACGCTCCGATAAGTTTTGGAAAATAAGATGAGCTCACGGTCCTACTTTTATTCCTTCTATATATTCTTATGTAGTACGAGTACTTAAATTAAGTACTTATGTGTTTTTATGTTTGTTGACTGATATTTCAGATACGGCCGGATTTGAAATTTTTTTTTGTTCATAATAAGTATAATCAGTATCAACCCATGGCGTCCGACTGCTAGTGTAGGCGTGTAGGTTGTAGCCGTATGCAGAATGTGTCACTGAAATGAAAAGATATGTACAATCTTAATCTTACAATTAGCCTACCAAATCAGTAACAATGTAATAACAATACTCACGTTTGCACCACAGAAGTTTTCACCATATGATTTTGGGCATGTTTTTAATGCCTGTCCAAATTATTTTTTTACAATTGATGCACACACTCCTCTGCGCTCACGCCGCGAGAAAAAATGGCCGACAATATCAGAGTTGCTATACAAAAAAAAACAAAAGGATGCGTTCAGTAAATTCAAATATATTAATGAAAATGTAAATAAAAAAAGTAATCATCAAAGTCACCTCGTAATTTGAAAGTCGCCCCATTTTACGGTACATATCTTTTCACCACTGCGAAGTATATCTATCTTCTAGTTCTGTAGTTCACCTCTCACAGTTCAAATTTCGAACGAATTATTATATAGAGTATGTTGATAGAAATGGTAGTACAAATAAACCAAACCGAATCTTAAAGTCATAGTCTAAAGCTCATTTTCAATAAACATTGTATCACTCTAATGTCCTTTTGGCTCTAAACAAATTAGACAAATGTGATTGTATTGATACATTGCGTACACTCTGATGGAATTTTAAAATTGACGTTAAGCAATGAATGATAACCTTTAGAGAATTCACAGTATCGCTCTTATAATTATGTTCGTAACTTGATACGAGAAAGTGCGAGTGAAATAGAGAACTACTTCATGAGTACTTCAGTCAGCCGGGCTCCTGTCTTCTCTGTCGGCAGCTTTCGGCTGAGCTCAGCGTTTCGTTAGCATCGCGTCGCGTCGCGGTGAACGACTTAGTTCGCGAACTAAAGATATGTTTGTATTGAAACTGAACTAGTGAAGGATGAACTAAACGCAACTGAACTAATTCAATTGAACGATTCCTTCGCGAACTACACATGACTAAATTAGGTTGAGGACTTCTCCTAAACTTAAAATATGAAACCTTTTCCAACAAGCAGGTTACCTCGTGTCGTTTTCCTTAACTGTTTGGGCATGTAGTAATTAATTGTAATATGAAACATTTTTAAAAAACCTACTGACAATATATATATATATATATATATATATTCTCAGATGTGCAGAACCATCAGAAATGCGAGGCTACACATTCCGTCAGCTACACGAGTTCCACAGGAAGATGCGTTGCTTGGACAAGTACGGACACCACCCTGAGCGAGACGGATCTATACTTCTTGGCACACTTATTGGTAAGAATAATCCTGCCGCGTCTCTTCCTCTGATTACTAAACTTGAACTGGACGAAGCTTAAAGTTTTAGCTCTATAGCAAATTAGTTTTCAGCCAAATCGTAAATTAGATTAATGAACTAAAACAGAAGCCAAATAGCACAAAATATTTTAAAATAATTAAAAATATCAAGACGTTAAATCAATTGTGTGGATTTAGATTCTGAAATAATGCCACTCTACCTCTTGTTACCAAATATTGTTACCTATGTCAGTAAGCATTTGATATACTCATAAGTATTTCCCCTTTCCAGGGGACAAGGAAGGGGCATGTTAGGTAGACCTGCTGTTGGAAATACTAGACCCGGAGTAGTAGAATTCGGTTTCAGTTTCCCCTGCCTGTCGTAATGAGCGACTAATAATTCTTAGAAAAAAGTGATTATCATCACGGCAGGCGCCGATACAACTTTTTCAGTTAATTCGATTTAAAAATTCAACCACTTGACCGATTTTGACTAAAATAAAATGGGACCACACGAGAGCTATAACTATCCTTTCAAACAAAATAATATTATTTTAATTTGGTCCACCCGTCTATGAGAAATCGGGTAAAAAAAAATTTATGTAAAATATCAAATTGAGTACCTCTTGTTTCTGGAAGTCGGTAGAAAAGGGTACGATGAGTGTGGCCTGTCAGTTTAAGGTTTCTGTGAAACCACTCATACCTAGGCCCGGGGAAGACAACAGCTTGAGTGGTTCACGTTGCTGTGCTGGGACCTGTAGCAAAGTGTTAGAAAAGTCTGGTGGCGTACAGGAATTTCAAGGGGAAAGTCCCTCATAAACCAGCTAAATCCCAAAGCAGCCAGGTATCTTGCAATAATTCCGCTGTAACCAAAACAAAAATACCTACTCATTAACCTGACAGTGGACATCCATTTTTGCCGTGCAAAAGGTACTATGTTCGATCCCACGAAACGCGCAAAAAAGCCTGAGCTATCGGTGAAGGAAACATCGTGAGAAAATCATAGCATGGTGGTAGGGCGTTTCCTATCGCTTGCCTGGCTAGCTACCACCTTCAAGTTGTAAAATCTCTCGCCAAGCACCTAACGGTGTGTTCCGACAGCCTTCTTTCAGAACCAGTGTATTTCGGATAAGGCATGCTCCACCTAGGGCTACAGTATCGCTGACTTCCGTGCTCGAGTGAACTTGTGAAATGCCTAGCTGAGCTGAGTAGGCTAAATAAACGAATCTAATATATAAATGTCCTTTAAAAATAAGCTTCTCTTTTCCAGGTGTACTTCTAGCAGTTCCTATAGTCCTGGGCGTGATGCTGATGTGGCGTCGAGGGTACTTCGCCTGGATGGGCATCCGAGCGCCTCAGGACGTCTCCAGGGCGTTCTACAAGCGAGCACCTGCCGATGACAATTATATATAAATATATTAGATTAAGCTTTTATGTGGTTTTGTTTGAATATATGTAAGGTTTTTGGAATAAATTAGTAGAATATTTTTTTATTGTTATTAACATTAACTAAATGACTAACTACGACAAAAAAAAATATAGCAGAAAGATTACCTATAGACTATAGCTGCCCAGCACGCTAGCCGCATTACCACGCTGAATGGCAATGCGAAAAACGTTGGGCCAGATAAAAACCGGCATTCTGGTCACGCGTCAAATCGATCAAACGCTCCGATAAGTTTTGGAAAATAAGATGAGCTCCCGGTCCCCACGGTCCGAAAGTCTGGCCTCCAAATGGCTCAAATATATAACCTCGATCGAGACTAGCATATTTTCACCGTTTGTGTTGTTCGGCTGAATAAGCCGCCGCCCAGCCCTACTCTGTGTCAAAGGAATATGAGATGGCGCTAATGTGTCAACGCATGTCGCGTCCCACATAAGAGGCCTACCAAATTTCCAAGGCACAAGCGTCATTCCGTCAGGTCTTTTTCCATCGTCACGCGCAAGACCGCTCGGTTCGAGCACAGCTGAATGAAATCATTCAGGCTAGCGTGGCCACCCATTCTACCCATTAAGGTACCTTCTTGTGTTGTTTATATGGTAGGGATATAATCGTAGCTGAGAATTAGGTAGTATAAGTCCTAGGTTAATAATAGCATATTAGTAGTCTGTTTAGAAAATAAATCGTGGAACTTGGAACAGACTTTATTATTCGCTCGCTAGACCTCGTCAGTACCACACCTGCTCTCCTGCCATCATCTATGAACATGCTGTACAATCATGTGACCTTGAATATTATGATCCCGTCAATAACAATAGGTACATGTACAAATATGCACAAGTCTCGCAGCACAGTTTTTCTGCAGTAAAAAGTGGTGAAATCAAATGTCAACCGAGTCGGTTCATTCAATACCTATTTATCTATGGGAGTGAATATATAATCACTTTGCCATAACTTTGTTTATTAGCTGATAAAATTTTGTAGTAACCATATAAATATTATTGTTCTTTATTTCTTAAACAAATATTGTAGGTATGTAGAACTTGCGAACGAAGGAATGAAGCTCCTGTAGGGACACATTGTAAACGAAGCAAAATGTATGGAGTCTGTCCGAGCCAGGGTTGGATTCAGTTCCTCAAAATATTAAATATTAAAAGTATAATTTTATTTCCACATAGGAAATAAAATTATACTTTTTGTCCAAAAACTATACTACGTTTGGCTTTTAACTTTTTTTTCTAGCATGCCTAAGTATTTAAACGTTTCGTTCTTTGAAATGAAATGGCATTAATGAGTTACATTTTTACTGACATTTAAAATAATACAAAATAGAAAAATAAATCAAAAATAATCAAGTTTAAAGAAGTGGACGTCAATCTTAACTAATTCGCTGATCGGAACTTCGTCATTAGCTTTGACACGACCGACGTAACATGTTGTCGCATGGCATAAAAAGCGCAGCAGTTATTAGACTTGCTTACTTGTACAGCATCGCAACTAAGTACCAGGGAGTCAATGGAACGAGTTGCAAGTTTCTTCCCTTATTTTGTTAACTTTGCACCTTTAACTTTCTTTCGCAATCAGCGTTAAAATCAAAAATCAATTGCAAATTTAGCAATCTATCTCTGTCATATGATTGAAATAGTAAAACATTATTAAGGAAATCCCCGATTCATTTGTCGCTGCCTGATTTGGTGTTGCCGTATCTACAGAATCTTGAAATATATAAAAAGTTAAAGAAAATCCCCATATAATTTAATTGAATGAATGAATGAATGAATACTCTTTAATGCAGACACACAAACATCAAATATACAGGAAAAATTCTTACATCTAGTGCCACAAGTGGCGGCCTTATCGCTAAAAGCGATCTCTTCCAGGCAACCTTAGGATGGAGATAATTTGCAAAATAAATATAGTACAGGACGGGGTATACAATAAAGAATATAAAAATGTGTAAGACTAAAAATACACGATTCACAGCAGAAGAGAGAGAAAAAACAAAAAATAAATAAATACAGACAGCAGAAAACAGACGACCTTTGCTCAGATAGTAGCTAAATAGAACTTCTTCACCTTATCTTTAAAAATAGCGAGTGATGATGCTTTTTTGATGTCTGTAGGTAATGCGTTCCAGAGCATAACTGATTGAACAACAAAAGAGTTTTTGAAAAAAGTTTTACAGTGAGTTGGCATTTTGAGAGTAAAATTTTCCGATGACCGAAGAGGCAGGGTGTGGGAATCGTGCAAATAAGAAACACAATCTTTTAAATACCGCGGTGTTTTGGGATTGAATAGAATATTATAGGTAAGAGAGTGGATGTGAGCATTCCGACGAAGCCGAATTGGCAGCCACTTGAGCTTAGTACGAAACTGAGAGATGTGATCATATTTGCGTAAACCAAATATAAATCTGATACAGAAATTTTGAAGCCGCTCAAGCTTGTCTAGTTGGTCCTCTCGAAGATCTAAATAGCGGGCGTCAGCGTAGTCTGAGATGGGAAGGAGGAGAGATTGTGCGCTCGCACAATCTCTCCTCCTTAGTAGCAGTGGGCAAGAAGTTACGAAGACGTTATTGTGTCACAAGAACATAAAATTATGCTTTTTTCGTGTAGTATAGTTGCATTACAATACTACATACTACACACCATGAAATGATGGTACAAAGAGTATAATTATACTACGGATTCCAACCCTGGTCCGAGCGCCCCTCTCCGCCGGCAGTCGTCTCCTAACCGCGACCCGCCTCGCAACTTGTGTTACTGAACTTGTAAAGTAAAACCCAAAAGTATTTTAATATATCTTTAATTTGAAATATCTTAAAGACACTAAATTAGGTTTTCAATATTGATTGGGATAATCGAGGTGCATTAAATAGACACATAACAAATATACCCAACACTCCCTTTAAATATTTATTTTGTTCTGTTCAGAATATAACAAAAACAGAATACAAAAATATAAACAGAACAGAAATACATAATCTGTGAAAATGTTCAACTGTCTAGCTATCACGGTTCATGAGACACAGCCTGCTGACAGACACATAGGACGGACGGATGGGCAACGAAATCCTTGCTACCTACTATTACCAAATAACGACCCGTCTATACCTATAAGGTAGATAAAGCTTGAGTAATGAAAACCTTTTTATCTAATATTAATAAGTTCAAGTTTAAATTTGTATTTTAGCAACTGACACAACCAAATAATATCATAACCCAAAATACGTTTTTCAATATACGAGTAGCTTATCTGAAGATAACCCGTTCGATAAGCAAAGATCAGTAAATCAAAATACAGAAGTTTAAAAATAACCGTAAGGACTTCGACATTTCTTGCCTAAAGTCTTCAGTGAGGCATAGAAGTCCTTGGTTTCATTTTAACAGGTCGTTGCTTCGACGCTGTCAGAACGAAATTTGTTTTGCTTGATCTTGTTTTCACCTCTTTCATACATAGCTCTTAGCCGATAAGTTGAATCACTAATGTAAAATTATGAAACATATGGATACAAATGGATGATTAATAAATATTTGTCAAGAGCGAGTCGAGACAAACACACGTTGGAGGGTTTCGTAGCGTTTTATTTGAATTTTATTTAAATGCTCGTATAATTAATTAGAATTCATACATATTTTTCTTTTTGGTCTGTAATGACTGCAGAGGTTGTTGTCGAATTTGACACCCATTTTTCAAAAAAATTTTAGAAGTTCTTTTAACCGGGAAAATTTTAAGTCTACAACTTGAAAATATTAAAGAAACAGTAACTTAGTTTCATTAGATCTATTCGGAGAAACGATGACGGCGCCCACAAAATAATAAATGTTAGGTCGAAAAATAGTTTCATCCTCAATTAACACGTATCGGAGCCACCTTTAAAATATACAAAATTATTTTTTCATATAGCCAATGATAAAATCTTTATACAGAATATATCTACTTGTGTCAAATTTCGTATATTTTGGTTCATACGGACGGAGGAATGAAAGGACGCACAGAACACATAAGATTTCATATTTTATTTTATTTTAGGGTTTTAAGCTATTGTAAAGCTTTTATCGATGGCTGTAAGCGCTTCGACAAGTTACTCCGTAACGTAAAATAAACCTAACACTCGTCTAACGTCCTTTCAGTTCGGCAGACTTCGGCACGGTGTTTGTGTGCGACTAGACGTATGCGTATGCAATATCTTTACCGCGGCAGTCCCCGAGTGCCACACGTGTTTTTTTTCTGTCTTGTACTACACAACTCTTAAAAAGAAGTTACAAAAACATTTGTATACGGCTTACTTCCGTTTTATAAATAAATTACTTAGACGTCTAAATATATATCCGGATTAGATAAGTCCAAAGACTTTTTTATTCTTATCAGACCATAATCTTTGACAAAATTCCCTTCAATGTAAATAATGTGTGATTGTATGATTTTTGAAATCCGCTATTAATATGATTTACTTGTGATGGGCACAATTTTTTTTACAAAACAGTTATAGGACGTGGCAATGATTTTAAAGAATTTTGTGATTTATAAAGTGTGTGTTGTGTGTGTTAATGTGTATTTTGGATTTGTTACGTGTCAGGATGATGGTAAAAATATTAAAGTTTTTATTGTCTGATAATTTTAATTGATTGTTATTTAAATAATATTTACTAATACATAATCTATTAAATAATATTAATGCCTTAATTAAGAAAAATTAAATGAGTTGTTATTTTTCACTGTTGTAGAACAGTAAAAAATTGCAGGCAGATTACCTATAGGCCACTCAAGATCTACAGATACCTAATCCAAATCCTCCAACCTACCACCGGCAGCGTGCATAGTAGCTAGCGGCATTACTTAAATCATTACCTTTTTAGTATTTCTTGTTATAGCGACATTAGAAATGCATAATCTATGAAATACTATACATCAACGGCCTTATTAATAAACACGTATTTACTTTAAACGTCTTTTGTATTGTTTTATCCGATGGATAACGTCACGCGTCAAAACCAGACAAAAGACGTTTAAAGTTAAGACGAGTTTAGTAATAAGACCGTAGCTGCTAGCGAAGTCTTAGTAATAGCGTCCAGTTTTTACCCTTTGGGTGTGAAATCCTAAAAGTTGTCGTTGCAAATTTAAATGCTTCCATGTGCAATTTACAGTACCTAGATGTTATTTATAATATACAAATTTACAAGAAAAATTACACATGTGAGAGTTTGAGATTTGCAACGACGAAAATTAAATAGTCTATTGTATTAGTTTGCTTATCCCTCCTGCCATCACCAGGGATACAACCTCCATCAGATCCAACGACCACGTCAGAAGCACCTGAAGCAGCATCAGAGCTCATTTGCCAGACTTGCAACTGTACTTCTCCAGGAGTAGTTGACTGCAGCAGTCGGGATATTGTAGACTTCTTCGAGATTCAAGACTGGGATGGTAAGGAACTAACTAGTTTGGAGAAACCTTGCTTGTAATCCAGTGTCCTACGCTTTTTAAGACAGCTATATTAGACCGCCAACTTGTCCATATAGTTATAAGATATAGCTCTTTTCTACCTTTTAATGTTGTCTGATTCTAGTGTTTTTTTCTCATATAGCTGACACATTATTTACTAGGCTTTACCGTTTAATTTTTTTCTGTATCACTATAAAGTTACAAGCTTCCTAAGCAGTGATATTTTTACGCTGATACGATGCGTATTAAAAGCCTTTATTATGCAGAATTCAATAACTTTTTTCTAAATACTAAAACGTGTAGGCCTAAAATACATCATAGTGAAGTGATTGACACAATTTACACAATTTCCCGCTATATATATATGTATATTTTGAAGATATACCTTTTAATAAGCGTCAGGAAACCATGTATTTTCATTAAAATCTTTAAAAATAAGGCAAAATCTTGTGGGAGATAATTTTAGAGTGTGGAGAAAAACTAATACGAAACACGACCCAAATTATGTTGTAACTATATTGCTTTTCCAGCCCTCAAACCCCTGAGCCCCATTTCAGTGGATCTCAGTCAGAACCACCTGACCACTGTCTCCAGAATCTCGCAGCTGCCTATCCAGCACCTCAACTTATCCCACTGTGATATCATTACTATTGAAGATGGTAGCTTCGTCTACCTGGCTGACTTAGTGACCGTGGACTTGTCGTATAATAAAATCACGACCACTGCACTGAGCCGGCGAGTTTTTGGAGTGAGTTTAGTATATGCACTGATCTGCCCTTGATTGAGTAATTTGTATACGGAGTTACTGGTAATCTTAAGACTGACTTGTAATGATCATAAGCAATAACATAGAATATATATTATAGCATTTATAGAATTTATAAAACATTCCCTGAAATATAAATAAATCAGCTATTTTATACAAAAAGTGCTTTGCACGCATTGCATTAGGGATGTCTGCGGATGCGCATATATCTTGGTTTACGGACAGTTTAGGGTCTTCATTTAGGGACGACCATCGTAAGGTATTGGAATCTTCTTTATAGCACAAACAAAGTGGCTTTCTCTAATAATAGAATATGTAACTACTGGGCAAGTGCCTTTACTGCCAAAAATGAAACAACAAAAATAATATAGCGTAAAGATATCTATAAACCATTTGAAATCTACAGATAATCCAAATGCTCCAACCCACAACCACAGGGCAGCGTGTCCAGCATGCTATATTATACTTTGGGCGAAATAAAAACCGGCATTCTGGTCACGCGTCGAATCGATCAAACGCTTCGATAAGTTTTGGAAAATAAAACGGTCCCCACGGCCCTATAGTCTCGACAACAAATGACTCAAATATATAACCTCTACCGAGGCTAACATTTTTTCTCCGCTTGTGTTGTTCGGCTGAATATGACGCCGCCCCAGCTCTACTCTGTGTCAATGTGTCAACTATTATAGAATGCTAATACTGCCTAATCTCCTGTAGTAAGACATTTTTAAGTTAAAAATATCAGGTTTTATACTGTCCCAGGGTGTCCTGACCCAAGGAGGTTTAAAGCCGTACTCCAAAGCGCGTCGTCTCAGCCTGACTCACAACGATATCCACTCGCTCCCTGCCGACGTGTTCGCCTGGATGCCAGGTGTCACCAGGCTGGATCTCAGTGGGAACCCCCTGGCGTATATAGACCAAGTCACCATGGCTGCTATCACTGATCTGGTCAGTTTAAGAGTAAGTACGTAGCCTGTATATATATTATACTAATATATATTGATATATATTTCAATTTAGTTTATGTAATAGAATGTAAGTGTGTATATTTGTAATATGGTATACATTACTTTCTTTATTGTAAGTACACCCCCCGTCCTATAATTTTTTTTTTCAAATTGTCTATCCTAAGGTTGCCTGGCAGAGATCGTTTTTAGCGACAAGGCTGCCAATTGTGGCACTTACATGTAAATTAATATTTTTGTATTGTTATGTTTTGTGTGTCTACAATAAAGCGTTGATCTATCTATCTATTTATCTGTTTTAGCTCAAAAATTCATTAAATAAATGCAACAAACAGTTTTTGCGATATTCGTGTGAAATTTGTGTAATTGAAGACATTTCAAATTTTTGAACCCACCATTTTTATTACTACAATGGAAAGATAAAAGAAAAATAACGTACGTTTATTTCTTTCTTTTATTCAGAATGTAATAATTACATTTTTAGCATAAAGTTATTCTCGTTAAATGCTTGTTAAAAAATTATAACAATAATTCTTTGTATTTTTTGTTATTTCTTTTTGGTATGGTTCACAGAAGGAACAATTTTATTTGGGTCATCTGACGGTCTTATTTAAGTATATGCTTGACGCTGGCAAATATACAAAGCGTATGGTGCCATATATCAAAAGAAAAAAAAAAGTATCTTGTGATTGTAAATTAATGATTTTAGAGCACGCGGTTGAAAGCAACTTTGCACTCTTGTAAAATAGCTTGTTATTAGAAAAGGCCCATGGAGGGCATGCTAGTAGGTACAGATAAGATAGAATTTCGTCTTATTGCGAATGTAATTTAAGATAATCTACTTAAATTTTGCTGTAATTTTTACAGTTGTTAAATAATCTGTGCCCATAAATGAATGACGTGAACAGGAGTGAGTAAATGTATGACGAATGAATGAATGAAGTATTAGAACAAAGAAAACAAAAGACAAACGAAAGCCCTCGCAAAAGAGAAGAAGAAAAGTTTTGCCATTCATAAGTTCGTTTTATTTATTTTATTTCAATAACATGCCTGAGCTTGATTACAACTTATCTGTTCTAAAGCGACGATGAGGCCTAACATGTAGCACATTTGACTAGAAGAGACCGATGCATTCGCAAATTGGAGAAACCTATATTTAGAATGAGAATTGCTTTTTTCTATCTCTTATATAGGTTTCTCCAATATCTCGTTTTTTGTTTTAATACTTCATTCATACATTTGTCATACATTTACTCACTCCTGTTGACATCATCAATTTATGGGCACACATGACTTAATAACTATAAATTGACAGCACAATTACAATTCGTTTTCATTTTTTACATCCACAATAAGATGAAGATCTATCTTATCTGTACTAACACGCTCTCCATTTTTTTACAGAACAATTACAATTAGATTTTGTTACACCGTTATAATTTCAGGAGCTGTACATGGACGGTTGCGAGCTGGAATCTCTACCTGATGGCATATTCAGACGACAGAGGCGCTTGCAAAGATTAGACCTGAGCGATAATAGGTAAAAATAATGCACATAGTTTAGTTAATTTGAACACTCTATCCTTGTTCGTTTTAAAGGGCTATAAAACAGAAAAAGTATCCCAATTCATCAGAATCTTCATTAGCTTTCTTGTTGACCTCTGAGTCCTGAAAAAATATTTATTTGCTTGTAAGGGTATAGTTTGTAGTTGGTCAAATATAAATATATCAAGACCGGTTAAGTATTTAGATTTATTATTCAAAATAACTGTATAATTTGTTCCTGCTGAATTGAAGTCTATATTTCACGTCTTTTTATGTATTACGTAAGTAAGTAAGTAAGTACTTATAGTATAGTATCGTATTCATATTTATTTTGGAATTAAGATCTTTGTAATATGAATATAAAACATAAATACTTATTTTAAAAATACTGAAACGTATAGTGCAGCGGGGCAAAGCCTAAACTACCGGTGAAAGGACTACAGAGAAAGAAACCTTTTGAAAATACGTGCTGTATCGAGGACCACCGCTCTTTGTATCCGACCCTTGATCCAACCATCTAGCGAGAGCCTCTTAAAATGTTTTTCGAGAGTGGTCTTTTAGCTATTAGGCCGTTTGCCGAAACGACCGCCACCACCACCACATGGCGGTAACCTCGTGAGCCAAGTCAAGGTACTTGCTGACCGTATCCTTCTCGGCCTTCACGAGGTTCTCATCATTAGGGATGATGATGTAGACGAGCACGAGAGTAGAGAGAGAGAGAGAGACAAAAATGAGGCAAATAATATTGTAATTATTGATTTGATTAAAGATTTACAACGGTGCCTGGTGTACTAAACGAAGCGGTGAACTTGCTGTATCTCAACTTCGGAAAGAATCCTATACAAGTGTTAGCTACAGAGAAGTAAGTTAATGAATACTGTACTTTAAATAACAATCAAATTTTTAAGTCTCAGTTTTTTTATGCCTTTTAGAATTTACTAATTAATTAATTAATTAGACAATGTTAGATATAGCGTTAACCAGAAATTTGCCTTTGATACTACTGGTCAGTCTCGAGTCAATTGACGGTTCACCTGACAAAAACTGTTAAAAAGATTTAATTGATTTCTTTTCTAGCTCTATAAAAAACCTGACGAAACTGCAAGAACTTCGTTTATCACGGAACAGCAAACTGCAGTCGATCGAATCAGGCGCCTTGGGGGGTATGGATATAATATTTTATATATTAAAAAAAAAACTATCATGGAACCCATGAAAAAAAAATTAAGGACGTCAATTGCCTGTTAGCAACTTGAAATTTCCATTCTACACATACAATTTTCTTTAAAGCTTGAGGAAACCTGATTATTGGTAAGAGTTTTTACGTTTCAAAGGAAAATTTAGCCGCTATTTAACCAGCGTGGTGCAATTTGTAGGATACCCGAGCCCACCAGTGGACCGTTTTGGTTTATGCGATTCTTTTTTTAATTCTATCTTGGATTATTTCGGCGGACTATACCATAAACGGCGTATGGCCACATGACCGGAATGCTGGCTCTTATTTTGGTCAAAAACTTAGCATTGCCATTCAACGTGGCAATGCAGCCAGCATTCTTGGAACTTTCCCTATTACTGGGGGTTTATTATTAGATTAGTTTTAATAACTGTGAATGTTTTTTTTCCTTTACAAGTAAATGGATACTGTAGGACCAACTGAATGTAAATGTCAAATTGTAGAATGACTAAATAAAACAATACCACACACGGAATGAGTCTTTGTAAAATTAGGATATTCATAATTATGATTCGCTCGTTCCCCTCAGCGCACCTCTAACCTGTATTATTGTTTTACATTACAGGTCTTGCAAATCTATTGATATTACACATAAGCTACAACCCTCGACTGACGACTATATCTGCTGACTTCCTGCAGTATACTGATGAACACGCGGCCGAATGCTGGCCTCTGCTCACGGAGGTACCGTCACTTTATAAATAATTGTTTTTTTTTATATAAACACCATCTAGTTATTTAGTCCCGAAGTAATGCTAGCCACTGCACATATAAGTGCCTTCTTTTATAAATAATTGCATTTTTTAAATAAACGCCATCTAGCTATTTAGTCCCGACCTAATGCAACGCTCAGCTAGTTGTGGCAACCATCAAAATTAAATCTACATCGCAAAGCACAAGAATAAAAATAAGAATAAGAAATCTTTATTGTAAAACTAGCTGACAAGCCGAACTTCATACCGCCTAACAGTTATGTATGTTTCTCACCTTTTAAACCTTCCATGGAGTACGACAACCATTCCGAGTTTTAGTGAAACAAACGGATTAATTTTTTAGATATATTTTTTTCTGTCACCTTCTCCTGAAAAAAAAACACAACAAAAAAAATTTGTGAATTCGGTCCAGCCGTTCACGCGTGATGGCATGACCAAGGGATATAGGGATTCATTTTTATATATATAGACTTTATATAAAGACTAAGCGAAAGGCAACGAAACAATGTTACAGAAGCTGTCTAACTATGTATACATAAGAGCGTTTTCCACTTACGTATTCTTCCTCCTCAGTTCCACCTAAACAACAACAACTTGTCTACTCTGGACTCGGGATACGTCCACCGCTGGGACCAGCTCTCCAGTGTGGACTTCTCCAACAACCCGTACGTATGTGACTGCCGTAACCAGTGGGCCGTGGATGTGCTCACGCCTTTGTTGTTGAAGATGGACGACAACGCTACGGATAATATGGTGTGAGTATGTTGTGTATGGCTTCAAATGTATTTATAGTATCTCTCTAAGCACGACATACTCGATTTAATGTTTACCATCATCTTCATCAGCCAGAAGACTTCTACTGAAGAACATAGGCCTCCTACCTAGAACGCCATTCCGAATGATAAGGTGCCATTTGCATCCACTGGTTACTTGTGACTTTTATAATGTCGTCGGTCCAGTTTACGCTAACCCAGAAAATTGGTTTCCCATCGGTTATCGGTTCCTCAAGCGATGTTGCCAGCGTTCGCCTTGCGGTTCTGATAATTTAAAGTTGTTTATCACTAATATTTTTCAGACGTAATTAGCGAAGCAACTTCATGTGTGTTTGAACTTTAATATTTCTCACTCACTTACTCGTATATTAATCTAAAAGGTTGACAGACAGAGACAGACGCACAGGTTGCCCACGAAGTTTGCGCTCTATAAACGCACGAGTCTTATTAATCCTACTAAAATTATTAACGCGAAAGTTTGAACGTAACTTTGTTTGATTTTCCCGCTAAAACGGCTGAACGGATTTAGATAAAATTCGGCACTAATATTAGATTTTAACCTTGAATTAACACGTAGGCTACTTTTGATCCTTGAATGTAAGTGTTCCTTTGGAATGTTCATCAGATATTCACTACGGATAAAACCGCTTATATTTCATACTAACTAGTATTATTCAGTGTCCCATTTCAGCCTCTTACTTGTTTAATTCAGTTCAGTTCTGATTTTAGTTGTCTCAAACCTCCGGAGTACCGTGGCGTGGCATTCGCTCGCCTGCACGCTGATAACAAGACGCTCTCGTGTCCGGAGAATAGGAGCTACTTGGAGCTGCCGGTTCCTAACATGGCTATACTCCTGGGAGTTATGATAGGTAACTATACCTATACTGTATTATAGTGTTATTGGTCAGGGGTGTACTAAGCTAAAAGGGTGTCACTATACTCACCCTAAGGAACAACTTTCACTGTGGGACCAACTTTAAATTCGAGGGAAAGAATCAGCTGTTTCATACATTTTGTCGACGATTGATCTACTTTTTGTAAGGAACAGCTTTTTTTTTTGTCGAATGTAGAGTTGGTCTCATAGTCAAACTTGTACCTCAGGATGAGTATAGTGACTCTCTTTTGGCTAAGTACACCCCTAGCTGATAACCCTGTATACCCGAAAAGATTGTTGTCCCTTGTTTCACCTCTTTTGCAGCTTTCGTTACGCATTTTCACCGCAAGATGTCGTCTTAAGTTTATTAGTATCAGCAGTTGGGTCATATTGACCGTGGCAGAAGGGCGCTCTCATAGTTATGTAACAATAGACTTATTTGATTTTAGGTATTTTCGTGACGTTCCCCATAGTACTAATACTGGTGCTGCTATGGCGGAGGGGATATTTCGCTAGATGTCGACCTAGGAAGGAAGGAGAAAATGACGAGGAGACAGACGCATTTTAACTATTTAAAGTGATTGGATATTGTTTAATATTATAACAGCGCCACCTATCTACTGGAGTACGAACTATCAGAGCACATGGCTAGCTAATATGGCAATCGACACCACGTTGTAGTGTTCTTATCAAACAGTGTTGGACTCCTTGTGAAATACACTTTTTTTATCAGATTAGAATTTTCTTAGTTCTTATAAATAAATCTTCTTTGAGCACCGTTATCACAACTACTGCGATGTATTCAAGTTTCTCAAGTTGAGCTTTTGGTTATGTACAAAGTTACATAACATCGCATCTCGCTATAAAAGTAAAATTCATTATTAAAAAACAAGTTGTACTACAAACTTATGAAACAAAATAAGCTTTGTCTAAATCGTCAAACACACAAAATATCATTCAATTGTATTGAAAACCTCCCTTTTAGAAGATTCTGTAGGTTAAATATATTTACTTAAATACATTCATTTGATTATAGTAGTGGCAACTCTAAAGTCTCTTTTTTTTCTCTTTTTTTTAATTCGGTAATGCCGTGCCACGGCATTGCCGAATTAAAAAAAACACATCAAGAGGTAACTTTCTGCTAAGAAACCTTTTTTAACATTTTTTTGTTCATAACTTTTTACTCTGACAAGTTAGAAAGTCGACGAACTCTGACAGTGTAGAAAGTTGACGAACAATATTTTGTAAAAACTAAGTAGTAGTTACCTCTTTTGATATATTTTAATCTATCCTATTTATGATATTATTAAATATATTGCTAAAGGCAGTACATTTGGAACACAAATTTAGTCATTTAATCTGCCCCGAACCTGGTGCAAATGTGATTAAAGTTTTTTAATTAGGCTAGTTATTAAGTACTCTTCTTATAGCTGGAGGAAATATAAAAAATATAAGAACTAGATTTAAGTATAATTATGACTTTAAGGAATAAATGTGATTGAAGATATGTTCAACCGTTTATCATTAAATTACTTGGTTCATATTTGTTTGTTGTAGCACGAAAATCACGTACCTATATAGAAAACTCTTTATTTTATGCACACATAAATAACACAATAAACTTAATCAAACTTATGATTACATGCAACAAGCGGCGGCTTTACGCTAATAGCGATCTCTTCCAGGCAACCTTTGGGTGCTAGGAACTAAAGCCTGAGTAGCACAATATTGAAAAGTATTCGATAGGTGGATTAAGGGTATATGCTTAATGGTTAATGGAACTAAGCCAAAAAGGATATCATATGCGCATTCTAATGAATAACTTTCACTAAGGATCCAACTCGAATTGGAGAAAAAATAACTAACTACTGTAAAACTTCTTATTTTCCTTTTTTATTACATATAAATGTCTTATACTAAAAATCGATCTTACAGTTTGGTTCGTTTTAAACAATAAAGAAACTACATTCTAAATTAGTTCAGAAGTATCTAAGAAATCGACCCGTCTCAGTCATAATTTTCATTACGCTAATAAAATGCCAACGAAAAACAAACATGGCGTCAATTCCGGCAATTTCTCGCGTTTTGTCGTCAGCGCGCGCTTTGTGTCAATTACCAAGTGATTATCCTACTCGGCGCTAGATGGCGCGGATCGGATTACTGTCCGTGGGGGCTTGTTAGCACTCTTTATTGAGGAGTAGATACATCTCGAGAGAGCTATCTTGATAATTGATATGAAAATAATGATGTAATTTGGTATTTCAGTCAACTTAAGTCAAGAGTTTGTCTGTGTACACATTGGGTTCTAAACAGTCTATATTACACTTGCGCTATCTGCAGCCTGATTCAGCAAGTTTTGAATCGACGATTAACTTCGAAAAGTCTTCCGTCTTCGTAGAATCCTTACGAAGAGAGAGAGAGAGAGAGTATTTCACATGCTTATGTATGAATGAATGTTATTCTATACTTTTTATTTATATCCTATCCTCTTTATATTTTAATATCGTATTAACTTATTGATACAATATTATAAAATATATGTATATAGGTATAGTATAGGTTTTTATAATATATTCTACATAAGATTAGAAGGCTTGTGGGGTGATATCGTTTGAATATAAATATTTTACTTCTAAAATTTTTATCCAGGGCGTAATTTGATTAACTTTAAACTATTATCTCTACTAAATCTCACGATATTCCTCTCCGATTTTATTGTAGCTCAAAGCAGCAGTAACTAGCAATAAAACTTCAAACCTAAAACACTATTATGTATTGAAAAACGATTATATTTTCGCGATTTCATCATTATTTAAAAGCGTAGATGACTGTTATGATTCCTAAATAATGTTTATTGTTGATTTTGATTTTTGTGTTCATCTCGGTATAAAATTACAGTTTGCCTACTGGAACTACTTCTCTGCTGATGGCATACTCTGTGGTAAGGCCCTGTCAAAGATTAATAGAGCTCTCTTACGTACTATATTTAGCGTGTAGAAAGGTCTTGAAAATGTGGTCATCTAGTAGCCAGAATTTCATGACCTCAATTATTACGTAAAGGGTTTGAAAAGAGAGGTCTTCAAAAATTGATATATATTTGAGATAAATAACTAAGAAGGAATTAACGTTTATTACATTTTTAAATTTAGTTAATTAATACAAATCGTCAAAATAAAATAAAATCACAAATAAATGCACGTCAGCAATTAAATAGCCTTTGATTGCACCTGGTGCAAGAGTACCCATCACACTGGCTGCATTGCCCATCTGGATAGCAATGGCGAGTCTTTGCACCAGGTATGAACCTGAGTGGGGGTCTCCAGATTTTTCCCTAATCCTGCGCCCCATTTCTGTCACAAATCTTTTTGTTTCACTGCCCCAACTGCCCATTGTCTCCACCGCAAAGGGCACAAATAAATACTGCACCCCTAAGGCCGCATACTTACTGCGCTTCTAGTCACCTGCATCTTCAGCAGTTGCGTCGGGCGAAAGGACAGTACTACCGAGGTGACTGCGAGAAAACCGACCTGAATTACGACAACAGCTTAATGCATGATGGCCATCGGCTTCCACCATGGAACCGCAGGTGCATCGATGTGGTTCACACACCTTGCAGTCCAGGCGAAGAGCCACTGCCCCACGCAAAGAGTTGTCGTCTATTAAAGTGCCCAGGTGGGGTGAAGGTAGTGCTTGTAACCATGCTCCCGGCTGTGATACAGCCCGAAGTCTGGCAAGATCAGCTCCCGAGGCCCCTTCTACTAATAGTTCCTTGGTAAGTTTAGTAGTAATGTCATCTACATTTTTAAATTAATTAATAAGTACTGCCGTTTTTTATCTGGCCTAACGTATAAGCATTGCCATTCAGCGTGGTAATGCGGCTAGCTGGTTGGGCACGCTGCCCTCTGGTGGTGGGTTGGAGCTTTTGGATTATCTGTAGATCATGTTCTATATGTAATCCAACTGCTATTATTTTGGTTGTAATTTGTCATTTCGTTTTCCGTATCTAATAATAACACTATTAACTTGCCCGCTAGAAAAAAAGTAATACTTAATGAACATAATAATATTATAAAGGTATAATTTTGTATGTATGTTATAAAATTGCCGTCATCTTTTTATTATATGTTAGCATAAGCTACATATTACTTATGCTCATTCCCTGAGCCATTAAATTAATTCCATAAGCAACATATATTATTAATGCTTATTGCTTATGCCCTATTTTAGAGACGTTTAAGCCGATTTTATAATTTATTTTAGTTTCAGAGGGAGGTATAATAAATACCCTGGTGGTTAAATATATGCAAAAATGTTATGCAAAATTAATGTAGTTATTTGATTTACTAATCAAATTTACTGACATATTACTGCATTGACTCGGTCTTCTATGTAAGCCATATTGGTTTCGATCGAACAGAGAGGAAGTGGAAAATCTTAAAAACATGAAGTGGCCGATTGATTGACCTTGATTTCACCTCTGTCATCGCTAACTCAACGCGATACAACCACTGGTAATTCAATAGCCAATAATTAAGAATGTAATATTTACAACGATAGATTAATCAATTCTTTATTGCAGATAGGCAAAAAAAAATGCAAGAGAAAAATTCTTACAAAATATAGTGCTACAAGTCAAGCGGCCTTATCGCTGAAAAGCGATCTCTTCCAGGCTACATTAGAGTGGATGGTTGAAGAAAGCGGCGTCAACTCTATGTTATACGAACCGTGGGTAAACGCATTGTGAATAGATAATGTAATGATCATCCAATGGCATGTAAATATATAAATAAAAAACTCGTGCTGAGTTGAGTGCTACTCGCCCGTGCTTCCACGAGGTCAAATAATTTGTCAAACTGATTTGACCACAAGGATGAATTGATCTTTGTGCTGATACTAAGACCAAGTGTCTGCGCCAAACCATTAATTTGGCAAATTTTATACTAATCAAATCTTTGATTCCTCAAGTTCTTAAAAGTACTAATTCTTTGTTCGTCAAATTAGCTCGTACTTAGGTACACTCGTTTCAAAATTAACAAAAATTATTATCATATACCGATTATAATTTTTTTTAAGTCCGTTTTACGAGTATGCCCAAAAAAAGTGAATTAATTTGTCAAGGCAATGAGTGAAACTTATTTTCTATGCGATAATTGTAATAAGCATATCAAGTCTAAGTTTGACCATCAGGTTTTTTTTTCCTCCCGGTCAAATCATTTTGACAAAATAGGTTGGCCTCGTGGAATCTGCTTCCGGGGGCCGGATTGCTCTCGAGTCTCGGTGTGTTAGTAACATATAATATTCAAAATTTGTAATAATGATTGTTGACAAGTGGTTAGAAGCGTCTTCAAAAAAACCTGACTGCTGAATTATTAAACCTGTGTATCTTTTTTTATCTTAATGTACCCAGTGTCACTCTCACGACTAAGACGAATCTATTGACACCGCTCATACAATATAGGACAAAGAATAATTAATACATACTACAGCGTGCCAAAGAAATATACATACACACGAAAAACATAAGCCTCCTTCTTTCGCAATCGCGTAAATAGTTACAGTGCTTTGTCTTTTCTTCTTTTATAAGGCTAGGAATCCAAAATATGTAATCAAATTCATTGCACAGAATCTTGTAAAGTTTCATAATTGGCAAGAAGCAAAGCGTCTGTGGAGTGTTATTATATAAAATATAAAGGTATGTACAGTATTATGTATCGCAAAACATGCAATATGACGGCGAATAGACAAATCAAATCATCAGATTCCGTAGCTGAATGGTTTACGAGAAGAATTTATAAGGTGCGGAACACATTAAGTTATTTGACAATACGGAATTTACTTTCTTTTTAGCCTACACGACTAGGCATTTGACCACAAGTAAGACGACTAAGGAAATCAGTGATACTGTAGCCCTAGATGGAGTATGCCTAGACTGGAATACACTGGCTCTCCAGGAAGGCTGCTGGAACACACCGTTAGAAGCTTGTCGACAGATTTTACGACTTGAGTAATAGTTGTGTAATTATTACGCCACTTACAAAAACACAATTTTTCTTATTATTTTATCTCTATTTTCCTTTTTATTTCTTTATTTTCTCATTATTTTTTTCTTTACTAATAGATGTAGGCACGTACGTATCAAGCCATAGCGTCCAAATGAGGGCCACGGATCTTCCCTCAAGCGGGTGTTAGCCATAGTCCATTTAGGTACAACTTTATTTATTATCTACTAGCTTTTACCTGCGGTTTCTCTTGTTTTTTCCTAAAATAAGAATCCCTCTTTTGTACTTCTTATCTTTGTACAAAAAATCCAGTCGACACTCAGTTGTTGTGGAGAAGAAAAACAAACAAACTAATAAACCAACGAATGTTTTCGCATTTATGATATGAGAAGGAATATTATATATATTTTTAACTAACTTAAAGAGAAAGAGGTCTTCAATTTATAGTAATGTTATTTTTGTAATTTCCTCGATTACTCAGAGACGTCTTGTCCGATATGGATTTTTTTAGTGGTGTATTTTTTTATATGGTTTCATATAAGGTTCGGTCAAGCGCTCGACATTTTTTAGGGTTTCGTAAGGAAACGTTAAACGGGACCCTATCACAAAGTCTTCATTGTCTGTCCGCCCGTCCGTCTGTCAGCAGCTGTATCTCATGAACCGTGATAGTTAGACAGTTGAAATTTTCACAGATGATGTATTTCTGTTGCCGTTATAATAACACATACTAAAAACAAAATAAAAATAACTACTTCACGGGTCTCCCATACAACAAACGTGATTAATTTGCTGTTTTTTGCTCGATATTGATTGCGACAACAGATGGAAATTTTAACTAACGTTGTACAGATAATGTACCTTCGTTCGCGAGTCCGACTCGCACTTGGCTGATTATTTAATATTGCAAAAAAAATGTGGTCGCTAGATCAACAGTTCGCAGAACGACTAGTTGTTGTTAATATTAGCAGTCAGTGTGCAATAGTCTTTATGTGAGTAAATCTGTAGAGACGATGTAACTCGGTCGGATCACTGCTGCCAGGAATGTGGTAGCGCGACCGACACGGCTTGATACTTGGGATTTATATATTGTATTAATAAGATAATATAAGACAACTCTTAATTAAAAAACCAGCTTATGACACTATTTAAATACCAACAATACAAAAACATGCCAGCTTTCTAATGGCGGCCTTATCACTTTTAGCGATCTCTATCTCGCTTAAAATTTAAATAGATCATGAATAAGTATATTAAACCCGAGTAGATGTGAATGTATTTGTAATTTTTTTGTCTAGTTTAGCTCTGGTGCGGTCGGGTGCCCAAAATATAGGCATTGCCTAGTTTGGGGCCATCAATATTAGATCTTTAAATATCTGTTAAAATTTTCCTATTCACTCATGTAGCTACATTCAGTTTCTGCTTATGAACAATTTATTTATTTGTTTATATATATTTTTTACCGATTTCAAACAATATAATTACAACTGGTGTCTGTCTGTCACCTGTGGCGAGCACGCGACACAGAATACGTAGAATAGCGATACGTTTTTATTTTTGGCCCCCATTTGACTCTTTAGGAATTATACCGTTAATGTATTATTTATTTTATTTTCTTATTTCATTTTTTTTTTGTTGCCAACCGTGATTGTGATATATTTTTGGACAATTGGAGTAAACTTTTGTATTTTGGACATATTGCTCGGGTCTGTTAGACCAGTGGGATAGAAGCAAAAAGCCAGACAGCGAGGCGGACTCGTATGACAATTGTTTTTACTAATTTGACATTAATGTTTTAATATACCTACGTAATACTTGGTTTCATATTTAATTCTATTTGTGCATGCTATTTTTTTTTTTGTTTTCTCTTATTTTTGTATTATAATTAACTATGTATTATATGTGAGATAATTGTAACTGACATTTATAATCGTTTTTATCTCAATAAAAAATCATTTATCATTTATGTATATCGTTCAGTGAATTAGGCTTTACGATGATTCCTAGCAAATATCAGTCAGTCAGGACTGAAATTAATGAAAAGAAAATAATCGGCCAAGTCCGAGCCGGACTCGCGCACTAAGAGTTTCGTACAACATTTGTACAGGCCGATTCAAACTTAATGTCTTCTGTGAAGTTAGGCACTAATAGCTGCGTGGTATCGAAAACACGGTATGCGCGGGCGTTAGGGAGACGAGACGCGGGAGCACACCCGCCCACTAGCCTCCTTCTTCCCGCGGGCCCCTAGCGGTAGTGTGCCTTAGTGTGCGTATTGTCTCGATACGCTGCACACATGCGAGCTTTAGCTGAAGTACAGTTGAAATCATTACCGTTGCAAGTTATTTTTTAAAGTTTAATTGTTACTTGTTATAAGGTTATTTTTTTTGTCGCTTGGATTCTTCTAATGAAGCTGTTGTGGCGAGCCGAGAAGTTAGCATTGAAGGTGTAAAACTATTCCTTTAAATATATATGTATTTAAAAATTAATAACAATTTTTTATTAATTTTTATCCATATACCCGGTACATGGTGCGATCGGTGAATGCCGACAATTATTATCTTGGATAGGTATTTATTTCTAAACTTAAGATTGTTTATAAAAAACCCTATTTTTAGAAATATTGTATTAGTTTTAACCTAATTTAGTACACATATAAGTTTACACCATCCCATCTGAATATTTACTACATGGATGTTATGTACCTAGTATAAATTCACTCTTAACTATTTTCAACCCGAATGTACGAACGCAGTCTCGCTTGTGGCGCACTTCACAGCCGTCATTAAGTTTGAATCGGCCTGTATGAGTTACGAGTTATGCTTGTTGTTATTGAAACGGCAAAAAAACACGTTTGTTGTATGGAAGCCGACGGACGGACGGACGGACGGACGGACAGAGAAGTCCCGGGGTCCCGGTTTCACGTATTCGTAATAATCTCCTACTATTATTTAGGTAAGGCACGGAAACCTTTCTTAAATTTGGCGGCTCGTATTAATTTGTACAAAGAAAACTACTGAGCGTATTTTGATATATTTAATATGGCACCAAATACAAATAAGACCCTTTAAAATAAAAAACGCGAATCATTAATAAATTATTATTTAATAATTATTTTGTGATTGAAAGTGACTCCCATGATCAAACCTCAAGTACTACACCATAATTTATCTGAGTTTTTCATACATTGGATTGAGTCATACACGAGTCATGACATTTAGAAAGTACTAAGTAAATTATTAAAAGAAATAATAAAATATCAAGTTTACAATAACTGTAATATAGTTATATTAAATTTCAAAAGATTAACATATTGATTCTTCACAGTCCTCAATAAGTTGTTATGGCGACATTTATTAATATTTTTCTTATAAGTAATGATTCATGAAACATATAAGATTTCTGAATATGAAAGAACGCACACAAAAAAAATGTTTGTTAGGTCAACAGTTTGCAGAGTAGTTCTAAGAACTGAGGTGTATATGAACTATACTGAAAAAAATATATCATGCTGACCTCAGAGAGCAACTAATTTACCTACTTTATTATTATAGCAGAATAATAGTTTAGTTTTCAATGTAATTACTACATAATACTAAATTAAAATTAAAAAAAAATCATTCTTCAAATCCCAAGCACCAAAACCGTTCACACCTTTATCTCACCCCTTACCCACCCTAATCCAACCGAAGGGGCGTCGAGCGGGAACCAATCAAATCTCCTCCCTCACCCCACAATCCCCTCTCAGCCAATGACTGCCGTCCCCTCACCCTCAACCCTCTCGCTCGACCAATCACAGCGCGTCAATTAGGGATCAAAAGCGACAGATTTGGGGTCACTTTGTACCCGTTTGTCACCCTGATTCCGCGTAAAGAGTAGATTTGCAGCAGATTTGAGAGTGATATTCAAATTGATGGTTACTAGTTAAGTTCTGTGGATTTGCTCGCAGCTGCGCAAAGCTACGAACTTCGCAAGTTTCAAAATAAACAGTCAATTGACCGACCGAGCGAAGCGTCTCTACTTTGAGTCTGGCAAAATGTTTTTTCGCCTGTCAGTATGTATTTTTATACTAGCTGACCGGAAGAGCTTTGTACCGCCTAACAGTCGATTTTTTAAGAATAGTGTTACCATCGTATAAATATTGACATTAATATTTATACGATACTAACGTCACTCAATTGTTACTCTCCACTAACACTTAACCTTATGTTATGGTATTAAAGTTCAAATTGACTTTTAAGTATTATTACGAATCGATTGTTTTTGGTATTAGGCGATTTTTTAAATTTTTCTCTTTTTAAGAATCATTCACGTACTTCAAGGAATATTCTACAAAAAGAATTAGCAAAATCGGTTAAGCTGCTCTCATCGATTCATTTCTAAATTATACATAGAAGATGTATGGATGTCTGGCCGCTGGAAATTTCGTACTACAGGTCGTAGTCGTCGTAGATTCCAAACAATCTTGTAAACAGTAAAAAAAAATTTTTTTTTATAAAATAATTAATTATTTTTATTAAAATTTGTTAATTAGTTAATTTTTTTATTGCTCTACAATGTTTTAGCTACTGCATTGAATCCACGTAATTTTATGTAACAGGCAATGTATACACCGACTAGAATATTATATACCTACTTAGATTTGTTGGTATGACTCCGCGCTTGACAGAAATGTGCTGGCTTACTCGTATTTTGCCCAAAAAATAAGTGTCGCGATCCAGCGGGGCAACGCAGCCAGCATTTTGAAAAGTTGCCAGTAACTAAAATAATGCAAGTGATTAATTCAATTGTAAATTTTTTTTTCGGCAGGCCGGTTGGCGCCGCTGGTCCCGGGTTCGATCCCCGGACAGGTGCATGAACATGTCTGTTTGACCTGTGTCTGGGTGTTTATTAATTTATGTATATAAGTATGTATGTCAGTCATCAGGTTACCATAGTACATACAGGTAGGCTTAGCCTAGTTTGAGGCCTGAAGACCTTTGTGTGTTTGTTGTCCCATATTTTTTTTTTTATTTGAAGTTAAGTTATTATTAAATTTATTTTATTTATTTATTTTAGAATATAGGAGTTGTGATGTATGGGTGAGTGCTCGATTTTTAATGTAGACGATTTTAGATCGGATATTTGATCTCTGGATCGGTTATTGTAAATCCTTTTTACCCGACTGCGAAAGAAGGAGGGTTATGTTTTTCAGGTATACGTATGTCTATTTGTTTGTCACGTCCTAAAGCCTGAACAGCTTGTCGTGTTTTTATGTGAGTGGTGTCAATAGATTCGTCTTCACCTACAGATGGTCATAGGCTTAGCTACACCCCGCGATTTCACTTGTTAAGTTACGTACGCGGCTATAATTTATTGTGCTTATTACATTTGTGTCAATTTTATTTAAACTAATCTAATGTTACACTATTTTTTGTTCCATACTTACACTCACAAGTTATCACACTTCACATCACATCATACTTCTGTTATAAACGCCAACGTTTGTGTACCTACATGAGTTTGTTTGTTACACCTTCACGCTCAAACGGCTCAACGGATTTGAATGAAACTTGGCATCAGGATAGCTTGTATACTGGTTTAATGAATAGGATACTTTTTTTATCCCTGAAAAATGCAAAATTTCCGAGGGACAATAAAATCTCCGCCCGCGTGAAACACTTAGTGTAAAAATGTTTTGACGATTCCTCATTTCAATAGTTATAAATACAAAGCTCTGACAAATCGACAAACATACTGTACTTTATTTAAAAATCTAACATATAAGGAAACTCTACCTCTTTGAAGTAGGTTGAATATTAGCACGTTTAACTTGAAATTTTAACTTTGATAAGCCCTTTATATGTAGGTACGTAAAATGAAAACAATTGAATCAATTCGAGCAAAACTTACGTTACTTATTTATATGTCATAATTATATGTACTTAGTTAAGTTAGAGAATAAAAAGTTATTTTGCAAAAACAAAACTACTAGACCGATTTTGATGAATCTTATATGGGAGCAATTTTTTTACTTGTATCAGTATTCCCTACCTACTAAAAAAAACATTCAATTCTGTCTGTCCATCTCTGACTAATAGGAAACACACATAAAATAAATCACGACGAATTTGAAAACCTAGCTTTTTTGGATTCGGTTAAAAGTAATAGACGTTTTGTTAATTAGATGAAACAATGCCTTATCTATCTATAAACATTATTACGACGTCTCCATACCTCCAACATCCAATATTTAATTCGAGAATTCCATAAACAAAAAAAAAGCCCTTAAGCGCCCCCTACCCCCTACCCCCACCCTGGGGGCGGGCCGTCCCTGCCGCTCCCGTTACGACAGTTTATCCCGGCCCGTCGAGCAAATCACCCAGCTTTCAAAACAATCGTTATCTCTGGATGAATGTTTAACTCGTACTCAACCGTTTTCGGGAGGAAATTAAGAAAAAATAGATTGTTGAGGTTTCGTATTGCGAGTGGGAACTTAAACTTAAAAGAAAAATAAGTAGAGGTTATTTTTTTTAAATTGTTGTGATTATTAGTGACGTGTTATTTTTTGTTGAAGGATAACATTTATTGTATAGAGATTTTTTTTAATAATTTAATTGTGACAACCATGGACGTGTAAATGAATATATATTTAAAAACTACAACAGTGTATTGCGAAGCTTAAAAACCATTTTGAAATAATTGACATTATAATTTTACTTACAAGAAAGACTACTTAATTGAGTATGAGAGATATTTATTCATTTGAGAATAAATAAATAATATTATCAAATATTAAAGCAAAAAATAATCGAAAATGGAACACGAAACCGAATCGCCGACTGATTCAAATCGCCAGGAGCACAGCAAAACCTCCTTCCTAATAGAAGACATCCTCTACAGAGGTCAGAACAGAAAAACGCCCGAAGAACGTCCAAGGAGGTTTGAATACGAACCTAAACCTTATTTCTCAGTGCCTAACGAGGTCAGACCGCACGTGCCGGCTAGGGAAGGGACTTATCTGCAAGTGATGGGCGCGTTAGGAGCGTATTTACACACGCCGAACTATAAAGCAGTTGAAACACCGTATTTTTTATCGCAAGGTAAGTTTTTTATTAAATTAATTATTGTTAATAATGAAATTTTAGTGTAATTTAGTTAAAATTTCTTCGAGACCCGAGCTCAAATAACCTAGTATGAATCTTACGACCTATAATGTAAATATATATAAGAGTATTTAAGTCCTGACTGACTGATATTCATTTGGGATTAACGCAGACGGGGAAAAGGGAGTCAGGTCTGTTGCTGATTTTAAACCTAGCCAAGCATGAAACCAAACTGTTACAAAACGCGAATCAAAAGTAACACAAAGCACATTCCACAAACTGAACTGTAAACTTTATTTTTGTGCTTATGGGAGACCCTTCAAAAGCCTTCCTAGGAATATTACAATCTAGCCTAAGGCTAATAAGTAATTTAAATTTAACTTATAATTCTACACAATAATGTCTTTGTAACTGTGTATGAACGTAACACAAAACAGATTTAAAGCATTAAAGTGAGATAACGCTAGTTTTTCCATTAAAGTTAGTTATTTGTTATCTCTTTCTAACAACATACGTAGGCTATTGTTAAAAATTGGTATTTTGCTTCATATTTAACCTCATAAATAAATATCAAGATTTTACAAAAACAACGCATTTCCTCGCAAGGTATCAGTACCTATAAAAATAATATTAGATGAAATTGTAATAATTTAAATCGTTAGTTTTATTTTTTTAACTGAAATCGCCCTGAAACCAGTGCCGCGAGATACTAAATCCAGGCCGATATTGTTTCTGTACAAGTCAAGGTACATAACTCCCGCGCGAGCACCGCGGGGGGTATGACAAGTTCTTTAAACAGGTGGTAAGAAGCGATTTCAAAAAACCCGACTCCTAAATCTTTAAACCTTAGTTTCCTTAGTTTTTTTATGTACCCAGTGTCAATCTCACGACTTAGACGAATCTATTGACATCACACACATAAAAATACGACAAGCCGTTCAGGCTCTAGGGCGTGCCAAAGAAATATTCCAGCGTTGATCTTCCGTTGTTACCGGAGAGGACGTCACACACGTCGCAAGCAGCTGCTTTTATATTGTGATTCGTCCTCATCACCTCCACTTCACCTTAAGGACGAACCACACTATAAAAACAAAAATATTTTTTGATTACATAAAAAACAGAGCGGGTAAACGCTAGATATTCTTTACATAACATTTTATTTTAAATGAATTTCCGTAAAAGTAACGCGGAAATGGAGTCAGTCCATTAAGCATGTTTTTCTCAACCTCGACACATATTTATTATTATTCGACTTAGGACGTTTCCTTGAAAAATTTCAAGCAAGTATGCGATCGTGTTCTCGTACTGACATTAAAACCAAGCGGAAAAACTCTAGAGATCAAAATAAATGGTTAGAAGTGACTTCAAAAACACTACTCCAATAACTCGACTGCAAAAATACGACTGCTAAAACTGACTTATGATTTAAGATGTTCTTAAATCATCCGACTGCCCAAAACAAGGGTAATGTTTTTGAGCTAATGTGAATATTTTTATTTGTATACGTAAGCATGTCTGTATGCATGTTTGTCTTTGCGCATGCGAGGTGTCAATGGATTTTCTTTATCATAGGCTGTACTCATTGCATCCCGCGTTTACTCTTGTCAAAATATAGTGATCTAAAGCTTTTATATATAAATGAGATTTATAGATTAATATTTTTAAGTAATTATTAATATAAATGCAATAAGACATGCATGCAACGAACGTTATTTAAAGGTCAATAAATTATACTTTACTTTACTTTACGCTCGGGTTTTTCAGTCGCATCTAACCACTTACCTACCATTTGTTTCTTCACCCTTTCTAAACTACTTGTGAAGTGCGTGACGTCACCACCCGGTTCCAACGGAAGATCAAAGCTGGTTGTTTCAGCCGGCATTATGTTGAGCTAGAACAGGTTTGTGACAGAAATCAATCATTAAGTTTAAGTATTTTTTTAAGTCGTAAGTTACACTGTTGTTTCTGTTACAAAAAAAAAATTCTATTCTTACTTAATTCTTAAAAACTAACAAAACACGGTATCTTTTATAATGTATGTAAAGGTATCTTTTATCTCGTAATATATATATAAAAGAGGTAGTCCTGACTGACTGATATTCGCTAGTATTCAACGTAGAGCCTAAACTGCAGAAACTAGAGACAATAAATTTGGAGGATGTATTCATTATTTGATTGATTTTCAGAAATTCAACTCCTAAGTTATCAACTGGGGAAAATTCAAAGTTTAAATTTCTTTATATTCATATTTGTTTCGCGGGCAGCGCCGCGGTGAGAGCGGCTAGTAGATATATTAATATACAACGTGTAACAGAAAGCTGTGACAATACTTAACGGTGCTAGTGTACCCATCAAGGTGAACCCTGCGTATAAGAAAATTTAGCAAAATTATAAAAAAAATATTTATTTCTCCATACAAAATTGCTCAATTTGTATGGAGGACGCAATAATTTTTTCTCGAATTTTGCACATTTTTTTTTTTACGCAGGGTTCACCTTGATGGGTACACTAGCACCCTTAAGTATTGTCACACCTTTCTGTTACACGTTGTGTAAATTTTATATGTGGTCCAGGTGTCCCGTACCACGCCTTGTTCACTCCCTCGGAGCTATCGTTGTCAGCGTTGAAGCACTGCCGCCGACGGAAGGCCAGGACTGTCTTCTCTGATCCACAGCTCACTGGTCAGTATTACTTATCCTTATCTCATCTAGGTCTAGCTGCTGAAATTACAGAAGAATTTAAGAACATCAAGGTTAAAAAATACTTTTTTTAAAATATTAGGTAAATATGCTTGCGCTTGACCGCAACTAACCTTTTTTTATAGTACACAGCTAGACATTTGCCCACAAGTTTTGCACGACCACGGCAGCCAGCGATACTTGTAGCCTTAGATGGAGCATGCCTAGTTTGGAATACACTAGTCTGGAATAACCTGATGTAAAGCGACGGTGCGGTCTAAGATGTAGCGCGCTTGCCTAGAAGAAACAGATTTACTTGTTTCAGATTTCTGATTATACGGTCCAAGGTCACATAAACACAGCAGATAACTTTCACACTATTTATTTACGTTTGCTGGTGATTCAAACTATTTTTACAACATGCAGTTTGAGGAGAAGATGTTAAGCGTGTTATATATGAAACGGAAGATAGGTATATATACAGTATATATATAGGTATATATAGGTATATATACAGTAATATGAATTTATTTCTATTAATTCAGTATGGCAATGCTAAACATCACTCACGACTTGAAAAGACCGAGATTATAGCTATCGGGAAGTAGCGAGCCTAGCAGCGAATTCCACAATCTGGCCGTTCGTACAATAAAAGTCGACGAAAAGCGTTTAGTGAGAGCCCGTTAAATCTATACCACCGGTGGAACCTTACGTTATCTCACCTAGTCCTATTGTGGGAGTAATTCCAAGGCACAGTCCTCGAAATGTATTGGAAAAAGAACTGATAGGCTAGCCACTTTTCGGCGATGCTCAAGGCTTTGGAGTTTAACTTTGGCCAGAGCATCGTTGCATAAGTCTTACAGCTTCCTTTTTTAAAAATTTATTTATATATATTGCAAGCACACTAAGTAAGAAATCTCATGTCTAAGTATATCTACTCGTAAATAAGTATATTAGATGTGCGCCCTGTGCTAGACAGAATTAGGGCGCAGCAATTAGTGCTTATTAGCCAGACTGGTACTAATTTACATAAAAACTAATAAAATATTGTTTTATATTATATAATAACAACATGGTAAAATATTTTTGCCATTCAGATAAAGATTAAACTATTTATATATCGATCTACACACATTTTTAATTGAGATCAAAATTTGCTATTTGCTTATTAATATGTATGTTTGTTAAATTTTGTCTTTGATAAATCGCTGATGGTGAAGCAGCGTCTTTGATGCAGGAATAACGTAGTTTTGTATAATTATAAGTTTTGTCATATGCTTCGTTTCTAATAGTGTTTGGTATTTTGTAGTATACTTTAATCGGCTTGCAACGCTTCGAGCTGATACTTTGCTGAACCATCTCATAGAAGCGAATAGTAGCAGCGATCGAACTTGCTTATTATATACTTAGTGTTGGTAAGGCGGACACGTAATGAGGATATTCGCCGAAGAACTGAAGTTGCCGACGTAGCTCGTAGGATTTGTAACTGAATTGGCGATGGGCTGGCCAAATCGCACGGAAAACCGATAACCGATGGGTGAGAACGGTTGTTGAGTGGCGACCACAAACTGGAAGACGCAGCGTAGGTAGGTCTCCCACTAAAGGGTCCGATGATATGTCATCGGTCCCCCTAGTGGGAGGTGTCGGAGTTAACTATGGTTAAAGTCTCAAATAACCATGCAGTAGATGTAATCGGGAACTTGTAGTTGTGTATGGTTCTAAACAGGAGGAAGTCTGTGTTCAGCGGTGGACGTCTTCTGGCTGATGACAAAATTTATTCTATGTTTTGTATGTTTTAAAATAAAAAACTTTATCTACCTTGTCATAAACTCCTGTCTCATCGTCTCCAGGTCTAGAGAAACGCTTCGAATCCCAGCGCTACCTGTCCACACCAGAACGAGTGGAACTAGCAGGTGCCCTCAACCTGTCCGAGACGCAGGTCAAAACCTGGTTCCAGAATAGACGCATGAAGCACAAGAAACAGTTGAGGAAACAGCAGCAGCAACAGAGAGGTAAGATAACTACTTACTAATTATTATATGGCAACCTCGTGCGTCTCTGTTTGTCAACCTTCAAGGTCGAGGCAAGTAAGCGAGAAAGACTACCGTGCCGGTCGCACTCAGAGTTTTTTTTTGATGTGAAACAGAAAGATAAACTTATCGACATCTTGATCAACTAGCTCCATTATGACGTGGAATAGTTGAGAAGGTCAAGTCTTATATTCATTGACGCACCTAATAATAATATAATAATAATAATAATGCATTTATTCCATAGAATTACACATAATAATTACATAATAAATTAGGCTAATTTATTTTTAATATATACAGATAGGGCGTCTGTTGCCGAACTAGGCTATTCGCCTGTGTTACGGCGTACAGTGCTCTCCCATAATTATCTAAAGTATAAATAACATTTTTGCCTATTAAATAATAAAAAAATAACAAAATAACATCTATTGAGAATCATACTATAAAATGGTCATAGATATCATACATTAAATATGTGTTCTAAATTTAAGTAAAATTAATTGTAGCAGTTTACAAACAATCCGCAAATTAAATTAAAAATATTAATAGCTAATAACTATTTCATTACAATAATTATTTTAAAACAAAGGGATACATATAATATATTAATTCGGAATTTAAATTGTTTAATATATAAAAAACAAATTTGAATAATCTATCTAAAAGTGAGTGACACAAATTAAGCATTTTATAATACACCCGATTATAAAAGAATGCTTTGAATAGACTAAGTCACTCATGCAGGCGCGCTGTGTCACCGAGCGCGGCCGCTACTACATATATGTGCGTATTACATTGAACGCGGTGATCACATCTGATCAAAATATCATAATAAGTCTGTATTCGTCCAAAGATGAACTTAGACCTCTCTTAATGAAAGTTTCTGATCCCAGTCTCCAGCGGGGCTACCGCGTAGTTAGCGATCAAAGAAGAGAAACAAGTGTTAGCAATCTTGGGTTCATTTTGACAGAGTTCATACAGCAATTGTCAATATGTGTCACCACAGGCACCTTATCATGAAAGAGTTGAAAACAAGTGCAAGCAAACGTTTCGTTTCGCCGTTTCAATGCTGTCAAAATGAAATCAATGTTTTCTTGTTTGCTCATGGTTTCAAAAATTGCTAACACTTGTTTTTCTTCTTCGATCGCTAACTCTAGTCGTCACAACTCGCCTGATGTAAAGCGACGATGCGGCCTAGTTGTAGCACGCTTGCCTAGAAGATACCCATTCACTTGCCACTTAAAGAGCCCAACATTACCTAGAGAAATAGAGAACTTCGCAGCGAAATCCACAACCTGGCAATTCGCACAATGAAAGTAGACTCGTTTTATGCTAGTCCGTGAAACTGCTACCATAAACCGTTGGCGCCTTACAGTATCTCTACTTGTCCGATTGTAAAATGGTGATGGAAAATCAAATCATGTAATTCTAAGGAATTATTCTCCGAATTATGAATAATCTATCTCTTGAAAACTGTGTTCTGTAGGTTTAAGGAATGCGCTTAATTTTGTTCCGATGTATGGGTGGGAATTAATATAATTACTAATAATAATAGCTAATATTGACTTGGATGCAATAAAGAACTAACTAATTGTGTACCTAGATACTTTTAAGTAGGTGTTTTAGTTATCTGATCTGGATGGTCGATGATTTATCCGATATCAACTTTCATTTATATCTATCATACTTCTAAATATCGGAACGCGCATCAAACCAACGTGAAACCAACCCACCCTTATATCTTCGAAGAAACTCCCACTTTCTGCTAAAAATGAAATTATCCCTTTTTTACCTGATAATGAGCTTTATCACCTTGTTTTAAAGCACATTTTCTTATACTTGAGAAGTCTGTCAACAGCCATATTTGCAAGGTAACATGTTGTATGGGAATTGAGACCATAATGCGTGGTAATAAGGTGACTATTTGTACTGACATAACGCCAAGACGTTGCGTTGCTAGGCAACCAAGACGGCCGCCATCTTGAGATAATAACTTTGTTATAAACAGGGTTGGCAGAGTCAACCTTAGCTTTTAATATTTTAATTTAATTTGTTTCATTAAAATTTCTCGTTATTTTTTTCCAAAACTTTCAAAGTAATATTAATACTTCCGTAGGTAAACTTGTAATGATGTCATGTAAAAATAACAATGAAATTAAGAGCAGCTGTATAGCAAAAAATTATTTTTAAGGCACTTTTTCTTTAATAAGTTGTACTCCTTAACTTCGAAAAATAATGTTAGATTGTTATTTTTGACAATCGTGGGTAGGTACATTTTTCAGTTACAATGTATATGTGATCACTTGGAAAGAATTAAACAATGCAAATCGGTCAAGATTCTCTGAGAAACCGGCCAAGAAACAAAAAAAGCACCGATGAATTTAGAATCTCTTCATATTTAAATTATTTTTAATATGTATTTTTTACTGACTTTAAATGAGGAAGAAGTTCTAACTCTCCTCCTGGTGAATGTTATGGTGCCTCGAAATCATTTTTATCTATTTTTAATCAAATTTAATTAAAAATAATTTTTAATTAATTTTAATTTCTTTACTAATTAATTGACTAAAATGTATAATTTTATAATTATACTATTTTATTATAATTTTACATGAACCAGAAGGAGGATTAGAACGTCTTCCTTATTTGAAGTCGGTTAATAATAAATAAAAATATAAATAACCGAGTGGCACCCCTGAAACGTCTTGGAGTTGCGGCGCTAAAGCGGAAGTCAAATTAGATTGCGCCGTGTTGAGGTTTGGCGGGAAATTACGTGATACTGCGGGACTGTGCGGGGAGAGGGAGGAGAGGGGGAGGGGGAGAAATCATCGCTTACTTTATTTAATTGCTTATTTAGTTAAGGCTGTTCATACAAACTTACTTATACCATGGCTATCTATATTTGTTAAATGAATACCAGAGTTCTTCAGTCATTTATTATTATTGCTTATTACAAAAACCTATCAAAGACTGGGTTAAACCAGAGGTAACAAGCTTATGCATACTTACTACCTTATTAATGAACGCGTCTTAGCATCTTTACTCTTGTTCTATCCAATGGAGAACGTCACGCGCATAAACAAGACAAAAACTATTAAAGTTAAAACGCGTTTATTAATAAGGCTGTTAATGCATAGTACGTAGTTAATTTTATTACAAATCTTAGACTATCGGGTGGATCTGCGGATACCGAAGATTAAACAAGTGATATGTGTGTGTGAAGTGTTACGATATGTTCCGGCAGCCTTCCTTTAGAGCCCGTGTATTCCAGACTAGGCATGCTCTATCTAGGGCTAGAGTATCGCTGACTTCCGTACTCGTGCGAACTTGTGGTCAAATGCCTAGCAGTGTAGGATAAAATAAAATAAGAATTTAGAAAAACCTTTGATATTTGTGTTTGCAGCCATCGTCTTTATGAAATTATCATAATGTATACCTAGCATTCTACTAGTCAAACTATTTCATTTAGATTAGGAGAGTTGTATAAAAATGTGTACTTCGCCATTTTGTTACGACGGCCATCTTGGACCTTGAAATTAATACCAAATAACTAAGAACACTCCCGACTAATACAAAAAAAAACAAAATCATAATCGGTCCACCCGTTTGGGAGCTACGACGCTACAGACAGAGTCAAACTTATAGAATTGCGTCGCGGGTTAAAAAACAATAGCTTACCTTTCCTTACGTTTAATGTTATTTACGTGAACTCATTCGTTACGTTCTGTTTATTATTAACACTAGCTGTACCCGCGACTTCGTTAGCGGTTGCTAACCTTTCATTATTATGTCAGTGGGACTTAAAAATTAGAGAAATAATTTCAGTGGTCCATCAGAAATGTTATCATTGTAAAAGATACAATAATATAGAAACCAGCGACACTGTGACCTCTAGGTGAAGCATGCCTAGTCTGGAATACACTGGTTCTCAAAAAAGGCCGCCGCAACACACCATTAGCTGTTTGGGGACAGATTTTTCAAGTTGAGGGCTAGCTAGTTAGCCAGGCAAGTATTAAGTTTGCCCTTCCAGCATGCTATGGTTTCCACACGATGTTATCCTTCACCGGTAGCTCAGATTCTTCTTGCGTATTTAGTGGGATGGAACCTCGTACCTCTCGCACGGCAATCTACCTCCTTTAACTACTCGGTCATCATCGCTACAAAAAATTGTGGACGCTATGTGCTGACACATATGTCTCATATGTGTGCTATGTGTTCCATCTAGGGCTACAGTATCGCTGATTTCCGTGGTCGTGCGAACTTGTGGTAAAATGTCTAGTTGTGAAAAATATATATATGTACAATCATAATCTATGCCGCAGCTATAAACTAAAAAATAATAATAATAAAGAACTACAATACCGATGTCGTAATTTTTTGCAGTACAATAATTTCAGATAATCCTTTTATAAATAACTATGCAAATTAAATTTCAATAGTATAAAAACTTCCTTGCTACAACTTATTATGAAGGCGTCCAGTAAAATATTTTATGTTACAACTACAAAAATGAAGTACTTAGTTTTTTTTGGGGTACAATAATTTGAGTTAGTTATCACTAACTAAAAAAAAACATACTTACCGTAGCACGCGTTAGCAAGTTATAGTTAAATATGACTTTTATCCCCTCTCTCACGGGAACCTCTTCTGAGTTTCGAGATATAAAGTTAATAATATCCTACCTCATGATATGAACCTTAAGCATACCAAGTTTCATTAGAATCTATCCAGCAGTTCCGAAGTTATGGAAAGTCCAGAAACAGGCTGACAGACGGACAAAAATTAAGAAAAATATAGATTTGGGGTCTATATTATTAATAACAACCCCCGCCAAAGTTTTTTTTTTAATATATTCAATGTACAGAATTCGACCTGTTACAGTTTTATTATAAGTGTAGATTTGTATCTGATGCTGCTACGAATTCTACGTCGTAGCATCTTCTACGCGCAAAAGACGCCTTGTTGTAATTTTCACAATCACCATTTTTTCAGCCGACTGCGACAGAAAGTGGGTTATGTTTTTGGAGTGCATGTATGTATGTATGTACATTTATTTGCGCTAGAGCCTAAACGGCTTGTCGTATTTTTATGTGAGTGGTGTCAAAAGATTCGTCTTAGTCGTGAGAGTGACACTGGGTACATTAAAACTAAAAGGAAAGTAATTAAGAATGATACACAGGTTTAACGATTTAGCTGTCGGATCTTTTATCGAACTCGTTTATAACCACTTGTTGCTTTATTTAATCAAGTTACAGAACATATATAAAAATGGTAATATATCCAATAAAACATGATTGTTTTTTCTGGTCAGTTAGACTCCTGCTTTTTTTATTAAATACTTGCCTCTATTACCAAAATCGAAATGAGTAACTTAAAAATATATCAGAAATAATGTAATTGATTAAAATATTTATTTCTGCTTATATCTTAGTTATTATTTAGATATAGTTCTATATATATATATAGTGAAATTGAAGTGTAGGTATAGTGATTGTATCTAGATAGTAGCCTAGTCGGTAAACCGTTGCCTCGCAAGCAAGTTTTTCAACCATGCCCATATTATAGAGTTATAGGCTAGGGGTGTACTAAGCCGAAAGGGGGTCGCTATACACACCCTAATGAACAACGAATTTTTTCTCGAATTCAGTGTTGCTCCAACAATGACAATCGTTCGCAATGATGAGTATAGTAACCCGCTTTCGGATTAGTACACCCCTAACCGATAACCGTGGTTAAACGGTGAAGAAAAAACATCATGAGGAAACCTGCTTGTCGGAGAGGGTTAATAGCTTTTGACGATAAGTGCAGTCACTAACACGTTTGGCCATAATCCATCACGCTACACCCCACCCTAAGGAACACCCGTGTCCAGTTGTGGGTAGCTATGTATTGATACGTACCTACGAATATGTATCTAGAATACTCTCTTATATTTTAATTTATAAGATATATTTTAATAGATAATATATAATTGATAACAATTTAAATTTTTTGACACTTCTTTTATATAACAATAAATGAAAAATAACGTATACCTATTTTTTTTATTTTACTCAGAATGTAATAATTAGGTTTTTAAAGATTTTTGTAAATCTAGGAAACGTTCCGAATAATGTTATTCTCGTCAAAAGCTTGTAAAAATGATGTCATTAATTATCTGTATTTAAGTTGTTACAAAAATGTTAAATTTTGTTCATCGTAGGTAGGTAACTTGCCCGATAGTATTCGTAAACAAGGTTCACCCAAAACTTAAGGTGCAATCCAAACTATAGTTTCTAAGTAACGTATAGTTAATAATTTCCAAGATATTCCCATAACTTAGTTCTAACTTTGTCGTGGTACTTAAAACTTAACTGCTCTTGGAATTCGTGTGTTCTGAAGTTTGGGTGAATTGTTAAGGGCCCTCTTACAAAATACCGCGTAAATACTAACGTAGCAAAATTCGAATTGTATACTTTGCTATAGTTTCTTTTACTCATAATTAATTGATAACACTAGTTTGTTTCTTCTTCTTCAATAATGACGAAACACGTTTTCGGTAGAGACATATTTTGTACAAAATTTTGACTCAATTGTTTGAGTAAAAATTTTTTTCCTAATACAATTTTCGTCCAAAAATGCTTCGAAACAATTTCATATATCTTTTAAAGACAACTTTATTTTTATGTGTGTAAGGTACACACATAAATATAAAAATATTATTGATATCGTCGACTATATTATTCAAATCAACCTTACAAAAGTACTATAATATTTCAACGTGCGCTTAGTTTATGTAGAGCCGCGCTCTAATGTAAAAGGTCCTGCGGGTTTCTTCTTCTATATAATTTTACCTGTAGACTAATTGAGAGTAAGATCAGGAGCCCATGTATGTTATTTAATTTTTTTTTTCTGTGAGACAGACACGCTGCCTAGATTTGGACTAGATTTATTGCTGTCTCAGACTCGTCACACTGACTAGCGAGAACAGCTTCGCAAGTTCTTCTTTATTACAAGTGCATTGCGTAATAATGGTGTATTTGACGAACAATAGGTCAGAGTTAGTTTTCAGCCTAATATTAACATACTACCAAATATGTCAAAAACGACCATTAAGTACGACGCATTGCATTGACTGACTAAATCAACGCAGAGCCCAATACGCTGAACCTAGAGACATGAAGTTTTTTTTAAGGAATTATTTTTTGAAGTCTTCCCCAATTGTGGTGCAATCATAAGTTATAAATTCATACGGCTAGGTAATACAATAAATAACAAAGTATTAATCTACACATACGCGGTGCGATATTTTTGAAATACTTTGTCTTTCTGAAAAAAAAACTGAAATTTGTGAAAAACGTCGAAATCGACCATCTCTAAAAGTTGAATTATGATATTTTAGATTAATTTAATTAACTTTTCTCTTAAAAAAATCTGTTTAGAAAAATCTACGCATTTCTGTAGATTTTGGCAATTGTGTATTTTTATAGAGGCATTCTTAAAATTTTCTAATTTCCTAAAAAAAAGTGTAGTACGTAACTAAAACTTTGTACCTTTGTAACTTTGTAACCAAGCTCACGTTTTTTAGCTTTGAAGTTAAAACGTCACCTGTCTACCTCTATACAACTGTCATTGTTTGTCTTGCCAAAGACGGTATTTGATTTTATTTCTGCGTTCGCCGAAATAATGGCGACTCTATCTGTGCATTTATTGCAAAACCAGTGATTCTGCAAGCGTTAATGTGTAATGTTAGTAAATTATTAACCATTAATGTCTTGTTTATGTGCACAAGTGTGGGCAAGCGATATAGCACGGTATAACGTGGTTTTCGTGTTCACGGGAAATCTACAAAGAAATTAGAAACTCTTAGTAAAGCCTCCAGCGTTTTACGACGATACAAGATGTGACTTTAACTTGACTACGATGGCTTGTTGCTTGATATTTGACTTACATAACTTGATTGATTAATGACTCGAAAATTTATAACCTTGGCTTAAGAGAAATATGGATAAGTTCATGAAAGAGTTGCCATGTTTTATCGTTGCGTCTAACAATAGTTTTATCTCAATTGTCCTCAGGAGCAGCGGCTGTAGATTTTACGACAAAATCTCACCAACATACTGAAATACGGAAGGTAGGTACTTGCACGTTTTCAATTTTAATATTAGGTAATGTGTTGTCAATTATTTATTTGCATATCATCATGTTCCTGTCCTTATCCCAACTACGCGGGGTCGGCACAATATGTCTTCTTCTATTCTACTCTTCATTCTCTATCATTTTACTACCATTGTCTAAATATATAGATCTGTCTTGCTGTAAGTTTTGTTTGGTGTGCAACAAAGCTATATTCGTTCATACATTCACTTTCACAGATCTGTCTTCACGCAATTCACTCACGCCTTCATAGGCCACCTCTTCAATTATTTATGCTATCATTAATTTATATATTTCTACATCACTTACAAAGTAATTATAAAAAAGAAATAAACACAATTTTGATTGATAATTAGAAAATTTTATACTTTAACTCTAAACGTTCAAGTGTAAAAGCAATGCTTATTTTGTTATTTTGTGTATTTTATGTGCTATACTCGCCCTCTTTCAGATAATCTGCCTTTAGCAAGTTTAGTAGTACAACATCTCTTTTGCAAACCGTACCATTTACCTAAATGCTCCTTTAGCAAGATGTCCCTTTCGCGTAATGCCTCTGTTGTTATATGATCATTTCACTTTTTACGAAAAAGACCCTTATTTTCGTGCCGTTCGTAAAATATCTTTCAGTTTACCGATTGACTATTGATGTACTATTTCTATTATATCCACAGAGCACGGAAGACTCCCGTCATTCGTCGTCATCTGACAGCGAGCACAGTGACAGTGACATTGACATAGTTGGCGAAACGTACACTCAACACTTCGCTAACAATAACACATAGACTATCAGCATTTTTTTGTCTCGTTTTATGATATTGAGAACATTATGAGATAAAACAAGACAAAAGAAGCTCAACATTAAGAAGTGATTATTAATAAGGCCGTTAGATTGCAATCTGAAATACCTTACAAATGCATCTCAACAATAAATGTACCTGTCTTGTTTTAACCTGCTTTGGCTTCGTCCTCAAACAATACCAGTTACGATAAAACACGTAATGTTATTTACAAGAAACTGGTTTTCCTAGCTAAAAAGTTTGTATGATAGCGTGTCTGTTTGTTACTTCTTCACGCCCATTCGACCGAATGAATTTTGAGCAAAAAGCACCAGGATATGGACCTTATGTCCTGGATTAACATATAAGCCACTTTTCATCCCGGAAGCAGATATGCAATGTCACCGTGGGATAATTAAATTACCGCGAGCAACACCGTAGAGCGCAGCTAGTGTAATATAATTATAAGGCCCTGCTTGCAGTAATTAAAAAATTAGGTCTCTTCTATCCAGATAATTAAAATACAATATTATTAATTTCAAAATATTATGTCAAAAAGCACTAAAGTGTAATCAATAAAAAGAGTTTATTTGGGAAGGTTTGATAAAAATGTAATTATGTTAGATTTATAATTATTTTTAACGAAAACTAAACTAGTAACTTTTTCTTATAAGTAGAATTTAATCATTATAATTAAATATTGTAGGTGCAATATTAGTATATAATTAATTGTGATTGTAAATAAAATGTCTTGTAATTCTAGTCGTGACGAAACAATCTAGTCATATTATTATATTATACAATATTCAAGGTGATAGTTTAAATAGCTAACGTTATATTGTTGTGATGCTCAAAATAAGTATTATATATTAAAATACGTACGCAATAGACAATTAATTCTATCTTATCATTAATATCAAGCAAATTATACTAACAAACCATGGTAAGAACCGTAATCAGTCAATAATCACACTGATATTATACTAACAAACCATGGTAAGAACCGTAATCAGTCAATAATCACACTGATATTATACTAACAAACCATGGTAAGAACCGCAATCAGTCAATAATCACACTGATATTATACTAACAAACCATGGTAAGAACCGTAATCAGTCAATAATCACACTGATATTATACTAACAAACCATGGTAAGAACCGCAATCAGTCAATAATCACACTGATATTATACTAACAAACCATGGTAAGAACCGCAATCAGTCAATAATCACACTGATATTATACTAACAAACCATGGTAAGAACCGTAATCAGTCAATAATCACACTGATATTATACTAACAAACCATGGTAAGAACCGTAATCAGTCAATAATCACACTGATATTATACTAACAAACCATGGTAAGAACCGTAATCAGTCAATAATCACACTGATATTATACTAACAAACCATGGTAAGAACCGTAATCAGTCAATAATCACACTGATATTATACTAACAAACCATGGTAAGAACCGTAATCAGTCAATAATCACACTGATATTATACTAACAAACCATGGTAAGAACCGTAATCAGTCAATAATCACACTGATATTATACTAACAAACCATGGTAAGAACCGTAATCAGTCAATAATCACACTGATATTATACTAACAAACCATGGTAAGAACCGCAATCAGTCAATAATCACACTGATATTATACTAACAAACCATGGTAAGAACCGCAATCAGTCAATAATCACACTGATATTATACTAACAAACCATGGTAAGAACCGCAATCAGTCAATAATCACACTGATATTATACTAACAAACCATGGTAAGAACCGTAATCAGTCAATAATCACACTGATATTATACTAACAAACCATGGTAAGAACCGTAATCAGTCAATAATCACACTGATATTATACTAACAAACCATGGTAAGAACCGTAATCAGTCAATAATCACACTGATATTATACTAACAAACCATGGTAAGAACCGTAATCAGTCAATAATCACACTGATATTATACTAACAAACCATGGTAAGAACCGTAATCAGTCAATAATCACACTGATATTATACTAACAAACCATGGTAAGAACCGCAATCAGTCAATAATCACACTGATATTATACTAACAAACCATGGTAAGAACCGTAATCAGTCAATAATCACACTGATATTATACTAACAAACCATGGTAAGAACCGTAATCAGTCAATAATCACACTGATATTATACTAACAAACCATGGTAAGAACCGCAATCAGTCAATAATCACACTGATATTATACTAACAAACCATGGTAAGAACCGCAATCAGTCAATAATCACACTGATATTATACTAACAAACCATGGTAAGAACCGTAATCAGTCAATAATCACACTGATATTATACTAACAAACCATGGTAAGAACCGTAATCAGTCAATAATCACATTAATATTATACTAACAAACCATGGTAAGAACCGCAATCAGTCAATAATCACACTGATATTATACTAACAAACCATGGTAAGAACCGCAATCAGTCAATAATCACACTGATATTATACTAACAAACCATGGTAAGAACCGTAATCAGTCAATAATCACACTGATATTATACTAACAAACCATGGTAAGAACCGTAATCAGTCAATAATCACACTGATATTATACTAACAAACCATGGTAAGAACCGTAATCAGTCAATAATCACACTGATATTATACTAACAAACCATGGTAAGAACCGTAATCAGTCAATAATCACACTGATATTATACTAACAAACCATGGTAAGAACCGCAATCAGTCAATAATCACACTGATATTATACTAACAAACCATGGTAAGAACCGCAATCAGTCAATAATCACACTGATATTATACTAACAAACCATGGTAAGAACCGCAATCAGTCAATAATCACACTGATATTATACTAACAAACCATGGTAAGAACCGTAATCAGTCAATAATCACACTGATATTATACTAACAAACCATGGTAAGAACCGTAATCAGTCAATAATCACACTGATATTATACTAACAAACCATGGTAAGAACCGCAATCAGTCAATAATCACACTGATATTATACTAACAAACCATGGTAAGAACCGCAATCAGTCAATAATCACACTGATATTATACTAACAAACCATGGTAAGAACCGCAATCAGTCAATAATCACACTGATATTATACTAACAAACCATGGTAAGAACCGTAATCAGTCAATAATCACACTGATATTATACTAACAAACCATGGTAAGAACCGCAATCAGTCAATAATCACACTGATATTATACTAACAAACCATGGTAAGAACCGCAATCAGTCAATAATCACACTGATATTATACTAACAAACCATGGTAAGAACCGCAATCAGTCAATAATCACACTGATATTATACTAACAAACCATGGTAAGAACCGCAATCAGTCAATAATCACATTAATATTATACTAACAAACCATGGTAAGAACCGCAATCAGTCAATAATCACACTGATATTATACTAACAAACCATGGTAAGAACCGCAATCAGTCAATAATCACACTGATATTATACTAACAAACCATGGTAAGAACCGCAATCAGTCAATAATCACACTGATATTATACTAACAAACCATGGTAAGAACCGCAATCAGTCAATAATCACACTGATATTATACTAACAAACCATGGTAAGAACCGTAATCAGTCAATAATCACACTGATATTATACTAACAAACCATGGTAAGAACCGCAATCAGTCAATAATCACACTGATATTATACTAACAAACCATGGTAAGAACCGCAATCAGTCAATAATCACACTGATATTATACTAACAAACCATGGTAAGAACCGTAATCAGTCAATAATCACACTGATATTATACTAACAAACCATGGTAAGAACCGCAATCAGTCAATAATCACACTGATATTATACTAACAAACCATGGTAAGAACCGCAATCAGTCAATAATCACACTGATATTATACTAACAAACCATCGTAAGAACCGCAATCAGTCAATAATCACACTGATATTATACTAACAAACCATGGTAAGAACCGTAATCAGTCAATAATCACACTGATATTATACTAACAAACCATGGTAAGAACCGCAATCAGTCAATAATCACACTGATATTATACTAACAAACCATGGTAAGAACCGCAATCAGTCAATAATCACACTGATATTATACTAACAAACCATGGTAAGAACCGTAATCAGTCAATAATCACACTGATATTATACTAACAAACCATGGTAAGAACCGCAATCAGTCAATAATCACACTGATATTATACTAACAAACCATGGTAAGAACCGCAATCAGTCAATAATCACACTGATATTATACTAACAAACCATGGTAAGAACCGTAATCAGTCAATAATCACACTGATATTATACTAACAAACCATGGTAAGAACCGTAATCAGTCAATAATCACACTGATATTATACTAACAAACCATGGTAAGAACCGCAATCAGTCAATAATCACACTGATATTATACTAACAAACCATGGTAAGAACCGTAATCAGTCAATAATCACACTGATATTATACTAACAAACCATGGTAAGAACCGTAATCAGTCAATAATCACATTAATATTATACTAACAAACCATGGTAAGAACCGTAATCAGTCAATAATCACACTAATATTATAAAAGCGAGAGTGTGTATGTGTATGTGTTTGTTAGCTACTCAATCGCGCCCAAACGGCCGAACAGATTAGAATGATATTTGGCACCAGGATTGCTTTTGTCCTGGATTAACACATATAATCCCGGGAAATGTTTTTCGTGGGATAATCAGCTGGGAATGTAGTAAAAATCAGCAGGTTTCTATTATTGTAAAATAGGTGTAAATATAATGCGCCTAAGTTACTAATACATAAAGTAATTTAGTAAAGACATGGCTTTATATAACTGAGAATAGAGGTCATGTTTTCCGAAATAAAAAATATTTGATTTAACTTTGACTTTAAGCTAGGTTTTACTTTACTCACACTGTTTTGCAAAACTTACCTTTCGCAAAACGTATATTTTGTAACACGTCCTTACTTAGCAATCGTCCCTTTCGCAATAACGTAACTTAATGATCGCAATCTTCCCTATATCACGACTTTATTTACAATATAGTAAAGAATTACTTAAATACAACTATAGTGAATGTGTAATTAAATAGTTGACGAAATATTTCACTTTTATTTCAAAAACCCTTTTATATTTATAAGCTATTGCAAAATGCATGAGGTTCTCAATTTACGGAATGCTTTTTTGTGTATGTTTCCCAATTTCTCAAAGATGATATTATTTTTTTATTCTAAAAGATAAACTTTCCAATTGCTCCCACATCTTGTTTTATCAAAATCGGCGTAGTATTTTTATAAATGAAATAATTATTAATTTTCTTTGTATATACTTGGATGATATTCTTGTAACGTAAGTTTTTCTTAAACAATTGAATTCCGATTTAACTTTTTTAAACTATTAGTTTTTCATTATTTTTTTCATATAGCAACGCAGGATAATATATCATGATGTTGCTTCCTACCAACAAATCTTTGACTGTTTTGCCGCGGGTTGGATGCTGGATCATGCACGCACCTCGGAGTTCTTCACTCATATGTGCGGATTAAAATAAATCCTTACTAAAATAAATGAATATTATATTATATTCGTACTGACGGTCATCTTGGACCGATTTCATCAAACATAGTTAAGAACACTCCCGACAAATTCACCTTTCAAACAAAAATCAAAATCGGTTCATCCTTTCGGGAGATACGATACCACCAATACACACACACACGCCAAACTTATAACACCCCGTGATTTTTGCATCGGGAGTTGACAATGGAAAAGTTGAAAAATGAAACAACAATGTGCAGAGAGACCGGCTTGTTAAAGAAGACTTCGAAGGTAAGCTAAATCCCTAAACCGAATCAGTCTGTTCCCACTAGTTCTATTGATTGTTCTCTTCATAGAACTAGTTGGACTATATTCTCCAAGTAGTTCCATTACCTACTTTATGTTTTATTTTTTAACTACCTAAGTGGACCATTTTATTCAATAAACTACCAAGCAAGTGCCTTTATTACCTAAAACATAATGACTAACAAAAACAAGAAAAAAAAATTGCGGAAAGACTACCTATAGACAATTTAAGATCTACAGATAATACACATGCTCCAATCCTCCACCAGAGGGCAACGTGCCTAGCTTGCTAGTCGTATTACCACGCTGAAGAGCAATATATCCATTTAGTTATAATTTGGCCAGCTTGGTGCACATCCTTAAGCGATAGATCCGTATTAAGTAGTATTAATTGTCTGGCCGGTTGGCGCAGTTGGTAGCAAACCTGCCTTCTGCGCCGCTGGTCCCGGGTTCGATCCCCGGACAGGTCAAATATTTGTGTGCATGAACACGTCTGTTTGACCTGTGCCTGGGTGTTTATTATATATATATATAAGAATGTATTTATGTAAATAAGTATGTATATCAGTGATCAGGTTATCATAGCACAGGCTTTGCCTAGTTTGGGACCTGAAGACCTTTGTGTGGATGTTGTCACATATTATTATATTATTATTATTAACTTTAGTCTAAAATCTTAACCCACTGGTAAACTGCGTTCTGAGTAACATTTCTATTTCTGTATTTGAGGGAATTCACTAAACAAATCCCACCTTATTTTAACCTTATTACACTACTCTCGCGCACAATTTCCCTCTAATTCCCCCATTGTTCGCCCCCACTTAGGGGAGAGCCAACAATGGGGAGCAAAGAAGGGGTGAACCGAAAGTTATTGCTATGATTTCAGATAATAAAAACATTTAATAAATGAAATTAGGCGGCAAATTGAGCGAACAAATTGATATGAGAAATGTTTGGGTTTGTTTTGATTAAACTATTATATTGAACGGTGTATTCAATACGGGTGTAATTTGCTTAAGTTTTTTTAACAACGACAAAATAGATATGTCAATTCTTTATTGTAGGCACACAGAAAAACTAAATACAAGTGTAAAATTCTTACAAAATACAGTGCTACATTTTCCGGCCTTATCGCTAAACAGCGAAAATAGCGAAAGAAGAAAGGGGTAGATAAAAGACTCTTCGCACGATCTAGTTGAGTTAATAAATAAAATGTTTTTGACGCTTAAAGCTTTCTAATGACATCAAGTTGTAAAATCAAGCACCTAGCGGTGTGTTCCGGCAGCCTTCCTTAAAAGCCAGTGTATTCCAGACTAGGCCTGCTCCATCTAGGGCTACAGTATCGCTGACTTCCGTGGTCTTGCGAACTTGTGGTCAAATACCTAGCAGTGTGGATATTTTTTTGACGTTTAAAGGTTTCTAATGCTTTGTCTTATACAGGCTGTTCATATATCCGACTGCTTTTTGTCTCGCTATCAGCTTACGTTTGGGTGCGAGGTGTTATGAGGCCCATCGCTGCCAGTGTGATACTGCAGTCAATTCGGTCACCATGGTATGTCTTGTTCTTAAAGTGTTGCGTCATTTTACTTTAACATTCTATAATGAAGACTGTAATCCTGGATGTATGTATAGGAAAAAGACCATATGTATGTATCACAAAGAAATTAGACTATAATCGTTGTTGACATAAAGTAAAGATAAAAAAGTTGAAATAATTAATTATTTATTATTAATTAAATTATTATTTAAGTTTTTTATAAAAAAAAATATATTTTCAAAGTTTGCATCCCAGGGGCCAAAACCTGTAATTTGAATTTCCGTTTGCAATACGTCATAATGATCATTTTGACATAGAATAGGTTAGAGTTAGTATTAAACTTAATGTTAACAAACTAAATTTGACAAAAACGACCATCATAAGACTCAATGCCATTGTAAGTAACAAAGTATTAAACAATTTTATTTAGAAAACTAACGATTCATATTGTTTAAACAATATGAATCACTCGTACAATGAATCAGGTAAACCCGTCTTCTTAAGAAGACGTGTTTTTTCTTGTACCTGATTGTTGTAAAGGTCCAACTATAGTTTCGTTCACATTCGGTGAACTTCATCAGGGATGAAATGAGTCGTTCGTGTCTTCAACGAGGAAACGACTCGCACAACAACAATCACGTACGCGTGAAAACCCGTCTTCTTAAACAATATAAATATTAAACACTTCAAAAAACAGACTTGGTCTTCTGACCATCAAAGTTTCAGTTGCCTAAGAACCCTGACACTATAGGTAGAGCTATTATAAGACAAAGTAAGATAACAGAGCAAGTGCAATTCACCCCCAAAATGAACAAGGGTGGTTCAACAATAGCGATTATCAAGTATTATTAAACATTATTAGATTATTTCAGTAGCTCAGGGGTGCTTTATTAAAGGTACGTATAATGAAGTAAGGGTGCGTGAGATTTCAAGATTATACAGATAAATAGAAATGATTTGGTTAGTGTCACTTAATTCTATTTGAGATTTTAATAGAATATAATATGGTTTACTTGTGACTAAAAACAACAAGCAATCTTTAACAAAAATAGAAAATGCAATAGTAGGGAAGCGTGTTGTCTGTCACAAGCCGATTTCAACTCAGCATGGTGCCGGTTGTGAACAACTTGCTCTGATCTTCCGTTAGGAGAAATAGGTTAGTACAGAGCTAAATTGCAAATGCCACTCACGGTCCAAAGACATAAAATTTGATAAATCAAAAAAGTTGTCGAGATATTGAGGTTCACAAATATATTTTTATTAAATTCATAACACTCTGTTTTCAACCTTATCGTTTTAAATATAATTTATTTTACAAAAAAATATAACTTAATTTAAGTTTGGTATATTGTAATATTTAATTATTAAAACCTACTCAAAAGATTGAAAAAATAAATAAATTTAATAATCAAATTGCCAATACTTAATATGTTTTAGACAAAATACCGGTGTAGGCGTCGCTGAAAGATAGAAAAATCCAACGAATTGAAAACTTTTACTTTTTTTAAATCGGCTAAAAATTATATATCGCATAAACTGTCATCTGTCAACATAAAAGAGGGTATAACACCACTAGTTTAGCATCAATTATGCCAAATGTCACGTCCCCCGGTGAACGTTTGACCTTATCGCTAATGGTTTAGTAGATAGATGGCATTTAGATTAAGTACCTAATAGGTTAAGTGGATAATGAAAGATACATTTTGATACAGTTTTGTTATATTTTGAGAGCTTTTTTAAAATGCTTCAATAATATTCGCTGCCAGATTCTATACACACAGTATCACTCTCACGATTAAGACGAATCTATTGACCCCACTCACATAAAAATACATAAAGCCGTTTAGGATTTAGGGCGTGACAAACAAATATACATACATACAATCGAAAAATATAACCCTCCTTCTTTCGCAGACGGGTTAAAAACGACGAATGACTGAATGAAGTCAGCTAAGAACATCGCGGGCAAATCCGTTAAACTCTAAAAAAATGAAACAAGAAGTCATGTTGTAATTAAAAAAACCTCCTTTCTTTGCAGACGGGTTTAGTACAGGGTTGACGAAGGACCAGAGGGATGTAGTGAGACGCACTCTTAACTCACGGGGTTACGTATCTAGGGTTGCTACGCAAAGGATTCATAAAAAAACGCTGAGTAAGTAATTTTATTTAGAAAACTAACTATAACTTGATTCATATTGTTGAAGAAGACGGGTTTTCGGATATAATAACAACATATTTTTTACGATTTTATGTTTCAATAGTTTAGATAGAGACACATTTTATGTGTAAAGAAATAAAATAGAATTTTATGTGACGACACGGCCTAGGATGGGGCACGCTTGCCTAGAAAAACCGATTGACTCGTGACTTGAAAATACTCTTGGTAGCGTACAAATATAGTTAGACCCGGCTAATGAAAACTCCACTACTAAAAATAAATTTATGTAAACTGTTCACCTCGCCTTTTATTCACATTCTGAATAGGTAGGTGGAAAACATTTCAGGTTATTAGTAAACCTAATATTTTCTACCGATTTCTAACTGACGGCTGGACAGATATGTTATTTTTTATTGATTTGACAGGATATTCTGATATCGCCACATTAAACTTTTCACAAAATCTTTTTGAAAGTGGTTTGATTTTTAAATCGAAATAATTCAAAAACTTCTATCAGCGCCTGCCGCAATGGAAGTTAGTTAAACATTTTTTTTAAGGAAATTGTATATTACATATGTTCATTAGAGACACCCCTAACACCTTGTTAAGGCCTGTCACCGTTTAAGCATCCCTACAACTCGAGTCTTGCATCCTACTACCCACCACTTAACACTACGTTTATAACTACCCTTATTGCTCTAACATAAGGCTGAAAATCGCTAGTTTTAGTTAGAACAGAGTTAAGAGTCAAGGGTTATCTTGGGTGAAGACAATTTAGGAAGTATTTTTTAATTTTCATGGTTCATAGAATAAGTAAGATTTGTATGAGATTATTCAAGATAATATTATGTTTTTCTAGTTGTTGAATAAATATTTTTAATAGTTACAATAGTTTAATAGTATAGTTTATTGTTTGATCTCTTTAAGTTGTTCTCGTGTTCGCTAAAAAAACCTTTTTCTGTCACTTTTTCACAATAAGGTACAATTTTTTTTGCAAACTTAGCGAAAAGCGGCAATTAATTCGAGTAAATTCGTTCGTGTGTTGGTTAGTTTGTTTGTTTGTAAGAAGGTCAACTTCTTCCCTTTAACAACTGAGTGTTTGGTCTACTTGCTTTTTTGCACAGATATATTCATTGAATAAAATAAACTACATAAATGACAAACTACAACAACATAAAAAATATATCAGAAAGATTACCTGTAGACCATTTAAGATCTACAGATAATACAAATGCTCCAACCCACCACCAGAGGGTAGCGTGCCTAGTTGCTAGCCGCGTTACCACTCTGAATGGCAATGCACGTTGGGCCAGAAAAAACCGGCATTCTGATCACATAGATATAGTTATTTAATTAGTCCGGGGAGTGTCACAGGCGACATATTTCCCAGGGAAACAAACCAAAGGGCAATAAGAGTAAATTCACACAGCAATTAAGCAGGCTAAGCATTTGAGAAGAGCTCTCGGCGACAGATTGTCGATACAACACGCGCGGCAATGTTGCATCCACGGCATCTACGAGTACCCAAGCACCTGGCTGTACAGGGCCAGTGAGAATCACTTATTTTAAATTCATATCTTCACTTTTTTTATTAGTCTTCAATCGTTTTTTTTATGATATTAGTTCACTCCCTCTAGAGGTTGTCTGGAAGAAATTGCTTTAGGCGATAAGGCCGCCCAATGTACTACCATTGTATAAACTTGTGTTACTGTATATTTTATTTTGTTTGGTGTGCAATAAAGCTATTTTCATTCATTCGTTTGTGTCTCCCGAACACATGAACGGATTTTTGGTACCTAAGTAAGTAGTTAGTGTTCTTAGTTTTTATGAAAATCTGTAAAGATAATTTTAATGTTTATTGTTTTCTAATTTTTCACTACTCCCTTAATGTGGTTGTCAGATGAAGCTTAACTAGCGGAATGCATAAGAAATACATGTAAAAAAATAGTGACAAAATGTTATATCCTATCTATAATAACTCTGTCTGTCTGTGTCGCTTTCACGCCAAAACCACTGAACCGATTTGGATGAAATTTGGTACACAGGTAGATTGGACGCCTGGATACTTTTTAACCGACTTCAAAAAAAGTAGTTCCCCCATTGGATTATCTCGATAGTAATATGGGTTACTACGCGAATGAAACCGCGGAGCACAGCTAGTATTAATTTAAAAGTAAATTTAGCTAGGTCACAAACAGTATTACTACACAGTATTACATATTTGAGCCGTTGGTAGGGGAGACTAGTGCTGTGTGGAGCGGGGGGAGCTCATCTTATTTTACTAAACTTGTCGAATCGATCGATTCGACGCGTTACCAGAATGCCGATATCCGGCCAAACGTATAAGGATTGTCATTCAGCGTGGTAATGCGGCTAGCATGCTAGGCACGCTGCCCTCTGTTGGTGGGCTGGAGCATTTGGATAATCTGTAGATCTTAAATGGTCTGTAGGTAATCTTTCTGTTATACTTTTCTGTTGTTGTAGTTAGTCATTTAGTTGTTGGTAACACCTGCATGTAAACATATAATTTTGTCAACTAATATTTTGACTTAGAAACCCAAACGTCTTTTTTGAATTCGGTTAATAAAAAGTCGATTGCGACAAGAGCGCCCCTTCGTGCGAGTTTACAAAACATCACGCGCGCGTGACCTATCTCGTTTGTATAATGGATCTTAGGCCATGTTCGTCGCTAATTTAACAGGAAAGGGTAACAAGACAACAATAAACATTGTATAGGGCTGAGGGGACTGGGAACTCTTCTCATTAACCGACTTTAAAAGCGAGGAGGTATACAATTCGTCGGAATATTTTATGATATATTTATTCTTATCCTCAATTTCTCAGAGACGCTATGACCGATTTGAATCATTTTTCTTGTTTCAAATGTTTACTTTCCAGATAGTACCATATAATTTTTTCTCAAAATCGGTTCAGTTTGGTTTATAAATCAATAACTAAAATTTCAAATTGCTTTTCACTTTTTTAAATATATCTTGTTATCTAAAACCGAGAATTACTATCGTACGATTTTGTATTAAAAAATTAACAACATCAATACAAAACAATAAAAAAACAGCAATCTTTTTACAAACTGCAAATGCAATTCCCCCTTTTATAAAGTCAGTTAAATGGTATATCACTCAATACACCAAAGGGCGTTAAAATCGAATTATCTAGAATCAAATAATACAACAGGTGAAATTATTAAAGGAAAGAGTACTAAAAAGCTCTTTCATCATCCCTAATCCCGAAAATTGTCGAATCAAAGCTCCCTTCTGCATTGAATTAATAAACATACGAAAAATCGAACAGTACTAAATTCTGGTGTCGGAATAAAGTTATTGAGACGTGAGTGAACGGACCCCTTTATATTAAGGTGATAAAGCACCAAGGGTGGGCATTTAGCGATAAGGCCACCACTTGCTTTAGTAAATACTAACTCGTATTTAGCATACATGTAATATATATAACATTATCTGTATGTATGTATGTCGTGTTATTTTATAGTTTTTAGTAAAATTGTTGGTATATTATGTAATACTTTTCACTATGTTTTTTTTATTTCTTTATACTTACTTCAAAAAAAAAACTCTGACTGAAAAATCTTTAGACCACTGTATCTTAACAAGTTAAACCACGGAACGCAGCCAGTACCTATAATCCTTAACTATCTTCAGATAAAAACAAATCCAATGATAACTCGTATTAAACGATTTGTGAAGCAGAGACGATGAGCTACAGAGGTCAGCGACTATGTCGAATGGCAGCTTCACAAGTACACGGTAGGCGATAAAATGTTTATCTTATCGCACTTCTTGGATTAACTTATTTAATAACTGTATTAACACACAATACAATCGTTAATTCGATTATAATATCATAAAATAGTAATTGCGATGGAACAGAGTAAAAATATTTGGTATAAAAATTATCAAGCCCACAGCTAGTCAGTCAGTCGGAATGAACAACAGAGAAGGGAACAAACAGAGTGAACATACACAGACTAACAAATTTTAAAAAAATACGACACATAATATTAACACCTCGCACACAAAATCAGTTTAGGCTGTAAAGGGTTACAAAGAGTTAGACATACCACGTCATCGTCACTTGAAATTTTTTCGCGCGTCGCAACCACGACAGTCAAATCTACGTATCAAATCCTATTCGAAAAACATTACCGTCTTTTTGTCTATTTGGGAAATATACGTTAAAGCTCGTCGTAGTGAGTTCTTGCCTTACACAGATTTTATTTAATTATTGTCATTTTCAAAACAAATTACCTTTACGCAGCGATACCTCCTCGTCCGACGCGCGCGAGCAGTCACCTGTCACACGCGACGCGCTTTGTTGTTGATTGCTATATGTACAATATTATTGTAATCGTGCTCTATTGTTGATTTTAATTTGTTGTTAGTTAAAATTATTCATCTAGCATGTTAACTAAGTAGTTATGCGAACAGTTGACCATATGGGCGAGTAATAATTTCAGTATTAGATAGCAAAAGTGCCTTTACTAAGAAAAATGAAAGCAGTAAAAGTAGGCTAGGCATGCTGCATCTAGGGCTACAGTGTCGTTAACTTCCGTGCTCGTGCGAACTTGTGGTCAAATGCCTAGCTGTTCAGGATAAAATAAAAAAAAGGTGTTAAATTTCCTATATTTATATTCCTATACCACTGAAAATGCAAATGCTCTAACCAACTACTAGAGGGAATAGTGTCCGAAATGTTAGCAGCATTACCACGCTGAATGAAAATCCTTATACGTTGGGCCAGATAAATACACCATTCATTGATTCTTTGTCACTCGTCGCATATTAGATAGGTAGTTATGCATCCTGGAACCCGTACCGAAACTATACAGATACCAGCGTAGGCGTAAGAACTGCTGAGTTACGTCTGGCTTCACGGTGGTCGTCCCGGACGCATAGCTGATAAGGAGAATGCTCCTGCTCAGTTTTAAGTTAGATTTAAGTTAGTTATAATTCAACTCGCCAATGTATCGGACATTAAATAATTATTAAACAATTTTTAATCTTTTTAAAAAACAAATTGCTGGGGTTCCGTACGTTCGCGAAAGTTACTATCGAAGTTCCTGCGATTCGTTCCTGTGAACCTAACAAGCCACGGTTTCTCAACCTAAGTGATCGTGTCTGACGGCAATCCATACGAACCAAATAAATCTGTCATTTGTGGTGCGCGGCGAGTTTTAAGAAGACGACCTAACTACAATAGAAAGATGAGGACGAGTGTTCTGTGAGTAAACCTTTTCACATTTCCGTTCCGTTCCCATCTATTTCCGTTTGTTAGACAAATAATCGTTATTTGATTTCCTTTAACGTACTAATATCGTCGTTAAATTTTTGTGTTAAATCTATTATTAAGTTAAGTACATTTAATTGATAATTATAAAAGTAACTAGTTATTAATAAGAAATGGCAATGGAGCAAAATATTAGGATAATACCAAAAGACCTTTTATGTTTAATACCAAAATTTAAAGGTGAAGAAAACCTTTTAAATGTATTCATTAGGAAAGCACAGTACATCTATAACTCCTATGCATCTCCTAATAACTTGGCGCAACAAACATATGTATTTCACGGAATTACAAGTAGGCTTCATGGTAAAGCCGCAGCGCTTCTAAGCGAGCGAGAAGATATTAACTCGTGGATAACACTTAAGGAGGTTCTAGTTCAACATTTTGGTGACCCACGTTCCGAAGAATGTATCGCGATAGAGCTAGAGCAAATGAAAATAAATTCTGGTGAGTCTTACATCAACTTCTGCCATCGCATCCAGCATATGCGTAGTACGCTTTTTGCTAAGGTCAATTAACTTACTGATGAAGGGGTAAAGGCCGCAAAAATGATAGTCTACAACAATATGGCACTGAATGTATTTTTATTTAATCTGAGTGAGGACTTAATTCGCATAGTGCGTCTGAAAGGGTGCACTGTGTTAGAAAACGCTTTAGCTATAGTGACAGAAGAAGTACATTTCATAACTCAATTTAATGCAAAACATAAGCAACGTCAGGCTCTGGCGCCTCATAAGCCACACATTCCAATGGCTAATAATATTGGTAACAACAACTTTAAATTTGGAAATCCTTCTTTTAACCCACAAAATAAATTCGCAATGCCTAGTCATAACTTTAGGTTCGGCATACCACAGCAGCAGCAACAACAGCACCAACCGCAAGGTTTTAGATTTGGCCATCAGCCCCAAAATCCACCTACTGGATTCAGATTTAACCCAAATCAGGGCCAACAAAACTTTAGGTTTGGTATACCGCGACCACAACCAGGTTTTAATTTTGGTAATCACCAACAAGGTCAAGGCTTCAGACCTCCAATGAACCAAAATTTTTCTAGACCAGCCCTACCTTTTATGCAACCCTAACAAACATTCAAATTCGGCATCCCGAACCAAAATGTACAGCGACCTAAACCAATTGAGGATACTGACGTTTCAATGCGCACAGCCCGCCCGTTGAGACAGAACATGTTAAACGCTTCCCCTGATAGTGAAAACATGTTCTTTAACAACGAACTTGTCGAGGCTTCACCGGAACAAGCCTGTGAACAAAATTATGATTACTATGACGAAAATTATACTTACAACTTGGAAATGCCAGATTCACAAAATTATGAAACAATATCAGATGTTTATGACCAGGGACCAAATGCTGAAGAAAATTTTCATCTACCAGCCTCGAATCCCCATCCGAGCTAACAGAGCTAAATTGTGATTCTCTTTTGAAGCTACCTTACATAGAAATACCCGAAATTAAATCACGTTTTATATTTGACACCGGAAGTACAAGATCTTTTATAAGCCCCGCAAAGGCAGACGAATACTTCACCGCTTACAAATACCACGAGCCTTTCGAAGTAGTCAGCACTCATGCTCGCAGCCAACATAATGAAGCCATTCGGATACCACTACTGAAAACTTTTAAAAGTGTTGGAGAACATAAATTTTACATATATAATGTTGACAGCCGATATGACTTCTTGATAGGTTCCGACCTCTTATCTAAATTAAAAGCTAACATTGATATGCGAAACCGAATATTACAAACACCTAATACAGAAATACCGATTATATATAGTCCACCGTATGAAATAACTCTAGAACCAAGAACAGAGACACGTGTAAAAGTACCAACGGACTTACGAAATGGCGAAGCCATAATAGACTACGTAGATTTTGGTCAAGGTGTAAGGATGCCCAGCGCTTTAGTATCTTGCGTTGACTCGTATGCATGTATCGTTATTCAAAATGCATCCGAAGATAAAATAACCATGACCTTTGCAAAACCACTAAGAGTTACTAAGTATGAAAGAGAAGAATGTAAAGTGAATTTTACGACGAATGAATGTGAGATTGATGAATTGTTAAAAGAAAATTTGCGGAAACTGCGTCTAGACCACGCTAACAAGGAAGAAAAGGAAAGCATAAAAAAATTATGCTATGAGTATAGAGACATCTTTTATTGTGACGACATTCCCCTCTCTTTTACGAGCGGAGTAAAACATGAGATAAGAACTAAAAACGAAGACCCCATATATGTAAGACCATATAGACACCCTCCAGCGTACACAGCTGAAATTCAAAAACAAGTCGATAAATTACTACAAAACGACGTAATACGTGAATCGCTTTCACCTTGGAGTGCGCCCGTCCATCTAGTCCCTAAAAAGGTTGACGCTTCCGGAGAGACAAAATTTAGAATGGTGATTGATTATAGACGTTTGAACGAAATTACCACCGACGACAAGTACCGTCTGCCCAACATTTCAGACTTGTTTGATAAACTAGGAAAGTCCGTGTATTTCAGCACCATTGATTTAGCGATTGGTTACCATCAAATAGAAGTTAAGGAAGAGGATAGACAAAAGACAGCTTTTTCTACGCAATCTGGACTTTATGAGTTTACCCGTATGCCATTTGGCCTCAAGACAGCCCCCGCTACTTTCCAGAGGGCCATGGATAATGTCCTGAGAGGCTTACAAGGCCTGCATTGCCTAGTTTACCTTGACGACATAATTGTCTACTCAGCAAGCTTACAAGAACACATAGAGAAATTGCGCATGGTTTTCGACAGACTCAGAGCCACAAATTTGAAAGTAACCTTAGACAAATGCGAATTCTTCCGCAAGGAAGTCCTCTATCTTGGACACATGATAACAAAAGAAGGTCTAAAACCGAACAACGATAAGATTCAGGCAGTACTTAACTTCCCTATTCCAAAAACTACAACCGAAATAAAAAGTTTTTTAGGACTAGTCGGTTATTATCGCAAATTCATTAAAGATTTCGCCAAAATAACACGACCACTTACAAAATGCTTAAAAAAACGTTACAAGATAGAAATTACCGAAGAATACGTAGCAGCATTCGAGATGTGTAAGGAGTTATTAGTAAACGCTCCGATTCTACAGTTCCCGGATTTCGAAAAACAGTTCATCCTGACAACCGATGCTTCCGATTACGCTATCGGCGCTGTCATCTCACAAGGCCTTTTACACAGCGACAAACCAATTGCTTACGCTAGCAGGACTTTAAATGATGCGGAAACGCGATACAGCGCTGTAGAAAAAGAATTACTCGCAATCGTTTGGGCAGTAAAACATTTCCGTCCGTACCTCTACGGCAGGCGTTTTACTATATATACAGACCATCGCCCACTCGCCTGGCTAAATATATTATTATTTTATTATTGTTACCATATCTTATGTCAATACAACCATTGTAACGATGATAATATATGTAAATGTTCACGACGACGTTTGGCTGAAAGTGCTGGCTTAAAAACGAAGGCACACCCGGACCCTCCACATACCACCGTCCATAAACAGCACATCTGAGCAGACCATGAAGTAAACTTGCCAACAGTGCAGTCGCTGCCGCGGATCCCGTATAAGTAGGTTTATTGTGTACCTAAATGATGATAATAATTAGATAAATCACGTATCAACTCAGAGCGTCCCACTGCTGGGCTCGGATTTCCCTATTGACCATAGTCCACTATGCTGGCCAAATTGCGGGTTGGCGACTATACTCATCTCCGAAAGATATTAACTTTCTCCGGCAGGCTTAGTTCTAATATACACATGAGTGAAAAACACAGTGATACATGCCTGTACCTGGGGATTGAACCCATGCCCTCTAGCTTGTAAGGTAACGGGTTTACCTATTCATTAGATAATAACAAAATATTAAAACAAAACCAATCGTCTAAGCACTAAGTATTAAATACTTTAATTCTAGTAATTTACCTATAATTAATTTTTTCGAACAATACACAATCGATTTTTACACCAATTACTTTCATCCCCCGAAAACCATTAGCTCAAGTTTGTCAAGATCATCTCAAGACTGTCAGTTCTTTGGCTGACAAGTGACAGGAAACCAGCACAAAGACTGATCGTCTCGAGAGCCCTTAGCAACCTGAGACGCGACGCGCGCGCGCCACGCGGCCAGTAGCGGAACTAAACCCTTAGGGATTGTAAACAATGGTATAAAGGGATGAAACATGTTAAATTGTTCCGAGTTTTCTTTTGTGTGTGTGTAGGGTAATTTAGGGTGTATTGTATTCTCCTCTGTTAAAGGGGATGGTTGGTTTGATTTTTAAAGTTTTATAGTGTAAATAGCTTAAATACTCAAATTAGTTACGAGTTTGTATTATTAAAAACCATTAGTTCTCTGATCCACTTGTCTGAGCTTTCGAAGATAATTACTGTGGCTGCCTATGGCCAACATCATCTTCATAGTGGAGACCCGTACCACCGTTCTGTAAAACGTCGACCTTGGAAGCTCTGTAACGTTAGTACATGATGTGTACTTGTTATAATAATATATAGTATTCTATATTTGACATTTAATTTGTAACAATTACCAATAAATGAACTTGAACTTGCATATATTCATTTACAGTCTTATATCTCGACAACCTTATGAGCAATTTCGTTCTTGTGTACAGTCACAGAGCGCATATTTAGGTAAGTATCATTGAAATTTGAGGATAAATGGCGCAGCAGAAAACTACCTTCCTTTGAGAAAAATATCCGATGCTTTAGTTTATTTATTTATAAAATCATATACCTACATGATTAACGGCTAACCATGAATTCGAGAAAAAAAACTTTTTCCATATTGTTGATCGGTCGTCGACAAAATGTATGGATCAGCTGATTATTTTTACTCGAATTCAAAGTTGGTCCCACAGTTAAAGTTGTTCTTTTAGGTACTAAGCAGGGTACTAAGCTGAAATTTGACGAATATCAGACTTGACCAATATGTTTTCCCGAAAGTGGACACCATGACAAACAACTATCACAAAGGGACCAACCTGGAAATCAAAACATAGAAATTTTCCATACATTATGTCGTCCAATAACCTCATTTAAGAAGCAACCGATCTTTATATAATACAAAAAAAAAAATATGCGTCATCTAAAATAATTCATGAATTAATGAAGTAACAAGGTCTTTATTTCAGAAAAATACAGTTATTTTATAGAAGATAGGCTTGCGTTTTGCCTCAACTAGCCTGATATGAAGCGACGATACGGCCTTACGATGGGGCACGCTTGCCTAGAAGAAACTGATTCACTCTCGACTTGAAGAGACCCAGATTATGGTTATCAGGAAATAGAGAAGTCGGCAGCGAGTTCCACAATCTAGCAGCTCGCACAATTAAAGTAGACGCGGTGCGTTTCGTGCGAGCCTTGGGAACCTCTACCATGTACCGGTGGCGTCTGGCCGTATCTCTACTTGTCCTATGGTGAAATGGTGAGTTTAATTTACATGAGTGAAAATATCGTATTACTCTATAAACAAGTGGTTAGAAGCGAGTGCGAAAAATCCCGACTGCTAAATCGTTAAACCTTTGTATTATACTTGATGACCCCGATTCGGTAGGGCCAAACTCACTAAACTAACAGTTCTAAAATTGTCTCCTCTCTTTCTGTTTTCAAAAGTGAGATAAGGGTGGATACGAGTATAATTTTAGGAACTTTTAGTTTAGTCAGTGTGAGTGGACGAATTGTCGTCATTTTCTTTTTATTTTATTTTAATGTAGGTACCCAGTTTCAATCTCACGACTTAAGACACCACTCACATAAAAATACGACAAGCCGTTTAGGCTCTAGGGCGTGACAAACATATATACATACATCTTATAACATAAAAATACTTCGCTGAATGTGTTGCTAAGCGCAGATCTCGAGAGCAGCGACACCGATTTTGCTAATTCTCTTTTTAGAATATTCCTTGAAGTACAAGGATAGTTCTTACGGAGCGAAAAATTTAAAAAATTGCCTGAGAAGTTCTAAAAACAACACTTTTCTATACTCCTATACAATCAATTCGTAATAATACTTATAAGTCCAAGTCAAGTATAAAAAAATAACTAAAGAATCGACTGTTAGATGGCACGCAGTTCGCCGGGTCAGCTAGTACATACATATATATATATATATACATACCTACATACGCTCGAAAAACATAACCCTCCTTAATTTGCAGTCGGGTAAAAAGATATCGTATTCGATACAAGACTAACCAATTATTCGTCTAATCAAGTACGAGTAAATAGTTACAACAAACAAGCTTGTCTCACTGCTCTAACTAAACCACTCGTTATTCTAGTTAAATTGTCCGATGTGAACACACCCTTGTTCGTAACTCGACACCAGCGGATTTATGGGAATCAACCCCCCTTATAAAACCGCTTAAAGGACAATGAGCACTGTGTTTTACGATGCGTTTCCCATCGGATTGGAAAACTTTGCTACACGAATTACGCATAGTTACCAAATGCCACATTTTTTCGCATGCCTATTAAGATATGTAGATCTATAATAAGCGTTACATTAAAACCTTTAATTGTACCGTATCTGAAGCGAAATAAAGAACTCTTTTTATATAATTTCTTCTGTGCAGTCTAGCGATGAGAAGTACTTACTATTTGTTGACTAGCAGCGCCATCTAGTAACGAGTAGCGAAATACATTACTGACGTAATTATGAACCAGAACCGTAATGGTAGAAGACGAATATAACTACATACTATTGCGGCTAGCATTCTAGGCACGCTGCCCTCTGGTTGTGGGTTGGAGCATTTGGATCATCTGTAGATCTTAAATGGTCTATAGGCAATGTTTCTGCTATATTTTTTGTTGCTGTAGGTAGTCATCTCGTTTCAGGTAAAGTACTCGAATATAAAAAATCCTTTGGCATAATATCAAAAATATTTATTCGTGATATGCTATAGTGAAATATACGGACATTTCCCCAGAAATAAACTTCGCGATTTTTTGACATAACTTAACAATTTTACCAGTTTATATTGTAAACAAAAAATATGTACTCAACAATTAAAATTCACAAAAAGTTTTTTTTTTTCTAAATTTTAAAGTTGTCTATTTTATTTTTTATTTAATTAAAGTTACTAAGTTGCTGAAATAGACAAAGAAACAAACATACAAGTCGCAATGATTAACCTTCGTTTAGCTTTGATTTAAAATACTGACTAGATTTAACATATTATTCTAATAATAATAAACACACCAAAAATACCAGACGTGCCATCGCTGTGGTCACGAACGCGTCTACATAACTCTGATGAAGTTCACCGAATGTCAACCAAACTATAGTTGGAACTTTACAACAATGAGGTACAAGTGAAAACACGAATTGTTAAATAATCTTTTTTTTTTAAACAACATTCATTACTATAACATTTTTTCAGTTGTTTTAATTTAAAAACCAAACTACTGTATCGATTACGATAAAGTTGAATGGGACTACTGCGGAAGGAACTACTGCTACGAGAATACCCTTTCAAACAAAAACAGAACATTTAACATAATACCGTCGAATTGATGACCTTCTGCTTTTTGAAAACTGGATAAAAGAATCAAACACGCGTTACTTTTCTAAATGAAAACACCAAAAAAATAAGATAAATTATATATATTTCATTATATATTTGTTCACAACATTATACATAGCAGTGTACTCACTACCTACAAGTTCATATGTTCACTAATAATCACAATATCTCCAACACACACATACACACACAATAATTGTCAGAAAAAAACACATCTACAAAATAAATAAATATCACTAGTAATTACTATAGTACAAAATAAGTCGATGAATCTATACAGGGTTATCGGTTAGAGGTGTACTAAGCCGAAAGGGGGTCACTATACTCATCTTTACGAACGACTTTCATTATGGGATCAAACTTGTATTCGAGAAATATCAGCTGTTCCAAAGAAAAAAGTTATCGGTCGTCGATAAAATGTGTGAAACAGCAGTTTTTTTTTTGGTCCCTAATGAAAGATGTTACTTGAGGTAAGTATAATGACCCCCTTTTTACTTAGTTAACCCCTAGCCGATAACCCATTGATTTGGCCGATTTGGTGTATAGGCTGAATAGAAATCTTATATACCATTTCACATAAGACGGCGCACAGTCGTCAGCTGAACCATCGTAAACGTATTTAATAGTACATTATTATACAAGTGTTCTGTAGTTATTTTAAACTGCCCGTAGGTACCGAACGCGTAGACTATTTACACTAGCAGCAACTCAACCTCACACTTCACGGGAAAGTAGCCTTTATTGCTATAGACATGTATTGTCAACGGTCGGATAAATGTTAGTGTTTTTACCGAGCGATTTTGATCGTTAAAGTTTCACCTAACGGACGCTCCGAACGCGTCAGTTGTTATTTACAGTGAGGCCGCGAACGCGAGAAGAACGAATGCGCCTAGAGTGTAGGCACGGAACGCATTAGTATTGTAAAGTGAAATGAGCTAATGTGCGTAATTACATATGTCTAAGGACGATGCAATTAGAAAAGTTTTAAGAAAAAAGTGTATTTCACATGTATATATTATGGCACGCAGATGAATGAGAAAAAAATGTAAAATTTATTATTACGTCAATTTCATAAATCAATAATTTTCATCGTATCCCGCACTTCACGATTTTAGACATCTTTTTTTACTGAAAACAACGAAATATAATGTAATGTCTTGACAATATTGTATGAAAATATAATAGATATCTAGAAAATGACAATTGTGGCATTAATAGTTGTCAGCCATTTGATTTCAACAAACAAATTTGTTAGTTTTCTGAACACTTCGACGCACCAACTTATGTGAAACGGTATTTACTGTTATGAAAGTTTTTAAAATAAATAAATGATCATATTGAGCTGCCGACATATTGAGTTACCGACATATTTAGGTACACTGATCTCCAGCAGAAATTACACGCAGAAACTATTCAAGAACTTTTACAATAAGTAACTTAAGCAACGCCTATAGCAGAGTAACCTACAATATAAAGTAAAACATTTGTGTATTGAATTCAGACTTACTAAATGTATGTAAATTTCCTGCTTGACCCCCTGATGATAGTCAGTAAAAATTGTCTTACTTTAACTGAAATTTAATAATATATTTAAATTATTAAGTGAGTTAGGTAACATACACAAAAAAAGTATATTATACAGATAATTTAAAAAGTAGACTTATCTATGTACTCACACAAATTAAAAAAAATACTGTGTAATTTTTTATAAAATATAAAAAATTACACAGTATTTTTTTATTATTTTAGTATTTTTTTTATTATACAGTATAGCCAAAGGAAAAAATACTGTTTTCCAGTCATAGTTACTTAACAGGTAAATTAAGGTGGTACATCTTTTTAGGGAATATGTTAAGGCCAAAATAAATGTTGTTCGGTAACCCGTAATTTTAACCGACTTGACTTTGAATACCTAGTATTCAATAAGACTATACTCGTGTTTCTTTATGTGTATTACCCGATTTCTGAGACATTCTAAGAAATATATTTATTATTTGTAAGAGAGTCCGCCAGGAATAAATTGTACCAAAAACGCTTTAGTAATTTAGTTTGCAAATAATAATAAGTATGAAAATACATAAGCACCTGTCGAGTTGAAGTCGGAGTCTATTAAAGGTATTTTTTCTTAACGGTGTCAGTGTGCACATCAAAGTGAACCCACAGTAGAACAACATTTTACAAAATTAGAGAAAAAATTATTGCGCCCTCCATACAACTTGACCGATCACGTGACCCATTTTTGTATGAAAACATTTTTTTTCATTTTGCAATTTTTTTTTTGCATTTGGTACACTTTCATGTGTAGACTAACACTCTTAAGTATTGTCACACTTTTCTGTCATACGTTATATATTTTTAATATTGATTTCCCTTCATATGCTAGACGTATCACTTTAAATACCTTAATTTAGAAAAATAACAAGCCTCAATTTTTACCATTTATGACACACAAAACATAAAATTTTGAAGATTCAGCCTCTCAATGTCGAAATTACAATTTATTTTACAATTAAAATTAATGTCTAATAATTCCAAAATCCTACGACTACCCACTGAGAATTTTTGTAATTCTATTTTTTTTTTTTGAGGTTACAGTATTTTTCATCGTCTATGTAAATTACAATTTAAATGTTGGGTCCAATTCTAAAGAGTCAATTTTTAACATCCTAAACGTTTGCCGTCTCTTTCTGCCTTGGCAAGATGAAAAAAGACAGAAAGAGCTTTGAGATGTTTAGTTTTTTTTAAACTCATGGGCAGCGGATAAAACAGTTTTAAATCAATATTCTTTTTATCCACTTCCGAGGGACAAAATTCGAATACTTGTAATTTATGGAATCATTCATTACGACTCTGAGTAAGCGCCGTGCTAACATTTCCATTTAGCCGTGTTCTATTTTGTCTTTGTCTTTCCCCTGGGAATAAATGTCCATGATAGGGCAAGCTGAAGAGAGGCAGCTTTTTAGATGCTAGTTATTTTAAAGTTGCCATATAATGACCCCTACTCGGACACGTCAAACAACTAAACTAACCAAACTTGACAGTTCTAAAATTGTCTCCTCCCTTCTAGTTATCAAAAGTAAAAAAGGGTAGATATAATTTTAGGAACTTTTAGTTTAGTCAATGTGAGTGAACGAGTTATCGTCATTGTCTTCGGAATTGTCCCCAATGTATTTCTAATTATTCCTAAAGTTTATTAGGTAAGTATTATTGCCGTGTTTTGTTATATATAGTTATTTAATTTATTTTCGTTATTTTAACTTTTGGCCGAAGAGCTTTTTAGTAAGTTAAAGCCAATGCTTTGTCTGTCAATTTATTACAAAATCACATACAAGGTGTATCGACTAGGGGTATACTAAGGCGAAAGGAGGTCACTATACACACTCTAATATTTTTTTTGCATAGGACCAATTCTGGTTTTGAGTAAAAAAAAGCTGATTCATACATTTTGTCGAGGACCGATAAATTTTTACACTATGGAACAGATTATTTTCTTTCTTGATTTCGGGATTGGTCCCATAGTGTAAGTCGTTCGATAGAATGAGTAGAGTGACCTCCTTTAGGCTTATATCACCTCTAACCGATAGTCCTGTAGATCAAACAGTCTTCTTTAATGAGAGTGACCTATGGCATATTATTCCTCTAAGTTACACGAGTCTTTATTAATAAATGCTTTACTTTTACGAAAAAAAAGGAAACTATTCAGTTCGATATTTATTTTGGACGAAAAACAAACACAACTGAATTGTACCATCATGCCATTATTTGATTAAAAAATTTTCAACGAAATTTAAATCAGATTTTAATTTTACTAAATGACAGCCCTAATTTGGCTCTGCTTAGTTACTGGTGTTTGATTTAGATTATATTTTATTACTTTTTTTAAAGGAAAAAGTAAATCTAAGGTTGAGGATTGTCGTGATTGGAATCTTTTTTCTGGCTGTATTATAGAAATATATAAATATATATTCAATTTTATTCCAGTACATACATATTAAAAAAAGTATAATTTTAATTAGTTTCATTCATTTTTGTTATCATTTCCAATTAACTTTAACTTAAATGTATTTTTTTATACAACACTATCAGATTACGTCATTTATTTTATTTGATCTTTAATTTATACATTATATTCAAATATTTATTAATATATTAACAAAAAAAAACAGGAATATCTAAAAAACTATCAAGAACATTACGGGAGTAATTTTCACAAGATTTTGGTAATTTTTATTAATGTTTCTAGAGGGTTATCAGTAATGAGTGTACTGAAACGAAAGGGGGTCTATGTACCGAACGTAATAAACAACTTTCGCTATGGGACTAACATAGAATTTGAAAAAAAAAAACTATTAATTCACAGAAAAAAATCGTTTTACTTTAACCCTTAATTCGACGCCGTGCATTATACTTCACGTTGATGAAAAAAAAATCTACATACTAAAAAAGACCGTGTGACTTGAGTTTTACGTGATATATTGCTTCCTAAACTATCCAAGTACCTTGCAAGAAAACAGCAACGCGTGCACATCGATGATACGTGAGTTGTCGCCGGCGAGATGGCGGGAAGGAAGGACGCGCTGCGCGGGATTTCGGTAAGTTGCATTTTATTCCTTGTTTTACGGCTTATATCTTTATGATATCATTGAATTCTATAAATAAAATACCCGGTAAGCCACTGGTAATGCTGTGATTGTTTTATTGTATTTGGTTTAGTTTTTGTGAAGCCCACAATATGTATGTCCAGTATACTTCCCGTCGTCGAATTATTAGTAAAGAAACTGCTAAATGATATGTCTAGTATTCTTCGCCTTGTCGTAGTAGTAGAGAACTAAATAAAAAATCACATGTCTAGTATATTTCTCGTTGCCGTATATTTAGAAAATAAACTGTTGTACTTAGTTTCTTTTAATAATATTTTAGGGATCCACAAATCTTATGTTTCGTTACTAACTGATTAATTTTTGTTTTTCAGAACTTCAAATCTAGAGGACATCGCTTAGTAGCATTGGTGCCGCCTGACCATGCTCTTTCGGATATAGATACTAGTGGTTCTGAACCTGACAATGAAGAGGAAATTGCACATAGAACTGAAGAATTGTCCTCTTGACCGTGCCCTTCAATAGATTCATCTTTAGAGCGCATGCATTTATTAGATAGCTCCGAAAATGACACAAAAGACAATTTTTTAATCGACAGTGATGAGACTTATGTTGACGTTGATACTGTATTGGAGGTAGTCAACGAAAATCTTGATACACAGGTCTGCCCTAGCATCAATAATAGTGATAACAACCCTGTATTAGAAGTAGAAAAAAATTTGAACCATGATCGACCTCCGTTGACCCCTATTTTTAACAACGTGCTACCACCAACTGGTGAAGTAAATTATAATGCTATACCAAGTGTAGCTTCATTATTGTCGAATCCGTCTCCAAATGCTTCGTCCCTTGTTAGCCCATCAACATCAAGAACGACCAGGCGTAAGAGAAATCTACCAGTACGACCTGTGCAAAACGTGCCTTCATGCTTTCCTATCTAGACTATTGGCGTTCAGAATTCAGGTATGGCCAAGTAGCTGACGTCATGCCATTGAAACGATTAGAGCAGATTCGGCGCAACATTCATTTTGTAGATAACATCAATTCAGATGAGGACAGATATTACAAGATACGACCATTTATTGAGAAAATAAGACAGAACTGCCTTGCAACAGAAGAAGAAACGAAGTTTAGCATAAATGAGATGACTATTCCATATAAGGGTACTAAAGCAGGTAACCGTAAACAGTATAATCCAATGAAACCTAATAAATGGAGATTTAAGAACGTAGTACGCGCTGGTGCGTCTGGAATCGTCTATGATTTTCTATTGTACGGCGGCGACGACACTTTCCGGTACATTGATTTCACAGAGGAGGAAGAGCAAATAACACTTGGTGTCAGAATGGTATTAGCCCTTTGCAAGACAATTCAGACTCCGGGATCTGCGGTTTACTTCGATAACTATTTCACTACGCTTGACTTGATTTGGTATCTACGTGAACTCTGTGGGATTTTCAGTCTCGGGACCATACGGCAAAACAGACTGAAAGGTTGCACCAAAAAACTGTTAAGTGACAAAGAACTGAAGAAACGAGGTAGAGTTTCATTTAGCCAAGTTGTAGACAACGACAAAAAGGTCGCCATTGTCAAATGGTATGACAATAAAGTTGTGACTTTGGCCTGCTCTTATGCAGATGCTTACCCAGTTCAAAAAATTAAGAGATGGATCAAAGAACAGAAAAAGAAAATTAATGTCACATGTCCGCAGTTATTCCGACACTACAATCAACATATGGGAGGCGTTGATTTGTGCGATATGTTGATAGCTCTGTATAGAACTTCTTTTAAGAGCCGTCGTTGGTATATGAATATCTTTGGTCAAATGTTAGATATAGCGGTTAATAATGCTTGGCTGCTCTATAGGAGAAAATGCAACGCAAGGAGCCTGAAAAATATAAATATGAAAAAATTTAGACATAAGTTGGCAGTCGAATTGAGGCAAAAGGAAAGATCGATTGAAACTGAACCTGTACCGAAAAAAGCGCTGATTAAAATCCCAACTGCACCAAGGCCCCCAGTTTCTGTGCATTATGATGGAAACAACCATTGGCCTCAATATACAACCTATGGACGTTACAAGTTTTGCAAGAACAATAAAATGAACATACATTGTTCCAAATGCAAGCAGAGATTGTGCTTAGTGGCTAAAAGAAATTGTTTTTATAATTTCCACGATAAGTAAGAAGGCGGAAACCTTTTCGAAAGTTATAGAAGGTTGAAAAACTTTAATAAGTAAAAGACTGATTGTTAATTAGTGTAATTATGACTGTGATTTGCATACGCTAAATATTGATTATTATGAGAATTTTATAGATAATTTATTCATTTGTTCATAATATACTTAAGTGAGTTCTTTTTAGTTGTAAGTTTTTGGAGTTCCTATTAGTTTTAAGCGTAAGCCAATGTTATTATGAGTCAAATTCTATAAATAATTTCCTACAGAACCACTTGTTGTTTTTATTCTTTCTCCTCGATAATGGGAACTATTTTGCACATAGTTTGAGAACATCAGTTTTTTAAGTACTCGATAATGTCCAGTATAATGAACGTAGGTTTTTCAGGAAACTGAAACAGGTGGATTTTTTTAGGTATTTTTTATAGTGTCTCCTACCAGCTAACATCCAAAAACTGTTACGATTTAACAAATTTAATAGAAAAAAATATCCGTCGAATTAAGGGTTAATATAATTTCTTTCCATTTTATTTTATTATAATTGAAGTTTCAATTGATTAAATAATAAATAGTGATTTATATATATCCATATACAAGGTGTAACAGTAAGGTGTGACAATACTTAACGGTGTCAGTCTACACATCAAGGTGAACCCACAGTAGAACAACATTTATTATTGTAAATATAAAACTATTAGGTCCTCCATACAAAAATTGGTCACGTGATGATGTAGATGTACGGAAGGCACAAGAATTTTTTCTCGAATTTTTTCTTCGACGCAGAGTTCACCTTGATCTTGACTGGCCGGTTGGCGCAGTTATTAGCAACCCTACCTTCTGCGCCGCTGGTCCCGGGTTCGATTCCAGGGCACGTCAAACATTTGTGTGCATGAACATGTCTGTTTTACCTGTGTCTGGGTGTTTATTATATATATAAGTGTGTATATATGTATTTCTAAGTATGTATATAAGTGATCAGGTTACCATAGCACAGGCTTTGCCTAGTTTGGCTCTGTACGAGTAGACCTTTGTGTGGATGTTGTCCCATATTATTATTATTATTATCTGTAGACTAACACCGTTAAGTATTGTGACACTTTTCTGTTACACGTTGTATATGTAATAAATGTTGTACTGCGAATTAGACAAAAATAATAGAACATTTATTTTATGTCGAATTCCGAGTCGAGTGCTATAGTGAAAGTTGTATTGATAAGACAAGTGTAGTGACCCCCTCTCAGCTTAGTACACCCCTAGCCGACAACCCTGTACATGAATTTGATTTTCTTTAAAATTATCATTATAACTCTTAATAGAGTGAAGAAAAATTAAACAAATTAGTTTCAGTTTTATTATAAATAATACATATATTTACAGACTTTGTACTATAATAATATAATTATATATATATATACAATACGCTTGTATATATATATCTGTATATAGAACCAAAAACAGATGCAAAATTTTATAAAGTCATCCAAAATGACAGAGCTATTAATAAAGAGACCATATTTTCAAAATATTTTTTTTAGAAAAAATATGGTTTTATTGAGACAAATTCAAAAGTTTTATTTTAAAAAAAGACTTTTCTAAAATTCTTTTAAAAAGACTTTTCTAAAATTCTTTTAACATCGCCGTCCTTTTCTTTCTGAAAAAGTCTATAACAGACGAATGACTATAATTATTTTAGAATTACCAGAAAAATCCTTTTTGAAATTTGTCTCAATACTTTTAAATGTAAAATCGTTAATAATAATAAATGCGCTTAAATTATATTAATTCGTCAATTAATTAACCTAATTATTTACAACAAAAATAAAAAAGAATATTGAGATCTTTTACTTTGATCGAAAATCATTTGTAACATATTCAAAAGTATAAAATACCAAGGTATTTATAATGTTATATTTTTAATACATATTGTTTAGTAAACATATATTAGACCGATTAATACAGAGTTATAGCTTTAGAGTATACTAAAACGAAAGGGGGTCGTGTAATGTACAAATTTCACCGACGGCGCGAAATTCGGTACGAGTCTCTCTTAGGACGGGGGGAATAAGTCATGTGACCTGCATGTAGATATACCAAGAGCAATATTAAAAAAATTACAAATACCTTGGAAATTTACAAAACAATAAAGTTAAAAACACATTTTTTTTATAAAAAATGAATGTACCACAATTGAAATGTACCACAGTTGAAATGTACCACAGTTGAAATGCAACTGAAATGTCATTAGTTTAGAATACCAATAATACTGTGTCATTAAAGAATACTTAAATTCAATATTGAGCTATTTTCTGAAGGCAATATATGACAGTCCTAGAATAACTAAAAAAAATCTTTATAACACACCTTGAATATTCAAAACGACTTATACGGGAATATTAGTTAGAGGTACACTACGCGAAAGAGGTCAATATACTCATCATTACGAACAACTTTTACTATGGAACCAACTGAATATGAATTCGAAGAAAAAAAACCGGTTTTTTTAATAATTAAAAAACTTTTAACTTTTCGTAAATGTTGTCGACTTTTGTTGAATTTTGTTTTATGTAACGGTGATTTCTTTTATCTAATACAGAGTGTGCCCCATAGTAAAAATTATTCGTTACAATAAGTATATTGAACCCCATTTCGGCGTAATACACCCCTAATCGATAGCCCTGTATTAGTTACGACATTTTTTTTACAATTTGATCTGTCACTAGAACCTTCAGTTTCGATTCAATTTGTATGTATCAACTAGCTGACAGCGGACTTCGTACCGCCTAACAGTTATGTATGTTTCTCACCTTTTAAACGAAAATCATTTCAAGACCAAAATCAGCTAAATCAGCCCAGCCGTTCTCGAGTTTAGCGTGACAAACGAACAGCGATTGATTTTTATATACATAAAAGATTATCAATTGAATGAATAATCATAGTCGAAAATTTCATGTTTTTACAATTAAATTTATTTTTACATCTCTACTAATTTAAAGCGATCGAATTCTATTTTTTTTTTACATATTCTGTAAATAAAATATAGCGTGTATTACCCACCAGCCCCCCTGTCACAGCATGGCCAGTGGATAAAAAAAAACTTTCCAGTGACAAAATTCGAATACCTCTAATACGGGGTGATTCTTTGTGAAATTGAGTTCGTATATTTAGTATACTGAAGGAATATTGTAAAATAAAATACCCGTGTTTCTTTTTTTTTTGTTAACTCGCTTTAGTACAATAATATTGAGAAAACTTCAATTAGTCATGCATTTAAAGTGAACGCGAAACTCATGGACACCCTAAGCCGCGGCGCCGCCCCGGTGCGTAACTAGGTCACGGCGACGAAACGCCGCTTCGCATGACTCAGATTTGTGCAATCACGCTTAGATAACCAGTTCTTTGTATACAAAAATGCAAAAAATGTATTTTATAGCGAAATATGTGATACGAGTATTAACGATGTGTAGTAAAAATATACCTAGTCAATTTAGAATCACTCGGTATAAAACGTCATCTATTACGTCACTGAGCAAGAGTAGTTTTGACATTTCAATTTAGCTTGTTAACTTCGTGTTTGACAATACAAAATGATAAATGCGCACGTCGCGTGTGACGTGTCGGACAACAATTCGTCAATAATAAAATAAAGAAATAGTAAAACGTTTCTAGCAAAATCAGTAAAGTCTCTTCTCTTCGACTTTGTTAAATTTGTTCAGATTGTTTCGTTTCAATTATTGCAAATTACATTTATATAATTTGTAACGACTAGTTTTTATATTATATATAAGCTATAGCACAAGCATAGCTATAATAATGTACATTATTTATATATATATATGTATAGAGTCCCACCGCTGGGCACGGGTCTCCCCACGAAGGAGGTGTAGGCTATAAAATATAATTATATTAAAATTATATTTTATTTATGTTATGGTATTTATTAACTAGTAGCTATTACCCGCGGCGTTGCTCGCAACGTGAAATGGTATATAAAAAAAAATATAATTTTGAACCCACGTTTCTTTAACAACACTAACTAACACTAAGAAGTGTTATTTAGTGTTAAAGTTAATTAGAAAGAGTAAATTCTAACAGACTGATATCTGCTAGAAATCAACGCAGAGCCTAAGCCGCTGAAACAAGTAACATGAATTTTAGAGGATCTAATCATTATAGTGTTAGTACGTCTACACACTACTGAGAAAGGATTTTTGCAAATTTAACCCTTAAGGAGGGGGTTCGAATTCCTTAAATACCATTATATGTCAAGAGCGACGTCGCGAGTGACAGCTGATAGTTTAATATTTCAGAGAAAAAAATCTAAATAGTAAATCTTTAAACAAGGATTTTTTTTAAATTTTTATTTAATTTATAGCGAGTTGCTATAATAGTATATCGATGCCTCTTTTATATTTTCTTTACATAGCATTTCTACGACATTTTATAATTGAAATATCTTACTAATATTTAAGAACACACAATACTAAAGAAAGATATATTCTTGAATATTTCGCGTCTTTTTACTGTTAATTTAAACTAATTTTCTTTTCTACCTCAATGTATGATTAATAGCTTCATCTTAAATCAAATGTATTTATGTATCTCTAACATAAAAATTTCCCCATCTCTCTCTAACCCCAATAACATATATATCGCGATCTCTTTTCCTCCAACTTATATCCTCATCCAACTTCTATACATCAACACCCACTATCTCATTTCTTCGTCATAACCAACCTCTCTTTTCGTCTTCCAACATACTTCCCAATTACTACAATCATATCATCGTCTCTCTCCGACTAATGTCTTCTTGGTATTCACATCTCCATCCCACCTTACGCCACATCTCCAAAGCATCTATCTCGTCTTCACAACAAACATACCTCTATCTCTTTTGCACTAGTGTAAAGTCTATAGCGGCGTCTCTTTCCTCCACTGAAACGCGTTGGTCTTGACCGCTGGATTGTTGGAGCTTGCGCTGGCGGCCAGAGCGACGCCGGTGCGACGTATGTTTGCCGCTGCGTTATCTGACAAAATATGAAAAATTAAATTAAATATGTAACATTAAATAAAAGTGACAAGCATCTACAAGTTGCTCATTAATAATGAAATTTAGAAACAAAATCAGTTGTTATTCGGCTCCATATACATTTTATCAAAATCGTTCAAGCAGTTTCATTAATAAATCAATACTACTGAAAAGTTTACCTACAAGAAGTCAGTTTGACACTATTTTAAAGCATTGTGAAATAAATCATCCTGAAGAAATCTGATTGTCGGAGAAGCTTAATAGCTTTTAGAAATATGGATCATATACGTAAATATAGAAAAAAAAAACTAGTACATATTATATTTTATTTATTGTGAAACTAGTTTTTAAATAGAGGGTTGTATTTTCTATTCTATTATAAAGTTGGATAACAATAAATTTAAAAAGGTTGTGCGACCTTACTGCATAATTCGATATCTTCAAGAAACAATAAATGCTCACCGAGTCCGTTCCTCACGTTAGCGACGAGCCGCATAGCTGGGTTAGTCACTATACCGTTCCTTTTGTTCTTACTGAAAAACAAAATTATCGTTAATATAAACAATTGTATATCACACTTAACAAATTACCGTTAATATAAACAATTGTATACGACACTATTAACAAATTACCGTTAATATAAACAATTGTTTACGACACTATTAACAAATTACCGTTAATATAAACAATTGTATATGACACTAATTACAAATTACCGTTAATATAAACAATTGTATACGACACTATTAACAAATTACCGTTAATATAAACAATTGTATATGACACTTAACAAATTACCGTCAATATAAACAATTGTATAGGACACTTAACAAATTATCGTTAATATAAACAATTGTACATGACACTTAACAAATTACCGTTAATATAAACAATTGTATACGACACTATTAACAAATTACCGTTAATATAAACAATTGTATATGACACTTAACAAATTACCGTCAATATAAACAATTGTATATGACACTTAACAAATTACCGTCAATATAAACAATTGTACATGACACTTAACAAATTACCGTTAATATAAACAATTGTATATGACACTAATTACAAATTACCGTTAATATAAACAATTGTATACGACACTATTAACAAATTACCGTTAATATAAACAATTGTATACGACACTATTAACAAATTACCGTTAATATAAACAATTGTATATGACACTTAACAAATTACCGTCAATATAAACAATTGTATAGGACACTTAACAAATTATCGTTAATATAAACAATTGTACATGACACTTAACAAATTACCGTTAATATAAACAATTGTATACGACACTATTAACAAATTACCGTTAATATAAACAATTGTATATGACACTTAACAAATTACCGTCAATATAAACAATTGTATATGACACTTAACAAATTACCGTCAATATAAACAATTGTACATGACACTTAACAAATTACCGTTAATATAAACAATTGTATATGACACTATTAACAAATTACCGTTAATATAAACAATTGTTTATGACACTTAACAATTTACCGTTAATATAAACAATTGTATACGTCACTATTAACAAATTACCGTCAATATAAACAATTGTATATGACACTTAACAAATTACCGTCAATATAAACAATTGTATATGACACTTAACAAATTTGTTAAGTGTATGAAACAAATGAACAAATAAAATAAATAGTAAAGAATAAAAATTTTCAATCAAATATTTATTTAGTATTATTATATTGTAGATCCTGAGTGACTCGCACGAGTATTACTGACGGAGTGAACACAGAGCCTGCACACGTGAGTTTTGTGTAGTGTATGTAATAATGGATTGATGTTAATGTATAGCATTGCGCGGTTAGTAAGCACATTTCAATTTGTATAACTGCTTTATTACCATTATATTACATTGTAAGAGAATTAACAAAGAAAAAAATCAGCTGTTCCATACATTTTGTCGACGACCGATCGACTTTTTGTATGGACAGCTGTTTTTTTTTTCTCAATACCAAAGTTGGTCCCATAGTGAAAGTTGTTAGTTAGAATGAGCATAGTAACCCCCTTTCGACTTAGTACAACCCTAGCCGCTGGCCCTGTATATTATGAAAAATTTACAATTGGATTAGTGAGGCCATGTCTGAATAAAAGTCATGTCTGCAGTTAAACACAGGGTTATCGAACAGATGTGTAATGAGCTGATATCCATCATGACAGATAATATTCACGGAGGCCAACATTATAAAATCATATAGAAAAAAACAAGCTGTACCATATAATTATCGCTCTAGTTTTGTGATATCTTGTACGTGCGTAGTTGTCTGGAAGAGATCGCTCTAAGCGATAAGGCCGCCATTATAAAGCCAGCATGTGTTTTGAATTGTTTGTTTTTAAACAGTGTTTATAAGCTGTTTTTTTAATAAAGAGTTATCTTATAATTTGATTTTCGGACGATAAGCTGTCACACCAAACTTACTAAACTAATTTGATTTGACAGTACTAAAGTCAAAAGTCACTTTTTGTTTTCACAAGTGAGAAAAGTATGGTTATAATTTTAGGAACTTTTAGTTTAGTCAGTGTGAGTGGACGAATTGGGGCCACTTTTGTTAGTAAAAAACTCTGCATTAATTAGGTTTAACTTTTTTGGTACTTACTACAAATTAAGAGTTTTTTTTTTTTGATGGAGTCAGGCGTTACTTTGCGGAAATCCATTTATAATAAGATGGTATATACAAGATATTTAGTGTTTTTTTTTCCGCCTCGTCTTGATGTCAGCGTGAGAAATCGAAAAATATTTTTGTTTTTATGGTGTGGTTCCTCCTCACCACCGCCACACCTCACCTTATTATTTCTCTTTCTCTCAGCATCCGACTTCCTCAATCGAATACTGATACTGAATACTGAAGGAATACTGAATACTCAATCGAATACTGAAGGAAGTCGGATACTGAGAGAAAGAGAAATAATAAGGTGAGGTGTGGCGGTGGTGAGGAGGAACCACACCATAAAAACAAAAATATTTTTCGATTTCTCACGCTGACATCAAGACGAGGCGGAAAAAAAACACTAAATATTTTGTATATACCATCTTATTAGTTTTTTTGTATAAATTGTTAATTGCTTTTGAATTGTGACAAAAGTAACAATCAGTTTTTTTGTGAAGTTAGATGAAATTGTTCGTTATGACGAGTACAGTGGCTTCCTTTCGGTTTAACTCACCCGATAACTAACCTAAACCTTAATGAGGTAAAAGCAGTTATTAGATGAACGCAAGAGGAGACCTATACTCAGCAGTGGGTAAGTAAAGGTTGATGATGATTAGATGAACACTACAACTAAGCTATTAGTAATGAATGGTATATTGCGAAAGTGTATTTTTGTTAACATTAATTTCGGACCATTTAGGAGATACGATGGCGTAAAGTATTTTTATATTGACCACAAACACACAGACAGAGAAGCTATACTTATAAACCCTACATTTGTTGTATGTAAAAATAAATATATTAATTCAGTCATTATGTATCACTCATTTCAGACTCGTACAACAGATAAATTAGTTCAACTGTATATATACTAGCTGACCCGGCGAACTTCGTACCGCCTAACAGTCGATTCTTTAAAAATAATTTTACCATCGTATAAATATTGACATTATGAATACTATAGTCTGTATTGACGAATATTACTAACGTCACTCAATTGAAATTTGCCTTTCCGTAACCTCTCCACTAACACTTAAACCTTATGGTATGGTATTAAAGTTGAAATTGACTTTCAAGTATTATTATGAATCAATTGTATGGGAGTATAGAAAAGCGTTATTTTTAGACCGATACAGACAAAACTTAAAATTTTTCTCTCCGTAAAAATCATCCTCGTACTTCAAGGAATACTCTAAAAAAAGAATTAGCAAAATAGGTTCAGCTGCTCTCGAGATTTGCGCTTCATTTTTAAATTATAGAAGATTATAATGAACTCGCATGTATCCTGTCACGCTATAACTTGAGAACGAATTTACCAATGTCATTCATCTTGTTGTAAAATGATTTGTAATACTTCGTAAAGAGTTCTTACATAAAAAAACAAATTAAGGAAATTGCGCAGAAACTTAGTAAATTTAAGAAGGACGGAGGCCGAGCCCTCCTTCATCGACTGTTAGGCCGTACGAAGCCCGTCGGGTCAGGTAGTAACTAACACGGGGAGCCTGTCAGATTAGGATAGCCCTCATCGGTACATCTCTATTACATTTTAATAACACATTTTTACATAGCGACTTAGCAGTATTTTATTCACGAATTACAACAACAAAACCCTGACAAAATCCTACTGAATATTTGTATGTATGTTGGTTTCAACTTCACGCAAATACGGATAAAGGAATTTGGATAAAATTATACAACAAGACAGCTTCCCAGGATTAATAAATAGGATCCTTTTCACCCCATAAATGCTGTGTTCCCGTGGGATAATCAAATTTCCGCGTGTAAAAAAAAAATTTCATAAAAATAACTATCATAATAATAAATATTATCTTAATATATATAAATCTCGTGTCACAATGTTTGTCCTCAATGGACTCCTAAACCACTTAACCGATTATAATAAAATTCGCACACCATGTGCAGTTCGATCCAACTTGAGAGATAGGATAGTTTAAATCTCAAATTATAGTCGCAATTTTAATTTATTGCTAATTATTTGTCTGTTATTATTTGACAGTCACAATTATCTGTTAACTCCAAATGATTCTAACAGATGTCGATACCTTTCGACTGGGTTGAGTAAGTAATCAATAGATGGCGCTGCTATGGTAAATCTACGAACGTGTCATATAAGCTACATTTTAACAGCATAATTACCACGTGTTGTTGACGCTATAAAATAGCCACAGCAACGCGTGGCCGGGTCAGTTAGTATGTATATAAATAATGATTATTTTTTATATATTTATTGCAAAAGAATAACTACAACTTTAATTCGTATATAATTAATCAACACGAAGCACTCCCAATATTATGTGCATCACTACAAAATACTTAATCACTAATTTCCCAAAGTTACAAGGTACCTCGTATCCCCGCTTAGTGATGAATGATGATAAATGATGATGAAAAGTGCCCAGTTACATATGAAGCTAACATCACCAGCCATCAGCCAATCCCAGCTAGTGCTGCGGCAAACTCGAGTCTGACACTTCGCTATAAATTACCAGATAGCATTATGGAGCTCAATTTTAAAATATTCAAACAAAAATTAAGTATTATTTTCAAAAGAATTCCTTTTTATAAACTCAGTAACTATATGTCAATGCAGCTTGTCGATAATTGATGGAGTCAGGCGTTACTTTGCGGAAATCCATTTATAATAAGATGGTATATACAAGATATTTAGTGTTTTTCCGCCTCGTCTTGATGTCAGCGTGAGAAATAGAAAAATGATTTTGTATTTATGGTGTGGTTCCTCCTCACCACCGCTACACCTCACCTATAACACGTGTTTCGCCTTAACACAAGGCGTACCAATCGCGCAACCACACCATACAAACAAAAACATTTTTCTATTTCTCACGCTGACATCAAGACGAGGCGGAAAACACTAAATATCTTGTATATACCATCTTATTGCAGCTTGGCGAATCATTGTTCTTGTGTAACCATTACAAAATTTTACTAATAAGTAAAGAAATAATTCACAATTTAAATATATAATATAATAAATATACGTTGTAAGAACTATAAAAGTATTTAAATAACATTTTTAAGTTTAATTTGTTTAAGTAATTAATAATACAGTATCGCTGACTTCCGTAGTCAAATGACTAGCTGAGTAGGAAAAAATAGTAATGTGTCAGAGTCGAGTTTTTCCCAACACTGATCCCAGCCAATAGTTGTCCAAGGTGACTCACGTTCGTTTAAACATGTCCCCCCGGGCGCGTGTTATACTTCGCTTGAGACTGCTGTACGCGCGCCGACCGTGACCCAACGCACTATACGTACATCACATTATATATAACAGATAAAGTTTTGTAACAATTTATTGTCCATTCTGTAATAAACTACAACATTGGCTGAATGCCGATTTTTAGAATAGAAATTTCTCTACCATGTCATAGTTATGGTAGCCTAGTCGGTAAACCCGTCGCATCTTAAGCGCGCGGGCGCAGGTTCAAATTCAGGTTCAGACATGCACCTCTGTGTTTTTTCACTCATGTGTATATTATAATTACCACATGCTTAAACGGTGAGGGAAAAAATTGTGAAGAAACCTGCTTGTCGCAGAAGGTTAATAACTTTGAAAGATAAGTGACGTCCCCAACCCGCAATTTGGCAAACGTTGTGGACTATGGCCTGCAAACCCATCATAGGGGAGACCAGTGCCCGGCAGTGGGACGCTATGGGTTGATACGTACGTATGTCATAGTTGTAATAATTTGAGCTTTATACGATATTGCCATTCAGTCTACAAATTGCAAATATTAAAACATCAAGCTTATTGTGGAATCAACATTCACTAACTTCAAATCACAAACTTTGGCAACGTCAAAGTTTTAATTTATTACGGAATGCAATATAAAGTGCTACAGTTTATTGTTTATATTTATTAAAAAAATATTACGTTCTTTATAGTATTTTTTTCGCATTTTGCAAGATATTTGTAGTTCGTTCACATCACATTAGAGCATAAATAAAGCACATTAAGCCATAATACGGTACATAGTAATAAACAAGCGATCATTAAAGTTGGTCGGCAACGTTGAGTATTTAATAAAAGTATTTTCTAAAATGCTAGTGCACTCGTACGAGTATACAAGCGAGAAACACATGTGAAAAATATCATATAAATGCAACTATAATCGCGTTATGTTTAAAGGCATACAAAATGTGTGCACATGCTTATGAATATAATCCAGATCTCAACTAACAAAACTCAAAACTATGTACCTAATTTTAATTATTATATTCTGTTTTCAATTTGTAAAGAGCAGTCAAGTATTCGAGAGCACGAGTGTACGTAGTTTTGAAGCAAATCTATTAACATAAGAAAACAACAAAAGCATATCAATGACTTCAAGTAAAATTAAAAAGATTGGTCACCTTTCGCTCCTGTCTTGCGTCGGCTTACACTCTCTACCGAGAATGATACGCATGTGCGTGTCTCTGTTGAAGTGAGTATCTGTCAGCGCCGGGTTGACAGCTGTCAAGCTGGCAGGCTGAGACCCTGCGGGAGGAAGATGACGTAAGTAAGACAAATGCAGATCATGTACTCATAGATTTACGAGGTTAATTTTATCACCGAATAAAAGATGGGTTACATTTAAAACGCATTTTTCCTTAATTTACTTTGTCAGAATGAATGTAGCATAATATACAGTGTCATAATGTAACTTTTTCATAATCGTTTTTTGGCATAATGTTTTTTAAGCATAACATTCTGTTGTACAACATTCAATTCGACTATTGATGAGACGCATAATAGCCTTTAAGCATTTTTAAATTTTTATAACTTTATTTTAACATAGAATAAACGATATTGTACCTAATACGTTGAATAGATTCAATACCTACGCATTATGAGTTGTGACTATAAATTTAGGAGTAAAATTAATATAAAAATATGTAACATAAAATACATAGGTAAAAGAAATATACATATTTATTTAATATTTTAGGTATTGTGTGTCTTTAAACATTATGCTATCTCTATCTATCGTTATGCTATATATAGTTATGCTAGTAAAAAAATATGTGAAAACAGTTATGCGTTTAGTTGTTATGGTAAATTATCATTATTAATAAAAACGTTATGCCTACTTAAATTAGTACAAAAATTGTTATGCTACTAAATATAGACCCGTAAGAAATTAAACTCACTCGTATGTTTCATTAAAGATATAGTTAAATAATAAGCTAGATATAAAATTTGTTATGAAAAAGAAACTCTTTTTTTCCGCGTCGCAATTTCAATAAAGAATATAGATTCGTTTATATGTATGTATGTTTATGTAAACTGTACGGATTTTGAAGAAGTGTATCTTTGGTTCGTTTTTTTCCCCTGTAATGTTTATAATTCAAAAGAATTTATAAATGGATTGATCTAGTGGATTCTCTTATACATCGGCTTCACTGGTAATGAAGAAGCTGCAGGGGCGGCTAAAGGGACACATTTACGCAGTACGTATCTTAATTATTTCAAATCTTGTTTTACTTACTTGTTACATAGAGTGTATATCACTATCCCACTCTACGATATAAACATACCAATAAACTTTTCACGGTCCGGACTACAGATGTCACTGGCTGGGGAACGCGGCGGACTGGCGTACAGCGGGCTAGCGTTGTCTCTCTCGCACGCGTGCCGAGCCTCGCGTCTCCTGTCTCGCTCGCGTGCGTAGCCGCGGATATCGCTGTCGCGCTCGTTAGCGACGTAACTCCGGTTTGAAGCGCTGCAAAGAAATATGAAAAAGTTGAAAGAAAATTTCCCAAACATATTCATAAGTCAAAAAAATGATTAAATGCGGTTATAAGTGACGTAGTAAATGACATAATAGGTTATATGTGATATTAGGCAGACTTATCATGGGATTCTTTAACTCCTGGGGAAATAAAATATGACGGAAACGAGAAAACGAAATTAGAACTCGATTTTGAGATAAAACACAGGAAAAGCCACTGTCTGTGTAATTTTTTTTTCAACTCCGAAATCGTTTCATACTGAAAATTGTTCGTCATAACGAGTACAGTGCTCCTTTCGGCTTAGATCACCCTCAAACTGAATAACTTGTAAGTTAATACTTACCATAATTTAGTCTCTTTCTCGACGACGTCATGCTCCGGTATGGGAACATCCCTGTCCCTGTCTCTCCTGCTGCGGCCGCAACGCGCCACTTGTTGTGCGAAAGAGAGAGATAGATTCGCTCGGTTCGCCTGCTGATGGACAATAATTAGATAAAAATAATAATAATACAATATTTATTTTAAGTACTTTGAAAAATGTAAAAAACGGAGTCAATTTAGTTTATTTCTTTATTGGGTATATAAATTACACATGCGAAGGTCAAAAATACATCTTTAAAATACAAATTTGGAGGTTTTTTTTTTAATTATTCAAATTTAAAAATATAATTAGAGGACCGATATTAGTAAAAAGTATACGAGACCAAATGGAAAGTTTGCCCTTTCGTACGAAAAAATAATCTTTCAATTCGGTTAGACATCTCCGGGGAATCTGTGTAATTTTTTAGTAACGTTGTTTAGGGCAAAAATGACAGAAGAAGAAATATATGAAAATAACAAAGATGGGAATAAACTGAAAAGATACACACTACTAGAATTGCAATAAGGTTTGTCATAGCTTGCGAAAACAAGATGCCATAATTATGTTTTATTAGTGAAAAAATGAGAAAGAGATACTGATGTTCCGTCCTTATTAATTATTTTTAATTTTTTTAAGAATATAAATATTTATTTGCCTTTAAATAACGTTCATTACAGGCAAGTCTTGTTACATTTGAATTATTAATTACTTCAAAAATTTACTTTAACAAAAAAAACAGCAATACTTTTGGGAAGAACGAGAAGCACTATAGTGGCCACACGCGTTGAAAATCTAGTAGTGTATCTTCTAAGGAAAAAATATGTATAAGTAAAAAGTGACCTTATCATGAGTATTATTGATGTCGTGCTCTTGTCCAGAGTTGGTGGTCATGTTGGACGACGACTTGGTGGAGTTGGAGCTGTGGACGCTGCGCCGTTTGTACTCGGGGGACGCTGCAACAAAAGGGCACTGTTATGCACATAGCGCTTCATACACTTTATATCAAAGAAACAAAGAAAAATATTTATTTCAAATAGCAAACAAACTTAACACAGCTTAGACCGCCAACTTGTCCCTACAATAACATATAACTCTTTTCTACCTTTTAATATTGTCCGATTACAGTGGTTTTTTTTTTTCACATAGCTAACATATTATTTACTAGGCTTTACAGTTTTATTTTTTTCTGTTTATTAGATCACTATAAAGTCACAAGCTTCTTAAGCAGTCATATTTTATACGATGCCTATTAAAAGCCTTTTTTATGCAGAATTCAATAGCTTTATTCAAAACTAGCTGACCCGTCGGACTTCGTACCGCCTAACAGTCGATACTTTAAGAGTAATGTTACCATCGTATAAAATATTGACATTACTAACGTCTCTCAATTGTTTTGTCTTCCCGGAATCTCTCCACTATCACTTGAACTTTATGGTACGGTATTAAAGTTCAAATTGAACTTTTAAGTATTATTACGAATCGATTGTATGGGAGTATAGAAAAGTTTTTTGTTAGACATAATCAGATAATTTTTTAATTTTCCCTCTACTTAGGAACCATCCTTGTACTTCAAGGAATATTCTAAAAAAATAAGTAAGGACAAGTTGGCGGTCTATAGCTGTGTTAAGACAATATTCTAGCAAATAAATAGATTTTGATCATAGTTACCGTGTGTCGGTTGTGTGGGTAGGTCGAGAGCCCGCGGTGGCGCGGTGGGGGCGGTGGGCGCGGTGGGGGCGGTGGGGGCGGCGGGGGCGCTCCACCGCTCCAGCAGCCGACAGATGTTGGCGTGTCCCGCGCGCCACGCCACCTTGCCTGGCGTGCGACCTACACATACACGCATAATTATGATGAATCAATGATTTATTTATCTGGAAGTTAGGTTACAAAACAGGTGTTGCATTGCATTAGTAATATGTAGCGCTAAATATACACCAAATTTGTTAGAATAAAATAAAAAATACGAGTATTTAGGCCGTGTAGCGAAATGTGAGCAGAGCAGGTCTCTAAGCCCTCTAAGGTTGCTCCTTTAACGTTACCATTCACCGTATCATCAGCCAGAAGACGTCCACTGCTGAACATAGGTCAGGAACGACATTCCGAACGACAAGCTGCCATTTGCATCCACTGGTTACTTGTGAGTTTATAAACCACGTACATTTCTATAACCCAAATCTCCAATCAACGAACATTCTCAACGATAGCCCAAGTATATTTTACAGTATTTCATATCTCTGATGAATGAGTCGTTTGTGTATTCAACGATGGCACGTCTCGCACTCCATCGTTGTGAAGTTCACTGAATGTGAACCAAGACATAGTTGGACATTTCCAACAGTGAAGCACTCGTGAAAGCGCTTATAGATCATTGTGAACTTGTTCGTAAAAAACCCAACAATGTAAGCCACGGCGTCATGGATGCCTCAAGAACAACAAGTATTTTAAGTTTATATTTATAAGTATAACAATTAACACACTAACCACAATGGTCCGCCTGCAACGGATCAGCTCCGTGTTGCAGCAACCACACCACGCACTCCTCGTGACCTTCCTGTGCTGCTATACCTGAGGAATGCAACACAACCCACCAGTCAGCCTACAAAACAAATGGTTACAACAGACTTTAAAAAAAACCCGACTGCTAAATCTTTAAACTTGTGTATCATTTTTATTTTTTATTTTATTAAAATTTTTATGTACCCAGTGTCACTCTCACGAATGAGACGAATCCATTGACACCATTCACATGAAAATACTCGTGCTTCAAGCCATTAAGGCTCTCTAAACAAATATACATACACACACTCGATAAACATAACCCTCCTCCTTACGCAGTCGGGTGATAAGAAGAAAAACAGTTTTATTCAGTCGATAGATTGTTGTTGATTCAATCACCAGAAAAACAATTTCATAAGATGAACTTTACACTCCAACGTCACGTTAACGACCTGAGTCTCATCACTGCTTAACTGTTTGTCAGTTATCCCTAAAATATATATGACACGGCTTAGAAGGTACCTGGCTGTTACACGGCGGGTGGCTGAAGACTTTTTATAAAACACTTTTTAAGGGTTGCAAACTTTTATTTAAGTTTTTAGAGTAACCCTTAGACAACCGTGCTAGTTAGAAGTTCGGAACAGACTGGCTCTACTGTCGGATTTAATCTCTCTCTAGAGTTTCTCAATGCTGATCTGGAGATGGCAGGGCAGCATTTAAGTTTACAGGCGAGGGATGTAAGATGGCGCTGTGACCTCATACGACTGCTAATAGTAGTTTTTTGTTTCTTTTTCAATAATAAAATTATTATATTAATAAATATTTTTTTACTTATTTATATAAAAATAACTTTTTTCCTGTTACATGATTAAGTAAAAATTCGAGAAAAGTGAGCCTTCTTTGGCAGCCTATAGAGATTTAGAGTCCACGTCCGTTCACGCCAGTGAGTGTGTCGATGTAGGAGTGTGGTACCTCACCTAGCGGGGTGGCTCCCTGAGTGCACACGGCGGAGGGCGAAGCGCCGTGCTCCAGCAGAGCGCGCAGCACGGCGGTGCGGCCGCGCCACGCCGCCGCGTGCAGAGCTGTCCTCATGCAGCGGTCGCGTCCGTCCACGTCCGCGCCTCCTGCCGACAACGCCGGCTAGCTACAATTCTTGAACTTCTCTACCTAGCGAGCCACTACTGCTACTGTCCTGACTCAATCTAGACCATAGTTTACTACGCTTGTGACAATCCTTTCAGTCACTGTATAAACCACATTGCCAGCAGACCTAGTCTGGACTATACACTTCATAATGCATACAATTTTACTTATTACTTTTGACGCTAGCGAAAAAGCGAATTGAAGAATTAATTTATCTAAAGTCTAACTTATTTCTCGCTCACTTGTCTCGATCTTGAAAGTTGACAGACAGAGCTGGTCGCACTACGTCACGCACGACTTTGCAGTACTGTACCTTTGCCGAAAAAGAAAGTGACAAGTCTAATCAGCTCATGAGTAAAGAAATCTCATAGCATGTCTGGCCCGGGATTGAACCAGACATTTTATTAAATGTTAATAATACAAAAACACGACATAACTAGCGTTTACCATATGATATCACCTGAAACGTAGTATCTCCCTCTAGGGAATAAAATTCAATTCCATAAATCATTTCCTAATACTCCACCTGCTCTCTGTTATATCCTGAAATATGAGCAGCTTTTGAAAAACTTGGATGCATTGAGATTCTAACCTAAGAAACACAAAAATTAGTGCAACACTTACCGACTTTGATGAGCAAATTCACCATATCTGTATGACCTTGCCACGCTGACACGTGTAGTGGTGTTCGACCCTGAACAAAATATCTTTTGTTAAACATAATGGTTTTGAATCTGAACAAAAACAAGTTAGTAAATCATTGAAACAACGAATGGTGTGTTCACTTACTGATGTTGTGCAATGTCAACAATGCAAGACTTGACAATGTGAGCAGTCTAAGGGAATTGATACAGAGCGCCTATTTTTGGCCGAAAGTATAAAGCACAAATAATTACGGATTTCTCCAATTTAAGTATATGTATTTGATTTTTATAGACGGAGTGGCTCACCCTACTGTAACCAGTTAAAAGCAATCAGTCTCAAATACATCCATCCAGGGCCTGAGCAGTTCCAATGTTGACGGTATATAATGATATTATAACGAATGTCTAGTGTTTTTTTGCTTTGTTTTTTATGTCAATGTGTACATACATGTAAACACGTTTCGAAAGAGAAATGATAAGGTGGAAGTTATACAACTTTCTCTTTCAACGTGTACATATTTTTTTGTTAAACAACTTTATTCTTATTAGATGTGATTCTTATTTACTACCTCCAGGTAGTAAACAAAAAAAATATGTACACGTTGAAAGAGAAAGTTGTTTCGAAAGAGAAATGATAAGGTGGACCTTATAATTTCTCTTTCGAAACGTGTTTCAAGTTAGCACGAGGCGTTTTCAGGAGATTTTGACTCTTCAACCGCTGATCCCATTGATTCAAATTCAAATATAACTTTATTGTACACCAAAAATATACATATACATTTCAAACAGGTATCATAAAACATTGGCAGTACATTGGGCGGCCTTATCGCCTAAAGCGATTTCTTCCAGGCAACCTTTGGCTGGATCGGACTTGATGAGAAAAACATGTCGGTGGTGTACCAATACATACTAACAAAAAAAATACACAATAACCCTTTTACTACAACTATCTATATAGACAAATGAAAACAAAAAAAAGAAATAAATAAAAAATATTAGTACCAATGAGAGATGTTAAAAAACATAGAAGTTTCGACTAATAACTTATTAACAGATAGTAGTTGTTCAACAAATTCTTAAATATAAAAATAGATTTAGCCTGTCTGACCGACAAAGGCAGCGTATTCCATAACATGACAGCTTGCACAGTAAATGATGACTGAAAGAAAGAGTTGGTAGATGTGGGAGTTGGCAACATAAGATGAAGATCCCGTGAGGATCGCAGGGAAGTTGAGTGGGAAGCAGTCACAAAAACGAATTTGTCTTTCAAGTAGGAGAGAGTGGTTGGTATGAATAATATTTTGTATAGAAAAGACAGAATATGAGACTATGTTGATTTGATTTGATTATGTTGACTTCGGTGATAAGTTGTGAACACCAATGCTGTTAGAACCCATACCTCATTATCAGTGGTGTCAACTGCTGCAGAGCATTCTGTTAGAAGATATCTCGCCATGGCCAGTCTGTTGTCGAGTGCTAGCACGTATAGTGTAGATCGTCTATCTGCGTCCACAGAGTTGACGTCCGCTCCGCGCGAGTGCAGAGCGCTAACTGAGGCGAAGTGACCTTCGAGGGCTGCGAGCCTGTGGGAGACAACGCGCTAAACATGATATACGAGTAATGCACACCAAACAAAAGATACAAGAAAATACAAAAGCATAACAATTGACAGCATTTCAAATTTTTGACCTCCCATTTTTATTAAAAAATAATGGAAAGATAAATGAAAAATAACTTAATTCTATTTTTTTATTTTACTCAGAATGTAATAGACACTTTTGAAAAATTAATAAAAGTTACGAATAATGTTATTCTCGGCAAAGGCTCGTAATAAAAATAATGTCAGTAATTATCTGTAAATACGTTATTTTCAAATTTTCTATACATTATGATGATAAAAATGGGGATCAAAAAATTTGAAATGTTGTCAATTTAGCTATTTTTATGCTCCTGCATTGCTTATACGAAGAACATCCCAAAATCCTCCCATCTGGTTCTATACAAACATTATGTAACATCTCGTCTACTTGAGAGCAGTGTTTCATACACGCGCTTGTCTTAGCTCTGTTTCCTTTGTGAAAAGAAAAAAACCTAAACAATTTGCTTCATGAAGCTGTTTTCATAGCATACTTTCCAGAAGCCCTTCCCATATGCCTGACATACCTTGGAAAGGAAACTCCCTCTGCAGCTTTTCTCATACCTATAACAAAAAACTTCCCTAAGAGAAACTAGAAGCTGTTTCCATGCCTCTGCTCATGACTTTGGAAAACTGACTATCTACTTCTCAAAGCTTTTCTCATGACCTTAGGAAAAAACCCTAAACTATCTTTAACTTCAAGCTTTACTGTACGATGCCCACATCCTACATCACGCGTGATCAGCATTTACTCGCTCATTACACATTTCTTCGTGCCATGTAATTCAAATTAGTTAACGATCGGATACCAAACTTACCGCGTGTGCTCTTCACTTAACTCACATAAGGCTTAGTTTTGAGATAAAATATACACCAATTTTACTCTTAACTTCGACCTTTTATTTTATGCACGGATAGCACCGTACATTTACCATTATAGGAGCTGACAATTATAGTGTCTACCTGAGTGCAGTTTTCCCATCATGCGCGTGCTGATCTGTAGGTGCGTTCCAGTCGTCCACCAGTATCTCGACCAGGCGCGTGTGTCCCTCCTGCGCGGCCAACATGAGCGCTCCCTTGCCGTCGTTGTCCGCCTCGTCTACCTTGGCGCCGGCTTCCAACAGCGCTTCGCATACTTCTATGTGGCCTGTAGGAAGGAGAAGGTCATGTTGTGGGTGAACATTTCTATTTAGGAAAAAGGTGAAAGTATGAAACTTTCTAAGTCAATTAACGACTTTAGAATACATGCTCAAACAATTTGTTATCAGAAAAACAAACCTTTACGTAACAAGTGACTAATGAAGTGTAAGTGAAGTTTACTATTCCTTAAATAAAGATCAAGGTAGGCTTCTTAGCAAGGAACTCGAAAAGTTTGACACCAACTGGCAACACGTTGCATCAGATCGGTAGACGTGGAAAATCTGGTGGAGGCCTCAAAATGGAAATTTCTCAATCATTACTGATACCTTCAAATGCGGCGTAGTGCAAGGGAGTCCACCCCGAATTGTCTCTGTGATGCTCGTCCAGTCCTCGGTCCAGCAGCTGACGAACCACTTCCACGTTGCCTGCGATCAAACAAACACCAATATATACCAATAATGAATAGAGTAAAGTGGTCTAGTGCGAAAGAATATGAGCCAGTCTCATTGGACAAGAGACATCAGTACGTAAGTGGTAGCCCTAACCCGGTGAACCTCTTTTCTTACAAGCCTGAGGCGCAAGTACGATCCTTCGTGCCCTTCCTAGGAGAGATTCATCCTTAGCAGTATAGTGTCCACAGCGCAGTGCGGCCCCACGCGTCTAGTTCAATAGTTACCTTGAGCGGCTGCAGTGCTGAGCACGGTGCGTCCCTCGGCGTCCATGTTGTCGACGCTGGCGCCCCAGAACAGCAGGAGGCGGACGGTCTGCGCGTGTCCTGCCGCGGCGCACGCCCACAGCGCACTGCGGCCCCACGCGTCCACCGCCTCTATGTCGGACTCCGCTTCCAGGAGCAGCTCGCAGATGTCGCTGTTGGCAACCACCCGTTACATTGCGACAACTGAATGACATCCACTAGAATAGTGCTGGGTATGGTACAAGTACTCGTGCCTAGACAGTAAGATCAATGCTGTAACAGTGAGAAGTAACAATGAAAAGTATGATTGGAGTGACTTTAGTGAACAAGGTTGAGAACGGCGGGTTAAGTGAACATGGCAAATTATTAGAAGACATTAATTTGTAAAACACTTACGTGTGTCCTTCAAATGCGGCGACCAGAAGCGGAGTAGCCTTGTCCCTATCAGCCTTCGTCACGTCAGCACCCTTCTCAAGCAGTAAAGCTGCGCACGCGGCGCCGGACGCGCAGAGAGACGCCACGGAGAGCGCTGTGCGACCTGTGCATAACATAATAATAACAATTTATCAGAGAAAATCAAGCCAATTCTTTCATATTTTGAAAAAGTGTGACCACAGTCTTGTAGTCAAATCTTTGAAGATCCAAATGATAAATATATTTTTTGGACTTTTTAGTTCAAATGTCTATTTAGCATCATCAGAATATTTCACAAAAACTAGTGTAGTTTCAGTGATGTGCTTCAATGGTACCAAGAGCTTTACTTACTGAAAACACAACAAAACATATATTTTTTATTCTTACGAGATAATCTGAAAACACAACAAAACGTATATATTTTGAACAATTATAAGTAAATATATTAAAGCTTACCATCATCATCAGCATGGTCGACACTTGCCCCGGCTGCCAGTAACGCCCTGACGATATCAGCATGGCCCATGTAGGCCGCGGCTATGAGAGGAGTCCTGCCTTCAGCATCAGCCTTGTCAGGGTCGGCTCCAGCGGCCAGGAGTTTGGAGACTACAGCCTCGTGACCTGACCACGCCGCAGCCCTGCGCGAAAACCAAGGTCAAATGACAGGTAGTCACACTAGCTTTAGATTTTATGTTCAGATTACCACTACATCACGTTTAATTTTTGATATTACTATCCAAATAGGCGTGAGGACAGCATCAAATAATCACATAATTTATTATTTAAAGGGAAAGTACGTATTTAAAGGATATAAAATACTGCTTTGACTCTATTTAAAAATTTGACATTAATAATATTTTCAATAAAATAAAACATCTAAAACACACTGTCGGCCATTTTGCCTGAAACACCAATCACAGCGCATGACGTCACGCCTATGTAAACTCGAGTGTTTTTTTGTGAACTGTACTACAGATTACGCATTTAGATTGATTTTTTATTAGTTTATATGTGATTGGCAACTCCACTCGATTCTACACGAATTTATAACAATGGAATCAGGCTTTGCTAAAGCAAACAGCTCAAATTTGATCAGGATTGATATATTGATGTTGGTCGACTTCCTCTCAACAAATAAAGAGTTTAGAAATGTGAAAACCCCCCTGTAAGTACATTTATTTTAATCACTTATACAAGTGCAATCATCTAATCAAACTCGTTGGACATTATTTTAATTTAATAGGATAGCTTTAAAATAAACTTGTCATTGTTTATTTTTGAGGTTAGCTTCCTTGCAGCATAAATGTTTGCTATTACTTATTCTACTTTACAATTGATACCCGACAAAACGAGTTAATTTCTATAACTAGAAGGCCCTCACTAGTATTTTTACTCATAACAATTTCGGATAATCAAGTCAGCTCTGCAAGTCTGAAGTGGCGGTTCAAATAAAATAATAGCCTAATACTTTGAATAATAAATATTTATGATGTGACATGACAGTGTGTATGCATTTGCTTTTATTTTTCTCATGTATTTTTTTTTTGTTTGCAATTAAGAATTGATCTATGTATCTATGTTCACAGAAAAAAAGCGGTCAATTTGTAACTACACCGTTTGGGTTCCGCCGAGCGAGCTTTAACCATTTATATCTTATTATTTTCTTGTCGGGGACAGGTACAAACACCATATTGGGCGTTTTTATTGATCTGTTTTTTACACAGAGTTACTGCACATCACTTTGGAATTCACTTAAATTAACACACGAAATACGCAAGAACCTATAACAAGACAAGACACATTTGATGTTTACCTAGGCGTGATGTCAGAACCGACGCCATGACACTGTGAGCTGTTTTCGCGCCCTATAGAAAAAATATTTGATAAATGGCTTTAAACTCCGTAAAACTTTAGTTTATTACCGAAATAAAATTGTTTTCGTTAATAGTAACCATGTACCCACATTGTGGAAGAGGATTTCAAAATCTTTCGTCATGCCTATTGCCCTTAATGTGAGGTATGGTGAGATTTAGTTAGTATAAATATTAGTGCTTATTAGGCATCATATATAATAAAGAAAAAATTGTTACCTCAAAGCAGTTCTGTTGTCAGCATCGACGCAATCTACGTCGCAGCCAAACTCGAGCAACACTTCTACAACCTGCCAACAAAAGACAACGCAACATTGACGTGAATCAAGGACGCCTTAATCCTTAATCCATCTCGTTCTCACTTAAAGCGCGCGACTGAGTAAGCACGATAAAAGCGACATTACTGATAGTCATATATCTGGGTGTCTAAATCCTAATGAATAACATGTTAACAGCCATCCTTAAACTCAGTCTGCCTTATAAATAAACGCGTAGTAAATTTAACCGTGTGTTGTCTTGTCTATCCAATGCGTTCTGCATTGGATTGAACGCGCCCAATCAAGACAAAATATGATTAAAAGTTAGGATACAAATATAAAATAATAAGGCAGAGTATGTCCAGACCAAGCAGCGATCATCTTCTATATTCTTGTCCATTTATCATATAATGTATATTTATCTATATATATATATATATATATATATATATATAAATTAATCCCTATATCCTTTGGTCACGCCATCACGCGGGAACGGCTGGACCGATTTCATTATATATTTTTTGCTGTGTTTGTTATTGTCAGGAGAAGGTTCTTATGACAGAAAAAAAGGCCTGGGCCGATATAGCTGATTTTAGTCTTGAAATGATTGTCGTACTCTAAGGAAGGTTTACAAGGTGAGAAACATACCAGTTAGGCGGTACGAAGTTCGGCGGGTCAGTTAGTAATAACAAAAGAGTAAGCCCAGTCTGACTGATAGGTCACAATCAACGCAGAGTCTAAAACGCTACATCTAGAGGCCTTATAGTGGGGATGTACTAAGAAAAAGTTTTTGTAAATTCAATCCCTAGTTGTTCAAATGCGCATTAAATCTTCTTTACATTCTATTGCGTTGCGTGCAACAATCGTCATCAAGCTAAACACTACATCATCAATATATATAAAAATCAATGCCACTTTTCGTTGTAATTTTATAACTCAAGAAAGGTCACATTTCCAAACCAAATGTTTAGGCTTTGTTCGGACTATTTAGTAGATGGTTTATGTGAAGTTTGCACAAAATCGGTCGAGCGGTTCTTCATTTATCACATTTTTTGTAACAAATAAATTCAATAAATCGCGGGTTAACAATGGGGACTTTGCTGTCAAATTGAAGAAAACATAACTTAGATCATAATATGTATTACTAAGTGCTTTCTGTCATTAACCGGTCCCCACTCAACACAGTGCCGGCTGAAGCCAGCGTTGATCTTCCGTTGGGACCGGGACGCGACGTCACGCACGTCACAATCCGCAGAGTTACTTCTGTGAGTGTCATAAACCAGGCTACGAGTAAAAGTCAAAGATCGACAAAACAACAACAAACGAATTCAATCAATATCAGTAGTATATTATTGATGATCCTAGATCAATAGAATTATATAGAACTAAATTCGATTCACTTACCATCTATTCTATAATATAGTACTAATATCTGACCTCAGTATGTCCAGCCCAGGCGGCGGCACGTAATGGACTCCATCCGTCAGCATCCGCAGCGTCAGCCCTCGCCCCGGCCAGTAGCAAGGCTTGTGCGCACGCCGCTCTACCAGCTCGCGCCGCGCAGTGCAACGCAGTGCCGCCTGTAGCGTCCATGGTCTCCACTAAGTGGGGGTAGCGCTGGGGAGGACAAACTACTGTCAACACACAGTTTTATACTATATATCTCTTTTGATAATTGTTTGGAAAAATGCATATTTTGGTGTCGACGCGACTCACGAACTTGCGTGACTTGCAATTAAGTTCCGAATAATTCAAAAAGATTTACAAACTTTTTTACTAAAATCAGTTAAGCAAGTCTTATCCATTAGTAATATTACCTTTAACATAATAGCCAGCGTCTCGTCGTCTCCCTTGGAGACGAGCTCGTGTACAGCATTAGGATCCAATAGTACAGGATCTTCTAGGATCTCCGTGACGTCAGCCACCGCGACGTCGATCGGGTCTTCTATGTCCAACTGTAGAATAGATGCAAAAATAACTTAATATATATATACTCCTCTCTTAATAAAAATAGGCTTTTATAAACTATACACATGGTTATGTTAAATGTACACTGATATGTAGTCTGTATATTATGATGATACAAGTTTTAAATTTTTCTCTTGTATATCATGAGCTTCAAAATCAAATCACAGCGCTATGATCACACGAAATAAGTTATTTCGTCGCTAAGCATACATCTCTAATATAGCGAAACTTAAGCTCAGTAATTCCGCCACCGATGACATTACGAATTCCAGAGAAGATAAGGAGACTGATGTAGTTTTCTCGAAAACTTTCGACACAGTCTCCATTTCTATACTGTTAGCTAAGATCGCAGCTATCGGAATTCGTGTCACCTCATTGGCTAAAATTTTATGTCACGGACATGTTATAATCACTAAGAGTCAGAGGCGTCATAAGTTATGAAGCGAAAATTAAATTTGGAGTCGCACAAGGAAGTATACTGGGTCCGACATTATATACTATAGATACAAGATAAGCTAGGCGAGCGTTCAGACAGTTCGCGCGTCTCTGGATAGATGGCGCGTTTGCCATATATATCACGTTACCTTCTGCTGTACTTGTACTAGATGATGTAGATTGGGCGCTCGGCTGAGCTCCAGCAGAGCTCGCAGCACTCTCCTGTCGCGCCACTGCACCGCCACCGGTGACATTATACACTCTAGAGAGGATGGTTGGACACCTGTTGGTAATCAATTCATATAATATATTAAATGTAGCGATGATGGTCGAGTGGTTAGTGTGCTCGATTGCCATGCAAAAGATACGAGGTTCAATCCCACGAAACATGTAAAAAGAGCCTGAGCTACCGGTGAAGGAAAACATTCTGAGGAAACCATAGCATGGTGGCAGGGCGTTTCCTATCGCTCGCCTGGCTAGCTACCACCCTAACTTGTAAAATCTATCGGTGTGTTCCGGCAGCCTTCCTTGAGAGCCAGTGTATTCCAGACAAGGCATGCTCTATCTAGGGCTACATTATTGCTGACTTCAATGCCTAGCCATGTAGTATCAAAAAAAAAATGCAATAAACCAAATCGGAGCTCTCCAATAAATTATCATACCCAAGTACTATCATTGCGAATAGTTCCGAGAAAAATTAAAACGACACTCTTAACCGCTTTTTCATATACAGGAATCTTTAATGTTGTATTCTGCATGTTTGTGCCAAATATTATTGATATCGGCCAGTAAATGTTGCCGTGACAATCAAACATAACCGACGACTATAAATTCTAAAAATTCGTAGAAGTTCCGTCAAGATTTATTTTAAAAAAAGTCATAGATAAGCTGAACTATTATATCCTAAGTAATCCCTATTCTGAATTTCCAAATGCAAATAATGCCCATATTTTTCTAAAAAAATACTCACAATTAATTAATTCAATATTTCCCTTATCCAACACCAAATAAGTATATGAAAACACTGACGACCAAATATATCACTTATGATATTAATATTAAAGTTTAAAATCAAATAACCACACTTAACAATAATAAACTGTTTCCTCGACAAACCATGTCATTATACTTCACTATCAAAAACAATACTAAGCTTCATACAAATACATTTACCTTAGACATTTCCAAACAAATGAAACAGTACCGTAATCTCATTACAATATGACTCATTTTCCTGTGAAATATTACACAGTCACATATTGAATTTTCCTGAAAGAATGTGTGACGTTTTAATTTCGACTATATAAGCGTAAACATAAAGTTTATTTTCGTTTGTGCGTTATTAAATATTTATCCAAAAGCAATGTGTCAAACAAAACTAAACCTTATTGGATTTAAATGTAATTAGTACTTCGGCATTTGCGATATTTCGACATTGTCTTGACTGATTTGACCCATAATACAAACTTCCATTTGCCTATATTACGTAGACAAGTATGTCTGCAAACTTTTGTGACTATAGTACACGAACAAACAAACACACAAACTCCAATTGTTCTTACTAGAATTAGCTTTCAATAAGGTTCATATCAATTTGACGCAGTTTCACCTACTTAGTGAAGTGCGAAAGAGAAAGATATGTTTAGTTAGATAATTTAACATTCAGTATGTATTGCGACGTAGCGTGACAAAGTTAAAGTTTTTATACAAAAAAAATGGGCAAATGTGTAATAAAAAATTGTGATTCCAAACCGCACAAACATAGCAAAGATGCCGTCAAATTTCATACGTAAGTTTATTGCATACATCTATATATATATATATATATATATATATATATACATACACATAACAGACAAAGATGAATCTATTGACACCACTCGCATAAAAATACGACAAGCTGTTTAAGCTCTAGGGCATGACGAACAAATATAAATACATACATGAGTACATCAATAAGTACATGAGACATGAAAGTTGAAGTGTGTAATCATTATAGAGTTACTAAAGATTTTTCAAAATTCAATTTAACATAAAAAAAATGCTAAGGGGTTCAATTGGGGTTTTAAAATTATAAACTTCTATATGTTTCGTTTTATGTACTTGTCGCACTATATTTTGTAAGAATTTCTCTCTTGTATATTTTTTTTTTTATAGTCGATAGGCTTGCGCTTGGCCGCAACTCACCTGATGTAAAGTAACGATGCGGTCTAGGATGTAGCGCGCTTGCCTAGAAGAAACCGATACACTCGCGATTTGAAGAGTGCGAGATTATAGCTATCGGGAAATAGAGAACTTGGCAGCGAATTCCACAACCTGGCAGTTCGCACAATAAATGTAGACGCGAAGCGTTTTGTGCGAGTCCGTGGAACCTCTACATGAACCGGTGGCGCCTTACAGTATCTCTACTTGTCCGATTGTAGAATAGAGATGGGGGAATTAATTGATGCAATTCCAAGGCACACTGCCCGAAATGTATCCGATAAAAGACCGATAGGCTAGCCACTTTATTTTATGTGTGTCTGCGCAAAAAAAAATCGATCTATCTATCTTATGTCGCGGGCAACGCCGGGTGACAGCTACTACTCTATTATAAACATATAAGCGTGTATATAATGTAATAAATATGTTAAATCGGATACTGAGAGAAAGAGAAATAATAAGGTGAGGTGTGGCGGTGGTGAGGAGGAACCACACCATAAAAAAAAAACAAAAATATTTTTCGATTTCTCACGCTGCCATCAAGACGAGGCGGAAAAACACTAAATATCTTGTATATACCATCTTATTATGTTAAATCTCAGCATGTGGTCGATATTTACAATTTGTAGAGACCCGACGGCATGACACTTATCCCTTGGAAGATGGGGCGGCCTTTAGTGTGGGATGCTACATGCGTCGACACTCTTGCACCGTCTCATCTTCCCGTTACTAGTAACAAGTCTGGCGCGGCGGCAGAGTCAGCTGAAGGCCTCAAAAGGCGCAAATATAGTAATTTAGATAGCGGTTTTATGTTTGAGCCTTTTGGGATTGAAACTCTCGGGCCTTGGGGACCGGGAACAAAATTATTTTTGAAAGCCCTAACAAAGCGTCTAGTTGACGCTACTCGAGATCAAAATGCTGGCCTCTACCTGGGTCAGCGCATTAGTATTTCCATTCAACGAGGCAATGGGGCCAGCATTTTGGATACTCTACCAACTGGCAGTGGTTTAGATTTAAGTTAGTTTTAATTTTTGGATATTGCTTTTGTTCATATTATAGTTTATAACTTTGTATAGTTTTAGTTAAAAATTTATCATGTTTTATAAGTTTGTGCAATAAAATTATAATGAGTAACGGCGTTCTGTAATATTAGTGAAACGTTACCTTCCTGTTTATAGTAACGTCCTGTGTACCTAACTAACGTCTATATACACTCGTATTTACCTTATATATTGTATTTTTATCATCGTGAATATATAATAAGTACTTTTATATTTTTATTTAGGGCACCAATAACACCATATATGGAGCATATGAATTGGGGATAAAAATAGTGTACTACTTATATATAATTTACGGACCTTGAAAGTGGTTTGACAAGTTGCTCCCCCAAGGTCAACTTTTAAATAACCAAAAATAACTCTTTAGGATAAATTGATTTGAGCAAAATCGGACAAAAATCTTGACTAAGCAATAAAAATATAATATATTCAAAACGAAACGTTGTGTTAGTATAAACAAACACCGATATAACGCTACGGAACCCCGCAATGTGTTATCCCACTGTTGGGAAATGGCCCAGTTTCTCAATTTCTACCTATATATCATAATAAAGGCAATTCTTTCCAACCCCTTTCGCACTTCACTACCTCATAGTAAAGTTATCTTTTAGAAACTTGACAATTAACTTAAAGTCATCTTCTACAATATAATTATGATTCGCTGAATGTGTTGCTGAGCAAATCTCGAGAGCGGCTGAACCGATTTTGTTAATTCTTCTTTTAGAATATTCCTTGAAGTACGAGGATGGTTCCTACGGAGAAAATTTGCCTAAAAAAGTATAAAAATAAAACTTTTCTATACTCCCACACAATCCATTCGCAATAATACTTAAATTATAATTTGAACTTTAATATCATATAAAGTTTAAGTATAGTGGAGAGGTTCCGGGAAGGCAAAGCAATTGAGTGACGTTAGTATCGTATAAATATTAATGTCATTATTTATACGATGGTAACATTACTATTAAAGAATCAACTGTTAGGCGGTACGAAGTTCGCCGGGTCAGCTAGTAAACAAATATGAATAATAATCGTTTGTTCCAGTGTTCCAAAGGACGCGGCTCGACGTGACAAATGGATACAAATTATCCGAACATTAAGACGAGAGGCGGACTGGCTGCCTACCAAGACAACCGTGGTCTGTTCCAAACACTTCCCGGAAGACGATAACCAAATCAAAATGGACGAGGAGGAGAATCAGGAGAGTGAGACTACAGCGCTTTGAAATAATACACAATGTATAAAATTAAGTGTATCACAGACCCTTCACTGTGTGAAGTGTGTGTGATACTCTGTGTGTACCCTTACTGTATGGAGTGACTTTCGTGTTTCTGATACAATTTTCGTTCCGGGGCGTACCTCTATTCACCCCCTAAATTGTAACGTAATTATTTGTTATTGGTATCAATCGCTTCACTATGATGTATTTCAGGTCTACACGATATATTATTTTGAAAAAAAGTTATTGAATTCTGCACATAAAGTCTTTTGATAGGCATCGTATCAGCGCAAATATGACTGCTTAAGAAGCTTGTAACTTTATAGTGATATAAATATAAAAAAATAAACTGTAAAGGCTTGTAAATAATGTGTTACCTATGTGGGAAAATAAGCACTGGAATCGGACAACATTAAAAGTTAGAAAAGAGCTATATGTTATTGTATGGACAAGTTGGCGGTCTATAGCTGTGTTACAAAACAAACGTGAAAGAAAATTTTGTATGTTTATTGTATTAGAAATATAGTATTAATTTACAGATTTAGTATGCAGCAGAATTAAACGAGGTCTCTCTTTTTATCAGTCATTTTTTAGCAAATGTTTTTTTTGTCGCCTACAATTCACATTATACTGTTGATTTAATACAAAATAAATAAAAGGTGACACTTCTAGCTTCTAACAGTAAAACTTAGGTATTCAGGCATATATAATACTAATAACAATTTTTAAATTCATAAATATCCTACCAACGTTTTTTCAATACGAATAGCTATTTGGAAAGCTGTTCTATACATTTGATACATTTTGTATATTCGTACGCTTCCCGAGAAGAAGTATATTTTAAGATTTTTAATTTCTAAGTATTGTTTAGTATTGTTAAGGTTGCTTGACATAATTATATTGATTTGTGTCATCCGAAATACGATAGCACATATTTTGTTATGACCATTACGAATGAGTATTTAGTACTAGTGTAGTGTATGAATTATGTGTTTCAATATATATATTTTTAAAATACAATTGTGTGTTATTTTATCAGGCGAATGAACGAAGCATAGCTATAATCTCGGTCTCTTCAAATCGCGAGTAAATCGGTTTCTTGTAGACAAGCGCGCTACATCCTAGACCGCATCGTCACTTTACGTCTGGTGAGTTGCGGTCAAGCTTAAGTCTATCGACTATAAAAAAAGCATTTCTGATACTAATCTGGCAAATATTAATTCGGACATATTTTTTAATATTTATTGAATGTTTGTCGCATTGTATAACCAATCTTTAAGAGACATGGTATGCGAAATCTATGATTTATTTAGTATTTTAGGTTTTTTTAATTTTTGAATAAGTACACACGACTCAGGCGCGGCGCCTCTCGACGCGACCATTACATACTTACATAATTATACATATATATTAATCGTAGATAACATATATTATAACACTAGCTGACCCGCCGCACTTCGTACCGCCTAACAGTTATGTATGTTTCTCACCTTTTAAACCTACCCTGGCTGGAGTACGACAAACATTTCAAGACTAAAATCAGCCCTGATGTTCTCGATTTGTAGTGACACAAACGGATTCATTTTATAAATATTTTCTTTAATATTTTTCTGTCATATGAACCTTCTCCTAACAATAACAAAACACAACAAAAAAAAATAGTGCAATAGGTCCAGCCGTTCACACGTGATGTCGTGACCAAGAGATATAGGAATTCATTTATATATATATAGATAGATGAGTAGTTAAGTGACAGACATACAGTGAAACAGTGAAACCTACTTCTATAATAACATCAATTACGTATACGAAACACACAATGTTTGCTATCACATCCTGTTAGGTACAGTCAGTGCAGTTATCTTATGTTTCTCAGTAATTTAATATTCAAAAAAAGGTTATATATTTCAATGTTATTTACTGGTATTGCGTGATAACGCGTGCATATCTACTTGTTTTCTTTTATAAGCCTATGAATCCGTAAAACGTTATAGAATTTAAAACAAGAAATAACTCGTTATTTATAGTGGTATCATTTTTTTTACAATCGGGCTTATTCGAAGTTGACACTAACCACTTATTGGGAGAAATACATTCACAAGGTCGCTTTGGTGGTCAAAAGTCAAAAAAAAGGTATCCATAACTTTAAAAGTTCTCGCCTTTCCTCGTTCCTCCATTAAATAAAATATTAATATTATAGTTTATAACTTTGTATAGTTTTATCATGTTTTATAAGTTTGTGCAATAAAAGATAATTTCTACAGACGTACAAAAAAAAAGTAGTGAATCACAAATTAAATAAAATTATATCTGGAAATATCAAAACGTCTAGTGGAAGCGACATGTGACCAGAATGCTGGCTCTTATTTCGGTCAGAAAATGAGCATAGCCATTCAACGTGGCAATGCTGCCAGCATTCTTGGAACTTTCCCTTCTACTGGGGGTTTATTATTAGATTAGTTTTTATAGTTGTGAATGTTTCTTTATTTCCTTTGCTTTGTGTTCTATTAAACTAAACATGAATGCGCTTTGTAAAGTCCCGTTTACTATTTATAAATAGTTGGAAATATTATTCGTATATTTCCTTAAACTAATGGAATATAAAGAAGTTTCTAACTTTGAACACCTATTTGATCCCCTTGAGAAGTGAGTTTTGGAAAATCTATTCTTAGTACACCTCTACACCAAATAAATAGTAATAATGTGTACTAGGACAAAATATATTAACACCTGAGACCCACTACCGGGCATGGGTCTCCCTTATGTAGGAAGTGCGGTCCGTGCAGTGTCCTCTTATTACATCTCATACATTATGTACAACTAAGTTGAGTTTTACTCACCCGAAGAAGATTCTTTTCCCTCAGACTCGGGGTCGCCATCTTTTTCATCAAATTTATTTTCGAGCTGAAACAAAATTAAAACAAATCAATATTAGGACTACATTTTTTTTAGTTTAGGGTAGTTTATATTGCTTTAGTTTAAATCGCTTAATTAATTTAATATCAGCCACGCGGGCGAGACTGCCGGCAAAAGGTAAATCCGATATATTCAGTGCAACTTTAAATTCAAAATGGCCGCCACCATGGCGCAATGGCGATGGTGGGTTTTTTGAATATTTGTAAATTAACTATTATTTTGTCACCAATTTAATTTATAATTATTTCTTGTATATATAGTCGTACAGCTTGTAACAGAAAGGTAAGACAACACTTGAAGATGTTAGTTTACACATCAAGGTGAACACTGCGCAAAAGAAAATTTTGCAAAATTCGCGAAAAAAAACTTTGGCACTCCATACAAAAAATTGATCACGTGATGGGTTAAGTTATATGGCGAACGCAATAATTTTTTTCTCGAATTTTGCAAAATTTATATTCTACTGTGAATTCACCTTGACGTGTGGACACGTTGTATATATATATTGACCTGTGGTAAAGCAACGTCTGGTTCCCGGCGCAGCGCTGACTCCACGTCGCACCCTGAATCCAGGATCCACAGTAGTATCAGCGTGTGAAGATCCACGGACTCGCTCGACTCTCTGACGTTAGAAAAATATATACCATTTATTTATTTTTTATTCATTTAGACTTGATCATTGAACATTACACTATTACAAACACCTAACACATTACCAACTAATAACTACGTACATAATTTATAAGTAAACATCATCAAACATATATAGTCGCATTCACAGATAAACTAAAGAGCGAATAGAAGGTGGAAGGGAGAGGGAGGGAAAGGACAGTGGACAGGCAAAACAAAAGTTTATATCGCAATTGACAACATTTCATTTTCGCAAAGTGATGGCAGTTCAAAACTATTTCGAGATAATGTAATGAAGAGTTCATACTAAACATACCAGATTTTTATATACACTTTATTAAAAGTTACAAAAAACAAATGAAAAAAAATTCTCGTATTTATGTTAAGACCGTCAGATGCCAACAATAAAAAATAATATTGTATCTGTCATCTGTGAACCGTAACAGAACAAACAACAAAAATACAGATAATTAATGACATCATTTTTTACGAGCTTTTGACGAGAGTAAAATTAAGCTGAACTTTTCTCATATATATTTAAAAATCTCTAAATACATAACTATTACATTCTGAATAAAAAAAAATAAGATGACGTTATTTTTCATTTGTCTTTCTATTATCGTAATAAAAATGGGGGTATTTTTTTTTAATGTTGGCAATTAGTTTCCAACAAGGAGGAAAAATTCCTCACGACTAAGACGAATCTATTGACACCACTCACATAAAAATACTACAAGCCGTTTAAGCTCTAGCGCGTGACAAACATACATACATACATGCACTCGAAAAACATAGCCCTCCTTCTATCGCAGTCGGGTAAATATATAAACTTACGAATGTTTGTTCTTCTTCTGCGACGCCAAATGTTGTTCCAAACACGTCATGTGGTACACGTAGTTATGTATCTCTAACGCGGACAGCCTGCACATACACATTACATTACTTTAACATACTAATATTATATTATAAATGCGAAAGTTTGTTTGTCTGTATGTCTGTTACCTCTTTACGCTCAAACGGCTAGACGGATTTCGATGAAATTCAAAACAGATATAGCTTTTACCTTGGATTGAAACATATGCTGCATTTCATTATCATCACCATCACCGTTTTTCATCACTACGCATTTAAAACACCGCGGGCAACACCGCGGGGCGCAGCTACTAGGTAATAAATTAAAAACTAATTAATACAGATAGCTAACGTGATGAGTGGTGTTACAACAGACAACCAGACTTACAATGTTAGCGTGATAGCGTTTGTTTTGGGACTTATTATCATCAGCCAGAAGACGAGCACTGCTGAACATAGGCATCCCCTTAAGGACAAGTTACCAATTGAATCCACTGTCAAGTCACAAGTAAGAGCTGGAGACCTTAGTGTGGATGTTGTCCCATGTTATTATTATTCTACCGACAATCATGTTCGATATGAACGTATTTGAAATAGACTTTTGTTACATTTAGTTTCTTCTCAATGAATTTCTTCTTAACTTTGCACGGCATCATCATGTGCCTGCCTTTATCCCACTACGCGTGGTCGGCACAGCATGTCTTCCTGTTCCATTCTACTCTATCAGCTGCCATCTCTTCACTCACTGCCCTTTCTCACATATCCCTTTTCACACAATGCATAGATAAATAATGTTATAGAATCCAAGATGTTTAATTTTTGAGCATTCTGACCTTAATGGCTAATTACAAAAGTGTTTTTTTTACAGTTAATTACTATTACAGTATCGCTGACTTCCGTGGTCGTGCGAACTTGTGGTCAAATACCTAGCTGTGTAGGATGAAAAAAACGATTATATTTCAATATTTATACAACAAGTAAGTAAGTGTGAGGTTACCTGGCAGCGGTGAGCGAGTAGTACATGCCGATGGCAGCGTGCCCATCCGCCGCGGTGCACAAGTACCGTCGCGTGCAATGCTTCACGTCTCCCACCCACGAGGCGAACGAACGGTGGAATATTTGCAGATGGCCCGTGTTTCGCTCCATCACTAATATCCTGAGAGAGAAAAAATAACATTATTATTTTATTTAACATAATCATATCCTTAATATCCTTAATAGCAATAATATCATTAAAAACGCACAGAATGGACGATAATTATTTAAACTATTTATAAAATTAAATTAAATTAGGAAGAAATTACTGCTATGTCACAATTTTATTAGCATTCATGTCGTAAGACTCCAAATGGTCTCTAGTAAATTTATGAATATTCATTTTACTAAATCTTTATTTCAGATTAGAAATAAATACAGCGTGACATTTAGAAAACATTTTTATTATCACAAACTTAAATATAGCATCACTTAAATAACAGTATTGACCCAATGTTGCAGTACAGGACAATCGTATTTGTCTGCTAAATTTAGTAAGGTGCTGTTTTGACTGCTTTTTTATACACCATATTACGCAAAGAAAAAGCTCTGTATTTGATGAATAAATACGGTTGTAAAATACTCTAATTGTCAAACGTAATAGAAAATGGCATTAGAAGCCATTTACTTACTATGAGGACAGTGACTTAATTCATTTACTTACTATGAGGACAGTGACTCAATTCATTTACTTACTATGAGGACAGTGACTTAATTCATATACTTACTATGAGGACAGTGACTTAATTCATTCACTTACTATGAGGACAGTAACTTAATTCATTTACTTACTATGAGGACAGTGACTCAATTCATTTACTTACTATGAGGACAGTGACTTAATTCATTCACTTACTATGAGGACAGTAACTTAATTCATTTACTTACTATGAGGACAGTAACTCAATTCATTTACTTACTATGAGGACAGTGACTTAATTCATTCACTTACTATGAGGACAGTGACTTAATTCATTTACTTACTATGAGGACAGTGACTCAATTCATTTACTTACTATGAGGACAGTGACTTAATTCATTCACTTACTATGAGGACAGTAACTTAATTCATTTACTTACTATGAGGACAGTGACTCAATTCATTTACTTACTATGAGGACAGTGACTTAATTCATTCACTTACTATGAGGACAGTAACTTAATTGATTTACTTACTATGAGGACAGTGACTCAATTCATTCACTTACTATGAGGACAGTAACTTAATTCATTTACTTACTATGAGGACAGTGACTTAATTTAGAAAAATGGTTACTTCTACAAGTGGTTAAAATTGAATTCAAAAAACTCGACTGCTAAAACTTAAGAACCACTTATCCTAAAAAGTGAAATCGCGGGATGCAGCTAGTATAGCCCATGACCATCTGCAGGTGAAGACGAATCTATTGACACCACTCACATAAAAATACGAGAAGCCGTTTAGGCTCTGGGACGTGACAAACAAATATACATACATACATATACTCGAACAACATAACCCTCCTTCTTTCGCAGTCACGTTGCATACTAGTGCGAGTAGATCAAGCATTCCGATAAGCTTTAGATAATAAGATAAGCTTTAGATTTCTAAAGGTCTATATTAAAATCCGTGCAGTAATATTTAGCACCAGTTACTTGTCGACGTGAAAGTTCGCGTCAAAATCTATTTAATACATTGTTTAATGCAAGTCACACTTATGACACTTGGTTTAAGATATTTCCTGTATATTTGACGTTTGTGTGTTTCCGATATACAGTTAATTCATTCATTCATTCAATCACTCTTTCATTCATTGATTCATTCAATTATCTCCTTCCCAAAAAAAACATCATTAAAAACAAAATTTAAATAGTTTAAAGCACTTTTAAAAATTTAGCGCGTGTATGATTCGTATTGTTTAACAAGACGGGTTTTCACTTGTCCCTTATTCGGTGAATTTCATCAGGGATGAAATGAGTCGTTCGTGTCTTCAACGATGACACTTCTCGCACTCAGACGAGAGTGTGAGACTAGAGTGCGAGACGTCGAATGTGAACGAAACTATAGTTGTAACTTAAAGCATATTATTGTAATGTATGAAGCTAACCTCACCTCCTCAACAAGTGCAGTCTTCTATTGAAGTCCTCCCTGGTGACGGAGTACTCCTCAGTGAGCAGACAGCGGTAGAGCATCTCGGAGGTGACGCCGCACCGCGCCGCCGGCAGCACTGAGATCAGCAGGCGGACCTGAACATTACCAAACCTCACCTCCTCAACAAGTGCAGTCTTCTATTGAAGTCCTCCCTGGTGACGGAGTACTCCTCAGTGAGCAGACAGCGGTAGAGCATCTCGGAGGTGACGCCGCACCGCGCCGCCAGCAGCACTGAGATCAGCAGGCGGACCTAAACATTACCAAACACAGCTCGCATCACCAACTAATACCTGACACCCACAGTTACGCAATCTATGTAACTTTGTGGAAGATATTACAAGATTTATACAGATGGCTCAAAAGATAATAATCGATGTGCTGCAGCTCATCATCATCATCATCAAACAGAAAGTTATTAACCTTCTACAAGCAGGTTTCCTCATGATGTTTTCCTTTATCGTTTAAACACGTGGTAATCAATTCTAGTATGCACATGAGTGAAAAACTCAGAGGTGCGTGCTTAAACCTGAATTTGAACCCGCATCTTTTCGCTTGTGAGGCAACGGGTTCACCGACGAGCCTACCTGCTCCCTACTAACACGCACTTACTCATGCGTCTAGGTTAAGTGGTTTGAACTCTGCGTTGATTGAGAACTGTCAGTCAGTCAATAGGCCCAAAACATTTTGAAAATATTACAATTTTGTAAAAAAATAACGGTAATCAAAATCAATGGCTGAATCCTCCGGAAAGACGGAAGGTGTTATCGGTAAATTCAGCTAGGGAAGCAAGAACTACTATTGATTCTAATTAGCGAATGAGTGAAATATTTATAATTGCATGTCATATCCTGGAATCGAACCGACAGCATCTACGTAAAAATTACTATACCTTATTGAATCTCCGCCCATGGAACAGCCTCTGAGCGAGCCATAGATATAGACCGTTCAAAGTTCCCGGGATTTCTTTGATTTCTCGCAGCGCTATGAATCCATCCGCAACGCCATCTAATACCTGAATAACGATAACTTATTTCATTGTTTCATCTTTTATAAAATTTTCTTATTTTTTCACATATCAATAAATTATTTAGAGTTCATAATCATAACAAAAGCTTCATAAATAGTAGAAAAGTTTACCTTCTCTAGGTACAGAAGGCAGCCGTCGCTCTTGATTCGTAGATGGTCCAAGGCGGCCGCCGCCGCTGCAGCCGCGCTACTGTCACTCGATACTCGCGCCCTAAAAAAAATCGATCTTTATTCGGTTTCCACCTATTATTTTTGCCCTGAAATTTGCCATTTTGAAATTTAAGCGACGTGATATTATAGTCTATGACACGCGGATTATAATACGCTTCATTAATTATAATACAACAAGGACTAGTAGTTTAGTAGAGAGAGCGTTATGTACATAGGTACATACACACATAGACGTTAAAACATCATAACCTTCCTTTTTGCATAGTCGGGTTAAAACTTAATTTTAAATAAGCCACCTGAGCTTGGGCTCGGTGTCGAGTCTAGCGAGCACGTATCTCTGCACGTCGGCCGACACGTGCGCACGTTGCAACTCGTCCAGTGTTATCTTGCGAAAACCTGGAACAAACACAAACAATTTATAAACGCGCTAAGTTATCAGCTAATCAATTGTGTTCTGTAGGGCTACATCAACTACAATGCAAACCAAAATACATGAGCTAAACATGACAATAAAATATAGTTGAAAAAAGTGTTATGGTGTTTTCAATGAAAGTGTTATGTTGCATAAGTCATTCAGATATATGATAAAAAGCGTCGGGCCAAGCACGCTACCTTGAGGCACGCCATAGCGGACATCCATGATATAGCTGTACTGCCCATCTACCTTAACTCTCTGTTTTCTTTCTGATACGTATGAGCTGAACCAATTAAAACCACTCCACGATCACCGATACCTTCTAGCTTTTTGAGTAAAATAGGACTTGAGACAGTGTCAAATGCCTTGGCAAGATCAAGGAAGACATGGATCTACGTCCTGCATCTAGATTCCTTGAGGTTCCAGGCTAATGTTTTCAGATATAATAGATATTCTAATCGAGCTTTCACTTGTACTTGATTGTTAGTAACTTAAAAGTTCAACTATAGTTTCGTCCGCTTTCGGTGAACAACACACTTTCCAACAATCAGGTAAAATTGTTTAAAAATTTAAGGAAAATGAATCAAACGTGTTAGTTTTCTAAATAAAATGGTAGAATTTCAGTATCAGGGTAGTTAAAAATGAGTGTCTAGGAGTTCGTCTCGTCTACACCTCGAATTTCATGAGGCCGGTGGTGGCTGCTGCGGTGAGTGGAATTTGTATTAATTACGTTTCATGCCATCAAATTTCAGTCAAGAATAAGCTTAAATATATTTATTAAAAAAATTTAACATATCACAGGTTTGATTATTATACAAAGTCCATACCAATCGAAAGTATGAAGCCAATAGAATAATCAAACGTTAGGTTGCTTATTCTTTTCCCGTCACAACTCTCGGGTAGCCCGGTGTAAACAGGTAAATCAATACTAGAATTTTGCACCGGTGAGATGAATGAAAATAAAGGTTTATTTCATTATGAACACGGTGGTTTAGTAGGGATTATGTAAGAAGCAGAGGCTTTATACCAAAATACTGATGTACAATAAATTACCTAATAGTGTAATGGATCTCAATTTTATTACATTCAAACAAAAATTGAAGTTTATTGTTGAAAGCAATCCTTTTTATAAACTCATCGAATATATGTGAATGCAGCTTGTACGAGTAGAATCATCGTTCTTGTGTAACGAACAACCATAATAAAATATCACTAATAACTAAACAAAGCAATCATAATGTAAATATTTGTCAAGAGAACTGTTAAACTAGGAACTAATATTAAGTAATCGTATATGAATGAGATTTGTAAGTTAAATTTTTTAAGTAATTCTTAATTCAAATGTAATAAGACTTGCCTGTAACGAACGTTATTTAAAGGTCAATAAATATTACTTTACTTTATTAATCATCATAATAGACCACAGGACGTGGTTATTATACAAGAAAGAGACAGTTATACATACCAGTGAACATGTTAGAGTGAGAGGGGCGGCGCGCGGTGCAGACCAGCAGCAACCACTGCGGGAACAAGTGCTGGTGGCGAGACAGAAGAGCACCCACTGAAGTGGAACCCGAGTTATCAGATTCATCAACTAATAAATAAAAAAAAATTATAAATCACACATTGACCCCGATTCGAACAGGACTAACTTACTAAACTAACCTAATTTGACAGTTGTAAAATTGTCTCCTGTCTTTAGTGTGACCGGACGAGCTGTGGTCAATAAATTAATTTTTAAGTTATTAATAATTTTACAATAAAATGATGGATGAATATTAAATATAAATTGGTAAGCATTTAGTTTGTTTATAGAATTAATTATTAGTGTTATAAAATAATAATAAGTTTAATATATTTTTAATGAATTAATATAATTTTATTGCACAACAAACAAAAGAAAAATCCAGAAGAGAGATATGTGACCATTTTATATGAAGCTCTTTAATGTAAAGTAATTTATTTTTTAACGAAACATATCGTTTAGGATTTCTTTTTAGCATATTGAGGTTTGTTTTTGAAATCAAGATGAGATTACATAAATTATTTTTTTTAATAAATTACCATAATAAAATGTTATAATAAGGAATATTTTCAGTATCTGACTTCCTCAAAGAAAGTCAGATACTGAGTTATAGAGAAATAATAAGGTGATGTGTGGAGGTGGCGAAAAATATTTTTCCATTTCTCACGCTGACATGAAGACAAAGCGGGAAAATAATATGACATTTTACGTATATATGGATTTTCGCAAAGTAATATCTGACTCCATTAATTATCTCCGTTTTGAAAATTTAACATTATTAAGTTAAGAACATTGAAAATGGTTTGTTGGATGTCGGCCCATTCAAACTGCATTAGTATCAACTTTTCTGAAGAAGTCTAAATGTGACTGATTGATCAATCAAAAGACAGACTGTAACTAAAAACTATCCTACAGAGCCCCACTAAAAATATTAAGACTCACCGTTAGAAGTATTCTCGTCTACGCCGTCGACGAGTAGAAAGAGGCAATGCTTGGGAGGGTCTATCTCCAAGAGAGGGAACAAGAGGGCCTTCTTGAAACACTCGTCCGGGTTCTTGTCCAAGTTTTGTGGGAGCAAGGCCTACAATACAATAAATATAATTTCTTTAATAAATTATGTAAAAAAATTTAGAGATAAAAATACCTTGTAATATCGCATGGCGACAAACAAGAAAAAATAATTCCTTACTGTCACCTTTTTAGTCGCAGGGTGACAGAAAGGAATGTTTACTCCTGTTTGTCACCTTAAGGGGACAAATCGAGGTGACAAACAGGAATAAATGTAAAAAATTACAACTTAAATTCAGCAGCATTTTTATTTTTACATTTTATTTACAATATAAACGCGTGTTTGATTCATTTTGTTTAACAATGCGGGTTTTCACGCATTGAAAATCCATATTATAATAAATAGCAAATAAATAATAAAATTAATAAACTAAAAAATCCTTGAAAATATTATTAAATCTCGTAAATATTAGGAAAAAAAATATTTTTTTCCTGTGTATTGATGAACAAGCTCAAACTACCGGACCGTATTTAATAAAATGTATATCGGTCCACTTGGCAAGTATACACATACATATAAAGAAATAGCTCCTGCCTGGAAGATATCGCTTTAAGCGATAAGGCCGCCATTAGAAAATATCTAGCATGTTTTTGTATTGTTTTTTAATTTTTAAATAGTGTATAAGCTGATTTAAAAAAAAAGAATTGTCTTATCTTATCTTAATATTGCAAAAATATAAAAAACTATCGAGTTGAGAATCTTTTATTTGTATTTATTTTAGAATTCATTTAATAAAGTACGAAGTGTGTTTATCAAAGTTTTTTGGTTAACAAAATATGAAACGGCCTAATTTTTTTATATCTCTTCCGAATCACTGGACTTTAATTAGAATAGAATTCCTAGAATTAAGCACTTACCTGCTGTATCTCAGGTTCGGCCAAGAGCTTGTCATAATAAGCGTTAGCGATCAAGGTCCTAGGACTGACTGGCAGGCTCGGTATAGGAGGAGGTACTTCCTCTACTTCCTCCATCTTCTTCTCTTCTGCCATCTTCTCTGCTAAATCTTCTTCCTTCAGTTGTCTATTCTCTTCTTTATCTTGTGATGCAAGTACGTTTTGATATTCCGGCAGCTCAGTCTCTTCTTTGGGTGATTTTTCCACCTTTAGATAGAAGAATAATTGAAGATTATTTATCGTATTTCTCTCAAAGAGGAAGAGAAGTTTGCTACGGCGCCATTTACTGGCCGATTGTATATTTCGTACAAATATGCAGAACACAACATTAGTAAAAATGACAAAATACAAAAAATACGATGCAGTTGTTGTCGTTTTTTTTTTTTTTGCAAATTGACAACATTTCATTTTTGCAAAGTGATGGCAGTTCAAAACCATTTCGAGATAATGTAATGAAGAGTTCATACTAAACATACCAGATATTTATATCTACTTCATTAAGAGTTATTTACAAAAAACTGGTGAAATAAAATCTCGTATTTATGTTAAGACCGTCAGATGCCACCAATAAAATATATTAGTCATCTGTGAACCATACCAAAACAAACAAGAGAAATACAGATAAATAATGACATCTATTTTACGGGCTTTATACGAGAATAACATTATGCTGAGCTTTTCTTATATTTCCAAAAATCTCCTAAAACGTAATTTTTATATTATGAATAAAATAAAAAAATAAGAGTGCGTTATTTTTAATTTATCTTTCCATTATCGAAATAAAAATGAGGGGTTAAAAATTCGAAATGTTTAATTTAGATAACTAACGCGAGTTTAATTCATATTGTTTAAGCGAGTGCGAGATCTGACATCGTCGAAGACACGAACGACTCATTTCATCCCTGATGAAGTTCACCGAATGTGAACGAAACTATAGTTGGAGCTTTACAACAATCAGGTGCAAGTGAAAACCCGTCTTCTTAAACAATGCATTCATATATATATATATATATAGTGATATGTTTTTCCAGTGAATGTATATATATATATATATATATATATACTGTTTATTGTTTATGTATTATTGACGACTGCAAGGTTTCGAACATGAATTCATCAAGATAATTCTTAATGAAATGTTTCTCAGGATAGAGTGTTGAGTTAATGAATGAATTAATTTATTTTGAAATTAATCATATCTTATTACCTCGTTATAAGCTGATTTTTTAATACAGAGTTGTGTTATCTTATGTTACCTTTTTGGGCGAATTCTCCGCGGAGCGCAACTCCGACTTATTCGGGTACCTAAAGTTAGCGACAGGTATCCGAGACTTGGGCGGACTGTCACTGATCTTCTTATCCTCGTTCTGCTCAGTCGATAGACTCTTCTGTAAAACATTAGCCTTCTTTTCCGAAAGCGGTTCAGAACTCTGACGTAGCAGTCTAGAGTTTCTCTGCTCTTTGGATTGTCTCTGTGAAATGTTGCGCAGGAATACGTTCTCGTGGTTCTCGTATAGACGGAACTCGTCTCTGTCGTCCGTGGATAATGGATTCGGTTTTGTCGAGTTGCGCGGCAGGATCTCTGGTAGCTAAACGTGGGAAATTAAACAGGTGTTAGTTGATTATGTTTTTTATTTTATTTTTTGTCCGTTTGACTTGTGTCTGGGTGTTTATTATGTACACGGTTATCAGCTAGGGGTGTACTAAGCCGAAATAGGGTCGCTATAAACACCCTACTGAACAACTTTCACTGTGGGACCAACTCTGAATTCGAGAAAACAAAATCAGCTTTTTCATACATTTAATAAATTGTCCACGACTGATGACTTTTTTGTATGGGACAGCTGTTTGTTTTTCTATTGATTTCAGAGTTGGTCCCATAGTGAAAGTTGTTCGTTAGAATGAGTATAGTAAACCCCTTTCGGCTTAGTACACACCTAACCGATGACCCTTTATATGTATGTATTTATGTATATCAGTGATCAGGTTATCACAGCACAGGCTTTGCCTAGTTTGAGACCTGAAGACCTTTGTGTGGATGTTGTCCCATGTTATATTATAATTTCATAGTACATCCAACAGCGTTACAATCACAATAGAATAAAAGTAATAGATCCATACAGCCAATTAAACGACATCACGAATAGCTTATTTATGAATTTCATAAAATATTTTTATGTTGGTAAAAGCTTTTTGACGTGTTTTAATATTCTTTTTTTGCAATTTACGTTGCATTTTTTTTTAATTCTGTATAATAAAGGCTTTTAATATGCATTATATAAGCGCAAAAACTTGATTGTTTAGGAGGCTTGAAACTTTATAGTGATATAAAAAACAGAAAAAAATAAAACGGTAAAGCCTAGTAAATAATGTGTTAGCTATGTGAGAAAAAAAACCGCTGTAATCGGACAACATTAAAAAGTTATAAAAGAGCTATATGTTATTGTAAGGACAAGTTGGCGGTCTATAGCTGTGTTAAAGTTATTTCATAGCAACTTTACGTGATAGCAAAGATTGAAGAGTTGTACTCACGTCCCCCCGCGAGAGCTCCGCGTCGGTCACCATGGAGTCGAGGTAGGTGTCCCGCTCGTGTATGCGGTCGATGGTGCGCGTTCGACGTCCACTCGCCACGTCTTCGTCGTCCGTACGATCTGCAAGGGAGAAATAATTAAATTATTAAATAAAATAAAACGGCCAGTCTAGCGGTGTATTAACAACTGACTTTATTCTGATATTTGATGATTCTGATCCCACATTCTATATTGAATATTATAGTGATCTATAGCGTCTCTGGTTGAAAGGCTTCGGGGTAGTGAGAGAAAGGACTTATCATATTTATCCTCAAAAGGCATACATAGGAAATTAAACGAGTTTTTAACCCTTCATCCCCCAACCTATCGCCTTAAAAGACAAACAGGATTATATTTATCATGTTTGTACCTCATGCTATAATTTTAAGAGAACGAGCAGGATTATTTTTATCCGATTCATCATCTAAAGATAGGTAGATAGAGAGATACCTTCGCTGTCGGCGAGCAGAGGTTTGGAGCTGTCCTCTCCATCGTCAGCCATATGACGGAATCGTTCCACCAGACGACACTCTTCGGAATCACGCCTGGAAGTAATACAAAGAAATATAGTTCAGTAAAACAGGGAAAAAAATACAAAAATTAGCAGAGAATTGTTATTTATGTTTCTATTATTAGCTCGAATAAAAGTTTAAGTATTTTATATATTTTATACGTAAAATTAACTGCGTTAAATGTATTGTTATAACTATTCGCATCGATCCATAGCATCCCACTGGGCATGGCTCTCGCCGCCGCCCGCCGACACCAACGGAAGACCAGCGCTGGTTGTTTACAACCAACATTATGCTGAGTTAGAGTCGGTTTGTGACAACAAACTTAGATATTAATTATTAATTCTCTCTCAGTACAAGCAATTTCTAATACAATTTCTTTATTTCTTTCATTAAAAAACAAATAGAGGTTAAATCAGAAAAGATTTGTGAATTCCCCAACCAACACTATGACAAGCGTGGCGGAATATATCTGACAGCTGTCACTTGTGTTCTGTACAATACAATAAGTTATCCTCTCACCTGTTATCCTGTACAGCGTCATGTTTCTGTTCGTTAGTCTGTCTGGGTCTCGACGAGTGGCTCAGTATCTGCATCGCGAGCGAACGTATGAACTCGCCGGGACGTTGACAGCTGTCACTTGTGTTCTGTACAATATAATAAGTTATATATCATTAATTTACAGTACATTTTTAGCAATCTATAATTATATTAGGGCACAGCAATGGGCCATCATGGTGAAACTGTGGATATCATGATATATAGTTATCAGTTTGGGGTGAATCCATGTACACTTCTTTTATTTTGGTAGGAAGATATAATAAGAGCAGATTCACTAATTGAGGTATAGTTGATTTACTTATGAGAGGTAGAGTAAAGGTAATTAATTATAGAGGTATAGTTGATTTACTTATGAGAGGTAGAGTAAAGGTAATTAATTATAGAGGTATAGTTGATTTACTTATAAGAAGTAGAGTAAAGGTAATTAATTATAGAGGTATAGTTGATTTACATATGAGAGGTAGAGTAAAGATAATTAATTATAGAGGTATAGTTGATTTACTTATGAGAGGTAGAGTAAAGGTAATTTATTATAGAGGTAGAGTTGATTTACTTATGAGAGGTAAAGGTAATTTATTATAGAGGTAGAGTAGATTTACATTAAAAAGTGGAGCAGATGCACTAATAGAATTTGTTATCTTGTACTAGCCTGCAAGAGATGCCTCGCAAGCAGCCGTCGGTTGAGCGCCCGCTGCTGGCGAGCTTGCGGCCCCGGCCCCGGCTCGCTCAGCTCCTGACACAGCGCCGTCTTACCGCTGCCAGCCTCGCCTGTAACAATTACAATATTTTTTTATATTTTAAATCCTACACAGCTAGTCATTTGACCACAAGTTCGCACGATCAAGGAAGTCAGCAATACTATAGCCCTAGATGGAGCATGCCTAGTCTGGACTACACTGGCTCTCAAGGAAGACTGCCGGAACACACCGTTCGGTGCTTGGCGACAGATTTTACAAAAATAGAATTGTCACTCAATTTTACATACAGTAGTACAACCCATAACGTCTCATTGCTCACCTGCACTGCACGCGCGGACGGACGCGGAAGATCCGTATCTTCCTTACAAAGGGTGTGTAAGACAAAGTTCACCACGCTGGCCAAATTGCGGGTTGAGGACTTCACTTATGATCGTAAAGCTATCAAAACTGCTTCTGACCAGCAGTTTTCCTCGCGATTTCTCCCCTAGAGTTACGTTAAAGCAAGTGGTAATTAATTCTAATATGCACATAAGTGTAAGATTAAGAGGTGCACACCTGAAAATGATATCATGAAGCTTTTTTTTATGTCACTCACCAATAATAAGAGCACCACACGTCTTGCTCACGGGCCGCTGCTCCAAGCAATGAGCTATCTTCTGAAACGCCCACTCTCTGCAGAAGAACCTGCGTTTGTCACTTGATATAGTCGTCTCGCTCACACGATGCGCGGACGAGCTCTTGCGAACGGGACGGGTAGAGTCCTTGTCTTGCGCACGCGCAGCGATCGGACTTAATGGCGTGCCTGGAAACAAAATGGCGTTTGATTCCAGAACGACATTAAAATAAGCAATAAAAATGTCCTTGATATACAACTGTCAACGTAAAAATATAAAATAATTAGCTATGACCTATCACAAATTGCATTCAGTCTTGTAAAGTGAAGTACGAGTGATAAAATCAGGCTCATATTTCTCCTAAAAAAAGTACGTACCATCAAATTCAAACTCCCGTATATCCCTGTCTCGATCTCTGTGTCTCTCTCTGTCTCGTTCCCTCTCGCGGCGATGCTCCCTCGTGCTCTCTCGCTCTTCGCCCGGGAAGCCGCGATGGCGGTCAGTCGGCGTCCTGTCGTGGCCGCGAGAGGACGTCACTTCGTTTAGGGGGAGCGATCTGGAAACGGAATTACATAAACTGGAACGGGAACAGTTGAATAATTATGAAAATTGAACGGGAATCAAAATATCCGAAATAGTTGTGAACTTTATCAGTAATTTGACTATTTTATAATTATCATATGCAAAGAATTAATTCTACTAGGAAAAATTAGTGTTCACGCCAACCTTAGCCTCATATAAATTAGAGATATTTTTTTTTAATAGGAGATAATATCTTGATGTTTTCCTTAGACTCGTTAGTTTTAGCAGTGGCTTTTTCCTTTAGGAAACATACCAGGTACCTATTAAATTTTAAGCGTACGTAATAGACGCAAGTGAATCGGTTTCTCCTAGACAAGCGCGCTAATCCTAGGCCGTAGAGCTTTACACCAAGTATCGTTAAATGTTATGTTTTGTATATTGCACGAGCTTGTGTGCGTGCGTGACGTCACCCGCCGGTACCAACGTAAGACCAGCGCTGGTTGTTTATAACCAGCATTATGCTGAGTTGGTTTGTGACAGGTAACTTAGATATTAATTATGGAGTCTCTGTTAGTGCAAGTAGTTTTTTAATATAAATAAATTTATTTCTATCTATAAACTCACCTCAAATTAACTCTATGCTCCGCCTGCCTGACCGCAGAATGCCTGTTCTGTTGCTGCCTGATGCTGACCTGATACTGCCTCAGGTAAGCCTCCACCTTCCCCTCGCTCGCCTCATTCTTACTCTGCGCCCGTCTACTCTTAGCGTCTTCCTTCCTCCTAGACTCTTTCTTCTCCTTCTCCGTCTTCTCAGGTTTACCTTCCATCTTATCTATGGATGGAGTGGGGAAATTGCCGCCATTGTTGAAGTTTAAAGGATCGAACTCTCTTGTCTGTGGTCGGTTCTTCCCGTTTTTAGCGCGGTATTGCGATTTTGGAACTACTTGGCTGTAGATTGGAACTTGGTTTGACATGACTTAAGACTAGCTTTGGTTGAGGAGTTTTTTTTTAGTTTTAGAATTTTGTTTTTTTTATATATTTTAGAGGTAGAGATACCTACTTACTTTTACTTTGGCTAATTGACTTTCTAATACTAGAGGAACGTGGGTGATTATTTATTTAACAATTTATTTTTAGAATTATATTAGTGTTGTATGGATTTCTATAACTACTTTTTAGTCGTAAGTTAAATATTTTTTGTCATATTGCTGAAGTCTTGTGTATATTGGTGTTTTGTTGTAGTTGTAGCGCCATTCTGCTTCACAGGATGGCCGTTTGTCTGAAAAAAAAATAAAAAACTTTGAGAAAACAATGCAATAATTTTAAGTACTTTATTGAAAAAAAAGCCGTGTAAAATAAAAGAAGTAAAAAGAAGTGTATTTTTGAAAAAAATATTTGATCTCATATTTTACTAGTTTGATTAGATTTAGATTCACTCTTTACGACCCAGTTATAATTATTATGGGAAAAACGTTCCAGTATAAAAAAATCGTAGAACGCTTACATCAAATTACGTCAAAATTGGTAGAAAACTACGACATGTCACCTTTACAGCTGGAGTTAAGCATGAAGGAGGTAAAAACAAAAGCAAACAAACTTGTTTTCAGCTGACAGCTTTGTAGCGAAGAACTGTCAAAACGAAACCAAGTTTACTTGCTCTTATTTTCGTCTCTTTCATGCCTAACTCTAGCCGATATTAGGGGCTGTGCGAGAGTACTAAATTTCCAGACAAAATACAAGTCGAAAGAAATAAAGCAAAGATGGTGGTCAAAAACAATGTCTTAATCAACGAAGTAATTCTATATCTTATCTGATTGTACTCGTACTATGAATACATCAAACAGAATAGGATCCACTTTTATATCTCTCCAGTAGAGATTTCTTGCTCGTAAAAATATATTGTTCCGTCCTTGAACCGAAAAGGTTACGACTTGCGAGTTTTGTACAGAACATAGTACGGGATTTGAATTACTCGAGCGTGTCAGATTGACACATGGAAAGACTCCTTACTTCCTGTAGAGTATACCTTCCAAAAAGCTCTCAATACATAGCTGAGATAATAGGACAGCCCGTCAAGCTATTAAAAAATAAACTTTATTTGTCTCAAATGCTCAAGTGCGTCAGATTATGATAAGGTAAGTCAATTACCAGCTAAACAGTGCGCATGTTTATAGCTAAATGATTTGAGTGGAACGTCAGCGAGTGAGAGGGATTTTTCATATCTATTTTCCACCGGTGTGGCCACCACGCAAATTGTTAGACTAACATATATTTGACATTAGAGACACGACGGAGCATAGAAAATACCATAATCTGACACGCTCGAAAATATCCATGTTTTGTTTTCCTTCAAAGATATTTTATAACCTTCCATACGCTTCCTACACCGCTATTTTTTTAAATTTATTTTGATAAATACAGTAATGTCAGCATGAGAGTATATAGTGTAGGTGAATGTGTAGATGTAATATAAGTACAGAGCTGTATGCATTTAAGTATAGTATGTATGTGTGCGCAATAGTATAAAATTAGCAATGTAAGTGATTAGATTCATTCATTATACGGATTTAATGTGAACAAGGTTGTTTCCTTTTTAGCTAGGAACATCCAACATTTGAAGTATAACCAAGGCGATGCTACACTAAGCTATTTTAAATGAATGAACTTTACATACTAACTGCTCATAGAGTCTATTTAAAACCTCTGTGAATTTTGCCAGGTTACAATTAAAGACGTCACTATCTTCCGCTATAATATTTAACAACGCTATTACCCGAAATGTGAAGGCTAACCTAAGCAAATTAGTTCTCTTTTCGGGTACCCTAAAAGTAATAAAACGGAAAGCATCTATTATACTTTCTCGATCCTATCATCTAAACTGTAAGTCCAATAGGTCTCTAACGCTCGAGTAACTACACATTTAGCACTCCGGGCTCACCTATTGTAAAGTTAAGATTATAAAGTTACGAATATTTATTTCTCGTTAAATGTTATGTTATGTACATTGCACGAGCTTGTGTGCGTGCGTGACGTCACCCGCCGGCACCAACGTAAGACCAGCGCTGGTTGTTTACAACCAGCATTGTGCTGAGGTGGAGATGGTTTGTGACAAGAAACTTAGATATTAATTATGGAGTCTCTGTTAGTACAGGTAGTTTTTTGATATTTTTGATATAAATAAATTTCTTTCTTTCTTTCCTACTACTAAAAGATGAATGGCTAATCAATAGCAGATTTAAAAATGAAGATTACCGAACAAACTAAAGTTCGACAGATCATATCAACCATAAAAAGTAATGTTATTTTCAGAAACTTTGACTACAATAATTTTTTACGGTTGGTACCAGTCATTAGTTTGCCAAAGATATCATTATTTTTAAGAATGCGTCTTTATGCTTATCCTTCGTAAATGACGTCAATAACGAGTGATGATTTCATACGAGCTGTACAAAAATAGACTCCCTGGCCTATAAAAACATCTCCGCAGGCTGTAGGCTTTGATGAAAACCTCTGAAAGGTAGTGAATAGGCATTGAAGCCACCCTTTCAAAGGGTTTCAGCACTTTCAGCCGTTACATTATACTTATTATAGGCGTGTGCGTGCTCCCTGAAATAAACTTTTGATGGTAATATATTGAAAAGTAAAAGAAACAATTGTTGACCAAGCTAAGCGTATCTACTTTGAGTTTGGAATAAAAATTCTTTCGCCTGTCAGTTAGTTTGTATGTATGTATGTATATATTTCCGCAAATTTCTTGCTCGCGTACGGGTCGTAGTTTCTAGAAACTTTGTGTATAGTGGTTCTAAGAAATATTAGAAGTTTTTGGTTGTCGGAGATTTGAGATTTTTCTTTAACTGTTGTGTGCAGAACTACCGGTTGTTTTATATTCAACAAAGACCCGGAAGAGTACGAAACGTAGATAATTTATGGAGCAGCGTGTTACTACGTGGGAGGAAGGTCGCAGCCGACGCGACGGTAAGCTTTAGAGACCTTGCACTTTCACATGTCCAAACTGATAATTTGGGCGTTCGACTAGACAATATAACTAATTATATACATAGTGATTCACTGATAGGTCGCCCCTATAGAGGGAGACTCAGCAAATCCCTAATCATTATTCTGTGCGACTTTTTTTTTAAAGCGGAGGGGCTCAATCTTTTCTCCAAAATCGTATCAAAAGAATGCTGGTCCGTATTAAACAAAAAAATTTATGTTATTTAAGTATACTTTCTAATACGTTCCAATATATCCATAATACGCTTTTGTAATAGATAAATATATTTTTTTAAATCTTAAAACACAGATGACATTATTTTGATTGATTGCACTTTATGTTTTCATTTTCAATTTAATTTTTGTAGATTAAATTTTGTAATAATGCTTACAGTTGTTTTCTAAAGTAATTTTGTATATTTATAATGTTAAATTGTATATAATTGTATATGAGTCTCAGTAACCTGAAATAAATACATTAAATTATTTATTATTGTAACATAAGTCTGTCTGCCGAATAGATGTCGGTTTTCGCTTTTTTATATTCCCGACATGTTTAATCCGGCCTTGACGATAATAACCTTAACTTGTAATGAATGGCAGCGTCCTTGGTTCCTCCCCATAGTATTATAGCGGAGACTAACATGGCCGCTCATTTCCCCGCTTTTATAATCTTAAATTAAACCGTAGTGAAATAATTGCATAGCTAAATATCCTTTATACATAAGCAATAGGTTCAATTTAAGGAATATAAAAAAATACATCGGCTCATTAATAAACGACCAATGAGTCTGTAACGTCGAATGTGAGATTTATCCCATACCGAAAATTCTTCATAATGATTAGAACCGTAAAGCTTTTTAACCTACTTTAAAAAAGGAGGACGTTCTTAATTGGTCGGATTTTCGAAAGGAGGTTTGAGATTCAAAGCGAAATAACTGAATAAGTTCTAAAAGTTCGTTTTATTTAAACATTGTAATGGAAGTTTGTTATCACTTTTTTGATTTATCACTTGTGTATATTGTTATATCTTAGGTCTGCAGATGCGACAGGATATATGAGCATTTGTGTCAGAGAATTAGTGATAAATGAGTCGTCATTGTCACTATTTATCATATTCATGGCATTTAATGTCATAGTACTCGTATACTTGGCCAAGTGATATAGAATGGACAAATATAGGGATAAATAATATAGGGAAAAAACCTGGAATTCTGTATTTTTATAACCTCTCTCGACCACGGAATTCAGCGACACTGTAGCCCTAAAATCTAGACTGGCTCTCATGGAAAGCAGCTGGAACACGCCTTATGGTGCTCAGCGACAGATTTTCAACTTGAGGGTGGTAGCTAGCCAGGCGAGGGTTAGAAAACGCCCTACCATCATGCTTTGGTTTCCTCACGATGTTTTAAAGTTATCCACTCCTTTATTAATCATTTTGTTATTTTTTTAATTGTACTTTAGTCTAAAAGTACCAAGTTGAACCAACCACGACCATACGAAACTAAAATAATTTAAAAAAAAAGTTATTACCGTCTTCCATTACGGAGTTTTAAAAAATCAAAACTTTTGACCTATTAGGATAAATCAAAATGAGACCACATAGGAGATAAACTAATAAAAAAATATTTTTTAAAATCTACTACGATAAATAAGGTAAGAAACATTTAAAAATACAGTCGAATTGAATACCTCCTCATTTTTGGCAGTCGGTTACAAAAGTAACTGAAGGACCGAAATTACGTCTTTTGTTATTCTTTTGCTTATGAAAGACCTGGCTCCATGATAAAAGGGCTCCTTCCGTCAGACATGAACGAGGTGAAAACAAGACAAAGCAACGCTTCAACATCTATATAATCAAGACACTGACAGATTAAACATTTTTTTCCAAAATCAACACAACGACGCTTCGCTCGTTCGGTCAAAAAATAATGTGATGGTCATCATTATAATTAAGTAATTTACCCGCACATGTTGTAAACATTAACTGGCTTACTAAAGTACGATATTTAAAATGTAGAGCGCAGAGTATTATACCATGTGGGGAGATTAGGTAAGAAATAAACAAACCAAGGACCCTATTTCTAAACTCGCTCGTACCAATCCAATATTCGCAATACTATTCAATATTTTTTTATATTGTGAATGTTTTTTATTTTGCTTTGTTTATGTAATAGTAAATTATTATAAAGTAATTATCACACATACTCGTTAGGTATATGTATGATAAAATATGTTTTGTTTTAATATGCGCATGCGAAAGAAATCAACGGTGAATTGCATCCACTCATATTGAGTTTGCGCATTTTTGCCACCTTTTATTCAACTAACCGACTATTTTGACTTATCTTTTTTTTTCTTATTATTGTAAGTAGATTTAGTTAGTGTTTTAACTCCTATAGTAGTTAAATAAGGTGTCGATGATGTGTTTACGTCTATTCCTAATGAGTTAGTTAAATATCGACGGTTATATTGTCTATCTGACTCCTGAGGGATTCTATTGTAATAATAAGTACAATTTCACTTTATTGTTTCAGTCGCGTTTATTCTTTAGCTTGTGTAGAGCGCGGCGCGCGGCGGGCGGAGGATAACTGAGGAGGCAAGGAAGCGCGCGGGGAACAATTGCATCGAATGCCTGTAGGTAAACGCTAATTCAGCATTCCTTGCCCCCGCATAAGGGTTCAAAATTAGTTATTTCTATATATTTAATTTTATGTCGCCGCGGCTGTCTCCTATTAGTTACTTACGAGATAATAACACCTCAATGTGGTTTAAAACTTACTAACACAAAATCTCTTTATGACTTTAAAATGCCAGCATAATAAATTGTAGGATACTAATCGAAGTTAATTTCATATCACGTACATTCTTATCTTTTGAGCGGTAAAAAAGAACTCAATGGAGACATTCGTGAGAAATATTAGAAATACCTACTCACTTATAGGCAGAAATAATTTATAATTTTGATGTAATACATATTCAAGTACTATCTGACATTGACGTAAAACAAAGAAAATGGAATGGAAGTATACGAATATTTTTATTTTCTACGATTGGTACCATCTTTTAAGTTTTCTATCAATAAAATTCAAATACTAGTGATATATACCATTCGTTAATTAACGAAGGGTATGAATTTTACTAAAATGCGACATTTCGACCAAAAATTCGACCTATCCTTCGTAAGTGATGTCATTAGCGATAAATTCATACGAGCGGTACGAAAATAGAACCCCGAAATTGTTACTTAATGCTTTACAAGGTTATTGGTTAGATGTGTACTAGAAGAAAAGTGCGAACCCTTTGCCTTTCAAGTGAGAAGGCGCGGGTTCAAGGACCAGGCATGCACCTCTGACATTTTTCACTCGTGGTTTTGAATTGGTCTCTTTAATAATGAATTTATCAAAAACATGTAAATAAGTTAGTGTAATAAGTTTAACCTGCCGATCTGACGTCGGTTTTCATGTTTAATTTAAGTATTTTCTAACGAATTCCAAAAAGAGGAGAGAGAGCAATCTCATATGACTGTTAGTTATTTTTAAGTATATTTGTTACTTACCCGATTTCTCGGAGAGACAGACGGCTGGACCCAAAACTGAATAATTCTTCTTTTTTTTGAAAGAGAATCTCTCCTCTCGTGTGGTCCCATAATAATTACATCAAAATCGGTCCAGGGTGTATGATTTATACATCGAAATGACTAAAAAAGGTGTATCGGCGCCTATAATAATGGAAGACTTATTTAGAAAACTAACGCGTGTTTGATTCATATTATATAAGAAGACGTGTTTTCACTTGTACCTGATTGTTGTAAAGGTAACCAACCAACTATAGTTTCGTTCACATTCGGTGAACTTCATCAGGGATGAAATGAGTCGTTCGTGTCCTTCAACGATAACACGTCTCGCACACGTCTTCTTTAACAATATAATGGAAGTAGGCAATCACTTTTTTAGAAGTATTTAATATTAGTAAAGTAGAATCTAATCATATCATCATATATCATGCGTGAGTCATTTCTTTGTCTTCAATGCAACATGCAATAATTACGTGCACATATGTCATTTACATTAATTAATGACGAATGTTCATACATCTCACTAACATGGTAAAAACAAACTAGAAATAAACTGCTAAAAATCTGCCAAGTGCGTGTCGGACTGGCACACGAAGGGTTCAGTACCCATTATATAGATATTATGCAACATTAGTTCAAGTTTCTAATTGTTATTAATTATAAATTAAAAATAATTTAATTCTATTTTTATTTTAAAGGGATTATACAATAAAATGCTGTATGCTGTTGCTGTTATGAATATCGAGCAAAAACGGCAAAATCAAATTTGTTGTAGGAGTGTTCCCTTCAATATTTATTTTACTCTATTTTTAGTATGTGTTGTTATAGCGGCAACAGAAATACATCATCTGTGAAAATTTCAACGGTCTAACTATCACGGTTCATGAGATACAGCCTGCTGACAGACGGACGGACGGACGGACGGACGGACGGACGGACGGACAGCGAAGGCTTTGTAATAGGATCCAGTTTTTATCTCTTGGTAACGGATCTTTTAAAAAAATTATCTAAGTTAGGTAAGTATCTAATTAGTTAGGAAGGGTAAGTATGAAAGCAGCTCCAGTGACTGAAAACATAATATTATGTTATCCTAACTAATATTATAAATCCGAAAGTAGCTCTGTCTGTCTCGCTTTCACGCCAAAACCATTGAACCGATCTGGATGAAATTTCGTAAACAGGTAGATTAGACGCCGGGAAAGGACATAGGATACTTTTTAACCGGCTTCAAAAAAATGTAGTTCCCCATTGTATTATCTCGATAATAGAATGGGGAACTACGCGTGCGAAACCGCGAAGCATTGCTAGTATAATATGTATAACCAATGTTCTACCAGCCTGACAGTGCATCACAGCGCCTGACAGGTGTAAGCAATAAAACGACTAAAAGTAGACCAGATCAGGAATAATTTAGCTCGCAGCAGCAGAGAACCGAGCATGAAGGATGCGAACAGAATCCTTAATGAAGAGACTGTGTTTTGGTAATTTTTTTGCAACTATAAAACGGTATTTTGACATGATTTTCGACGGTAAAGTATGTAACGCACAGTTATAACTAAACAGTGAAGGAAAACATCGTGGGGAAAGCTGCTTGTCGGAGAAGGTAATAATAACTTTCGATGATAAATGAAGTTTGGTCTGTGTGGTGTACTTTGGCTTACACCCACTTCGTAGACGAGACCCGAGCCCAGCAGTTTGACGTTTTGAGTTATAATCTGGATCTTTTCAAGTCGCAAGGTTTCTTCTCTAGGCAAGCGTGCTTTATCTTAGGCCGCATCGCCGCTTTACATCAAACGAGATGCGGTAAAACGCAAGCCTTTTTTCTAAATACTCCGTGCTTTAAGCTATTATTATATGTTATTACATTAACAAAAAATATTTGTTAAGTAAGTCAAGTTGGCACCGAGCAATCAGGTTCTTTTTATATAAAAATTAGGTCGAATTGAGTGCAGTCTCCTTAATGTTAACCGAATACAAAGAAAACCAAAATACAGAATACAATAATAGAATTTGAGTAGGGGTGAGTGATATTATCCGCGATTTTTCTTATTGACCTGCACCCCGTTCTTAAAAGAGACCCGTTCTCATCAGCAGAACACTGTGGATTGATACGTACGTTCACATAAATTTAAAATAGTAAAAATCTCTATCTGCTGTTTTTATTTCAGAGACTTACATTTATTTCATTGAAAAGAATTCAAACAATTTCAACACCAAAGAAAATAAACAAGCAGAGAGTACAGATGAATTCAATAAATCAAAATCGACACCTACTTTCAGAACCAATATCGATAAAGCTTCTAAAATAAACTTTCCGAAACAAAATAATCCAAAAACGACTTTAAAACTTGAGCCGAAAGTTCCAAATTTCACCAACAATCAAACTTCAAATAGATACAGTACATTCAGTAAGTCACGTCACGTGTTGTTATAGAAATAGAGTTGACTTTTCTTTGGCAAAATCGTTTACTTTGTGCACTAGAAATATCTTATAGCTATACAGTACACCCAGGTTTAAATACAACGTATTTGCAAATGATGGATTCTACGTTTTTTTAATTAATATTTTAGGGGTCAGGTTATTTAAGGTTGAGGCCTTTTACTAAGAGGTTTTAATCATATTTTACATAGGCATACAAAATCCATGGATTTACTTTTTTGTATTTCTGAATACAAAAAGAAAGCGATTAATTTATTTATTTACCTAAATATTGCTTTTTACTTGTAATTTTTAAGACGTAAAAAATGATTTTTGTCGCATAACTACTAGTCCAAACTATTTTATGAAAACCACAAAAGAGAGGAAGTTACATAACACATTCGTATAGTAACAACAAAAATGTACTGGTTTTAATGTCAAAAAAAGCTCGTATACATACTGCCATAAAGTCGCTTTTAAATCAGCAAAATAATTTTCACGTCAAATAGAGCCAGAAAATGCCACAACACTGAAATTAAATATATCTTAAAACTATATACACAAGACTCAGTTTCGTGTTCGTGTTTAAAGGAAGACATTGATTTCAGCATATGCATTTGTCTATTGGGAACGCAGTACGTACATATCTTTGCTTTTAAGTCTTCTTTGAAATGTGGAACTATGTATTGGAAGGCATCTGGGACTTGTCTCTTTGGTCATATACTACACGTACCTTATGTTTTATTTTTTATTCTGCGTTTTTTAGAACAGTATTTTAAAAATAGGCATGTTTTCTTACGTTTTTGCGACGTCAAATATCACTTTTAAGGAGTTTTTATTTATTCCTAGCGTCAGTTTTGTTTAGCTTTTCTTAATAATAATCCTACGAATCTATATATATACCACAGTCTACGAATCACCAACAGCTCGCTTTGCTAAGATTCGAATCTGCATCTTCTTGTCTAGATATCCAAATACGCAATCAAACGCATGAAAACAACATTTGAATAGTTACATAACTCAAACGCATTAAAAAATAGATTTTATCATATGAATCATTACTTAACGCAAACGTTTAAAAAAACCAGTAAGATTCCACATTTGAATCATTACTTAACGCAAACGTTTAAAAAAACCAAGAATATTCCACATTTAAATCATTGCTTAACTCAAACGTGTTAAACAACCAATAAGATTCTACATTTGAATCATTACTTAACGCAAACGTTTAAAAAAACCAATAATATTCCACATTTGAATCATTACTTAACGCAAACGTTTAAAAAAACCAGTAAGATTCCACATTTGAATCATTACTTAACGCAAACGTTTAAAAAAACCAAGAATATTCCACATTTAAATCATTGCTTAACTCAAACGTGTTAAACAACCAATAAGATTCTACATTTGAATCATTACTTAACGCAAACGTTTAAAAAAACCAATAATATTCCACATTTGAATCATTACTTAACGCAAACGTTTAAAAAAACCAATAATATTCCACATTTGAATCATTACTTAACGCAAACGTTTAAAAAAACCAAGAATATTCCACATTTGAATAATTACTTAACGCAAACGTTTAAAAAAACCAATAATATTCCACATTTGAATCATTACTTAACGCAAACGTTTAAAAAAACCAAGAATATTCCACATTTAAATCATTGCTTAACTCAAACGTGTTAAACAACCAATAAGATTCTACATTTTGTTAGATATCTTATTATATTAAGATTAATTATATTGAATTTAGTATTTTATGATATGTTTGTATAATAATTACAGCTATTAATTTACAATTTAAGATTATATAATGCTTAGCGCGCACGTGCTACTTCCGGTTATATACTGGTAGTGGTACAACTGACACTTGCCACCAACAAGAGGGTAGGAGGGAAGTGAAGTCCGGCGATCGGTAGCACGTGCGCTCGGGCATTACTTGTGCGGCAGCCAACCTGTACAGAGCTAAAAATATATTAAAGTGAAACCTACATTAGTGAAGATAATTAAGTCTTTAAAAATTATTGTGATAACTGAAGTTATATGTGAATAAGGAAAATTATTGTAATAAAACAAATCACCCAATTGAGGAGTTATTATTTCTCAGCCGAGCTTGTAAAAGTTCAGAAGGCGGGATATAATCGTGATAGTGTAAATAACACACGGTGAAAGGACTTTACGCCCAAAAAGAAAAAAAAAAGAAGGTATGTAATGTTAATTATTATCTGAAAACGTCTTTAAATATAATGTACAATGATATATATTGAAAATTATAAAAACAAAGAACATTTTCGAGATTACGATGAAGGGTATGGAGGGTCTTAATCGTACCTGAGTTTTTTTTATTTAATTTTTTTTTTATTGTACTGATTCTTATTTATGGAAAATTTAGTTATTTAGTTATAAAGTAATAAAATAAAACATGACTTTTTTTATAAATTAATTATTTTTATGATACGTATAATTTTAAAACTATTTTGTTTTACAATACAATGAGTTACGTACAGCACATAACATTTAAGAGAAAACATATTTTTTTTAATTATTATTTTTTATTATTGTAAGTTTCGGTTACATAACAATAATTTAAATGTATTGTTACCCATTGTGGAGCCACTGACTGCCAAGTGACAATAAATTATAGTGAAGAAAGTTGGATTATCGTGACTTAAGTGAGTTTGTTGAGGATAACAATAGCTCTGCATTAGGCAATTATATTAGGTCTGCAGGTTGTGTTTTAACTGTTATCATTATAAGCAACATATTTATAAAGGGTTACAAATGAATTCATTTTAATAAAGACAGGTCAGTGAAAATTTTAAGATACGCCCGGTTTATATTTGTGGCTAACGACTTTAATTAGGTATTTGTGGCAAATATATTTTGTCCTCTGAGTAACTGTACAAAGCATGGAGTATGCAATGCACCAATGTTGAATAAATTGCATACGTACAAATGTAACATTTTTCGATTTGACCAGTTAATTGAAATTAAATAAATAATGCTGTTTAAATTAAATAGATATTGTTTAGACCATCTACTTTTTGTAATGTTGTGGTTTCCAGGGCCAAATGGGACGTGAGAAAGAATCCGATTCAGATGACTCGATGCGAAGTGATGATGAATCTCCTGTGCGTAAACGACGGAGGCGATACAAGCGTGACTCACGTAGCAAGCATCGAACGAGGCATAGCAAACGTAGGCGCCAACGCTCCCGTGAGAAGAGTAGGCGATCGACTAGCAACGTACCGAAGCAGCAGCTATCAGAGCGTACAACCTACACACCGGCTCCCCAACACTCTACTTATGAAGAGGCAGAGCAGAGCGCCAGCGCACCGATACCTAGGACGACAGTGAGTCCTTCTGTATCAAATATAAACTCTAATAATGTAGTGGGTACTCCGGTATTACCCTCAAACGTAGACCCCAATACAAATGTCATAGTGTCGGCATTTAAAGAGCTCATTCAGACCATGAACATGGACGGAGGCAATGAACGATTTTCAACCCTAAATGTTATACCAGAATTTGACCCTGCTAAACGAAACCAAACTATAGATACGTGGATAATAAAAGTCAATGAATGTGCCACAATTTACAGGTGGTCAGAAAGGCAAACTATTCATTATGCTCTCCCAAAGTTGGTTGGTCTTGCACAAAAATGGTATCAAGGTTTACCTAGTCTGTTGTTTTCATGGTCTGAATGGCAAAACAAATTAAAATTAGCATTCCCTAGTGACGAAAATTATGGAATACTGTTGACGGAAATGCTGGCTTGCAAGGCAAAATACGGCGAGTCTTTGGAAGAATATTTTTATGAGAAGATGGTTTTACTTAACCGTTGCAATATTCATGGTAAAAATGCAACTGATTGCATTTTACTCGGTATCGAGGACAGGTCTGTAAGAACTAGTGCAGAAGCAGCACAATTTACAGAACCAGATAAACTTTTAGTGTATCTAAGAAATGTTAAAGTTACAAAAAAACAAGATAAGCCTAATCAGCCACTGCAGCCCAACAGTTCCGACAACAGACGCTCTAGATTTCCTAAATCAAATCAAAATTCACGCGAGGCTAGACAAGCTAAATGTTATAACTGCGGCGAAGATGGACACCCATTTTATAGATGTAAACTACCAATCAAGCGTTGTGATGTTTGCCATAAAGTAGGTCATATAGCTAATGATTGCCCGAGTAAAACCGACTCAAAGAATAACAAAACTGTCTTACGAATTTCAAAGGAACAAGACAATGACTCGAAATACTTTAAAAACGCGATTGTAAACGGCCAGAACCTAAATTGCTTCGTAGATTTTGGTAGTCAATGCACTTTGTTAAGCGAGACAGCTGCAAAGAGCTTGGTAGACTCCTGGTCGATGACCGATTTGCCAATATTACGAGGCTTTGGAGATAGTGCCGTAAGTTGTTTGGGTAGATGTATTGTCAATATTGAAGTAGACTCCGCTCAGGCTACTGTAGAAGCACTCGTTGTACCTGATAATTTGTTACGTGTACCCTTATTGCTCGGACAAACATTCACTGAACAGGACCACGTGATAGTTTACAAAGCCAAAGACAAACTAGATATTACAGACGATTCGACAAAAAGTGTTCAGCTTTATGTTGAAACAGTAGCGACTGTTCAAGGATATACAGAAGTAGATGTTTACGCTAAACCTGAATATAGTGGGAACCTGTTTATTGAACACAGTTTATGTCAAAACTCCGATAAACAATATGAAGTGATACAAAGCGTGATTAAATTGACTAAAGGACATGGAAAAATTGTGGTTAAGGGGTTAGCTGCATCGGGATTTGAGTTAGCCCAAGACTTCTTACTAGTACGTGCACTTCGCTTAACCGAAGTACTCATGTCACAGTTAGAAATTAATAGAATTGAACACTGTCCGACTAACAAAGAAATTGATCAAATAGAACCTGCCATGATACAAGTAGACAATATTGAGTCTCATCATATTGATAACCTAACAAAATTACTAAATACGTATAGAAAATGCTTCGCATTTTCAGTCAAAGAGTTGGGTTGTATAACGGGCGCTGAAATGAATATAAAACTTAATGATACCACTCCTGTGGTTTATAGGCCATATCGGTTATCTCATTCTGAACGAGATGTAGTACGAGGTATGATACAAGAGCTGGAAGATTCTGGTATAATCAGTCAGTCATCATCAGAATATGCCTCTCCGATTATACTTGTCAGGAAGAAGTCTGGTGACTATCGTCTTTGTATTGATTTTCGTGCCCTGAATAAAAAGACCGTCAAAGAGCATTACCCCCTTCCACGAATAGATGATCAATTGGACAATTTAGCTGGTCACAAATATTACACTTCTCTGGACCTCGCGTCTGGATATTACCAGATTGAAATGGCGGATGCCTCAAAACATCTGACGGCTTTTGTAACTCCAGACGGACATTATGAGTTCAATCGGATGCCGTTTGGATTAGTCAATGCTCCGTCCACGTTTCAGAAGACAATTAACAGCATCCTAGGTAATGCGAGATTCAAAGAAGCATTCGCTTACATGGACGATGTGATTATACCATCAAAAACCGTAGAAGAAGGTCTAGAAAACCTTCAAAGTATTCTAGATTTGTTTCGTGATTCGGGTATAACACTAAATCTATCTAAATGCCATTTCTTGAAACAGTCAATAGATTATTTAGGATTTGAGGTTAGTAAGGCAGGAGTGAAGCCTGGCCAAAAAAAGATTGAAGCCGTGGATAAGTTTCCAAAACCTACAGACCCACATAAGGTCAGACAATTTGTGGGTTTGGCTAGCTTTTTCCGCAGGTTCATCAAAGGTTTCTCCATTATTGCAAAACCACTTACACAGCTCTTGAAGAAAAGTTCAACATGGCATTGGGGTGAGGAAGAGCAAATAGCTTTTGCGAGACTCAAAGAAGAATTAGTCAAACGCCCCATTCTTTCTTTTTACAATCCTGCATATGAGACACAGCTTCACACAGACGCATCGAAAGTAGGAATTGCAGGAATTTTAATGCAAAGAAAAAATAAAGATTCCCCTTTCAGTGCAGTTGCGTACTACAGTAAACAAACCTCCCCCGAAGAAGCTAAATTTACATCCTACGATTTGGAAACGCTAGCCGTCGTCTCCTCACTACAACGATTTAGGGTTTACTTGATAGGGATTCCGTTTACTATAGTAACAGATTGTAATTCTGTCCGAGCAACTTTTGAAAAGAGGGACACATTGCCTAGGGTAGCAAGGTGGTGGAACGTACTACAAGAATACGACTTCCAAATCACGTACAAACCAGGAACATCAATGACTCATGTCGATGCATTAAGTCGGAATCCAATTCCAGTCGAAATAGGTCAACTTCAAGTTAGAAATATTAATGTCGATTGGGTAGCCACTGTTCAACAAAGCGATCCCGAATTACAACGAATCGTTAATATATTAAATGATCAAGAAAATGATAATGTTGTGGAAATCAAAAACAACTTTGTGATTAAAAGAGGACTGATATACAGAAAAACGGATGATGGTGATCGCTGGGTTGTACCAAAGGGCGTTCGATGGCAGATATTAAAAGCTAATCATGATGAGATAGGGCATTTTGGGTATGAGAAAACTCTCGAAAAGATTAAAAACAGCTACTGGTTTGCGAAAATGAGGAAGTTCGTAAAGAAGTATGTACAATCTTGCTTGGAGTGTGCTCATACTAAGGTCCCGTCTGGGAAGAAAGCGGGTATGTTGCACCCCATTGAAAAGGTGGAACAGCCATTCCATACCTTGCACATAGACCATTTAGGTCCGTTCATTCGGAGTAAAAAGAGTAACTCATATCTTTTACTGATCATAGACGCGTTCACAAAATTTATTTCACTAGTACCTGTCAAAAGTACGAAAAGTAGCCATTCTATCAAAATAATGACAAATTATTTTCACACGTTCAGCGTTCCTAAACGTGTAATATCAGATAGGGGGACTTCTTTCACTTCAAAGAGCTTTCGGGAATTTATGAGCTCTCACGGCATCAAACATGTCTTAAATGCTGTTGCAACACCACGCGCTAACGGTCAAGTTGAGCGCTATAATAGAACTGTGTTGTCAACATTGACAGCTACTAATCACGGCAAAGCCGAAAATTTGTGGGACGAATCTGTGTCTAAAATTCAGTGGGGACTAAACAACACATTGAATAAAGGAACAGGGAAAAGTCCTACACAGGCATTGTTTGGCTTGAGCATGATAGGTACTCAGGACTCTTTACTACAGTCTAACATCACAGGCGAGACGGAAGCACTTTCCAAATTAGAAAAAACTAGAAATGATATGACAGAACACATTAGAGAGGATCAGGAAAAACAGAAAGAGAGGTTTGATAAACATAGGAAAGAAGTGTCATACAAAATAGGGGAATTAGTCCGCATTGAGAGGGATATTCCTTCAATAGGCCAAAGTAGGAAATTAATTCCAAAAATTCGGGGACCATATCGAATTGTTAAGGTATTAGATAATGACAGGTACGTTGTAGAGGATACTCCACTATCCCGTAAGGGATGTAAGAAATTTTGTGGTGTGTTTTCAGTAGATAAAATCCATCCCTGGATGGTTTTTAACAGAACCGATACAGAATCTGACATGTCTAATAATGACATTGACAGCAATTAAACAGCATTGGATTGGTTAATAAATTGAATATGAATGGGTTTCTATCTAAGTGTGTAATCTAAACGAAATTTAAATTGTGTTTAAACGCGTGAGTCATGGTTAGAATAATATATTACGAGTACATAAGTAAAGTAAATATAAAGTTAATACCTTAAAGTATAATATAACAATGATTTAATACATATTATATAATATTCATGATTGTAAAAACATTTATAATAATTGCACAAATGTATTAGTAAATATAAACTATTTTAAGTTGTAAATAATTTTATAAATATAAAAACTCTGATAAAATTTCGGTAGTTGTTGAGTTACAATCCATAATGTTGTTAATTAGATAATGGTTGATTGGCCTTCTTGACTGAGAACATGAAGGGGTCTCAGTTGAGTCTGTAAATCAACAAACAATGATTGATTGATATTCTTGGCTGAGAACATGAAGGGGTCTCAGTTGAGTTTGTAAATCAACAAACAATAATTTGATTGATATTCTTGGCTGAGAACATGAAGGGGTCTCAGTTAGGTTTGTGAATCAAGGAGTAATTGATTAATTGAATTAATTTAGTTTAGCTGAGAACATGCAGGGGTCTCAGTTAAGCCTCTAATTTGACATCTGTCTGAGAACATGAAGGGGTCTCAGTCAGGTACTATTTAAGTATATTGAAGACATAAAGGGACTTCAGTATTAATAATGTTACAGAATCGCAAAAAAAAAAGAAAACAAATTGTAATATTTCGTTTCATTTTAATGTATATTTTTTTTATTATTTGTTGTTGAATTGAACGTCAATCAATATTCCCGGGACGGCAAATTAATCAGGAAAGGCCGACTGTTAGATATCTTATTATATTAAGATTAATTATATTGAATTTAGTATTTTATGATATGTTTGTATAATAATTACAGCTATTAATTTACAATTTAAGATTATATAATGCTTAGCGCGCACGTGCTACTTCCGGTTATATACTGGTAGTGGTACAACTGACACTTGCCACCAACAAGAGGGTAGGAGGGAAGTGAAGTCCGGCGATCGGTAGCACGTGCGCTCGGGCATTACTTGTGCGGCAGCCAACCTGTACAGAGCTAAAAATATATTAAAGTGAAACCTACATTAGTGAAGATAATTAAGTCTTTAAAAATTATTGTGATAACTGAAGTTATATGTGAATAAGGAAAATTATTGTAATAAAACAAATCACCCAATTGAGGAGTTATTATTTCTCAGCCGAGCTTGTAAAAATTTGAATCATTACTTAACGCAAACGTTTAAAAAAACCAATAATATTCCACATTTAAATCATTGCTTAACTCAAACGTGTTAAACAACCAATAAGATTCTACATTTGAATCATTACTTAACGCAAACGTTTAAAAAAACCAATAATATTCCACATTTGAATCATTACTTAACGCAAACGTTTAAAAAAACCAAGAATATTCCACATTTGAATCATTACTTAACGCAAACGTTTAAAAAAACCAAGATATTCCACATTTAAATCATTGCTTAACTCAAACGTGTTAAACAACCAATAAGATTCTACATTTGAATCATTACTTAACGCAAACGTTTAAAAAAACCAATAATATTCCACATTTGAATCATTACTTAACGCAAACGTTTAACAAAACCAATAATATTCCACATTTGAATCATTACTTAACGCAAACGTTTAAAAAAACCAAGAATATTCCACATTTGAATAATTACTTAACGCAAACGTTTAAAAAAACCAATAATATTCCACATTTGAATCATTACTTAACGCAAACGTTTAAAAAAACCAAGAATATTCCACATTTAAATCATTGCTTAACTCAAACGTGTTAAACAACCAATAAGATTCTACATTTGAATCATTACTTAACGCAAACGTTTAAAAAAACCAATAATATTCCACATTTGAATCATTACTTAACGCAAACGTTTAAAAAAACCAATAATATTCCACATTTGAATCATTACTTAACGCAAACGTTTAAAAAAACCAAGAATATTCCACATTTGAATAATTACTTAACGCAAACGTTTAAAAAAACCAATAATATTCCACATTTGAATCATTACTTAACGCAAACGTTTAAAAAAACCAAGAATATTCCACATTTGAATCATTACTTAACGCAAACGTTTAAAAAAACCAATAATATTCCACATTTGAATCATTACTTAACGCAAACGTTTAAAAAAACCAATAATATTCCACATTTGAATCATTACTTAACGCAAACGTTTAAAAATACCAAGAATATTCCACATTTGAATCATTACTTAACGCAAACGTTTAAAAAAACCAATAATATTCCACATTTAAATCATTGCTGAACTCAAACGTGTTAAACAACCAATAAGATTCTACATTTGAATCATTACTTAACGCAAACGTTTAAAAAAACCAAGAATATTCCACATTTGAATCATTACTTAACGCAAACGTTTAAAAAAACCAATAATATTCCACATTTGAATCATTACTTAACGCAAACGTTTAAAAAAACCAATAATATTCCACATTTAAATCATTGCTGAACTCAAACGTGTTAAACAACCAATAAGATTCTACATTTGAATCATTACTTAACGCAAACGTTTAAAAAAACCAATAAGATTCTACATTTGAATCATTACTTAACGCAAACGTTTAAAACAACCAATAAGATTCTACATTTAAAACATTACTTAACTCGAACGTCTAAAAACAATGATATTCTAAATTTGAATAGTTACATATCAAAAACGTTAAAAAAATACAATGAGATTCCATATTAGAATGATTACATACGTGACAAGTGCAGTTGATAGTAATAGAGTAGCTGTCATCGACCCGAGTCGAGGCTTGTTGTAATTTTATCTACTGTTTATGTTATACTGTGACGTCAGACTTCAACACTGTACGCGAGTGCCGGCCAGGGTTGTCACTTCGCTGACTAGAGATTCTGTGATCAATAGTTTTACCTCTCTGTATTCAGCATAGTCAAAAATCGTCTCATAAAACTTTCTGGATAAAAAACTCTCTAACAATACAATACAATAATTCTTTATTGTCGCCACAAAAATACAACACAAAAATAATAAAAAACAAATAACATGGCACACATGGCAGTCTTATCGCTAAAAAGCGACCTCTTCCAGACAACCTGTAAAGGAATGGAATATAACAATATGTTGCGCATGTAAAATTCCCCTTTAGAAAAACTCAAGAAAAAAATCTTTTTCGAATAAATATACTTAAGCAAAGAATCATTATACTTGAATTTGTTCGCAACACTTAAAAGAGAGGGCGGCTCCCAACTTTTAGGATGACGAATTTTCGGAAAGTCATGAAGTTGTTGGGCCTTACTGATGACGACGCATACCAGCGCAATAAATGGCGCCTCATGACAAAGAAAGCCGACCCCGCGTAAAGGGACAAGGCGAGGTAAAATCATTATTATCTCAGTAAATAAAATAGTGTCAAGTGTGAACCCTACGATCACAGATACGGGTGCACGTCGCGTCTTCCGGCGGCCCGTATTCGTACTTCCTATGTGTCGATACTGTACATCGATATGGCGCGTGATGTGTCTATCTATTATTATATATCTATGGTTGCGGCTGGCTGGTGTCTTGACAAACACTTATATTTTTAATAGTTTATTTTTTCTTGTACAGAAAACAAGTAGCTGTCATCAACGCTGTGTTCCAGGAGCCTTCCTTGAGACCCAGTGTATTCCAGACTAGGCATGCTTCATCTAGGGCTACAGTGTCGCTGACTTCCGTGATCGTGCGAACTAGTGGTCAAATGCCTAGCTGTTCAAAAAATATATATATATATATATATATAAAAAAAGAAATCCGCGATTTTCAATTTTGAATCCCCATTTGAACTCCTTAGGGGTTGATTTTCCAAAAATTCCTTTCTTAGTACACCCATACATCCTATAACGAATACTCTCTTCAAATATCATGTCTCTAGGTTCAGCAGTTTAAGCTCTACGCTGATTCCTAGAAAATACGAGTATCTTATTCTTATTCTGTGTGGGGGCGATAAGTCCTGCACTGACGTCCCGCTTGGGGTGTATTGTGCATTTCCCCCGCCAGCCTAACCCAACCAGCCAAGCTCCTTAAAGTAACGGAGTACAACTCTGGGTCGCTGGCTCACCAGTTCCACTCCTATTTCGTCAGTTGTAGTAGAAATACCCTCATGATGCGAAACCGATTTGGATGCATAAATTTCATCGCGTTTCAGCACTCCCAGTCTCTGTCTGATGTTTTCCGTGGCCTCACAGTGTAGAAGCACGTGTTCCACAGTTTCGTCTGTCTGCATACATCCTCGACATTGAGGACTATCCGTTGATCCGATCTTATGTTGATGGTAGTTCAGGTCGCAGTGGCCGGTGATGATTCCGACCATCAGACGTAGATCTGCTCTTGTTAGCTTAAGTAAGCTGTTGGTTACCTTTTTGTTTATCCGTGGAATGAAATGTTTGGCGTGTTTGCAGTCTTGTTTTTTTAGCCACAGGCTTTGTTGCTCTTTTTCTGTGTGCTGGATTAACAGTGTACGCACCTCCATTGCAGTTGGCCTACACAGATCTGCAATGTCGGTACAGAGAATTTTGTCTATTCCTTGCCTAGCGAGTACGTCCGCCCTATTGTTTCCTTCACATGAACTGTGGCTCTTAGTCCATGTTACGGAGACTCCGTGTGTTTCTGCTAAGTTTTGTAGTGCCAGATGACATTCGGATATTACTCTTGATCTGGTGGTTGGCTTTTGAAGTGCATAGATGATGGCTGCACTGTCAGTACTATTTGTAAGAGAGTCTTTCGGCCTTCCCCTAATATGGTTATATGTGGTGGTTTTTGATAGAACCGCTTTTGCAGCCAACAAAAGTCCCGTTGCTTCCGTTTGCAAAGTTGTTATGGTTATATTTAAGGCCTTCGATTCTGAGAACCTAAACTCTGGTGTGTAGTATCCATATCCAGCGCCTTTGGTGTTTTTTGCACCATCGGTATAGACGTTAAAAGTCTTACAATTGCTCGCATTATCTGCTGAAGTGTTATCAACTGCAAGCAGTGTATACTTTTTGCTGTCCAAGTGTGTGTTAGCTATTCTATCCGTTCCGCGATTGGCGTTTGGGACTATAGCTATTGCCCTGCTAAAGACTATACAGTGGGTTGTTGCTGAGCCATCTCCTTTCCACTGGTTTGTAGATTTAATCCTAATTGCCTCCTCTTAACTTAAGGTTAGCTTAGACCCGAATCGTTATTGTCATCGTGATCGTCTAGTGGTTAGGACCCTACGTTGTAGAAAATATCAGTCAGTCAGTCATTGACACGTTTTTAAATATATATCATAATATATATAAATCTCGTGTCACAATGTTTGTCCTCAATGGACTCCTAAACCACTTAACCGATAATAATAAAATTCGCACACCATGTGCAGTTCGATCCAACTTGAGAGATAGGATAGTTTAAATCTAAAATTATAGTCGTAATTTTAATTTATTGCTAATTATTTGTCTGTTATTATTCGACAGTCACAATTATCTGTTAACTCCAAATGATTCTAACAGATGTCGATACCTTTCGACTGGGTTGAGTAAGTAATTAATAGATGGCGCTGCTATGGTAAATCTACTAAAAACTTTAGCCACAGCAACGCGTGGCCGGGTCAGCTAGTATATTTATATATATATTTAGATTGATAGCAAAACAAAGTGCCTTACATATGAAAACTAAATAAAGTACACATATAACAAGCATTGTGTACAATTGTACAGATAAAACAAATGTCCAACTTTGCAATAAACTGGGTCACATCGTACGAGTACGGATCGAAACTCACGGTGTTCTATGGGAAGAGAAAAGTTCTATAGAGACACAAAATACAGATAGTACAGAAGTCAAACACATGTATCTACTACCCTGTCATACTCGACTGCTACCTACGCCCTTGATTATTTATATGCTTATAAATAATCAAGGCCTACGCTCAGCGGTCGCGGTAGGGTTAACAACTTTAACTTATGCACAAAGAACTACGACTATAGTGGTATTGACACTCATATTTAGTTTGATTTAGTTACTGTTGAGAATAAAATAGGAATAACGGGAATACATATATAACAATGATAACTAAAATACTGGAAGAGATCGCTTTAGCGATAAGGCCACCATTAGAAATCTAGCATGTTTCTTTGCATTGTTTTATTTTTAGATAATATTATAAGCTGGTTTTTAATAAAGTGTTGCCTTATCTTATCTTAAAATATTAATATCCGAAGAAATAAGACATAAAATATTAATTTATTTATATCAGGTTACCATAGCTCAGGCTTTGCCTAGTTTGGGACCTGAACAAGTTTGTGTGGATGTGGTCCCATATTATTATTTATTTTATATTTAATTTTTGCACAAATAACTTCACATTAATTCCTGTACCATCTGTATCTTGTGATAGAGACTATACTTTAAATTTCTTGACTATACTAGGACTAGGCTAGAGGTGGACTGACTTTATTCCATCAATAACATAACGATCGTATAACATCCTACACAGATGCTTCTAACCGATCGCCGAAGTTAAATTTATTACGTTATATAGTTTAGTCTAGGATCCCTAGACCATGTTTGGCATTTGATTACTATCAAGCTTTCCGTGGCTTGATTTTGATGAGACGCCCAAATATATCCTGTATAAAAATTATTAGCCCTGTTCCTGGACTAATAATTCCAAATTAGGATTAACAATATTCAGGCGACAGACGAAACCTAGTGTTGTTCGCATACATTTGTAGTTAATCAATGTCAGATAAAGTTCGTTGCCCGTCTAGGACAAGCAGCGTGTCCTTTACAACTTAGATTTAAACGTATACCTATAGACACTCAGTAGACAATGTGACCCTGGCCCTTCGGACACATTGGAAACCAAACGATCGAAACCAGTTGAGAAAAGAGAATTTTTCTATGTATTCGAAGAATGGTTTTCTAATATGAGGTGGGATTAGGGAGGCTCCTCAGAAGTGCATGTCTGAACCTGGGATAGAACTATTTCATATCAAATTAAAAAAACCATCACACGTAACAATAGTTTTAAAAAATTGGGCAAGTGCGAGTCAAATCGCGCATTAAGGGTGTTGGGACAGTGTATTACAGACTAGGCAAAGGGATGCTCCATCTAGGGCTACAGTATCGCTGACTTCCGTGGTCGTGCGAACTTGTGGTCAATGCTAAAGATATCATAAAAGTCTTAAAATGTCAAAAACAGTATATAAGAACAATTAACGGTTTGTAAAAACGTAGTCCTGCGAGAAAACACTTTAAAAAAGATAAAATAATGACAGTTATATCACTTTATATTTTATAGTTGTTTATTAGAAGTACACGAGGATAGGGAAATACCGGAAAAAAGAATTTCACGCAATAATAAAAAAGGGCGAATCCTACCAATAAATAGATTAGCTAAATGTAAGAAGCAGGGGCTTTATACCAAAATACTGATGTACAATAAATTACCTAATAGTGTGATGGATCTCAATTTTATTACATTCAAACAAAAATTTAATTAATTTTTTGAAAGCAATCCTTTTTATAAGCTCAGTGAATATATGTGAATGCAGCTTGTACGAGTAGAATCATCGTTCTTGTGTAACAAACAACCATTATAAAATATCACTAATAACTAAACAAAGCAATCATAATGTAAATATTTGTCAAGAGAACTGTTAAACTAACAACTAATATTAAGTAATCGTATATAAATGAGATTTGTAACTTAATTGTTTTTAAATAATTTAAATTCAAATGTAATAAGACTTGCCTGCAACGAACGTTATTTAAAGGCCAAAAAATATTACTTTACTTTACTTTAATGACTACTTTGTAGGATAAAAAAAGGTTCGATACAATTATCTATACAGCATTTGTACAAGCTTCTTCTTATTGTCGTTATCAAGTAAATAACGGCAATAATATGACGGTTGTACGGGAGCCCCCCTTTACCATTAATTTTATCCTGTTTTTAGTATTTGTTGTTAAAGCGGAAACAGAAATACATTATCTGTGAACATTTAACTGTCTGGCTATTATGTTTCAGGGTATACAGCCTGGTGACAGACGAACAGAAAAATCTTAGAAAGTTGAAGTTGAATCGTAAATTCGTAGTATTGCCAGATTTTATTTGGAATTAATATTGTCATTTTTATACTTGCAACATTAAAATACATGTTTCTGATTGGTCGATATTTAGACCAATCAGAAACAAGAGCCAACAGCGGCAGTACCCGGGGTTTTTATTAAAAATTAGGGGGTAGTTAGAGTTAACAAGAAAAGAAAATGTGTTGTCTGTCTCCGACCATCGTATCGAAACGTTTTTCCCCGACTTGTTACCTGTATTATATCAACTTATGTATAGTTGAAAGTAATTATATGTGAATAAAAGTGATTAAATTCGTAACGGAGTTTGAATTCATCAAAAACATTTTTTTTCTAGCAATCGGGGAATATTCATAAAAATAACTTCAACGAATTAAAAACCTACTCCTTTTTGAAGGCGATTAAAGAAACAAATAGTTGAGACAGACTGGCGATCCGATACAAAATTCAGTCAGCCGTAATAAAAAAATACCTACGCGGTCTATGCCCTAGGGGTTCTGAAGGGGTGGTTATCGATCAGAAAAATACCCTTCAATCAGACGCGGCGAAGCCCTAAATATAGACGGCTAGCGGTTGACTATTCACCCCTGTTTATATTACGAGCATAACCTACACAGGGTTAGTAGTTAGACTATGACCCCGATACGGACAAGCCACACTTACTAAACTAATCTTTTTTGACAGTTCTAAAGCTGTCACCTCTCTTTTTGTTATGAAAAGCAAGAAAAGGATGGATATAATTTAAGAAACTTTTAGTTTAGTCAGTGTGACTGGACGAATTGGGGTTTATATATATGTATTATATGAACTAAATATTCACTAGGAAATGACATTTGTTTTTATGTACGAGTAGATTTGAAGCGGCTGGTGAGTGAGTGAGTGTTGGGAACTAAACATGTCATGTCTCCCATCACTAACATTAGTTCCATGTACTGACACTGGACGCACGCGCACACATCAGCGACAACATGGCGGACATCTAATGTTTGCAGTAATTTCTATCGCTCGCCTGGCTACCTTCCACACCCTCAAGTTGTAAAATCTGTCGCCATGCATCTAACGGTGTGTTCCAGCAGCCTTCCTTGATAGCCAGTGTATTCCAGACTAGGCATGCTCCATCTAGAGCTACAGTATCGCTGACTTCCGTTCTCGTGCGAACTTGTGCAGGATATAAACAAATATATAGTCATTATCATGTTGACAATGAAAGTATACAAGTCTAGCGTACATGTATACTTTCATTGTGGGGTCGGAATTTTAGATTTAAAAAATTGCCAGCTTCATATAAGAAGTTTATCGATCGTCGACAAACGTCAAAATCATTCTCGACTTCTATTCCGTAGGAGCCGATACAACTTTTTCAGTTATTTAGCTTTAAAAACCTAAGTACTGGTCTGGTTTTTTAAAAATGTATCCTTTTCAAATAGAAAAGAAATCGGATCTGATCGCTTCAGCTGTATCTTACAAATTAGGCAAACACATTTTAAAAAACACAGCCATATTACTTTCTCCTATTTGAAAATCAGTATAAAATACCGGTAAGAGGCACAGTAGCGAGCGTCCTCTTGTTTTGACATTTTTTGACAGACTTGACGTCGCTTCGCTCGCTCGGTTAATCATTTCGATTACATCTAGCACGAGCACGTCTGTTATCGATCATTGACTCACTCACTACGTCACTATGGATTGCAATAATGATAGCAATAGGACAGTTTACACATCTAAGAATTGATAACGCATATACCTACTGATACTACCACGAAGTGACGACCTCGCGATCACGATATTATATACGTTTTTGTAACAACAACTTGACATGATTTTGTTTAATTCATAAGTCTTAATTAATCGATATTACTTGAGATTATTGTCAAAAATACGACAACAACTTGACCGTATTTTTTTATATTCATAAGTCTTAATTAATCGATATTACTTGAGATTATTATCAAAAATACGACAACAACTTGACCGTACTTTTTTATATTCAGAAGTCTTAATTAATCGATATTATTTGCGAATTTGTAATGAATACGACAACAACTTGACCGTTTTTTGTTTATTCAGAAATCATAATTGATGTTGTGCTCTCCGCATGTCTGAACCATACAAATATTATTGAATTCGGCCATTTTAAAGCGCAGTAGCAAAGTTTTATTTTTTAAGTGAGCATGCAAAGGGGTCCCTTGTCAAAAATCCCCGACAACTAAATCTATATATACTTATATAAGAAAGTACACGACTTTCTTTTATTTTTATTTACACTATTTATAACTCAAGAACGGCTGAACCGATTTGGCTGAAAATTGTTGGAGAGGTAGCTTAGAACCAGGAGAAGGACATGGGATACTTTTTAGTCGACTTCAAAAAAAGTAGTTCGATATTAGTTTTATTTGTTTTAGTTTTAGTAGAACTACGCGGGTGAAACCGCGGGGCACAGCTAGCGTAATAAAAATTCGTACCTAAGTAGGAGTAACCAAAGTAGGAACGGTAGGTTTCGTCTAGATGCGTTGGAAATTACAACCTGTACGCGAGTTCACAATTTTCAGGAAACATACTAACTGTCACACGAGAGCAAAATTTGCTAAACTCGAAGCATAGTTCCTCAGTCAATAAAAACTTCATAAATGTATGAAATATCTTTCAAAATGTCTGACCATTCGCGTTGTGTAGTGATTAGAATACTTGTACTTACTTTGGGAGCCGTAGGTCACGATTTTGATTCCCGGCAGGGGCAGATGTTTAAACGATGAGTTCAAATATTAGACCTGTACTCAGCAGTAGGACGCTATTTTTGTATTAACGAGAAATCATTAAAAAAACCTAAATTAATACGGAAACTACAACTGTACTAAAATTCACGCATTTTGATCCATTATTTTTTGTCTCTATATACGTCACTTTGAAATTTACAATTGACGAAAGGGTTTCTTTTTAGTACAACAGAACCCTAAAAATGTGTCAGTGGCCGTCGGACGGCCTATAAATTCTCATATTTGCCTGTTTAGGCGTCTCTATTCCGGGGTCTTTACAGTATAATGTTCCTAATGTGTACAAAGTCTGAATAATTTTCATTTATATCATTGCCAACTATGACGTCACTGCGTACATTTACCACAGACAAAGCAACAGTTATTACAATACCCAGTTGAAAGAAAATGTCAGAGGAAAATAAGCTCTATTCCAACTAGCCTAAGTAAAATCAATACAAGTCTCGAAGTAATGAGTAAATTCATCCCGTCAGTCATGAGGCAGCGTGGCCGAGCGGTCTAAGGCGCTGGTTTTAGGCACCAGTCCGAAAGGGCGTGGGTTCGAATCCCACCGCTGTCAGAATCTTTTTGTTTATTGTTATTTTTCTAGTGCTCATTATTAACAACTGCTACGATTAGATATGGGATAAATAGACGGAGAAATGTTACTTAAATGAAAGAATTAAATTCACGATGTTTTAAACAGTTTCTGTACCATTTACTTGAATCAACCGCGGCGTTGCGCGATATAAAAAAGTTTAATAGTTTTGAAACCCCTTAGGGATCGAATTTACAAATTTCCTTTCTTAGTACACAGTACACAGCTACGCCCCCAAAATTTCACGTTTCTCTAGGTTTAGTGGTTTGGAGCCCATCTTAATTTACCAAGCTTATCGGAGCGTTTCATCGATTCGACTCGTGACGAGAATGCCGGCTTTTGTGTGGCCCAATGTTTAAGCATTGCCATTCAACGTGGTAGTGCCGCTAACTACTAGGCACGCTACCCTCTGGTGGTGGGTTGGAGCATTTGTATTATCTGTAGATTTTAAATGGTCTGTAGGTAATTTTTCTGCTATATTTTTGTTGTTGTTTTAGTTAGTTATTTCCTTTTGGTAATAAAGGCACGGCCAGTTTTTACTATTACCTATTTTTTGTGATTGTGAAATGATTCATTGTACCAACCAAGTCTTATATTATTTTTAAATTTCTATGACCCATATCAGCAGACAGAGGGCAGCAATATTTTTGATTAATTACTTATCTAATCTTTGTAATTTTTGGATTCTCTTAAAGTAAAGTAAAGTAAAGTAATATTTATTGACCTTTAAATAACGTTTGTTACAGGCAAGTCTTATTACATTTGAATGAATAATTACTTAAAAAATTTAACTTACAAATCTCATTTATATACGATTACTTAATATTAGTTCTTAGTTTAATAGTTCTCATGACAAATATTTACATTAAAATTGCTTTGTTTAGTTATTAGTGATATTTTATTATAGTTGTTCGTTACACAAGAACGATGATTCTACTCGTACAAGCTGCATTGACATAATATATTCGATGAGTTTATAAAAAGGATTGCTTTCAAAAAAATACTTCAATTTTTGTTTGAATTTAAAGGTGCTAAAGGTGCTGTATTGAACTTAAGGTGTTGAACTTAAAGGTGCTAAAGGAAATTTATAGATTCTCTCATACTTTTATTAGATGGTGATAGCTTAAATAAGAATAAGAAATATTTATTGGCCTTTCTAACATTCGTTACAGGCAAGTCTTCTTACATTTTAATTATTAATTACTTAAAAAAATAACTAAACTTTTAAATACTTTTATAGTTCTAAGAACAAATAGTTATTATATCATACATTTACATTGTCATTTATTTCTTTACCTTTCTTTTCTTTTTGTAATTGTTGTTCATCACACTAGAATGGTGATTCCACAAGCTACATTGACATATATTCACTGAGTATATAAAAAGGATTAATTTAAAAAAAAAATATTAATTTTTGTTTAAAAATTTAAAATTGAGTTCCATCACGCTATTTGGTAATTTATTGTACATTAATATTTTGGTGTAAAGTCCCCGTTTCTTACACTTAGATAATCTGTTGACAGGCAGGACTCGCCCTTTTTTATTATTACGTGAAATTCTTTTTAGATGTTATGCTCTCTTTTGCTTATTTATTGCCTCTATATAGGGGAACAAAGTTGACCAGGTCAGCAAGTTATCTACGCAAAAACTTCCGTGCATAATTTGTAAGTAATTAAAACATAATAAGCAAGAAAGAATGGCACTAAGAATGTGTAATGGCATTGACCTTTTATCAGAATTACTGATAACAGTGTTTAATTAGCTCCTATAATTACATACTCTACATAATTCAACTGCAAAAATTACTAATATTATATTACAATGAAATAGCAAATAATCATTTAATATTTTTTTAAATCACAACCAACTTGTATTTGTTAGGTATATATATACCTATATACAAGCTTTTTAACCAACTCCTATTGAGTAGGTCAAATACTCCTGCTTACTACTACATATATAATAATAGGTCCTTACATATGAAATTGGCGTTTTGTCGTACTGGCCACTTTGATCTCAAATATCTCTTCTTTGGTTAGGGATTCCAATTTCAAATTTATACAGCTATTTATTCATACATTTGTATTTCGAAAACTGTAATTCATTTGTTTTGTCCTCGTTTGGTTTTTTCTTTGCGTCACGCAGTTTACAAAATAGAAAACTTGAAATATCCGAAAGATCCGATTTAAAATCCCTTCATTATTGTGCCGGTTGAGTAATATAACGCAGTAGTTGACGCGCGTTTGTCGGTTTGCTGCACTCAATTCATGAGGTACCCACCTTTAAAGTTATAAATTAACAGTTATAAATTAAATTTATAATAACTATAGATTGCCTATTTGTGGTTTCAAAGTCTAATTATATTAATTAATTATTTATCTTATCATTTTGATTTTTATTTAACCAAACTTCCAGGGATTTTTATATAATTTATATTATTATGGAAATACACATAAAGTATTATATTATTTTAAAATAAATTTGCAAACCAGTCAAAGAGTTACTGAGATATCAGAGGTACCACTATCAAGAAAAATAAAATAGCAAAAAAAATATGTACAATTTGATTAACCATTAAAGATCTTTAGTGCTGTGTTCAGATAAACTAAGGTAACAGATGTCCCATACATCCATACTTACAAAATTTCACATTTGTAATATGTATTAGTAGGATAGAAAGTATGATAGTTATCATGACATATTATACATATTTATATATAGACATGATTGCTTTAATAGTAAGCTCATCATATCAATTATTATAAATATAACTGATTACACAATATATAAGCTAAATATGTGATTAATTGTCTTATCTGTAGGAAACAATGGCATCATTGTTTGTGCAGCCATTCCTGGAGATAATGTGAGAAACTGTTTGTTTTAATTGTAATTGTTTATTTGTGTAAATTGTCAACAATGAGTTATCATTCAATGGAAAGTAATACATTTTTGACTGTCTTATGTAGAAAGATTTTGTAGTATGGTATTTTCCTTTTTTTATATAAAATTAACAATAAAGGAGAAGGCTTTCAATTCAATCTGTATGTATGTTACCAGATTTATCTAGAGAACCTTTTTGTGCTTCATACTTCTCATGTGTTATATATATATATACACTAGCTGACCCGCAGAACTTCGTACCGCCTAACAGTTATGTATGTTTTTCCCCTTTTAAACCTTCCTTGGAGTACGACAGTCATTTCAAGACTAAAATCAGCCCAGCTGTTCTCGAATTTTAGTGAAACAAACGGATTCATTTATATATATGTATGTATATTTTTTTTTCTGTCATAAGAACCTTCTCCTGACAATAATAAACACAACAAAAAAATAGTGAAATCGGTCCAGCCGTTCAAATGTGTTGTCGTGACCAAGAGATATAGGCAGTGATGGAACACCTTGATTTCTTGCACAAATGATAGATTGAAGTCCAGAGAGTGTCAGAGGATACTTTTTTCTCTAGAAACCAAACTTAATGGGGGTGAAGTCAGATGTAAAAATCCAGTATTATGTATAAAAGATAACCCTCCAGCTGCTTGTTTCCGGAGATTAATAAGCAGCCTTTCCAAAGGCCTATAATTCAAATCATTAACCTGTTTCATTTAATATTATTATAAGTTACTTAGCAAACTATATACCAAAACAAACCAAACTTTTCTCCAGCAATTACCAAAATTAAATACAACAAAAGTAGATCATTATACCCGGCTCACACCAATGGGAACCGCTTTAATTGACGATAATTGAAAGCGGCGAAAGCCCGCTCGATTACGCAGTTCAAACATAAACAAAAAACATATAAAACAACCATATTGCGGGTGACTCATTGTAACATCTTAAAAAACTTATGAGTTTTTGCGTTATTTTTAATTTTTACGATAATTCCTAGCTGAAAAAAACATACATGTTACTATTTAGTCGAATACTAGAGATAAAAAGGTAAACAAGCATAAGTTACACGCAAGACTTACCTTTTTATAGCTGCAAATGCAGGGTACAAAACGCAAGGCCCTTGCACTCGGCAGATGCACAGAAATCCAATGAAACAAAATCAAACGGAGTCACATCACTTCACACCCACTGTTAAAACCTTTTACGTCCATTGTGTGCGATAATTTTTAATTAATTATTTACATTTGTAATCACATGTTAGGCTCTGAGTACAGTGACCGATGGTCATAACTATGAATAATAACTGCTACGAACGCAGGAGACACAGTGCATTACTCGCGGCGGAATCGCGTTGCAGAGACAGGAAATATCTAATTGAAGAAAAGATAGTAGGCATAAACAGATGCGATTAGCAGCTTATCAAAACCAAACCAAACGCGATGCGAAAAGCTTGAATAAAAATTGACTGACTGAGGGTTGCCAGGATTAATTGCAACCTCTAATAACTCCCAAAAGCTTTGGTTATTTTACTGAAGTTAAATAACAGAAGTTGTTAATAGACATTGAAGAAATAGAAGTCCTTTTTTTTATCGTTACCAGATTAATAAAGCCTGACGTTTCGGATACTTTTTGTATCTTTACTCACATATGTGGTGGTGGTGGTGGTTACATCCAAATATTATTCCATAGAAGAGTTTGCTTCTAGAAAAAAGGCTGCCATTTTGTATTATTTACATATATTATTTGGTCTATTTACGTACAATACAATAAAATTTAAAAGTAAGCAAGAATACGATGAAGTATGGGTACGTTGCATGGCTATAGTTCCTTAAGTAGCTATACGGAATTTGAATTTGACGTTGGGGAGATCATGTGGCTAGGTTTAATGATAGTAGGTAGAGTAGAGACACAACGAAGTGTTTACCAATTGAGACCAAAAACGCACAGTAGGCAGACCAGTAGCTCGATGGGTGAAAAATTGATGATATAGCTGGGATAACGTGAGTTATAATGGCTCAGTATACACATCAATAGTAAAATGTAGAGAAAGCCTGTATCCTGCGGCGGCGCAGGCTGACGGCGATAATTACCGATGAAGCGTCACACAGCTGGGCGGGGTTTAGGTTATCGTCCACGCTGGCCAAATTTCGGGTCAGGGACTTCACTTACCTACAAAACCTATAAACCTTGTCTGTCAAGCAGGTTTCCTCATGTTTTCTCTTTATTTTTAAAACAAGTGATAATTATTTTGGACGATGTTGATAATTATACCATATTACCATCCGCGGATTTTGCTTAGCCTCAGGAATACCTCGGTCCAGAGCCAATCTTGGTTACTTAAGTACCCAAAAGTTTCGGAAAAATCTGTAAGTATGGCTGCATTATTGAACTTTGAATGTGTTTAGTGAGTGAACTTAATGAATGAACTACGGGGGGTGCTGCCAAATTATCAGTTCACAAAAGGGTATCGGTTAAAAACCGTCGACTTCCGAAATAAAACAGATACATAGTTCATCTCTATTAAAACATATCTGTGGCAGCATACGAGTATTTTGACATTGACTTAACACTATTGACTGACGGCCTGCCGACGCGAATACGGTATTGTTGTGTTTTCGATAAATTAAATAATAATGCTATTTTACTCTTTCTTCAAATCCTTAGTTGGAAAAGACGTGGTCGTGGAGCTCAAGAACGACCTCAGTATATGCGGCACTCTACATTCCGTCGATCAGTATTTGAACATAAAGCTATCCGACATCAGCGTTATAGATCCAGAGAAATATCCACACATGTTATCGGTGAAGAACTGCTTTATTCGTGGATCTGTAGTCCGCTACGTGCAGTTACCAGCAGACGAAGTTGATACGCAACTTCTTCAAGATGCAGCAAGGAAAGAAGCTACCGTATCAACCAGATAAACATAACCTCATTTGGTACCGTTCGCGGGAAAAAGTGATCTTTTGGACCATGAAGTGTGTAAATAACTAATTTTAAGTCTCAAGTATCGCATTAAAGGTTGGATGTGTTTGTAATTTTTGTGTTTTTAGTCATGTTTTTTTGTTTACTGATTTGGTATTTAGGGTCAAGTTCTTTTAACCGATGACTCTGCTGTTAAATGCGATGATAGCTCTACAGAGGAGACTAGCCGGTTGGCGCAGTTGGTAGCAACCCTGCCTTCTTCGCCGCTGGTCCCGGGTTTTATCCCCGGACATTCCAAACATTTGTGTGCATGAACATGTCTGTCTGACCTCTGTCTCACCTAGCGAGTCCATTTAAATTAGTATGCAGTGCCGGCGACTCGCCTGGCGAGTCCATAATAATATTGCTGGCACCTCAGAAGGATTTAAGAAAATCATAGTGGCAGTGAATATGTTAAATGTGTCTGAACACTTCAGAGTTAGCTTAAGATTAATATTATTTTCTTATTAAGTCTAGTAAATTGATGACCATGCCATGCTTATCTTGTTATGAATTTTGGCACCTTGTAGTCAGCATTTTGTGGTGTTACTAGTACTAGATGGTCTGTAGTACAGAGATGCATAACTACCACTTATCACCTGGGTTAATTTCATACTTAATAAAAATAAAACAAAGCATTACAATTTATTATTTACTTTTACTTCAAATAATGTACACAATATCTTAGTTAAAATGTCACAACATATTTTTAGAATACACATGTCTAAAATCCACTTGGAAGTCAAATAACTTTGGATTAATAAAATACAATTTGTGTTTACCATTTACAAAATAAGTTGAAAGAAAGAATTCTGAACATTGCCAATAGTCCAGAAGAATGTAGATAGCTTTGATTGTTCAGTGTATTGTTCTTCATCTGTTACTTGACTCTCTTCTGTTGTCTTTGACGATAGATGTCGTTAACTGGCGGGGCCACTCCCAGGTCATCATCGTCTGAGTCATCACCAGCCTTTCTCCTACGACCCTGATACATAATAAAAATTATTTAAATGTTAATAATGAGTGTATTAATAGTTTTCTGATCACAAAGATTTTGCCAACACTTAGTGTTGTTCCGTGCGTACTCTAGGTGCACTTATTCGCACTTCTCGTGTTTGCGGCTTCAGTGAAAATAACAACTCACATGCAACTGACGCATTCAAAGCATCCGTTAGGTGCAAATATTTAACAATCCATATAGTCAGTGTAAATATTTTGCTAACGTGTTTGGCACATACGGCCAGGTTTAAAAACAACCAAACAACTACACCCTGAGGAATGGAACACGTCCCTGTGGTTCATTCGACCCCCTTTGTACTAAAAATTACAACAACCTCTTGAATTTATGACAAAAAGAATATCAAACATGACTTTTGTAGTAGTTATTTCTAGATCTGGAGATCTCTCTGCTAAACATAAATAAAATTGGACACCAAACAGCTCCATAACAAAATTCCCCTTCTTTGTGGAAGTACCTCGACCAATGGCCTTCTAACTACTTCCCTTGAGCCTGTTAGAGTTGTACCTTGCTAGCGACGGTGGTGATTCCCTCGTCGTCCACTATCCAGTGCACAGAGCGAGCCAGGTCAAACAGCTTAGTGTCGCAACCATTCTCTTGAGTCGGTGCTGGTGCTGTAACATAATAATAACAAATATTTATTGGCCTTTAAATAACATTCGTGACGGGCAAATCTTGTTACATTTGAATTATTAATTACTTCAAAAACTTATTTAAATACTTTTATACCTAGGTCTTATAATACATATTTATTATATTATGCACAATGTGCACAATTATTCTGTAAAGTTTCCTGCCGGCTGCTTTGTTTAGCGAAAAATATTCAAGACTTGATCTATGTACTCTACTTTGACTCTGTACTTGACTCTACCTGATTGAAATCGATCTACCTGTTTAGACATACGTAAATTCCAACCTATACTGGAAACATTCTCACTATCACCCTCCTATTGCCTTGTCATGTATATGTACACTTTTTACCCGACTGCGAAAGAAGGAGGGTTATGTTTTTCTAGTGTATGTATGTATATTTGTTTGTCACGCCCTAGAGCCTAAACGGCTTGTCATATTTTTATGTGAGTGTTGTCAATAGATTCATCTCAATCATGAGAGTGACTCTGGGTACAACAAAATAAACAAAAAACAAAGGATATTTGGCGTCAAAAAGTAGTCTCGAAAATAAAAATGTTTTCAAGATAAATATTTTTTAATGGAGATTACGAATATACACTTATATGTTTTATTGTAGTTGGTAATAGGAAATGCTAAGTCTAAAATACACAGGTTAAGATATAGCAGTCGGGTTTTTTGTATTCGCTTTTAACCACTTATCAACTCCTAAACATATATTTAGTAATGGCAAATAAACATGTCTTATGACGCCACATTAAAAAACCCAACACTCACGTCTGTCAGGCAGCGAGATCCTGTTGAAGAGGTTGATGAGCGCGTCTACAGCCACGAACGGACCGCGCCAGCACGACGGAGGGGGCATCAACGTGCACACGTGCGCCGCCGCCGGGGGCATCGGGAACGTGCCGCCTGTAGAGGAGACTCGTACAGTTAATAATATAATAATAATATAGGACAACACTGATATACATATTTACATACTTATATATAAAATAAACACCCAGACACAGGTCACACAGACATGTTCATGCACACAAATGTTTCACCTGTCCGGGTTATTGTTATTGTATCTGTATCTGTTATTTACTATAAATACGAGTAAAATTTAAAATTTGGGAGACCCTACATTTGTTGTGCGAACTGCCAGGTTGTGGAGTTCTCTATTTCCCGATAGCTATAATCTCGGTCTCTTCAAATCGTGAGTGAATAGGTTTCTTGTAGGCAAGCGCGCTACATCCTAGACCGCATCGTCACTTTACATCGGGAGAGTTGCGGTCAAGCGCAAGTTTATCGACTATAAAAATAAGGTTAAAAGACTCCTGACATCGCCATTAAGTGGTAGTGCCCATCTTGGATTAGAAATTGATCGTGTGTAGTATTCTAGCAGCCCTTTCATTTGAATATAGATATCAATTCAATATAAGTAATGAGATAATTAATTTGATTTGACTTTGACTTTGATAATTATGATAAAAATATGTAATCCACCTTTTTATGGCGGCCATCTTGGCCCGATTTTCATCAAACATAGCTAAGAACACTCCCAACTAATGCACCTTTCAAAAAAAATCAAATTAGTTTCATCTATTGAGGAGCTACGACAGATAAATCAGATACACAGCACCTGTTGTTTTTGCGTCGAAGAAAAACAACAGAAATTCTTACGGAAATTGTCGTAGAAGGTTAATAACTTTTGTAGATACGTGAAAGCCTCAGTCTGTAATTTGGCCAGCGTGGTGAGCTATGGCCCACATCCACTTCATAGGAAAGACCCGTGCCCCGCAGTGGGCCGCACCTGGGTTGATGCAATGTGCATAATGTTACCTGATATAGGATGCTCCCCGGGTAGTGGGTTGCACTTAGGCTTGTAAGGGATCATCTGACTGGTGTCGGGACGAGCTATGTCCTTCGTAGGGTCATTGTCTCTATAATACAAAATATATACATTATCAAATTATTCTAGGCATGCGTGCTTCATCTTAGGCAATTAAACGCAAGGTTACTTTCACAAAATTTATATGGGACCAACTGAAAAGTATAAGTAGTCAAACAAAACGTACAAGTTTCCAAATAGGTCCAGACAAATTTGAAAATTCCGGGTATATAACATTAAAAAAATCCAATTCAGAACCCCCTCCTTTTTGAAGTCGGTAGAAAATGAGTTGTAATAAGAGGCTCTCGCTAGATGGTTGGATACAGAGAGCGGTGATCCTCGATACGGCACGACACTACATATAGAGGAACCTCCTAACAAAATTCCTCTCTCTGTAGTCCCTACCCCCGGTAGCTTGAGCCCTGCCCCGCTGCTGGCGGCACTCTAAAATTATGTTTATTATAATATTCATATTTTATATCTATATGACAAAAAACTTAGATAAAAGAAATAAAATGATTACCAAACAAACTTACTTGTTACCGAGTATGACAGCGGCCAGTTCAGGCGACACATTGGCTAATGAGCCACCTAAAGCCCAAGCTTTGTTCGACATCGACGCCACCTGTTGGTAAAAAAAAACATAATATCATCTCGAGACAAGTTTTGACTGAGCGAGCTAAGCGTCTCGCATCTAGAACAAGTAAAATTGATAATTTTGAAATCCTTTAACATTTGTTGTGGCCGCCATCTTGGATTTGAAATTATCTTAATTCATAGTATTCTAATATAATTTATATAGATATAAATTATATATATAATAGCCATTTCATTTGATACCTTTGAGGGAGTAGTGAAAAAATTTGTTCTCCGACATTTTGTAGCGACGGCCATCTTAGATCGATTGTCATAAAACATGGCTAAGAAGACTACCGATTCACAAATCTTTCAAACAAATAAATCAAAATCGGTCCATCCGTTAGGGAGCTACGATGCCACAGATACGTCAAACTTATTAAATTTCTTTTAACTGTTTATATGTTTGTTTGGATTTTGATACTTGCGTACATATCGCATCTTAAACTAATCATAACGAAATGAGGCGCATATTATTCAGAAGAGCATTTCCTAATTCAATTCAATAATAAATAGAAAGATTATTTCGAAAAAATAGACCACTTATAAAGTGACAAAGTATAAAAATGTCTAAAAGATACTAAAGCAAAACAACCCTTAATATGAAAAAAAACATCAGTCAAGTGGTTGTATAGTTTTTTATTTATGAATACGCTAAAATATTGCAGTGTTGAGGTCGTCGGTTCAAGAACACTACCTATTCAAGGTGATTTATTTTAAAAGTTTACCTCGGTGTATCCAATGGACTTCAACTCGGCGATGCTGCACGGATACAAGTCCAGGAACTTGTATCTATCCACCAGCTGAGCTGTCTCCTTGCCTTCGAACTCTTTGATCTGTTCACAACAAACATTTTTGAATACATGCAAAGGTCTAAGAGCAGAAGTAAATATCGGCGAAAATATGCAATCACTTCAAAACAGTTTTCCAAAAATTATAAGAGGAATTGTAACGGCTCGTGTTTAAACACTGTACAAAAAAGTCCTATTTTTCTATCAAAAAAAAAATCCAAAGGTTACCAAATTGGATAAATGGTCACTAAAAAAAGTTATGTCGAAAGTATTCAGAATGTCATAAAAAATAACCTGCACCTACTGCGGACCTTCTTGCCGAGTTCTGAGTGTCATAATTTGATGACCGTTAAGCTATTTTGGGAACAAAAAAATATTTTTGGTGACCATTTAATAAAATATCCTGTCAAAGGCTGAATGATACATTATTTTAGTCTCAGAAGCCACACGTCACCTTCTCAAGCACAGCTTGCCTCCGCTTCTCCACCTTGACAATGGAGAGCAGGTCTCCGATGTTGGACTCGAACTCCAAGAACCGGTTCCAGATGTCCACCGAGCTCTCCGGCGCCAGGCTGCCCGACGACAACACGCGCTCGAACAACACGCGCGTGTTGTTGTCCTCTGAACATAACAAACTGGTAAAGTGCGTGTCGAGACACTGATTACGTAAGGCACCAATGGCACATTGACCTTGAAGCCTAAGTATATTATCTAGCCTAGATCAATTTTGCAATCTTTTTGTAAGCCAACAAACTTTTTTAAAGTACCGTATGTAATCGTAACGTGATATTTATTTAGATAGTGCAGGAGTATGTAGCAAAGCATAAAAGCTTTATTTAAAATATTATTCCAGTACTCCACACATGATGCAGGACTTTTTAAATCCTTTTTAATATTATAATAGTAGTATTATATTCTTTTAGATATATTTATTTGGAAATTTGATTACAAAAGTGCAAGTCACAAATTATTTTGACCCATATAAGGTCACGTTTTCATGAGTCCCCATGCCCAAACGTACCCATCAGGCTAGCAGCGTTCCCCCTCTGAAATTAAATATATTCCCAGCAAATAATGTTATTTAGTTAATCAAATGTTTTAATAGTATATTAATCACCAACAGGTTCATTAATTCGGTAAAAGCTTTATGATCTGATATATTCTAGAAGTAGTCGAGTCCCAATGCTACTAGTTATTGAAGCATTATAGAACACTAGACATCACAGTATTAACCAAAAACACTTCCAAACACAATCAACGAATTGTATGTTCATCACCTAACTTTAAAGATGAACGCTTCACTGTAACACTCAAAACATAAAAATACATAAATATAATATTGCATGAAAGAAACCTGAAACTTATTAAGGCCACCAAACTTTAACCTATTATGGCCATCTAACTTGTTAAAAGGCCATCAAACTTTGATCTCTCATAGCCATCTAACTTCTCAAAGGCTACCAAACTTTGACCTTTTATGGCCATCTAACTTCTTAAAGGCCATCAAACTTTAACATCTTATGACCATCAACTTATTTTAAATATAACAAACAAACTAACATACCGTTCAAATGCGAGAGGTAGTCGATATAGCACAGCACATATTCCGGTATATGCGAGAACTTCTTGAGTCCCAACTCGAAAATGCGAAACGCAATGTTCTTGTCTTTAGAGCAGTAGTACTCCATCAGAGCTGCTGCGACGAACACGTGGTAGCGAGATCTGTTGTCATCAATATAAACATATAATATGAACGCATTCATAACTCTGTGCATAATTTTAATTACAAAACTAACGCTTATTTGATACATATTGTTTTCACTTGTACCTGATTGCTGTAAAGGTCCAATTATAGTGTCGTTCACATTCGGTGAACTTCATCAGGGATGAAATGTTCTTAAACAATCTGTGCATAATTTTTCACAGAATTTAGTTGTAAAAACAAATCTATATTGAACAGACATTCGTATATTTCAAAACCCATGTGAATAGGAAAACAGAATCTTATTCACAGCACCGGGTATAAATAGAAATAAATAATTCTCTAGCTCTAATTCATATTCATAGCTCGATTGCCTGTTGATATAAAATACGAAAGTAGGAGGGTTATGTTTTTCGAGTGTATGTATGTATGTATATATGTTTGGCACGCGCTAGAGCTTAAACTGTTTTACAGATAGATACTTTATTGCAGACACACAAAAAAATTACAATTTAAGGGGTGAAAAGAGGTAGGCCCTGAACGAAATTTGTATCAGAAACACGAAAACAGTTCAGGGTCGGTGATTCGCTTGAGGCTTTGGAGTGTATTTAGCTGACCTGGGGTCCTCCCTCGCTCGCTTGAACACGATCCTGGCTGACTTGATGCCCTCAGCTCGTCGCGCGAACTTCATGTACTGCACGTACGCCAGCGTGGGCTCGATATCCTCCATGTCCAAGTACCGCGTGTACACTTGATGTACCTATACACAATAACAACTCTCCTATAATATCCTCATAACATCTTTAATAGCGAAATGAAAGGAGTGAAGTTGAAATAATAATTATATGGGACAACATCCACACAAAGGTGTTCAGGTCCCAAACTAGGCAAAGCCTGTGCTGTGGTGTAACATGATGACTGACACTCGTATTGGAACAGTTGGAACTATTGAAACACAGAAATAAACAATCTGCATTGTTGAATGCATCATATTAATTTGGTTACATCACCAATGCACTCTTAACATTCTAGTAATCCTTTATCGATATGTGAACAAACATAAATAGCACGAGTTGCGAATAGGACAAGCTCCAAATGGGACGAGCTGTGTGTGGGACGTGTTGTGAATGTGTGACAAATTGCGAATGGGACGACCTGCTTCCGACCCACCACAACATTTCCTTCTAGTTTTAAAGTATTATTTCAAGGTACGATTTTCAATATTATTTCTAAACTAAAAAGAACCAAACTAAAAGTGTTTGCGGCTCGAGCGTTGCTTAACGGAGTGTTCTCCTGTAGCTCGGTTAGTCACCAACGGGGGGAGCAGGGTAACAAAACGTGTCGAGTAGTTTGGATACGTTCCCCAGTGTATTATATAGTTACCTTGTTGTAATGTGTCGAGTAGTTTGGATACTTTCCCCAGTGTATTATATAGTTACCTTGTTGTAATGTGTCGAGTAGTTTGGATACGTTCCCCAGTGTATTATATAGTTACCTTGTTGTAATGTGTCGAGTAGTTTGGATACTTTCCCCAGTGTATTATATAGTTACCTTGTTGTAATGCAGCCTGCTCTCCTCGTAGTCTGCGTGTGCGAAGTGCAGCAGCGTGGACTTCTTGAGCGGTCCGCTGGTGGCGCGCTCGTAAACCGCCGCCGCCTCGTCAGAGAACAGACGCGACGCGTTCGAGTCCTGACAAACAACAACAGTATATAACAATACTATATTATTAGAACCACGGTTCATAACAATTGTTTTTTTTTTATTTTTAATTTTAATGTTTGGATTCTGCGAGAGATTAAAATTCAGTTCAAAATGGATTACGTTGAAAAATAATTAGAAATTTTAAGTTCAGTGGTGTAGTAAAAATTCCCAAAAATATAAAAACCCATACATTTTTGTATGATTGACTATAGGGCACTGAAGCTCGCAAGGTGACATAGCGTTGCCGGAAGCCGAGCTATGCCACTTTGCTCGCCTTGGAAGATTATTCATTTTTAGTATTAAATACGCATAGGCACCGCGTTTGGCCTTCGGCCATATTCCGACATCTTGCTCGTAAGTTTGTAAGGGAACTATAAAAACAACTCCCATATTTTTAGAAATAAAATAAGGGGCATTAAAAACCTCCGGATCCAAAATTTCATCCAAATTGGACCAACTTTAAATTTGAACTCCACCTTGAACCCCAAATGACCCTGTCAAAATATTATAATTTGGTACGTCTTGTCATTTCCTATAATATTTGGTCAAACACTAATTCAAAAATGTTCACCGTTTAGGAGTTATTAAGTGTTCAACTTTGTATAAGATCGACGTGTTTCGCGGTTTCGTCGTTTCTTACGACTTAGACGCTTATGATACCCAACATTGAAGTTCAAATAGGGAGATTCTAATTGTGATAGTTTCGGCAGGACGTTGGGATACTCCAGGGTTTATTCCACCATTTAAAGTTTTCGGATCTTTTCCATACTCACCATCCAGCAAGTGAGTCGTCTAGTGCACTGCAGCCTCCAGTTCAGTAAATATTCGTTGTACGAGTACGTACCCCTTTCTCCTGCAGCAAGTGTGCGGAGTGGTCGAGGAACATGGCTGCCTGGTGCCACACGTCAGCGTGGTGCGCCAGACACAGCAGCCCCTGCTCGATGGCGAACATCACCCGGCGGCACACCAGCGCCGTGTCCTCGCTGCGGAGCGGGTTCGAGCGCTCCCACGATATGTACTTCTTCCATAGCTCCACCTGCACACGTGACACGGTACCACTCACTCACTCATTATATCATCATCTTCATCATACCACAGGAATAACGGTGAATGAAAAGAGTAATATCATTATTCATTTGGTGTCTTGACGTTCAGTGACCAAATGAGGTTTTTGGAAATCGAATAGTATGTATGAAACGTATGAATTAATCTCTCGCTAACGAAGCCACAAACGTAGGATATCAAAAAAAAAAAACACGTCCTTGAAACAATCATAACCTTCGCCTACCAACGAATAGTATGAACGAGTTCGTGTGGGATATAAATGTGAAAAAAACGAGCTAGTGAGAATTCATACCGGCTCAAAAGTAGAGGGGCAAGGTCAACAGTTCAGGTTTGGCGGTGTCTTTACTTGCCTGTTTGATTTCCTCTCTGTCGACGGTGGGCGGCGTGGCGGGCATGTTCCTGTTCAGTCCGCGTGTTACGTTCTCCAACTCCTTGGCCACTCGCCGCGCGTTCATATAGTCGCGGGATCGCTCCATTGCCATGCGTTCCGCTACGTTATGGAAATATAAGTAAATTTTATTTTATAAGCTTAGCACAGGACTAAAACTAATTAATAGAAGCCTACGTTGGAGCGACATGAGGCGTTTAGAGGTATGTTGCGGTGTTATATGGGGACACAGCAACTGGTTACAGGTCCTATCTAAAGACCAATAAAAACCAACGTTAGTGAGGCATTTTTTAGTCCACAAACAGAAATTTATATTTTCAAATATAGACCACAACAGAAATATAAACTTGCCTTGTGCGTATTTCTTCTAGCTGTGAACATAACTTATTTAGAGGTAAGTTGGAGTTTTTATTGGGACACTGCAGTTAAGGCGAGCTATTATGTCGGATGACGGAAGCAGTTGAGAGATGGGGCCGAGGCGGGAGAAGAGAGTCAGTCAGTATTGAGGTGCGCTATTATGTCGGACGACGGAAGCAGTTGAGGGATGGGGCCGAAGCGGGAGAAGAGAGTCAGTCAGTATTGAGGTTCGCTAATTTGCCTAAACTTCTCTGGTCATCACAGTATAATGGTTTAAGGGGTGAAGGTCGCAGAGAAGTGACAATGATGATAAGTAGCACTAGGGTCTCGAAGTAAGACAAGTTAATAAGATTGAATAATTATTCAATTAATATTTTTACTCACCAATAATACTGTTTATACTCTGTTCGAATGCGATGTAATCTTTCCATAGCGTCTCAATGCCTATGATAGGAGTTATCACCGCTCTCTGGTACACCTGAAGCAAAAAATAAATCAATGTCACATAGCGGCAATCTCAAATGGAATGAATGATAATTAATATGTGTGTTCAGACCTATCTCAACGAGGGAGAGACGGTTTTTTGGTAACGGAATAAATTATTTATTATTATTTATTTATTAACGATTGAAATAATCTTTAGATCGATTGATGAATGAACGGTTGATATTAAATTCTTTAGTTAATTCAATGCTTCGTCTGCAACTGCAACGTTATAGTATGAATTCCTCACCTTCCTAACAGCAGATATCTTCTGGTTCTCCGCGTAGGAGCCGACCGCATCGACGCTCTTAAGGAAGGTGATGTAATCGTTCCACAGCGGGTACGCGTGTATGTCCAGACCTATCTTGTCCAGGGCGAAGTCGTAAGCCTGCGCCATCTTCTCTCTGAGAAGATGATTTATTTATCACAAAATAAATCCTACTAATATTATAAATGCGAAATTTTGTATTAATGTATGTGTGTATGATTGTCACTCTTTCACATAAAACACCGATTTGGATAAAAATCGGTACGGAGATAGCTAGACTCTGGATTAACAAATAGACTAATTTTATCCCGGAATGTTGAAGTGTTCCCGCGGGATGATATAATACCTACCGCGGGTAAAACGGCGAGGCGCAGCTAGTTAGCCATATATTGCACTACTCATAAAAATAGGTGTATGCAAAACTAAATAATAGGATTATTTTACGAAATTTCAATTTAACTTCGATTATTTTAAACAATAAAGCCGGTTATCTTAGTACATAATATAACAAATAAGTACATTTATATAAAGGTTATCCATATTATAAACAACAGTAATACACCAATTACACTAAACGAAGAAAATATGTCAAACAACCACTATCTAATTATTTTCTATATTTCTAATTAAATTAAAAAATAAATTATCAACTAATTAACTGTATTTATTATGAATTTTTAACCCTTGATGCATAAACGACGGGGTGCTATAAGCTTACGTAGATGTATTTCTCTCTCTCTCTCACTCTGTGTGTGTGTGTGTTTGTCTGTGTCATCGTAGTTCCTAAACGGACGAACCTTGATTTTGTTACTTTCAAAAGTGATCGGATTAATCGGATGTGTTCTTAGCTATGTTTATTGTCCGGTTTAATGACAGTCAAAGATGGCCGCAGTCATAAAATAGTTACCTACATATTTATTCACAACTCCCTCAACACGGGTATGAAATGGCATGGCTCGACTTGTACGATATACACTTACTAATTCTAAATCCAAGATGACCGCGACCACAAAATGGCGGTTTATTTTTTAATACGTACTTGTAAGTGGGCAGCATGCATTTGGTCTCCTTCACGTAGTTGAGATAGAGCCGCCACAGTTCGATGTTCAGTATCTTCATCAGACATCGCTGGAACAACTGCGGTAGTACCAAGCCTTGGTATTAATATTTATTGACCTTTAAATAACATTCGTTACAGAACTATAAATCTTATTTTTATATAAAAACAACATTATACGAAGTTATCGGTTAAGGGTGTACTAGACCGAGAGGGAGTTACTAAACTCAAACCTCCTAAGAAACAACGTTTACTATGGGACCTACTCTTAATCCGAGAAAAAAACAACTGTTTCATTAACTCAGCTAATATATGTCATGAAAATTATTAAACTAAGAACTAATATTAAGTACTCGTACATAAATAACATTTATAACATTAATTTTTTAATTCAAGTGTAATAAGACTTGCCTGTACCTAATTAAAGCTATTTAAAGGTCAATAAATATTAATTGACTAAAGAGCTGATTTATTTTCTCGAATTCAGAATTAGTCCTATACTGAAAGTTGTTTGTAATTATGAGTAATTATAGTAACACCTTTTCGGGTTAGAACACCGCAAACCGATATAATAATAGCTTTATGAAAAAATAGCCGCATGAGGAGGACGTTTGGACGAGGGGCCAACTACATTTAGGTTCCTGACATATTCAATAATCACTCAGACAGACCATATTTTTTCAAATCGATGTTAGTCGTCTCTGAGACATTGGGCAACAATCGCTAAAAGTGAAGTTAAAGTCGGCCGTAGTATTACCATTATTCTGTCAGTCAGTCAATAAGATTTAATTCGAACTATACGGCAAGAAGACACTAGTATATAGATTCGACGAAAAGCTCTGCGACTGCTTCTACAGTGCTAACTACCAGGTCGTAGAAATCACTTTACTTCCCGATAGTTGTAATCTGAGTCTTTTCAAGGCACGAGTGTCTCTAGAGGTACGCGTAATTCGTCTTAGGTCGATTCGTCGCTTTGCATAACTCGAAGCTAGCCCATCTAATATTATGCTTGCCTTATGGGGAGTTCTGGTTTGCCCCAGTGCTGCCCGGTATATTAATATTATATATATCATATTATATCTAAGTACTTACCCAGTGTTTTTTCTTGGCAATATGAAGTGTGTATATAAAAACAAGGGTTTTCTTCAATATATAGTGTCAGTTAATGTCTACGTCTATATTTTACGTACCATTATAAAATAAAAAGAAATGTTTGAGAACTGATTAAATATTATAAGTGCTAGTAATTTAATGATACAACAGCAAAAACATAATCACCACCACCACGGTGGTACCATTCATGGTACTGTGGCAAAAAAAAATGCCGTGGTAATCATTGACGGTAACATCTAATGGTAGCACGGCAAAGGAATGGTAATCTTTAGCATATTTTATTTAGTTCAGCAAAATATTGTATACGATACCTTAGAGCAAACTAGTTATACTATCAAACCATTTTTGTAATAATTATTTCTAATTGGGTTTTGGTACTCATGAATAATTTCCAATATGGTCAATAATTATTTCTAATTGGGTTGGTACTCATGAATAATTTCCAACATGGTCAATAATTATTTCTAATTGCGTTGGTACTCATGAATAATTTCCAATATGGTCAATAATTATTTCTAATTGCGTTGGTACTCATGAATAATTTCCAATATGGTCAATAATTATTTCTAATTGGGTTGGTACTCATGAATAATTTCCAACATGGTCAATAATTATTTCTAATTGCGTTGGTACTCATGAATAATTTCCAATATGGTCAATAATTATTTCTAATTGCGTTGGTACTCATGAATAATTTCCAATATGGTCAATAATTGTTTTTAATTGCGTTGGTACTCATGAATAATTTCCAATATGGTCAATAATTGTTTTTAATTGCGTTGGTACTCATGAATAATTTCCAATATGGTCAATAATTATTTCTAATTGCGTTGGTACTCATGAATAATTTCCAATATGGTCAATAATTATTTCTAATTGCGTTGGTACTCATGAATAATTTCCAATATGGTCAATAATTATTTCTAATTGCGTTGGTACTCAGGAATAATTTCCATTATGGTCAATAATTATTTCTAATTGCGTTGGTACTCATGAATAATTTCCAATATGGTCAATAATTATTTCTAATTGCGTTGGTACTCATGAATAATTTCCAATATGGTCAATAATTATTTCCAATTGCGTTGGTACTCATGAAAAATTTCCAATATGGTCAATAATTGTTTTTAATTGCGTTGGTACTCATGAATAATTTCCAATATAGTCATTAATTATTTCTAATTGCGTTGGTACTCATGAATAATTTCCAATATAGTCAATAATTATTTCTAATTGCGTTGGTACTCATGAATAATTTCCAATATAGTCAATAATTATTTCTAATTGCGTTGGTACTCATGAATAATTTCCAATATGGTCAATTCATATTTTTGCTAATAAATATTTTAAAACAAAAAGGTCAGATTCAGTATGTTTACATAAATTATTCGTAACATTTAGTTCTCATTCCTATACATTATTAGCCAATAGTTCTTCATAGTAGATATCTCAATGAAGTCTAGCCATAACAGTTACCGGATAGAGGTGTATGAAGTATAACTTTACTATACTGATCAGAACAACTTTCACTGTGGGACCAAACCCGAATTCCAGAAAAAATAACAGCTGTTTCATAGACAAGCTATTAAACAACAGATCTTTTTCTCGAATTCAGAGCCTGGGCCTTATTTTAGAAACATTCGAATGTATTCATCACTCGCAAATGACATCACTTATTAGCGATAAGTATGGGACTTTTTGAATATGGCCTCTGGTCCACCAATGAAAGTTGCTTATTGGGATAAATATAGTGACCTCCTTTCGGCTTAGTACACTTCTAATCGATAATTCTGTATAAGAAGTATTTGTGAAAAGGCCTTTGTATCATCTTTGCATGATGGTTTGATTTCATGCATGCTAAAGAACTGATTGATTCATCTATAAACCTATAAATAAAATGTAAAAATTTTAGAGTGTAAGGAAGCAAATGGTAACAAAACACTTGAAAAAGTATATTTGTACTTTTTACAACAGTCCAATATTCATCATTAGCCATTTTGAAAAAAAGATATTCAAGAATTATGCCGCTGCTTTCAGAATGTAAACCATAAATATTTTATATCTGGAGAGAGAATAAGATATCAATCAAGGTTTTAAAAGTATTTTTGTTATTATCATTCAAAAGTAGCTTAGAAGAGATTCCTTTTAGTGGTAAAGTTTCCGCTTGTGGCACTAGATGTAATCTTTTATTTTATTTTTGTGCATCTTTGACAAAGAAATAATTGAGCTCGATTTTTACAAGATTTTAAATACAAGCCCTTAAAATGTTGACCCTACTTTTGTGGTACGTATTAATGAGACAGAATGCCTCAACAATGCTTTAGTAAGTCTTGAACTGTATTTTTATCAGAAATACCGAGTTCTCCATTTCTTTTACTATTGCTTTATTTTAAAAATTGTGCTGTACTACCATTATTTAAGCGCCGTATTTATTCTATTTTAATGTATATAAATTTGTATGTACTATAAACTACTTCCAAATAAAAAAAATGATTTGATTCTCTTCTATTAGACAGAGATTTTTCTATGTATTTTGTGATTACTCCACCAATAAATCAATGAATTTAGATCAAGCTTTTTTGTTTGATAGTCTAGGTAAATATGTAGTCAATTAATTTTCAAACATCTTAGTTCCTAATAACAAAATATTTTATTTTTGTTTTAATTTGAAATTATTTGAAATTTTCTGTTTGTTTTAGCAAATTTTTAGTAAACAAACCATTGGCCGATAAGATATAGCAAATACTGTCTTATGTACTTCAATGTTAATAATTTCCATTATGTTATCTTTAAACTACATTTTATGTCAAACTATCTCATAATTAACAATATTTGCAATGATACAATATTAATTATTTAATTGCATTTATAAAAAAAAATCATGAGTAAAAATCAATACAGGGAAATACATGTCAAAAGTGAGGTTCTTTGGCTTACAATTTCATTATTATAAAATGCTACATAACTTTTAAATAGCTCCCTCAGTTTAAATATTATTAATAATCACCATCCAAAAGTGGCTCAAACTGAACAATTTAAAGCAGATTTATGCCAAATAATTCCTAAACTATGCCAAAGAAGTTCACCTCCAACATGTCTGAACACAGCAACCCTATCCGAAAAAAAAGAATATAGTACCATAAATTTCATATTTTATTAACATCTTACATTCTATTATTTCTCTTTTCACAGCCAATTCAGATATGCTACTATTATTTAACATATCTAATATTATACCTTAAAATACTAAAATATCACAGTTTAATATAACTTTAAGGGTTTTTTAACTTATGTTACATTATTAATACTGACCTTTTCAACTTTTTCAAAGTTTCTCGCCTTCATCTGAAAATTAGAACATAAGTAGTAGTTAGTTAGTCATTTTGTTAATATTAACTAATATTATAAATGCGAAAGTAACTCTGTCGGTCTGTCTGTTTCTCTTTCACGCCAAAACCACTGAACCGATCTGGATGAAATTTGGTGCACAGGTTGAGATTGGACCCCAGGAAAGGACATAGGATACTTTTTAACCGACTTCAAAAAAGTAGATCCCCCATTATCTCGACAATCCAATGGGGAACTACACGGGTGAAACCGTGGGGCACACCCCGTGTGAATATAAACGAAAAAAAGAACATAACTAGTTATTGTACTCAAAAATTAACTAATAGGTATATAATGCAAGTTAAAAAGGCTGTCAAATATTATAGATTTGCCTATTATTGAATAGCACATGAGCAAACTTCTACCATTTTCGATTAATTACTTCAACCAAATTAAAGAACTAGTAAACTACTAGTTTTGTGAAGATTATTGATAACATGACATATTTGAATGAATCTTTACTTCGGTAGGACGTTTACTATCGCTTGCCTGACTGGCTACCACCCACAAGTTGTAAAATCTGTCGCCAAGCATCTAACGGTATGTTCTGGCAGCTTTCTTTGAGAAAAAGTGTTTTCGTTATCGCTGACTTCCATGTTCATGTGAACTTGTGGTCAAATGTCGAGCTGTGTAGGATAAAAAAAGAAGGAAATGTCTATTCTTGGGTGCTATATAAAAATCAATACAGCTATACTAATATTATAGCTATGAGTGTTATTGCTGCAGCATATGCACTGGCCAAGGTAGACTGCCAGCTCTGACCTGGGCTAAGTTTGCGTGACATACAACCTATTGAGACTAAAATGCTAATGATGCTGTGATGAGTATTGAAATGGTTTCATTTTATTATCTGCTTGTCTGAATAAACTAGTGAATTGTTTATTTATGAAATCATGTAAAGTACTGTGCCTTGACAAAAAAAAGGCATTTAACTGGTCTAGTTAATGTTACTCACCTCTTGCTCAATATAAATCTTCCAATAGCGGCCGGTGGTAGGAAATGCTGCAATTAGCTTCTCATACACCGAGCGCACGTCATTGATGGGCCTCGTCTGAGCTTCTCGGATGAGCAGCGACCACGAGTCTACATCGTATATGTTGGCTTCCACGGCCCGCTGCGCTCGCATGAGCCGCTCATTGCCCCAGTCCTGAAATTCAGTCAAGCAGCAGCAGCCTAGTTGATAATTCCTTATTTTCTTAATTGAAGATTTGCTTCAATTCCAATTTTATGTTGTAAATCTAGAAATCAAATCTTAACAGCACATAACACCACTACAAATCAAAAAAAAACAAGTGTGAAATCCACAATTCAGAATTCTGCTTGCATAGAGACTGTAGTCCGCGCCGTCTTTTTCGAGAGAACCATGCCTAGTTCAGTATTCAAAATTAAAGTTAGATCATGAAATTAGAATACGAAAATAACGTACGATTTCTGCATTTTCCTGTGTTTCTTCTGCCATGTTCCCTGTTTTTTTATCGGCGTCTGTTGAGGTTATGTTACGGGGTTTCACTTTAAAAGCGAAATTAAAACACTAACCACAACTCGACTTGGTTACAATATAATCTATTTAATTAATAGGTATTATTTTAAATGTCTGTTTTCTATTGAAATGTTCAATACAGAAATATTGAACATTAACAAACGCAACTTAACGCCATTGAAAACACGAAAGATTGAAACGATAATTACACATTTCACTCTTTTCATTCACACCACAGACTAATTAATTATTACAATTAATAATTGTATAACTTGAAATTATAGAGATGCTCAACGTTGTTGTTTAGATCAAATATGTATACATTTTGTATAGTTTACCGGTTTTTGGTTTATTTTGGCAGCTCAGCTGCCGTGTTGTCATATCAACGTCACTGTCAAACCAAACAAAATTTCGAAAAGAATCGCGATGTCAAAATCGTTGTGAATGTGAATTCTTGAAACTAAATTTTTGATGAAACTAAGGAGTTTACAACAGAATTAATGGTGCGAAGCATGAAACGCGAACGGCCGATAATAAAATAGATTGCCCTTATACTTCAAACAGCGCAGTGCCGCTTCAATTCTTTTAAATTCAACAAAAAAGTTATAAAGATGGAAGACGGAACATGGGTCCTGATTTTGTTAGTTTTAGTGATGTTAGTGGGATCATATGTAGCTGGAAGTATTCCCCTGAACGTCAGCATGTCTGAGGTATGCTTTGTTACAATATTATACCTTAAATGTCAGTAAATCACATCAAAAACTTGATCGAAAGTACCACCATCTGTTAACGTATAAACTACTGATTTAGCAATAGTTTCGAAAGTTATTCGTGTTATATAGCAATTTAAGTTGCTTAGACAAGTTTTAGGTCAATACTAGAGAGTTCATAAGCCATGAATTATTTATATAAATTAAGGTTGGCAGTATTTTTGTCATGTAAATATTATTATCAGTAAATATTGAAGTTGAAATGGTTTTTTATCTTTCACCCCTTTTATGACCGAGACCCGTGCCCAACAAAGAGGTGCTAAGGGTTGAAACATATTTAAAACAAAAATAATAAATTCAGAAATACATACTTGTTTACAAATTAATTATTAATAAAAAAAACAGAGAACTTAATCCAGATAATTTCAAATCTTAACTTTTTTTTTATTTCATTATGTACTCTGGCACCTCTGTCTCCCAGACTTTCTAGTCTGCTCAGTCTTAAGACTTACAATGTATTTTGGATGTAATAAGTAACTGATTAAATCAGCAAAATATAAAAATTACAGAATCCTTCACACATACATATTGAATTGCTGATTATAATTAAACCTACTATAATATTATAATCATAAAAATGTGTATATATGTTTGTTACTCTTTCATGCAAAAACTGCTGAACTAATTTAGATAAAATTTGGTACCATGATAACTATGTCCTGGATTAACACATACAATGCTTTTCAGCCTGAAAAAATGCAGTGATTCCTTGCAATAATCAAACATTCAGTAGGTAACGCTGTAGGGTGCAGCTAGTATATAGTATATCCCTCCACAGGACAAGCTACAAAAAGTGACAGTATTTGGAGCAGGACTCCTGGTGGGCACGGCCCTCGCAGTAATCATACCTGAAGGTGTCAGAGCATTGTTCAGTGACCACTCCAAGCCTACCACCATTACCAAAGACTTCACCGCCGCACCCGTTGAGCATGACGAGGATTTACATTCCGTTATTGGAATCACATTAGTTTTAGGTAAGTTGCAAAATATTATTTAGAAAATTAATGCATGTTTGATTCATATTGTTTAAGAAGATGGGTCTTCATGCATACCACCAAATTAAACTGATGAAGTTCACCGAATGTGAACCAAACTATAGTTGGACCTTTCCAACAATCAGGTACAAGTGAAAACACGTCTTCTTAAACAACATTAGTGAAATATTTGGGATTTTTTTAAGTATTGCTTAAATAGTACCCATAAAAAGTTATCTGCAATAGCATTACAATCTCTCCTAGGGCCTTTGGCTTAGTAAGTGATTGTTTATGAAATGTATTGAACTAACTGATGATGATAGGCGTTTTGGGATAAGATACATACAATAATAAAATTATTATTTCACAACATATTATGTTCATGTGTGACAGTGGACAATAGCTAACATTGAATTAATTAAAAGTAATGTAATCATATTTTGTTTTTAATTCATAACATAATGATTACATATTCAGAGATTTTTGAAAATATAGGAAAAGTACAGCATAATGTTAATATCGTCAAAAGCTCGTAAAAAATAAAAAGAAAATATTGGTGGACAAATTTGTTCATCAGTTTTTTTAAATAACTCGGAAGACAGTGGAAAAATAAAATCTGTTATTTTAGTAAGAGCTGTACATTACATTATCTCGAAATGATATTTAAATTTCCATCACTTTGCAAAAATGTAATGTCGTCAAATACATGATATGATAAGAAATGGTCAGAGATGTCTTCCATACCATAACACCAGATTGATTCAATAGTTAAAGTGGTTTATTATGATGATGAGAGTACTGCGACACTCTTCCAGCTTACTCCATTACTAATATCCCTGTGTAATTGTTTCTCGTCCTCCAGGGTTTGTGTTCATGCTGCTGGTAGACCAGATTTCTTCAAAGTACAGCGAGCCGGGAGCCAGTGAGAAGAATATAACTGCCACCATCGGCCTAGTGGTTCACGCTGCAGGTAACTTATGTACAGTGTTAGTAGCTGTTACCCGCGCCGTTGCTCGCTACATAAAACTTTGAACCCTTATTTGACCTCTTTACCGGTTGAATTATGAAAAAAAATGTCTTAGTACACTCCTACACCATATAATGAATACACCTACACAATTTCACGTATTTAGGGTTCTGCGTTAATTACGACCTGTCACTTATATAATTTGGAAAGCAGATATAAAATTTACTTGTTCAAGAAAACTTAGGCTCAATAATAATAATTCCCAATCAGTCCAGGTGACGCTAAGAAATAATACACTTAAAAATTTAAATTTAAAATATATCCAGAAACATTGAGACATCCCCCTTTTCCGAAGTCGGTAAAAATTTTACGCTAATCTATTAAGTGAAGGATAACTTGGCAAGTTTTGTAATGTCGTACAAATTAAAATAATAGTACGAAAAAACACTCTAATTCAATGCTACGGAACCCTACTACATGTGTGTCTCTACGCGCACTTAGCAAGTTTATTTGAATAGTTTATTAAAATTACGTTTGAAGGCAACTCGTTTGATATAAAGCGACTATGCGGCCTAGACATGAAGCATGCTTGCACAGAAAAAATATATTCACTCGCGTCTTGATAGAAAACAAACTCTATCTTTGTCGTGTATCTAAAAAGTTACAAAATTATTTGTAATGCATTAGCTATAAATTATCAAATAAGTGAGTTGTCACGTTTATTGACTCATTATTAAGATATGTACGAGTATTGCTTATTGAAATATTCACTACGTTTTGTAATATTTATTTAGAAATTGATTTAATGATAAGATAATATCGCAGTTTTAACTGACTTTACTAAAGTGGGAATTTCTAAATTTGTTGAATCTTTTTTCGTGTATGTTCCGCGATTACTTTTTAGGATTACCCGATTAGGATTTTTTGTAAATATTTTTAAAAGGAATATTTTTTATCGAAATTGGTTCAGTTTGATTTGTTAACTTATAAATAAAAGTAGTTAAAAATTTACCACTCGAATTTAAGTCTGTATCCGACTTAAATTATTTTAAATTGCCCTTATGAGCTAGAGTTAGGCATGAAACAGGTGTAATAATAAAAGCAAGCTCACTTGGTTTCATTTTGACAGTGTTAATGCGGAGAACTGAGTGGGCAAGATAGCTTAGGCTTTGCGTTGATTCCTAGATAATATTCTCTCTTCCTCTTTTATTGAATACTAGTTGGTATCACTCGCGCCGCGGCAAAATATAATATGAACATTTTCGAAGTTTGAACTCTCATTAGATCCCATTAGGGGTTGAATTTTCATGAATCCTTAATGAATACACGCTACAGAGTTGATGTCTCTAAGTGCAGCGGTTTAGGCTCTACGTTGATTCCTAAAAATATCAGTCAGTCAAGACTTACATTTATATAAATACTAGCTATGCCCCGCAGGTTTCACCCGCGTAGTTTCCCATTGGATTGGAACTACTGTTTTTGAAGTCGGTTAGGAAGTATCTTATGTCCTTTCCCGAGGTCCAATCTACCTGTGTACCAAATTTCATCCAGATAGGTTCAATGGATTTGGCGTGATAGCGACACAGACAGAGTTACTTTTTACTGACTGACAGAGTTACTTTTTACTGACTGACAGAGTTACTTTTTACTGACTGACAGAGTTACTTTTTACTGACTGACAGAGTTACTTTCGTGTTTATAATATTAGTATTATTTGTAAAGTAGTATGTACTCGTATGTTTAATGGAGATTGTATCTATTTTGTTGCAGCGGACGGCATCGCATTGGGCGCAGCCGCGACCACCTCCCACATGAACGTAGAAATAATAGTGTTCCTAGCGATAATGTTACACAAAGCGCCCGCGGCCTTCGGTCTTGTCACTTTCCTCCTGCACAGCGGCATGGAGAGGTCAGTACCCTTCATCACTGCCATCAGCACCTTCCTGTCCTTATCCCACTACGTGAGGTCGACTCGGTATGTCTTCCTCTTCCATTCTACTCTACCGCTCGCGTGTTTGGGATAGATCAATGAAATATCAGTTTGAAGCATTGGTGTTTGTCGAAAGGAGAGCTAATAAAGAATAGACAACGATCTTTTAGCCAAAGTTAAACTCCAAAGCCTCGAGCATCGTCGAAAAGTGTTTAGCCTATCGGGTTTTTGTCGCATACATTTCATAGAGTGTGTCTTAGAATTACGTGATTTAGTTATAGAACGTTTAACAGAAAGGTGTGACAATACTCAAGGATGTCACTATAAATCAAAGTAAACCCTGCTTAGAACAAAATTTAGCAAAATTCAAAAAAATTTTTTTTATATCCCACGTACAACTTAGCCGATCACGTGACATATTTTTGTGTGAAGAACCTAATATATTTTATTGAATTTTTGAAAATGTTGTTCTACTGTGGGTTCACTTTGATCTGTACACTAACACCTTTAAGTATTGTCACACCTATCTGTTACACCTTGTATAGTATTCCAGACTAGGCATGCTTCATCTAGGGCTGCAGTGTCGCTGATTTCCGTGGTCATGCGAACTTCTGGTCAAATGCCTAGCTGTCATGAACTCGCGCACGCAGGTTTCCGTTTCCGTACCATTATCTATTCAATACTAGTTTAAGTTTCTACCCGTTGTCTTTATTTATGTCGAGTAAAACACTTCAAAAATCACGTTTGTTGTATCAGAGCTCCCCTTAAATATTTATTTTATTTTTAATTAGTATAGCGGCAACAGAAATACATCATCTGTGAACATTTCAACTATCTAGCTATTACGGTTCATGAGATATACAGCCTGCTGACAGACAGACAGATAGTCACAGTTTTTACCCTTTGGCTACGGAGCCCTATAAAACGTCTCCTTGCAGTGTCCCGTGCGTCACGTTCAGTGTTGACCTTTAGAGACGCATCATATAAATAATAAAAAAATAGCAAATAAACAAGTATGTATTATATTAATAAATATTGTGTGTACAAGAACATTGGCAAGTAAAACCTGAACAAACACATCATAAATTAAATAAACTGATGCGCAGACATGTTTTGTACATAATATATGAAAAAAAGTGTTCACGATAATGATGATGCCTCGGTTCTAGAATGTTTTTCTTTTGTCCGTCAGATATGTGTATGTGCTTTTATGTTTATATGTCTCGTTAAACATACCTGAATAATTTGTTTTTTCGTTTAAATCTGTTAAACGCAAAAACAAATTAATTGTTTAATTTGTACATATTTCCAACCAATCTCGACGGGAATACTTGGTCAAAGGTCTTTGCAAATTTTCAAAATTTTAATAGTCATTGGAGATTTCGGTTTCTTGGTTGGATCACAACATTGATTTAAATTTCTGAAATGAAAATGAAAGGTTGACGTTTTTTATAAAGTCTTAAAAAACAACGTCAAGGATTGTTTGGACGCGATATACTCGTATTGTGAGATTTTATACTTTTTAGTTCTGATCTACCATTTCTTAAAATCACATGGACTGACATAATTTTTTTTTTTTTTAATAAATAGTACACCTTTTTATATTTTATATTTTAGTTGTTACTCTTTTCTCTTTATTTTGTTAAACAACACGTGTTTTCATTTATACCTGATTGTTGTAAAGGTCCAACTATAGTTTCGTTCACATTCGGTGAACTTCGTCAGGGATGAAATTTAAATGCTATTCTCATCATTAGATAGGTGAACGCTTTATACGAGTATAGACATTTACGAGTATAGTTCATTTAGAATGGCAACATCTAGATGAAGATTATTGTCAAAAATAATGGATGAGACGGGGGTGTACTTACAATAAAGAAATAAATAATAATTAGTAATTAGCAAAGAGAAAAAAAGCCTTTTTTATCCTACACAGCTAGACATTTGACCACAAATTCGCACAACCAAGTAAGTCAGCGATACAGTAGCCCTAGATGGAGCATGCCTGGTCTGGAATACACTGGCTCTCAAGGAAGGCTGCCGGAACACACCGTTAGGTGCTTGGCGACAGGTTTTACAACTTGAGGATGGTAGCTAATCAGGGAGCGAGCGATAGTTAACGTCCTACCACCATGCTATACTTTCCTAACGATGTTTTCCTTCACCGGTAGCTCAGGCTCTTTTTGCATGTTTCATGAGATCGAACCTCGTGCCTTTTGCACGGAAATCGACCACACTAACCACTCGACCATCATCGCTATACAACCGCTTATCGCCTACTCTTATTCTGTATCTGTAAATGTTATCTTTAACCCAGGAACCGGATACGCAAGCACCTGCTGATCTTCTCAGTGTCAGCCCCCTTGCTCGCTATGATCACCTACTTCTCTCTGGGGGACGAGAGCCAGGAGACATTGAATGATTCTAATGCTACAGGTAAACTTTACTTTTTTTAAATGACCAAAATTTTACAGCGTTAGCTATTTCGGATATTGAACCCATTTAAAAAAATAATTAAATGTGAGGGCAAAAATATATCTCGAAAATTTGGTCATTATTGGACATACATATATAGCAATAAATTATCGGCCGAGGTTGTAAATAAATTTATAGAAAGGAGAAAGGAGGTCATTGTACTCATTACAATAAACAACCTTCACTATGGGATTAACACTGAATTGGAAAAAAAAAACAGCTGTTTCATACATTTCGTCTCACGACCGATAAACTTTTTCTATGTTACAGCTGATTTTTTCATCTCGAATTCAGAGTTGGTCCATAATGAAAGTCGTTCACAATAATGTGCATTACAGCCCCCTTTCGATATAACCCTGTATACGAGTACATAAAAGTCAAGCCTTGACCGCCTGACGTTTGAATGAAGAGCCTCAATCGCTGAATGTAGAGATATGACATTTGACAACTGCAAATGTGAATTCATTGGTTTATATTATGTGATATGAAACTAAGTATTCATAAACGATAAAATAATATAATATTGATATAATGTCAATTATTTGTAATTATTTCAATTAAAAAATAACTAAATAATATTGGTTTAAATATTTTTTTTTCATCCATAAACACTAATCTCCTTATATATAAAAATCAATTGCTGTTTGTTTGTCTCGCTAAAACTCGAGAACGGCTGGGCCGATTTAGCTGAGTTTGGTCTTGAAATGTTTGTCGTACTCCGGGAAAGGTTTAAAAAGTGAGAAACATAGATAACTGTTAGGCGGTACGAAGTTCCGGGTCAGCTAGTGTATAATATAAGATATATCATTATTTGAAAACCAGCTTAACAATATAGTATAAAAAGCAGTAAATAGAAATAAACGATAGAATTAAAGCGATCTCTTCCAGGCAACGTAATTAATTTATATTAAACATGTTATTAATTAATTTATTTATAGTATTGGTTATGTAAAGACTGAAAGTTCTATAACATCAGTTGAATTTTAGTATAAAAATGTAAGTGTTATGTAGTAAGAGGTAATTTCGCAACTGGTGACAGCGGCGCCGTGGCTTAGTTGGTTAAAGCGCCTGTCTAGTAAACAGGAGATCACGAGTTCGAATCTCGTCGGGGCCTGCCAGTTGTTTCTTTTTGCACTTTATTTTTGTTGTATATGTATTTCTAAGTATACTCGAGTTAATGTTGAATATTTTTAAGTGAACTCAAATTATTACAGTCGTGTGTTTAAAATTATTTTACTATAAAAAGCGTTCCGGCCGTATTTTTATAATGAGTTTAGTGTTACGATTAGGAAAATACCTTTTCTTTTGGAAGGGTTTTTAAGGTTTCCCATGTGGTCCCATATAAATTTGATCAATAATGGCCTAGTACTTTAGTTTTTAAATCAAAATAACTGAGAAATTAGTGACGGTCCCTGACGAATCGAAGTTATGATATATTATTTTATATATGAATGATATTTATTGCAGCTACAGCGGATGGACCAAGGGTCCAAAGGTTTAAAAATTTGGAGAAAATGCCAATTTAAAAAATATATTCAACTGTACCTACTTAATTAAATTTAATTGATTTCAAGTAAATTTAATTATGTTTATTATAATAAGTAAATTAATCAAATTTACGAATACTTATTTTTCATATTTAGCTATGAAAAATAACTCCAGCCAAAAATATACAAACACACTTTATTTTTGGCGGCAAAAATATTTTTTTATTACTTCAGCCGCATAAGAACTCATTTTGCGTGTAATTTCATAATAATATTACGTGCTTAAATGCGATGCAATAAGAAGAATATTACGAGGAAGTATGTTGTAAAAGAGTTTATTTTTAACTGCCGGTTTGCCGGTTGGCGCAATTGGTATCAACCCTGCCTTCTGCGCCGCTGGTCCCGGGTTCGATCCCCGGACAGGTGAAACATTTGTGTGCATGAACATGTCTATTTGACCTATGTCTGGGTGTTTATTATATATATAAGTATGTATGTATGTATATCAGTGATCAGGTTATCATAGCACAGGCTTAGCCTAGTTTGGGAGCTGGAGACCTTTGTGTGGATGTTGTCGTATATTATTATTTCTGTCGTTACACAGGTATAGCGATGTTATTCTCGGCCGGCACGTTCCTGTACGTGGCGACGGTGCACGTGTTGGCAGATCTCACTCACTCAGTGTCCTCGCACTCCCCGCTGCCGTTGTCGGAGGGAGGCGGCAAGCGACCACACGGACTGCAGATGACCGAGGTGGCCTTGTTAGCAGTAGGTGCACTCATGCCGCTACTACTCACCGTTGGACACCACCATTAGATAAAATAGAATTTAAAGTATTTGAAAAAGTTATTCAAGAATATTTTTTCATATTTTTTTGCTTGACTTGTTAGCTAATAGTGTTTATAGCTGTTTTTTTTAATTTGTTTTTGTTATTAATCAAGCAAGGCCAGCATGTTTTTTAACTTGCTAGATTTTGATCAATAGTAACTTTTACATAAGTGGCAAAATTACAAAAAGTTTCAAGAAGAGATTAATGTGTTTTTTGGCTTTTTTACTATGTTAGTTTCAAATATTTTACTAAGTAATTTGTGGATATGGCTACTCTAAACATCCTCAGTATAAACGTCTCAAGTTGGGAGAGAGCGATATTTACTTAGAAGTGTCAAAATTCGTTGCTGGGTTTTCATACTACGTAAAAAATATATTTCGTAATAAAAAGCATAATGTGTTTTTTTAATCGAGTATAAAATTCTCCACATATTTGTTTTTATAAAATGTTTAAAATTTTCGTAGTACTATACGATTAAATGCTTCCTATTACTGATAAAGCAATATTCGTATTTACGTCGAACTCAATTCGGACACAACATTCACTAAATAGCATTTATAAATATTAACGTTCCAAGAACTAAAATCGTTTTAAATCATTGTTTCGCAAAATACATGTTTTACTTTCGCTAAATTAATAAAAAAAAACATATCTGTTAATTTGGGATAGTTAGGTAAATTTGAGTGATCCGAATTGAGGTCAAGTTATGGGGTTTGATAATAAAGTAATAATAATAATAATTGCCAAAATATCGCCAAATTCGTGCGAAAGATAATTAGAATAAAATTAATGTACTGCATTTAGATGTAAATGAACTAAAAAAATTGACGTCGTTTAGGTTGTACCATGGTAACTGATTTAAAAAGCGTTGGACTTTTTTAAAAAAGTTTTTTTTCTTAGGTTATCATTCTGTACTCAGAATGATAACATTATAAAAAAATACATAATTTTGTAAAATATATCTGACCACGTAAGTTTTAGCCGATAAGTTGATTACTTGCCAAAATTATGCTGAATTTTTTATACAATGAACTCGAAAATACTGGGACTACTAATTTTTGAAACATTCGAATTAATTCATTACTCGAATGACGACACTTACGAACGATAAGCATGCGCCTTTTTGAATTTCTTTCGTGACGTCATTAGAATTCATAACGAGGTCCCTAGAGAGTATTTACAACCAATATTTTAAGTAACGTAACTTGCCGAAGCCGTTTCTTTTAAGATATTCACAAAGTGCGTTTCAAATTTTAATCCTAGAAAATTTAACCGCTTTCTTATTCTTATCTTAATGAGATGTAAAGACAAATGGCCTATAACATGCATTTACTTTTTCAAAATGTAACATCTGAATTAAGAATTTTTTTAATTGCCTGTGTCCGAACAAAGTTCATTAATTTATTTGAACAAGTTAATGTCGACAAAAATAAAATATTAGTAATTAAAAAAAACATAAAGATTAAGTAAGATTTTTTAAAGTAAATAGTTCTATTATTGCTTTTGTGTAGTTTGTGTATATTTTTGCAAATTGTAAAAGACATAGTTGTAATATTAAGTATGTAAATGAGGGATAAATTTAATAGCGATCTTTAATCTTTGCGGGTAGTATGATAGGGTCGACGGTAGCTGAATTGTTTAGGCGCCTGCGGGCTTGCTTTAATTTTGTCTGTCGTCATTGCGTAAGTTCGTTTTTAATTAATTTAATAAAGTCTTAATAGAGCAGTTGTTATAATATGCAAAATAAGAATAAATCGTGTTTTTAGCGCTGTATAATTACTACATTTTGTGAATTTAGTTTGAAAGATTATTTGATTAACGACTAATATAACAGATTAAATGACAAATATTATTATAAATTATGATTTGATAAAAATGGCGTATATTTATAGTAAATTGATTCCCATTATGTTTAATTTTATAAATATTAGATAAAAACTGATAAAACTAAAATCCTTAATTTTATAAATTACATAAATATTTTATGTAAATAAACATTGTCACTAGAAGTTTTATAAATCATATGAAAAATAATAAATATATTCATGGGATGATTTTGATTTTACTGTAGTTTATTAGGGAAAAATAATTTTATATTAAGTGAGATTTTTTGTAAGTAAATAATAAAAGTGTGTAGCAATATTGAAGAATATGTGTAATTATTAAAGTATTAGTTAATTAGTGATAAAATACAGAAATAAAAAAAAAAGTTTCTTTTTTTCGCGGGTAACAATTTTTTTGCGATAAATTAAAAAAAATTGTGTAGAGGCGTCTCCGAATGAGAAAGTAAAATTTCTGACTGACAATATGCCAAATTTTTTTCAAAAAAAAATACATACAATCTCTAAGATATTATTTGAGTTTTGCTAAATTTTACATAATTAAAAAATGGTTCTTTAATTTACATATTCTTTCATTTAATAACATTTTTGGTACATTTTTGTACATAAGAGTATATAAATAATAAATAAATACATATATATCTATAAGTTATAAAACATGTGGTGTTGTTGTTTGTATATGTTTTGTGTACATAATGTAATAAACAATTTTAAAAGAAATATTTTGATTTATTTCCTTAATAATGATTATTTTTATACAAGTGAAAAGGAGATAAATGAAATATACATTTATCTATTATTTCCTTTATATTATTATTTTTACCAACCTCGGTACACAATAAATCAATATAAAAATCATAATATAAAAAATATCGAATTAAAATTATTTACCTATTTAATCACACGTATGGAATGTACAAAAAGAATACTTAATAATTATATTTAACAAGTCACAACCCTATTGATAAATATAAAATTATGTAAATAACCTAAATAATGGTGGAATACCTACTCATATAAAATACTTCAAAAATATAATTAATTTAATCCCAATACTAATCTCCATTACCTACTACACACAAAAATTCTGGCACAGGTTTAATTTCTTCAAGTTTAGCAAATACTTTATTTTCACGACATCTATCGTAAACAAAAGAAACTACGAGTATACTAAAGCATCATGAAGCTGTGGCCAGCAGGAACACTGAATCTAATTGTAGTTCCAAAGCAGTTTAATAGATGTCGCAGTCTTAGTATATCAAAATAAATGGTGAGACAGACAGATTATAGAATTAAATATGCATTCAAATCTCATTTCTAAACACAATTCATCTTGCATGCATACACATCTTACATTTCTATTTATAACTTATTTCACTTAGAATTTAAAAGAATATTGATAAAACCGGCCTAAAAACTAAATACAAAATGTTTGCGATTACAACTAGTGTGACGAGCTTCAACATTTGATGAAGGTAGTACAGCCTGGAATAAAACAGAATAATTTACTATTATACATATTTTTCAAAAGTATTCGAGTTTTTCGTCATTAGAACCTACACACATGGACGTATCATCTTACAAGCCTACACGTAACTATAGATACTATTATTTATTGATCATGTAAATCTAAATCGCTATCAAACTAAATACGAGATCAGATCCAGAAAATAATTTATTGTACGTTTCTTTATAGGGACTTGTGGCGCCATATGTGAAGGTTACTATTCTGAATGGAATGAGACACGGTGGTTAAATACACACTGTTAGATACTTAGATATTATATAACTAGCTGACCCGCCGAACTTCGTACCGCCTAACAGTTATGTATGTTTCTCCCCTTTAAACCTTTCATGGAGCACGACAATCATTTCAAGACCAAATTCAGCTAAATCGACATAGCCGTTCTTGAGTTTTTGCGAGACAAACGGATTCATTTTTATATGTATATTTTTTTAAAAAATTTCTGTCATTAGAGCTTTCTCCTGACATTAACAAACTAACAAAAAAAATGTGAAATCGGTCCAGCCGTTCACGCGTGATGTCGTGACCAAGAGATATAGGGATTCCTTATCTATATATATATAGCTAGTTATATAATATCTAAGTATCTAACAGTTATATAATATAATATCTAAGTATTTAACCACCGTGTCTCATTCCATTCAGAATAGTAACCTTCACATATGGCGCCACAAGTCCCTATAAATATATATATAAATAGATAGTTACCATGGCGATCTGTTACCATATATATATTAACATATTAGTGACCTTTGGCATTTTTAGTCAAGACAGTGATTTTTTACTGGATAAGTGGTGACAGCGCCAGTGCATAGCTGCATCAATAAAGACTGCAGTCTACAAGCCCGGCTGACGTCAATTAAATGAACGCTTAGTGTGAAGTCAACCGAGCAACACTAATGCTAATAATAATCTCCAAAATGGCCAAAATTCAGCTTAAATTTTGAGTAAATAACACAGAAACATATTAAACTTAACGGAAAAACTTTCCACATCTTTAATTAATTGATTATGTAATTTATATGAACAATAAAACTAAACTATTTAATTGACGATTGTAATTTGATTCAGTGTTGCCAGTAGGTACAACGACGTTTGGTTTTATGTATTAGTGAGAAAATTTGTAATTTGTGAAATAAGTTAGTTTATTGTTACAGATCTTTCTGTCATTTGTCACTTCTGAGTGTGTCACTCATGTGCATATTAGAATTCATTACCACATGATTAAACGGGGAAAGAAAATATCGTCAGGAAACCTACTTGTCGTAGAAGGTTAATAACTTTAAAACATAAGTGAAGTAAGTCCCCAACTCGCATTCGCACTCGGCCATTGTGGTGGACTTTGAACTACACCCCCTTCATGCGGAAGACCCGTGCCCAGCAGTGGGACGTTATGGCTTGATACGAATATATAAGGCAGCTATGGAATGCGATAAGGACTAACATAATCCATATTATATATAATGGTAGTTATATACCTAATAATTATCTAAAATATTTTACCTGTTCCATTTCTTTCTCGCCTCGGGCAGTGTCGAGAGGTCATCTTTGATGAGGTAAACTCGGAGTCCTGTTACAAATTTAATAATCTTCGTTAAACAATATGTAACCAGATAAATAATGGGCGCTGGCAACGAAATCCACAGTCAGGCAGTACGCACAATAAAAGCAACGTTGTAAGTTTGTTTATGTTCTTAGAGTATCAGATTAGTTATGACGAGTAGATAGGTACATAATATATATGACTATCTAAGTTAAAAAATCACAAATAATCTGAGATCTTTAAACACACAAAAAAAGAATATTTTTTGGTGAATCTAAATATCTATAAATATATACTTTATATTTATAGACATTTATATTAATATAGACAATAAATTATATTACGCTTTTATTCTTATATTTTTTTCTTTTAGCGTAATAAGCAAAACTGTTGTGCCTACAATTAAATTATTGCTTAATAATTAACTTTTCTAGTATTTACTTTAAGTCTAAAGTTTCCTGCGAGTAAGTACGAGTACTAACCGACTAAAAATATTTCGCACAAGTACTCCCAGTCCATCTCCCCCACGCTGAAGGGGAACACGGCGCGGTCCTCCTCCGAAAGGGAGACCCATACACTCTTCACGTTGTCGTCCGCGAACTGCCAGTCTTGTGTCGAGAAGTAGAAGAGAATATTTGCCAACTTCATTACTCTGCTGTATAGTTTTAGCATTCTGGAAGAAGAACAATTCATGAGAATAATTTTAATGAAATTAACTAGTAACACTTCTGTAATCTGTTGACCACGTGACTACGTCATTTTTGAGTCTCTAGAAAAAAGACTTTCGCATTAATCTTAGAAAAATATACTAGGATATATATTTAATTTATAGAAATCCTTGCATTAAATCGTATTTATCAAATATTATTGAAATCGGTCAGTAAATGGCTTTTTAGCACGCTTTCGCTTTGCCTTCTTTTTAGGAGAACCCCCACCCCCCTACCCCCGTCAATTAAAAATCCTCCACGGATTATCTGTAGACCTTCAGTGGTCTATAGATAATCTATCTGTTAATTTTTTACAACAGTTAGTCATTTCATTTGACATTATATTAATGTATATATGTTGCAATCAGAAAATAAAATTAATAAACATAATATGAATATTAAATTACAGCGCCATCTATGAATCGAAACTAGTAAACTCACGCTGTCCGTTTCCCCGTGACGTAACAGTAGCAGTCTACGAACATCGCCGGTAGATAATGCAGGAAGAAGTTGTAGAACAAAAACAAATAGTAGTTATTGGTAGGATTGAGGCCGTAGTACCTGGAATAAAGAAAATAACTTTGTAAAGTTAGCGTTGAAATTTACATACCAGTGTATAGATGTATATATTGTATATATCCGAGATTATTTCCACACAATTGCTATTTTTTCAGATATTTTTATTTGTTAACCAAAGAACTTGACAAAATTTTATAAAATGTAACCAATTTAAAAGTATACGTAAAAACAAGTATGTGTATCCAAAAAAACCTTCCGAGTGGAAAAATAATTTAAAAATCGTTTTAGCTATGTCTAAGAAATCGGGCAACATACATAAATTAAAAAAAAACATTTTTATGGTCGGTTAAAAAAATAAATTTGATCCCGACTTCACATGAGCTACTCTTTTTTAAGTGTCTTTTTTTATCTTACATAGCTAGGCAATCGACCACAAACACGACCACGGAAGTCAGCGATACTGTAGCCCTAGATGGAGCATGCCTAGTCTGGAATACTCTGGCTCACAAGTTAGCTGCTTGGCGACATTTTTTACAACTTGATAGTGGTAGCTAGCCAGGCGAGCGATAACGCCTTACCACTATGAGCTAAGACTAGTTCCGAATATATTATTACTTACCAAACAGCTTTAGTGGTAGGTTTGTCGATGCCGTACTTCCGGTTCAGGTCGATGAACTGTCCCCAAGTGATCGGATTGGACGCGCCGGATACCATGTTGTAGATCGGGATGTCCGACGTTTGACTGGAATAGTAACGGTAATTAGATAACAGATGGCGCTTTTTGGCAAAGACGGTGTCTACCAACAAGGTGATTACCGACTTCCATCACGGAGGGCACCTCTCAACTTATTCAGTTATTTCATTTTAAAAATTTAACTGCTTTGCTGCTGATTTTGTAAATAAATAAAATGGGACCACTCGAGAAAAAAATATAATTTTTCAAATCGGTCCTGCCATCTTCAAAAAATCAGGTAACAAATATTTAAAATAAACATCCGATTTGTCCCCTTTCGAATTGAGTAAGTACCTACTCTTTTTTTTGGTAGTCGGTAAGAAGTGATTAATATTGCGTATTTACTAAATTTGCATTCATTGGCTATTCCATTGAAAGTAAAAAAATGTATGGTTTAAAAATTCGTATGTTAAAAATGTCTCGAATTTATGTTATCTCCGTATTATTATATTTCAAAAAAATGTTTTTATTACATCATGATACATACGCAAGGACACGATAATGTGTAATCTGTCACGAATCACGAAAATGCTTTTTGAATTTACTACAACAATATAGCTATATGAATCATATTGAAAAATTACTAATACTACTTATAATTAATTAAATTAGATAAGTACTTCTTCGTGGTGGTGATATAGTTTACGCCTAATGTACATAATTACAGTTTAAATATTTAATGATGGTTTATAGTTTTGAGTTCGGCTTTAATATGATTATTCGTATTAAGAATTATTTCGCTATCTACTCGTACCACTTATTGTAAAGCTAGAAGCTCAATTGTAATCTAGTTGATAAAAGTTACCACTACAAACTGAAGTATACTTTAGTTAGGAAAAGTTAAACTCTTGCTCTTCAGAGAACTAAAATTAGAGAACGAGATAATTCTTTTCGAGAACAAATGTTTTAATAGAATCAATTAAATAACATACTTTTCTTTGAAGTTCTTGGCGGTGTACCAAGCGGCAGCCAGGATCTTGTTGACGACTAAATCAACGGGGACCATGTCTGCTACTTTGTTTGAGTCCATGTACATTGTGCGGAGTACCTGGACGTAATTTTTTTTATTTATTATTATTTTGTCTGGCTATCCAACGGTTATAGTAATATAAAATATAAGAAAAACAAACAAACACATTTTCAAATAAACTTGTGACTTCACGATAAAATTATTTTAATCAGACAAGTTAACTCTATAACTTTATGCTCTCACTAAAATCACAGACATAGGATTTTTTCTACGCTATAAACCAACCAAGAGAAAAGAGAGAAAAGAACATCCGCTGAATATGTCGTAATAATTATTGTCATTTAACATCTTCGTCATATTGAATCTACGATTAAAACAAAACTAGTTACTAATGTTAACCAACAAATGGCGCTCACCCCAGTACCGATGCCGATCACAAGTCCAGTGGGCCCATATACGCTGTCCGTCCACCCACGGACAGGCTCCTCGTACGTCGATACCACTGAAATTAAAGTATTATGACGTAGCGGTCATAAAATGTAGGTTGGAAAAGAAAAAATAAGGTAGGCCGCATTCAGTTTATAAAGAAGTAAAATGTGTTTGCTAGCGTAATGAGTTTTGTCCCAACTTCACCAAAAAAGGCGTAAGTAAACCCCTCACTTAGTGGAAACGTTTTCGTCTATTATTGATGTCTCACCTATAGAAGGTCTGACGATACAGATGGGCATTCCCTCTCCATATATCCTCACCGCTTCTTCGGCTACCGCTTTCGTGAAACAATACGTATTTGGTCGCGGACCGAGCAATCTAAAACACAGATATAAAGTACATAATTATAAAACGTAGTACAGCTTCCAGCAAACATCTCATGTGAACCGAAATCCTATCAGTAGGAAAAAACGTATTGTGACTTGCTTAACACCATTTGTAGGTACCGGCGGAAGAACAACGTGTGTTTGTTTCTATCAGCATTATGTGAAGTTAGCGCTGGTTTGTCGAAGAAAGCAATTTATTGCTGTTGCAAGTATATATTATTCAATTTCAGAAGTTTAATATTTTGGACTATTTGTTGCAAACAGGTTCTTTTAATAAGACTGGACTTACCCTACCACTGGGTAGTGAAGTGTAGCTCCGGCGTTTTTATTTATTTTTAATATTTTCAAGCAACTGAATCTTTTAAAAGTTGTGTTAATAACAATAAATAAGTGGTGAATTACGCAGTGTGATTATCTAAATTTATGACCTTTTGATTTTTTATACGAAATCAGACGATTCTAAAACAACTACGATTGTTTTGGTTTGGATCCGGAAAATAAACCTGCAGTGGAGGGTAGATCAGCTTTGGCTGCTTAGTTGCAGATTTACTTGCTCACGTTGGCGTAAGCATACCTACCAAAAAGCAACAAAACAGCGGTGTATCCTGCGATTGACAGATTAGTGCATTTGGGTTTGAATTCGCAAAATTTTCGGTATAATTTTCAAGCCGATTTGGATAAACGGCGCCATCTATTAGTATCTATCTGGAGTAAAGAGCGCTGGGCTGTGACAACAATATCGCAGGAGTTCATGATTGATATTTGTATCATACAACCAACCGACTTGTGGCGTAGTTCGGCAGTTGGAGGAGAGGACCAGGCCCTTAGGGTGTAATTGTGTTTTCACTAGTTTGAATTGCAATTATACTAATTAATCATATTTAACAATTAAATTAATTGTGAAACTAGAATTATAAGAATTCTTATAATTATAATTATTCTTATTATCACAATTATCACTAAATAATACTTTTATGTTTAAGCAACTTGACACTTATTTAACGTTTGTTTTTAGTTATTTTGTAAAAACGTGTAGAGGGCGGGACCTGCACCTGCACCTGTATGTGCTTATGTTTATTTTACTTATAGATTATTATTTAAAAGAACAAAATATTAATTGTTGATTGTATTGTTTCTTAGTTATTATTGACATTTTATTTTATGAATTGATATTGACTGTTAGGTATGTAAAATAGTTTTTTTTAATGGTATTTTATTTGTGTAGTCTAACTTTTGATCATGTAGGTACATGTGTAAAGACTTAATTGAATTTGATTAATTAAATTTCTCAAATTTATGTTCACGGTTTATAATTGAGGAATATGTTTTGTATTGAATATTGTTAATTCAGGACCTAATTTATTTTGTTATTTAGCATATGTATATTTGTAAATTATCAGATAATTATAAATGAGAATGAAAGATTCTCTATAACTGTTAAGACTAAAAAGTTTTTATACAATTTGTTGTTTTAGTTTTTGTTTTTTGTTTATAGTATAACCTCAGTACCTACCGGTTTTGTCTGGAATTATTGTTTTGATATTATTAACATTTTATTTAATTCATCTATCTATCTGCTTGATCAATAGTTACCAACCTACATACGAAGGTACCCTTTCTTTTTAATTTTAAATCATTATTGTTTTTGTTTCGTATAATTTTCACATAAATGTTTGTTGTTCTGTATGTCGAAGTGTTTTATAATTTTGATAGTACTTATTTAATATTGTATTAGGTACTCAGGCTCTGATTCTACGCACTATTTACATAGTACCATTTCACAATGAGTACTACTTCAGCGTCTTTAACATGTCCTCACTGTTCAGGGTCGACGCGGGTTTTCAGCGTACATGGGCTTAGAGTGCACATAGGTCGCATGCACAAAGAGGTGCTTCATCAGAGTTTTCCGTCGCAGAGCTCATCGGCCGCTACAGTTACCCAGCAGCTGCACAAGGCGGCGCCACCCTGCCAATGTCCATTAGAAAGGTTAGCATCTCTTAAAGCTGCCACACCAGTGCTTCGTCATATTCCTAAGGGAGCTCGAAACCAAGCGGCCGGCAAGCTCTGTGACATAATTAACAAGTGTGTGGACAGTAATGGGCTTGAGGACTGGAGTACGCTTCTCTCTTTTGCCTATACTGCTTTGAAGGTACCGTCGAGGGAGTTACACGGCAATATGACTGCCAAGGTGAAAGCAAATGTTCAGTCCTCTGGTTCGTTCCAGCCCGATGACGAGTTTGGTGAAAGTAGAGTGACTTCAACTAGGTTGAGATCGGTGCATCAAAGAATCGAGTCAAAGGTTTTCGAAGGGGACTTAAGGGGGGCTGTTCGGTTACTGGTTAGTAATGATACATTTGCGGAGCAGGGTCCTGACACTCTCGCTGCTCTTAAAGTTAAGCACCCGGATCCGTCGCGTCCACTTAGCTTTCCGCCAGCACCAGACATATCGTATGCTGCGATTTCGGTGACAGTTGAAGATGTGATGCTGGCGCTTAGCTCTTTTTATAGTGGCTCTGCAGCGGGTTTGGACGGGATCAGGCCGGGACATTTAAAAGAGCTCACATCAGGGTCAGCTGGCGAGAACGGACACCGTCTTTTGGAATCTTTAACCAGACTTTCAAATTTCCTGCTCAGTGGTCAGCTGAATTGTGAGGTATGTCCATATCTGTATGGTGCCTCTCTTTGTGCTTTGTCAAAAAAAGATGGCGGAGTCAGACCCATCGCCATTGGCAGTGTATTTCGTCGATTAACTGCAAAGTTAGCATGTAAAGCCGTTAGGGAGGAGATGTCCGCGTACTTGCAACCGCACCAACTAGGCTTTGGTACGCGTCGGGGGTGTGAAGCAGCCATTCATGCCGTGCGTGCTTTCGTAATGGCTCCAGAGAATTCTAACTGTGTGGTGCTGAAGCTTGATATACGGAACGCGTTTAACACTCTCGAGAGGGACGTCCTTTTGAGCGCAGTCAAGGATAAAATCCCTTCCCTTTTTCCGTTTCTTCATCAGGTTTACCGTTTTCCTTCAAATCTTTTCTACAACAACGAACTTATTCTTTCGCAAGTGGGAGCCCAGCAGGGGGATCCGCTGGGGCCGCTCGTCTTTAGCCTAGCCATCCATAAAGTCATTTTGGAACTTAGGTCCTCTCTAAATTTATGGTACCTGGACGACGCCACTTTGGGGGGAGATCCAAAAGACGTGTGCCAGGATTTAGAAGCTTTGATTCCACGCCTTAAAGAGCTTGGGTTGGAAGTAAACCCCTCAAAATGTGAGTATTTCCCCTGCTCTATTGACGCTCGTAAACACTTCACTAACTTCGCTATTTCATTGCCAGGTCTTAGGGAAAATTGTCCTTCTTCTTTTAACCTTTTAGGTTCTCCTATTTTTTTAAATGCTGTCCCTGAGGCTATTATTTCTCGTCAACAACTTGTCCTTGATGCTCAAAAACGTTTAAAGGACCTATCCGCTCATGTTGCTTTGGTGTTGCTACGGATGTGTTTTGCTATACCTAAAATGACATATCTATTGCGGACTACTCCAACCTGGCTTTGCCCTGAAGAAATTAACGCATTCGACAACACTCTAAAATGCACAGTGGAGTCGATCTTAAATGTTTCCTTAAATGAGTCCCAATGGCGTCAGGCTTCTTTACCGATACGGTATGGTGGTCTAGGGGTGCGGTGCGCTTCTGATATTGGTCTACCGGCTTTTTTGGCATCGGCACATGGGGTAGCGGACCTTGTCACTATCATTCTTAACTCCAATGGTGATAATGCGAGCATACCTTATGTGTCTGACGCGCTGTCAGGCTGGTCTGATCGCAATTCAGGCGCATCATTCCCGGTGACTATGTATGCCCAACGCGCTTGGGATGAATGTGGGGTTAAGAAAGTTCAAGGCGACATAGTGCAAAATGCTGCGGGGGCGGATTTGGCTAGGCTCATGGCTATTTCGCGGTCAGAAGCAGGGGCATGGCTACAAGCGCTTCCTTCGCCTCACCTGGGCACATTGCTAGACGATGACTCTCTGCGTGTGGCGGTGGCTTTCCGCCTGGGATGTAAGGTGTGCGAACCTCATATTTGCATCTGCGGTTCCATGGTGGAAGCCAATGGGCATCACGCTTTGAGTTGTCGTCGCTGCGCAGGGAGGTTTCCGCGACACCATGCTCTCAACGAAATAGTCCGCAGAGCCCTAATTTCAGCCAATGTACCCTGCATGTTGGAGCCGCCAGGTTTAATCAGGTCCGATGGCAAAAGGCCGGACGGGCTAACGTTGGTCCCATGGAAAAATGGCAAGTGCCTCGTCTGGGACGCAACATGCGTCAATACTGTGGCTCTTAGCCATCTGGGCCGCTCAACACTTTCACCAGCGGCTGCCGCAGAAGACGCTGCAGCTAAAAAACATATGAAATATGCGGTCATGAAAGAACAATATCACTTTGTGCCTATTGCGGTTGAGACCTTGGGCAGTTGGGGTGCTGAGGCTAAGCAGTTGGTACAAGATATAGGCCGTAGAATCAGAGAAAGAGGTGGTGACTCCCGTTCTGGCTCTTTCTTGGTTCAAAGGTTGGCCATAGCCATACAGCGCGGTAATGCCGCCAGTGTTATGGGCACCTTTGCTCCAGGACTGAGTCAGAACGTGTAATTTAGTTAACATGCTTACCTATTTATGTAAGTTGTATTTCTTTTAATAAATTAAATCAATTCTAACTTCCATAAAGACAGGTGCCGATAGAACTTTCTCGGTTATTTCGATTTTATAGTAGATTAGTAGCCAAGGGCTGTAAGACATCAATAGATTAGTAGCCAAGGGCTGTAAGACATCAATAGATTAGTAGCCAAGGGCTGTAAGACATCAATAGATTAGTAGCCAAGGGCTGTAAGACATCAATAGATTAGTAGCCAAGGGCTGTAAGACATCAATAGATTAGTAGCCAAGGGCTGTAAGACATCAATAGATTAGTAGCCAAGGGCTGTAAGACATCAATTGCAGCCCGAGATATTAGTTATATATAGTTCGAGGGTGCAATTGATGCTTACACCCGAGCTAACTACTCTGCTTTACATCGCGATTGTGAGGTAAGTAGAAAAAAACGGCATTACAATAATAAAACATTTTAATTGCCGCTTCAGCTTACATTTTCATTGTATCGGGAGTGTAGCTTATATCTTCATCACTTGCAGAACTCATGTTTTTTTTCCTAATTAGCACGTAATTATAAAAAAACCCAAAAACAAACAATATTCAAAGTAAAAGTTTTCTATTCCCGCCTTCTTTCATCTTTTTTTTTAAAATGTTTTTAAGAACTAAATTGCGCTTCGCCGTTTGATATTTAAAATTGATGACTAATATACTCATACGAAGACAAGGCTGAACAGCAAAGCGACCTCTTTTGTCATTGGGCTGAATGCATGATGTCTATTACCAGTATGATGGTTAGATGTACGCGAACTTTTTGAAAGATTGAAGTTTTTTTTTTTAATTACTTACCGCCCTAGAGCTTTTCTAACTACATACTTATTACCCTAGAGCGCTAATTGGTCACCTACAAGCCCCGTTTGGGGGTAATAAGGACCTACTTACCGAATATGAGAGATATAAAAAATATTTCTCTGAACTTTTTATTTTGAGACATGATACATGAAGTTCAAGTTTACATAGCACTTCTTTACTTACGTTGGTAAAATGCTTTCCACTAGTTTGTTGTCCAACGAAGACACAGCTTCTAAAGCCTCCACTGACATTGGTGGTTCGTAAAATCTAAAACAATAAAAATACAATTCATATACCCATCAATAAATTTGCATTCAAAAATTTCCCACAGCTTTTGTTAGCCAGCCTAATCCTCGAGACTAAGGTGAGCCACTCTGGCTAGACGAAAACAAGTGCAATAATACGAGTAACAATTATGATTATGATATTGTATTTCTGTACTTATTTGACTTAGAGTATAATATAATATAAAACTTATTAAACCTCCTAAATCTTATCGACTTATGACTTAGGAATTTTACACGGATATATATCAGAAAGTGTGCTTTGGAATTACATAATATATTTTCTCCTTACTCTTATTCCCCCTACTCTTATTAGAATCGGATTAGTAGAGATACTTCAAGATTCGACCGGTACATTGTACAGATATCACTGACTCAATACTAGATAGAGAGATAGACAACTCTTTATTCGAAAACCAGCTTAACAATAAATTAACTTTAACATAGACAAAATTGTAAACGTAAACTAGTTTTTAACTGGCGGCCTTATCGCTTAAAGCGATTTCTTCCGGGCAACCATGCACGTACAAGATAATTACATAATATTAAAGAGGCCTTAAAACAACACTAACAACTAAATAGCTCTCAATACAACCAATACTTATATGAATACACAATACATATACAAACATAATACACATATATATATATATATATATATATATATATATATATAATACATATACAATACAGTACTGTTTATGTAATAATGGCAATATATATACATATTCTCTAGTGACATACATACACATACATATACATACATTTATTGAGTAAAAATGGCCAGGTTGTGGAATGTACTGCCGAGTTTTCTATTTCCTAATGTGTTTCTGTTAGGCAAGCGTGCCACATCCTAGGCCACATGACTATTATTTATTAAAATAAAGTAACAATAAAATTGTGTACTTCGAATAACGCACAAGAGACTTTGTCAGTTGATTTTCAATTACTGGATAGCAACGCCTCTAGCGGGGCATAATGGAACTATTTGGAAGAGACATGCTGCTACAGTTGATAGGTAGCGTTAGATTTTTCAAAACAAAAAAAAATAGTTTGATTAAGGAAAAAATCTCATGCGTTTTTTTTAAACAGATCATTACTTGATTTTGACTTTAAATATTGCCACGAACTTTAGCAAAATTATCTCTATTCTAATTACCTCTCTTCGATTTTCTTAACATGTGTGTTTGAAAACGCAGTAGACACGTGCGTCAAAGCCTTCAAGTTTCTGCACTCTTTGGCCAGTCTTAGGACTTCCTTAGTTCCTTTAACGTTGATTGCCGTTGACACTGACAGCTTCTCGTCAAATTTGACTGTGGCAGCTGCGTTGATGATTATCGACACCTGGAAGCGACATCTCGTGGTCAATAATGGAAGTAATAGGAAGAAGGCACAATTTGAAAAAAAAAGTAATACAGTCAGTTATATAATGTACCAATTGTATATAATGTACCAAAATAATTAAACCGAATTCGATAAAATTTTCGTGAGGCCTACGGGAAAGTATTTTCAATTTTAATAAATCTTTAGCCATTAAAAAAAAAACTAACATATGTAAGTTAAAAAATGGCACGGACCTTGGAGTTTGTGATGCATTTATGATAAATAAAAAAATAATAAAAAAAATGTCTTAAATCGGTGGTCTAGGTGGTGCTGAAATATCGGGAAAATTATACAAAAATAAGGTTCCAACGAATTGAGAATCAGCTCATATTTTGAAGTTATTTAAAAATGCATGCGGTACTGGATCTAAATTTGCAAAGTATTTTATAATTCCTTATCGGTTCGATTAACGGCATTTTTCAGCCACGTTTCTAACGCATGTGAGCATGTGACGGTATCATGACATGATCATCGATTCCGTTTTCATTAATTTGCGTCACCTACTTAACCGTATATTGGGTGTTTAAGGTTATTAGATGTTTTGAAAATTACCCATTACTTTTTAAACTACTTATCCGTTGTACGTAATATGAATATAGGTCACATTTAACATATGTAATAGCAGACCCCAACTATGTAGCGAAATAGATCAAGGCTAAAGCAATCATAAAGAAATCGGAAATGTGCTAATTTGTAATTACGAATTGTAGTCACAATTTCTACTTGCCTTGATAAAAGAAAAAGGTTCTCAATTCGTCTTCTATTCTCTCTTGAGACGCTAGGACCGATTTAGAATATTCTTATAGATTTTTTCAAAATTGGTATTTAATTAAGTTGATTTGTACATCTTAATGACTGGAAAAAAAATTGCGTTTGTCAAGCATGTAATTGAAGTTGTGAATGTTTTAGCAGCAGTTCAGAAAACAATTGATTCGTTTGCAAAAACTTTTTTAAACAATGTTGATAAACGAATATTTTGACAACTACGTACTTGATCAGTTTTGTTTTATTTATTGGAATGAACATTTATATATCTCTGCCAAATCTTACTAAAATAGATAGGTAAAAGAAAGCGTAGTGTTCCCTTTTGAAAGCTAAAATTTGTCGCTAATTTATATGTACCTTGCTGACAAGTGTTTTCCTGTCCTCTTCGCAGATCCCCAATCCCGGTAGCTCCATATCTCCAATGATGGGAACCACTTTGTGAATGCCTTTTGGATTCTCTTCGTGAGCTCTGTGGAACACCTGCAAGTGGTGATAGTGTTATGACACAATCATAGATGGCGTTAATTAAAAATGCATGATACAGTGCCCGGCAAACATCTTATAATCTAAAAGCTACGTTAAGGTTGAAAGTTTTTGTAAAATGTACTTCTGATTAACGAGTCCGGTCGCGACTAAACGACTGTATGCCACGTTGACTAAGATCCTACAAAAAGGCCTATGATAATAATACCTATAATCATCACTGCACTTTGTTCATATAACTGAGGATTTAGTACAATGGATTTATACAAATGCTAGTGTTTACCAATACTCTTAGACGGAACGTTTTCTTTATTCAGAAAGTAATTGACTATAATATTAAACTATTTCAGCACTTCAAGGCGCGGATTTATAGTAAAATAATATTTCAAGATTTGCTATTTTCAGTGATAATACTTACAAATTCATCCAGCAATTCGTGTATTCTTGCTCTTGGATCTTTTCCTTTTTTACTCCTGACAAGTACGTAGATAGTATCGACATCTCCACAAGAACGGAGAAGTTTCTCGATCAGCACTGAAAATTGATGGTAAAAAGTAAAAAATGGCGCTTGCTTCAATTTTCTTTAGTTAAATTAAGTTATTGTGTCGTTTGTGCAGCAATTTAACTGAATGCGTATTTTCACTATTACTTCACCTAAATAATTAAGTTATACTTTACTTTATTTAAGATCCTTTACTTTACTTCTAAAATTTTAATAGGTATTTTCTATATTAAAGAACAATAAATTAACACACAATGACATCTTGTTTTCAAAGCGGCTAAAAGGCTATGCTTAATTTAGTTTTTGGATGGATACGCGATAGTTTTGGATATCGATACATTATTAGGGTTCCGTGCCTTAAGGGCAAAAATACAACCTTATTAATTAAACTGTCCGCCTGTGTATCACCAGGCAGTATGAGAATTAAACTTCTACTTTCCGGAAATATAAACTAAATCTGTAAAGAACCATATAAAGAAAGATATCAAGAATGTGAAAATAGCATTACCTATCTCTGATTTTATTTCTTTGTCTTCTTTTCATCAACTTATCTACTTGATTTATTATATATTTATTTAATAATAATATTAATGCCAAAAACCTCCATAACCGCGAAGTGTGCAATCTTAAGAAATACTGAGCAACGAATGCGGGATGCATCGCAACGTTGTAGCAGTTGACAAGAATCTCAAACCGCTCTCCTCGGCGAACGAGAATTGGCGTAGGCTGGTGTTGCTGAGCACGGAGGACCGCAAGGAAGTATGGAAGAGCAAGGAGCTACACGGGAGGTTCTCTCGGGCTCTTATGGAGCCCGATGTGGACCTACTCGCTTCAGTAAACTGGCTACGCTTCGGGGACCTCTTTGGAGAAACCGAAGGTTTTGCTTGTGCAATTGCCGACGAAGTAATGGCATCAGGCATATTATTTCCGGTTGCTCTCATTTTGCTAATGGTGAGTATCTGCACAGGCATAATCTAGTAGCCAGGGTCATCCATCAGCAACTTGCTCTTCAATACGGATTTGTCGAGTCCGAAGTGCCGTACCTACTACCAGTATGCACCGTCACCAGTTCTCGAAAATGGTCGTACGTTGCTCTATTGGGATCGCTTTATCATCACGGACAGGACTATTGTTTGCAATAAGACTAATGTTTGATATCGTGCTGGTAGATCGGTCCCAGCACAGAGAAGTGCTCGTCGATATTACCATTCCACATGACGATAACCTAGTAAAGGCTGAGAAGGACAAGGTCAGCAAATACCTTGTCTTAGTACACGAAGTTACCGCCATGTGGGATGTTAATTCCACGACCATTGTTCCGATAGTCGTAGTCGTTTCAGCAAATGGTCTGCTGACATCTAAGAGTCTCTACCAACATCTCAAGAGAGTCTCACTAGATGGTTGGATCAAGGGTCGGATACAGAGAACGGTGAACCTCGATACGACACGCGTTGTCAGGAGGTTCCTCTCTTTGTAGTCGAAACCCAGAGTGGACACTCTAGGTTTAAGTTTTTTATGATATTTATGTTATATATTTATATTATGAAAAACTTAGATTTAAGAAATAAAATGAATACTTACATATATTAATAATATGGGAAAACATCCACACAAAGGTCTACTCGTACAGAGCCAAACTAGGCAAAGCCTGTGCTATGGTAACCTGATCACTAATATACATAAATACACACTTATATATATAATAAACACCCAGACACAGGTCAAACAGACATGTTCATGCACACAAATGGTTAACCTGTCCGGGGATCGAACCCGGGATCAGCTGCGCAGAAAGCAGGGTTGCTACCAATTGCACCAACCGGACAGTCAAATATAATAAATCAAGTTGGTAAGTCAATATATTATTTTCATTGTCGACTTGATTTTGGCACAGAGATAGTTCAAGTGCCGTAGAGTGCTATAGGCAACTTTTTATCGAGAAACAACGAGGGCGATGCCGCGTTGCAAAAGCTAGTTTATAATATATGACGTGTGGTCTACCAACACTGTTCACGTGTTTGTTAATTAATTCTTAGAAACAAATTATACTTTTAAATAGTCGTTAAAATATTCCAAAACAGGTTAATGTTTTGGAGACCTGTTTAATAACATCCGATATTAGGTATATTTTAGTGTTGCCACTTCACAAAACCGGGTAAATAATATAATATTGTTAGACTTTATAAAACGGTTATTTTGACTTTGATATATTTTTGAGTACGTTCGCGCTAGAAAATCGGGCGTGTACGTCAATGGACACACAGTCTGTTAATTGAATTGTTTCCGAATTACATTTGCATTGCGTCATAATAGTCGTTTTGACATAGAATAGGTCAGAGTTCGTATTGATTATAATGTTAACAAACTACCAAATCTATCAAAAATGTTCATTATGTCGCAATGCAATCGTAATTCTGACACAATTCAAATAACGGTCTTAAGACTCAGATCCTTTTCTCATTTATAGATAAACACGGCCTAAAGACGGACCCTTCTTCGGGCACAATGTATTATTACAGACCATATTATATTATTATTAAGGACCATATTTTTCTAAATTATGAAAAACTAAAATTAGGACTCATGAAGTACCTACTTATGAAGTTTTATTAAGAAAACTAACGCGTGTTTGATGAAAACGGACGAGACGTGTCATCGTTGAAGACACGAACGGCTCATTTCATCCCTGATGAAGTTCACCGAGTGTGAACGAAACTATAGTTGGACCTTTACAACAATCAGGTACAAGTGAGAACACGTGTTCTTAAACAATACTTAGGAAGTCATAATAATTGTTTAAAAGAGTCACGGATAATTCAACACCGTTAACGAAAATAATATCTAAGTGCAAAAAGAAGTGATTCCGGCCAGGATCGAACTGGCGGCCTTCTGCGTGTAAAGCAGATGTGATAACCACTACACCACGGAACCAGTTGATGCATATATCGAATTTATTGAACTAATACTGCGGACTTTTAAGTATACTATGACGCAGCTGACATGGGTCCCAAAATTCACATAATAATGGAATTATATCATACCCTTGATTTTTGTCGGAAAAATTAGGCAAAATTGTCTGGCGCGTTAATAATCTTTATTTGGTACAAATTCAATAAAAACAAAAACGACAGAGCAATACTTAATACATTGACTGTGACAAAGCATAGATAATAAAAAAAAGTGTTTAGAATTTCTTTAAAAAAAATCGAAGATTTTATTGATTATCTCATAGAAATCTTGTTATCAGTATGAAATTTTCAAAAGAAAAGTGTAAAAAAAATATTTTTGTCGTTTGCTTATTTCATACAAAAATGCAAATAAGACACGTTAAATTTATGAAAGCATTTTTCTTTTAATACATATTTTTTCTTGATTTTGTAATTTATTAAATAACATAATTATCCTTAGCTCATATAATTTATTAGGGAATTTGTATTTTTTATTGTTCATAATATGTAATAATATTTTGACATTTTTTCTTCTTGTTGAGTTTTGCTTGTTTTGCTCAAAGGATGACTTTCTCGACGACGCGGCTAGCTTTCAGGCTAATTCTGCCATCTGAAAATATATGAAAATAATAATATAACTATAAATTAAACTGATACATAATTCAATAGTAATATATAGATATATATATAGTCGAAAAAAAAACATAAATTACAAATTTAAAATTTTGGAGTTTGAAAAGTTCACTTCGTCATTACAGAGCCCATGGCCATTATTCACTATGAACATTCCAACACGTAACGCGACCACGTTATTATAAACGTGCAGAATTCACGTGGAATCGATTCACTAAGCCAATGTTAAATTGTATATCGTGCCGTGTTACGGAATGCGCTCATTTTACATCATCAGACTAACGTATTCCGTCAACATAAACGGACATTTTTAAATATGTCACGTGTTTTCAGTAAGGAATCTCGTTGTTCGTTAGACTCACTGTTTAATAGACCGTTCTCTTACCACTAACACTGTACCTACATGATAAAGTCATATGATCAGAAAACCTTTATGATTTCATGAGAACTACTATATTTCGTTGATCTTTTCGAAAATTTAACTCAAACGTGCTAATTGCATTAATATATTATGTTTTGAACTTAAAAAAACTTAATATTTATTTATGGATTTTCTTACTTACCTGTACAATGTACATCCTCGCAAAACACCATCAAAGCAAAAACCACCAGACACACACACACAACAATAAAATAAAAAACAATCACAAAACATTAAACGTAAAGAATTCATGCGAAAATATCCTTCAACCAAAACTGACACACATCATGCATATTTAGAAATAAAGATTAAATAGAAAATCTGTTTTTAACTACTTTCAAAAAAAGGGACTCAATTCCAGTGTGTTTTATTTTTTTATGTTTGTTACCTGATTTCTCGGAGACGGGTGGACCGATGTGAATATATATGATTTTGTTTGTGAAGGTCTCATTTTCATTTTATCAAAATCGGTCTTAAGGTTTGATATATAAATCGAAATAACTGTAAATGTTCTATCGGCGCGGCGCCTGATGTAGTACAAGTCGTTTTTTTAAAATATTTTTTATTACAACCCCGAGATACTTATAACCCACTGTTACAATGGTGTCGATTAAAGGCGTTTAATTTAAAAAGTCCAAAACTGTCTTTTCAAAACTATCATTATATAGTTACTCCGAAAATTAAGCCGATTTCAAATAGTATGCGCTTCGGGGGAATATTTTAGTTTTTTTTTCCTTTTTTTATATATGTTTACCGATTTTTTGGAGATAGCCAGACCGATTTGATAAAATAATTTTTTTTATTCGAAAGTATCAAATCTGTTATCTAAATCTGTTCGCATTTTTTTTTAAACAGTATCTATAGATCACGTAAACACGGAAGTCAGTTGGCAAATCATAAACGACTTTATGGACAAGTTTTTGTTTTAACATATATATACTAAGTAAAAATTTAAAAACGATTTCCATTTCAAAACTGTCGTTACGTAACAAAATGTCATCTACAAACAACGAAAATTAAAAGTTATATTTATAAAAAAAAAAAAACTACTATACCGATTTATAGTTATGCGATTAATACGAAAGTACAAATTCAAATTCAATTTTCAATTCTCAATGAATGGGGGAAAATAAAAAAGGCTCCAACTAAGGCAGAACCTCCTCCTTTTGAAGTAGGTAAACTACTAACTCAATGTGAAGAAGGTAAACTAAAACTATAAACTACTAGCTAAACTAAATAAGCCGAACCTTAAATGGAAAATTTATCATCAGATAAAAATTACCTCAAAATGGCGACTTACAAGCAAAGCTAATGATCGCGAGGTCATTGCCGCGGCGGGATTTATTTGAAAAACTGGTTCAGCTTAACAATTTAAATAATTACATGACGCAGAAGCCTTTATTGTAGATATTATATATTAAGGTATATAGATCCGGAAGATACCTTTTGAAATTATCGAGTAATCATCCAAAATCAATAAGTTTCTTTGTTTCCGTAGAGTTTTAGGTTTCTTTTAAGTTCCGTCATTTATCGGAATATTTTATTTGTAGGTATTATATGTTTATAGCATTAAATAATCTCAAACAAAATAAAAAGTTTGATACAATTAAATAAATATCTAATTTACGTATTTACGCGTCTTTTGACAAAGTCAATATAAGAATAAGAAATATATATCGGCCTTTAAATAACGTTCGTTACAGGCAAGTCTTATTACGTTTTAATTATTAATTACTTTGAAAACTTATTTAAATACTTTTACAGTTCTCATTACATATATTTATTATATTAGTGCCCTTATAGAACAGATATTGGATCCAAAAATCTTATCAGACGATTTATAAATTGAATATTTTGCTATTAATTTCATAAACGCTATATCTCTGTTGATCTGACCATTCAGAAACCGCACCCGTGTTGTATTGTTGTAAAATAACATTGATAAGTAATATTAATAAATAAATGATAGTAATATTCAACCTTCACACGGCCCCACGCCACGCCACGACTTTGAGTGACCATATTTTCTTTAAAAGTGTAACTATAAAGAACAAATACGGTATTCGTGACCTAATATATTTATTGTGGTGATCTCCCAAAACGAGTAACCGCAATTAATTAAGTACTTAGTAGAAAATGTATGTTTTCTGTCAAGTTTAGTATGAACTAAAATAAATATGTATAAATAAATAATAAATTCTGAGCTCTTCCTAGTTTTTGATTTATATAATCTGATTACGTTTTTTAATTTGATTTTATTCATATAAGGTGTTTAAAGAGACAGCGAGTTTTTTTTTTTCATGTCGTCTCCCAAAAAGTGCCGTTAAGGGACCATTGGGAGAGGAAATAATCCCAATAAGTCCTGTTAAGGGACTTATAGCATAAGGCCCGTTAAAGATATTATAAGCAGAAGCAGGGATAAACCTACGGATTTTATTTTTATGCCCCAGAGTAAATAGTTTTGTGATAATAATATGTTTGTGCTTGTTTAGATGTGTTATATAAAACAAGTTAAAAAAATCTTTGAGTATAAAAATAGTGGTTCCAACTGTAATGAAGCTAATTATCGTCCATCCAAAAACTAAACTATCCACCCATAACTAAACCGTTTCAGACCTGAATTATTTTTTTCCTTGTCCAAAGTGGACTATGTTACATAGGAAATAATACTTAAATAAATATTTTTTTATGACCTCTTTGGTCTCCTGGGTACTGAAAGGGTTAAGTTCCGCTTAAGAAATAAACGGAGCAGCGAATTTCTTTCTTACAAACGTCATACCTACTCGTAATAAATTTCTCTTACTATACTTCTAACCGTAGAGTTGGAAGTAAGATAAATTTATTAGGTATTTTAAAATATTCTTCAGGTTTAGATAGTACGAGTACAGACTCGTACTATCTAAACCTGAACTAACAAAAAAGCCATGCAAAAAAACACTCACCTTTCCCCAAGAAACCAGTTCCCCCAGTCACAAACACACACTGATCTTTGTAAAACTTCTGAATCTCTGTCCTTGTGCCTTTACCCTTGGTCAGACGCCGTTTCTCCTCCTCCTTGGCGTCCACCTTGTCTTCGTCTCCGTAGCAGTTCTCCAGGTCATTGGCGGACACGAACTCGTGGTCTTCTGAGTAGTCCAGCATGGGTGCTGTTGGGTTCATGGCTTGGTTTTCTACGTCAGCGATGCGGACAGAGTTTTCTAATTCCTGAAGGTTGGGAGAATTCCATTACTGATTGTAGGAAGTTTTGTTTCTTTTTTTATAGAAAACAGCTAAGCATTTTACCACCAGCTAACACGACCTTAAAAGTCAGCAATACTGTGGCCCTAGATAGCATGTCTAGTATGCTGCCGTAACAAACCGTTAGATGTTTGACGACAGATTTTATCAATTTGGGAGTGTTACGAGTAGCTAGCCAGAAGAGAATTAGGTTGACACTGGCGATATGTTAATAATTGACAGCCCAAAATAATATCAGGTACTCATTTAGATTGTGTGTTATTTTTAAATGTTTCTTACCTGATTACTCGGAGGCGGCTAATCAAATTTATTTTTTTGAAAAAGTATTTACGTATATTACCATCGACGTGGTTCTTCTTAAATCGGCCATCCGACCGGTAAACAACGGTCCAGTAGTTTGGTTTTTGAAAAATTGATACGGCTCGTGACAATTTGAAGTTGGTAACCAGTATTTTGAAGAACTTGTACATACCTATGTGGAATAATCGAAATTCGCTTGTCTCAAAGCGACGAACGATGTGGTTTGCGTAGTAGGCAAAAATGATCCAGATTATTGTTACCTATCGCAAATGCATTGATTGTCGGAGAAGACATGAAGGTAAGTGCAGTCTCCCCACACACAACTTGCCCACCCTAGTGAACTAGCCTCAACCTCCTTCTCAGGGGAGAGCCGTGTCCAGCAGTAGTCATACTTACATGCAGATTGTCCTGCAGCTCCTTGCTGAGGTTCCGAACATTGTCCAGGTCTTTGAGCTGCTTCTCGGTGGGCTTGCCATACACGTCCACTTCTATCTTCTCGCCACGTCGCTGAGCTTCTAGCCACCTGGGTGAGATTATAATACATGTTTTCATTAACAGTACATCGAGGGGACCATTAGCAATATTGCGTATTATAACGTGCGCGACGTCACGTCCCGATTCCAACAGAAGATCGCTGGTTGTTTCTGGTAAAATGTATCTATTGGATTATCTAAGTATTTTTTGTGTCAATATTACGGTTGGTACCTGCTCATATTTTCTTTAGTGATGTTGGTATTATTGAGCGGGGAGGATTCCAGGGAGTGGTTCATGATCTGTGAACAACAAAATCTTATATTAATTACATACAGAGCTGCCACAACGGGATCCCACTCTAACCTAAATGATTTGATTATTTAATATCTTTATAGATACTGAAGGTTTCAAACGCGTACAAAACAATTAAGTAAAATTAAGTAAATTAAAAACCCCCCATATCGCCATTTTGTGGCGGCGACTATGTTGGACCGATTTTCATCAAACTGTCAACCGTTTTTCTTTCAGCTCTTCATTGGAATTTTAAGCAAGCTTTCACTGGTGTTTTTGCACACACATTTCGACAAGCAGAGTGACGTAGCGCCAGTATATTACTACGTAGCTCTCACGCACACTACCTAAGAAAAGTTGGTCTGTTACCAAAGATTGATTCGCCAGTATTTTTCAACTTCAGATGTTGTAGCATGACGATGGATAAGACCTGACGGAATGACGCTTGTGCCTTGGAAGTTGGGTAGGCCTCTTATGCGACATGCGTTGACACATTAGCGCCATCTCATCTTCCTTTGACACAGAGTAGGGTTGGGGCTTATTCAGCCGAACAGCACAAACGGAGAAAATATTTGAGTAATTTGCAGTCGAAACTTTAGCGCCGTGTGGACCGGGAGCTCATCTTACTTTACTAAGCTTATCGGAACGTTTGATCTATGCGACTCGTGACCAGAATGTCGGTGTTTATCTGGCATTTTAATCAGCATGGTAATGCCACTAGTGTACACGGTTCGCTGCCCTCTAGTGGTGGTTTGGAGAATACTGTCTGTAGATTTTTAGTGATATACCCAAAAAAAGGTATTCAATTCGACCTGAGTTTTTTAAATTAAAAATTACCTGATTTTTCGGAAACGATTTGTTCGATTTGAATGCCTATTTTTTGTTAAAATTGGTAGGTACCTCTAAAGTTTCTCAAAGTCGTTCTAGTTTCGATTATGAAATCGAAATACCTGAAAAACTGTAGAAATGAAGTCAATAATCAATTTTGCACGCTTTTATTAGCTTGTTATATAAATATCTATAAATCTATGTAACGGAATCTTTGATCGTGATAATTACATTAAAAAAAACTTTTAAAAAAATTAAAAAATTGGAATTTAAAAAAAACTAAATTTACGAAATTGCACACTTATTAATAACCGATGACAATGTAACAATTGAAATAGTTTGTTAAATTACAACAACGGATTTTGGTTATTTTTAAAACTTAAATTATTTTTATAAAGAATTTGTATCTATAGCCCATTCTAGTCTAGAGACCTACCTACAGCACAATTTGTATCTATAGCCCATTCTAGTCTAGAGACCTACCTACAGCACAATTTGTATCTATAGCCCATTCTAGTCTAGAGACCTACCTACAGCACAATTTGTATCTATAGCCCATTCTAGTCTAGAGACCTACCTACAGCACAATTTGTATCTATAGCCCATTCTAGTCTAGAGACCTACCTACAGCACAATTTGTATCTATAGCCCATTCTAGTCTAGAGACCTACCTACAGCACAATTTGTATCTATAGCCCATTCTAGTCTAGAGACCTACCTACAGCACAATTTGTATCTATAGCCCATTCTAGTCTAGAGACCTACCTACAGCACAATTTGTATCTATAGCCCATTCTAGTCTAGAGACCTACCTACAGCACAATTTGTATCTATAGCCCATTCTAGTCTAGAGACCTACCTACAGCACAATTTGTATCTATAGCCCATTCTATAGTCTAGAGACCTACCTACAGCACAATTTTGAAAAAACCTATCTATACTAATAAAAAAATATATTATAAAGTAATGGAACTGGACCAATTGCAAAAAATCTTTTGCCGTTAGAAAAAAAAATTGCGTCCCTTAGAAATCCCTACTGAAACCAATCCAAGGTGTAAAAAAAATAGTCGTATAATATCTTTGATCGCATACTTACTCTGCGGTATGATAAAACAAATTTTCTGCAATATTATAGAACAAACTAATATTTACCCAAAGTCGGAACTATAAAAATTGTTGTAGGCATGGATGTATGTATGTATGTAAGTTTGTTACTCCTTCACACAAAAACTCCTGAATAAACCGTTCTGATACAAATTTAAGAAACACAGATATAAATATGTAATTCTTATACACTTAAAAAAGAACCTAAACTGTAAATTAAATTAAATTTATTCTCCTCAATAGATTTGTATGAAATTTAGTAGCAAGTTAGCTAACTCCGTAGATCAACACATTGGCTATGTACCTGTATAAACGCGAGTAACACCGCGGATCGCAGCTAGTTCATATAAAATCCAAATAAAATACAAAATCGTCCAACTTACAAGATGTTAGAGAGACCACTGACTTTGAAATGTGAAATGAAACTGTGGCAAGTCCAGTCAAGTGCAATGTTCTAATTTACTATTCCTGTTTAGTCTACTCGTATGTATTGTATGCTAAAATAAAGGTTAAATATATTCAATAGGTTAAAATGTCAGGAGCATGTTGTTTACGAGTGGAATGGGCTTAGTTTTAAGCTCAAAATATCATTATTATCAGCCTGTATTAACACTTTGCTGAGTAAAGGCCTCCTCTCTTGTGTCATTGATGGGAGCTTAGCATGGCCGTTATCCCCGGTTAAAAGGAAACGTTAAGTAAAATATGAATAGGTTACTAGCGTTTGCCCGCGGCTTAAAAAAGTAACGTATGGCTTTTTCCAGACCTCGAACTACAGCTAGGCACGGATTTCGCCTTATAAAGGAGGTGTAGGCCATAGTCCACCACGCTGATAAAATTAGTTCATTAGTTCATTTATTTTTTTAAGCTATTAATCGTCTCCATCCTAAGGTTGCCTGGAAGAGATAAGGCCCCCACTTTTGACACTAGATGTAAGATTTTTTCTGTATATTTGATGTCTGTGTGTCTGCAATAAAGAGTTAATTCATTCATTCACGACAAGCAGGTTGTCCTCTTCAATGTTCTCTTTTGTAATTAATATAAATTATGTGTATGAACGACAAACTCAGAGATGCTAGCTTGAACCTGGTATTGAACCCGCGTCCTCTCGCTTGCAAGGCAAAGAGGTTCACCGACTAAGCTACCACATACAAATTAACAAGTGGGTGGAAGCGAATAAAAAAACCGACTGCAAAAACTGTAGACCTCTGTATCTTAACGAGTGACACCGCGGCATGTGACTAGTATACACTTGCAGATAAATATAAATCCAATGACAACTCGCACATCAAAATCAGTCTAGAGGTTCATACATACACACAAATAAACAAACATACTCTCGAAAAACATTATTTTGGGCTGTCGGGTAAAAATTCCTTTACGTATGAATTCTATGAGATAGCTAAAATTATATCTAACGTAAGATTATACAAGGTGTAACAGAAAGGTGTGACAATACTTAAGGTTAGTCTACACATCATCAAAGTGGATCCCAAAATTTTCGAAATTCTAGAAAAATTATAACGTCCTCCATACAACTTGACCCTTCAAGTGACCAATTTTTGTATGGAGAACCTTTTTCATATTCTATGGAGAACTTTTTCTCTATTTTTGCAAAATGTTGTTCTACAATGGGTTCTCCTTGATATGTAGGCTTATAGCCTTGAGTATTGTCACTTGATTGATCTTTTTATTACACGTTGTGTATGACATTTCAAAGTTATTAGCATCCTCTATTAACATCAGTTTGTGAACTTTACTAATTTTTTTCTGCAATCTGATATCACTTGTGCTTTACGTGCATTGAATAAAGTGTATATTTTACTTCGCGGTACTTTTATACTGCGAGAAATAGAGGAAGTACAGAAGTCAATCTATTTACAAAGTTCGCTCGAGCAACGCACACATAGACACTTCTATCACACACGATATATCGGAAACGTTGGGAACAGTGCGAGGCTAGTTCGATCCGCTTGATACAAACGTCTGTCAGGTATTTGTGTGACAATTCAAATATGTTGACCAAAGATAAAGAAAATCACCATCAGCCAGAAGACGTCTACTGCTGAACATAAGCTGGCCTTATAACGCCATTCCGATCGACAAGCTGCCAATTGCACTGGTTACTTGTGAGTTTCACTATGTCGTCGGTTCCCCTACGTAGTGGAAGGGCTTACCTTCGCTGCGTCTTCCAGTTCATGGTCGACATTCAACAACTTTTCTCTCTCATCGGGAAAAAAAAAAAAAAAATTATTATAGAGTGGCGTTGGCTATACGGAGTAACTATTAAGGTAAATAATAAATTAGATATAAGGTACCTTAGCGAGTGCCTCTGCGCCAGACTAGGTCTCCTGGGAGGTTTTTTCTGTTGGCCCTTAACACTGGCCATGTTATGGGCCAACAGAAAGACCTCTCTCTGATTCTATACATTATTTTTTTCAATAAAATCTAACACAATATTTGACACTAAAAAATAAACAAGCTTTTAGTAGAAGCTGTCATCCGCGGCGTTATAAATATTTAAATAAATGCAGTCTTATTGAATACCTACTTTTTTTTTAAAAGTCAGTAAAAAAGGGAAGTACATACTTGAGTTTGACTTCTGTAGTATCTTTATTTCGTGCTTGCGGTGCAGAATATTTTACTGTTACTGGTACCTAACTAATAAGACATCTCTTAAGGAAGACTCTGGTATCTCCAGACCAGAATCTTGTTTAACAAATTTTCGAAAAACGTTTTGTTTGTTTTTACTGTGCTAATTGCCAGGTAGTGGAACTCGGATCGTTATTGGCTCCTCAATTTCCTGATATTAAATATTAAATAACCTAACCACGAGTGATTCGGTTTATTCTAGGCAAGCGTGCTCGATCTTAGGCCGCGTCGTCGCTTTACATACAAAGTCACATGCCCAATATTACCCAAATACGAATCTAATAAACGAATTAATTCACCATCGGACTACCTGCCTCGGCTAGGTATATACATATGTAGAAGTATATACATTCCAGCGATGATCTAGCTAACGCAATAGTTAATATCCTGAAATACAATATCGATACATGTTTTTTCTTAATAGGAGAAAAAAAATGTACATGTAAAAAAACTGTGTGGTTGACTGACGAAATAATAAATATAAATAGATTATTACTTGACATGCACAGGTTAAAATTAAAATTTATTGACAACCATGCATTAAATTTAAAAATAGAGGAATTAAAAAATCAGTATGACGATTTGCTTAAATACGAAAGGAGTAAATATTATAGTAATTTAGTGACAACTTCAGACAATATTGTGAAATCGATGTGGGCAGTTGTCAATGCGGAAACGGGAAAAATTAGAAATCACTGCGATTACACAGAGACCCTGACGCAAGCTGATGGGTCCAAGTTCCCGTGTAAGATGGACGCGGTGAATGCCGTGAACGCGCACTTCGTGAGCGCGGCCACAAGCTGTGGCGCGCCCCGGGCCGACGTCGTCGGAACGACGCGCGCACTTGCCGAGGCGCACCCGCCAGCCGACCGCTCACTGAGACTAAAGCCATTCACGACACTTGAAGTGTACCGCATCCTAAGTCATGGTGTTGCGCGGAAGCAGACAAAGGATGTGTTCGAGATTTCGGTGTATCTGCTGCACTCTGCGGCGGAACAAATTGCGCCTGTTCTGTCGTGTCTGTACAACAGATGCTGCAAAGAAGGTAGATATCCGGCCGCACTGAAGCGTATAAAAGTGTCTCCGCTGTATAAGGGAAAAGGAAAGCAAGAAGATCTCAGTAACTATAGGCCAGTATTAATAATTCCGGCGGTCGCAAAGGTTTTCGAATATGGCCTCGGTACTAGATTAACAGAGTTTCTAGTACAGTGTGAGGCACTCAGCGACAGACAGTACGCCTACCGTAAGGAGAGGTCCACCACGTCACTGGCGAAGGAGGTCGTTCGAGAGATCCTCGAAGCGCGCGAGAGTCGCAAACAGGTTGCAGTGATTTTCTGTGACCTGTCGAAGGCCTTCGATGTCGCCGACCATAAGGTTTTGGCTGTAAAGCTTAAACACTATGGAATCGACGGATCAACCCTGCAATTATTAAATGATTTCATGACTAACCGGCACCAGATCGTAGTAGGGGATGGAGGCAGGGTGAGATCCGAACCACGCAAGACAGTAATAGGCGTTGCGCAGGGATCATCCCTATCAAACATTATGTTCTCCATTCTCCTCAATGATTTACCCACTAATGTTCCAAACGGAAGCATATATATGTATGCTGACGATGTGGCAGCAATCGTCACAGCACCAACTGTCGACCAACTCGAAATACAGATGAATAAAGTAGCTAGCGACTTGAATATGTGGTTTAAAACGAATGGGCTGATTTTAAATTTGAGCAAAACCCACTTTATCCACTTCAACCTCGCGGGACGCGCCTACAGGCCGTTGCAGGTGAAGGTCGGAGACGTTGAGGTGGATCAAGTAAAATCGACCGTTTTTTTAGGGTTTAACTTAGACAGTGGTTTGTTTTGGGAAACCCACATAGATAGGCTATGTGAAAAAATAGGCAGAGCCTGCTTTGCTCTTTGGCGCGTGTCCGCAATATTGCCGTACCCTATGGTCCGGCAATGCTACTTTGCATCTGTGCACTCGTTACTACAATATGGTGTCGAGCTCTGGGGGCGCGCTGCTGACTGGAAGCGTGCCTTCAGAATGCAAAAGCGAGCGGTACGAGCTATAGCACGAGTGCCGCAAGATACATCGGCTGCGGAGTATTTCCGGTCCATGGGTATACTGACCGTGCCGAGCTTGGTATGTATGCAGGCCGCGCTGTATGCCTACAAACATTCCGAAGTGTACGGACACCTGGGAGATGAGCGTCAGCACGAGTCACGCTACCCGCACCGACTCCGCGTCAAGTGTTTCAAGCTGGAGAAGAGTTGCAGGCAGGTTCATGCACTCGCGCCGCACGTATACAACCGCCTGCCGCCTGAGGTGCGAGACGCGCCCTCTTTAACCTCTTTTAAACGACGTCTAAAGGGTTGGCTTATTGAGCAGACATTTTATAATTTGGATGACGTAATTCCGATTAAATGACGTAATTGATAATATTTATTTCTTACTTATTTTATTTAATGATATTTAAAAAAAAATGTTTTAAATTATTTAATTATTATTTTACAGAGTATTTGAAAATACTCTAATTATTATTTATTTTTGACATGTAACTATTATTTTGTTATCAATAAAAATGACTATGACTATGACTAGGTATCGAACCCGGGACCCGCTGACTCCAAGTTAATGCTACGTTTCATCCCATTCGTATGCAAGTGGTCATTTATAAACACAGCTGGGTTATACTCTTACGAGACCGTTTGAAACAAACTAAATAATCAAAATGCATGACGTAAACAAACTTACCTAGCTAGTATTAGACCTATTATTAACTACTAGCCGCGCCCTGCGGTGTTACCCGCTTTAATACAGGATGAAAAGTAACCTATGTGTTAATCCAGGGTCTAAGCTATTACCGGAATAAATTTCATCCAAATCAGCAGTTTATGCGTGAAATACTAACAAACATACATACACAAATCCGTTCTTACTAACTTTCGCGTTGTATGATATTAGTAGAATCTGTGATGTATGTACAAATAAAAGATATATATATATAAATATTTTTTTATGTTATTTTTGTTATGTTATTTGTCTGGTGGGCAAATGTTCGTCTTCCAAACGGAAGGTCATGGTTTCAAATAGGTATCTACATAATCTTTTCGAAGATAAGTTCCCAAAAATTATAATTTGGCCGGCGTGGTGGAATACTCGTTTCATCTACACTACACCGTCTCAATAAGGGAGACCCGTGACTCTTTTTGGCTTAGCAATAACCCTGTAATATGTATATGGGTTAAATATAATAATTACTTGGATAGTATTCAGGGTTATCGGTTAGGAGTGTAAAGGAGTCATTATACTCATCTTAAGGTACAACTGTCATTAAAGGACCAACACTGAATCCGAGAAAAAAAAACAGCTGTTTCATACAAAAAGTTTATTGGTCGTCGACAAAATGTATGAAACAGCTGTTTTTTTTTCTCGAATTAAGAGTTGGTCCCATAATGGAAGTTGTTTAGTAGGATGAGTACAGTGACGCCCTTTCGTCTTAGTACATTGCTACACGATGACCCTGTAGATAGTACACCTACAATGTGTATTTTTTTTAAATATCTTATTACTAGATACAAGAAATGATTCTAAATACATAATAAGACTGATATGTAAGTACATAATCCATAAATAAAAAAAATAAAATAATGAACCCGTCAAGCATAACCACCAACTTACACAGGCTGACTCACTGAACACTTGTAACATTCAAGGACACGCAAATGCGTAAAAAAGGAATAAAAATATAATGTAACTAATTAGAAAAAAACGTTAGTTGCAGGCAAAACACGTTACATTAGTACGATTTAATACGATAGGATTTTTTACGTTTTTTATTTAATATTTTAAGAAAGTAATATTTTTTTTTTAATTCTTTGTAGTGCTTATTTAATTATATTTTTTTAAGTGTGAAATGCAATGACGTCATATGACAGGCTAAATAGTAAGGTATAACGAGTTAAATAGATAAAAGAAAAAATAAAGGGACATTGACATTAGTATTACTACTAAATTGACAATGACGTAAATAGAAAATTGACGGCTCGATAATCCGTATCTCGGCTTCCAATTCAATAGTGTACCTGGTGTGCTACTTGTATTCCTGGCACACAATTGTTGCGCGTACAAAATCGATTCAGATGAAATCTTATAATTGATGATCTTATCATTTAGATATAATCTTAATTACATAATGCTAATTTAGCATACTTAATATAAGCAAAGATATGTTGTCCAAGATAATAGTTAAATTAATACCTTATTTTACCTTATCGAAATAAAGACTTTTGAACTAAAATAGTGTAGTAAGTACTACTATAGTACGCGGCAAACAAGTTGACCTTGCGCGAGTCGTGTTGTACTGTTCGCACTTACCAAACTACCCGTGAGAGTGAAAGGGACGATGCCGCCATCTTGGTTCTAGTTATTTGCCGCGGACTATAATATTGTGATTTTCGAGCAGTCAGCCTGTACAAAAACCCACATAATTAGTAGGTAGGTAAGCCAGCTAATCTTCCTATTACGGATAAGGAATGAAATGAGAACTAGATCTAGTTTTTAATTGACTTGCGTCATAACTACGAGTATTCTGTATTTATTATTCTGCAACGTAATTTTAGTGGTATGGATCAAGACAAATTTATGAAAGATGTCAATGACATTGACTGGACTCCAGTGTTGGATGCAAGCTCGGTAGATGAACAAGTGGAAGTCTTTAACTCTATTCTTACGAGCCTTTATAATGTTCATGCACCCTTGCGGGCTATCAAGATAAAACACGTTCCTGCACCTTGGCTCAATGAGGACATAAAATTGTTGATGCATAAAAAAGCGGTAGCTAGGACTAAGTATAAATGTCGCCCTGATGATCATAATAGGGTCCGGTACATTAGACTAAGAAATCACTGCAATAAGGCATGTAGAGACGCTCAACGACGCCATATTTTTGAGTCTGTTCAAGACACTGATCCAGCAAAAGTCTGGAAATTTCTTCGATCACTAGGAGTTGGAAAGTCACGGCAAGAAACCATCCCTAAAACTTTGGATATTAATTTACTAAATCAGCATTTTTCAGCATCTCCTAATATGGAAATTAATACAAAAACCTGTTCTTTGCAGCGCCTTTCATGTTTATCAACTCCAGATCTACCTCCTTTTACTTTTCGTGAATTTACCAGTTGTGATGTTAAGAAGAGCATTCTGTCAATATCATCTAATGCTGTTGGTTTAGACATGATTAGCCGTAATATGATAATTCCTATTCTCGATAACCTGATACCTATCCTTTGTCACATTTTCAATTCGTCTATTTCAAATGGCATTTTTCCGTCATTGTGGAAAGATGCCCAAGTTATTCCTTTGCCAAAAAAGGCTAACCCAAAATCCTTTTCTGAATATCGGCCTATTTCTATATTACCCTTTCTTTCCAAGGTCCTTGAGCGTTTGGTTCATAACCAACTTAATATTTTCCTTATTAAAAACGACCTACTAAATCCATTTCAGTCTGGCTTTCGTCCTGGGCACAGTACGGTTACTGCACTTGTCAAAATTACCGATGATATACGCCTGGGTATGGACAATGGTCAGTTAAACGTACTGACGCTTTTGGACTTTAGCAATGCTTTCAACTCTGTTGACCTTGATATCCTTCTGTCTTTACTTCGCTCTGTTAACATATCTCCAACGGTAATTGACTGGTTTCATAGTTACCTGTTTGGTCGTCGGCAGAGGGTTTGCTTTGAAGAATCTTTTTCTTCATGGTGTGACTTATCTGCCGGTGTTCCTCAGGGTGGTGTCTTATCTCCTTTGCTTTTCGCTGTCTTTATTAATTCCATTTCTCATCATCTTTCTTCGTCCTACCACCTTTATGCAGATGATTTGCAATTATACTGTCAGGCTCCTCTCAGTTGGTTAACCGAAGCGATAGAGGAAATGAATCAGGACCTCTGTCGCATTTCTGACTGGAGTAAATCCTACGGGTTGAAAGTCAATCCACTGAAAACTCAAGTTATCGTTATGGGGAGTTCCCGTCAAACAAGTCAGATAGACTGGGACACACTGCCACGCGTAGTTTTTGATGGCGTCACAATCCCTTTCAGTAATACTGTGAGAAATCTAGGCGTAATATTTGATTGTAACCTCTCATGGGATGTGCAACTAACAGAAGTGAGCCGTAAAATGTTTGCTTCCGCAGGCTCCTTACGTAGGTTGCGCAACTTTCTACCCATTACCACTAAAACTGCGCTTGCACAATCTCTCTTACTTCCAATTCTTGACTATGCTGATGTTTGTTATCTAGATCTCACCCAGGAGCAGTTCGATAAACTTGAGCGCCTTCAAAATTTTTGCATTAGGTTTATATTTGGTTTACGCAAATATGACCACGTCTCCGAATATCGTACTAAGCTCGAGTGGCTCCCTATTCGCCGTCGCCGGGATGTTCATATACTTTCCCTCCTTTACAATGTGTTATTTAACCCTTCTTCTCCGCGGTACCTTCAGAAATGTTTCAAGTATTGTCACACTACCCATTCCTATACCTTAAAATCATCTGAAAATCTTAAATTATCAATTCCTTCACATTCCACCACTTTCTTTAAGTCCTCTTTTACTGTGAAAGCTGTCTTGCTATGGAACAGTCTTCCTCTTGATATTAGACGTGCTCCTTCATTAAATGTTTTTAAGCATCGAGTCATAGTTCATTATCTATCGCTATAGCACTAATATTTGTTACATCTAATTATTACTAGAGAATTTGTCCATTTATTTCCATGCCTAGTATTGTATTGTATATGTATTTGTATGTATTGTATTTATATTTGTATGTATTGTATTTATATATTTGTATTGAGAGTTTTTAAGTTGTTAGTGTAATATTTTAAGGCCTCTTTAATATTATGTAATTATCTTGTACGTGCTTGGTTGCCTGGAAGAGATCGCTTTAAGCGATAAGGCCGCCATTTAAAAACTAGAATATGTTTAAAATTTTGTCTATGTTATTTATTTATTGTTAAGCTGGTTTTTGAATAAAGAGTTGTCTATCTATCTATCTATCTACGAGTACGTAGACACGACGCACTGCGTATATTGGATTGTAGACGAAAATATTATTATTTTTAATTATTTTATCGATTTCAGTTTCAGTACGGCAACGTAACCGTCTATGCCTACTGTAAAAGAAGGATGGTTACGTTTTTCGAGTATAAGTATGTAAGTATATTTGTTTGTCACGCCCTAGAGTCTAAACGGCTTGTCGTATTTTCATGTGAGTGGTGTCAATAGATTCGTCTTAGTCGTGAGAGTGACACTGGGTACATTAAAACTAGAAAGAAAAATAATTAAGGTTTAACGATTTAGCAGTCGGGTTTTTCCGATCTCGCTTCTAATCACTTGTTGAATTCAGTTACAAATCAATTGTGAAGATAGAAGGTACCTAACTTGGATGATTACGTAGTTACCCTTAAGTCTTCTAAGTGGTAAATAAGCAGTAAAGTCCGTGTCAGCGCGTAATTACGCAAATATGTACCAAGACTATAGTTAGACTCTCGACCTTACGACAAGATCACGGCAAACAACGAGCAAGGTTGATGACTATTTTCTTTTGTATTTTATCTACAACTAGCTGACCCGGCGTACTTCGTACCGCCTAACAGTCGATTCTTTGATTTTTTATTACTTATTCTGCTATTCGGGACGCAGATCAGCAAATATTGACATAAATATTTATACGACACTAAGTAATACATACAGTCGAAAAATATAATTCTCCTTCTTTTGCAGTCGGGTAAAAAGAAGGAGTCTCTCAATTTGTTAAAATCTCATTTCTACTGATTTTCAAAAAGAAGATGTACTCGACTGTATTTTTTATTTTTTATGTTTGATAGGTTTCTACTCGTAGGAGACGGGTGGACTGCTTTGAAATATTTCTTTTTTTGAATGGGTCCGATTTTAATTTTATGACATGAACTGAAAATCTCGAGCCTTAAACATAGATGGCGCTAGTCTTATTGAATTCCCGCCTTTTCAGTTAGTAGCTTAGTACCAACCTTCAAAAGAAAACTGATAAAAAAATCATGATATTTTACTATAAACTTGTGAGTTATCGTGATAATAGTGACACTACTTTTGTTATTTGAAAACAATGGATAGAAAATAATTTCGTGTTTTAATTATACACTGCTATTAGATGGGAAAAAATACAGTTCAAGCGAAGCAATGACTCGAAAAGAAAATATAACCAACAATTAAACGCTGGTTTGCCGATTTCAAACGTCGTAGAGACACCGATGATGCAGAACGCAGTGGAAGTCATAATGAGGCAGTAAACACCAGAAAACATCAAAAAAATCGTTTTGAATGAAAAAAAAGTGAAGTTTCGAGAGTTAGCTAACATCGTAAAGATATCAAAAGAACAAGTTGGTTTGATATTTCATGAGCATTCGACTATGAGAAAGCTCTGTTCCAAATGGGTGCCGCGTTGGTTGACCAAAAACATGAATGTGTTGATGATTCTGAGCATTATTTGGCCATTAAAAACGTAACAAACCGGAATTTTTGCGTCGATATGTGACAATGGATGAAACATGGATCCATCACTTCACTCCTGAATTAAAACGATCGTAATCTGAGGGAAGAGCCACTGGTAAACCTCGTCCAAAGCGCCTAAAACCACAACAATCGGCTGGAAAGGTTATGGCCTCCGTATCTTCGGATGGCTATAATTTAGACGGCCACCAAATAATATTTTTGGTAAAATGGCTTAACGGTCACCAAATTATGACACTCCGAATTTCAAGTCATTTTTTAATGACAATCCTAATACTTTTGCCAACAAGGTCTGTGGACCTTGGTCAGGTTATTTTTTTATGACATTCTGTATACTTTAGGCAACAAGGTCCGTTTTAGGAAACGTAATTTGGTGACCATTTATCCATTTTGGTGACCGTTTAGAATTTTTTGGGCGGTGTTTAAACCCGAGTCTTTTGTGATGTGCGTGGTTTCATACTCATCGATATTTTGAAAAGGGTAAAACCAACCAACAGTGAATATTATATAGTGTTATTAAAGCGTTTGAAGGCTGAAAGTGAAAAGAAACGACCGCAAAGAAAAAAATTGTTTCATCGAGACAACACACCGTGCCACAAGTCAATCAACATGGCAAAACTTCAAGCTGCTCCTACATCCACTATATTCGCCAAATTTGGCTCCCAGTAACTATAGACTGATTGCAGACCTAAAAAATGCTTGCAGTTAAGAAATTAGAATCGAATGAAGAGGTCGTTACTGACACTGAGGCCTATTTAGAGGCAAAATATAAATGATTTTACAAAAGTGGTATTGAAGTGTTAGAGCGGCGCTGGAATTAAGTGTAGCTTTGGAAGGCATTAAGTTGATGAATAAAGCCAATTTAAAAAAAAAAGGCTTTTACTTTGTTATGCCCGGCACTTTCAGCCCACGTATACCTGACCTGGAATCAAACCCGAGACCGCCGGCTCTCAAGATGAGTATGCTAACCCCTAGACTGATAATCATATACTCAATAAACGTTCTATATTATAATAAATGATCAATTTGTTATGCAGTATGTGTGTGGCGGCCATTATGTTGGACATTATTCGAGTCGTGTGACCTTTGTATTGTTATTTACTTATTGTTGTATAGTAAATAACTATAGGTTTTATAACTATCGAAGATATATAACAATGTCAGTTAATATATAACATGGGGCAACATCCACACAAAGGTCTTCAGCTGCCAAACTAGGCAAAGCCTGTGCTATGGTAACCTCATCACTGATATACATACTTATATACATAAATACATAATTATATATATAATAAACACCCAGACACAGATCAAACAGACATGTTCATGCAAACAAATGTTTAACCTGTCCGGGGATCGAACCCGGCACCAGCGGCGCAGAAAGCAGGGTTGCTACCAACAGCGCCTACCGGCTAGTCAGTAATGGGTGCACTAAGGCAAAAGGGAGTCATGATATTTATCATTATGAATTACTAGCTGTGCCCTGTGGTGTTACCCGCATTAATACAAAATAAAAAGTAGTCTATGTGCTAGTACATCCACGGTTCTACTCCATACCAAATTTCATCAAAAGTAGGTCAGTAGTTTTTGCGTTAAAGAGTAACACACATACATTCACACATTCTAACAAACTGTCGCTTTTATCATATTAGTCGGATAGTAGGCAATTAGATTAGTAGGATTAGTTATAGCAGCTGTTTCATACAAAAACTTTATTAATTAAGTAGTCGTTTACAAAAGGTATGAAAAATAAGCTTTTTGGGATTCCGTAGTTAAAAGGAAAAAACTGGACTTAGACAATACTGTCCGTCCGTCAGTTCTTTGTGTACGGAACCCATCAAACTACAACCGGTTAACTGACTTTTATATTAAGAGAAAACTTAATTAATGTTGTTATATGTTCTGCATATCTGTAACAAATGTGATCGAATTTGGGCAGTAAATGGCACTGTATCAAACTTCCCCCTTTTTAGGAACGATTCCCCCCAATAACAAATACCTACATAAATATTAAAAAAATATATTGCAGCATTAGACTTTTTTTACCCAGACATTACCCAGACTTGCACGCGAGTACTAATTTTCAGGAAATTAAACATCCAAAGATACGAACTGACAAAGGAACGAAACAAATGGTTATATAGAAGCCAGTTCGAAACCACCCGACTGCTAAATCGTTATACCTGTGTATCATGCTTAAGTTAGGACTAAGACGAATCTATTGACACCACTCACATAAAATACGACAAGCCGTTTAGGTTCTAGCGCGTGACAAACAAATACATATACATACACTCGAAAAACATAACCCTCCTTCTTTCGCAGTCGGGTAAAAGTTGCCAGTCTCGAAGCAGAGTCGCTTCTCTTCAATAAGATACATAAATATAATCTCGAATCGTATCTGACAAGTGCGAGGCAATCTGCTGACAGTGGGTGTCAAGTCCAAGGATGATTTTGTTTACAAAGATTTTGTTTACGAACCTGTTTTTAATGATCTGCAAAGATTTATGACGATTTATATTTGTCGTGTTTTTTTGTTGGTGACTAAATTATTAGGGTTTTTAGCGTTCCGTATCTCAAAAGGAACCCTTCCTGTCTGTCTGTAAAGATACCCTTCTCTCAAGAAAGCGAAGGAGAACCATGTTAAAGTTTATATATACAAGTACTTCTCGATATACGAACTTTTTTAGCAAAAAATAGTTATTTGTTAATCAAGAGTGCAAAGTTGCTTTTAAACCGCGTGCTCACTTTTGATGACCGAGTAAGCGAAAGATTCTAAAATTAGAATCCTGAGCGTTAGCGAGGGAATTAAAAGAGCACAAGGTGAAAAATCTTTGCACCCGAGTGCAACACGTAACTTTTCATCCTACTTCAGCGAGGAAATGACTTCACGAAAAATAAAAAAAAAAATTAATCACTCATTTTAGTTTTTTCACTTATTTTTAACATAAGGTTTTAACAATATAACGTGAAAAGATGGCGATGAGAATGGCGCGCACAACACAAATTAAAAAAAAGTACAGCAAAAAGGCTGAACCTTTTTGCTGTACTTTTTTTTAATCTGATTTTTTTTTAGTCTGAATTTTTAACAAAATAAAAAAAAGGTTGTACGATGAATTCGGCACCATAGAGGTAGAAGTAAATAGGATGAAAGGGGTTTTTAATTCACAAACTTAGTGGATTTCCGGGAAATTAAAACACGGGCGAAACCACGGGGAAACGCTAATAAATAAAAAAATAAAATTACCTACAGTAAAAAACATATTAAATATAATATTTTTTTCTGATTTTATTTTCCTTTTTTGCTTATTTTTAATAGCGTTATTTGAGACACAACAAAACATTAAACAGTAAGTATTCATTCGAAACAAATATAAATAATTCTAAAAAAATCATCATTAATCATACTCGTAGGAGACTTCCCAAGGCCCAGAGAAGAATCCGGAAACTTTTAGAAAAAGCTATGTAATGTACTCTTAGGTATATACTTATCACAAGAGCAAGTTGTAGAAACGCTATTATATGTTCATTACTGATGACCTTCACGTATATAATAAGGTCGGACAAACAAACAAACCTTTTTACAAAGGAGGGTCATGTTATTCGAGTGTATGTATGTACATTTGTTTGTCACGTCCTAGAGCCTGAACGGCTTGTCGTATTTTAATGTGAGTGGTGTCAATAGATTCGTCTTCACCTGCAGATTGTCCTAAGCTATACTAGCTGCATCCCGCGATATCACTTATTAAGATGGCTCTAAAGATCTTTACTCGTGTTTTTTTTTCAAGTCACTTTTAAACACCAGTTTTATATAGTTAGTTAGATGATGGACTTTTTGGTAATATCTAGATTTACTTGATGCCTTCCAGTTAAAGATGTAAATGATGTAATAAGTATATCCACCCTATATATATATATATATATGTGTGTAGCACTAGCGGCCTGTCCAAGCTTCACAAGGGTGGATATACTTCGTAACTCAGTGATAATGCAGCTTTATAATAAAAGAAGTTTTGAAATTGTTCCAGCAGTTTTAAGGTCGTTTTAATACAAAAATACCCATCCTAAGAAATAACTTTCACTATGGGACCAACTCTGTTTAGTCGTTTAGTTACTTGTTTGAAACTGCATCAATCAATCAAGTACAATTACTAGTATATACTAGTTTTTAAATGGCGTCCTTATCGCTTAAAGCGATCTCTTTAAGGCAACCTTGCACACGTTCATGATAATTTCTAATATCAGTTCTCAATTAAGTCAGTTTAGATTCATATCTTTGACACAAGATTATCAAATTCAATAATTCACTCTAAAGTTTCACATTGTATGTTTCTAATTGACCGAGCGAGCGAAGCGAGCAAACTATTAATCTTTATGAAAAAATATGTTCTTTTTTAATCTTATCTTATATATAAAAATCATTTGCTGTTCGTTAGTCTCGCTAAAACTCGGGAACGGCTGGATCGATTTAGCTGATTTTGGTCTTGGAATGTTTGTCGTACTCCAGGGAAGGTTTAAACGATGAGAAACATACACAACTGTTAGGCGGTACGAATTTCGCCGGGACAGCTAGTCTTATATATAAAAATCAAATGCTGTTCGTTAGTCTCGCTAAAACTAGAGAACGGCTGGGCCGATATAGCAGATTTTAGTCTTAAAATGATTGTCGTACTCCAAGGAAGGTTTAAAAGGTGAGAAACATAAATAACTGTTAGGCGGTACGAAGTTCGCCTGGACAGCTAGTATACTATAGATTTATAAACGTTTAATAACTGTATACGAGTACAGAAATTATATCTGGTGGAAATATTCACAGACAATTTTGATCTCTCAATCATGACCCGGATAAGATGTCTAAAAAAGAAATAATAGCTTTTTTAGTAAATCTTTTCTTTTTATTTTGTTTTTCTTATCAAAACCGTACCATCAAGTACCAAGACTCAAGTCACATCTAAAGTAAAATCTCCACATTAACTTGCCTATTTACTTACTAACATCAATCTTAACTTGACATGACATTTACTAACTTCAAGTTATTCACTTAACTGTAGTAAAGATAGACATCTTGATACGTCATTTGATATTTCTGAAATGTATTAATGTTATAAATCTACAGGATTATTAGTTAGGGGTATATTAAGCCGAAAGGCGGTCACTATACTGTGGAACATACATAAAAAAATACGTGTGTCACTCGGGGACTGCCGCGGTAAAGCTATTGCATACGCATACGTCTAGTCGCACGCACACTAACACAGTGCCGAGGTCTGACGAACTGAAACGACGTTAGACGATGCACGGCTTTCAACGCCGCACGGCTGTGCCGATCGGAGTAGGAGGTGTTAGGTTTATTTTCGTTACGGAATTTCTTGATTCGGTCGCCGCGCTCAAAGCCCGCGATAAAAGCTATGCAATAGCTTAAAAATCCAACGAATTGAGAACCTTCTATTTCGAAGTCAGTCAACAAACATCTTATCAAGGATAGATTTCCGCAAAATAACGCTAATTCCGTTATTTATTAGACCTGTGAAATAACTACTTAAATATATATATAATTACTAAAATTCCGACGCGCACAAGAACAAGTATTGTAAAACGGAAATAATTAGGAATTTGTATTAAAAACTGGTTTACCTTGAATTTTACGATTCAAATTTTAATGTTAATTTTTATTGATAATTTTCGCATAATTTATTTTGTAAACTTTAGCTAAGTATATGGCGTTACGTCATCGCCTTGTTTGATTTCTGACTGCCCCCAGTCACGGGTCTCTTCTAACGCGGGGGTTGTAGGCTATAGTCCACCACGCTGACTAAATTGTAGGTTGGAGACTTTAAGATAAGATAAGTTAAAATAAGACAACACTTTAATAAAAAAACCAGCTTATAAAAACAAACAATAAAACATGCTAGCTTTCTAATGGCTGCCTTATTTACTTGTCTTCGAAAGAATTTATTCCTCTTTGTCACCCCAATCTGTCCCCGCAAGGTGACAAACAGGAATAAAAATTCTTTCTAGCCCCCTGCCAGGAACTTATTATCCTTTTTGTCTCAGTGCGACAAAAAAAAAAAACTTGTTTGTCTCATTAGAAATATCGCACGCGGACAGACAAGAAAATTTAAGCCCTCAATCACTTCTCCGACAAGTTTTTCCTTTTTATTTTTATGGCCGTTGATGAATCTAATATGCACATGAGTGAACAACTCAGAGCTGCAAGTCTGCACCGGGATTGAATCCGCGCCGTTCGCTTGTAAGGCTTTCCCGGGTTCGGGTTTCCCGACTAGGCTACCACTAACTTGAAATTGAATGATATAATTCTCGGTAAAATGTAAGTAGGTATGTCTGTTTAGACATATTATCTTATAAATCACGCGGCGTTGCTCGCAGCATAAAATGGAATATTAAGAATTTTGAAACTTTGTACCTTTTAGGGGTTGAATTTTTTCAAAAATTCTTCCTTGCGGTACACCACTACTGAATGAATACACCCACCCATGTCTCTAGATGCAGCGGTGTAGGCTCTACGTTGATTCCTAGAGAATTATCAGTGAATCAATCAGTCAGGACTTACCTACTCTTTTGTATCTATAGATAAATTCTTTATTTGTATTTGTATAACAAATAGGAAAGATTTGTATTTTTGTGTGTAACGAATTAACTCAAAAACTATTTTAAAAAACCGATTTAAAAAAATGTTTAACTGTTAGAAAGCTTTCATCATCACTTACTCGTAGTAATATCACACTAATAGTAACACGGCTAAAGTTTTGTTTCTCCTTTACGTTCAAACGACTGATCGGATTTGGCTGAAATTTGGATTATAATAGATTAATAGATTATAAATTAATTATTAATAGATTAACGTATAGGATAATTTTTAACCCGGATAATTTGAGTGTACCCATGTGATGGTCACACTCACATTGTCTACCTACCGGGCGTAGTTAGTCATTTATATGAATACTGAACAACAACTAGCTATATGACATTTCTGTCGAGGCTCTAAATAATGTATCAAAGCAATCTATATACATAATAATAAAACTGTAGAGTTCGAATGTCTGACAATAAAAAAAAAATTATAAAAACAGAGTCAGAGAGATGTAAAAAGTGAAACAGAACTAATTTAGATATTTAAAAAAAAAACTCCCACCATCTCGGAAAGAGTATTTTTGCTATTCGATATCTGAGTGCAAAAGCCGTTTTTATCCGCTAGAGGATAGTGTAAATTTGAATTTAGAATATCGTGTGTACTAAGTTTGTGAATTAAAAACCTCATTCATCCTATTTACTTCTACCTCTATGGTGCCGAATTCATCATACAACCTTTTTTATTTTGTTAAAAACTCAGACTCGGAATCTTTTTACTGTATTTTTTTTTAATTTGTTTTGAGCGCGCTATTATCTTTTCATTTCACGTCATTTGTTAAAACCTTATGTTAAAACTAAGTGGAAAAACTATAAAGAGTGATTTTTTTTCGTATGTAGTAATTTCCTCTCTGAGGTGGGATGAAAAGTTACGTGTTGCACTCGAGTGTAAAGATTTTTCACCTTGTGCTCTTTTAATTCCCTCGCTAACGCTCAGGGTTCTCCTTTTTACTTGCTCGGAAAAATTAGAAACAAAACTGAGTGCGCGGTTAAAAAGCAACTTAGCACTCTTGTATAACAAATATGTCTATTTGACCTGTGTCTGGGTGTTTATTATATATATAAATATATATTTATGTATATATATATGTATATCAGTCATCAGGTTACCACAGCACAGGCTTTGTCTAGTTTGAGACCTGAACACCTTTGTGTGGATGTTGTTCCATGTTATTATATTATATTAATTATTGTTTCCCTGATTGTTTGTTTGTTTCGATTTAAATATAATTTTGTATGGTGGTAGCGTATATCCCTGGTCAACATATAGGATATTTTTTCCCCGGTATATATAAAAGATATAATATAAACCACGCGAACGAAGTCGCGGACATCAGCTAGTTTCAAATAAAAACTCAAAACCCGTCAGACACAACAAGAAGCGAGTTTCAAATACCGGTCTCACACAAAAAAGATCCAAAATATAAAAGTCAAACCTAAATGCGAGTGACGTCATCAAATCACATGTTTAATATGTACATAACTTATAGATATATTACATTATATGATGTTACAAGAACAACGATACAAACTAACGAACTATTTTATAAAACAAAACGTGACAAGATTATGTTGTTGACGTGACATGAAGACGTGTTTACACTTGTACCTGACTGTTGTAAATGTCCAACTGTAGTTTCGTTCACATTCGGTGAACTTCTTAAACGATATAAATCAAGCACGCGTTAGTTTTCTAAATAAAAAGTGACACGATTAGTAATAGATTTACACAAGTGGTTCAAAGTGTGTTCAAAAACCCTGTTGTTTGTTTGAAAGGGTTTTCGTATAATTTCATACAATTTTTATTAAATTTAAAATTGGTAGTTTGATTTGCAAATGTGAAAACCTATAAAATATGAAATGAAAAAATATAAAGACTGAACTTTTTTATTATTCTATATATTAAGTACATTGAAAAAATATGTTTAGAGATAAATTCTAAGACAAGTCTAGTGGAACAATCGTACTAAGAGCTGCCAAAGAGAAAATCATTTTAAGATTCAAACGAGTGTTTCAATAAAATAGATTTTAAAAAACCCGACTGCAATAACTTTATATCCACGTATCTTAACAACGTGATATCGTGGGATGCAGCTAGTATAGCCTATGAACATCTACATTTGAAGACGAATCTATTGACAACACTCACATAGACACACGACAAGTCGTTTAGGCTCTAGGACGTGACAAACATTCATATACCAAAACATGAAACACTTTCCGCAGTCGGGTGAAAAATAAATAAATATATTGTATTGTTAGAGATACTTGAACCGAACAGGTTTAAAATCTCGTTGTATGATTCTATTACATACAACGTATTAAAAAAGTAAAATTAAGTTTTTGAAAACCTCCGAAATCAAAATTTTGGATTTGAAATTAATAGTAGGATATCAATTATAGTATTCTACTTGTACAATTCCTTTTCATTTGATACCCACCCATATTGAAGAAGTTGTAAAAAATATTGAAGCCGCCATCTTGTGGCAGCGACCATCTTGTCAATCAGTCAATCCCAAACTTACTTTGTTTAATATCACACTAATATTACAAAGGCGAAAGATTGTACGTGTGTGTTTGTTTGTTCCTCCTTCACGCTGAAACGGTTGAACGAATTTGGTTGAAATTTGGCACGAAGTTAGCTTATACCCTGGATTAACATATAAGCTTTTTATCCCGGAAAATGGACGTGTTCCCATGGGATGTTTAGATATCTACGGGTAAAACCGCGGGGCGCACTTAGTATATCGATAAGTACATAGATAATACATAATAATATTGTTATGTATGTAATGCCTAAATAATGAAATAAATGTTGCCTCGGACTCGGACACGCTAACGGAGGTTTTTTGTTATAAAGTTGAAGTTTGATTTGAAATGGTACTAATAATAATGGCGAGCACTTTTGGCACATCACAAGAAACTTGATCTACGTTTTTAAAAAAGATTTTCGCTTGACATAGATTATGTCACAGTTAATATTAAACAAAACATAATGCTTGATACTAACTCTGATCTATTCTATGTCGAAACGGAAATATTTTTTGGAATCCAAAGTTTCAGACAGAAGTTTTCGAAGTAAGAGTATACTTTACGACGTGTAACAGAAAAGTGTGACAATATTTAAGGGTGTGTCTACACATCATAGAGAACAACACATTGCAGAACAAATTGTTTTCATAATTAATATGACTAAAGTAATGACTGAGATTTTATTTGCAGGTAATAATTAGTTAAGTAAAGTAAAGCACATTAATTATAAAAAAAAAATATTTTACCGGTTTGGTAATTGATTTCCGTGTGATAACCAAAAATGAAAATCTAGTTATACCTACCTACTTACCTACTCGTGTTACTTTTTGCAAATATTTTAGACAAATATGTAAATGTTTTTTTTTTGTTTTTGCTAATATAATGTACATAGTGTGTTTTTTATCAAACTTTACCTTATATTTATTTGTTATAAATGAGCATCACCCAGTCAGGATTTAAAATTATAATCAGCAAAAATATATTGCAATTTTGTAAAATATTTTTACTTGCTAGCTAACAATCAAGGTATCAATTTACGACAAAGTGCTTGTATAGCTCCTATACATACACAGATAGTGAATGAACCGTCTTGGTTTACATTCGATGTCACTACTTTTAACGGCAGATAAACTGCGCCGCGAGTCCTGTGCATTTTTGTGCGTGTTAAGTTTTTGACGGGATATTTATTTGCAATTAACTCACGTTTCTTTAAGTATTGGTATGTAATTAAAATACGAAACACAGTATTAACTACCAAGCATTGGCATTCAGCGTGGATATGCCGCAATCAACTAGGCACGCTGCCCTTTGGTGGAGGGTCGGAGCGTTCGGATTATCTGTAAGACTTGTATGGTCCGTAGGTAATCTATCTGCTGTTATTCATCTCAGATTATAAACTGTCAGTCAGTCAAGTCTATTTTAAGTTATATACATTAAAAACTTTTTAAACTAAATCGAACTAGCGCCATCTACCGAACCTTTGCGAAACAGCAGTCGGAAAATCCTTCGATAAAAGAAAACTGCACAATACAACCTGTTACAATTTACATTGTCTTTAATTTGCTCCATTACTCCTACTAGTAAATGAGTACAAATGACGCGCGTAGTTTTCCATCTGCGTGTTATATTAAGAAATATTCTTGTTTACGATACTCCATTGGCTTCCTTTAATCATTATTTATTACATAATAAGGTACTTATTGATTTCATGCAAAGAATAATTGAGAAAGAAAATATCCAGTCATGGAAAATATCGCGAGGAAACCATGGTATGGTGGTTGGGCGTTTTGTAACGCTCGCCTGGCTAGCTACTACCCTCAAGTTGATGAATTTATCACCAAACACCTAACGGTGTGTTCTGGCAGCCTTCCTTGAGAGCCAGCGTATTCTGGTTTAGTCTTGCTCCAACTAGGGCCATAATGTCGCTGACTTTCGTGCTCTTGCGAGCGTGTGGCATAGGCCTAGCTGTCTTGAATAAAAGATTAAAAAGATATCTACTCGTATTACAGACCTTGCGTAATTAAATGATTTTTTCATCATATCAATCATATTCCACATAGTGTACAAAAAAAATGATACAATGTAAAAAAAAATGTTATTTTTATATTCTTGTTTCACAAAAAATAGATTAATTAAAATGTTCGTCGCTGTGTTCTAGTTTTTAATTTATATTTGGTTTTAATTTGATTTATACAGATCGAAAGTGATCAACTCGATGTACTACTCGTGTAGTGATTTAATACAATAATTCTACTAAAAACAATTGTTTACAGTAAAGATACAGCTTAACTTATTTTGATAAAGTAATTCTTAAATGTGAGTGCGCGGGACATCTCATGCGGATGCACCCCGACAGGTGGGACAAAATCGTAACACAGTAGAAGCCTGATGGGCTACGCAGCCGAGGTAGGCCGGCTCCTAGGACACGCTGACGTCGCAATATTGACCTATTTAAAAAAGATTAGCGGGAAGTGGCAGAAAATAGAGAAATGTGGAAGGCTTTTAAGAAGACTTTTGCCCAGGACAGTATAGGTTAAAAAATAAATAAATAGGTACTTAAAAAGCGTTCGGTTATGCTGATGTATAAACTAACATATATACGGATACTACTACATCGTGTGTAAGAAGACGGATTCTTACTTGTAACTGGTTGTTGGAAAAGTCCAACTATAGTTTAAGTTGAACACCCGTCTATTGAATCGAAATGATCGTACACGCGTTAGTTTTGTAAATAAAATTACGTTTGCTAGTTCATGAACGAATATTTAGGATGATGATTTAGAATTCTCTTAGAAGATAATTCTAGAAGTAAACACGTAAAGATTTATGAAAAAAAAATTTGACCATCTTACGTAGAAGGGAACCAAGGAAGGAATTCAAGTGAAATAATAACATGAATAATGTTTAAAATGATCCAAATTAAACTGTAGTTATGAGAAATAGAAAGTAAAGCCAATAAATGAACACAATAAAAGAAGACACATTACGTTTCACACAACTAGCGAAGTCATGACACCTCTATGAAGGTTCTGACGACAGGTCCGGTTCCAACGGAAGATCAACGCTGGTGGTTCCAACCAGCGTTGTGTTTAGTGGGCGCCGGTTTGTACAAAAGTATATATATATATATATATATGTGTGTGTGTTAGTGTCCGACCGAAAGTTCGGTTTCGGCCAAGTTTCGGCGGCAGTTTCGGTTTTGGCCAAAATTGGACGAAACTTTTGCCGAAACCAAAACTGCCATGAGAACATAATATGAAAAAAATATTATATTGTGTTTTCATTTCATGTCCTTATTAATGCAGAGTAATGGACAAAATGCACCAATATGGAATTTAATACTTGACCGCGTGAGTTTCGGTTTCGATGGGAAAACCAGTGACTGTGTTATATATATCTACTCATACATTTTATTTTTACATGTAGGTACTCGTAGTCTATAGTTTGTGTTTTATAATGTTCTTTATACAGGGTTATCGGTTAGGGGTGTACTTAGCCGAAAGGGGGTCACTATTCTCATCCTAAAGAACTAACATTGCAATGGGATAAACTCTGAATTTAAGAAAAAATTTAATCTGTCTAATACATTTTGTCGACGACCGATCATATTTTTCTATGGAAAAGCAGGTTATTTTGCTCCCATAATAATAGTCATTTGTAATGATGAGTATAGTGACCACCTTTCGGTTTAGTTCACCCTAGCCGATAACTCTATGTAATTTTGTTTCCTTATTAGAAATTTTTGAGAAACATTTTTTTTCTACTTTAATTATTGGATATAACATATTTTATATTAAAAAAAAATAAAGTCGTAACAATTTCTGAACATGACAAATATATTATTTTCCTACAAAAAAAAAACAAATATATAAATCAGAAATTATGTCAAAACTCACCTTTATTTATGAATCACCGAACACTACAACAATATTTCACTGTTAATTAATTTATTAATAAAAAATATAAATATAAGTCACGTCTAATAAGTAAGATGGATCATAAAGCACTGACCGATCGCTCTCAACACAATGATATCCTCAACAAGTCAGAGGCGCCAAACCGTTGGCACTTTTTATTAGAACATTCTATTAAGTTATTTAAATTGATATATTTCCGATTGTTTATTGTGTGAGTGATTGCATTGTCATTTTATGTATATATTCCTATTTCTAGCACTTTCAAGTTCAATGATATTTACTGCGGTTAACCTATTTTATTGAGTTCATTGGAGTTTTCCATTCGAAGTGTGGTGTTCAGGTGGATTTTGGTGGATTCAATTAAAAATTAATTGAATCCACCAAAATCCACCTGAACTTAAAATGTATATGCCCTTTGGTTTATATGGAAATTCCTGTAAATAGGTATTGAAAATATTCATATATTTTGATGACTACCTAATGTATTCCATTTGGTCTGGTGATTCTCCTATTGCTTGATTGTAATCGTAGTTAGTACATTGATAAGAAAATTACAAACTATTCCTTTAAGTCGATAGAGTCGCTATTGGTACTCAATAACACATACAACTGTCACTATGGGATCAACCTGTAATCCGAGAAATACCAGCTGTTTCATAGTTTTTATCGCCAGCTATTACATATTTCTATTAAACATCAAATTTTCTTTTTTTAAGCTTGGTTCCATAGTAGAAATTCCTCATTAGAAAGAATTGAGTGACCCTCTTTCACCTTAGTACACCCCTATCCGATATAAATGAAGGGAGTGTAGCCTATAATTCACCATGCTGGCCAAACTACGAGTTAGTAACTTCACTTATCTTTGAAATCTGTTGTACCCTTGCAATCTTGTCCGACAAGCAAACTTCCTCACTATTTTTTCCTTCACCGTTTAATTATAACAAGAACATGTGTATAAGCTCATGTGCAAATTAGAATCATGTTCTTGATACTAGGAGTAAATGATCAGGAACGTAGTTGTTCTTATTGCTGCACATTTCTATGTATGTATATACTTAGAAACAATTCGTACAAATGCAAATGTAATAAATTTATATTTTTTGTTTAAGAAGACGGGTTTACACGCAAACCTGACTGTTGGAAAGGTCAAACGATGACGTGTCATCGTTGAAGGACACGAACGACTCATTTCATCCCTGATGAAGTTCACCGAATGTGAACGAAACTATAGTTGGTTGGTTACCTGTACAACAATCAGGTACAAGTGAAAACACGTCTTTTTAAATAATATGAAACAAACACGCGTTAATATTCTAAATATATTTATGAATTAAATAAAATATCAAGATATTAATATAAGATACGATCAAGAGAATATCAAGATAAGATAAGATCAAGATAAGATAAATATCAAGAAAGTAATATTATATTTGTTAAAACCTAGGTTGAAACATTTAAAATGTATTCTGCGATGAGATCGCAGAATACATTTAACATAAATAATAAAAAAACATTTTAAATATATTTTGGATTAAGTCTTTAATAAATAGTGATTATGACTTCCATTAGGCACGGCAGGCACGGCAGGCACGGCAGGCACGGCAGCCGCGGCGCCGATACAACTTTATCAATAATTACGATTTAAAATTCAAACTTCTACAGTGTACTTAATACAATTTGAAAGAGAAGAAACACGAGAAGTGTACTCACTTGTACCTATCGACACAAACTTACATTGATTCAGCCATCTCGTAGATATCAAGAAGGTAACAAACAACAAAAAAATACAATTAATTTAGTAGGTACCTCCTCTTTTTGGAAATCGGCAGGAAATGTACGTACATACATACATACATAATGTCGCTTATGTAATATTAGTACGCTGTCGAGAAAAAGGTTGACGGCGTTAGTTAAGTCCCTTATCCGCAATATAGGGTGGACTATAATATGATCAAGAGCCTTTTCACTTGTGACACTAGAGAAGAAGAAAAGATTTTTTTTTCTGATTTTTCATTTATATTTGACGTTTGTGTTTCTGCAATAAAGAGTTCATTCATTCATTAAGATTGGCCAGAGTCGTGCCCAACAGTTGGACGTTATGGGTTAATATTTGTGTGCATGAACATGTCTGTTTGTCCTGTGTCTGGGTGTTTATTATATATATATAAGTATGTATTTATATATATCAGTGATCAGGTTACCATAGCACAGGCTTTGTCTAGTTTGGGACCTGATAGATAGTTAGATAAATCAACGCTTTATTGTAGACACACAAAATATAACAATACAAAAATAATAATTTAAATAAATAATTTACATGTGGCGGCCTTGTCGCTAAAAGCGATCTCTTCCAATCAACCTTAGGATGGAAACCTTTGAGAAAAAAAGATGTTTAGGACGGGAGTGTACTTACAATAAAGAAAATAATCTATACTTAAAAACACATACAAATATACACAATTACATTCTATTACATTAACTAAATATATACCAATAATATATATATATATGCTAATAAAACTATAGAAACGGATAAAATACATTCACATTAATTACTATTCAATTTAATATAAGAGAGAGAAAAAGAAAATACGAATTAACTAAATAATTAAATACGAGTTTACTTCCAGCGAGCAATGAAAAAGGAAATTAGAAGTAAAATTATATATATATATATATATATATGTATATATCAGTTATACCGAAGACAAATAAAATTTCCGTAACTTGTCTTTAAAAGTAGCAAGAAATGGAGCTATCCTAACGTCCAAAGGCAAATCGTTTCATAAAACAGCTTGGACGGCAAAAGAACTTTTGTAGAAAGTTTTATGATGCGTAGTCATCTTAAGAGACCTGAACACCTTTGTGCGATGTTGTCCCATATATCATATATTTTATCATGGCCGCCATTTGAACCGCGTTAGCAAAGGTTGTTTAGCCCTGACAGTAATGTTTACTCAGATCTCTGAGTCGGCAGTCAGCGGGTCGACGCTGGCACGTACTCGTATAGTTAGTAGGAACTGTAATAATCACATTATTTACACATTACTTCCGCTCATCAACTTAAAATTAGAATGTTGTAGAAAAAAAACGTTATATCGTATTTTTCTAATATATAATATATAAGGATGACTTACAATAGAAAGATTTGGCAAGTGTGGGAGGCCTTTGCTGGGAAGCAAGACAAGAACATGACGTATTCTTACAATTAAATTGTAAGAATACGTCATGTTCTTGTCTTCATTCGTCATTTACTCATTACTTATGTTTTGTAAGATTGTTTAATAAAGGCTAATAATATGTTGACTTTATAGATTAGAAAATTGGGCTATGAGATAACAAAAAATACAGGATTTTAAAAAGGGTTCAAAGATCCAAAGACCTGAAAAGAGGCAAGCGCTGAACAAACCTCTTTGAGGATGTGTCTACGTGACACAAATATAAATTTAATTAAAACAATATAATATAACAATATACTTAATATAACAATATAATATAACAATATACTTAATATAACAATATAATATAACAATATACTTAATATAACAATATAATATGGGACAACATGAGAGTCCTCCTTAAATATTTATTATATTATGTTTTTAGCAAATAGCGACAGCAGAAATACATCATCTGTGAAAATTTCAACTATCTAGCTATCACGGTTCATAAGATACAGCCTGCTGACAGACGGACGGACGGACAGTTAGCGAAGTCATAATTTCTCATTCATACATCCCTGAGTTTTTCACTTTTACGCTGGTTGGGCTATGTCCATCTTTTCTGATAGACCTTGCCCAGCAGCGGGAAATGAGGGGTCACAACGAGTAACAGTGACCCTGGTTGTTTTTTTTTTTATTTAGGTGCCAATCAGTCACAGCTGTAGGTGTTACTCGTTGGGACGCACCCGAAATGAGTAGCTATCGTTGTGTTCCGACAATCTTCCTTGAGAGCCAGTGTATTCCAGACTAGGCATGCTCCATCGAGGGGTACAGTATCGCTGACTTCCGTGGTCGTGCGCACTTGTAGTTAGGTATTTGACCACAACTTCCTTAAATTAAAAAAAATAATCTAAAATACTAGCTATTTTTGAGTAAATTTATTCTTGTAATTTGAACATCGTATATAAAAATAAGTAGGTGTATTTAATGTATTAATTATTTAAATATATTGAATATTTAATTTATTTTGTTACTATTAACGAATGCATGACCCCTGTGTATTTAGAATAGCAGTACAACCATTGACGTATATATATAACGCACTAGCTACGCCCTGCGGTGTTACCCGCGTTAAGGCGACGGGTATAGACAAACGCAATTGAGAATTGAGCCACGGAATAAATAATAGTATGTACTGAGACTTACCTATGCCATGCTATCTGTTTGATTCTGGGCGAAACAAATGCGCGGGCATTGGCCTGCCGTCTATAATTTTGTCAACTGTATAGATAGATGGTGTCTTATGCACAGTTTGGATATTGACATAGAGTAATGTAAGTTCAGAGAAATAACATCGTACTTTTCTGAAAGTTAGGTCAAAGATTACTATTGTACAGAAGGTGAAGTATGTAGTAATTACTCAATTCAAATATAACTTTACTCATTATCGAATAATAATAACACGATTTAATTAAACTTTTATAAACATGATTTCTCGTACCTCGTAAAAACATTAAAAAAAATTGAGAAAATTTCGTAGAAACTATCGTTCGAGTTCGTTCGTTGAATATCGTACGAGTTGCACCCTTCAAAATTCCGCCATCGTGAGCAGTTGGCAGCTCATATCATTGATGACATTATTTATCAACAACGAGGTTCGCTGGATTAGGTAAAACTTACTTACTTAAAATATTTGTAATAAATAAAAAAAAATGCATATTTTATTTATAAGTCTAACTATTTTGACCAATTTTTATCAAACTTACATGAATGAATTTTTCGTTAATTTTAGCGTCTCTAAGAAAACAGAAAAATACTTTAAAAAACAATAACTGAAATAAAAAGTAAACATTATATTTCAGTTATTGTTTGTTCTTAGAGACGCTAAAATTAACGAAAAATTCATTCATATAAGTTTGATAAAAATCGGTCAAAATAGTTAGACTTATAAATAAAAATATTCAATAAAAAAATTGTCTAAAAAAAGTAAATTGGCGAAATCATCGATGAACGTTTACTTATAAAGATTACAAGAAGTGATATTTTTTGTTTTCGATTCTTCTTATCTCTCATTTGTATATTATCACACTATTACAAGTAGTGTCAAAATCACGGCAGAGAATGTTTCTAGTAAAACACAATCGCTTATAAGTATGTTATTACGCGCACGCGGTAACTATCCTAGGAAAGAAAATTATATATAATTATTATTCTCACGCTGCACTAGATGAAGTCTGACAACGTCGCGCACTACGCGAAGTGGCAGGGATGAGGCGGGCACGCATGCAACGTCGCATAAAACGAACGCTACCCGCTAGCTAAGCCAAAGCGCCTCATTAAAATATGTGCTGAGTGCCTACTTAAATATATTAGCAACGTGCTTTTCTAAATGAATACTTTTTAGTAGGCTCTTATAACATTTATCTTTAAAACTTCACTTACCTATAATTCTTAGACAAAAATAATACATAAGCCTGAAGGTGCCAATATTTCGATTAATCTACCTCAACATTACAAAGTAGACATTCCACGTATCCGAAAGAAACATGTTCAAAATAATGAGATAATGAGTTCTTCAACAATATATTAAAATGGTTTGGTAAACTAAGACAAGCATTTTGAAACATCATGCTTTAATTGAGTATATGTATTACATAATGTATTAACTTCCAACATGGCACAGTATACGGTAATGCTAGGAAATGGAAACAAAAACGCATCTATTTGGAACCATCACCTTAATTCAGGATAATAAGCAGTCTATGTGTTAATCCAGGGTCTAAGCTATCTACGTACATAATTGTATCCAAATCGGTTCAGTAGTTTCGGCGTGAAAGACTAACAAACATACAAACATACATTCTTACAAACGTTCGCTTTTATAATTGTAGTAGGATAATATAATTTTTATTCTTTTCTATATGTAAGCCTCTCCAAGGATCTTTTTTAAATAATATTTTGTCATAATACGAATACTTGATGAACACTTGTACAAACGGTCGGTACAACATCTCAACAACCATGAACACAACTGATTTAACGAGTGGTTAGAAGCGAGTTCGGAATAAACCCGACTGCTACATCGTTAAACCTGTGTATCATACTTAAGTACTTTTTTTTTTAATTTTGTTGTACCCAGTGTCACTCTCACGTCTAAGACGAATCTATTGACACCACTCACATAAAATACGACAAGCCGTTTAAGCTCTAGGGCGTCACAAACATATACACATACATACAAACATAACCCTCCTTCTTTCGCTGTAGGTTAAAAATAAGGCTTCTGATGACTCCTTCAGTCGTGAAAATGCAAAAGCATTTTGTTTCCATTTTTAGCTTTGCACGAGTTGTGCATTTTCCATGTTTAAGTGAAGTATTGTTCGATGTGAATACTGATAGCAAAGTTACTTAAACTCTATTTGCCATTACACTAATATACTTTTGTAAAATAAGAAATGACTAACTATAAATAGAGGGCAGCGTGTCCAGTGCTAGCGGCATTACCACGCTGAATCACTATTCTTGTACGTTGTGCTAAATAAGCACCGGCTTTCGGCATAGATCAAACGCTCCTATAAGTTTAGTACAATAAGATGAGCTCCCGCTCCACACGGCACTAAAGTCTTCACTACAAATGGCTCAAATATAGGTATAACCTCTACCGAGGCTAGCATATTTTCTCCGTTTGTGCTGTTCGACTGAATAAGCCGCCGCCTCTGCCAAACTCTGTGTCAAAGTAAGATGAGATGGCGCTAATGTGTCAACGCATGTCGCGTCTCACACAAGAGGCATACTCAATTTCCAAAATGCATAAACGTCGTGTTATTTTAATTCCCTTTGGCAAAATTGCTCCAGCGTCCAGCCCGGGGGGAAATGGCAGAAAGCCCGACCGCTGTTCCTTGTGCCCTCCCAACAGAAAACACGAGACGACCCGTGATGAAGTTATTTTTTTATGTATTAATCATTTTAATTTCATTGTCGTATCAACCTTACGTGTGCTACCGCTGGGCACGAGTCTTTTTATGAAGGAAAACCAACCCCCAGGGGGGGATGTTTTTCATCATGATATTCAAACAAAACATTTTTGTAATAATTTTAATAATTACAAACGTGTTTTAAATAAATATATTTTCAGGTTTTTTTTAAGACGAAACTGTTTTCAGTGTTCCGTAGGTACTTATCATACCCGTCTCAGGGAAACAATCGAATTAAAGTTAAGTATGAGAAAGCAATCGGTCAGGAAGTCTGTTTGTTGTAGGCAGAATAACTAACTAGTAGTTATTTATTTCATTGATTATTCAAAGCGGAGATTCGAGCTTAGTACGAGTAGATTAGTAAGAGCTTATGTTCCCCGATTTATCCGAGACGGCTGGACAGATTAGAATTAGCTATTATTTTTATTCAGAAAGGTATACTTTCTAATTGGACCTCTATACATTATATCAAAGGCGGTCCAGTAGTTTTTTTATTATCAATATAATTTTTGAATTTTCCTTCAGAAGGTGACATTTATGTAACGTAAGTTTTGACTCACGAATTGAAATCGGTTTTTAACGTTTTTTTAAGTATTTATTGTTTCAATATGTATATAAGAAAATCCTGTGTAATTTTGCTGCATATTGCTTTAGAACAAATTTATTGAATTGACCAAATACCACCTTACGTCCTCCAAGTCTAGTCTGCGTCTCACGTAACTTAAGAAAGTGGTGGTCATATGTCTTGTAACGAAATGTAATACGTCTTATTCATCTTGTGTGCTAAATTAGTCTTTATTTAAATGAGGTAGAGGCAAAAATTGACTGTAGCAGTACAATTTCTTATGATATAAAACTTTCGCGTGCTCTTTAGTGAATGGAAACTCACACATACATACGTGTCTTACATTTCTCTGACGAAATATGTATCTTATTTTCATAAACATAAAGTTTAAAATAGTTGAAAGTACTTCGAAACCTAACTCAAAAAGTTTTCGATTTTAAAACTTGCATGGAAACTCATGCAATTTGTAAAGTAACAAGCTAAGAATCATTTTAATCTAATTAAGACCTGATTGCCTTGTAATAAGATATTAATTTGTCTAATGAGGTAGCCACTTAGACTCTTCCACGAATAGTGAAAGTTTCGTCATTTGGCGCGGGTGCGTTCAGTTTGGCGCTAAAACTCGACAGTGACAGTTGACTTTTTAATATTAACTTTTTTAAATCGTTGCTAAGGATAAACTATGAAGGTTTTATGACCTAAGTGACCAGTTTTGTGTAATTTTTACTATGTTGCCGTACAAAATGGAGGTGAAGTTTCTAGCGTTTCTTTTCCTGCTTTCTTTAGGTGAGTAGTTGTTACGTTGTTTATTGATATTGACTTAGTTTTGCGTCCGGTTTGTTATGTTTGAGAATTTTAAGTAATTATCTAATATTGCTTTTAGAAGCTAATATGAATAAATTTTAGAGTAAAACAAGTGATAAAAAGTGGCTGCAAAAAACCTGACAGTTCTTACTGTCGGGTGTTAGACCCAAGTATTTACAAAATTAAATCGCGGGATGCAGGTAATAGCCTATGACCATCTGCAGGTGAAAACGAATCTATTGACACCACTTACTTACATAAAAAATACGACAAGCCGTTTAGCCAAAAATACTTATCTGGAACATCCCAAACAAATGTACATAAATACATACATACACTCGAAAAACATAGGCTTCCTTCATTCGCAGTCAGGTAACCCTACTGTTAAGAATAAATTGAAAAGAAGCACTTAGACCTAACGCTTCAATCCTATCTAACCAACCAAACTACTGCAGCGGTTTTATTAAAATTTATAAAAGATTAAAATTAAATGAAAATTATACCAACACAAAATAACTTACCAAATCTCTCTCCAGGAGTCTCTGAGAGATAACATACATAAGGAATATTCTGGTGACCTTTCCTTCGAAGTCGGTTAAGAACGGAAGTCGCGTTATTATAATGCACTGAATTTGAAGGTAAAATAAATAAAATTGTATAGATATCATAATTTGTTGTTATTTAAGATTAGTTTAGATGCGTGTTTATGTATTATGAAATATTTCATATACTTAATGTAGATCATAAGAGCAATTAAGTTAATTATGATTTAATTATCTGATTATTTCAGTTATTTTTATATTAATCGTGAATCACAAAATAGCTGATTAATATTTATCCTAAACCACTGAGCCTTTTTTTTGACGAGAGGGAAATCTTCTACAACATACCCGACTACACTAGAGTGCAGCCGGGTTATGTAGAGTTGTACCTAATAAAACACCCTGGTGGCCCGCCCCAGTGCTGTGCTATAAGGAGGGCTCCGGTATCTCTGGACGAACTCACCGGTGCAAACCGCTGAGTCTAGAGGGTGTACTAAGAAAGGATTTTTGGAAATGTAACCCCAAAAGAAGTTTATTTTAGTGGTAGTTTAAAACCACATACTGTGTACAGTTTTTTAACGAATTCCCCAAAATAGAGGAGGTGTTCGATTTTATTTAGCAAACTAACGCGTTTGATTTATTTTGTTTAAGAAGACCGGTTTTGAATTGTTGGATAGGTCAGGTGCGAAACGCGTCATTGTCGTGGACACGAACGACTTATTTCATCCCTGATGAAGTTCACCGAATGTGAACGAAACTATAGTTGGAGCTTTACAACAGTCAGGTACAAGTGAAAACACGTGTTCTTAAACAAGAAGTAGTTATTCAATTGGAAGTTGTTTGTGTTGTTTGTCTGAATGTTCGGAGACGGTTGGACCTACTCGTATTTTAATAAATGTTTGTTTGTTTGCAAGGATTATAATCCAAAGGAAATAGTACTATTTATAGTTAACTAGCTGTGCCCTGCGTTTTCACCCGCGTACTTCCCCATTGGATTGACGAGATAATGGGGGAACTACTTTTTTGAAGTCGGTTAAAAAGTATCCTATGTCCTTTCCCGGGGTCCAATCTATCTGTGCACCAAATTTCATCCAGATCGGTTTAGTGGTTTTGGCGTGAAAGCGAAACAGACAGACAGACAGAGTTACTTTCGCATTTATAATATTATAAGTTAGGATTTAAATCGGTTCAGAGCTCATCAGGTTTGAATTTTAAATCGAGATAACTAAAAAAGTTCTATCGCCGCCTCGTGATGGAAGCTGCTAATCACAGTTGTGTTTAACGATCACCAAAGTTAAGCAATGTTTATTTAGGTCAACGTTTGGATGGGTGACTAATAATAGTGGAATTGTCCATTGAGCTCTGATAACTTTCAGAGATTAAAATCACTGTAGGTATAGGTTGGATATTATAAGGTTACAATCGTCATGTCAAAGTCAGTTAGGAAGCCAATACACTGAAGGCCCATCTCTATTACAAATTTATGAAAAGAACATTTTTGATAGTAGAATTTAAAAAAAAAACAGGAAGTCGGCTGCCGTGCTATTACAATAATATTTACATGCAGAATTCAATTGTTAACATTGCCATTCAGCGTGGTAATGCCGCTAGTATTCTAAGCACGCTGCTCTCTTTAGGTGGACACAGCTGCTATATTTTAATTGAAGTAAATTAATTAATGTCTCTCAAAAAGTTCACTTGCCTGTTTTCTATTATTTTTTGTCTTGATTTATAACAAACAAGTATTCCGAATCTGAACTAAATGAGTTAAGAAATTATCGACACATCATCGACACACGGTCAACAGTTCGCAGAACCACTTACATAATCCGTATAAGTAGCTATTTTATTGGGAATAACGAAGGTAAATTAATAGCTTCCGTTAGCTTTCGCTTTCGAAAAACATCAATCATTGTCATATGGTATTGCTTTGATTTATATCTAGACAATGCGACAGGTATGTATATGAATAAACTAACTTTAGCTCGTGGTTTTACTCGCTCTATATTTCTTTACCGAGAAAAAATATACCTCGAAATATATCTGTGCAAACAAATAGAATGTGAGAGCCGACTGATGATATTATTATATGTTTTTATTAATTTATTTAATATTTATGATGTGAGTTCCAGTAATGCAGGCGTCGATACAACTTAATTACTTATTTAGATTTAAAAATAAAACCTCTAAAACGATTCTAATAAAATTAAAATAAGACTTCACATTTCAAACAAAATAAAATTCATATTGGACCACCCGACAATCAAATCATATTGGACCACCCGACAAACAAATCATATTGGACCACCCGACAATCAAATCATATTGGACCACCCGACAAACAAATCATATTGGACCACCCGACAATCAAATCATATTGGACCACCCGACAAACAAATCATATTGGACCACCCGACAAACAAATCATATTGGACCACCCGACAATCAAATCATATTGGACCACCCGACAAACAAATCATATTGGACCACCCGACAAACAAATCATATTGGACCACCCGACAATCAAATCATATTGGCCCACCCGACAAACAAATCATATTGGACCACCCGACAAACAAATCATATTGGACCACCTGACAAACAAATTAACAATCATAAAAAATACATTCGAATTAAGTAATTATATTTTTGGAAGTCGTTAGAAAATCAAGTTAATTAGTTTTAATTAATCAATATCAATTATTAGTTAATCTATCACTCAGTTGCTGACGAATTTTTCAGCTATTTTAATATAGGTATAATATAGTCAGACTGACTGACTGACTGACAGATCACAATTAGCGTAGAGCCTAAGCCGCTGTACCTAGAGACATGACATTTGGAAATGTATTCATTATCAGGTGTAGGGGCGTACTAAGTAAGGATTCATGGTAATTCAACTTCTAAGGCGTTCAAATCTTTTTTTAATATTGTAAAAAATCGTAGAACAATAACTGTTTAAAGTTGTCTTGAAATGTCACCCTTAAGAGGATGCTAGTTGATACGCAGAGCCCCGTATACGTGAGAAATAATGTTTATGGTAAATAAATCCCAACGGCCACTAGACGGGTTGTTGGGACATTCAAAATTAATTTATAATCAGCAAAATACTATAACGATATAATGACTATTAATTTTATTTATTATTTATATGTCTACAAAAATACACAAAGAAAATACATCAACACAAGCTCATATTTTATTAAAAATAAAATTTGTTGTTTTATTTTTTAGCATTTTGCTAAATTTGCTAGTGTTTTGAAACGACTTTAAAAGTAGTTAAAGGTGTGTTTAAAAATCCCAACAAATGCAAGAAATTTAGACCCATTTATTTACAAGTGAAACCGCGGTATGCAGCTAGTATAGCCTATGACCATTTGCAGGAGAAGACGAATCTATTGACACCACTCACATTAAAATACGACAAACCGTTTAGGCTCTAGAGCGTGACAAACATACATATACTGGAAAAACACAGCCTACCTTCTTTCACAGTCGTGTATAAAATATTAAAAAAATATATAACTAATGAAGTTTACCGAATGTGAACTAAACTATAGTTGGAGCTTTCCAACAGTCAGGTACAAGTGAAAACTCGTCTTCATAAACAATATGAATCAATCACGCGTTAGTTTTGTAAATAAAATAACCAAGTGCATGCACATTCGAGTAGCATGCTAAGTTTCAATACTTTTTTTTATGGCGTAAATCATGTTTACAAAAAAAATGTTCACTTGTCCCGTGTATTAGGTAACTTGTGACCCCTGCGCGAGGCTGCTGTGTCATATTGTGACATTATGTCTAGTTTGACACACTTGCGCACTCGCCTGTGTGGAGATCTACCGATATTACATTTACAGACCTTGACACTTCACGAAACTTGTAAATTTTACCAAAATCTGAAGACCAGTTTGGTTTTAAGTCAGATCTAGTAGCTGCCCCTACGAGTAATACTTTATGTCACGCGACATACAATTTATTATCGAGAAGATTCGAACTCTGAACCTCCATTAGTCGTAGAATATCCAAAATATATTTTGTAGTACACTTTATAATGAATACAAGTTCCAAATTTCATGTCTCCAAGTTCAGATATTTAGGCTTTACGTTGATTCCCAGCTAACTCAGTCAGGACTTACTTATTTATAAAAAAAATCTTAGCGTCTGTGCGGAATGAGAGTAAAATGGATCTAACGTTATGATTTTAAATAACAACCTGAACCTAGTACATAAATGATAAATAATAAGTAATAAAAATAGTTAAAACTAAATAAGTAAAATGCTTAAACAAATAATAAGGCTATATTTAATTATGGTGATGTAACATAATGTTGTCAATATACCAAATACGTTAAAACAGTGGCGCCTCATGTCCTACGACTGTTGTTTTTCCGCACAAACTCTATATTTATAGATTAAATACGTCAAAAGTGCGAGTTTTTCAGTTTCCTGATTTAAAAGTACATAACCTCGCAATACTATTTCATGTTTGGCAACTTATGAACTCGAACAAGGACAAAAACAACTTAACTTTACTTATTTAACCTTATCATTTGACCATTCACTTAATTACACAGTAAAACCTACGTAAGATAAGTGATGCTTTCGCGTAGACATAAACTTGACAATGGCAAATAAAGTAATCGTATGACGCTCTTCGAAAAAGAAGAAGATATCATTTCTCTATTCTTGTCTCAGAACAATGAAAACTCTGTAGAAGGAAAATCTTTGGGAATAAGGTTAGGTATTGTTCTGAGGTGTAAGCAGTTTTGATTTCGTTTTGACAATTGACAACATTTAAAATTTTTTGACCCCACTTTCTTACGATAATGGAAAGATAAATGAATGATAATGTATCTATATTTTTAACGTTTTGGAGATATTTGAATATCTAATCAAGTTCCGAAAAATTTGAAATGTTGTCAATTTGCCGCTTCGACTCTTTTTCTAACCTGCCCAATGAGCAAGAGCTATGTTTTGACAGCGAAAAAGAAAACTGCTTGTCAAATTTCGCACCGCGAGCTCTCAAATAGACGGACAGATTCTTTTTTATGACATAGCAAAACTTTTTACAACAAAACAGAACGACGGCAAAACTTATTAGGACAAAAAGAACGACGACAAAACCGTTTAGAACAAAACAGAAAGACGGCATAACTTTTTAGAACAAAACAGAATGACGTCAAAACTTTTAGGTACCTAATCAGTTCCTAGACAGTAAAGTCTTCGTGCTCGGAGAACTGGCCGACATTCCAAGAAACCAAAATTCAATGTTTTCAACTGTTTCATAGCTAACTTTACATGATAGCGCCATTGGATAAGAAAACCTCTTTTTAAAAAAAATTTACGACTGCATTGGCCTAGGGGTGATTTGAAAGTCGTTGGTTCTGCGTTCGATTCCCGGCCAGGGCTGTTGTTCGAAATATAAATTTGAATATCAGTCTTCGAATTTAAGTGTCTTGCGCATGTAGCAATCTCGACACAAGAGAAATCATAGTGTGGAGCTCTGAAATATGAAACGCTAATGTATTATTTATTATTTTCAGGGTCATGTTCGGTGATAATCCCGGAAGAGCTACCTTCTCTACTGTCGGTGGCTTACTCCAACATACCACCTATCAAGAAAGGTAATTTAATTCGTAACAACCCGTAGCGTTTCACTGTTGGGCACGGGTCTTCCCTACGCAGAGGCAGTAAGCCATAGCACACCATGCTGGCCGAAACGCGGGTTGGAGATTACTTATTTTTGAAAATTACTCCGTCGAGTAGGAGATTCTAATGAATATAAAATGTACTTTTTTATTCTGTTAATTTATAAAAAAATACGTTTAAATATTTCCAGGTAACGACCACCGCATCGGTTTCGGTTTTGCCTTCGGTAACCACGCTGACTTCCAAGTGCTGCTGGAGCTGGGACCACAGACTAACACCATGAACTTGAGTAAGTATCATAACAAATTAACTCATCCCTCTTCCCTTCTCCCTCTTCCCCCTTCTTTTAATCGATTTTTTTTTAGAATAAAAGAAAAAAATCGAATTGTTATTATCAGATCATATGATCAATGACTAAAATACACTATTCAATCATAAAAAATAGACAATAAATAATTAATCAAATACATTCACTTAATATCTCATGTGTTGGTGATGTCATGTCATCCATCATTGATAAACACACAGCAAACTCACACCAGGAGACAGATATTTAAACTCATCTTTCGAACATCTGCTCAAAACTGGAATCGAACCCGGGGCAGCCGGAACACGAGGCAAGCATGCTAAAAAACATATAAAAATATGTCTTAATAATAAATGTCGTTTCAGCCGGTCAGCCGTTCCCATCTGCAGCCAGCAACAACAAGCGACAGGCGCCCGCGCCCCCGCCTGCCAACATCAACAAGAATAGAGAAAAGGTATCTTAATTAAATTTATTTAATACAAGATGACCCGGCGAAATTCGTACCGTCTAACAGTTGATTATTTAATAAAAATTTAATACTTGCCTTTGACTTTTAAGTATTATTACGAATCGATTGTATGGCCTACACCTCTTCATAGGGGAGACCCGTGCTCAGCTGTAGGACGCTACGGGTTGATACGAACGAACGATTATGTGGTATAGAAAAGTGTTGTTCATAGACCTTTACAGACATTTTATTTTATTTTGTCTCACCTTAAGAACCACTCCAAAACAATAAACAGCTACGTATAGTTTTCTGTTATCTTTGGTTGAAATACAAAGATTCAGCACCTCTATCGGCTAGAGTGTGGCATGAAAGAGGTGAAAACAAGAGCAAGCAAACTTATTGATGTATTATGAACTTCATTTTGACAGCGTTGAAGCGGCTAACTGTCAAAACGAAATCAAGTTTGATTTGCACCGATCTGATTTAAAACGATAGATAGCCAGCCTTGCTGGTCTGCTCTATGTAATGGAATAAATGTATGAATGAATATAGGTTTTTTGCGCACTAAACAAAATATAAAAAGTTCCAGCAAGACAAATCTATACAATGTCAGTACATTGGACAGCATTATCACCTAAAGTAATTTCTTACAAGCAACCGTTGGATGCATAAAACTTAAATTATACAAAAAGAAACGATATATGCAACCAAACTTATACTAAACAATAAATAAATAAATAACTAAACGAATTAAACAAAACGAACTCTTTGGACTTGTTTTCAGTTTTTAGCAACCGAACCAGGTAAGTACCTGCAGCAGTGGGCGATGAAGATGAAACAGAAGCCGCTCGGCAACAAGGCGAGCGTGCACCCTCCGCCGCGACCGGGGGAGGTGCCCAACTTAGAAGACTCAATGGTTAGTAGGAGAGATACTGGAAGCTTTACTTTAACCACATGGGCAACTTTAAACGGACAGGGTCGCAACTAGAGATAGTTCGGGGGGCAGTTGGAGATGCAGACAGGGGCTATTACAAGCACTTTGCTTCGCTAACTATACTTGCACTAACAGAGACTCCATAATTAATATCTAAGTTTGTTGTCACAAACCGGCTCCAACTCAGCATAATGCTGGTTGTAAACAACCAGCGCTGGTCTTACGTTTGTGCCGGCGGGTGACGTAAGTTTAGATTTGTTAAATATCACAAATACATCATTCTAACAATATAAATATAAACAAACAATATACAGCGTGTAACAGAATGGTGTAACAATACTTAAGAGTGATAGTCTACCCATCAAAGTGAATCCTGCGTAGAACAAAATTTAGCAAAAATATTACGTCCTCCATACAACTTGACCGATCACGTGACCCATTTTTGTTTGGCCATTGACCCATAAATTTTGCAAAATTTTCTTCTACAGTAGTTTCACTTTGATGTGTAGACTAACACCCTCGAGTATTGTCACACCTTTCTGTTACACGTTGTATAAAAGAGTAAGTCCTCACTGACTGATATTTCGCTAGGAATCAACGTAGAGCCTAAGCCGCTGAACCAAGCGATGAAATTAGGAGGATGTAATTATTATAGGGTGTAGGAGTGTACTAAGATAGGAATTTTGGTAATTCAAGTCCTTAAGGCGTCAAATGGGAATGAAATAGGAATTTCTTTACATTTAATGTCATGTCACAAGTGCTATGTTCCTATTCCCGCTTCTTATTTAGAAGAGACTTTCTTTTCTTTTCTTTATTTTTTTTTTCTTCTTAGGAGGAATAGACGAGGTGGAGGGATGAATAAATGAACAAATGAGTAAATGATAAACAAATGAATAAATGAATAAATGAATGAATGAACGAATGAAATGTTTTCATCGTATAACTTAACAGATAAAGTACAATGTTATAATAATAGAGGTCTTATTATGATTGCTTTCTTACCAACATTTCGTAATGTATCTCCGCAGGTGGAGTTGGTGAAAAACGACAAAGGCGAGTACGAGATCCACCAGCCTCGACCTGACTCCATGCCTCACCACGTGCTCCAGGAGCTGAAGCTGCTCTACGGACAGAAGAAGGAAGAGGCTATCAAGTAACTATACCACGACAACCTATACTGTACTTTATTTTATACAGGGTTATCTGTTAAGGGTGTAACTAAGGCTAAAAGGGGTCACTAAGGGACCAACTCTGAATTCGAGAAAAAAAATCAGCTGTTCCATACAAAAAGTTGATCGGTTGTCGACAAAATGTATGAAACAGCTGATTGTTTTTTCTCGAATTCAGAGTGAAAGTTATTCTTTAGGATGAGTACAGTGACCCCCTTTCGGCTTAGTGCACCCCTAGCCCATAACCCTGTAAACATTTAACATTAATTTTACCGGCAGGTGACGTCACGCGCATGTAGCACAGCATGAAAAAAATATTTTTGTTTGAAAAGGCTACGCTTCCCAAGAGGTCCCATTTATAATTTAAATTATCCCGAAATCGGTCCAGAGGCTTGATTTTAAAATCGGGATTCGGTAATCACGTTTTAAAAAATAATTTTCATGGAATTTAAGTACTATATTTCTGTATATTTGTGCTAACTACAAATAATAATGAAAAAATGTTCAAAACTATATTTATTAATTTAATTTCAGAATGACAGCATCAGCAAATAGCAAGAGGAGTCAAGAGGAAGTCAAGAAGATCACGGAAGATTTGTCCAACGTAGACCTAGATTAGGAGGCGGGGGATTATTAATGGGGGGGGGGGAATTATTGGCAAAGAGGCTTCAAATTATATCATTTTGTACATATTATTGTGAAGTTTTATTTTATTTAAGTGATGCATTTGCCAAATCTCGACATGGGACTTACAAAAAACTTAGGGATTCTGGTATAACGTTACAAAAAAAATACTAAAATAAATAAATAAATACATTAATTTTAATAAAAAAAAAATATTCATGCAACAGATTAATTAATCTGCAGATACGCGGAGCGATACTCGTAGTTTTAATATGTGATTCTGTTTTTAATTTAAATATATAAAAAATATTAATATATTCAAAAACAATATTTGAAATAATTAAAGTGGCCAAATACGTCGTAATTGACATTTTCTTATAATTAAAATTTCGATATTTTTGATCAATACTTAATAATTTATTTACTTAATAATTTAATTGCAGAACATATGTAGGTAGGTGTGATAACAAAAATGTTATCTACATACGCATAGCCTTGCTACGAGTATCTTAAATCTAAAGACTGAAATAGTTACACAATTTTTTCATATGAGTAATTACTGAAATATAGATATAACATTCTACTTATACTTATTAATCTCACGTTAACATTTACCATAATATTCATTCATATCATTGACACAGACGCCCCTAAAGCTTTTACATGACCCTAGACTAGCCATGTATTCTGTTTTCCATACTAGCTGAACCGGCAAACTTCATACAGCCTAACAGTCAATGAGTGATGAAAGAAAAGGAATCCAATGCTACTTCGCACATTGAAATCGGTCTAGCTTTGTAGGCTTTCTAGAGGGTCACAAACAGTTAGACATACATACATACATACTATCGAATGATCATGATTCTAAAATCCGATATACAGACTCGAAAAATATTATCCTGCCTTTGGGCAGTCGGGTAACAAGTAATACTTTAAAAAAAGTGACTTGAATTTTTTCGATTTGCTTCTGTCTAAACACCAAACTATTTGACCGATTTTGATAACATTTATATGTTACCATCTAGAGCAGCAACAATTCGATTAATAATTATCGATATCGTTGCAAAAAATATTCGAAAAAAGCAGGTTGTGTTTATCAGGAAGATGTCACCTAGCAACATAGATTATTTTCATTTCCTGTTTAAAACAGAATTTCTAAGAATAAAACATCAAATAATTTCTTGTAATGACACTACTTTGAGAATGAATATTTCATTAAAAGCTATTAAATATCATTATGACGTTGCTTTTCCAAAAAAGAAATTCATAGCACGTAGTAATAAAAAAAAGTGGTCATCGAAAGGAATAGAAATATCTAAGACTAAGTTGGCGGAAATGGAAAAATTACAAGAATTAGATCCATGCAAAAAAAGAGTTACACACATAAGAAAATATAAGAAAGTCCTCAGAAAAGTTTGTATATCATCTAAAAAACTTCAATATGGTCATAGAGTAAGAACTTCCAAAAATAAAATAAAAGAGACCTGGAAGATAATAAATGAACAGGTGAGGTACAATAAAAAACAAAAATCCAATAAAACTATAAATAATATCAAAGCTGAAGATGGCAAAGATCTTACTGATCCTATACAGATAGCCGATACATTTAATATTTTTTTTCACACACATAGCTCACAAAGTAACGTGTAATACTAATACAGACACTGCCAAATGTATATCATATTTAGATGCTACGAAAAAAGCGACTTCGAAAATCAAATTTGACCCAATCGATCTCAAAGAGCACTTTTCTTTCATATTTTTAACAATTGTTAAAAATATGAAAGAAAAGTACACACCAGACATATACGATATGACTTCAAAGACATTGAAGAAACTTATTTTACAGAACGAATGTTTGGTAGAACTTTTACATTTCTTAATCAACGATTGCTTAGAAAAAGGAATATTTCCTGATTGTCTCAAGCTAGGTAGAGTTGTTCCGCTTTTTAAAAAGGGCGATTGTTCAGAACTAGGCAACTACAGACCAGTCTGCATACTGCCAACCATATCCAAAATTCTCGAAACGGTTATTAAATCTAGAATATTAAAATATTTTGAAGAAAATCGTCTTTTTATTACTTCTCAGTATGGCTTTCGCAAAGGTCGATCGACGGAAATGGCAATTAGGAAAGTTCTTTACTATGTTTTGGATGCCTTGGATGGATCACAAAAGTGTGCTAGCATATACTGTGATCTATCTAAAGCATTTGATTGTTTAAGGCATGACATATTATTAATAAAACTACACCACTATGGTTTTTATGACTCTGAACTGAATATGATGCATACGTACTTGTGTAATCGTAGTCAGATTGTTTCTTTACATGGAGTAAATTCTAAAGTTGCTACTATAGATATAGGGGTACCACAAGGATCAGTATTAGGACCTGTTCTTTTCCTCATATATATTAATGACCTTGTCCATGCCATGCCTGATTGGACTTATATTAGTTTATTTGCCGATGATACCCATGTAGGAAAAGCACATAAAGGATAAGCACAACGAGAAACTAGAATTAAACATTTTGGAGGCAAAAACTATTCTCAAACTGTGGTTCAATGCTAATGGAATTATATTAAATGCGGATAAAAGCATCGTTATGCAATATCAATCTCGCAAAGGTGTGATCAAAAATCCTGCAGTAAAAGAAAATGTCTTCTAGGATATACTGTTGATCACACTATTAGTCATACAAACCACATAGGTAAACTGTGTAAGAAGTTAGCAAGTGCTAACTATGCTCTCATTAAACTAAGATTTGTATTAGATGTGAAAGATATGTTGTCAGTATATTATGCATACGTACATTCCATGATAAGATATGCGATAACTGTATGGGGCAACGGGGCCGATATGATTAAAGTCCAAAGAGCTCAGAAGAAGGCCATAAGAATAGTATTTGGATTAAAAAAACGCACGTCAGCACGAAAATACTTTAAAAAACACAAAACAATGACAGCGGTATCCATGTATATTCATAATTGTCTCTTAGAAATTTTTGACGAGAAGGAAAATCTAATGATAAACCGAATCACATACCATACAATGTTAGAGATCGCAATAGACCGGACGTACTTCTAACAAAACCAAAAGTTCGATTAGCCAAAGTAAAGAAACAAGGCATCTGGATTAAGATATGTATGTTCAATAAATTACCTCGTCCTGTAGCTAACTTACACGGCAATGATTTTAGGTGTAAATAAAAAAATTCTTCGAATCCACTGCTTTTTACTCAGTAAAAGAATTCTTACAAACTGATCTGACTGAATATTCATTCTCGAATTATTAATTTAAATGGATATTGACATTAAACAATACTTGACTTGTAATGTTACCGGACTGATATATAACTAAGTATTATGTATATAGTAATCTGACATCAATATTAAATTTAACATTATTATCTAGACACAAATTTATACTTTCTAATTTTTCTTTATATTTTAACTCTTGTTTCGTCATAATATTATAATTCATTATTGTAAGTATTGACTTGCCTACTCGTAGTGTAACAAACGCAGTTATATGGCTAATAAATGATTTGACTTTGACTTTGAGCAGCAAAATATGAATTTCCGAAATTGATCTACTTGTCTCTGAGTAATCGGGAAACCTCCCGAAAAACCAATTAATTACAGCCTATTTTTTTTTTAATTGGTTAAGTGTGATTCGGACTCGCGCACTGAGGGTTTCCTACCTATAGGTACAACATTAGTTCAAGTTTCTTTATTCGTATCAACCTATGACGTCTCACCGCTGGGAACGGGTCTCCCTTATTAAGGGGATGTAAGCCAAATTGCGGGGTGGGGTTTTCATAATCTTTGAAAGTTGTTAACCTTCTCCGACAGCCAGGTTTCCTCACGGTGTTTTCCTTCACCGTTTAAGCAGGTGATAATTAATTCTAATACACACATAAGTGAAAAACTCAGAGGTGCATGTCTGAACCTGGATTTGAACGCGCGCCTTTTCGCTTGTGAGGCAACGGGATTACCGATTAGGCTTAGTCTTCTTAGAGTCTTTATTACTATCGAGGAAAGAACGGCATTGGGTACAGGACCCTAAAAACTTACAACTTTGGTGATCGATTAGTATCACCTACGTTAACAGCAGTTTACTGCGAGCTGGAAAAGGTTAGTATTTCCATTATATTAAGACCTAGACATACATTTCTCATATAAAACCTATCAGTCGTGAGAAATTATGAACAATAGAATGAAATATTGATATTGCTAATATCCAGGGATGTACTGAAGGCCACGAATGAATGGGCAACATTATAATGAAATGAGATGTTTTATTAATGTATGGCGCCGCGGCCAGGACAGTGTGCATGATACCATTACAGATTATTAATGTTTAATCTATTAACCACATCTTTAGGTATTTTTAGTATACCACACCGTCTTGGCCTAAAATGAAACCATCCTTTAATTTTGATTTATAATAGATGAGCATATACGAAATCATAGCTTTATTAATAGTCTTTATTAAAATTTGCGTACTTAGTACGTGCGCAGGGTTTAGACAATCCTATCTACTAAACCCATCTATCTGTAGATGTGCTATAATGTACTAGAAAGAAAGAAGATGTTCATTAATAACACACAAGACACAACAACAATAATAACAAAGATAAGATAAATAATACAAAACGAAATTAAAACAACATTAAAGAAAGTCGTAAATACTACGTAGTAAGCCTATTTCCGTTTTTATCACACAGCACACGGACACAGCATTTTGGGCACGTTGGCCGAAATTCAAATTTTTTTAACTAACTTATTTTACAACTTTTATATTTACAACTGCCAAATTATTAGAATATTTAATAAGTCTATTTTGTGACGTCACATTATGTTGTGTAAATTCATACTTTTAATAGTTACCTCTTATAAGACATCCTTTTTAATAGCATTCTCTATGCTTTGATTACTAAACCGCAAGTCGCCCCTGAGATGTTTGGCCCCTGACCATTGCCCCTGTGCGGTTAGCTCTTAGGTCCGACCCTGATAATAACTTAGGTACTTATCTAAGCTGTGATTAAGTTAGGCAAGTTGTCATTTTTCTTTAGCCAATTGAGCAAAAGGACTGTGGTTTATCTGTGAAAATTAATTTTAATTAAATGTGAGTTTTCTTAAAGTAAATTATAACAGAGATAAAAAGTAAACAAAAAAATATTGTTAATTAAATGTTTATTGATTGAATTTTTGAACGGATTTTTCAAAAATATTAGTGTTGTGTGAAAATGTGGTGGAAAAGTGTATGTGTATTGTTTTGTATAGTTTACAAAAGTAAGTACTAGGGCCGGCCGGTTTATTCCCGTTTCGCCCTCCAATCCCCTTAAGAGAAACACCGACCCTTCACTGTTTTCATGTTTCTAATACAATTTTCGTTCCGGGGCGTACCTCTTTTCATATCCTAAATTGTAACGTAATTATTTGTTATTGTTGTCAATCGCTTCACTGTGATGTATTTTAGGTCTATACGTTTTATTATTTTGAAAAACTTTATTGAATTCTGCATAATAAAGGCTTTTGATAGGCATCGTATCAGCGCAAAAATATGACTGCTTAGGAAGCTTGTAACTTTATAGTGATATAGATATAAGAGACAGAAAAAAATAAAACGGTAAAGCGTAGTAAGTAATATGTTAGACATGTGAAATAAAACCACTGTAATCGGACAACATTAACATGTAGAAAAGAGCTATTATATGTTATTGTATGGACAAGTTGGATGTCTACAGCTGTGTTACTACTACAGCTGTGTTACTACTACAGCTGTGTTAAGGGCCGGAGATTTAACCTTTATATTGACGAACAGGAAACCACGCCTAGGTAAATCACATACGTATAATACATTCTAAAGTGTGTCGGTAGGTTTGTTTGTTCGTGTAACCAAGTGACTGATCGATTTACAAATCGATCAGTCACTTTTACACATTATATAGTTTGAAGTCTTGAAATACAACGCAACTGAAGGCAAAGGCAATTAATTTTGAAACGGGTCTCCAATATGAAGGGGTGTAGGTGGACCAAATTGCGGTTAGAGAACTTCACTTTATTTCGAAAGTTTTTTCTTTCTGAGACAGGCATTTTTCCTCACGATGTTTAGTTCCTTCAGCGTTAAAGTAGGTGGCGATTAATTCCAATATTATAATAAATGACAAACTGACTGATGCGAGCCTCGATTTGGTTTTTTCTCTCACTATTTTTCTGTTAAAAGTATAAAACATAAGTAAATAATATATTTAAAAATTATTTAATATTTAATCATCATCATCTTCCTATCCTTATCCCACTACGTGTGGTCGGCACAGCATGTCTTCCTCTTCCATTCTACTCTATCAGCCGTCATCTCTCCATTGTGTGAAAAAGGATATGTGTGAAATGGTGTCACCACACATATCCTTTTTCACACAACTCTTTAATATTGAATCAACAAGATTAAATAAATTTACACATATACGACACACGGCGATTTCTTCCAGACAACCTTTATATAGTACCTACCTGCGAACCAGTGACGTAAATAAATATATTAAAGTGACTTGTAATGTTGTTTTGTTCAGCCAGTCCTGCTGTGGGTATATTCCTGGTGATCCCGGAGGATGTGGCTACTGGGTTCGCTGCCATCTACGGTTTCTCGCCGCGGATACTCACGGGTAAGACTGCTGACTTAGTTTTTTTATTACGATGGCCCTAAAGTATTTAATTGTTATAGACCAAGAGCGGCGTTTAATTAAATTTTTAATTTCATACATTTTATTTTCAAAACCAAACGACTGGACCGATCTCAATAAAATATATTTATTGAATTACATGAGAAGCCCGCAAATGCTCTTTTTTTTAAAAAAATATGAAAATGTAAAAGAAAAAACTATTTATCAAATCGGTAAAGGCATCTTTCAAAATTTGGTTCCGTACTTGAAACCAAATTTCTTTTGCTCGTCCAAATTTGATACAGTAGAATTGAAAACATCCTTTCTTATTGGGATCGTTACAAATCCTATTAGCGAATTAACACCACTCTAAAAATAAAGAAAGTATAATGTTTTTCAAGTACTCGGCAAGCATCAACAAATCTTTATTTTAAAATAAATTAAGGCACCGTACCATTATTATTTTTTTCCCAGTGTAAAGTTAAGATTATAAAAGTTAGAAATATATATTTCTCGTTAAATGTTATGTTATGTACACTGCACGAGCTTGTGTGCGTGCGTGACGTCACCCGCCGGCACCAACGTAAGACCAGCGCTGGTTGTTTACAACCAGCATTGTGCTGAGTTGGAGCTGGTCTGTGACAACAAACTTAGATACTAGTTATGGAGTCTCTGTTTGTACAGGTAGATTTTTGATATAAATAAATTTCTTTCTTTCTCTCTCTTTATCTGAGAAACTAAAATTGCTGTGGAATTCGTTAAAGAGTTTTCTATTTTCTTAAACCTAGCTGTAATCTCGCGAGTGAATCTGTTTTTTTCTAGGCATGCGTGCTACATCCTAGGCCGCATCATCGTTTTATATCAGGCGAATTGCGGCCAAGCGTAAGCCTATTTTTATCTAGATTTATGAAAGAGTAAGGATTTTTGCTATTCATCAACGTACCGTTGAACCTAGGTAGCATGATTTGGAGAGTGTATTCATTATGGAGTGTAGGGGTGTACTGAGCAAAGATTTTTAGAAATTGAACCACTAAGGGATTCAAATTGAGGTTCATAAGTTTTTAGTTTGAAGCTTCTTTTAATTCCATTTTATGTAATTATTACTTAAATTTCCTTGTAATTGAAACAATTGAAATGTCAAAATCGTACCGTGAAGATCAAAACAACACAAGCGCAATACGAGTAGCTACAAGCATTTTTATTATTTTTAAGAAACACCTTATTACTAAGTTATATCAAAACATTGTTCCAATTCGAAACTGTATAGTTCTTGTGGTAAATAAATTATTAAAAAAATATGTCGCGAGTAACGCCGCAGGTCACACACAGGTCAGTAGTACGATAATAAAGTATTTTGTTTGTATCCTCCACAGGTGTTTGTATTTGATGTTTGTGTCTGCAATAAAGAGTTCATTCATTCGTTCATTTATTCATTAATTCACAATTCGTTCATTCTAATCATTCATTTACGTTCATTCATTCACAGGTAACGACCATCGGTTCGGTTTCGGTTTCCGTTTCGGCAACCACGCAGACCTACAGATACTGTACGAGCTCGGACCTCAGCTCACTACACAGACTATACAGCCTCGTGAGTACTCACTTCTATACACACAATATGCTGGTAGGTACATAGCTTCGCTCGTTATTTGATGTACAATTACGATATATTATGCAAAATTGTATTCATATGTTAATTATTTAATTTTAATTTTACTATGTGTTTTATTTTTATTGCTTTTTTTGTTTTTGCACCACCGTCTACGCTAAGTTTAATTTGATTTTCCGTTACTTAATCTGCAGTCAGCGCTGGTACAAAAGAGGCGGTATTATCATTATAGGGTTATTAGTAGGTAAATAAATGTTTCACACACGTAGCTCCCCACTAGGATTTGTCCTGAGTCGGGGATGCCATGTGACATTCACAAGCACACCCAGACCCCAAGACAAATGTTCGAACTCATCATTCGGACACTTGCCCTGACCGGGAATTGGACCCGGGACCTCGTAGCAAGCATCCTACCCACTAGACCACTAGTCTTAGTTAGAAAGAATGAAAAATATTTATTTGAAACAGAACCTAATTAATTACACAATGTTATAATCACACTAAAGTTACAAATAACTGTCACAAACCACACACAACTCGATATAGTGCTGTTGGTCCCATAAAGAAAGTCGTTCTTAATGATGAGTATGACCCTCTTTCGGCTTAGATCACCCCTAACCTATAACTTGTATATCTAAGTTACTGGTGCATTGTTCCCAGGTGTCCGCTCAGCTAGCTACCGCGAGCGCGTCGTGCGGCGCCGTCCTCTCATCGACCTACTGCTGCGGACAGGGTTCCTGAAGGAGGCGGAGTATCGAATCAACTACGGTGACAACAGCTGTGACGAGCCTAGATAATAATAATATTTAATTAATTAAAAACCTTTCAAGACATTTGGTTTAGTTTTAATTTATTCTACATATTTAGTAGCTAGTTATGCATCCCCCTCGCCTTCTGTTCTGAAGTAGTAGACGGCTTACTCAGCAGTACTTGCACTTCTGTGGAAAGCTGACCAAGGTGTCTCTTATCGGATTTATTCCTGTTTGTCACCCTAATCTGTCCCCGCAAGGTGACAAACAAGAATAAAAATTCCTTTCTGTCCTCTTTTTAGTCGTGATAGGAAAGACAAGAACTTTTTTTGCGTTGGTCCGTGTGTGGTATTTTTGTTTGTTCCCTTAGAATTATCGCACGGGGACAGACATGAACATTAAATCCTGTTTGTCCCTGCTGTTCAGCGAGTAAGGAACCAAGACATACCTACCTACTTTTCTTATTTGCGATATATTCATATCAGACCACCGAGTAGTAAGTTGTTAATGTTAAAAATATAATCATTAGAATAATCATTTGTATTAAAGCCTTCAAATCGTCTACACGTATTTTTAATTTAGTTTAAAAACATATTTCAGTGCTCCCTAAATTTAACTACCTAAGTACCTACCCAATCTGTGGAATAAACTAGAAAAACTCGCGCTAAAACGGCAGCCATCTTGTTTGTAACAATGAATACAAAATGGCTGTAGCACACTTTGTATTCATTTCGTAGACGACACCACGATATAGGTCTATAGGTAGGTATGCTATTTATTGCGCATACCTAATTGCGTTTATGACGTAGTTAGGCTGCTTAGTATCTTATACATATTCGATAATTAATGTTGCCAAGTAAGCTATTCAATGGAAATAAGTAACTCTAGTTTGGGACCTGAACACCTTTGTGTGAATGTTGTCCAGTATTATTATATTAATATTATATATTAGTTTCAACACACTTCCTCGTAAAAGGCTTCTTATTGTATCGATTTTAGTGACGTGATGCATCTCATTACGCACACTCGCCTTTTTCACTTTACCATTATTGCACAGGTATAGTTTATTTTTTTTAATGAATGAATTTCAACTACAACGTGCACTAAAGAGTTTTTGTGCCGCTAAAAATAGTTGGAAAGTTCTGAGAAATGAATTGCACTTAGTAAATAATGAAGAAAAATAATTATGGATTTTTTAATATACTACATTAACACATTAGTTTTAAACAAAAAATAAGAAATAGAAAAAACATAGGATTGATTTATTCTTAAGGTTGGTAACAGAAATCTTTCGATCGCGCCTTCTTTAATATGCGCGCGCTGTTGACTGATGGAAAAAAATATCGCGCGCGGGAAAATATACTCGATTTTTATAATAACTCTTTTTTGTTCATTGTTTTATTAATAATACTTTTTTACTCGCAAGTGTTTTGAAAAACGTCGTTTGACACTCATTGTGTGCATTGATCATTACATCTTTGGCTACCTAATGTCCTACATACCGCCTCTGCTGTAATGATCAACTGAGCACACTTGTATCATAATGTGCTAATTACTAATATCCTACTAATATAAAAACTATATTATAAAAGCCAAAGTTTGTAAGAATGTAGGTATCTATGTGTATATTTATTACTCTTACACGCCACGAAACTACTGAACCTGATTCGAATGTAATTTGGTACGAAGATAGCTTAGACCCTGGATTAACACATAGGCTGCTTTTTATTCTGTATTAACGCGGGTAACACCTCAGGGGGCGGCTAGTATATTTATGTAGCTTGGCTGGCCAATATAGATTATTTTTAACACAAGTCACAGCAAAACTGATAGATTATAATTAAGCAAGTATTGATTTAGATCAATTCAATCAGAGTATAACTAAGAGTCACTTCTACAACTACAAGAAAGCTAACAAGTATCAAGACACTAAATAAAACAACAAGCATTGTTTCAATTTCCAGTTTATTTCCATAAAAATGACGTAATCTAATATGTACAGTACCTACAATAAACAAGAACAAATACGCGCCAAAACGGCAGCCATCTTGTTCATAACAACGAATACAAAATGGCCGAAGCAGCTACATGAGCAATGGAACAATATATACTAAACAACGAGCAATTTATCAATACTGGAATTCTTACTTTGAGGTTTTCAAAAATATATTACAAGTCGATGACTTCACAAGGTTTTTCTTGCATTATAACAAGCAAAGCAATTTACTTTTGTTTGGACTGATAGACATAATACTACGTGGCTTTGAATCTGTATGAATGTTTTGACTCTATACTATTTCAAGGATCAATGTCTGTTTTTTTTAATTTTTTCACAATTACGATTGCATTGCATTATAATGGTCGGTATTGGCAGATTTGGTAGTCTATGGACATCAGGTGGTCAACTGTCATTTGAATTGTCTCAGAATTACAATAGGATGGTGCTAAAAAGGCCGTTTCGACATAGAATAGGGCAGTTAGCATTAAGCAAAACATAATACTAACTCTGATCTATTCTATGTCATAACGGCCATATTGGCACAATGCAATTGTAATTCTGAGGCAATTCAAATAACAGACCTAACCATAAGGTTTAACACTAACTCTGATCTATTCTATTTAATACGAGCATTACCACGTAATGCTATTGTAACTCTACAATAATACATATAACAGACTTGGGCTCCTTTTGGTGCTCTAGAGGTATACAAAGTCTCCCTTAATAAGCTACCTATTAGTTACCAGAATATCCAATTGTCTAACAATTCCACTGTCAATTCCCGTTATTGCTAATTGCAATTGTCACCTGCTACTGCTAATTATATAATTAATATTTATAGTGCTTAAACAAAATAATCTAAAACTTTAACAATGTTTATCAAAAGAAAAAAGGATAGGAAAATAAAAGTATAAAACAAAAAAACACATACTTTGAAATAATATTGTAATATCATATTAACATTAGTCTTTTCGTAAATGGCAATACAATTTTGAACATTAATAAAAAAACGCACTACACAATACTAATGAAGGGTCGATGAACTTTTGACATTTAATTACCAGCACTTTCTACACTTGCTTACTTTTATGTTCTCAGTAGTAACGATCATTGTTGAACGTCCAACAAAAAAAATACTCCAGTAAAAAATATATAATTATTTACAAACTGAACACGCATTGGAGTTCCAAACACTCACTCTCTTGGAGTTCCAAACACTCACTCTCTTGGAGTTCCAAACACACACTCTCTTGGAGTTCCTTACACTCACTCTCTTGCAACAACACTGAATCATACACTTTTTAATCATTATTTATATTGTGACGATTACAAGTATTAAACTATTTAATGTTAGTATCTTAATCAAGTTAATTACAATTTATTTATTTTTTGATACAAAATTATATACCAAACACATGATTGGTTCCAAACGCTACACACACTCGTACAATAACCCGTGATGCTTCTAAGTTACATAATTACGTGATTTAGGACCGATTTCTTATTATTCATAATTAATTCAGCTTAATTAACACTTTTTTTGACAATTAACGGCCTATTTTTTAATGGTGACAGTTTTCATATATCCACAATAACGGTTTTTTGAACCATAATTAATTACAATAACACTTAGCAATTGCTAAGCTCGGTTTTAGTAGTCAAAACTAATTTAATTACGAATAAAAAACCAGTCCGAAGGTAAACCATTAAATAAAATTATCTGACAGGACTAGTCGCCTTTCTTTCAGTTCGTTTTTTCTTGAAGTATATAAAAAATATACAAAATATGAGGAACTTGTTGGAGCTGTCCGATCATTATATTAAAAATAATGGCTTACGCTTACTTGAAATAATACTTTAATTTTATTATCGCATCTATGCATATATTAAATATTTTTTAATCAATGACATTTATAAGAGTATGTTTACAAAGTTTAGATTTTACTTACTTTTTGAACGCATACTCTTTTGACGTCACATCGTAAGAAAATGGCAACATTACATTAAATGCAATTAAAACTAGTTTAGCAGTTAACAGTTGTGCATTATTAGTTTTGGCTACATATCTGATTCGCATGTTGTTAAAAATAGCAGTCACTAAAGATATGCGTCTATGGCTATATAAAAATATTATGTGATTCATTTTGGTAAATTCATTGTTTTTAAGGACGTCCTTACGTTAAGTATATTATTATTAATATATCTATATATATAAAAGAGTAAGTCCTGACTGACTGATTGATATTTGCTAAGAATCAACAAAGACTCTATACCGCTGAGCCCAGAGACATGAAATTTGAGTGGTTTATGGTGTAGGATTTTTGGAAATAAACCCCCCGAGGTGGTCAATTGAGTTCAAAGATTGAGACTTTCTTATATTCCTTTTGTATGATGCAATGTTGCGGGTGACTTCTACTACTACTACATATTACATATTAAATATTTAAAGTTGAAATTTATTAGATATTTTTTTGTAAAACACGTAATTTTATCGCGTTCGAATAAAATTAGTTTTACGTACATAGAAACAGTTGTACCACACATTAACAAGATATGGTTTAAAAAAATACCTGAGTTTGATTTATATTGACTTAGATATCGACGGGCTGAGAATTCAGTTTAAAGTGGTCCGTCCAAATCGGAGCTATAATAGACAAAATCTACTGTCGTAATATTCAAAATTATAATTCACTAAATACTGTTAAATTAGTTTCTAAAAAAATCTTTTAGTAATTTAAGTCTTAAAATTTGAATAACAGAATTTATTTCTATCATAAAATAATGTAAATGTTCGTTCATCATTATGAGTGGAATTTTTGTGACTAAAGATAACTTTATATCGATAAGTTACAAATGAATGTGAATCAACACATTATTAAGTATTAACAAATACCAATAAGTGTAATTCTATATTTATTTTACTGTTGTACAAATATATAAATATTTAATTTAATGAAAAAATAAACATAAGATTGAAAGATGCTTATTAAATACAAAGTCATATATGTCTATATGTCAAAAATAAATTATATCAGAATTGCTGAAAAAAAATGTCAAAGATAAAAATTTATAGTTATAATATAAAAATCAAATAATATAATACATGTACAACAATAATTTAAAAGCATATATATATATGTATATACAAGTATGAATTAATACATGCATTAATTTAGTAGTTAGTACATAACCGCTAATTAAAACCTTTATGAGTTCAGTTGTTAAAATATTACGTTTTATAATAATTTTGTCTTTTTTAGTTTCCAATAATTATACTTAGAAAGTCTCACATATTTCGGAATGTCTAAAAATTTTATTAGCAGTTGCTAACTAATTTAATTAGCAGTTGCTAACTAATTTAATTAGCAGTTGCTAATGACTTCGGATATCAACTGCTAAACTGTTATACGGCACACAATATTACTTTTTATTCCAGCTTTTGAATTGGTTCAGAATAGCAGAAAAATAATGACACTTAATTATTTTAAAGGTTTTTTATTATTAGTCCTAAATTTCACTAATATTTATTAAGCACGATAAAGAAGATTAAATATTTAAGTTTATATAAATCACCAGTTTCTTATAACACTGTTCAATTCCTTTACCGTTTACGTTACGTTTTATATCATATTATATTGCTGGATTTTTATGAGAATTGTAGATCCTCTTAACAAAGGTAACGTTTTCGCAAATTGTAACGTTTTCGCATATTGTGTTAGAGCTGATATAACTGCTATTAGCAAATATTACGAATAATTAACACATTATTGTTTACACCACTTTAAATCAGATAATAACATAAGAACATCTTCTAATTTTTAGCAAGTTTTCGATTATTGGTTTAAACTAATTGTTATTTTAATATTTTATATGATATCTTTTTAGTTATAGAAGACGCAGCGTAGGCAGCCCAGCCCTCCCACTGGGCGGGCCGACAACATACTAAAAATCATAAATATCCAGTGGATGCAATTGGCAGCGGGTCGTTCGGAATTGAGTTCTAAGGGAGAGGCATATGTTCAGCAGTGGACGTCTTTTGACTGATGACGATGATGACGACTGCCAATTATTAACAATTATTTACAATTACTAGCATATCTTGCCAACAATCAGCAGTCGTTCATAACACTTCCTTAACACAACGATCCAGTTAACTCTTTAGCAGATTTACGAAACAACTGCTAATAATTAACAGATTTATAACAACTGCTTAGAGTTAGCAGGTAGTTAGTGGTAGTTTATTAACTATTAGCAATTCATAGAAATAACAACTACTGATAATTATCAGCAACAACCAATTGTTGCTATTCATGATTGGTAGTTGTTTGTTTTCATGACTGTCAATGATCATTATAATCATTAACATCTTCACCTAATAACTGCTAATAATTATCAGACAGTTGTCATCATTAAGTGCTATTCATTAGCAGTTTTGCCTAACAACTGCTAATCATTAACAACTTTACCTAATAACTGCTAATAATTATCACACAGTTTTAACATAGATTTTTACAAGATTGCCTTATTGTTAGTATGTAGTTCCGCCCCCGCGCGGCGGCGTGTACTAGCTGTCGCCCCCGGAGGCGGTATCCTTCCCGTGGGGCGGTAGACTCTGCGGACTGGAGTTGTACTGGCTCACCATCTTATTTTGCATCATGTTTAACAAGATGTCGGAGTATTGTTCTATGAGAGACATGGCCGAGTCGTTCACGTTCCCTTCTGGTGACAATCACACAAAAATATTATTATAGTATATATAAGCAGCCTCTGTGTTAATCCAGGGTCTGAGCTATCTCCGTAACAAATTTCATTGAAATCAGTAAAGTAAAGTAAAGTAAAGTAAAGTAATATTTATTGACCTTTAAATAACGTTCGTTACAGGCAAGTCTTATTACATTTGAATGAATAATTACTTAAAAAATTTAACTTACAAATCTCATTTATATACAATTACTTAATATTAGTTCTTAGTTTAATAGTTTTCATGACAAATATTTACATTAAAATTGCTTTGTTTAGTTATTATTAATATTTTATAATGGTTGTTTGTTACACAAGAACGATGATTCTACAAGCTGCATTGACATATATTCGCTGAGTTTATAAAAAGGATTGCTTTCAAAAAAATACTTCAATTTTTGTTTGAATGTAATAAAATTGAGATCCATTACACTATTAGGTAATTTATTATACATCAGTATTTTGGTATAAAGCCCCTGCTTCTTACATTTAGCTAATCTATTTATTGGTAGGATTCGCCCTTTTTTATTATTGCGTGAAATTCTTTTTTCCGGTATTTCCCTATCCTCGTGTACTTCTAATAAACAACTATAAATATAAAGTGATAAAACTGTCATTATTTTATCTTTTTTAAAGTGTTTTCTCGCAGGACTACGTTTTTTCAAACCGTTAATTGTTCTTATAGACTGTTTTTGACATTTTAAGACTTTTATGATATCTTTAGCATTTCCCCAAACAGTAATAGCGTATCTTATAATAGAATGCACGTAGGCATAATAGACAGAGATGAGCGACTTTTTATCTAGTAATGGCTTAAGTTTAAATAAAGCATAATTACCACTTGCCATTTTCTTGCAAATTTTATCGATGTGCGCATTATGGCTAATTGTATTATCTATTGTATAACCTAGAAATACATTTGTTTTACTAATGGAATTCCCGAAAATACCTAACTTTGACTGATACTGCATAGAGATGGTTTTATCAGAGTTAAGAACAATTCCATTTGCGTCAAACCATTCCTTTAACAATTCCATAACGATACTAATTTTATTTTCTAAATTATGTATACATTTGTCTCTGATACCTACATGTGTGTCATCTGCAAATAAATTTATGTGAGCCCAACTTGGCAATGCATTGGTAATATCATTAATATATATCAAAAATAAGACTGGGCCTAAAATAGAGCCCTGTGGTACTCCAATTGACATCCTACCTTCTGTAGAAATTTGTTCATTAATCGAGACAATTTGACTACGGTTCTGTAAGTAAGTTATCATCATATTTAATTCATTGCCTTGAAATCCGTAATATTGCATTTTTAAAATCAATATATCGTGCCTCAAACAATCAAAAGCTTTTGAAAGATCACAAAAAATACTTGCACATTTATTTGACGTATCTAAGGATTCTAGAATGTAATATACTACTTTTCTTATAGCCATTTCAGTTCAGCCGCTTGAACGTAAGAGAGTAACAAACGTACAAACAAACGTTTATAATATTAGCAGGGTTTATGCCAATCACAATTAAAAGTAAATTCCACTGTAAAGTTTTAATTTAGATTTTTAATTATTAAATGTAATCTACATCTACACAAAAAGTTTAGGATGAGGGCTAGTGAACTTCTGTTTTCATTATTAATCAGTGAAGCATGAAAACCTTCGAGGAGACCTGTGCTCAGTAGTATATAGATTGGAATAGCTGAATTTATACGTATTTTCCCTCAATTTCTCAAACACGTGTGAATTCTCCAGGTGGAGTACTTATCAATATTTAATGAAAACGAGTCAAGTCAGAGTTCGTTTTCAAATAAAATTAACTGAAAATCGTATAGGAGATTATAAAACTCAAGTCAGTTTAAATTTTTTTATGGAGTTATTTTTTATTTAGGTATATAAAACTAACGCGTATTTGATTCATATTGTTCAAGCAGGCGGGTTTTCTCCTATGTATGTATGACTTGTACCTGATTGCTGGAAAGCTCCAACTATAGTTTCATGTATATAGACGTGTCATCGTTGAAGACACGAACTACTCATTTCATCCCTGCTGAAGTTCACCGAATGTGAACGAAACTATAGTTGGAGCTTTACAACAATCAGGTACAAGTGAAAACACGTGTTCTTAAACAATATGAATATTTTGTATAACATATAAACATAAATAAATGAGTACCTTTAGACAGTATTCCCTGCACATGGTTAGCGGCGGGCGGAGGAGGCCTGAGCTCGTCAGCGGAGCCCGGGCCGCCGGGTGGTCCGCCCCCCGGGGCCGCGTCCACCGCCCCGCGGAGCACCTTCTGCGTCTCTAATATCGCTGCTTCCAGACCTGCACACACAAGTATTATATACAATATAAATAACAATATGTAAAACCCGACTCTTGCCCGGAGTGCCGCGTGCCGTGCCGTGCCGTGCCGTGCTGTGCCGTGCCGTGCCGTGCCGTGCCGTGCCGTGCCGTGCCGTGCACGAGTCACACGTTGTTTTAACAATATTCAATGATCAAAAACAATATATAAAAAAAATATTTAGTACATTATAGAATTGAATTGTTGAAAAATACGACTAGTTCAAATAAGCAGACATACGAGTACATATTGACAGCTATTAACGGTAATGGCGTATTAAAACACAAAAGCAGAGGAAAAAAACATAAAAATTTCAATACTGGTACCAAAATCAAGTAAATCGGCCGAACCGATTTACAGTTTTTGCGAAACAAACGAACAGCAATTGATTTTTATACATAAGAAGAAGAAGGAGATTAAAATATGTTACCGCTAATATCCGCCTGCGCGTTCGGTTCCCGTTGAAGGCTAGCGTAAAGCTGGACCACTTTTGATGCGGTCCTCGTCAACTGCTCAGTCAGGGCGGAGCATAGTTGCGACGACGACACTACAAAAAAAAACAAATCCACTTTTGTATAAACAAAAAATAAGGCAAATAATTTCAGTAGTAACATTTGTAGTCAACTACAAATAATATTTGTAGTTCTTTAAGTAAGTAGAAATACAATATTACTTTTTTTATCCCTTGGCGTTGTAAACTGCAATAAATCACCACTATCATTTTCACCCCTATTTCCTATGACTTTATATCTCATTTAACAACTGCTAAAATAAATAAAAAAAATTACAATATCAATAATAATAATATAGGCAGCAATAATTTTGACAAAATTACTAAAAATACGTCTTTTAAAATATTTGTAAACTTTATATTTCTTTATCTTTTCTATGTGTATAAAAAATACGTATTTTTATACTTAAAGTAAAGTAAAGTAAAGTAATATTTATTGACCTTTAAATAACGTTCGTTACAGGCAAGTCTTATTACATTTGAATGAATAATTACTTAAAAAATTTAACTTACAAATCTCATTTATATACGATTACTTAATATTAGTTGTTAGTTTAACAGTTCTCATGACAAATATTTACATTATGATTGCTTTGTTTAGTTATTAGTGATATTTTATTATGATTGTTCGTTACACAAGAACGATGATTCTACTCGTACAAGCTGCATTCACATATATTCACTGAGTTTATAAAAAGGATTGCTTTCAAAATAAATAATTGCTATTCCAATATGTGGAGAATGTTTAGTTGTCTAAAGCCTTATTATATACAAAATATTATATGAAAACAGGAGTTCATCAAACAACTTATTTTTGTTTTTGTGCGAGACGTGTCATCGTCGAAGGCACGAACGACTCATTTCATTCCTGATGAAGTTCACCGAATGTGAACGAAACTATAATTGGACGCGCGTCAACTACGCGTTAGTTTTCTAAATAAAACCTTATTGACGCTCAGATAGAGTAAAAATCAGGAAAAAAAATCTTTACTCGTTTTCTTAACTTTAAATAGTAGCTTACTATTAGCTTCTGGTGGTTGTTCCGGCTTGGCTCTCGCCCGTGTGTTAGCTGTAAGGCGTGCGGTCACCTCGCGCGCCTTTGCCGACAGATCGCGCTCGCTGCCGCTGCGACCTGCAAACAGTGCGCTCGCTTACATCACACTTCATTCATTAAGAAAATGCTTACACTACTGTAAACTAGTACATATTAACGACATCTTTATAATTTTTTTTAGTAGACGTGCACCGTCCTGGCCGAAAATGAAACAAGTCCTTTCCAACTAACCCATTGACGATGGAAAACATTTAAATCACCATTATCATGAATAATTCCCATCTGCTCTTGATCACTGTTTCAGATGGATGGATGGATAATAAATTTCTAACTTCCTCATTTATGATGAAAATAACTTTCCTTATACAACGTGTGAAAAGTGTGACAATACTTAAGGTGTTTAGTCTACTCGTACCAATCAAAGTGAACCCTGCGTAGATCAAATATTGACAAAAATAAAATTAAAAAATTAGGTGCTCCTTACAAATGTTGTATGGAGGACGCAATTTTTTTATATGTGTAAAATATCGTTCTACTGTGGGTTCACCTTGATCTGCACACTAACACCGTTAAGTGTTGTCACACCGCATATTAGCAATCATACGTATAACTGCTCAAAATTAGCAAATAATTAGCATAAAACAGCTAACAAATGAACAGTTTAATAGCGGAGTGTGAATCAGGTGCTAAATAAAAAGCGTTGTTAGAATACAACTCACCAGTTCTTCTATTGTCAATGGAAGCAGCTCGCGGTCTCTGCTCTCCTTCTGCAGAAGAAGATGATTCTTCCGCCGCAGCCGTCGACAGAGACACTGTGGCGGTGGGATTAGTCATGTTAGATAGTGCTTGCAAGTGAACTACAACTAACACGTGGGGGCCAAGAATTACCACGTGGGGGGCAAGAAGCACTTAGGCACTTAGAGGACAAGAACTAACACTTAGGGGACAAGAACTAACACTTAGAGGACAAGAACTAACACTTAGGGGACATAACAGCATCTTTAAACTGTTACTATAGTAATACATATATTTGACTGACCGGTTGGCACAGTTGGTTGCAACCTTGTGCCGCTGGTCCTGGGTTCGATCCCCGGACAGGTCGAACATTTGTATGCATGAACATGTCTAGTTGACTTGTGTCTGGGTGTTTCTTATATGTATATAAGTAAGTATGTATGTATATCAGTGATCAGGTTACCACAGCACAGGCTTTGTCTAGTTTGACCTGGAGACCTCTGTGTGGATGTTGTCCCATGTTATTATTGCGTTGTTATAGGGAAGAATATATACGTACGATTTAGTTCTATAGATACGTACGATTTAGTTCACTTACTAAACTATGGCTGCATCAACCATTTTATTTTTTCCAATTAAGTATAAATAATTATGATATCTTTAAATTAAAATTGTAGTTTACGAGATGTACAATGTCCAGCAAATTACTTGACTTTTTAATATAATCAACATGTAAATTGAGATAATATTACTGAGAAACAAACACAATATTTAATTTTTTAGTTCATATCTACAGATGCCAAGTGTGTAAAATATTATGTTCACCCGCCGCTGGATTGTTAGACTTTTATGCGCAAAATATAAGCCAACATTTCTGTCATTACTAGCTAAGTATTTATATCAAATTTTACATGTGATATCGAATTTCAAAACAAAAGGTCAATAAATCTTAGGATTGTTTCTAAAGAAATATCCAAAGTTTGTAAAATATTTTTTTTCTTCATAAGTAAGTATAGTGTATCGTGCTCATGTCTGTCAGGCATGTCTGTGTTGCCGTTTTCTATTCTAATGCATACGTTAAAACGTTAATAAACAGGTTTAAGCAGTGATTTTCTAACTACGATGATAGAAGAGGGCAAAAGTAAAGCTTCGTAATACAATTCTTGAATATTCAACGTTAATTATATATGTATATACTTTATATATAATTACATGTCCTAGTAATATATTGTAGTAACGAAAAACGGACAGAATTATTAGCTAACATAATTATGGTTATCACACGGATTGAATCAATATAACTTGATTTTAAAAAAACGTTTGTATACATAGAAATCTATTAGTGTAATGGACACCGCGCGCGAAAACATATATAAATATATCATGTAATAAAATAATTGATTTTACAAAAACCTACACAGAGTTACTGACTATCCAATTGCATCTGCTCTATGGCTCTGATGACTTGTATTTAATTCTCCCTGGGGCCACTGGGGCCGATGGGAATAACAGATTCCCAAGTGTCCTATTTTAGGATGAAAAATATTGAAATTTCTATATATTAAAAGATTTTGAAAACAGGTATTATCGAATTGTATTCATTAATTTTAAAATGTTAGCAAAAAATACATTAAGGATCTTATTTTTTGTCGCGTTTGTACCCTGGCCTCGCCTGGCTGACGCGTCAGCCAGGCGAGGCCAGGGTACAAGGCGTCATGACGCCTCGGATTCGTTTTGTAGTATACACCATTAAATTCAAAACAATCTATTGAAGGTCCGTCGCGACTTACATTTTATATTCTGTTTTAGAAGACGGGGGAAGGTGGGGCATGTAAATGTAACTATAGTTCCAACAATCAGGTGCGCGTGAAAACCCGTTTATTTAAACAAAGTAAATCAAACACGCGTTAGTTTTCTAAATAACACGTTGTATATAAGTGTACTCGTATCGCTGTAAGAACCGTACACCGATGGGGAAGAAAGGTTGCTGAGTGGCGACCACGAACTGGAAGACGCAGCGTAGATAACTCTCCCAATAGGTGGACCAGTAGATACAATTCGCAGCTTGTATTTCGGGATGGCGTTCTTTAACAGGATCACCGACCCTTCACTGTTTTCGTGTTTCTGATAGAATGTTCGTTCCGCTGCCTACCTCTTTTCACCCTCTAATTGTAACGTATTTTTTTGTAATTGATGTCAATCGCTTCACTATGATGTATCTAAGGCCTACACGTTTTAATATTTTGAAAAAAGTTATTTAATTCTGCATAATAAAGGCTTTTAATAGGCATCGTATCAGCGCAAAAATATCACTGCTTAGGAAACTTGTAACTTTAAAGTGATATAAAACGGTAAAAAGAAGGAAATAATGTGTTAGCTATGAGAAAAAAAAGAGAGTTATATCTTATTGTTTGGACAAGTTGGCGGTCTATAGCTGTGTCAAGGACTTCCTATGTTCTTCTGGCTGATAATGACAATAATATAAGTATATTCCCCCTACCTGCGCTGTAGGCGTGCGCGGGCCCGCGTCTCCTCGCACCGCCCGCCATCTTGTTCATGGAGCTGATGGTGGGGCGCATGAGACCGGCGCGGGGGGCGCACGCGCGCGGCGCCTGGCTGTCCGACTCCGAGTCACTCTGTATGGGAGCGATACAAGACATTACCACACATACATATATTTAAATCAGTAGACAGTAATGTGGGCATCATTAGTTAATGTTAAGTCTCAGAAATCAGAATTACTTAAATCTGATAATTAAATAATCTCAATAACTTAATTAAATCAGAATTAATCTGTAGATCTTAAATGGTCCATAGGTAATCTTTCTGCTATAATCTTTTTACGTTCTCGTAGTTACTTATTAAAAAAACAGATATCAATTATATAATGTCACTGTTCTGGACCCGAATAAATGAAATAAAATTAAATAAAATAAATATAGAAAGAAAAAAAATCCAAATCTAAATAGGTACTTGGAAAACCTATAGAAAATCATGTTGGTAATGTTAGTTATCGTGTTGCTCTACCTAGACATACAAATAATAAAATAAGTTATAGACAAAAGAAATGCAAGAAAAAAGGAACAATAGTAGAAATCCTTATTCCTCACCTGGTTCAGCACTCCCACACTGGAACTCCTCGTCATGTTACTCTTGTTGTTGTATCGTGGCGCGGGACGTACGAATACGCTCGGAGACTTGTTCGCGTTCATGTTCGCGCTCGTGCTAGCGCTCGCCGGAGGAGAAGGTTTCGAGGGGGCTGTAAAAGTAACTCGTGTGTTACAAATTGAGGCAATGTTACATTCTGTTACGTTATGTTTCGCTCGCGCTTTTTTTATATAGTATAATATTTATTTTTTAAGCAAGTAAATAAGAAAAAATTATAAAATGCTGTCTGCATTTTTTTCCTTAATTTAATAAAAATAAATAAATCAATATTTCGGTTACAACGAGTATTAACGAAAGTATCTTCAAAAATTATTATTTTATTTTTTAAGCTTTAACTAATTCTTAAATGTCCAATAATTGTCTGCCAATTCAAATTACTTATATCGAATGACTCTACTATTAAATTAAAAACAAAAAAACATTTTTATTTATTTTTATTAATGTTCATGTAACTAATTTAATGTCAAATAATGTGAATCTCGTCCAGAAACTACATTTTTTCATAATTTTAAATTCAATTTAAATGTAATTCAAATATTTAAATTATTATTATTTAAAATTATATTTGTAGAACTATTGTACTTTTTAATAAATATTAAGCGCGAACGTCGCACTAGACCTATACTCGTATGTTAGTTTATGACTCATAAGTGTAGTAACTAATCTAAATTAATAAAACACAAAAACAAATTTAAAAAGAACATAAAATTTTGTAAAACTAATCTAATAATAATCCCCCAGTAGAAGGGAAAGTTCCAAGAATGCTGGTAGCATTGCCACGTTGAATGGCTATGCTCATTTTCTGACCGAAATAAGAGCCAGCATTCTGGTAACATGTCGCTTCCACTAGACGTTTTGATATTATTATTTATGACTCATAAGTTATGAATCATAATCAGTACTACTCGTACATACAATACAACAACTATGAAATATGTTTATGAAATATAATTATGTAGTTTAATATATTAATAATTTGTATATATTATATTATGTCAGAATAAACTTAATAAAAAAATACATGCGGTCCAAACAAAGTGCTAAGCGTAATAATTAATTGCAAGCTATATAAATAAGAATAATGTGTAACACGTGCAATAAAGTAAAATCAGCTCAATAAAGAGCAGTTTTGAGAAAACTGTTCCTTCAAAATGAGATCTCCTCCACCTGAAAAAACCTACAGAAATTACTGAGAGAGCGAAACATGAGACAGATTTAATTTCTAGCACTAATATAATATTAAAAAGTAAGAAAACCATCACCGTATGTACTGTATCATATATGACTCATAATGCATCATATATGACTCATCGTGCTTTATATATGACTCATAATGCATAATATGTGATTCAAAATGCATATTACCATGGTACCCACACAGATACCCCATTGGTTACTGTAGTACCCATCGTAATTGAAATCGGTGTGGGTTCAATTACGAACTAAACTAAACTAATTATTTTTATAAATCAATTAGTTAATACTAATCACCTTTTTATATTTTGATTTACGTTTTTTACATTTATTTTTATTTCTCCCACATTTACAGCAACGCCAAGGCATGTAGCGACTTATATATATACAAAACATGCATTTGGTACTAAAGTACCTTACAGCATTTTTGGCTCCGGAAAATGTCTGGTAACTCTTAATTAGTTCTCAATTTATACAAAGAAAATTTGGCCTGAATGTTAAGAGTGCTCCACCCGTTTTGATAACGTCTGCTCTTAATCTTAGTTACGTCAAAACCATTAATATTTATATACATTTAACTCAAAGCTAAAACCTAAATAGTGTTCAGGGCACTTGAAACAGTGTCCTTCACTACAGATAAGAGTTCGGAAGCATCATATATCTGTCTCTATCTGCCAACCTACAATATATAGACAAGTGAGCAAGATAGACTGATGTGCAAAGGTACCGCTCAAAGTTGTCGCGCTACAGCTGCAAGATACTGGTGCCAATCAGTCCCCGTATCGGTTTACGTTAGGCATGAAAGAGTTGAAAACAAGAGTATTTTTTTCCAGTTCGCCGCTTTGCAAAAAAAATGTTAAAACGTTTTTAACCTTTTTTAATAACGTTTTCTGCCGTTTTAAATATCGACGCCATTTTTTGCTCCGGTTTTAATCTCATAAATGTCTAACTTTAGCTGACTGGCTCCTAATCCTATAGTCTAAGTAATCCTAGTCTTACTTGTACAATTATAACAAGCACAACCACATTTGGTTTTGTTCCACCAGTTGTGTTTACATGTGCTCTTTACATGTCCAAGTGCATTACACCACAACCACATAAGTACCAAAACCACAGTGTCGAGTGCCACAACCAGTGTCGAGTGTCACAACCAGTGTCGAGTGCCACGCCCGTTTTATAGTCACCCTCATACAACTTGAACCAATAACCTTGAAACACCTGTGTGTGTCACCTTAAAACGCAAGGGACGATGTTTAGTTCTGTTTGTGCGTGTGTAGTGTGTAGTGTGTAGTGTGTAGTGTGCCGGTCACAGAACACAGATAGTACAGAAGTCAGACACACGTATGGACTATAGTTATCATACCTACGCTAGGCGGTAGCTCAACAAGAGCTTTCAACTATCGCGTAGTAGATTTACTGTTGAGAATGAAACAGGAAGAACGAAAATATAACTAAGTAATAACGGAAATAATTCCATTTTGTGCAAAAACTCCACACACGCGCTCGCTCTGTTCACATCCGTAATTAATCCCAACGTATAAGCACTGCAATTCAGCGTGGTAATGCGGCTAGCATAACGGGCACGCTGCCCTCTGGTGGTGGGTTGGAGCATTTGCATTATCTGTAGATCTTAAATAGCCTTTAGGTAATCTTCCTGCTGTATTTGTTTATTGTAGTTAGTGATTTCGTTGTTTGGTAATACGAGTGAAGGCACTTGTCCGTTTATGAACCGTATTAAATTAACCCTGTCATCTCACAATATTAACATTTATATGGACAACTTATAACTTGATATTCGTATTGAATTGGCACTAATATAATCATAATAGAATAAACCTCTCACTTACTCACTTACTCACTCACTCACTCATACATTACGTAAGCTTCATGTAAAATGATGTACAACACATTTGCACACCAGCTATGGTACTGGTACGAGTAGGATGCAAGGATCATTATAATATATTAAGTTTAACATTATTTTCACCGATATTCCTTAGTAAATAAATAAAAGAGATGTTTCAATAATGTATGGAGCTCCGGCCAGGACAGTGTACATAATACCATAAATACGAGTACGTTAGGGATTATTAATCTTTAATCATTTAACCAAATTCAAATTAACATAACTTATCGTTACCACATCACACCGTTTCCTATAAGTCCTCTTTCACTATGAATGCTGTCTTGCTGTGGAACAGTCTACCGCTTGACATTAGGCGTGCTCCATCAATTAATATCTTTAAGCATCGAGTCAGTCCATTACCTATCACTACAGCATTAAAATTTGTGTCTTCTTCTTTTATTTGTAATTTATATATTATGTATTTCCATGCTCCTAATTTGTATCGGATGTTATATATATTTATTTATCTGTGTATCTATTTGTATGTATATTTTGTTCATTTTTCAAATATGTTTGTATCAATGTATTATTTTAAGGCCTCTCTAATTTTATATTATTCATTTACGTGCATGGTTACCTGGAAGAGATCGCTCTAAGCGATAAGGCCGCCATTGAGAAACCTAGTATATATTTGTAAGTTTTTATTTGTTATAATTTTTTATAATTAAGCTGGTTTTTTAATAAAAAGTTGTCTTATCTTATCTTATCGCAGTGTACTAAATAAATTTCGAATCAAAATATTTCAACGTTACTGACGCAAAAAAGTTATCTATCTACGATTATGGCCTAACGGAAACGCCGCAACTTAGCCAATGTCGCGTGACTTAGAAGACAAACGCCGAAAAGATTGTTTGACTTTGACTTTGACTTTGACTTCGAATAATTCAAAGAACACTTCGCCGATGCTCAGTGTCAATATTTGATAATTATTTCAATGTGAGCTTATTTTAAGACATGTACCTGTAACAGACAAAGACATATACAGGATAGCACATGTGTTAGTAACATAAAGATCATACAAGAATAAAGAAATGGTATTGTCATAGCCTAATATTGTTAATTATAATAAATTTACAGCAAAAAAGTTATTTGTGCGTTTTTATATATGCATGGAGTAATGTAACCATTGGAGTCAACCTAGGATACAACAATCTTTCATTGATACCATAATTCTGCTACAAAATTTAGATATTTTTGTACACAATGAAGTAACTAATGCAAGTTTAATTAATACCTAATATGAACCATACTCGTATCTTTAGGCATATTTTGATAGACGTACATCGTCCTGGCCGAAAATGAAACAAGTCCTTTCATTTCCTTTCTGAGATATCGTGTGAGCGATGTCTGCGTGTGTGTTGTTCGAGTGCATTTTGTATATAGATTGATTTCTGTACTATCTGTATTTTGTGTATCCATACCCCTAACCAAATAATTAGCGCACATGCGCGGTATTTTCCCCACAATGTCGCCTTTAGGTCAAGTTGTACGCCGGGCACTATACTCCTGGGTACATCAGCACCCGGTTACCCACCTTGTGGCGTCCTAGGAGCCGGCATTGGTTTAGCTGCGAGGTCGGAAAGAGAGATGGCTCGTCGCATGCCTTGAGGTTCCTCTTCACGGTCTGATGAGGAGTGGTGTCGCGACGCTGCTGAGGTCAACGGAAGGTCATGCGATGTTTGGGGACAGTGGTCTGAACTATGTTGAAGAGTTGGTAGACATCACGCGTAAAGAGTTTTCGCTATTTTTCCTAATATTTACTTTATTTTTATTTCAATGATTTCGAATTAATTATTGAAAAAATAAAAGAGCAATTTAAAAAATATATCTTAAACGGTCTTTAGGTAATGTTTCTGCTAAATTGTTTTGTTTTTGTAGTTAGTCCTTTTTTATGTTAATGAAGGCCTCTGTTAAAATTTAAAAAATGTTTACGCAATATTATATGGATAATATCGGATCTTACCGATAATGTATCCCAGAGGTTATGTATCCAAGAGGTTATGTATCCAAGAGGTTATGTATCCAAGAGGTTATGTATCCAAGAGGTTATTTATCACTATTTGTACGACTAAGTATTACTAAAAGTATTTTATAAAGATAAATATATCCAGGAGTAATAGTTACTAATTTAAAAGGAAAAAATACGAATTGTGAACTACATTGATGTAGCATGGCAACCCTGTCAGGATCAAAACCTCCCAAAAATTTACTCTTTTTTAAATTTTATAATAGTTCAGACCACCACATATTTACCATAAAATGCTAAAGCTTAAACGTCAATAATATACTACGTAAAATGCTAAATACAATGTAACACATTAATGCAAAATATATAATAATACATGAGACATGCTGCAAAAATCATCAAAAAATAATGCCATGCAAATTTTCTGAAAAGTAAAATACGGAAAAAGCTTTATTTATGACGTGCTGTGAAGAATAGCCAGTGCGTATGAGTTGGACACATTGAGTATTTTTTAACATTTTAAATTATCAAAATTATCCCGAAAAATAGTTTATTTTATAAGACATAAGACATCTTCACAGTATATCATAGAAACAAAATTCGTGGAAATTAAACGCAAATAAGAAAGACCGGAGGACGACTAAGGATTTCATTTTCTTGAACATGCAACCCGACCTGGATTTGGTGCGAATTTTGCAGGCAACGCCGGAGTTAGAGGCACCCTCTTAGCCAAACAACCCCTTACGACACCTCCCGAGTTCAACACCGGTCTAATTTTAACCGTCGAAGGGAACAAACGGTTCTCCATACATAATCTAGGTGTCGGTATTCTAATTATTTTTCTAAAAGGAGTTTTTGGACGATTAAATCCGTAGTAAGACAATCTTTTGGGTGAATTAGTGCAACTTGAACTGGTTGTAGAAGACTCGTAATTCTCACTATCTAAGTGGACGTCTGTTTTGGGTATAACCATCTCATTGTAGACTCTTTGCTTCAGACTTTTAGGTGCATTTTCAGTATGCACGGAATTGTTTAGTATAACTTGATCTTCGACATTGCCTGATTCGTTGTTAGCGTCGGTATCTACTGTAACTAGACCTCCAATTTGGTCAGAGTCTAATATGTCAGGAAGGCTCAGGTTGCGTTTGATTTCTTTAACCTCCGATGTCTGTTCTGTATCTGTATCAGCTTCTTCTAAAGTGAGTGATGCAAAATTAGGAGTAGTGTTATGTTTTGTCGCTAATTTCTCGAATTTTCTGGACAAGACTTTGACTACTCCTTTCCCGTCATTTATATTGGCTTTCAAAGGTCTCATACGCCATTCTTTGAATATCTTCTCTTGTAGTATCTTTCTCTCTTCCATTTCAACTAGTTTGTTAATAATTTCTAGTTTTCTCTCGATGTATTTGTACTTTTTTATTTCGTCACTGTTCACTGGAGCTATGTTTTCTTTTACGTCGTTATTATCGCGACTGTGGCTTGGAACATTATAACCTTTCTCGTTTTTAGCCATCTTAAGATTGATCTGATCTTTGATCGTTTTTCCAAACGCAAATTTATTTTCCTGTTCTGCGTAATAGTCTAAAGAATCTTTGGCAAAGTCGTTGCTATCTATTACGTCTAAAGAATCCATGCTGACTTGTTTCATTCGATCCATTTTTTGCATAGCGTAAACTTCGAGACTATCCATTTGCATTTCAGATTTATTTTCATTTATATCTTTTTCTTTGATAAAAACATCAAAGCTCTTCTCGGTGCTATCAGAAGAGTTTATATTGGAGTTCGAATCTTCTTGCCTTTTATTACTTATGTAGTTTTTATTCTGCAAACCATCTAGCTTGGCTTTATACTGCGAAGAAATTGAAGAGCTCAGAGTTGATTTGTCTAAGCCAGCTTTAAGTCTGTTATTAATTTTGACGGACGATGTTCTTTTCATAGGTTTTGGAGGCTTATGTGGAACAAACTCCATCGTTATCTTTGTATTATTATTCTTAGGTCCTGAACCTCTTTCGAGACTTTTAGTAGCATTATTATATTTTGAACCGTTAGCTTTGTCTTTGTTAAGCTGATTTTTACTAGTTTTACTTTGGGAACTCTTACGTATTTGCTCCTCGAATTTCTCTAAATTCTTTTGCACGTGTGAATTTCGTTTTTCCATTAGATTTTTGAGAGGATTAGGCTTCGATGCCGGTTCTAACACAACTTCAAAGCTGCAACTCTTCGATTTGACCATGGCATTTGAGTTTTGCTCGCATCCTTCCATTTCACTTTTATATTTATGTTTATCTGCAAACTTTGGTTGAAGCGACTTTGTTTTATTCGCCATATGGTCACTTGTATTCAGTCTCGGTATTTCATCACTTTGTTTTTTATTATCTTTTGTGTATTGTTGAACGTTGCTTCCGTCGAAATAGTACGCTATATTCTTAGCAGGAGGTGGAGGTTGCAGTTTGGAAGTAGAGTCGTACAGACTTTTAGATCTAGTTACAGTCTTATGTCCTGATAGATCAGAAGTAGGAACTTCAAATCCACAAACTTTGTTTACTGGCTTAGGTGTAGAAATAGCAGGCTTTGGCATCGTACTGGCAGTATCTCTATACTTAGGACTAGACCCATCCAAATAATTGTTATACATATATCCACCGAAGTACGAAGGAACATTATTGGGACTGGATCCGTAGCTTTTTGAACCGTTATCGAATTCATAACAACTTTTGCTATTTCTTGGTATATTGACAGCATTTTTCGGAGGTCTTTTCAGTCTGGTGCCTTCGAATAACATCTCTAAAGGAGCGCTTTTGGTACATTCAGAATCATCGGATAAAACGCTTTCTAGAGAATTACAGTTAGTGCGACATAAGTGGTTGTCATTGTCCAAATATTCGTCTGACAGAACTGATTCCTGACTGCAACTGTTTTTCATGTACTTCTTTTGGTTCAAAAAGAAACTAGCACTCGAATGTCTGTGCTTTTCCAAATAATTATCATCTGGTTCGTTTAAGTTTTCGAACGAGCAGTTTTGTGAATCGTTTAAATTGTATCTACTATCAAATTTGGCTTGTTGGAATGCCACCTCGTTGCCATATCGCAAGAATATCTCATTTGAAACGCTTGAACAGTTAGAGTTCTCGCTTAGGACCGATTCATTTGATCTCGTTATGCATCGCTTGGTCAAAACACTTTGACATCTATACATGTTTGCATAATTATAGTTGATTGAATCTTCGTCTAGAATATCGTCAAGATTCGACGGCATGTTTCTAGGTAATGTTGAACTCTTTTGATTGGCTATATAAGCTGGTTTTGTTGGGACCACTGGCTTATCTTTGCAACCAGATATTTCATAGTTCGATACAGATCGACGAGGTATAGACTTGTTATGCTTTTTACAAACTTTCTTTGAGTAAAGTTTATTTTTGCAGCTAGCATCCTGACTTAGACTGCAGTCTTCTAAGGAATCCGACGAAAAGTTTCCATCATCTTTTTCCTCTACTTCCTTAGTAGGTTCAATGTCTAAATCGTTCTCAGGTTCATATTCATCTAAATCGCCATATTTTTTAGTAATTTCTGCAATCATTTTCTCCGTGTCACTCTTTATAGTATCTACTATGCTTTTACCGTTATCTTTGATAGTTTTGTTATCAAGTCCTATGAAGAAGCTTAACGAGTTTCGTTTCTTTGGATCTAAACTACTAGTATGTTGTTTTGACTTTGCATTATCGTTTTTGTTGTTTTGAGCTACTTTGTCCGCCCATTTGCATTCCTCAGAAACAGGTGAAACCGGACATGACTTATAGTTCTTAAATATACTTCTAGCGTTCGGTTTCGGAGTTTTCGGTTGTGGTTTTTCACTCAAGTTCAAATGAAAATTTCTCGGTTTCGGTTGTTCTTTCACCTCTTTATCATTCATAGGAAAAAGTCTGTCAAATACTTTAGATTGTACCGGTTTCATATCGACTGTGAACGCTAAAGGCTTTTGATTCTGTTCTTTGAAAACCATAGGCTTCGTTCCGTACGGTGTAAAGTTCATTGTTCTTTTATCTTTTTGATTATTAATCAAATTTCCATGGGGCGGTACGTAAGGGGGAGGGTTGTCGTATTCTGGTATGTGTTTATTTAAATTCGCGGGGATGGCGTAAGGGTTTTTGTTTCTATAGTCCATATGGCAGGTCTGATAAGGGTTGAGGCTATCGAAGTAGTTGGAATTTAGGCTATCGAGGGCCTCTTCGATGGGGGGTCCTGGTTAGCATGGGGGGGCATAATTACGGGTTAGTAGATGGTTAATTTGTGGCTGTTTTTGTGGACGCTTGACTTTGGTATTGCTTATATACTAACTGATTATATGTCTGGTCAGCGACCGCTAACCTTGACGCTATTTATATCTTTGGCACTATTTCTTAATCTAATTTGTTGTTTTTTTTCCACAAATAAATTGATCAGTGTTTAAAAAGTATTACACTCAAAAGTAATACTAAAACGTGTCCTTAATCTGATTCAACTTTCACAAAATCTTTAGCCTAGATTTGTTTAACGTAAAATTAAAACAGGTTAAGAAGAATAATTATAGATTTTAGATAATTATGACCCCAAGTGCTGAGACGTTTCGTAAAATATAATAGTATTAACAAAGTGAAACGTCCACAGCCTTCAATAGTTTATGAGACGACGTTAGCAAATCACACGAGCACAGCGGAACTTTGGATAGAAGTCATAGACTTATAATTGGTCTGTTTTTGTAAAATGAACTGACACATTCGTATGCAGGCCACAGATCACCACGTTAGCCTAATAGCGAGATGAACAATATTGATCAAATATACAAAAGATATTTTATACAGGCACTGCTCATTTCTGTGAGCTTATTGATCGCTTTATAAAAATAATTTTTGAATCTATTTTTGCACTTTTCCTATTTTTTATTTTGGGTTCGGGGCAAAAATCTTCGCCAGCCCTTTCATTGGCTGCCCTATACTCGAAAATGGACTTTGAGACCTTTAAGTGACTTCTATACCCAGTTCAACTGCAAATTAACCTGATGTTCTTATCCCACTAGGCGAGGGCATACCGTAGTTCCTGTTAGCAGGCACGGCCATAGAGACGGGACGAGCGCGTCGTGACCCATCTTTCTCCGGGATGTATGAGAGGTCCGTTGTTGATTGACTGGATTTAAGATTTGTACGGAACGCCACCTAGAGGAGGAATACATGATATATTTATGTTTTAGTGCTATAATAACTATGTAGATATATTATATTTATAACATGATATACTCTATTATGCCTTACTTTAATCAAATTTTTAATCATTTATCTACAACCTGCATTTTTCTACTATCTTTCAAACTGACAAATTGGTCAGCTATTTTGTTACCACAAATACCCATATGTCAGTGCACCCACCGTTTCAGCTCTACATTGCTATATCCGATCGACTTAAAAATGTTATTATGACGTTAATAAATGTTTTTTGCAATGACTAGAACATTGTTTCATTTACACCTCAGCTAGCTAAACTATGACCGTTTCTGACAACACACCTTCCCCACAAATATAATAACTGCGAAAGTATGTTTGTTGGTTTGTTTGTAAACAACTAGCATATCAGTATAAAATAGATACTTTCGGAAAATGTTCAAAACGTAACATAACAGAGCTAATACTTTAGTTTATATAAGGACTCACATTCTCTAACTGTCGCCTAGTCTCCAGTATCCTCCTGTTGAGTTCGTCTCTGACTCGCGCTGCGTCAGAGTCCACCACCTTGGAGCGAGGCGCAGGCGAGGGCGCCGCCGGCGGGGGCGCAGCCCGAGGTCGGGACAGGTGCTGCGACGACAGCGAGCAGCTGTTGCCTGCAGTAACACACAATCCATCTTAACACATTGGATTGTGAGGTGTGAAAAGATGGGATGGGAGTGTCGTTTTTATAGACAATTAAACAACTCACCTAATGTTAAGCGACGATGCGGCTATAGATATAGCACGCTAATAAACTGGTGTTTTCCCAGCATTGGGAGAGTATGGATAAAAATACATAGTGGACACCTGGGGGTGGAGGGGTGATGGTACCTGTGTTGACGTCACGCTCCGCTGTCGTGAGTGTATCGAAGGCGGACTTGAGGTATGTCTCCCTCATGGCGGCCGTGTCTATAGACGACCACGAGGACGTGAGCGGGTTGCGCTCCGTGTTGTCACCAGAGGGGGTGGACACCTGGGGGGAGGCAATTTAGAGGCCAATTAATACTTGACTATAGTTATAGTAGTTTAGTAAAGCGCCATTTAGTTCAATTTCGGTGAACTAAAGACGTAAAATGCGCCATCTCTGGTCTATCGCCGGTAATGTGTAATTGTTCCGTAGACTGTATGACGGAAGCCAATCAGCACGTAGCAAAAGTTGCGTACGCAGTATGATGGCGCGCGGACGCACTCTAGAGAGCTTACTTAAATCATGATATGGATTAATCAAGGAATTTAAAGATTGATAATAAAGAACAATACGAGTACGATGGAACTCGTGAATAATCGGTTTCATACAGACAAGATATTTTAGGCTGCATCGTCCATTTAAATGAAAGTTGTTAAACGTTCATAACATCGAGTCCACCATGAACTGTGCAACGTGTGTGTTATTACTTCATCGTCGTCGCTCTCGTGCGATCCGGAGAGCGAGGCAGCGCTCGGCGGTATGTCGAGAGTGGTCGCGTTGGACGTCCAGCGCTTCGAGCGACGCATCGACTGCCGGAGCTCTTCTGCATCCATCGCGTTCACCATGAACTCGCTGCGAACAACAAAATAACATATTAATGACATTATAATATTTCATCAGTACATACAAATAGCAATTAAAAAATACTGGATATCAAAAACTTAAATACGAGTAGATAACAAACTTCAACACAGTAATAGGTAATTACAATAGAGCGAACGAAAAATGTCACAACAGGCAGGATACGAACTGGTTTCTTCTTCTTTTCCAGATGCCTGGACCACTAGGCCAATGTAGAACACTCTGTCGCCATCTATACAGTAAGATTGTAAAGTAGTTAATTTTGACACCTGTCAGCGCCATCTAGTGTAATTCGAGCGAACTATGTTAGTGAATGTGATGTTTCAGTACAACTTTTTCATATTATATTAATCAATATACAACGTGTAACAGAGAGGCACGACAATACATAGGTGTTAGTTGACCTATCTATGTGAAGCCGTTCCTGAACAACATTTTGCGAAATCAAAAAGATAATTGCGTCTTGCATGCAACTTAGCCGATTACGTGATCATTTTTTTGTATGAGAACCTAATTGTTTTATTTAATTCCGTATAAAATTGTCCTGCTATGGGTTCAATTAGATGTGTACACTAACACGTTTAAGTATTGGCACACCTTTCTGTTACACGTTGTATAGTGAGCGGTACTTTTCAAGAGCAGTGAATCAAAGAGTAAACAAGGTATGTAGTATAAGCTGACCCCGGCGTGTCGGACTCGTTGTTCCCCGGGTAGTATGTGGGGCGGGACCGGCTCTCTGAGGAGGACGTGCGCTCCGTGTCCGAGATATCTTCAATGTCGCCATCGTGCTCCGTAGACTCTACGTCCTGGTAAACAATCACAACCAAATAATTTAAAAAAAATAGCAAAAAATATAAAATACATACTGAAATAAGTTAGGTGGTAGTCAAGTCGGAGAACTGGTTGCCTCACAAGTGAAAGGGCGCGGGTTCAAATCCAGGTTCAGACATGCACCTCTGTGTTATTCACTCATGTGCATATTATTATTAATTACCACACGCTTAAACGGTAAAAGAAAACATCTTCAGAAAACCTGCTTGTTGGAGTTAAGTTTACGTTAACTTTCAAAGATAAGTGAAGTCCCCAATCCGCAATTTGGCAAGCGTGATGGACTTCATGGGGAGACCCGTGTCCAGCAGTGGGATGCTATGGGTTAATAATACTCTACGACGACGACATATAATAAAACTGAAGAAGTCAAATATTATAATATGCCGGTAGGAATAGCAAAAAGAAGTGATTCCGGCCAGGATCGAACTGGCGGCCTTCTGCGTGTAAAGCAGATGTGATAACCACTACACCACGGAACCAGTTCATATACCGACCGAAATTAACTAGTAGTATTGAGAATAAATGTATAAAAACTAGAACAGCGCCTCTAGCGGACTTTATACGTGTGGGAATCACAAGTTACTATTATATGAAAAATCAACGAAGTAAAAAGTTTAAATATGATGTAAATTGAACCCAGCTCTTAAAGATTAAACTTCGTCTACGTCTCTAACAATATAAATAAATAAATATTAAACGCACGTATGAACTCATCTATTTAAAATTTAAAGAGGACATTAAAAAAACATCACAACTAATACAACGTAAGATAAGTCAAATTGGTAACATATTACTTTAATTGCAGATAACATTTCTATAACATTTATCTTTTATATTAATATAATAAACAGGCTCGTGTTTAAACTCCGACCAATAAGTATCTATTTTAATACCAAAAAAATTCTAAACTGTCACCAAACTGGATAAATGGTCACCAAATTAGTCAAAGTCAAATCATTTATTAGCCATATAACTGCGTTTGTTACACCACGAGTAGGCAAGTCAATACTTACAATAATGAATTATAATATTATGACGAAACAAGATTAAATTTATAGAAAAATTTGAAAAAATAAATTGCGTCTAAATAATAATGTTAAATTTAATATTGATGTCTGATTACTATATACATAATACTTAGTTATGTATCAGTCTGGTAACATTACAAGTCAAGTATTGTTTAATGTCAATATCTATTTTTAATTAATTCGAGAATGAATATTCAGTCAGATCAGTTTGTGAGAATTCTTTTACTGAGTAAAAAGCAGTGGATTCGAAGATTTTTTTTTATTTACACCTAAAATCATTGCCATGTAAGTTAGCTACAGGACGAGGTAATTTATTGAACATACATATCTTAGTCCAGATGCCTTGTTTCTTTACTCTGGCTAATCGAACTTTTGGTTTTGTTAGAAGTACGCCCGGTCTATTGCGATCTCTAACATTGTATGGTATGTGATTCGGTTTTATTAAGATTCCTAAAACGGACCTTGTTGCCGAAAGTATACAGAATGTTATAAAAAAAATAACCTGAACCTACTGCGGACCTTGTTGATGAAAATCGAAGTGTCATAATTTGGTGACCATCAAGCCTTTTGGGAACCAAAAATAATATTTGAAGACCGTTCATAATATATCGGTATATAAAAAAACTTAAACAATAACTAAATAAAAAATAAAACAATAGTAAACCTCATATCTGAGACTGCCGAGCGAGGAGTCGTCTGTGTGGTGTCTGGTGCGAGACTCGCTCGCGCGCGGGTTCGATACTATACTCACCTACACAACACGAACAAACTTACAAACAAACATAATAAAATCACAACTAAAATTATAAATACATAATATATCGACACTATCGTCATATATACAGGGTGAAAGGCTAGGGGTGTACTAAGCCGAAAGGAAGTCACTATACCCATCCTAAGAAACAACTTTCACTAAGGGACCAACATTGAATTCGAGAAAAAAATATCAGCTGTTCCATACATTTTGTCGACGACCGATACAACTTTTAATATAGAACAGCTGATATTTTTTTCTCGAATTCAAAGTTGGTCCCATAGTGAAAGTTGTTTCTTAGGATGGGTATAGTGACTTCCTTTCGGTTTAGTACACACTTAGAAGATAACCCTGTATAGTAACACAAACATTACTAAAATAATAAACACAAGAATAGAAAAAACACTAAAGATTTAAGAAAAAAAAACACTACTTCAAATCAACAGGTATTTTTTTTAGTTTATTTTTATCAAATGATTGACCAATTTTGATCAAATTTATACGAGACCAAGTAAAAATAATATATTGGTCGGAAATACAAAACAAATCGGAACATCTAACTATATTTAGATTACATTTAATTGTCATTGAAAAACTTCTTGAGGTTCTTATTTGAAGTCGGCTAAAAAATTCATATCAATTAATATGCACTGTGTGAAATAAAAATAAAGAAAAAACCAAAAAAAAAATACGTATAATAGCCATTGTCAACGAGCAGCCATTTTGAAAATGTTTCATTGTTATAATCAAATTATTTTATTATTGAGTTCAAATAAATAATTACATATGTTTTAAGAGAGATAATAATTCAGATTTGTTTACTAGCAAATAGAAATAAAGGAAGTTGAGGAAGCTTCAGTTATTTTTGAACTATTATTAGATACTTTCATATGTATATACGAGTAACAACTCTTTGTACTTTATTTCTATTTATTTATTTATTTCATATTCATATTTTTTTTGCACAAAACATTCAATAATAATGAAAAAAAAACAGACAACTTAAATTAAAAAAGCAAAATACATACAAACAAACATAGCAACATACACAGCGAAGTAATAATAAAATCATGCAAATATATTAAATCACGCAAGATGAAGATGAAGGGTTATAAAAGCTAAAAGGAGGTCATATCATTGTAGGACTAACTCTGAATTCAAGAAAAAAAGAAACATGCTCATACATTTTTCTGTATTCTAAATTCATGCAAAAAATCAGCCGTTTCATACAATTTTCCTTTTTTTTTAATTTATGAATATAAATTAGCTGTTTCGTACGAGTACATTTTGTCGTGGATCGATAATCGTTTTTCTATGGAACAGCTGATTATTTTTCTCGCATTCAGGGTTGGTCATATTGTAAAAATTATTCATAATGATGAGAATATTGACCTTTTTTTCGAATTAGTAGACCCCTAACCGAAAACCGATAAATAAGTGTTAAGATTTTTTATAAATAAATAATAAAAATAACTATTTTACACCAAATCAAATGCAAAAATGTTTTCGCGTAAATTACTAGATACTTATATTTTCCATTAATATTGTCAAACGCGATGTAAGGAGCTGTTTTTGCAAAAAAAAACCAAGCAAAAAAGCTATTGGCGTAATACATAATAAAATGCAAAACGATTTTAGGCTTTTTTGTAACATTTTACTGGCATAGGATGTAATATATGTGAAAAATAACAACAAAACATGATCACTTGAAGATGTACGTGCAAAAAACATAATGCATATTATATGCTGTCAATAAAATCGATAAAAACTACTAAATGTGCAAATTATAAAAAAAAATACTTAAAATATTAAAAAAAACTTCTACAATACAAACGCAGGTGAACAAAGTATCTAGTGCCACATCTAGTGAACATCAATGCGTACTAATGGAAACAAAATGCTCGACGACAAAGTCTCATTTCAAAGTAATTTAATCATTTTTTTATATTTTGTTACATTTTATTGAATTATCCAAAAAAATACAGTGAACAGACATTTGATCGCAACACATCTCATGGAATAAAAACCGGTATAAAGGTTAATATTTAAAAAATATATTAAAATTATATAATAAACTGATAGAAAAATGATTTTTATTTTTATATTTAAGTACATTCTAGACCGCATCATCGCTTTACATCAAGCGAGTTGTGATCGAGTGCAAGCTTATTTATTATATATACTTATGAATCCTTAAACAATAAAAAATCCCAATACATTTCAAAAACATAATCTAGAAAGCTTTGAAATGAGGCTAAATATTCTCAACAAGACAAACTTTCGAAATGAAATGAAGGCATAGACATTACGAATACTGGCATAAAATGTAATGAACAAAACACAAAATGCTTTATGTAACGAAAAACGAACTAAAAATACCAAAAAACATAACAAAAAACACATAAAAGAACCTTTTCCAGCCGCGGCGATATAGTCAATATGTCGAATGTTTTCATCATGGTCGCGTCAAAGTTCCTGAACAACGCTTCGAGACGCGGCAGTTGAGATAGGTTGAGGGATTTAGGACGCTGCCAGAGAAAAACCACCCTTATCGACTCTACTTAATATATACAATTACCAGCAAAATAGTAAAGAGTTTATGATACCCAAGAGTCATAATTGCGTGAATAAAAAAGGCCCCCAATAAAAATAGTTGGTTGTTTGTCAATACGTCGAAGTTCGACCTTGAGAGTGAAATACGATGATATTACATTCAAGTGAAAGTGAGCACTAATCTGGGGAGTATAAAGTCTAGTTTTGTATATTGTATTAACGTAAACTATATAATTGATGTATATATATATATATATTGAGGCCGCTCGGATATTTTTTGACTATAACCTCTTTGTCAGTTCCCAGATACTCGTATCATAAACTCTTTGAAACCAGTTTAACAAAAGATCGGCTAGAGTTATTCAATGTATAAATATATTTTTATCAAAGTTTTATTTTATTATTTACACTCAAACTTTCCCCATCGTGTCGTTTTAGTTCAACATGTTTAACAAGAATTGTAAATACGAGTAGCGAGTGGTATGTAGGTGAATTAGTTTCACTTTTTCTATTAAGTTTCAATTTTTGAAAAAAGTATGGCTTTTGCAAAACAATTGTTTTCGTGCAGAGTTGTACTGTAATTTGTAATTTCGTTTTGTGTGTTCCGTTATAGTGAATTTGAAGGTTGGATATATTTTTGCCGTGTATTAGTTAGGAAAGGCAACAAAAACAACATAAGTAAAACTAAATCATCTTTGGGAAAATAAAACATAATCAAAAAACAATAATTGAGAGAAAATTCAAATATAAAGTTTAACATTACTTATCAGTAAATAGAAAATACCCATTTTTTCAGTAGTAAAAAAATATTTACAGTCAAAATTAATACAAACACACAAACACCACAACCAAAACCGATGTAAGTGATATATATATATACATCACGGAGTTATATACGGAGTTATATTAACAAGAAATTAATGCAAAAACATAAAAAAATGATTAAGTCACAAGAAAAAATAGTTTCCCATAGCCGACATCTGTTATTTATCAATTGAGCTCTGTTCCAGCGCAAGTTAGTAATAACGGCACTACAACACATATATTTACTTCTTATAACATAATAATATAATCCCTCCACCGTTTCTATACATTGCACATACAATCTCTCGAGTTCAAAAATTTAATAATTTTTTCATTCCTTTATCTTCTCCTTCGAGTCACACACAATTATCACTCTTCTTTGAGTCACACACAATTACCCCTATTCTTCGTGTCACACACAATTACCCCTATTCTTCGTGTCACACACAATTATCACTCTTCTTTGAGTCACACACAATTACCCCTATTCTTCGTGTCACACACAATTACCCCTATTCTTCGTGTCACACACAATTACCCTCTTCTCCAACGTGTCACACACAATTATCCTTCTTCTACGTGTCACATATAATCCCATTTCTTTCTCTACATTACATAGACACTTCCTCAATTTTGTTCTTCGGTTCACACACACTCCTCCATTTTCCTTTATTGCACACACAATCCACAAATTTTCTTACATTTCACATTCAACTCCCTAATCTTCCTCTTCATTTTACACACAATCCACACTTTCTCTTTGCGTTTCAAACACAATTTCCCCATCTTTCGTTCGTTTCAACTACAAACTCCTCCATTTCCTACACAACTTGTCTCTGCTCTTTCATTTCAACCCACAACCCCCTTCTCCACGTTCCCCCGGTATCGTACCTGTTTCCCGCTGTCCCCTCTCCGTTTCTCCCTGGACCTGGTGTCAGTCCCGCTGTCTATAGAGCTGTCCTTAGAGCCGTCCGAGTCCACGCGTTTATCTGCAATTTAATAAAAAAAAATTATACAAATTAATTGTTTAAAAGAATTGAAGGAATCTTCTTTCTTGAATGAAATAAATATAATGACCCGAGACTCTTATAATTTTAGTAAACGGCTGTTTTTTTCGTTGTGTAGAATTATTTTATTTATCATTTTATTTTAATAAATGTTATATAATATAATATGATTTTAAATGTAATATATAATTAATATTTATTAATTAACAGATTTGTTCTTCCAATTTTCTAATAATGATATTTTAATTTATTTAATTCTATATTCGATTTTAATATTACATGAGACCTGAAACCTAAATTGTAATAACTGATCACTTGCCTAATGTAACATAATTATGTCAAATATGTTTTAGTTATAAGGCCAACGTTTAAAAAAAAACATTCAATAGCAACACGACCCGACTTCACTCACTCAGGCGGACATTGTTATGAATGAAATGTTGTCAATTTTACGAGCGCTTTAAAAATAATGTCCCAGCATTGGTACTAATATCTAGTTTTGGAGCTGAACACGTTTGTGTGGATGTTGTCCCATGTTATTATATATAGACTGACCAGCGGAGTGTAGTCTAGCGGCCCACTTCCCCCGCGCGGGGGGCTCGGGGAGGGGGGAGTCGGGCGGCGGGGGCTCGTCCCCCAGACGCTTGTTGGCCCAAGATGGCAGCTTGCCGATACGCAATCTGCAAAATGGTCGTTATAAAATATTACAAATGCTTATAGTAAAAAAAAAATGCTTGCCTTGAAGGAATAAATTCAGTCGCGACTCTGACGAGATTTATTATTTATTTAATTAACAATTATTTCATTTACTTTATTTGATAAGTTTCTTTTTTAACTTTATAACTTATATACTTATATATATATATATACACAAGGTGTAACAGAAAGGTGTAACAATACAAGTACTTAAGGGTGAACCCTGCGTAGAAGAAAATTTAGCAAAAATATTTTTTCTTCTTGGTTTTTACGAAATTTTCTTCTACGCAGGGTTCACCCTTAAGTACTTGTATTGTTACAACTTTATAACTTATATAATATATAAGTTATAAAGTTTACGAATATATATTTTAATTACACAATCTACAAGTGACTAAAATTAATTAGTAATGTAGTATAGTTACGTGTAGTCGGGCGGCGCGGGAGCCCCGGAATGGTCGGAGGGTGCTCCGCCCCCGAACGCGGAGTCGCTCTCGCTGTCCAGTCCGCACGAGCCGTTAGAAGATACCTTCCTGGAACATTACACATTAAAATAACAAATGTATCATATCATTTAGGGATCATTATCATTTTAAATGATTTTACAACTTGAGGGTGGTAGCTAGCCAGGTGAGCGATAGGAAACGCCCTACCACCATGCTATGGTTTCCTCACGATGTATTCCTATACTGATAGCTCAGACTCTATTTGCATGTTTCGTGTGATCGAACCTCGTACCTTTTGCACGGCAATCGACCACACTAACCACTCGTCCATCAACGCTACTAAAGTAAAGTGTGTTACTTACTTGCCGGTCCTGATAGCCTGTTGTGCCAAGCGCGCCCTCATGGTGACCACCATGTCATGCGGCACGCGCCACACGAACACGCACCCGTCACCACTCGCTGACACTAGGTGCTGACAGTCTGACGTAAACCTGTCAAAATAACAAGGAAATAAAGTAAAAAAAGCACAAATAAAATTTAAAGAAAAAAATATACTGTTTTTTAAACTAAGTTTAGTAATAATTTGGTACACAAACTAACTTAAATAGAACCTAAACTGTAAAAATAATATTTAAAAAATATATTAAGTCCCGTGCACGCTGGCAGCACTCCCGCATCTGATTATGTTGATATTTGACTTGCGGAATGTGTTCCATAAAAATAAAGCAATACAATATCTAACTTCTTTTTAGAACTCTACCCATTCAAAAACACATGACGTGACATTGTTATTATTATATTATATGTAAATATTATATACGTCTAGACCGTTTTTGATGAAATTAAAATGTGACTACTTGAGCAGTTTTCACAACATTTTTTTCTAATCGTTACAGCCGTCTCCGAAAATTCTGGTAACAAACATTAAAAAACCGTCGAATTGATTTCTTCCACTTATAAAGAAGTCGACAAAAAATAAATAGACACATGCAATAACATACATACAAATAACACTCTATATTATCTCGTCGCAGAGTTGCAAGATTTCTCACTAGCGCCATCTATTGAAGCACTGGTTAAAACTATCACCATTTTTCGCTAAATACATAGAGGTCGCCACTTTTTTTTGACGAGCCGGTTGGCGCAGTTGGTAGCAACCCTGCTTTCTGCACTGCTAGTCCCGGGTTCGATCCCCGGACAGTTTAAACATTTGTGTGCATGAACATGTCTGTTTGATCTGTGTCTGGGTGTTTATTATATATATAAGTATGTATATATATATAAGTATGTATATCAGTGATCAGATTACCATAGCACAGGCTTTGCCTAGGTTGGAACCTGAAGAAGACATTAGTGTGGATGTTGCCCCATATTATGATTACATACCTGAGTCCGGTGACGATCTCCGAGTGTCCATACATGGTGGCCATACATTCCCCGGAGTAGTAATCATACACGCTCAGTATCTTGTCTGTACTAGATGTCGCTAGGTAGATGCCACTGTTGTCTAACGCCACCTAGTGGACGATAATAACATTAAAGTCAATTTTGAAATACAGAAATCTGTTGTATACTGTTCGTAACGGTGGCCCATCAAAATAGAAAAATCACTGATTCATTACACGTTTTACAGGCGATTCTATTGTCATAAAAAATTTATGACGTTGTGTCATTAATTTTTTATGTCATCTCTGTGGCAGAAATTTCACAAAATCCTCTATATACCATAGTATTCCAGCATTAATTCATAAGTCTTCCAACATTATTAAAATTAGTTACTCCAAAAATCTTGACTCGACTGCTAAAGAAGGGTTATGTTTCTCGAGTGTATGTATGTATGTAAATTTCTTTGGCACGCTCTAGAACCTAAACGGCTTGTCGTATCTTTATGTGAGTGGTGTCAATAGACTCGTCTTAGTCGTAAGAGTGACATTGGGTACATCAAAATTACAAAAAGAAAGAAATTAAGGATGCTACACAGGTTTAACGATTTAGCAGTCGGGTTTCTCGCTTTCTACCACTTGTTTATTTAATTAATGTAAAGTATTTAATTCTGCTTGTCTCCTCAATAGATCCCCTTAAAGGAACAAACAGGATAGATATTCCTGTCTGTCCCCTATATGAGTGATACTAACTTTGATGAGAGTGCCATCTTCCGCCGTGGTGCCGCGAAATGTTTTCGTATGTCTGCCGTGCGCGGCGCTGTACACTCGCACGTTACGATCCTGACAACAAACGAACAACACTATTACATTTGTCGATGATAATTAGAGGACAGTGCAAAAAAAAACATGACGAAAATGCTTGCTTTTTTTTTTGATGATGGCTTTACACATCTGTGTATTAGCCAGTGTAAAGTTCTTTGACTTGCGTTCTGATCTTTATTCTTTCTGTCTGATTGCTTCTTTTCTTGTTGTTGAAATTTGTTTATGGTAGGTTTTTTTTTGGTAAAACGAAATGCTGGCATATATTTTGTTGACGTGACCAGCATTTTCGGTATGTTGCCAGTATATGATATGACTCTGTCAGAACACAATTTTATTTTTTCATTTCAGTACATATAAAGATATTTCTCTTACAACATTAAAACCAATAACAATGTTTACGTTTGAACATCTGTGACCGAGTCTGTGTATGTTTGTGAATCTTGCATGTCATCTCCGACACAGAAGAAATCCTAGTGGGGAGTTATGGCAGTAAACGAATAAAATAAAAATTCACTTCTTACTAAAAGTTACTATATTTCTAACTAGCTGTGCTCCGCGGTTTCACTATCGAGATAATGCAATGGGGAATAACTTTTTTTGAAGTTGGTTAAAAAGTATCCTATGTCCTTTTCCGGGGATCAATCTATCTGTGCACCAAATTTCATCCAGACAGACAGAGCCGCATGTCGCATTTATAATATTAATTAGGAAGTTAGGATAATGATTCACCTGACAAGCAGTGAGTATATGTCTCCCGCCCGCGTCCACCTCCATGTCGTACAGAGTAGTTCGACCCGACACGTTCTGACCGCGCTGGAACTGGTAGCTGCCATCTTGCATCTGAATATCAATCACACATAAGTATTAATATATCGAGGATACAAGTGCTCTCCGATTGGTAAGCTGCTACTTAAAACTCGACAGGAAATTTCGCACATACATTTATTTTGGACGACAATGCATACTATGCATTGTCGTCCATGCATAATGAGTGGCTTCTTTTGAAATCCAATATGGCGGGCTTGCCAAGATGGCGGGCTGGTTGTTTTTGTGCACTTACGTTATATAGATACCGAATGAAAGGGTTTTCTGAGAAAAATACGACACTTGACAAAAATATATAGCAGAAAAATTACTTATAGAACATTTAAAATGTACAGTTAATCCATATGCTCCAGCCAACCACCAGAGGGCAGCGTACTAGAGTTACCATTTATTAACATCGTATTATAAGTTCTTATAGCGTTCAATAAATGTCGCGCTAACCGTCTTCAGTTGTCTAAACAGTATAGTCTTGTCTGCGCCACACGACACCATCTGCAGCGAGCCGCCAGAGCTCAGGAACCTCACAGCAGTTATCGACGAGGAATGCTCGTCTAACGTCTGCAAGATCTGGTAGCCCTGGAGAGAGAAATTAGTTATAGCGACATCTGTCATAGACGGTGCGAACTAAGTGAACTTGATGACAAGAATAATTTAACGCTAAGTTTACTTCTTACTTTTTCGTTCTCATCCTGCCTTTGAAGAGAATGGTTTTAGCGATATCTATAACAAACTGGGCGAAATAAAACAAGAACTCTTCTTTTTTCTTATAAATTCATATTCATTTTTTGATTTTTCTTTCGTTTATTTGTTATTGTTCTTTTGTTTTATTATAAAAGTTGTTATCAACGTCCGATAAATGTTGTTGAAATAAGCACAGTTATCTAGATGAAGTTTTGTTGCGTTTCTGTCTCACACAAACGTTTTCATAAAGTCCGGTAGATGTCGTTGAAACAAAGGGCGCCGCTGGTCGAGTGGATCCACATACACTTACGGTGTCTCGTGTGAACACGTGGATCAGTCGGTCCCTGGAGGCGGAGGCCAGCAGGCGAGGCTTGCTGGAGTACTCTAGACAGAGCACCTCAGCGTCGTGGGCCTCCAGCGTGTGCAGCAGGGTGCCGCTGGATGAGTGGATCCAGATGTTCCCGGCTCGGTCGCCGCTCGCTATGTGGGCGCCATCGGGAGATAGACGGACGCATCTATGGAGGGAAACGTACTCATTCAAAATGAGAGACTTCAATTTAATAAATAAAAGATGACGTCATTTTAAATTAAGGAAGGGAGGCACAAGATGGCGGACTAGTAATTTGTTGTATTTCCTGGGAATGCCACTAAGCTGATTCCCTATTATTATCACATACTAAAAATAATGTATAATACATACAATACTATATAACCTTAAATTAAACGTCAATTCTATAACTAACCTAGTCGAGCAAACCACCTGACTGTTCCCGGCGCAAAAATACCCATAATATTGGCCGCATTGCCACGCTGAATAGCGATGGACAACCTTTGCACTAGAAACATCCCGGAGCGGCTGTCTCCCGTTTTATCTCTCTATTTTTTGCCTATCTCCTCGATAAACCGCTTGACCTCCGCACCCCAACTCCACAGCAATGGGGACGAAATGTTAAATCTACTCCATCCCCGCGTACATATTTCTCTTTTTGGCTTCGGCATCTTCCGCAGCTGCTGCCGGTGAATTTATGGTGCGACCCAAGGAGCTGGCGGCCAACATGCTGACACAAGTGGCGTCCCACACCAGGCACTTGCCGTTTTTCCAAGGCACCAGGGTCAACCCATCCGGTTTCTTCCCGTCAGACCTGCTCAAACCTGGAAGCTCAGGCACGCAGGGAGTGTTGGCCGATACAAAAGTTCTCCGAACTATATCGTTGAAGGCATGGTCACGCGATAAACTTACCTGATCAACATCGGCATCTCAAAGCACGGTAACCATTGGCCTCCTCCAAAGAACCGCAGGTGCATGTGTGAGGTTCGCACACCTTGCAGCTCAGGTGAAAAGCCACCGCCACGCGCAAAGAGTTGTCGTCTAATAAGATGCCCAGGTGAGGAGAAGGTAGCGCGTGTAATCATGCTTCAGATTCTGACTGTGATACAGCCCGGAGTCTGGCAATATCGGCACCAGTAGCCTGATCCAGAAATTGACTTTGGATTTGTCTAGCTCCTACATCGTCCCATGCTCGCTAAATATGAGCCGCTGCCGGACTCGCCACGCCCCGCCACGAGTTGCGGGCCGACCACGCTGACACGGCATCTGACAAACGATATGCTCGCCACGTCACCATTTGCATGAAGTATGTTAGTGACGAGGTTATGAATCACATTCGCCGACGCCAAGAAAGCTGGCAAGCCTATATCACAAGCGCGCCGCACCCCGAGTCCGCCGTACCGCACTGGAAGAGTCGCCTGTTTCCACTGAAACTCATCCAAGGAAACATTTAGGACGAACTAGTACCAATTTCAAAGTCTAGTCAAACGAAACGAATGCAAACGAAGAGATCCTATCCGAGCAAGTTCGCTAAGCCAAGTTGGGGTGGTAGAGCGAAGCACACATGCAGCAAGACAATGCAACATGTGCGGAAAGATTCTTAACACATCTGGGAGGCGATTTCGTACAGAAATGCTGATGATGCTGACAAACCCTGACTAGGTAAAATCCAATAAAGATTATTGGATTATACCTTACATGTCATATAACCCGGCAGATCTTCCGCCGGAACACTTACGAGCCTTATACGCAAAAGACAGAAGTGCGATCCATTCACCAACTCCATTGGATCCAATATACTTTTTTAATTCTCACGCTGACATCAAGACAAGGCAGGAAAACACTAGATATTCTTTATATACCATCTTATTATAAATGGATTTCCGCAAAGTAACGCCTGACTCCATTCATTATATATGGTTAATCAGTACATACCTGACGCCGGTGCGTTCGTCGTAAGTCTTAGACTTGTCCTTGTCGTTGGTGGCGGTGAGGTCCACGTCCTTGAGGAACTTCAGCTCCGGGTCTATGTATATGGTTTTCACTAATTCCTGCAATTAACATGAAATAAATAAATATAGTGTTATCGATTAGAGGTGTACTAAGCCGAAAGGGGGTCACTATACTTATACTAAGTGGTGTGGTAATAAGGCTTATTTTAAACAGTTTGTAGCAAATAGAAACACTACTAAGAAACAACTTTCAGTATAAGAATAACTCTTAATTCGAGAAAAAAATATTAGGCTATTCCATAAAAAAAGTTGAAGGACCGTCGACAAAATGTATGAAACAGCTAATTTTTTTTGTTCGCTGCTGAACACAGGCCTCCTCTTTAACCGCTGGTTAGGTTCGTGGTCCCCACTCATAAACCTTTCTTCTACAATATTTATTATATTACTTTAAATATATATACTTACATTACTATATATATTATGTGGTTGCGACTGCATCCTCCAGAGGCGCACCGTGTCGTCACTAGAGCAGGTGAGGAATGTGGAGGGGGGGAGCGACTCGCCCTCCACCCCCTCGCCCTCCCCCCGGGACATGTCCACCCCCCATATGCACGCGGAGTGATACAGCGCGGAGTGGGATTTACCCACCTGGGGTACAAAATATTTATTAATAACGAGGCTTACATATTAGTGATCAGGTTAGCATAGCACAGGCTTTGCCTAGTTTGGGACCTGAAGACCTTTGTGTGGATGTTGTCGCATATTATTTATTTATTTTTAGTGTGGTAGGTAACTCACTCGTTTAATATCCCGTACGTCCCACACATATAGACTGTGGTCGTTGTACACACACGTCAGCTTGTGGTTCCGCTCGTCGTACGTGAGCGCGACCGCGTCCGGGTACCGAGCGCCGACCGGCTGACTGAACATATGTCTGAAAATACAACATTTACATAAATAACGCTTCACACTCATAGATAACAACTACGATTTCTATTATGTCAGAGATTTACACAATTTACTTTTTTATTAATTTACAGATCCTGTTTATAATTTCATGCTCGCTTCGATCAGGAGCCTAGCACGGGATAAAGCACATATTTAGGGGCAGATATCGTGCCCCATAATCTCTCACTCCCTTGATATCGGTTTCCGAAGCGATTTTTCTTTTGTTTTTGTAACATTTGTGTTGTTGATTGGATAAATATATTTCGCTTGCTTCGCACAGATATGCTTAATGATAAATACCAGCGAATGTAGTTTTGTGAAGAAATGTGACAGATATCGTGTCCCAGGGTATATACTCACTTGATATCGGTGCCCATGGCGACGTCGACCCCCAGGTAATGTGCGCGCGGGAGGGTGGTGAGGTACTGCAGGGTGTTGGGCGCGAAACAACGGACTATACCCTCCGCGCACCCCACGAATATATACTGAGAGCCGATGGCCAGGCAGTTGGCGGATGTCGTCTGAAATTAACAACAAGTAATTGTAAACAAAACACTTCTTGAATTTGGCAGGAATTCTTGATTACATTGATTTTATGGCGCAGAATAGGAATTGGAACATTAACACATTTTAACTAATTATGTTTGAATAAAAAGTAAGAAATAGAAAAAACATAGGATTGATTTATTCTTAAGGTTGGTAACAGAACTCTTTCGATCGCGCCTTCTTTAATATGCGCGCGCTGTTGACTGATGGAAAAATATCCTAGATTTTTCATAACTCTTTTTTGTTCACTGTTTTATTAATAATATTTTTTTTACTCGCAAGTGTGTTGAGAAACGTCGTACGACACTCGTGTGCATTGATCATTACAGCCTCGGCTTCCTAATGTCCTACATACCGCCTCTGCTGTAATGATCAACTGAGAACACTTGTATCATAATGTACCATTACTTTACTTTATATCCTAATAAATGTGAGTGCGAGCGATGGGGCACATTATACGCAATTATATACCTTTATAAATTAATTTCAAAACATTCACTGACAATAACATTACAAAATAGTATTTAAAATACTAACTAAACTACATCCACTTACAACTACTTATACAGTTTATACAAAAACCCCGTTGATTGTGGGAGAGGTGACGAAAATGCTGGCAGCGTTGCCACATTGGGACGGTTATGGAAATTCTTTGACCCAAAAAATTACCAGCTATTTTGTCACCTGTACCGTCCACCAGCGCTTGACCAAGACTGAGAGCGGCCGGCCTCACCTACCACCACGGACCTATGGTTTCTAATCCAAACGGCAAAAACATGTACACTATGTCAAGGGTATTTGCGTCGCTTGAGGCTCTACCAGCGGCTACAAAATAAACTTAATATAAAGTAACCAACCAGGAAAGATAAACATAAGTTTATTACATAAAACTTTACTAGTAGCATTATATTTACATAGTGTATTTACTAAAAAATATAAATTTGCTACTACTACCGTGTATGGTCGCTGAGAGATCAAGAAAAACTTACAATAAGAAGACAATTTTGTTATGAAAATTTTACAGTAGCAATCCAGTGGGGCAACGAACCAGCATTTCAGGCTCATTAGCCCAGAATTAAAAAAAAAAAATTTTTTTATAACTTTTGTATATATAATATTGTAACGTGAGTTATGAACTAAGTTTTGAGTCTTATATTCTTCGGTAATATTGCCAGGTATATGTCAGTATGAAGTTAACGAGAAAGGCACACTCACCCTGAGTTCGACCCACTTGTCGAGCAGCCGCCTGCTGTTGAACTCGCACAGCAGCCCCCCCCGGGTGATCGCGTACGTGCACTCCGCCCCCTCGCCCCGCCCCCGGCCGCACGCCACGTCACAGAACTCGTTGTCCTTCTGCTCGCCGAGGATGGCCGACCGACCCATCAGAGGTACCGGCTCCTTGAACTATACAACACAAATGGGTACAATTTGAATGATGAAATAATACGTAAAAAGTGAAAAAAAAATGTTAAAATGTAAATAATGAGTAATATCATGAATATAATAACTATTATTAGCAGGGATCGCCCCTGAGTAGGGTTAACAAATCCAAACTACAACAGCCTTTTTTTGTTTAAACTACTTCAATACAAAAAAAAATTATTAGAAAACTTCAATTGAAGTCTTGCAAAGTAAACACGATAGTCATGGTCACCCTAAGCCACCGCTCTGGTGCGAAACTAGGTCACGGCGACGAGAAGCGCGTCTGCATGACCCACATTTTTGTAATCTCGCTTAAGTGAACATATTTCCCAGATTTTTCTAAACAAAAATCCATAACAAAAGATGTGGTTTTTATTAGGGCAATATGTTATACTTACGATGCTGATACCTTGCATTTTTAAATCATTTCATGCCTTACCGAGAGATCAGATAACATACATTCAAAAAATTCTGGCCGAATTAAACTTTTTCTGATGTTTAAAACAAAGTTAAGTCATAAAATCAAAAATTATTTACCTTAGCATTTCTCGAATGTTCCAGATACCAGAACTTGACATGTCTAAAGCCGACTGTAACGAAGTAGTTCCCATTCTCTGAGAAACATACCGCCTTCACGCGAGATGACACCTGCAACGAAACAACAGTTACCAAAAGACTGGGTGACTACTCGTCTTGTTTATAGGAGGCTGGTTCAAACTCATGCCAACCATGTCGAGGATGGTTCTAGACTCAAGATGTTAGAGTATTGGCTTCAGTGGTCCCGCGTGGGACTTAAAAACGGGACATACTAAAAAATCTAATGCACAAAGGATAAAACAACTAGTGCAGGAAGGATAAATAATTCAGCTTAAGAATGTTACCAAATTTAGTACAAGAAGGATACAAAATCTGTCTTAAGTGAGATAAGTAAAATAGCAAAGATAATAATCAAGTGCAATAAGGATAAAACTATAGCATAAGATGATAAATAATCTAGTGTAAAAGGATAATAAAAGAAGGATAAAAAGTATAGGTAGTACAAATGGGATAACAATGTAGTTTAAATAGGATAACTCGATCTACGAGTGCAGTTTACCTTATTACTAGCGAGCTTGAGGTTCGATCTCCACTCCCACACATTGACGATCATATCATGCTGAGATCCCACGGAAACCAGGTACTTGGACGATGTTGAGAATGCCTGAAAATGAAACACATATTTGGCACAATAACAGATAACTTATTTTAGACTGATATCATTATTGTTATATATTTTTTCTTTAAATATCCTAATCCTAACTAATATTGTAAATGCGAAAGTAACTATGTCTGTCTGTCTGTCTCGCTTTCACACTAAAACCACTGATCTGATCTTGATGAAATTTGGTACACAGGTAGATTGGACCCTGGGAAAGGACATATGATATTTTTTTATCTAGATAATCCAATGCGAACGAGAACTACGCTGATGATTGATGATTATTATTATTATCTTTAAATAAGATAATAATAATAATCATACGATCATTGTTCCGATAGTCGTTTCGGCAAACGGCCTGATAGCGAGAAGTCTCAACCAACATCTTAAGAGGCTCTCGCTAGATGGTTGGATCAAGGGTCGGATACAGAGGTCTGTGATCCTCGATACAGCACGTATTGTAAGGAGGTTCCTCTCCCCTACTACTGTACACTACTACTTTACTGTACTATGTGTACTGTACTGTAGTCCCTGCCACCGGTAGCTTGGGTCCTACCCCGCTGGCTGCTGGTGGCACTCTAGATTTTTTTTTATGATTTATTGTTTTATATTTATATTGTAAAAAACTTAAATTTAAGAAATAAAATGAATACAAAAATAATAATAAGATGTTGTAAAAACAATATCTAGTGTTTTCCCGCTTTGTTTTGATATCAGCGTGAGAAATGAAAAAATATTATTGTAGGCAATCAAAATATTAGGTTGTGTGTAACGCATGGCAACTGCCACGTCGTCGGTATCGTGGCCTTTGTACAGCGGGGTAAGGGGCGAGGGGCGAGGGGTAGGCACTCGTTACTAACATACCTATACGACTATATTATGTATGATTTATATCTCGATGTGTACTTATTGATGTCTTGTGCTATGAATTGTAATAAACGCTAACTTCGATGAAAATGTGTTATCAATCCTCACCGCCGACGAACACCCTGCGCCTAAATTCTACAATTTTTTTTTTTGTTGTGGTTTTTCCTCACCTCCTCCACACCTCACCTTATTATTTCTCTTTATCTCAGTATCTGACTTCCTCGACACGTGTTTCGCCTTAGCACAAGGCATCCTCAGAAAATGTTGACTCTTGAAGCGCTCTCTCGAAAGAGTCAACATCTCCTGAGGATGCTTTGTGCTAAGGCAAAACACGTGTCGAGGAAGTAATTTTGACTAATATTGTTATTATTTTAGTTTGACGACCGCCGTGGCCTGATGGCTAACAAACTTGTCTCGAAGACGGTCCCGGGTTTAATTCCCGGTGGGAGCAGGTGTTCGAACGATGAGTTTGAACATCTGTTTTCGAGTGTGGTTGTCTTTGTGCGTGTGTTTGTGAATGTTGCATGGCATCTCTGACACAGGAGTAATCCTAGTGGTGAGTGTGAAACGTTATTAAAAGGCAAAAAAAAGCTGAGGTGATTAATATACTCGTAATGATTAGAACAGAAGTGATTGTATTAAGGCCGCTATCCCACTAGCGTTTTACGGGCGTTAGCGGCTCTCCAGCGCCTGCCGAGCGCCAACGCTGCGCAGACGCGACGTCAACGTCGCAAGTATGTAGCGGCAAGCTTTCGCCTTGCGACCTCGCAACGTTAACGTCGCACCAACGCAACGTTACCGTAGCGTTCGCGCCTCAAATAGAATCATGTGCGTGACGTTAACGTCGCTTTCAGCGAACGTTAATGCTTGCCACGCGAAACGTCGCGTCCCTCGACGCCAACGCTCGTAAAATGCCAGTGGGATAGCAGCCTAAGATGTAGTACTCACCACACAGCTCACTCCGTGCGTGTGTCCGGGGAACTCTGCGATCTGTACCGCGCCAGCTGCCGACGGATCCTGACGGAAACAAACCATTTCTTTAACACTAATATTATTAAATTTATTTATTTCTATATAACACTAGCTGACCCGCCGAACTTCGTACCGCCTAACAGTTATGTATGTTTCTAAACTTTTAAACCTTCCCTGGAGTACTACAATCATTTCAAGTCTAAAATCAGCTATATCGGCCGAGCCGTTCTCGAGTTTTAGTGAAACACACGGATAATTTTATAAATATATATTTTTTTGTTATAAGAACCTTCTCCTGACAATAACAAGACACAACAAAAAAAATAGTGAAATCGGTCCAGCCGTTCACACGTGATGTCGTGACCAACGGAGTGTAACTGACCTGTAGGTCCCATATCCTGACTGCGGGCGCGTGTCCGCACTCCCCGGTGGCCAGGTATCTGCCGCATGGTGAGAACGCGACGCACGTTATACTCTTGCGGGACACGTTGAGCACGTGCGACTGACGGTTCTTGCGCACGTTGTACAGGACTACTGTGCATCTGGAATAAACAGATACATAATATTAACAAAATGTGTTGGATATAACTGAAAACACTCAAGATTTGACACATTGCTAAAACCCATTAAAAGATAATAATCGGACTTTACTTAAAAATAAGGCAAGGTATGGTCTGGAGATACCGAAGGTTTTGCTTGTGCAAATTACCGAAGAAGTAATGATGACGGAAAACTAGGAAATATATCCTGAAGAACGGTACGGTCGCCATCTGTCGCCCGACAGATGGCGACCGTCCCGGAGAGTCTATCAGGCATATTATTTCCGGTTGTTCTCAATGCATATTATTTCCGGTTGTTCTCTTGCTAATGGTGAGTATATGCACAGACATAATCTAGTGATTATGTTGCTGGTGTTGCTGTTGAAGTAGCTGATGGATGATCCTGGCTACTAAGCCAGGATCATCCATCAGCAACTTGCTCTTTAATACGGCCTTGTCGAGTCCGAAGTACCGTACTATCAGTATGCGCCGTCACCAGTTCTTGAAAATGGTCGTACGTTGCTCTACTGGGATCGCTCTATCATCACGGACAGGACTATTGTTTGCAATAAGCCTGATATCGTGCTGGTAGATCGGTCCCAACGCAAGGCGGTGCTCGTTGACATTACCATCCCGCATGATGAGAACCTCGTGAAGGCTGAGATGGACAAGGTCAGCAAGTACTTAGCTAACGAGGTGACCGACATGTGGGATGTTGTTTCGACGATTATTGTCCTGATAGGCGTATCGGTAAACGGATTGATAGCGAAAACCCTTGACAAATTTATTTACCTTAAGAGGTTTTCGTTGATGGTTGGATGGCGGGTCGGATACAGAAGGCAGTGATTCTCGATTCAGCGCGTATAGTTCGTAGGTTCCTTTCTCTGTAGCCCCTAAAATTGGAAACTTGGGTCCTGTGTCGTTGCCGGCGGTTAGGTTTAAGTTTTTATAATATTTATGTTTTCGAGTTAAAGAACAACTACGAAAAGAGCTGGCATCGAAGCCCACTGCATCTAAATTAGATAACGTTTTAGCGTTCGAAGTGATCTTCTTCAGGCAGATCTGGAGTCTAGAGGCAAGCTTTTGACTTAATGAATTATCTGCAAGTACAGACTTTAAAGTTTCAGCAACAAATGAATTATTACTAAGGTGTCAGTCCATACATACCAACTTCCCCATTAACTTGGCTAGCATGTAACTGGACGTAACATAGAGTTTTCCCGCATTTGCGTAAAGAAATGGCGTCTTCTTCTGTATATTTATAGCATAACTAGCAATTTTTCAAGTATTATTACGTAATAATGGTGGAATATTAAATAATAATGTATTTTTGATGTGCACAAGTGTGGGTAAGTTATATAAAGATGGAATAACATGGTTTTCGCGTTCGCAGTAAATCTCCATAGAAACTATAGTAAAGTCTCTACCGCTTCACTAGGATATTTGACATGACTTTGACTTGACCACGACGACCAACTAACTACCTTGATTCGACTATACAACTAGAATGAATAATAATAATAATAATAAAATTTCTTTATTGGACAACATGAAAGATCCATTTTATGGTTAGTAAAAACTTAGAAAAATACTTAATAGCTAATTTTAGTAGATACAATGTAGGTTTTTAAAATGCACAACTTATATAAACAAAAACAAAACAAAACAAGAAATACACCCATAATGCTGGTGCACTCCGCCCGAGCTAGGACAAACACGACTCAGGTCTTATCTGACCATAACTCTGACGAAGTGCCTCAGCACGGGTGCACACAGATCTTCGGCCACTATTTTCAGAATGCTATTGTGACTCCCTCTCACCCTCCTGACCAGTGACGCGACCTTTTTTCTAATGACGGCATGAAAGCCATCAGTATGAGCCTCCGCGAACATTGAGGATGCACTGCACCAGCGAGGGAGCCCCAACATCACTCTGAAAATATTATTGTACTGTACACGCAAGGTATCTAGCGATCTTTTGGCATACGCAGTCCACAGGCTGCCCGTGTACATTCCCTGACAGTATGCTTTAAAAAGCGTAATCTTAACAAGGTCAGTACAGCGGGCAAACCTACGAGCGAGCATATTGCCACGAACTGCCAGAGCCCTACGCTCTCTTTCTATGTCCACATCGTCCTTAAGGTCGTCGGCAAGACAATGACCAAGATATTTAAACTGGTAGACTCGGTTGATGTTCATGCCATTTAGAATAATGGGTGGAATGGTTTCAGGAGTCTTGCCGGCGGCCTTAAAGACCATGTATTCACTCTTTTTAACATTATAAGACAGTCCATGTTTCGTGGCATAGGTCTCGCAAGAACTAAGCATTTCTCTTAAACCACGCACTGTCGGGCTCAGGAGCACCATATCGTCAGCGTAGCTAATGTTATTGACGCTGATGCCTCCAATCCTGCATCCGATACGCATGCTACTGAGACCGACAATGAGCTCATTAACATACAGGTTGAATAGCTTTGGAGACGTCAACCCTCCCTGCCTCACACCACACTCCAGCCTGTATGCCTCTGAAAGAGAGTTAGACCACTTAACATAGTTAATTTGGTTCGAATACCAATACTTGAAAATATTGGTAAGTTCTCCCGGTATACCACTGTCCAGCTTTCTCCAAAGCACATCATAGGCCACGAGATCGAAGGCCTTGGAGAGGTCTAGAAAGCAGGCATACACCGGAGTCCTACGGTTGGTATAGTATTGGACAGTATACTTGAGACTCAGTATTGCGCTTTCAGTAGAAAGCCCAGGCCGAAACCCGAACTGCGCGTCATGTATGTTGAGGTACTTTTGTAAGCATGAGTCAAATAGACTGTCCAACACCTTAGCAACCGTTGTGGCGAGGGAAATCGGACGGTAGTTCCCCAAGTCCGAGATGTCTCCTGTTCTGTTCTTCACAATAGGCACAACCGTGGTTCTCATTAGTTCAGTCATAATATAATGATATAACTTACAAAATAACTTGAAAACTGGCACAATACATGGAGTGTGATGACCAATGAATAAAAAAGAAAAAAAAAACCTATTTAGTATGTATGCCGCATGCGCCACAACACAAGTAATGATGTATCTATAGTTGTATTTAGAGTTTCCGACGGGCGCGGGCGAGGTGGTCATTCTATGGTGTTGGTGCTTTATGTTCCACGCTCACATAGTATTTATGTGTTGAACTAAACGCAGTTTTTTGTTAACTAGCGGTACATCTATACAGGCTTATCCGTACATATGATAACTATGTTTGTTATTTCAAAATTGTATACATAGAGGTTGGAAGAGAGCGCTTTTAGCAGACAGGTTGCCAGCTTTTGTAGATGCGAAAAAACATTTTTTTGTTTTTGAAAAATTAGCATGAAAGAAAGCTTTTTGTAGATATTGATATGTTTTATGCGCAGCGTATGCGATCAAACACATTTTACACCTTGGGTTGGTTTTATTAGGGATTTCTAAGGATCTCTAATTTTTTCTAGTAATAAATACACCTAGTGTATGATTGCCAAAGTAAATTTATTCTACACGTGCTAAATCTTCGACGTCAGCTTTACTTACCGTCACGACAGTCTGAGGTAGTAAAACAGAAGTCTTTTTAAAAAGTCATACAAATATAATATTTTCGTTGAGTCAAAGATAAATCCCAAAGCTATTTACGTTTCAACCCATAACGTCCTACTGCAAGGCACGGGTCTCTCCTATTAAGGGGGTGTAGGCCATAGTCCACCACGCTAGCCAAATTGCGAATTTTATATTCTTTTATTAACCTTCTCCGACACGCAGGTTTCCTCACGATGTTTTCCTTCACCGTTTAAGCTTGTGGTAATTAAATCTAATATGCACTTGAGTGAAAAACATAGAGGTGCATGCCTGTACCTGGATTTGAACCTGCGCCTACGCGCTTGTGATGCGACGGGTTTACCGACTAGGCTACCAATAACTTACAAGGCCGTATAGTGGAGTAATGTCAAGTGTAGGGTCGGCGACCTTACACAACTGTACTACTTCCGGTTCCGGTGTACGCGCGCAATGATTGTAGCGTGAGTCATACCTTGCACTAGTGTTGCCAGGGTGATATAAGAAAATGAGGAGATGTGCTAAACAAGTGGTTAAAAGAGACTTTAAAAAACCCTGACTGCAAGAACTTTAGAGCCACGTATCCTAACAATCGCGGGATAACGTTTCACGCTCATAGCTCCCCACTAGGATTTCTTCTGTATCGGGGTTGCCATGGAAGACAGATTGCAAACTTATCATTTGTACATCTGCTCCGACCAGAATTGAACCCGGAACAGTCAGATCTCGAAGCAAGCATAGCCACCAGACCATGACGGTCGTCAAGGGTCGGGATGCAGCTATTGACACCACTCACATAAAAATACGACAAGCCGTTTAGGTTCTAGGACGTGAATATACATACAAACATACATACACCTGGAAATCATAACCCTCCTTCCTTCACAGTCGGGTTAAAATAGTTAGGTTATGTATGAATAATATGATCATCGACGTAAGTCCTCACTCTAGTCGAATTAAATCTCGGTTCTTTAATTGAGCAGTCGCAAAAAAGTTAAGTGCACTTCCACTACAAAAAATAATTTTGTAATTTTTTATTCATTACTAGGTGAACCGGTGACCTTCGTACCGCGTAACAGTCGATTCATAAATATTATTACATTTATCATCTCCACTAACACTTAAGCCTTATGGTATGGTATTGAAGTTTAAATTAACTTTTAAGTATTATTAGGAATCGATTGTATGGGAGTATAGAAAAGTGTTGTTTTTAGACATTTTCGGGGAAATATTAACTTTTTAATTTTCTTGCCGTAATAACCATCTTCATCATCTTCTTCTTAAAGGAATATTCTAAAAAAGAAATAAGCAGAATCAGTTCAGCTGCTCTCGAGATTTGCTCTTATCAACACATTCAGCGATTCATTTTTATATTATAGAAAGATTGTTAGAAGATTTGAAAGCAAATACGAGTATAAGTAGAGAGAAACCTCGTTATGATAAATATGATCAAATACCAAATGTCATCTCCCGCCTGCTGTCGTACCCAGCAGCACCGCAATTTATTTCACGCGCTGCTTGCTACAATTTTCCGGTCACCACACATACCTACTGAAGCTGCCACCGTCTGTTTTCTTGTCTGTCTGTCTGTGTTCTATTTACTTGTTAACCGACTTTCAAAAACGAGAATTAAAAGTCATTCATATAACTTTCTAAAAAGGTTTTGTGTCTTTGAGAATTTGGAGAAACAATTAAACTCAAGAAAAAAAGGTCAAATTCTGTAAGTTCTATTAAAAAAATCTTACTATAAAAACATACGTGTGGCATTCGGGGACTGCCGCGGTACAGCTATTGCGTACGCATACGTCTAGTCGCACGCACACAAACACCGTGCCGAAGTCTGACGAACTGAAACGACGTTAGACGATGCACGGCTTTCAATGCCAATTTCCCACCGCTGTGCCGGTCGGAGTGGAGGGTGTTCGGTTTATTTTCATTACGGAATTTCTTGATTCGGTCGCCGCGCTTAAGCCTGCGACAAAAGCTATGCAATAGCTTAAAACAGAATAAAGCACCCAATTTGTAATACAGGGCTAGTTTATTCCAACTTTAATCCGAAAGCCATTTAGTGAAGTGCACGAGTATCAGAACAGTTTGGTGCAATTTCAATAGTATCAAACAGAAAGGTCAGTAGGTCAGCTAAAGGCTAAAGTTAAAGTTAGGCAAGTTAGGCTAAACTCACTTACACTCAAATATATTGGATCATTTTTAGCTTTAAGGCCAAAAGTTTACAAAAGGGCGAAGCGTTTCTTCTACTAGTCTGAGACAGTTAGCTTTCGTCTGTCAGCATCTAAATAATAATAAAATTGTTATTAATATGTCTGTAATTTTGTCTGGATTTATTTTCAATGAATCTATCATAGTTGAACTCTGTAGAGCACGCATACTACTATAAAGAAGCGAGTTTTCACTTGTACCTGATTGTTGTTGAAAAGGTCCAACTATAGTTTCGTTCACGTTCGGTGAACTTCATTAGGGATGAAATGAGTCCTTCGAGTCTTCAACGATAACACGTCTCGCAATCGCATCAGGTGCGCATGAAAATGCGTGTTCTTAAACAATATTTTCTTATTCTTTTCTTAGTATTACAATTCCCAATAACTTGAATGAAGGAAAATAATCTAAAAACTGTAAATATAAACTCAGGTTGGTAAATAACCGTGTCAGACCACAATTTTTTTCTCGCCATTGGCATCAGACAATCAGTTTAGGCTTTTTACCGTAACCTGGCCTCTCACTGCTCGTATAATTTAACGAATTTTTAAAATTATTTTACTTCGTCACATCTCCGAGAAGGTCCATTTGAATTTTATCACATAGAATTATTGGTGTACCAGTATGGTTTTAAATAACGGAAAATCTTTTATTTTTAATTATTTAGATTCAACACCTATCGATGCCTTCCTTGAGTTATTGCCTTTTTATCTGCATACGAAACAAGGAGGGTTATGTTTTCGAGTATATGTATGTATGTTTGTTTGTCACGCCCTACCAGTACCTAAACAGCTTGTCGTACTTTAATATGAGTGGTGTTAATAGATTCGTCTTCACCTGCAGGTGGTCATATGCTACGAGCTGTATCCTGTGATTTCATTTGTAGCCGCGTATCTTAACGCGGCTCTAAAGTTTTGGCAGTCGGTTTTTTTAAGTCACTTTTATCCACTTTTTTATAAGAACTTGTACAGTATGTATTTAATTCGACACCTCTTTTAATGATGACGTAACACGGCCTTCCGTGTGTGGCGGCCATAATCCTTATCAGGCGGACACTGCGGCTTTGGTTGCAGGTTCATGGACAACTTTATCATCCACGGAGGGAATTTTGATGTGTTTTCTGTTATATAATCTTCATAATCTACACTTACGTTCTACTTATTCACTCAGAACTAAAGATTAATTGACTGAAAAAAAGATTGTGTTTATTTAAGAAATTTTAATTAAATATAATTACATAGGTCGAATTATATTTCTTTTATTTTTAGTTACAAAAAAAAGTCTACTGGCGAGTAAAGCGTCTCTGGTCTGGTAAATTTTTCATTCGTCTGACAGTTTGTATGTCTCCTGGAAAATTAGTACTCGCGTACAGGACGTAGTTTTTATATAACCCATCTACGAATTTGTAGATTTTATTGTAGTCGTTATTTAGGAGAACTTCGCCTTTAGGGAGAAATACTCACTGTTACGTTGCAGTGGTGTAAAGTTTTTGCAGTAAAATTTTATGAATAGTAACTCGCATCAAACCACATCCTCATTTCTGTTATTTTCGTTGAAGACGCACCCCTAAGTAAGTCGTGTCAATGAACAATTCCTTTACACAGGGGAAAACTAAGGGTAAGTAATAGCAGGGTCGCTGAACTTTAAAATGTGATTAGCTATGAATCAACCACCCCGGCTGCCGTGTGACCGCACCCTTACCCCCCCCCCTTCCCGCCTCTTGGCGCGGTGTGGACGCACCTTTATGTAGATTAAGGGTTGCTGTTAGGAAAATATGGAGGGTGGAGTGAAGAAAGTAGTAATGTAGTTTGACTCTGTTATATTGTTAAAAATGTATGAAATTGCTAATTAGTAAATATCTTTCAGTTAATCTACCCGAAAAAAAAAATTACATTTCGTAAGTTTTATGTAAAATCAAACTGTGTTAGCATAAAGTTTTAATGGGCGATCCTAGCCCACAGAGCCATTACTTATAATGTCCTAATTAAAGGGCGATCCTAGCCCACAGAGCCATTACTTATAATGTCCTAATTAAAGGGCGATCCTAGCCCACAGAGCCATTACTTATAATGTCCTAATTAAAGGGCGATCCTAGCCCACAGAGCCATTACTTATAATGTCCTAATTAAAGGGCGATCCTAGCCCACAGAGCCATTACTTATAATGTCCTAATTAAAGGGCGATCCTAGCCCACAGAGCCATTACTTATAATGTCCTAATTAAAGGGCGATCCTAGCCCACAGAGCCATTACTTATAATGTCCTAATTAAAGGGCGATCCTAGCCCACAGAGCCATTACTTATAATGTCCTAATTAAAGGGCGATCCTAGCCCACAGAGCCATTACTTATAATGTCCTAATTAAAGGGCGATCCTAGCCCACAGAGCCATTACTTATAATGTCCTAATTAAAGGGCGATCCTAGCCCACAGAGCCATTACTTATAATGTCCTAATTAAAGGGCGATCCTAGCCCACAGAGCCATTACTTATAATGTCCTAATTAAAGGGCGATCCTAGCCCACAGAGCCATTACTTATAATGTCCTAATTAAATAGCGATCCTAGCCCACAGAGCCATTACTTATAATGTCCTAATTAAAGGGCGATCCTAGCCCACAGAGCCATTAATTATAATGTCCTAATTAAAGGGCGATCCTAGCCCACAGAGCCATTAATTATAATGTCCTAATTAAAGGGCGATCCTAGCCCACAGAGCCATTACTTATAATGTCCTAATTAAAGGGCGATCCTAGCCCACAGAGCCATTAATTATAATGTCCTAACTAAAGGGCGATCCTAGCCCACAGAGCCATTACTTATAATGTCCTAATTAAAGGGCGATCCTAGCCCACAGAGCCATTACTTATAATGTCCTAATTAAAGGGTGATCCTAGCCCACAGAGCCATTACTTATAATGTCCTAATTAAAGGGTGATCCTAGCCCACAGAGCCATTACTTATAATGTCCTAATTGTTTCTTAGTTCCTTACTCTAATGTTAGTAAATAATTTTAAAAATCAATCACTTTGACTGTTTGATGTTTATTACGTTTCAATAAATATCATCCCACTGTTGGGCACGGCTCTGGCCTAAGAAGGGAAAGTTGCCCATAGTCCACCACGCTGGCCAAATTAAGGGTGGGAACTAGTTTGATTTTCATTAGGGTTCCACATTTCAGCAGAAAGACATCATCTGCGAATTTTTCAACTGTCTAGCTATCACTGTTCATTAGATACAGACTGGCGATAGACTTTTGTAGCGATGATGGTCGATGGAGACGATCACACGAAACATGCCCGATGGTGAAGGAAAACGTCGTGAGAAAAGCATAGTATGGTGGTAGGACGCTTCTTATCGCTCGCCTGGCTAACTACCACCCTCAAGTTGTAAAATCTGTCGTCAAGCATCCAACGGTGTATTCCGGCAGCCTTCCTTGAGAGCCAGTGTATACCAGACTAGGCATGCTCCATCTAGGGCTACAGTATCGCTGACTTCCGTGGTCGTGCGAACTTGTGGTCAAATGCCTAGCTAAGTGTAGGATAAAAAAATGAGGTAAGTGTAACTCACCCCGCTGGGTAGGCGACTACTTCGGAGTTGGGGTCGCAGTCGAGCGCAGCGTTACTGCCCACTGTCAGACCGAGCACCGTCTCCAACTTGATCTGAGGACAACACATACAATATTGTTTAATATACGTTTACTACGAACGAAGATAAGAAGCAACATAATATTGGATAGAGGTGTAGCAAGCCGAAAGGGGGTCACTATACTCATCATTACGAATATATCAATCTATAAAGCATTACAATAAGGATTGCGCCCGGGCCGCAACACGCCTGATGATCTTTGAGCGACTTTTGTCTCGTTCTATCCGATAAAGAATGTCTCGCGCCAGAGCGAGACACTACGCGCTCTACATCTTCTACATGTAAATGCGTTAATAATTATAATAAAGCCTTAAATGTTTAAAATGTCCAATTTTAACATTTTAAATTGTTACTATGTATTTTAAGGTTGCCTGGAAGAGATCACATTAAGTAACAAGACCGCCGCTTGTGTAACAACTTGTCTAGTATTTCACGTGTTGTGTTTGTACAATAAAGAATTAATCAATCTTTTGCAGTTTTATTATTTCTTTTTTGCTTTTTTTATTCTACCGACAGCGACGTGACTGTTTAGTCTCGCTTAGTCCGATCCATCTAAAGGTTGCCCGGCAATAATCGTTCTGGGCGATAACCCCAATATACCCCATAGCCCAAAAGCACCAATATTTTGTTTATCTGTATTGTTTTCTTAATGTCCAAAAAAAAACTAAAAAGCATGGCCTCAAAAGCTGTTGTTAATCCAAACTTCAAAAAAATACTGAATTATGGTCCCACCTTCCGTTACATCATTAGTTACTCATTATGCCACCGCAGCGCTTTTGTCCCTTGAATGAAATATCGCTCATGCAGTTGTCAATCTATTTTAATTATCTGTGTTAAAAGCCACAGGAACCACAGGAACCCACAGGAACTTTGTATTGTTCCGGGATCTAATGTACCCTATATATAGCTTTTAACATTCGGGAATAATGTATAGAATAGAATATGGTTATATTGTATAAGTGTATCTAAAATTCACACCAACGAAAAACGACATAAAGATGGCAAATACACAAACCGTGTGAAGCCAAACACTTGTAAGAGGGAAAATAAAAAAAAATGGTTTAATCGTGACAAAAAAAAACAATTCTTGTAATATTATTTATAATGTACATTATCATGAGTGACAATACTTGGAATAAAGGCATTTTATTTTATAAAGAAAACAACATAATGTTAATATAGGAGAGATATTCCAAAACTTGTATCGGATCTAATAAATCGGAAATACAAATCTGAGACATTTATCGTAACCGTGCCAACTGGTAAGATCCCCAAATAGGTAATGTAGAAATAAAATCTGACTAAAGTTACTAATAACTAATTCTGGCATAAACTGGTCCTTATTCAACATCACTTCGTGTCATCGTTGAAGACACGAACGACTCATATCATCCCTGATGAAGTTCACCGAATGTGAACGAAACTATAGTTGGTTTTTTCCAACAATCAGGTACAAGTGAAAACCCGTCTTCATAAACAATATGAATCAAACACGCGTTAGTTTTCTAAATACAATAATGATATTAATAAATACAACCAGCGTAAATCTGCTGTTGGAACCGGGATTAAGTATGTTTACAATAAAATCTCTCTCAAATCTAATCTACATACAGACAGCCTTGAGCGCCAAGGCTCGTGTAACTGGACTAACTGGTCGTGACCGGTTCTCGTGCGCATCCTTGCCGCAAGGACGCCCCGTCATGCGCCATCTTGGATCAGGTGTCACACGGCCTTGACAGCGCGCGGAATTCAAACGAGGGATAACCGTTTGTTTATGGTTGTATTTTTTTTTTTCACTTTTGTATTTTTTTGCGTATTTTCATAGCCTATATTTATGTAATAATAGAACTGTGTATCTTGAATACTTATTTCATTTTCAGCTACGGCGTACAAGTGGTTAAATGTGACTTCGAAAACCCGGCTGTAACAACTTTAGACCCACTTATTTTATAAAGTAAAATCTTGTGATGCAGCTAGTGTAGCGTCTGCATGTGAAGACGAATCTATTGACAACACTCACATAAAAATACGAGAAGCGAAAAGGGCTGTAGGGCGTGCCAAACAAATATGTACATGTGCATACACTCGAAAAGCATAAACCTTCTTCTGTCGCAGTCGGGCAAAAATGTGGTTATTATCATGTGTTAATGAAACTGATGCAAACCATGTGAACTGTATTGGAATTATTCTCAAGTAGTATTTCAATGATAAGCCTAAATATATAAATAAAACGAAAAATTATGGCATCCCTGGAATTGGACCCTCCGAGTTTCATGTTTCGAGGTTTAGCGGCTTAGATCTAGTGAATAACAGTCAGGGCTAAATTTATTAATTAATTTTTATTATAAAGAAAAAAATAAACGATAGGGAAAATAAAGAAGTTGGTATATCAGAAATATTATATTCAGACACATTGTACATAGAAACCAAATGACCACAACAACAAAAAAAAATAGCGGAAAGATTTCATAAAGACCATTTAAAATCTACAGATAGACCAAATGCTCCAACCTACCACCAGAGGGCGGTGTGCTTAGAATGCTAGCCACATTACCACGCTGAATAAAAATGAGTCTTGTCGTATATAGAATCACGAAATTAATAATAATAATTTGCTGTAAAGAGAGCATAATATTATGAAACTTAAATATAAAATAAATAAATTTGAAATAACCTACAAATATTTTGGTTATTATTAAAAATAGAAGTGTTAAAATTAAAGTAAAACTCTCCACAAACCCGCGCCTACGAGTACGCACTTCTGTTATTTATTTAGTGTCTCATTACCTAAAACGTGTAATCTTTGTACAAACATATTCTAATAACTTCATAAACATCGTCAAGGCTGTACCTACATTATAGTTTCTATATTTTCTTACAAATAAACATATTCTTGCTTAGTGAGAAAACCACAAGCTATAGGTGCCTATGTATAGTTCAAATCGTATTTTTTTTCCTTTTATTAGAAAACTAACGTGTGTTACATCCATATTGTTTAAGAAGACGTGTTTTCACTTGTTCCTGATTGTTGTAAAGGTCCAACTATGGTTTCGTTCACATTCGGTGAACTTCATCAGGGATGAAATGAGTCGTTCATGTCTTCAACGATGACACGTCACGCACTCAACTCATTTTTTTTATGTAAAAAATGTTTAATTATATTATCTTTATCTCTATTTCCCGATAGTTATTGTCTCGGTCTCTTTAAGTCGCAAGTGACTCGATTTCCTGTAGGCAAGCGTCCCACATCCTAGAACGCACTGTCGCTTTACATCCGAGTTGCGGTCGAGCTCAAGCCTATTTTGCATATAAAAAAACTATTAAGGTTTAACTTTAGTTTTGTTAATTTTCCAAAAAACAAATAATCATAATATTATTTTCCTAATAATTATTTTTTCTATGAGAGTCTGGCTATGTAGGGTCTCCTCTATGGAGGGGGTCTTGGCAAAAATTCACAATACTGATCTTATTTTCGGTTGAGGACTCCAATTAGGTAGAACTCGTTTTTCTTACTTCACAGCGCCATCTACTGTGTAACAAGCGAACTAATTCCACTAGGAAATATGGCGTTGGTGTTTTCATTTAATTACTAACAAAATTATCATCGGATTTCAAATTATCGTCTCAAAAGAATCCTAATCAATAGTTAGCATGGTGTTACAACTTAAAAAATTTAAAGCTTCGAAGTTAAGTTCAGAAATCTAAACTTGGAAAACCAATTTCAAGGTGTAAGTTAGAAGGAAGGACCCTTTTATTTAATACGATACCCTAAAAAATATGAAAGTAATGTAAAAATAAATGTAGTGAATGTGCTTTGTGTACAGGCGTACGAGTAAGAGAGACAGATTTTCGTGTGCATTTCTCCTCCTAATTCAATGATCGTTAGAAACACCTTAATTAGATATTTTAAAAGCACTTCCTGAAACAGTACATGTAATCTTTAGAACAAACAACGAAGAGTCAACTGCACCACGTCACGTCTGTCCACAAGGTTGTTCTACATCTTAGACAAATATCATATTACCTTGCGATAACAACCAGTTTTACTTTAGTTAAAGGGCTGGCTGGAACATCGTAAAGAAATTAGCTTGTCTTTGAGAGGTGGCCCTCAGATCAGTCACCTTAGGCTTCTAGTAATACAATCAAACGGCTCGCGCTTGAACATTAGGTAGATAGATAGATAGATCAACGCTTTATTGTAGACACACAAAATATAACAATACAAAAATAATAATTTACATGTAGTGCCACAAGTGGCGGCCTTATCGCTAAAAGCGATCTCTTCCATGCAACCTTAGGATGGAAACCTTTGAGATAAAAAGATGTATAGGTCGGGGGTGTAGTTACAATAAAGAAAGTAATCTATACTTAAAAACACATACAAATAAATAGGTAAATTTGTTTTCAGTCATTTTTATTTATGAACCAACTTACTGAACTGATTTTGATAAAATGTATCATTACATTACCTACAATATGTTTATGTATTATATATGTAGATGGAGGCTCTAAGTGTGTGTAAGTTTGTTACTCTTTTACGCTCAAACAGCTGAACGGTATTGGATAAAAATTGGCACCATGATAAAAAAAACGTAGTGTTCTCGTGGGATAGTCAAATCTCCTGTTAAATAATACACTTACAATCACATTTTTTTCTCATTAGATTTACATTTAACTCATTAGGACCTTCTCCTTTTTTGAAATCAATTCAAGAGTTTTCAGAAATAGTAGTAATTAAATAGATTATATCTAACTGATAGAAACAAATAATCAATATAGCGAAGTGAAAGTGAAAGCCTCCATGTAACAATAAATTATTAATACACGAAAATGTACCGAAGTAATGAAACGAAGCTAAATAATACGTTATATAATATGACTATTTTTATTATCATTATGATATTGATTTGAATTTTTTGTGGATTTTATTTATAACCAACTCTTAAAACTAAGAGATTATGTAATAATTTCAAAATTTAAACTCCATTTTGATGGTCCTAAAATCCTTTAGCTTGCACCCTTACACTCTATAATGAATACATTCTTCTGTCATAAGAATAAGAAATATTGATGACCTTTAAATAACGTTCGTTACAGGCAACGTCTTGTTACATTTGAATTATTAATTACTTACAAATTTTTATTTAAATACTTTTATAGTTCTTATAACATATATTTATTATATTATATATTTACATTATGATTGCTTTGTTTAGTTATTACTAATATTTTATTATGGTTGTTCGTTACACAAGAACGATGATTCCACAAGCTGCATTCACATATATTCACCAACTTTTATAAAATTCCTTCTATCAAAAAATATTTTAATTTTTGTTTGAATATTTTAAAATTGAGTTCCATAATACTATATGATAAATTTATTGTACATTAATATTTTGGTGTAAAGTCCCTGTTTCCTACACATACTCGTAGCTAATCTGTTGACAGGCAGGACTGGCCCTTTTTTATTATTACGTGAAATTCTTTTTCCCCGCATTTCCCTATTCTCGTGTACCTCTAATACACTACTATAAATATAAAGTGATATAACTGTCATATCTCTAGGTTTTGCGGTTTAGCTTTGGCTTTGATTCCTAGCGAAAATCAGTCAGTAAGGATTAACTTATTATATAGACTGACTGTGTATACATAAGATTGTATTACGTGTTTGTATCATCTTCATGACCTAATTCCACTACGTGGGTTCGTAACAGCATATCTTCCTCCTCCTACTGTATCAGCCGTCATCTCTTCACTCCCCTTTCACACATATCCCTTTTCACACCATGCATCCACATGTTGTTAGGTCGCCCTCTCCCGGCGCTACCATCTACAATCATTCTCATGGTCCTCTTGGTCACATCGATATCTTCTATGTAGAAGATATCGATATCTTATACATATAAGCATAAGCATAACATGTCTACACCATCCTAGCCTACCACTTCTTAACTTGTCTATCAAATGTTATTCAAATCCGTAAATGGCATAGCTGCAAACTTTCAAATTAAAAGCAGCGACGCTTCCCTCGCTAAGTCAATTGACTATAGGTAAATGTATGAAATGTATGGATGAACATGATATTAGTCAGGTGATCCGTTGGGTCGGTCGGTGGATCGGTCGGTCGGTCAGTGGGCGTACCACAAGTATGTGATGTCGACATGTGCGCTTGCGACATTCTGCACTCGATATGCAATCTTGTATGTTTCGACAAAACAATTTGCATACAACTACTTTAAACTTCAATTATTAATTCTCATACAGAGGCTAGACACTAGGGCAACACACTCTAAAAATACTTAAATAATTAACATATTTGATTTGCAAAGTGATAACAATAGTGGAGAGGTCTTAAATTGGCAACATTTCATTTTTGCAACGTAATGGAAGCTCGGAAATAATTTCGAGATAATGTAATGAAGAGTTCATACTAAACATACCAGATTTTTATAAACACTTTATTAAGAGTTATTTACAAAAAACCGGTGAAATAAATTCTCGTATTTATGATAACACCGTCAGATGATACCAACAAAAAATACGTATATTGTATCTGTCATCTGTGAACCATAACAGAACAAACATGGTTTTTATACAAGCTTTTGACGAGTGTAACATTGTGCTGCACTTTACTTATATTTTCAAAAATCTCTAGGTAATTTTTACATTCAGAATAAAACAAAAACTAAGAGAACGTTATTTTTCATTTGTATGTTCACTAACGCAATAAAAATGTGGTAAACAAACGGGGGTAAAATTTTTAAATGTTCTCAATTGAGTTTCAGTAGAATTGAAATTGTGGCTGATAATCTGTCTTCTTACATCGTGTGAACGGTTGAGGGTATATTTAGACGAAAGGCTTAAGAGCAAATTACAGTATAGGACTAACTCTAAATTCGAGAAAAAAAAAGTTCTTTAAAAATAACTTTACCGAGTTTAATTATCTGGCGTAAGTCTGGAGCAATTTGTTTAGATGTTTCGTTTTTAATACCAATCTACACGATCGATATCGATAAAATTGAAATGGGACCATATCACAAGTTTTTTTTTTTGTATGAAACAATCAAAAAATCTATACGGTCCAGCTGTGTTCGAGAAATTTGGTCAAATTGAGTATTACCACGTTTATGTTTCGACAAAGCGGTAAAAAAATTGCTGTTACATACATTTGGTTTGTTTATGCCAAAAGCTTAGCGTTGTCTTCATTTCTGTATTCAGTTAATAACAGTTTATACAGTTTACATCTAGTGCTGAACCAGGAATTGGACCCACGTGTCCCACTCACAAGATAACCATTCGCCCACTAGACTATCACTTCTAATGTACGCACATCCTAAACCAGTCAACCCTCCGGCTAGAGTCCGTACAAAAACAATTAACTTCCATACAGCTACTGTAAGTAATCACCACACAAATATGGCGATGGTATCTGCGTAGGTTTGTACTCGCGTACTTGTTAGGTATTGCTTACACATATCGTGTTGTGTTGTTTGTTTGTTTTAAGTTCTTGTAGGCTTTACATTATTAGAGGTATATAATTTCTATTTTGACTTGAAAGTTCATTATAAAATTAAATAAAAAAATAAATATTAACTGACTTCAAAACAAAAGGAGGTTCTCAACTGGGGAATATTTATTCGATTTCTCGTAGAATTCTAGGATATATTGCACATATTTTTTTTATCAATCAGGTCTTTTAAAATCAAAATAACTTAAAAATGGGTAGAGGGATGTCGTTTGTTTTTTCTAGAGTTATTTCTAAGCGTGCTCCATCTTAGGCGTGACCATTACTTGACAGTATCCATTACATTTCCTAAACCTTCTGTTTCGAGTGATACCATAGAGCATAGTCTATTTTACAATGCATACTAAAGAGGTTGTTCATTAAGACGCAGATTGGTTTGTCGTTAGCGACATTGTTAATTGCTAGACACGCTTTAATGGATGTGGCTTTAAACGAGTCTACACGTCACTAGGTCATTTGTACATTTTGGACAACGACAAAAAACACGTTTGAGACTATTAATCATTAATCTATCAACCAATTTCATATTAACGTAACTTATCGCAGTTACAAAATAATTTACGAATCAAAGATTTATTACACGTTATTTACGCACTAAAGTGATTTACGCGTTTTTATGATTTAATTTTGACATTTATAAGGAGTGGTACAATTCATAGACCAATGTGACCATTGGAGTCAACCAAAAATACACCAATCTTCCAGAGATGTCATAATTATACTACAATTCACAGAATTTAGATATTTATGTACACAACGAAGGAGGCGACTGATGCAGGCTTCATTAAAACAATATTAATCAAATGTTTAGGCATTTGTTTTAGTAGACGAACAGTACACCGTGCTAGACGATAATGAATTCGATGTCCTTTGATTAAAAATCCTATTATGTATGAGTAGCAGTAGCACGCTGTCTACGAGTATGACGCGTGTCTCCACTACAACCCAGCAAGTACCCAGCCTCCGTCATGTCTGCTTTCCATTTCATCACACACTTTCATTCTCTAACACAACCTGTTCTGTTGCTATATTGCGTACCTTGAACTGCTCTCGATTGTAATATACCTGCTGGCAATGTGTCTAACATATTTGATAACTAGCTGTGCCCCGCAGTTTCACCCGCGTACTTCCCCATTAGTTTATTGAGATAACCCAATGGGGAAATAAAAAGTATCCTATGTCCTTTCCCGGAGTGCAATCTACATGTGTACCAAATTTCATCCAGATCAGTTCAATGGTTTTGACGTGAAAGCAAGACAAGATTATGTATCATCTGTCCTTATTTGTAACGGAGGAAAATTTCGCAAGATTCGGTAGAGATTTTAATAAATATAAGGCTTTTAAAGACTTTGTATCCAGATTCCAATAAACAATAATGAAATAAAAAGTTAATAAATAAAGTTAATAAAAAGTTAATAATTGTGCCGTTTGGAGTGGAGACACTGGGTTCGTGGGGGGCCATCCGCCATGTCTTTTTATAAAGACCTGGCAAAGCGTTTGGTGGAGGCGTCAGGTGTACAGAGTGCTGGCATTTATTTCGGCCAAAAATTGAGCTTTTGCCATTCAACGTGGCAATGCTGCCAGCATTCTGGGCACCTTTCCCTCCACCTCAATAGGCCTTTTAGATTAATTTTTAGTTTAGTTTAGATTTTAATTTAGTTTTAGTTATTATATTTTAAAATTTTATTTAAGTTTATGTAAATAAAAGTATAATTATTGGAAAAAAAAACGAAATGAAATAAGAATACTCGAATACTCAAATGAGTTAAGTAAATTAGTTTATGGAATATAATGTACATGTAATTTAATTTTAACGTCACGCGTCAAAACAAGACAAAAGACGTTTAAAGTTAAGACGCGTTTATTAATAAGACCGTTAAAGTGTAAATGTTATTTATTTATGTTATTCTATTTTTTTTATATAATTGCGTAACAATCGTAAAAAAAACCAATTCAGTTGAGAACCTCCTTCTTTGCAGTAGTTTAAAAAGTTATTAACCACGCACGTTCGAGTTGTTATATCAAGTAGTTCTCGTAATGAACGTTCAATAGTACATAGATAATGAACAGTACTCGTACATAGAAACAGGTTTCGAGATGTAATAATGTTATTATTAAGTTATTAGTGTTAATATCTTTTTTATTAGTCTGAAGAGGTCATGCTATTATAGTTGACGTAATGAATAAATGTACTTTGAAAGTACATTACTATACTTAAACGTTAAACATTGCAAATAATAATCTAAGTAACTTTATAACTTAGCAAATGATAGAAATTTCAATAGGTTTTAAATAAGAGTCATTTAGTATTTATAAAAATATGTAATGACCCGATTTTGATAAAATAATCCTTTCAACAAAAAATTGTTTTTATCAGTTTTGATCTAAAAAAAACATTTTTATACCTTTTTTCCTATTTGTCCCATCAATTTGTGTTGTGTTCTGTTTAGATTGAGGGGACATATAGGAAAATAAATATAACTCAGATATAGAGACCTTGTTCTTGTTGAAGTCGGTTGAACAGTGAGATCACTAACACAAGTGATTACTGTACATCGTCCTGTTCATATAAGTTATGTTGACATTAAGAATTGTCCGCCGCCGCCGAGTGCCGCGCGTGGGACTCTCTCTACTGCTCATTGCTCATTATTGCTTCAACTAACCTACATATATATTATATTAATATATTATCTATTGCTGTACAAGCTACTTGTATTACGAATTATCGTATTAAATAGCGCTCAAATTGTTATCCGTCTTTAAAATCGCATACAAAATTTTGGCCGAGAATCGATAGTTCGCGGAATGATTAGTCGTTTTAAAAAGAATGCCCGAGCGCGAGTGATCTATACAACATTAGTTCAAGCAATTACCTGTTGTCGTTATTGATACGAGTATGTAAGACTCCTTAAATGTTTATTTCATTCTTTGATGTTAGCAACAGAAATACATCATCCTTGAAAATTTCGACTGTCTAACTATGCAGATACGAGTAGGGCCAGATCCAGATAGGCATATCCAGAGTGCTAGTAGCATTACCACGTTGAATGGCAATGCTTGTACATTAGCTCAGATGAATATCAGTATAATTTTAGACCGATTTCAATCAGATAGATACTTCTTACGTTATTACTTTAAATAATGTTGTAATACATAAATTATTTCTTAGTATTTAATTAATAAAATCTGCCAAAGAAATGAAAAAACTAAAAAGTTATTAAAAAATCGCAAGACCGAGACAATTTTCAAGACTCCCATTAATACCATCCTACGTTCAAATACTAAAAAAAACAACACACAGATAACGACATTACCAAGCAGTTTTAAAATTAAAAGCAAAAATAATCTTCGTTCCGGGTTTATTACTCGCTACAATAAAAATATCATAATTTTTTGCTATTCAACAATTTTGTTTTTTACCAAGTTCGTTCGTCGGACATTCATTACAATATTGGGATTCACAAAAACAATTATAATAACTTCTGAGTTAATTCATAAGAGTTTTAACATCTACGGTCTTATTAATAACTTTAAACGTCTTTTGTCTTGTTCTATCCAATGGAGAACGTCACGCGTCAAAACAAGATAAGAAAAGATATTTTCATTTTTTTTTTTATTTTCCTATGTTAAATATCGCCTATTATGGAACTCTCCGGAGTTTGAACTATCTCTGTGCAAGAATCAAGTCGATGTTTCACTCGGTTGCTGAGGAGATAAAAAACAAACAAACTAACTAACACACTTTCGCATTTACATGTGTGGGTTGTGGAGATTGACCGAAAGAACGAGACCAACGTGTCTGCTGTTTAGTCTGTCAAATTTTTTTTTCGACTCTTTATTAGTACCTTAGTCTGAATGTTGGTACTTGCGTTAACGTCGTAGCTTTATTTTATTAATCTTGACCAGATTGGTGACAATATTAATGTGATTTTTCTTCTTGTTTGTCCCCATAAGAGCAAAGACTGAGGGGGGTTAAATAACTTAGCAAAAGGAAAAAATGTAGCTACTGCGCAACTTACCGGCCGATTTCAGTAATATTGTTCAGTGACATGCGGGACAAAACTTTATTATCAGATTTTAAATATGAACAAAATCAGTCAAGATGTAGTCGAGATATAAAATCGCAAAAAAATTGTGTTCGCGAGGTCAACTGTTCGCTGAACTACTAGTTTATATGTAAATTATTATGTAAATAATAATACGTAGGTTAGTAATTACTGGTGCTTATGTAAATTGTATAAAACTTCACGTGTCATTATGTAGTAATGCATTTACATACTTTTTACACATACATAATTGACTTGACGTGTAGGAGTGCAATTCAATAATTGTTAATTAAAAAATTTGGGGGCAAGTTAGTGCGGAGTATTTCTACTTTGTTCACCTGGGTGATATCAGCCGGGAAATCTAAGTGTTTCCCTTGGACTTATAGCGCCTGGTAAAGCCACCGTCAAATTGATTCAAGAGACTCAAGATCATTATTTATCAGTAATGCTTTCGTTAGTACAAAGTCCATACAAAAATTAATAATAACTAAACAAAGCAATCAATATGTAAATATATGTCATAAGAACTATTAAACTAAAAAGAATTGATTAACAAATCATAATAATATCATATTTATTTATTTATTTATTTACAACGAAACACCAACAGTATATAACCAATATTGATTATAATATATATACCCTTTATGGGTGTTTATATAAATGAAAATAATAAATTAAATATTTTGAGTAATGATTAATTCTAAAATAATAACTTGACGTTGCCTGTAACGAACGTTATTTAAAGGTCAACAAATTTTTCTTTGCTTTACTTTTTTTTACTACCTCAGGAAGGTAGCTAGGCATTTGACTACAAGCTCGCACGAGCACGGAAATGAGCGGCACTGTGGCCCTACATGGAGAATGATTAGTCTGGGTTTAGATATATTTTTAACACCCCTTTAAAGATAACCTGCAAGATGTATGTTGCGATAATGGTCGAGTGGTTAGTGGAGTCGATTTCCGTGCAAAAGGTACGAGGTTCGATCCCACGAAAGGAAAACATCATGAGGAAACCATAGCATGGTGGTAGGGCGTTTCCTATCGCTCGCCTGGCTAACTACCATCCTCAAGTTGCAAAATCTGTCGCCAAGCACCTAACGGTGTGTTCCAGAAGTCTTCCTTGAGAGCCAGTGTATTCCAGACTAGGCATGCTCCATCTAGGGCTACAGTATCGCCGACTTCCGTGGTTGTGCGAACTTATAGTCAAATGCCTAGCTGTGCAGCAGTAAAACAAAAGCCTCTCTAGGCAATAGGGTCTAAGATTTTATTTTCTAGATAACTGAATTTTTATATCTCGTCACTTGATTGAGTTGTTTGGTGTGTAACGTTACGCGCTACCACCATTAGTGCAAATTCCAACATATTTAACAATCTTAGCAGCCAGTAATGTTTTAATCCAGCTGTAACAGTATAACGTCCACTACGAGTAGCCAGAGGTGAGTGAGCCGGCTCTACGTGATACAATCCATATGTTCTACCACTACTAAGTATTGCCAACAAGACATAAGAATTCATTTAAATAATTAACGCTCAATTCAAGACCAGCGAATGTTTAGATTGTTGGCGTGCATAACAATATCAGTTAGTTTTTACCCGACTGCGAAAGAAGGAGGGTTATGTTTTTTTGCATGTGTGTATGTACACTCGTATGTGTTGGTCACGCCCTACAGCCGTTTGGGCTTGTCGTATTTTTATGTGAGTGGTGTCAGTAGAACGTTTTAGTCGTGAGAGTGACACTGGGTACATCAAAATTTACGATTTAGCAGTCTGGTTTTTTCCAACTCGCTTCTAACCACTTGTTAACGTATTATTAGACATAATTTTGTAAGAGATGTAACTATTGGTGGAATATATTTTGATAATTGTTTTATTAAGAATAATGAACTAACTACAACAACAACTTTTTTACAACTGACTAGGTAACGTTTGACCACAATCTCACCTGATGGTAAGTGAAGATGTAATCGAAGATGTAGCACGTTAACCTAGTAAGAACCTATTCACTTTGCGCTTGAAAACACCCGGGTTGTATTTATCAGGAAACACCGACAAAGGCAGGTTATTCCAGTGTTTTGGTTACCTATTGACCATTATTCTTTTTTTTTAACCTACACTGTCACTCTGCTGGGCAAAGGTATTGACCACTTAAGTTCTACAACTAATCTAAGTGCTAGCCGCATCACCACGCTGAATAGCAATGCTTATACGTTGTGCCAGATAAACACTGACATTCTGGTGACGCGTCGCATCGATCAAACGCTCCGTTAAGTTTAGTAAAATAAGATGAGCTCCCGCCCCACACGGCACTACAGTCTACACTACAAATGGCTCAAATATAACCTCTACCGAGGCTAACATGTTTTCGTTTAGGTTGTTCTGTTTGATAAATAATGGTTAAATAATGTGAAATAATTAACTAAGTAACTATACTATAGTTCCAGCTAGGCTACATTTCAATGCATAAAAAAATTTAAAACCTGTATGCCAAGTCTCGTCAAGATTAAATAAAAACTACAACCAAAAAAACAGGAAAAAGACCCCTTGGTGAATGAGTCTGACATTATTTCTGTTACAACCTTATTATAATGTCATTAAAGTTTATGACTGACCCCAATTCGGCCAGTCACACTGACTAAACTAAAAATTCAGAGAGAGAGAAGAAAATTTTAGAACTCTCAAATTAGTTTAGTTTAGTGAGTTTGGCCTGACCGAATCGGGGTCACTGTATTAATGACCTTATTTACTGATAGATTTAAGCAAACATTACTATTTACTAATCTGGAAGCTGAGTCGCTTCGGTCGCTCGTTCAATGACTCACCTCATACGCCGGCGTGTGTAGACTGTCCCTGATGACAGGGACACTGTTCCTGGGTCCGATGTACGCCATCTTCTCATTTTAGAACATACACCAACACATACAAACTTAAACTTTACACTGACCAATGTACCAATCGTATGACGCCATATTCAAAGGGAAAAACACATCCAAACGTCGAGCGAATCCCGCGCTGACAGCGTGTCGTGAACACTCACGTCACTATCACTAAAGACAATTAGTTTGTTTATAACTTTTTCTATGCGTGTGAGTTGATACGGTAGCTATATAGAACTAAGATTAAGCACTATCTTTACTCTTAACCGGTTGTTTTTTTTACACCGTTAGCTCATATTATGACACGTCACTGACAAATTTGCTTTTAATTATTGTTTTATGGCACTTGTTTCGTAAAATGTGGCAATTACTTATAAAATAATGAGGTAGATGAGATATTGAGGAGTTAATGCGGGACGAAATACACAAAGTTTATTAATATGAACTGTTTGAGCCTAGAGTATCGTTAAAAAGTGGCAAGTTTATCGAAGACATTTCGGGGAGTGTACTTTTTAATTGCTTATTACTTTGATTCCCCCACCCCAATTTCGCATCGGATATACACAAGTAGAGATACGGCCAAATGCCACCGTTACATGGTAGAGTTTCCCAAGGCTCACACGAAACGCTTTGCGTCTACTTTTATTGTACGAGCTGCTAGATTGTGGAACTCGCTGCCGGCTTCTCTATTTCCTGAAAACTATAATCTGGTTTGAAGTTACAATAAATTCGGTTTCTTCTTGGCAAGCGTGCCTCATCTTAGGCCGTATCGTCGCTTCACATCACGCGAGTAGTGGAAAAATACAATCCTATCTTCTACAAAAAAATCCTTAATAGTCCTTATAAAATCTTGATATTAAGTACTCCTAATGTCATCAATCATAGTTAAAACATGTTATTTGCTGGTTAATCGTGGGTTAATGTTGTTGGTTTTAGCATCGAACCAAAGAGAACGTTGTTATAAGCTTAACGAATAAGTCTGAATGTTTGTCTGTGGCATCGTAGCCAGACATTAACTGAGTGGAGCGATTTTAATGTGTTATTTTAAATTATTTACTACTATTCGTTCACAGTTTTCCTAATAACGAGAAAAATATTGAAAATGGATACGCGTCACAAATCAGTTCCACCAAAAACGTTAAGAAAACTAAAACTAAGCTGCGAATGTGTTAGCAGGTTATTAGCATAACCATTAGCATGATGTTATTGCTAATGCTAATAACTGCTATGACCTTGCGCTTTGTACGGCACACAGCTGAATAGAAGGAAGTGACAGCCATGAAAATTGTGTTAAACAGATAAACAGATGTTTTGAAAAATATCCGTATTATGTATTTAAATAATAGAATATTCAGAATATACTCTCATTACCGAAGGCGCCGCGCCGATAGGACTTGTGCAGTTATTTCGATTGAAAAATCAAACCACTTGATCGATTTGAATAACATTTAAATGGGAGCGCGCGTGAACTACCATATCCTTTCAAACAACTTTTTCTTTCAACGATAAAAACATACAGTCGAATTGTCTGTCCTCCTCTTTTTTGGAAAACGGTCGAAAATTATTCAAACCGGGCAAGTGCCTTTAATGAGAAAAATTGGGTGGCTTTTATATTATTTGTAGTCTATGGGTAATCCATCTACTATTTTTTTGAATTCTAGTTAATAATTTCATTTATCTTAGAAATTACTTTGATCTAAAGATACAAATGCTCCATCTTTGATTAACGCTAGAAAGTCAATCACGTTGGTTGATTAAAAAATTCGTGCGTTTTACTCTTGGTGAGATATTCCCTTTATGATCCTCCAATATTCAATGACTTGATTTCACACTGGCAAATATACCAATCGTGTGACGCCAAAAAAGGAACAAAATACGACGTACAATCAACTGAAAAGCTATTATACGAGTAAACTTAATCTTTATTATTACCTCTTTCAAAACATAACTATTGCGTACAAATCTAAAACCTCACGCCTTGTTTATACATTCTACTTTAAAAGTAAGTATTTGACGCAAAAAATAATCATCAATATTTCTAATACCATAACAAATGTAAAATTTAATTTTCGATGTCGCAAACATCCGTAGCAGAACAAAATCAACTGTAAACAAATAGAAAGCTGTAATTAAAGGTGTAAGGTACATTTCACTGCAGTTAGGGTTTCCGTCCGTCCGGTGTTATCGAGACATGTCCGGACATCGTTCAAGATTATGTCCAGGCTTTGTCCGACTATAAAATTTGTACGTATTCTGCTATTTTCATTAGTTTCTGTAATTTTCATTTCTCACTGTAATGTAAAATTGTTTCTGTGATGTTGCACATTATGGATGTGGCATTATCCTCTTCCGGGTATAAATGTGTGAAAACAAAATATCTAAACTTACTGACATTTATTATGCATGTCTTCAATTGTAGTTTTCGTAATATTTTAGTACTAAAGTGGGTTAAAGAAAAAAACACTGATATTAATTTTTCCATATTATTTCAGTAAGTATACTAAATATGCGTATATTCATAATAACTTCGTAACTAAATACTCTCTGACACTTAAATTAAATGACATTTGTTTTTTTATACGAGTAGATATGAAGCGGCTGGTGTGAGTGTAGGGAACTAATTGTCATGTCTACCATCACTAATATTAGTTCCATGTACTCACACTGGACGCACGCGCACACATCACCGACAACATGGCGGACATCTAATGTATTCATTGACACTTTGATAAGTCCAGCGTACTTGTATAATTCAGGTGCCCAAAGTTTATTTTCTCTGTCTCCGGTTTTTAATCTTGTAGATGGTAACCCTACAGTGAAAGTGTAAAGTCTATGCTGGGTAGGGCTACACCAGACGCAGACCTTGTATAGATATGATATGATATTTCATATTTATCATTTTACTGCGCTTAGAAATCAATACTAGTCGCTTTATTTAGAAAACTAACGCGTGTTTGATTTATATTAAGACAGGTTTTCACTTGTACCTGATTGTTGTAAAGGTCCAACTATAGTTTAGTTCACATTCGGTGAAGTATTTAAATAAGATTTTTAAGTTTAATTTGTTTTAAGTAATTATTAATTCAAATGTAACAAGACGTTGCCTGTAACGAACGTTATTTAAAGGTCAATCAATATTTCTTATTCTATTCTAAGTTTCGTCATGTTTTTTTAAACAACTTCAAAAAAAGGTTACTGAATTAGATATTTTTTTTTTCTTATTACGTTTTAAACAATTGATTGTAATTAGATATATTTTATTTGTTTGTTAGGTTATACGAGTAACTGAGGTCTTCAGTAAAGGCAGAATCTTATTTGAAGTCGGTTAAAAATCAGTGATTGTATCACTTACGGAATCAGGAAACTACGAGTTACGATTGCTCTCCTCTTAGGAGAGACCCGTGCCCACCAGTGGGCAAGAGTTACAAGTCATAATTCTCCGTTAAATGTTACTTACACTTTCACACTAGCGCGTTTACTTTCACATGTGGTCAACAAAAAGCCGATATTATTGTCTATAATATATGTCTTATATTGTTATGACATGACATTAACTGTCACGATGTATATTATATACCTAGTAGTCTAGCACGACCGAGCAAACATTGGTTGAATAACTAGTCAAGTATTAAATATGTATATAAGATACCTATAACTTATAAGAAAACCATCGAAAAATTTCACGACTTGCAAATTTGACAATAATTAATTTTTGGACGAGCTTTTGTCGAGAGTAACATTAAGCCGAACTTTTATTAGATTTTCAAAAATCTCTAAAAATGCAATTATTATATTCTGAATAAAATAAATACTAAGAATATGTTATTTATTAATTATCTTTCCATTGTCGTAATAAAAATGAGGGGTCAAATAATTATGTGACATTTTGACAATTGGAACCTGCACCTTCTGACCGCTGTACTGTACTGTACTGTACTGTACTGTAGGTACTGTCTACCGGCCGTACCACTATACTCAGTACAAGTATCGTCTTTTTTAGAGTCGGTTAAAAATAGAGACTGACTATCCAATAAACCCACTGAACCTACTAAAATATTAAAATAAATATGACGATATGATTTTATGCGATAAGGCCCCCCAAGTACTACCATGTCTACATGTCTTGCTGTATCTTTTGTTTGGTGTGCAATAAAGCTATTCATTCCTGATTTCAAAAATGGTTCCTGTTCTACGAAATACATAATACTTTGTTGCTAGGAATGAGCAAATATAATATGTAATAACATAAAAAGCTAACCAAAAACATCTCAGCTTTAAAAGAAAATCTTATCTAAATAATTCATAAGTATATTACAAAAGCAGACATCTTATTATATTCAGGCATCTTATACGATGCTCGTCGAAGCATGCAGCTTTTACCACGAAGTTCATACGTTTTAGGCTGAATTTCATATTTGAGTATACATTACTGTTTCTGATGGCCCTCGAGCGAGTCGACCCGTTTACAGCCGTCGATTGTTCGCGAACAATGTGGAACTAACGTTGAATGCTTGCCAAGAATGAGGGGCTTAGAAAATTTTTCAATAATTTTTCTTTTCGACTCAATTTATAAAGGCCTTAAATTTGATCTTGCGCATAAGATGTGCCGTAATCTCTAAGATGATTATTTCTCGATTTTATATGAGTCGTAATCTTCGAAATTATTTTTCCAAAGAAAAAATTCAGAATTACTAAAAACTAACTAAATACTAAACTCCGGCGAATTAATATCTTCTTCTTTTTAGAAACCGGTCAAGAAATCATGTAATACAAGTTTATTTCAAGTAATCTAATCTAACAGAATCATAATACAGAAACCAATATAATGATATTCATAGCTTGTAACTCATGAATGTGTAGCTAGATATAGTTAGATACAACTGGATTTGAGCAGACCTACACCTATTTACATGGATATTAAATTCCGACGCTAATTTAGCACATAATTATATAATGTATTAAATTAACAACAAAATTAATAATTTACAAACGACTTCAATACGGTTTGCAAATTTTTTAAATATTTACATTTACAAAACAATTTTTTAAAATCTTAAATCTAAAATTTAAAGAAAGTATCGGATCAGGTTTCGCCGTAGACAGTAACTGGGTAACAATATCAATGAAAACGGTCTGTAGCCACCTTCAGAAATACCCGCCAATCGACAATCCATGAGAAAAATCTAACAATTCGCTGAACGTGTACGAGGAATTTCGCCAAGATTGGTTGAAAACGACGACTTTCCCGTTTATAGACTAACATTAGTCATGACAGATGTGAAAACTAGAGCAAAAACTGATCTCGATATTTGACAGTTCGCCGCTCCAACGCTGTCAAATATCGACACCTTTGCCTAATTACTAATTTGACTAATGAAAGCCGACTAGGCCTCTGTTCCTGCACTAAAGTAAACACATTGACGGACGGACATTTAATCAAAGTCAAAGCGTAGAACTTATTTAAAAATATAAAGTAAAATTTATTCTTAACTAGCTGTGCCCCAAGGTTTCACCCGCGTAGTTCCCGATTGGATTGTCGAGATAATGGGGGAACTACTTTTTTGAAGTCGGTTAAAAAGTATCCTATGTCCTTTCACGGGGTCCAACCTACCTGTGCACCAAATTTTATCCAGATCGGTTTAGTGGTTTTGGCGTGAAAGCGTAACAGACAGACAGACAGTGTTACTTTCGCATTAATAATATTAGTTAGGATTGTTTTTCAATTATTTCATGACCTTTGGATACAAGTCCTTAAGCGTTATTATGATTGTGTTGTCATTTCATAACATCGCCATAGACATGTCAATACGAGTGCAATCTCCGTATAACGTCGACACACGACCCAACACTACCTTCCTCATTGTAAGCCATATTACTTTCCTTACTTCCGTTATGAATATATTGCAGTCATATACTAGCAAAATAAGCGATTTACTCTTTACATCGTAGTTATATATTATCTGCTTTATACATATATCTAATACTAGCTGATACGGTAAACTTCGTACCGCCTAATAGTCGATTCTTTAAGAGTTACCATCGTATAAATATTTGCATTAATATCTATACGATACTAACGACACTCAATTGTTTTGTCTTCCCGGAACCTCTCCACTGGCACTTGAACTTTATGGTATGGTATCAAAGTTCAAATTCACTTTTAAGTATTATTACGAATCGATTATATACAGTTCAGCTGCTCTCATAGAAAATGTCTTGTTGAATCATGACCCGGTGGCTAATGTACGTATAATAGACTGTAGTTAGTTTAAGAGATAAAGTTACCATCGTTAGGTGAAAGTTAAATCCAGACTCGCGCCCGCGGCCGGCTGAATGTGGAATATGCTGTAGCCGCTAGCATAGAAAACTATTACTTAAGTCACGCGTGAAATGTCGAATTGACAAATGACGTAAAGGTTAAAAGCTCATTGTAAGGAACCTCGTTTATAGAACTAGAGTACTGGCACAATACAGAGAGTGTGATGTTCGCAAAAGAAAGAAAAGATAATCATAATCATTTTATTCGTAGTAACGTAGCGATTCCTGATTTTATTTCTATAATATGGTATACTATAATTATACTTAATTAATACAAAAAAATTAAGTATAATTATAGTATACTATATCTATGTATATCAGTGATCAGGTTACTATAGCACAGGCTTTGCCTAGTTTGGAAGCCAAAGACTTTTGTGTGGATGTTGTAAAAAAACCTCAATAAAAAAATGGTTATATATTGGTATAAACTATTAGGTTTATAATGGTTATATAAACCTAATAGTTTGTTTACTAGAGCGTTTAGGAACACACACTATAGTGCTCAGTAGCTTTATATTTCTGTTCCAGGTAATTTTTTGACTGAAGTTACAATCCTAAAAAAATGTTTAGATGTTTAGAACGTTTTTTAACTTAAACGATTTAAGATGGATAATCAAAAAGTTTTTCTTTTTTTAAATCAGTCATAAGAAATTCAAGTGTGAATTACTCTAAAAATGCATAAATAGATCCCTTGCTTTTTTAATTATTTCATGCTAAAGCTTACTCATAGCATAACGATAAATCGATTAAAATTCTTATCTAATCGATCTTAACAAATTGATTCGAGTTAACCGATTAAATTAACTAATGGGATGTCCTCGAGGAACCGACTCAGAGGAGAAAGTATCGATCGAAAGACGGCGATCTTTTCAATTACTAATTACTGAAAGACGATTTAGCCAATCTCTTTGGAAATAAAGGTTTTATTTAATTTATAGGGAAGTTATGGGGTTGTTAAATAATAGATTTGCCGATAGATTTTAATTTAACACAGGTTAGATAAGATTTCTGATTCTATGGAAGAACATACGGCTGTTTCCGAGGGAACGTTTTCCAGCTGTCGACAAAATGTAAGAAGATGTTTTTTTGGAATTCAGAGTTGGTCCCACGGTGAAAAGTGTTAGTCATGATGAGACCTTTTTTTTATTTTAGACCGCCCTAAACCGATAAACTTTTATCGAAAATATGTGATCAGTAAAGTAATGATCCTAACCATCACAGAACATTTCAATTTTTTTTCTAAGTAACATTATTGATTTAATTCCAATAATTAATATACTACTCGTATATTGCTTATTTCGTTTCATCGTTCTTAGCAAACAATATGGTTTTCGGAATTCAGTTTTTTGTACCTGCATTTTATCTGTTTAATTACATACAATTTTATCAAACACTATTATTGCTGTTTCACCAATTAGCCAAAGAGATCGATAAGATACTCTTTAAAAGCTATATTTATTTTTATTTTTTGCTTAATTAAAGATATATAAATCACTTTCTAACTCGTTTTTGTGTTACCTAAACTTCTCAACTCGTATTACTTTCGACTTTTACTCATTTATGAACATTAAAACTGCTCATTCTATGATATCGTAAATCGTAAAGTATTGTGTAATAAAATACGAAACAATCAAAAATAAATACAATAATTTATATTAATTATGAGTTATTTTTCCCGCGTTCGCAGAAAAACATGGCGTCTTCGTCTGTGTATTTATTGCGGAGGTAGTGATTGTTAAAGTATTGTTGAATAATATTAGTGAATTATTAACTAATAATGTCTTGTTTATGTGCACAAGTGTGGGTAAGAAATGAGACGTACTTACTTAAGTATAATCCCCACCGCGTTACTAGGGTACATAACATGACTTTACTTGACCACGACGACTTATAACTTGATATTTGACATTTCTTATTTTATTTCTAATTTTGTTAATTATATTTTATGATATCGTAATATTTTTTTATATACGATTGAGAGAATGGCAACTTTAGTTGTTGACTACCGTACGAGCCGCAAGGAGTAAGCAACAATGCGAGTCGTTAGAAGCGAGTTCGGAAAAACCCGACTGCTATACTGTTAAAACTGTACGTATGACCCTTTTTTTTTTGTAATGTTGATGTATCCAGTGTCACTCTCACGACTAATACGAATCTATTGACACCACTCACATGAAAATACGACAAGCCGTTTAGTCTCTAGGGCGTGACAAACAAATATACAAACACTCGAAAAACATAACCCTCCTTCTTTCGCAGTCGGGTAAAGTTATTATTTCAACCGTTCGTCTTCCACAAGTATTTTAAAACAAGCAAACAGGTAGTCACAACAAAAGCAACTTTCCATAAAAGAGCGTCAACTGACTCCATACAGGGCAGTACGATTAACTTTAATATGGCGACTTCGTTTCCCGCCAGTTCCGCGTATTTCCGTCCAAGATGGCCGCGCTTCCGGTCCGTAAACAGTAACTTTGACATTTTTGTTAGAAATACATTAAACTGAGCTTATATAGCTGTAAACTTTATGATGCTATTATTTTTATTTAAGTTAACGGGAGTTGGTAGGTTATGAGCTAAGTTGCGTTATTTATTATCTGCCTTGTTTGTTGCTTTTGTATTGTGACTCAATGGATGTAGTTTTAAACGTGATATTGAATTATTAAGCTATTGCATAGCTTTTCTCGAGAGCTTTGAGCGCGGCGACCGAATCAAGAAATTCCGTAATGAAAATGAACCTAACACGTCTAACGTCGTTTCAGTTTGTCAGACTTCGGCACGGTGTTTGTGTGCGTGAGACTAGACGTACGTGTATGCAATAGCTTTACCGCGGCAGTGTCCGAATAACAAACGTATATTTTTATTAGGTTTTATTATTATTTCTTTACTACCGAATTTCAAAAAAGAGGAGATAGATAAATCAATTGTTTATTTCAGACGCACAAAAAAAATACAAGAGATAAATTCTTACAAAATATAGTGCTACAAGTGGCGGCTTTAACACTAAAAGCGATCTCTTCCAGTCATGATATTTAATTCTGTATCTGTACGCTAGAAAGATCAAAATGTAAAGAGTTGCTAAATAAATTAAAACTAGCGGGCAAGTGTCTTTATCACCAAAAAACCAAAAGTATCAAGTACACAAGTACGAGCACCATGCTATGGTTTCCTCACGATGTTTTCCTTCACCGGTAGCTCAGGCTCTTTTTGTACTCGTATGTTCCGTGGGATCGAAACTCGTACCTCTCGCACGAAAATCGACCCCATTAACCACTCGACCATCATCGCTACACGCATTTTACGAATTTCAATTATTTTTCTCGTAAAATTAATCCGAGATTCTATTGCCTTCAATGATCGGTTTGAAACGCTCATATGAACGTCGAGCCACAATTTAAGATGCATTATATCGCAACAGCATCATACGTCATAACAGTGCGACAAGGTCCCGCGTGGGTGGCAATGACAAAAGATTACGTCACACCACACATTACATACATACATATAAACATATACATATATATAGTGCCGTTAACAGGACGTGAGTTGATGCGAATTATTCCATCGTGCGTTTATTACACGTCTCGAATGTATTTATAGAATTTTTTCGTAGACATGGTGACCTAAGACGAAACAAGGTCGCTTTAGATATTTGTTATTATTATTTTTGTATTCATTTTATTTCTTATGTCTAAGATTTTACAATATAAATAAAAAACAATAAATATTATAATAAAAGTTAAACCTATAGTACTGCCAGCAGCCAGCAGCCAGCAGCCAGCAGCCAGCAGCCAGCAGCCAGCGGGGTAGGAGCCAAGCTACAGGTGGTAGGGACTACAAAGAGAGGAACCTCCTAACAATACGTGCTGTATCGAGAATCACAGCCCTCTGTATCCGACCCTTGATCCAACCATCTAGTGAGAGTCTCTTAGATATCGGACCATTTTCCGAAACGACCATCCCCCCTCATACCAACAAACCTCCCTCCAGCACCACGGCCCTCCCGCCTGGCACAATGTGGTAATACCAGGAGGGGAGAAGAACAGACGGCAACGGCGCTGGCGGGGATACCCACGACCGTCAGGTGGGGGCCACTGGGGGTCACGAGCACCGCCCGCAACAACAACGCCAGAGGAGGAGGTAAATGCAGCAGCCTCAACCAATGCATGGAGGACCACCGCCGCCACGGTTCCAAGGAACCTATGCGGCGTCACCTCTCTATTTCTTTCCGTGGCGCTGCCGTCGCGAGCATAATTGGCTCTGCTAAATAATTAACGAAAAAATACTTAAACATATTAGTTAGCTTCTTTTTTTAGTTGAGTGTGTAGATTAAGTTGTAAATACCAAGTGACAGTGTTATCTTGCATTGATATTGAGTGCAACTTTCCAAAATAACAAATATAAAGTGAAAACGCCGCAGCACAAGAACATCATTTTGATGTTCTAAAATTGCGATAGTAAACATAATAAAGTGCATGAAATTGATAAAACATAAATAATAAGACCATTTAATGAGGAAATAGTGTTAAAAACAATTAAATAATAACAAAAATTGTAAATTTAAGACTTTAAAATCACACCAACCCTCATTTGAAAATAAAAAGTGACAAAACATAAACAAAGTGCAGTGAGTGGACGGTACCAGTGACTCATCTCTAACGGCCATAAACAGCTTACAACAATCCGGTGTATCATACGACACGCAATTTCGCCTCAACGTGTAACCGCCGATCAGTGGAGTTGTGCGAGCCGCCGACTGAGAAAGTGGAGGCCTGGGTTCAACTCGCACCGCAAGTAGATTATTTTTGCGTTTAGATTTTTTTACATTTAACGTCGCCGCCTTCGTTGTTACTAAAATAAAATGGATTCACAGAACATTATGGATAACTCGGGCTGGAACAATGTGAATTTTAGATCACGACAACCGCAGAGGGCTAGTTCTTTAGGTAATCTGACTGACTCTTCTTTATTCGAGTCTACAAGAATTAGTTTTCCTTTAATGAATCTAGACCAAACTCAAAACGACTTCTGCCTAAAACAAAAAATACAAGATTTAGAAAATCGTTTATTATCGGCTAATAATGAAATTGAAAATTTATTGCTCGAAAATGGAACAATCAAAAAAGAACTAGGAAGATATAGAAAACAAATAGATTTATGTAAACGACTTGACTACGGTGATTTTCAAAATACTCCAATTGCAGGGAGAAAGAGAAAACGGCTGCGTATCTCGCTGGGGCCGGAAGATACCCCCTCTTCTTCTTCCACAAATAGATTATCAACTATAGAACATCCAAAAAATGTTTATGAAAATCAGCGAGAAATAATAAAAGAGTTAAATGAACAAATAATACAACTACAGCAATGGTTAGCTGAAGAAAAATGTAAAAATAATACCAATTACATCCAGAGGAAAAAATGTCGAAGTTCCCACCTACGTAATAAAATTACTGTTTTAGCAAATAATCATAAAAAACCAAGATTAACTTCGGCAAGACAGCAGAGAAAATTCAGTGCAAAAATAACAAAACTTCAAAAAGAGTGTAAAAAAGTACAATTAGAGAATAAACAATTACAACATCAAATTCTAGAATTACAACTTAAGTTTGATCAACAACAAAAAACTAATTTTAGTTCAGAAAATATAGAAATTAAACATCGGTTAAAAAATGCAACGACCTGTGTACAGGAGACTAAGGAAATAACGAAGACACAAGCAAGAAAAACAACAATATTTTCAGACATCACCGGAAAAGGATTAGCATCTAGAATTGCAAACCACATAGGAAATAATCATTTGACAAATTATTGTCTGCCAGGAGCCAGCTATGACAAAATTTTAGAAAATTATCAAAAACAATCAAATTGTCTTTCGAAAGAAGACACAGCTATAATAATTGTAAGTAAATACGAACAGTCGCTCACAAAAAAAGGCGGATACGTAAAATTATTAAAAGAATTAATAGAAAAAAGGGACAGATCTTTCAATGTTATAATATTCGGATTAAGCTATGACAAAATTAATGATTTAAATATATACCACATAAATAAAGAAATAGCATTTTTAGCGCGTATGAACAAAAATGTTAAATACGTTGATCCCAATATGAAGGACAATCGTGGAAAACTCTACAGCTATAGCTCGATGAAAAAATTTATAACACAAACAATCGTTGTATCAGTTCTGTCTAAACAATTCCAAGGATCATCTACACTTAAATTTATTGAATATCAGCATGAATCAGACAGTATTACATATCAGAGAAATACGAAGAATTTTCAAATCAATCCTCCCGTAATAGTGACATCGTAATTCTACATGCGAACATACAAAGTATTCACAAAAAATATTTAGCAATTGAAGATTTGCTAAATGATTATGAATGTGACGTATTATGTCTGACGGAGACATGGGGTCAAGACGAACGAGTACATACGATGGTGATTAGTGGATTTGAACTTGCGGCATATTTTAATAGGAAATTTTTTATGCACGGCGGTACTGCTATTTTTATCAGGAATAATTTAGAATATAAGGTTAGGAACGATATAAACAAAATTTCTTTTGAGATGAATTTTGAACTTACTGCAATAGAACTTAGATCTTCAAAAATAATCATAATATCAGTTTATAGACCCGATAAAGATATTAACTTATTTTTTGATTTACTAAAAAAATTATTACATAAACTCCACCACGAAGGGAAAAAAATTGTACTTGCTGGAGATTTCAACTTAAATATATTAAAAATTGATAAAAATATAAAAATGTTTTTAAAAATAAATGACGATTTTAATTTTAAAATAATTTTGAATGAACCGACTAGAATAGAGAAAACTAGTGCTACATGTATTGATAATTTTATTGTAAACTTTGACGAATGCACAGGAGATGTATTGAATCGTAAACTAGCGGATCACAAAGTAATTAGACTAACAATTTCGATCAGTAAACGTAAGACTTTATCAAAAACAATTGCATTTTCTCGGCAAATATCTGTTAATAATATAAATTATTTCAATTTCTTACTAAATCAGGATTTCATACATTTAAAAAATCAGATCGTACTATGTAAAGAACCAAATTCAAGAATGAATATTCTACAGGACGCGATTAGATTTTATTACGACGTAGCTTTTCCAAGAAAAAAACGTGTAGTACGTAATAGGGTTACCAAATATACAACCAAAGGAATAGATATCTCAAAAAATAATTTAGCTAAGATGGAAATGATGCAGGAATCACACCCAGATAAAGAAAAGTTAATGTATATAAGAAAATACAAGAAAATTTTGAGAAAAGTTTATGTAGCAGCTAAAAAGCTACAATATAACCACAGAGTAAGAACTTCAGGAAATAGAATAAGAGAATCATGGAAGATTGTGAACGAACAAATCCGATATAATAAGAAACAGGTAAACAATAAAGGCGTAAAATTAATTAAAAGAGAAGATGGGACAGAAACATCTATCTCAAAAGATATAGCAAATGATTTCAATAACTTTTTCGGGAATATTGCTCGTAAATTGACGTGTAAAACTAGTACAAATATTGATGAATGTAAAAATTATTTAGAAATGTGTGAAAAACCTATCACCACTGTTAAATTTGATCAAATAGATCTCAAAGAACTATGGACGACAGTAAAGAACATGAAAGAGAAATGTACACCTGATATGTATGATATGAACTCAAAAACATTGAAAAAACTGATATTACAAAATGAACATTTAATGGAATTGCTTCACATTGTGATTAACGACTGCTTAGATGAGGGAATATTCCCCGACAGCCTAAAACATGGTAAGATTATTCCACTGCATAAAAAAGGAGATTGTACAGAGCTAGGGAACTACCGACCAATATGTATTTTACCGACTATATCAAAGATATTGGAATCATTAATTAAAAGTAAAATATTAAATTACTTCGAAGAAAATAATCTCTTTACTAAGTCTCAATTTGGATTTCGAAAAGGTAGATCTACTGAAATGGCGATAAGGAAAGTAATTTACTACATATTGGACTCTTTGGACAAATCACAGAAATGTGCAAGTATATATTGTGATTTGTCTAAAGCATTTGATTGTTTGAGGCACGACATACTATTAATGAAATTAGAGTACTATGGATTTCAGGGCCCCGAACTAAACATGATGCGTACTTACTTACAGAATCGGAAACAGGCTGTGTATGTTAACGATACAAGCTCTAAGATTACAAATGTAGATATAGGAGTGCCCCAAGGCTCTATATTAGGACCATTACTGTTTCTTATATATATAAATGACTTATCTAATGCTATGCCTGATTGGGCATATACTAGTTTATTTGCTGACGACACGCACGTAGGAATCAATGATAAAAGCAAAGACAAGCTAAATACAAAAATAAACAAAGCTAAAAGTATATTGAAACAGTGGTTTGATGCTAACGGTATCATACTAAACGCAGATAAAAGTGTTGTAATGACATACCAATCCAGGAAAGGTGTTGATAGTAATTTCGTCTTAGAAGAAAATATATTCTTGGGATACACAATAGATTACACAATTACTCATTCAAAGCATATTGCTAAATTGTGTAAAAAGATGTCAAGTGCCAATTATGCATTGGTGAAATTAAAGCCATTATTAGATAAGCATGCAATGTTGTCCGTGTATTACGCTTACACACATTCTATTATTAGATACGCAATAACTGTCTGGGGAAATGGTACAGATGTAATAAAAGTACTAAGAGCCCAAAAAAAAGCTATAAGAATTATATTTGGATTGCGTAAACGGGCGTCAGCTAGAAATTATTTTAAGAATAATAGAATCATGACGGTTATATCTTTGTATATTTATAATTGCCTCCTAGAGATCTATGAAGATAAGGATATTTTACAGAAACAACCATATGCGCATAATCTAAGAATGGATGAAAGACGAAAAGAGATACTATGTAAGCCTAAAACACGCCTAGCCAAAGTTAGAAAACAAGGAATTTATATTAAGATATGTATGTTCAACAAGTTGCCCCATGCCGTAGTTAATCTTCACGCGAACGATTTTAAACAAAAAATAAAGCGGTTTTTTGAGTCTACCCCAATTTACTCGGTCAAAGAATTTATGAACATGAAGCTGACTGAATCTTCGTTCGTGAGTGAGCAATCATAATTTTATAAGTAGGTGATAGCTAAATTTTTAATAAGACTTTCGTCATTGTTTTTTTCTTTCTAATAATTTTAATTTAATACTTAACTTATACTTAATTTATATAACATATTGTCAAATCTAACTAAACAATTATAGTCAAAACTCACAAACTAATAATGACATTAAAGTATCTTATTATATAATGACTTTATTAAATTCTACTCACATTAATGTAAACTATTTTAGAAGTATTATTATATCAGTAATATATCTATTAATCTATACTACATAATCTTATTTAAATTTTGTAATTAAGTGAATTGTAAAGTTTTTGACATAGGTACATTTTAAAATTTACTAAATTAAGTATTGTGTGAAATATTGTAATGTGACTTGCCTAGTATAACATAAGTGGTTATAAGGCCAATAAATAATTTCATTTCATTTCATTTCATTTCATTTCATTTCATTTCATTTCATTTCATTTCATTTCATTTCATTTCTATTTCGCCCGACCACACATGGGACAACACGACAGCGCCCTGCACCAGGAAACCATCACCGCCTTGATGGGAGCCCTGGTAGGGCTGCTGTCAGCCATCGAGGACTGGCACACATTACTGACCGCGGACCTAAACACCAAGCACGTGGTGTGGGGATCCACCCACATCAGATCAGAAGGACGCTCGCTGTTGATGGAGGCTTAAAATCTCCCCCTTAGAACGTCATTCCGAACGACAAGCTGCCAGTTGCATCCACTGGTTACTTGTGACTTTCACTATGTCGTCGGTCCACCTAGTGGGAGGTCTACCTACGCTACGTCATAAGAGAGGTGAAAATAAGAGCAAGCAAACTTAGCTTCATACTGACCGTTAGCCGCTTCATTGTTGTCAAATGAAACCAAGTATAATTGCTTTTATTCTGCCTCTGCCATGTTGCAAAAATAAGATTTTTATTTACAACATAAGTCATGTTAATATTTTATTATTAAGTTATGTTAATTATAAATAAAATATATATTAAAAGAGTACATAATCTTTTTTTTATTTAATTTATTATTGATTTTTTTTTCTTCTTATTATAAAGATATTATTAGTTGTGTATTTAAAAAAAAAACTATTATTATTATTAGTTTTTTCATTATATTTATATATAATTAGTAGCTATGACCCGCGGCTCCGCCTGCATTTCTCTCCGAGACAATAGTACAGTGTATGCACTCTCATTATGTAAATATAAATATTGAATAACTAGGTAGGCGTATGTAGAAACACACAAGTGAAGAAATCATCGTTGTGCTTGTATATATACATAATTATGTTTGCAATAACAGACAACGGTATGTATGAATGTTTGTACGTATTATTATATGACTATTGTATGTAAATTATATTTTTATACGAATCAAGTGCTGAGATTAGTTTGCCTCTGCAATGGCAATCGTCGCTGTCACTTGATATATCTCGGCAACCTCTTGACCATTTTGTTAATATTCAGTATTTTTACTAAAGATTGAGTGCTCAATTGTGGAATGTCTCTGTCAAATATTATTGAGACCAGCCTGTAAATGGTGTAGTAGCGGAATTTCTTTTTTTTGCTCATATTTCTTCCAAAGTTACGTCAACTGTGTAACAATCTGTTAGAGTACACATTAGAGTGAGCCCTGCGTAAAACAATTCATTTTTTAATGTCCTCTATACAAAAATAGGTCACAATACAATATATCTTTATTGCACACCAACAAAAATATATACAGCAAATATATTATAAACAAAACATTGGTAGTACATTGGGCGGCCTTATCGCCTAAAGCGATTTCTTCCAGTCAACCTTTAGATGGATCGGACTAACTGCATATAGTAACGCCGGCGGTGTACCAATAAAAAAAGGAAAAAAAACGAGATAGTACAAATACTGTACCACAAAAAAAAACAGAAAATACATACACACACATATAATTATATATATATATATACTAAATATATATAAATATATATATTAAGCACATACAACAGCTACATACGTCATATTCGTGATAATAATAATACCACACAAGATGTTCCACTTAATTAAGAGAAAGATAATGAATGTTCAGCAAGTCACGTGATCGGCCAAGATGTATGGAACGCACAATAATTTTTTCTCGAAGTTTTTCATCTACGCAGATTCACCTTGATGTGTACACTAACACCGTTAAGTATTGTCACACCTTTCTGTAACACGTTATATATCTTTAATATATATAAATCTCGTGTCACAATGTTTGTCCTCAATGGACTCCTAAACCACTTAACCGATTATAATAAAATTCGTACACCATGTGCAGTTCGATCCAACTTGAGAGATAGGATAGTTTAAATCTCAAATTATAGTCGCAATTTTAATTTATTGCTAATTATTTGTCTGTTATTATTTGACAGTCACAATTATCTGTTAACTCCAAATGATTCTAACAGATGTCGATACCTTTCGACTGGGTTGAGTAAGTAATCAATAGATGGCGCTGCTATGGTAAATCTACGAACGTGTCATATAAGCTACATTTTAACAGCATAATTACCACGTGTTGTTGACGCTATAAAATAGCCACAGCAACGCGTGGCCGGGTTAGCTAGTATATATATATAATGTAGGTAAACATTCTGATATAAAGTAATAAACTCTTTAGTGCTAGTGACTTCATGTGGCTATGGGCAATGATTAAACATATATACCTATGTATATATACTGTTTGCATGTTGTTCTGTTTGAGTGTACGTGTCGTTGTCTACTCGCATGTTTGCATGTTGTTCTGTTTGAGTGTACGTGTCGTTGTCTACTCGCATGTTTGCATGTTGTTCTGTTTGAGTGTACGTGTCGTTGTCTACTCGCATGTTTGCATGTTGTTCTGTTTGAGTGTACGTGTCGTTGTCTACTCGCATGTTTGCATGTTGTTCTGTTTGAGTGTACGTGTCGTTGTCTACTCGCATGTTTGCATGTTGTTCTGTTTGAGTGTACGTGTCGTTGTCTACTCGCATGTTTGCATGTTGTTCTGTTTGAGTGTACGTGTCGTTGTCTACTCGCATGTTTGCATGTTGTTCTGTTTGAGTGTACGTGTCGTTGTCTACTCGCATGTGTTATCTAGCGGAGTTGTAAATTATTAAACTAATTAAATTATTATGTCTCTCAAAAATGATGATTTATTTAATAAATCTCAACTCGTTTCTGTAAAGCAGTCTTTTTAGCAATTATATATTTACGAATTATTTATAATTAACAATTAAGAAAAAAATTATCCTAATTTTTGCACGACTAGTAAATAAGAAGGTGGGTTGTGTTTTCGAGTGTATTAATTATGTTTGTCACGTCCTAGAACCTAAACGGCTGTCGTATGTTTATGTGAGTGTTGTCAATAGATTCGTCTTCACCTGCAGATGGTCATAGGCTATACTAGCTGCATCCCGCGGTTTCACTTGTTAAGATACGTATCTCTAAAGTTCTTACAATCGTGCTTTTTGAAGTCACTTTTGACCGTTTGTTAATTTTTTAAATGGTAAATCCTAAGTTCCGCTCAACACTTAACAACAGGTTACATCAGTCGAGCTGTCAATCTGTTTGTCATTACATATTTACTAGCAAAGAACATGTACTTAGTTGCATAATAGGGCCACTTGAGTAAATTTATTACCAAAAAGCAAAATTTCTAACTACAACAATAAAAAAATATAAAACAGAAACATTACCTTTAGACCATTTAAAATCGACAGATAATACAAACGATCCAACCCACAACCAGAGAGCAGCGTGTCGAGCATGCTAGCCGCATCACCACGCTGAATGGCAATGCTTATACGCTGTGCCAGATAAACACTGACATTCTGGTGACGCGTCGCATCGATCAAACGCTCCTATAAGTTTAGTCAAATAAGATGAGCTCCCGACACTACACGACACTAAAGTCTCCACTACGAATGGCTCCAATATATAACCTCTACCGAGGCTAAAATATCTTCATACTTATTACGCATGTTATGATTTTGTACATGTAAAGCCATCGTCTCGCTTACTTGAACATATGTGTCAAAACTTGCATGGCTTTGTTTTTAGTTTTTTTCGGGTTTCTCTGAGAAATCGAGTAACAAGAAAAACATTCAGACTAATCGAGAATATCCTTCTCATTTTGAAGTCGGTTAATTTATGGCCTCAATTCAACATGACTCTAGAGTGAGGACAAGACAAACAGTCATTAAAGATATGATCTAACCTACCATTTGCTCTCACTATTATCTTATATACATATATTTAACCTGCTACTCGCAGTACTTCACTTTGATACGAGTTACGCCATACAAAGGCATGTGACTGTTTTTGATTAAGATAATTAAATTAAAAAAGACACCGAGCGTCTTGTCACCGATGCTCTTATAAATCTGCTTTTGTCTGTCGGTTTGTTAGTACTCGCGTATAGGTAGTAATTTGCATATATATAATAAAATAAATAAATAAATATGGGACAACATCCACACAAGGGTCTTTAGGTCCCAAACTAGACAAAGCCTGTGCTATGGTAACCTGGATCACTGATATACATACTCATATACATACATACTTATATATATAATTAAATATATAGTATCAAGTAGAAATATAATTGAATACATAAGGAAATATCTAAATTTAAACCCTTTTTTGACTCCCTTAGGTTTTTTTTGATATTTTCTTAGCACACCTGTACTGTACAGTCTATAATGAATACACCCGGCAGATTTCATAACTCTAGTTGTCTAATAACAGTCAGTCAGGACTTACTCTTTTACATAATTATAAATATATATATATATATACCAGATGTTACTCAGTGATAATGTAGCTTTCTAACAGTGAAAGAATTTTTAAAATCAGTTCTGTAGTTTTTGAGTTGATTAAACATGCAAAAATACAAATCTTTCCTCCTCATATTATTATTGTAGAAGTAACGTGTAACAGAAAGCTGTGACAATACTTAACGGTGTTAGTCCACGCACCAAAGTGAACCCATAGCAGAACAAAAGTTTGCAAAATTTGAGAAAAAATTATTGAGTCCTCCATACAACTTGACCGATCACGTGACCAATTTTTGTATCTACCTTACATTTTTTTTCCACGATTTTTGCAAAATAATCTTCTACACAGGATTCACTATGACGTGTAGACTAACACCGTTAAGTATTGTCACACCTTTCTGTAACACCTTGTATATACGGCAAGGACAAGTCTTATAAGGGCTGCTGCGTATTTCCTGTATTTATAAATACTTATGGGTCGAAATATAAATACTAAGTATATATATGTTCACATACATTAAAACATTATTTACCATCAACCGGACAAATTCTTTTAGGAACGAAAATGAAATTAAAAAGTACTAAAGTCAAAGTGCCAAGTGTGAGTCAGACTCGCGCACGAAGAGTTCCGTTCTATTTTATCTATACAACATTAGTTCAACAATAACAACAATAGTTGTTGTTATAAATATCTACGAGGATAAATCGCAACAAAAAATACATTTGTTGTATGAGAGCCCCCTTCAATATTTATTTTATTAAGTTTTTAGTGTTTTTTGTTATAGCGGCAACAGAAATACATCATCTGTGAACATTTCAACTGTCTAGCTAGCACGGTACTTGAGATACAGCCTGCTGACAAACGGACAGACCGCGAAGGCTTAGTAATAGGGTCCCACTATTACCTTTTAAGTACGGAACGCTAAAAAGGTACCAGGTACCTACATAACTTTTTTGTATGACTTACTAACTGAATTTAATAAATTGTTTTTGTTGAAACTGAGAGTGAAGTCTTAGTAATATGGTTCCGCTTTTACTCTTTGAGTACGGAACCCTAAAAATTACAGTTCAAATTTTGATAACATACATCTTTAAGGTCATCCAGTTTAAGATGCCAAAAACTTAACCGATTTAGTCAAAAGTTACCTCACACGACCTCACCTCCCAAACTACGGCCTACATGTTTCGCGAAATAACATCGCGGGCGGTTCAGCCGTCAACTCAATATATATTATGAAAATCATTTTAATATTATGTGTTAGTTTTTACCCGCGATATTTAAAGCAATATGTTTGTTGTCCCGGGAAAATAGTAGCCCATACCACACACCTTACGTTAGATCGAACTATGTCTTGCAAGAGATGAAGGACAAATCAATATACTAACAAACACACTATCGCATTTATAATATGTGTGGATATGTATTATTATTATTATTTAATATAGAATGGTTTATAGCTTAACCTAATTTACAAACTTATAAATAACTTAATGGTGATTCATTGATAAAAACTAAAAAAAAAACCAGGAATCTTTAACACTAATCTAAAACACTATAACTAAACTATACACAAACTAACCTAAAAAGAACCTAAACTGTACATTTTTTTTTTCGTATTACCATAATATAATATATTATTAATATTTTCCTAAGCAGTGATATTTTTGCGCTGATACGATGTCTAATAAAAGACTTTATTATGCAGAATTCAATAACTTTTTTTCAAAATAATTAAACGTATAAGCCTAAAGTACATCACAGTGAAGCGATTGACATCAATAACGTAAAATTATGTTACAATTTATGGTGAGAAAGGAGGTAGGCAGAGGAAGAAACAATTCTATCAGACACGAAAACATTGAAGGCTCGGTGATACTCTAGAGTATTACAATTATACAAGATATTATGTTTCAAGGTAGCGTTACTGCAAATAATAATGTCAACATGTGAGTGACATACGATACGATACCGACGTTCATTCAATAACACCATTCATTCATTCATTTATTCATAAACTAATTCTTTTATCCGTGGCAAAATAGTTCAAATTCGCTTTTTCCAGGGTAGGGTTCCATATCTAAAGGGTAAAATGGGATCCTATTACTAAGTCTTCGCTGTGGCCGTCCGTCTGTCAGCAGGCTGTATCACATGAACCGTGATAGCTAGACAGTTGAAATTTTCACAGATGATGTATTTCTGTTGCCGCTATAGCAATAAATACTAAAAACAGAAAAAAATACAAGCTCAAGAACATCCATGCAGCAAAGATGATATTTTTGTCGTTTTTTGCTTGATATTAATAGAAAATTATGTTGAATTATTAATAAACGCGTCTTAACTTCAATCATCATATTTTGTCTTGTTTTGTCGCGCGACGTTCTCCATTGGATAGAACAAAACAAAGATGCTCTAAGTTAAGACGCGTTTATTAATAGTTTTACAGATAATGCTACAGAACCGATTTTATTATTAAGGACACATCCGTCACATTTCACCATCACCAGAAATTGTTTGATCATAAAATAAATTACTCTATCATTAGTCAAATAAATATGTTCTAAAATGCTAAATCATCAATATCCAAAACTGTTGAGTCTCGTCGGCCTCTGTGACATTGACATAAATACCAAACAAACAAACAATGATGTAATAATACAACGTAATACGCGTCTATGACCACTTAGAGGTATATATATATATATATATATATATATGTGTGTGTGTGTGTGTGTGTAAAAGCTAAACCGGTTTTGATAAATATTCGATCACACACATATCAATGTCTATACAAATTCTGATTATAAATAGTTTATTGCGAAATTTGCAGTATTTTTTTAAACAATAAGAATCTCAACAAGTTCTTGACCCTATAAGTACTAAGCGACATAGACTTATTTATGTATAATACTGATACTGCGAACTGTTGACCTCGTGACTGTAATAAGTTGGGTCTTTACAAGTAACAAGTAAATCGGTTTCTTCTAGACGAGCATGCTACGTCTTAGGCTATATTGTCGCTTCACAACAGGCGAGTTGTGGACAAACTCAAATCCAACCCAACCTACAATTTATCACAATCTTTGTAGTGGAGACCCGTGCCCAGCAGTGGGAGGATGCGTGATGCAACCATGCAGACATTGCTGTTAGACACAAATCTAACTTTATCAAACGTATCTTGTTTCATTAACTTACTTTGTTACAATTAGGCGTTATATTATTGTTTGTTCTCCAATATCTTAGTCTAGAAAGATTAGCAATTTATATATTTCGTGAATTGTCGTTTAGTTTTAAAGATATGTTTAAGATAGAACACTTATAATGTAATAAACACGTGTCCATTGTTGTATGAACTTAGCATTAGTTATTGCTAAAATGTTGACAATATTTATTTAAATTGAATTGACCGTTAAAAATATATTTAAAAAAGAAATAAAAATGAAATGATGACGTCAGAGTAAAAACGTTAGTACAATCAGTTATTTCATAATTTTACCACGATTTAGTATTGTAAAAAATCAGTCCTAAACGAGCAAGTTGACATTAACGCGCGTTCTTAATCAGTTGCAAGAACTCATCACAATTCTAAACACGCAGCAGTAAAATGTAACTCAACCAAAGCACGTAAGAGGCTAAGAGAAGCGCTAAACGTAAGAATGTAACCACACAATAAGTTTTATGCAAATAGGTTGTAAATATTACGTTGTTCACAATTTCCGACCTCGCATTAACACCTCCGTACGCAATACCTGCATAACAAGAAAAAGTAAATTCCAAATTCGAAACTGTCAGCTGTCACTTACACTTTTTTTTTACCACACTGGCACAGACATTCCAAATATTTGAAATCGGAAATCCGAACGCACGGAACTACTCTCGAACGGGAGAGAAAATCTTTCGTTTTTCCGAGTGACGGCGCGACACGCGACTGACTCACGCGGCGGTCCCCGCGGTACTAAACTGAATAAATTAGCTTAGATTAGATGGAGCAAGGTGTGGGTTTTGAATTAGGAATGTGATTCGAATTAAAGAGGGCGGATGCTTGAGTTTCGGACTCGGGATTGGAAAATTATGACCTCTTTAGTTTGATCTCTTTGGATTATATACTTCAAAGAGGTTATACACTTGTTTTACAATAAGTCATCTCTTAAATTATAATATGCGAAAGTGACAGCCTGAAGTGAATTTGACATTTAAACGACCCTGTACCTTACCCTTAGAACAGGCTAAGAGATTGACAAAATGACATTTTGTGATGTCAGATTGTTTAATTTGAGCGAGCAATTAAAGCGAACAAAGCATAGAATTAGAAATCTCTGCCAACTATGTACCTACAAGTAGTTCCGCGAACTGTCAGTGAGTCGACGCTTCAATATTTTTTTAATAAAAACGACGACGTTATGAGCAATATTGTTTATATTCAGGATTGTTAATGAATGTTGTGCTCCGCATATCCGTACTAAATATTATTAACATTGACGGTAAAAAGAGTTGTAGCAAATTTATACGATTTTTGTGTAAAATATCCCCATCAGGAATCTGTGATCTGTGACAACTAAAAATTCTAAAAATGCTGCAAAGTTGCGTGTTTCGTCAACATTGGTTGGATATTACGACCTGTACGTGAGTACTAAATTTCTTGTCATATATACATACAAACCGACAGAGGAAAGAACATTTCTCCAGACTGGAAGCAGTCGTTCCGTTCGTTTCGCTCGCTCGGTCAATAACAATACGTCCCCAGTCATACCAACATGTAGTCGTGCCGTGCGTGCGTGCGAGGGTACCGCTATCAGCTTGTAATAAAGCGAAAAAACATCTCCTACAATAACTGATATATTACTATAATATCCAATATGTCAGGAGTCAGGAGTCAGGAGTCAGGGGGTGAGGGTTATCCACGATAAACATTTCTGACTCCCACAGCCCCGCGGTGTCATTCGTAGAAATTTCATTAATTTATTATTTTATATTATAGAACACTGCATTTTTCCGAGATAAATATATAACCATGTGTTATCTAGGATATAAAATACCTTGGTGCGAAATTACAAGCAAACCCCTTCAGCCGTTTGAACGTGTAGGACTAACAAACATATATACAAACTTTTGCAAATATTATATTATAGTGTGATGTGTAATGGATTATTTATCTTCATATTACATCATTGGCTTGCTTGTATAATATTAAACAGTGGTCTCAAACAACAAACGTGGTTCTTTTGGCGTTTTTGGTCGACATTAATAAATATATCAGACTAGTTGACCCGGCGAACTTCGTACCGCCTAACAGTTATTAAAATATTTTTTTCAACTTTTAAACCTTCCCTGAAGTACGACAAACATTTCAAAACCAAAGTCAGCTAAATCGGAGCAGCCGCTCTCGAGTTTTTGCGAGACAAACGAACAGCAATTGATTTTTATATATGAGAAGATAAGATAACTTCTATTATATTCTAATATTGTATAGATTATACAGATTATACTCAGTAAGGAAACGATCGTGTGCAATTCCGACTCGCTCTTGGCTGATTTTTTATGTACCCTTTCTCCATGATGAACTCCAATGGCAATTGTAAAATATATTTCTCGAGGGAGCGTAATGATACAAGCAAATGCAAGATATCGACTGCTTTATTCAAATATACCCTACATTATTTACACAAGTATCAAAGACTACCCACAGCAATCGTGCACCCGCAGGACAATTATATTGAATTTCCAAAATGTAAAATGTCAAAAACCATATTTTTTTAAGTAATTAAAAAATAAATGTACGTTTGACCATAGACGATTGACGATCTGTGTTTGTCGTTGATTAAACCATATGGAGCGTAAAATTAAACAATTATGTATATACGAGTGAATTAAATAGTTCATAAAATACTAGTTCAACTGAGTACTTAATAATTGCGTGCTAATTATTATAGTTTATAGACGTTCTTAAAGTAGTACAATGTAAATAAACTGTTCGTGGAATCACATCTGCTCGAATGCCTTGACTTCATTAATTTTGACGTTCTCACTTTATTTCTTATATTTAACAGGGCAAGTGCATTTATTACCAAAAACAAAATGACTCACTACAATAACAAAAAAATACAGCAGATAATCCAAATGCTCCAACCTGCTGGTGGTGAGCAGAAGGCAGCGTGCCCAGTAAGCTAGCCGCTTTACCACGCCGAATGGCAATGCTTACTTACTTTATAAAATGTATCTGAACAATCCTGTGCTTGTACATTGTAAACATAATTATATCTATAACTTTGCTTATTGAAAAATGGCTCCTGGATATTTTTAATTGTGAACTCTATTTAGCTGACATGATCTTTAGATTATAAATCCCTAAATAATGAATGGAGTCTGGCGTTACTTTGCGGAAATCCATTTATAATAAGATGGTATGTAAAGAATATTTAGTGTTTTTCCGCCTCGTCTTGATGTCAGCGTGAGAAATAGAAAAATATTTTTGTTTTTATGGTGTGGTTCCTCCTCACCACCGCCACACCTCACCTTATTATTTATCTTTCTCTCAGTAACAGTCTTCAGTTAGGAAGTCGGATACTGAGAGAAAAAGAAAACAGATAAAAAAGCATTATTTTAACATACTTTATGTAAATGTTAATGCGTTACAAAAGTGTTTTTTATTTGCATTAAAATTACATATCTGAATTAAAATGATTATTCGTCAAATCTTTCTTTACTCAAAGAAACCACAAAGATATTAAAAAATATTACATTAACATATTATTTTCGTATAATCTATCTCGGGTTGGTAAATATTTAACCTATTTTCTAAAATACGTTATTTTCAAAGTAGATTTCGTTTAATTTTCTCAAACATTTTCTTCGTAAAATCTCCAAGCCGTCTCGCACTTTTAAAACCTTCACTTTTCCAAAAGAGCAATTTGTCGAGAGCACTTCTTTCCCGGCAAAGCCTCGACGAATATACTTTCTATGATTTCTTGTGTTAGTTTTTCTTTGACACATACACGTTAGTGAAAGGTCTGTTAGTCAAAGAAATGGATGGGATAGGATTATGGGTCAAGGTCAGTTAACTAAATAGCTACAAAATCAGAAAAATAAGGCTGCAGTTGTATTACATAAAGTTAGCGATCTTCATAGAAAATTCGATAACTGTGACCTAACTTAGCTTACTTAGTTAGAGACGTTCCTTGATTCGATTTCCTGGCAGGATAGGAATTTGAACGATGAATTTGGATATCGGTCTAGTATTTCGTAATATGGTATTTTCATTCTCGGTTTAGGAGAAATCATAGGGGTGAGCTATCGGTACATAACACGGAACTGTTAAAATCTCCACGCAAAAAGTTCGAATGAAAATTTAAATATACTGTCTAAAGTAATATTCCCATCTGCCACAATGGTGTCACTGCTCACACTGCTCAGATAGGAAGGTATCGTATAGAATTATTATAATGTCGTAGTTGAAATTATTTTTATAAAAATTTGTAAATCTATTTTTTAAATTAAATCGATCGCGCAGCGCGCTTCAAAAGCCAGTCATTTCGTGGTTATTTTCTTTTTTAACATCGATGAATATAATTGCATGTGATGACATATCGTTGCATAGTTAAATATGATTAATGATATGCTATTAAAAATAATATAAACTTACCCGATCTGTAATAGCTTCTTCATTCTTCCCGCGCTTGAGGCCCGGCGCTCGCACAACGTGCGCCGGTGGCGCCACCACCGCGGTGGCGGACGGCGGAACTACACCGCCGCCGGCCGCCTGCACCGGTATGAACCCCGCCTCCATCGGGAATCAACGCATCTCCACCGCTCGCCGACAGATGGCGCTATACACAATTTTTACACACACGCACTATTTCCTATTTTTTTCACATAATAGTATAAAATTACTTATTATCACATAACTTTATTCAATTCCACAATTAGATTATTTAATTATTTATAATAAATCATGGACGTATTTATCACAAGCCATTTTTTAAAGGAACTGTCGCGTGAGAACTTTATAATAGTAACTTGAGCATTTTTGTTGGAATGGTTGTAGGTACGTACGAGTACCTGTGCACAAACACTTTGGTATTTATTTTATTTTAATATCAAATTGCGGGAAGGACGGTATTAAGCGCATGGTTTACGATTAGCACTTCGCTGGAATCTGTAAAAAATAGAAAATACTATGTTAAAATTGATAAAATATTAGAAACGCACAAAACATAACAGAGGAGAATCTTTACATCTAGTATCAACAGTGGCTTCTTCATCGCTAAAACCGTTAAGCGACATCTTCCAGGCAACATTATTTGTAGCGAGGACGACCGAGTGGTTAGTGAGTAGGGTACTAGATCACGATTTCACGAAACACGCAAAAAGAGCCTGAGCTACCGGTGAATTAAAACATCTTTAGGGAACCATAGCATGGTGGTAGACCGTTTCCTGTCGCTCACCTGGCTAGCTACCACCCTCAAGCTGATAAATCTGTCGCCAAGCACCTAACGGTGTGTTCCGACCTTCCCGAGAGCCAGTGTATTCCAGACTAGAGATGCTCCATCTAGAGCTACAGTATCGCTGACTTCCGTGCTCATGCAAGCGTGTGGTCAAATGCCTAGCTGTCATGAATAAAAATAAAAACATGGCGGGGATCAAACCCGACGTCTACTGCTCGCACGCGCTACCACTAAACCTCGGAAGGCTTTGAAGGTACAAGCATGTAAATTCGTCATAAACGGAGCCTTGTTTATTAATAATCACGTTTTGATACGGGTTTTATCATTAGATCGTATAAATATGCGAATTACCTTCGAAGGTCGTCGAGATTGTCGAACGAGTAACACTCAATATTGCGGAATTGTTCTTATATTATACGTATTTAAGTACAAGGACAAAAGTTTGCATCATTAAACTTAATAATAATAATAATATGGGACAACATCCACACACCTTTGTGTGGTTGTTCTTTAGACCTAAGACCTGTGGATGTTAAACTAGTCAAAAGCCTGTGCTATGGTAAAATGATGACTGATACACTTACTTATATAATATATAATAGACACCCAGACACAGATCAAACAGACATGTTCATGCACACAAATGTTTCACCTGTCCAGGGATCGAACCCGGGACCAGCGGCGTAGAAGACAGGGTTGCTACCAACTGCGGCAACTGGCCAGTCAAAATGTGTCAGTAATGTGATTATTTAGTTTAAGCCCCGACGGGAAAATAAGAGTGTTATAAATTAGATTTCCAATAATGTATGGAGCCCCGGCCAGGACAGTGTACATGATGACATAAATACGTTAAGGACTATTAACATTTAATCAAACAATCAAATTCAAAATAACGTAATTTATCGCAGTGTGCAGAATTAGTTTCGAGTTAAAAATACTTCCATCTTATTTACGCAATAAAGCTGTATTTGCGTTTTGTTATGCCAATTTTGACATTTCTGACGGGTGGTACAATTAATTGATAGACCAATGTGTCCATTGGAGTCCACCTAGAATATGAAAAACAATTCAGAGATGCCATAATTCTACTACAATTCACAGAAATTAGATATTTGTGTACACAACAAAGAAGACTGATGAATTAAAAATGATGCAGGTTTCATTAGTACATAATGTTAAACACATCTTTAGGCATGTTTTGGTAGACGTACATCGTCTTGGCCGTAAATGTAACAAGTCCTTTGACGTTTATGGACTAAATATTCACTAGGAAATGTCAGTTGTTTTTATGTCGATTTGAAGCGCCTGGTGTGGGAACGGAGAACTAAAATTTATGTCAATTTTAATTCGTGGTACTCATAATTTACTTTTTTAAAGATGGATTACCTACAGACTACTTAAAAGCTATAGATAATACGAACACTTCTACCCACCACCAGAGGGCAGCGTGCCGAGTATCTAGCGGTACTACAACACTTTTTAAATTGTATTTGTACAACTTAAGTTGGTCACACCACTCTAGCCTGTCAAGTAAGAATGCGCGCGCGAACAACTATTGTTGCGATGTCAGTTTGTATGCAAATATTATGTACATACATACATACTGGTTCATTATGCAACTATGTAAAGGTAATTATGTAGTTGGGCCACTTAACTACTGTAAATACTATGTACTTATATGTCGGGTACATACAATTAACTAAGCGAGGGAACCGTGTCTGTCATCTTTCAAAATAACATTTAAAAAAAATACCATCCCATTACGTGCCGATAGAACTGGATCAATCATTTTGATTAAGAAATCATAAATGTTGAAATGGTACCGCTCGAGAAGTGTTCTATCCAACATCAAAACAATTTAAATCGGTTCAGACATCCCCGACAAATCAAATAACAAATAATAATATAAAAAATCTTACTCGTCGAATTGAGAAAACTTACTCGTCGAATTGAGAAAACTTACTCGTCGAATTGAGAAAACTTACTCGTCGAATTGAGAAAACTTACTCGTCGAATTGAGAAAACTTACTCGTCGAATTGAGAAAACTTACTCGTCGAATTGAGAAAACTTACTCGTCGAATTGAGAAAACTTACTCGTTGAATTGAGAAAACTTAATCGTTAAATTGAGTACCTCCTTTTTTGTGTGGTCGGTAAAATATATATTTTGTCAGTCCAATCGAGAGATTTACTAAAACCTTGAATGGATATTATAAACTATTTTACTATAGGTGATGTGTCAATTGGTACAAAGTCCGCTTAAGAGTCTCACCCACTCACTGTATTCGTGTTTCTGATAGAATTTTCCTTCCGCTGTCTACCTCTTTTCACCCTCTAAATTGTAAAGTATTTTTTTGTTATTGGTGTCAATCGCTTCACTATGATGTATTTGAGGTCTACACGTTTTATTATTTTGAAAAAAGTAATTGAATTCTGCATAATAAAGGCTTTTAATAGGCATCGTATCAGCGCAAAAATATTACTGCTTAGGAAGCTTGTAACTTTATAAAGATATAAAAGACAAAAAAAACAAAACGGTAAAGCGTAGTAAACAATGTGTTAGCTATGTGGAAGATAAGCACTGTAATCGGACAACATTAAAAGGTAGAAAAGAGCTATATGTTATTGTATGGACAAGTTGGCGGTCTATAGCTGTGTTATGACTTACGCAACTACATATTTGTTAAAGTTCGTACAGAAACATACATTGTAAGTATGTATGTATGTCATAGGTGAAGGTTAAGCTCTAATACTACTTAGCTTAATAACGAAATCTATTTTAGACCACCAACTTGACAGATGGGTGAGAGGTTTGGTGGAAGATAACCCACGTAGATAAAGTATAAATCTCTTCAATATATATTTAAGGATTTTAAGTTAGATTGCTTCATGCAATAAGGCCGCTAGTAAAATTCTGTGGAAAAAGTGTAAGTTTTTAAGTAAGGCACGTTATAGTAAGTAATTAAAAATTATTGATTTCAAGGTACATCAAAGAAAGGGTTTTTGGGAAATTAATTTTTGGGTTTCATACATATTTGTTTTCGATTTTGAAGTTACGGGATTTGACAAAGATTTGCAAGATTTTCCTTTAGATTTTTTATTACTTTTTAGGATTACAGGACATTGTAAAAAAAAAAATGCGTAAAGATTTGTTTTTTGAGCGGCATCGAAAAATTTTTTAACAACTTAAAAAAGAAATATAATTGCTGTATGGAACCCTGCATTACGTGTTTATAGACACGCACTTGACAAATTCACTGCATTTGTTTCGTAACAAGTGGTAAAAAGTGACTTTAAAAACCCGACTGCGAGAACTTTAGACGCGAAAATCTTAACAACGTGAAATAACGGGATGTAGCTAGTATAGCCTATGACCATCTGCACGTGAAGACGAATCTATTAATACAACTCACAAATACGAAAAGCCGTTTAGGCTCTAGGTCGTACCAAATAAATACAATACATAACCCTCTTTCTTTTGCTGTCGGGTAAAAATAATATTGAGGTAAATAATTTACTACAAACACTTTAATTTTCCAGTATAAAAAGTAGCGTATATGTTAATCAAAGATATAAGCTAACTACTTGCCTACGTGGCAAATTTCATCCAAATTCGTCAAGCCGTTTGATAGTGAAGGAGGAACAAACAAACACACATACATACTTTCGCCTTTATAATATTAGTATGATGGATGACATGAAGCGAGATAAGTCAATAACACATTACGTGACTACAAACAAATCAAAAACCTAGCTATTTAACTTCGCATCATTTGCAATTATAATGACATCATACGAGTATATATAAGTATACATAAATCACAATTCTGCACGTTCAGAGAGAGAGATAGCAGATAATAGACCGTCTCTTTCCCACTTAAGTGTATTTTTTTTATTCAGTTTTAGTTTTACCCCGATGCTTAAACGACGGGGTGTTAGAAGTTTGACGTATCTGTTGCATTGTAGCTCCCAGACGGATGGGCCGATTATGATTTTGTAACGAAGTTCCTTATCGCGCGTTGCGAAAGGGGGGTAGACGGAAAAAATTATGATTAAAGTTGTAACGACACTTTTTGCTGTAGTTGTGCGTCATTGAACAGTGTGGTGTCGCGACGATTGTTTATGTTTCTTTTTTTGTTTGCTTAGGAACTTCATTCCGTCGGGGTGTCCCTTGACACCTCGCAAGTTTTATTTTTGGTTGAAAGGTGTATTCGTAAAGTCGGGAATGTTGTTGGCTATTTCCTTGATTATTTAACATATTTGCGTTAGCATATAAATAATTAATGGCTATGTTTAATAAAAATCGGCACAAAATGGCGGAGCACATTTTAATTCACAACTCCTCCAACATGGGTGCCAATGGAAGGGCTCGACTAGTAGAATATTATACATAATGATCATTTCAAATCCAAGATGGCTGCCACAACAAATGTCGGGAGTTATTATTATTTTTAATTTCGTAAATGCTAATTTATTTATGAAGCAGACGTTTTAAGTGACGTCATATCACGGGTGTGACGTCACGGCGAGGAGCGTGTTTTATCTGTACACTGCCTTATGTAGTATCATGTTTTTATCTTTACTATGCTTATACATGTAAGTACATATATTGACGACCGCCGCAATATATGTTTAACACAAATGCTGGCTTATATATTTAACACACTCTCACACACACATACTAATTATATATATATATATGGGACAACATCCACACAAGGGTCTTCAGGTCCCAAACTAGACAAAGCCTGTGCTATGGTAACCTGAACCCTGATATACATATATATATGTATATCAGTGATCAGACCAGAACCCTAGACCAAGCGGACAAATAAAAAATAAGTCTAGCGAATCAGCGAGGCAATGCAACTAGCATTATGGGGACGTTGCCAGAAATTCTAATTTTTTAAGTGACATATTTATTATGATTAAATAATTATCTTACTGTTTACGTAGATAACAATGAAAAAATAAACCTAATAGATAAATGTATAAGCTCGAGGAAAATCCCAGTGGCGAGCGCAGAGTTTTAAAAGTTCTAATAATAGTTATTTGTTATACAAGAGTACAAAGTAGCTTTTAAACCGCGTGCTCACTTTTGATGACCGAGCAAGCGAAGGATTCAAAAATTAGAATCCTGAGCGTTAGCTGAATTAAAAGACCACGAGATAAAAAGTTTTTTTTTTTTAATTAACACGTATCTCTGCAGGTAAGAACTTGAGAACTGGCACAATACACAGAGTGTGGTGGCCAATCAAAAGAGGAAAAAAAAACTCAGCAGGTGGGAAATGGTTAAAAGCAAAAAAAGAAAAAGGCGCGCGCAAAGCAATTTTTAAAAAAGTACACCAAGAAGATTCCGAGTCTGAGTTTGTAACAAATTAAAAAAGGTCGTATGATACCAGTAAATAGAGGTAGAAGTAAATAGGTTTAATAATGATTAGAATTCACAAACTTAGAGCAACAACAAAAATATATAGCAGAAAGATCCACTTATCGAGAATATCAAGTTTATCTGACATAATAATATTACTAATGAGAAAGTTTGTTTTTTCATCTTCTCAGCATCTAAGAAAAGATCGTTTTTTTTTTCAAACAAAACATGAATTTTAGAAATCGGTCCAGTCTGTTTGAGAAATAGGGGAACGAAACATACATAAAGAAAGATTCTAACGAATTGAGAAACTTTTCTTTTTAGGTCGGTTAAAAGTATAAGTTCATCAGTAAATACAATTTTCACTGAGTGACTGACTTTTGAACTTTTCATCCCATATTAGTCGAGTTAATTGCCAACATTCGATGTGGACATTTCCGAATTAAATTATTGAATGGTACGTCCTAGAACCCGCATTACCTTTATATATGACCTTTATTGGTATAACAAATTAATAAAAATAATACGTGTGGCACTCGGGGACTGCCGCGGTAAAGCTTTTGCATACGCATACGTCTAGTCGCACGCACACAAACACCGCGCCGAAAACTGAAACGACGTTAGAGCTTAGACGTTAGGCTTTCAACGCCGCACCGCTGTGCCGTGAGGAGTGAATTCGGTCGCACGCGCTCAAAGCCCGCGATAAAAGCAATGCAATAGGTTAAAAAAAACTTTGGACATTGCATAAAGACGAGCATGTTTAAAATGTACCTAAAAATATACAACACAATAACAAAACTTTCAAAAAATACAAATTATTTTAACTCAGCATATTTAATAATAATTAGATGTGATCAACTAAAAAGTATACTCTTTTAAACAAAATCGTTTCAATATCGTCCCAAGTATTGCTACTAAGCATTATTAGTATTTCCTCTGTGACAGTGCTGACACATCAGGGAGCACACATTTAAAAATTCCACCAAGAAAAATTAATAACCTAATATATTAGAGCGAGCGCTTGAAGAGTCACCATCTCCTGAGGATGCCTTGTGCTAAGTCGAAACACGTGTCGAGGAATTCAGATACAGACAGGAAGAGAAATAATAAGGTGAGGTGTGGCGGTGGGGAGGAGGAACCACACCATAAAAAACAAAAATATTTTTCTATTTCTCACGCTGACATCAAGACAAAGCGGGAAAACACTATATATTCTTTATATACCATTTTATTTTAAAGTAATTACCTTCTATTTTTGGGTCCTTAACCAAAGAATAAAAACGGTATATTATTACTAAGACTTCGCTGTCCAATACGTTCATCTGTCTGTCACCAACAGGCTGTGTCTCATATACCGTGCTAGCTAGACAGTTGAAATGTTCACAGATGATGTATTTCCGTTGCCGCTATAATAACATATACCTTAAAATAGAATAAAATTACCTTTATTGATTAAATCAAGTCAAATACAAATGTCATAAATTATCACAATATTAATACACGTCAAAATAAATTAGTGGAACAACCCACACCGAATCGTACCTGGAGCAAAGGTACCCATTTCGCTAGCTGCGTTACCGCGTTGAATGGCAATAGCCAGCCTTTGCACCAAGTAAGATCCGGAGCGAGAGTCGCCAGTCAAGTCGTTAATTCTACGCCCTATCTCCATAGTTAAATCTTTTGCTTCAGAGCCCCAACAGCCCAGGGTCTCCACGGCAATAGGCACAAAATAATATTGCGGCTCCATCGCCGCGTACTTCTGCCTTTTTTTACTCGCGGCGTCCTCCGCTGCAGCTGCCAGAGAATGGACGGTACGAGCAAGATGGGTAGCGGTAACCGATCCTCCCAGACTTGGCACCGACCATTTTTCCACGGCACCAGGGTCAGACCATCAGGTCTCTTGCCGTCCGACCTGTTGAGGCCAGGTGGTTCAAGCACACAGGGGACGTTCGCTGAAACGAAAGCCCTTTGAACTATATCATTGAGTACATTGTTTCGCGGAAACCTACCAGTGCAACGACAACAACTCAGAGCATGGTGCCCATCGGCCTCCACCATGGAAGCATATATGAGATTCACACTTTTTGCAGCCTAGGCGGAGAGCAACAGCCACGCGCAGAAAGTTGTCATCAAGCAAAGTGCTCAAATGTGGCGAGGGTAGCGCGTGCAACCACGCCCCGGATTCTGATCGTGGCACAGCTCTGAGTCTAACCAAGTCAGCCCCTGTGGCTTCCTCTATTAATTGTCCCTGTATTTGCTTAGCTGCAACATCATCCCAAGCGCGTTGCACATGCAAAGTCTGTGGGCTTGCGGCACCTGCGTTGAGGGTCGACCAAGTTGTGACCTCGTCTGGCACATAGGGTAAGCTTTCTCTATCACCATTAGAACGTAAAATTAAAGTGACGAGGTCTGCCACCCCATGTGCCGTTGCCAGAAAAGAAGGCAAACCCACATCCCGCGCACAACGCACTCCGAGACCCCCGTAGCGTATTGGAAGAGCCGCTTGTCTCCATTGCACTTCATTAAAAGACACATTTAAAACGGACTCGACTGTCTTTTAAGGATTCGTCAAAAGCCGAAACTTCTTCTGGACATAGCCAGGTTAGTGCAGTTCGTAGAAGATAAGTAATTTTGGAAAGGGCGAAGCACATACGCAACAGAACGATTGCAACATGCGCAGAGAGACCCCTTAGACGTTCCTGAGTGGCAAGAAGTCCTTGAGAAGTAATAACTTCAGGCACTCCATCAAGAAAAATGGGAGATCATAGAAGAGTGAATGTGTTGGTGGAAAGTTCCTTAAGGCCTGGTAATAAAGCACTAAAGCGTGAGAAGCGTGTTCGAGCTTCATTGCTACAGGGGAAAAACCCAGTTCTTTAAGGCGAGGAATAAGAGCCTCCAGATCCTGGTAAACCTCTTCCGGTGACCCTCCAATCGTGCCATCGTCCAAATACCACAGGTTTAGAGAAAACGTAAGCTCCGTAATAATATTGTAGAGGGCTAAGCTGAAAACGAGTGGTCCCAGGGGATCCCCCTGCTGCGCTCCAACTTGAGAGGAAATTAGTTTATCATTATAGAATACATTGGAAGGAAAATGATATACTTGATAGAGAAAAGGATAAAGATAGGGAATTTTGTCTTTGACTACATACACTCAACAGAATGGTTCTCGTTCTAGGGTATTAAAAGAGTTTCGTATGTCCAGCTTGAGCACGACACATTCTGAGTTGCGCGAATCCGTAAAAAAGCTCGAGTGGCGTGGATAGCGGTCTCGCAGCCCAGACGCGTCCCAAAGCCAAGTTGGTGTGGTTGCAAATACTCAGACATATCTTCTCGTACAGACCGGCAAGCCACCTTTGCAAGGTTTGTTAAGTCTTGTAATAAACATTGCCCATTCTCGCCTGCAGAACCCGACGTAAGTTCCTTTAAGTGCCCGGGGCGAATACCGTCAAAGCCTGCAGCAGACCCACTATAGAATAAAATAAATATTTAAAGGGTGGTTCCTGTACAACAAACGTGATTTTAGCGAATTTTTTGCTCGATATTCAATAGCGACAACAGGTAGAATTTCAACTAAAGTTTTATAGAAAATGAAGCGTTACTTTTTAGTGCACGAGTGCAACGCGCACTTGGCCGGTTTATTTTTACTGCGAAAGAATGAGGGTTATGTTTTTCGAGTGTATGTATGTGTATTTCTTTAGCACGCCCTAGAACCTAAATGGCTTGTCATATTTTTATGTGCGTGTCGTCAATAGATTCGTATTAGTCGTGAGAGTGACACTGGGTACATCAACATTAAAAAAAGAAAAGAAATTAAGTATAATACACAGGTTTAACGATTCAACAGTCGGGTTTTTTCTAACTCGCTTCTAACCACTTGTTTGAAGTGTATTAAAGTAACAATATTATAATAACAATAACATATTATTATATTATTAATAATATATATCATCATCATCATCACCTTACTCTAGTCCTCAGCTGGTCATAAGCCTCTCCCACAACATGCCACTCGACCCTATCCTGGGCTTCTTGTCTCCACTCCCTGCCTGCTATCTTCTGTATGTCTTTGTTCCAACTGGTAGCAATAATATATATAAGGATGTGTAAAGACTATCCACACAGTATGTAGACGCCCGACCCTGGTAGAAGCGAGCTGCCGACGACGCCGAGCCTCCACAAATGGAGCGAGACGAACACAATACGACTACGACCTATTGTACGTGAACCGAACCGATCATTGGAGACACATCAGAACAAATTACTGCTATCAAGGTACTAGTGTATTTAAGATGTAGCACTCCCGACACACCCTATAAAGACTTTACGTGTATTTTTAACCGACTTCAGAGTATCGCCGACCCTTCACTGTATACGTGTTTCTGATACAATTTTCGTTCCGCGGCGTACCTCTTATCACCACCTAAATTGTAACGTAATTATTTGTTATTGGTCAAAGGCATCACTATGATGTTATTGAAAAGTTATTGAATTCTGCATAATATAAGTCTTTATTATTATTGCGTATCAGCGCAAAAATACGACTGCTTAGGAAGCTTGTAACTTTATAGTGATATAAAAGACGAAAAAAAACAAAACGGTAAAGCGTAGTAAACAATGTGTTAGCAATGTGGAAATAAGCACTGGACTCGGACAACATTAATTGGTAGAAAAGAGCTACTTCCTTGAATCGGAGATTATCAATATATTTAGGAGAAAATTATTAAATTTTTTGGATATTGAAAGGTTACAATTTGGTTAAAGAATTTATGCAAAATAAAATAGTTAAAGATAAAGTGTAATTTGGACATTTTATTTGAACATAGGCATAATTTTCTTGTCAACGGTAATTTGCATGTTGGATAATAACTGTATGTTCGCAAGGACAATACTGTTGAAACGATAAGAATTCTATGTTAACAACAATTTCTGTACAGCTAAGCAATAAATGATTTTTTGAGTTTTTTATTTAGATCATAATAGTTGATTCAAAAATGTATGTATTTCCGGCCAGGACGGTGTACATGATACCATAAATACGTGAGTGACTAATAATCTTAAATATATCAACCAAATTTAAAATAACGTAACTTATCGCAGTGTACAAAATTTTATTCCGAATCGAAGTATTTCCACGTTATTTACGAAAAAAGGTAATACAATTTATAGATCAATGGAAACATTGGAGTCAACCTAGGATACATAATTCCACTACAATTCACGAAATTTAAATATTTTTGAACACAATTAAGACTTCATTAATACATAATATAAACCAAATCTTTAGGCGATTTTTGGTAGACTCACACCGTCTGGGCCGAAAATGAAACAAGTTCTTTAGATTATGATAAAACTTTTTTTATTTAGGAACTTATAGTACTTTTATTATGAGAAAGTCTTATATCAATTTAACCGCAACAGTTCGGTTGAAATTTGAATTGAAATTTTGATTATCAGTTCTTTTTTAAAAATAAATTGTAGTTATTCCTACAATGAAGCATAAAGTTCGTGACACTAGGGCCTGTCACTCGTCACGACAAGCTTAGTGTTTCCTTCACGAGCACACTTGCTATTCAACGCGAGTACCAACATTGGCGACACTTACTCATTTACACGACAAACGAGAACTCAATGCCTATTTTAGCTAGATAATGTACGTGCTATCTACGAGTACAAGCTGAGCTGTTTAATATATATATATATATATATACAAAGTGTAACAGAAACTTGTGACAATACTTAAGGATGTTAGTCAACTCAACAAGGTGGAACAATAGAAAAAAAAATTGCAAAATTCAAGAAAAAGAAATTTGGTTCTCCATATAAAAATTGGTGACGTTATCAGTCAAGCTGTACGGAGGACGTAATATTTTTTACTCAAATTATGTTCTACGAAGGGTTCATCTTGATGGGTAGACAAGCACCCTTAAGTATTGTCACACCTTTCTGTTACACTTTGTATATATATGAACTCTTTATTATTATAGACACATATCATCATCCTCCACAGCCTTTCTAATCCCACTGCTGGGTGCAGGCCTCTCTCATATGATGCCATCTTCCTTGATCCTGTGTCAGTCGTGTTCAGATTAGACCCGCGACAGTTCTTATGTCGTTGACTCATCCCGGTAAAATAACAAGGTTTTTTTTTTAAATCAAGTATTTAAAAAAAAAAGAAGTTACCAGCTTCAATTTAATAGAATACTAGCGAAAACACAATTTTCCAATTATTTTAATTTATTCAATTCAAATCATTTATTTCAACTAATTTTTCAAGTCATATGAAGTAAAAACATATTAGGAATCAAGATTAATAAAGTAAATTAAAATAATAAATACATAAAATACTTATTGCAATTTTTTTTTATAAATCATTTAGATAGAATATGTGTAACATGTATATGCGAGCAACTGGCAAGCATACCCTTAAAAACAGCAAATACGCAAATAATGAAACGCCTGTCACGAACGTTATAATTATAAAGGTTAGTAAATATATTTACCCGACTGCGAGAGAAGAAGGGTTATGTTTTTCAAGTCTTTGTATGTATGTATATTTGTTTGTCACGCCCTAGAGCTTAAACGGCTCGTCGTATTTTTATGTGAGTGGTGTCAATAGATTCGTCATAGTCGTGAGAGTGACACTGGGTACATCGAAATTAAAAGTAATATGAAGGTTGATACACGGGTTCAACAATTTATCAGTCCCGACTGATAAATTTTTGAACCTGTTTTCGATCCCGCTTCTAACCACTATAAGTTTAGGTTCATCATGTCGGGACTAAACGTGACATCTAACGCATTGGATTTACTATTCATAATGTGAAGTATATAGGTACATACATCAGACGTAGCGTCCTGTCTTTGTTTCCATTGTGTAACTGCACACTGCTTGTTACTGCACGATTACATGCACGTACGACCACCCATCCAGTAGACAGTAGGTAGTAGGTCTAGCATGGCTCCTTAATCATAATAATATATATAGAAATTAATTTAATACTGATATTTTTTTTATCCTACACGGTTAGGCATTTGATCACAGTTTCGCCCGACCACGGAAGTCAACGATACTGTAGCCCTAGATGGAGCATGCCTAGTCTGGAATACACTGACGAAAGATTTTACATCCAAAGGTTGAAAATGAATGAAATAATTTTATTTTTATTTCACTTCCATTACAGTAGGCGCCGACGTCGATAGAACTTATTCAGTAATTTCAATATAATAACTGAAACGTTTTTGATAAAATAAAATGCGACCACAATCCACATGGAAAGTTTTGATAAGTTAATATTTTTTTATTGTATACCCCGTCATATACTGTATTTATTTTGTAAATTGTCCCCATCCTAGGGTTGCCTGGAAGAGATCGCTTTTAGCGATAAGGCCGCCACTTGTGACACTAGATATAAGATTTCTTCTGTATATTTGACGTTTGTGTGTTTGTAATGAAGAGATAATATAATTAATTAAAGTTATATTCTTACAAACAAAAATGTTTTTTCAAACCGGACATAAAACCTGGAACAAAAATAAATCCTTCTCTTATTTTTTATGTCGGTAGTAAATACAACTTTACATAATAACACCACAGCTGTAAGCTAAGACAATACAAAACACATACTCTATGGCATTTATTGCAAAAAGGTTTCCTACAAATGCAGCACATCAACTAACAGAACACACTCACAAGAAACCGAGATGTAATATGTTCCTGTGTTCGTGTGTGTGTGTTAGTGACGTCACGACACAATGGAGTGTTGCCAACACAACGGCGATGGTGTCTGCATTGTGCAACTATATCTATCAACTTACTCACTCAGATAGACTTCCTACTTCGTGTTACCGGATCTTTAACCCATTTTGATTCTTACTCGTCTTAGAATACTGCTGCGGTATCCCCTGCCTGTCGTAAGAGGTGACTAAAAGGTGACCTCTGGGCCTGAGGGTGATCAGAGTTAGGGCTCTGAACACGTTGACGTCTTCCCAGGGCTTGTGTAACCCTTTACACAAGCCCTGGGAAGACGTCAACGCGCGTGGCTCGCGTTGACGTTAAGACGAGACAGCTAGCTGTCCAGAGAAGTGCTGAAGCATTGTGCAAGGAGGGCACCGGTGAGATCGTCTAGAGATCCCGGAGCCCTCATAAAACACTGATGCAGCTCACCGGGGGGTTCAGTAGGTACACCTCTACATAATTCGGCTGTACTCTAATGTAATCGGGTATCTTGTAGAAGACTTCCTTCCCTCGTCAACAAAAAAAGGGCTACCGAATCTATGTAATGTATAAAGAATCATCATGACCTTATCCCGCTACGTGTGGTCGGCACAGCATGTCTTCCTCTACCACCCGTCGGCTTAACATTTACTCCTCCCTCATCTTATATATAAAAATCAATTGCTGTTCGTTAGTCTCGCTAAAACTCGGGAACGGCTGGGCTGATTTAGCTGATTTTGGTCTTGGAATGTTTGTCGTACTCCAGGGAAGGTTTAAACGATGAGAAACATACATAACTGTTAGGCGGTACGAAGTTCGCCGGGACAGCTAGTCTTATATATAAAAATCAATTGCTGTTCGTTTGTCTCGCTAAAACTCGAGAACAGCTGGGCCGATATATCTGATTTTGGTCTCTAAATGTTTGTCGTACTCCAGGGAAGGTTTAAAATGTAAGAAACATAAATAACTGTTAGGCGGTACGAAGTTCGCCGGGACAGCCATTATGTATATATAGATAACATTTATTTATGTTTCTTGCCTTACAAACTTGGTGTATGAACGCTATGATTTTTTATGTTTTATAGTCGTCGAGGATGTTAGATTGGCGGGTTATTTGTTCCAAAAAGGGAAGAAAGTCAATTCGTAGGAACATTGTTTTGAATGTTCCTCGACTCTTATCAAAATGTATCCAGTACTTTGCTTTGTAAATCGAAAAAAAGAAAATAGTTTTTAATGCGCATTAGTTGTGTAAGATACGAACTAATACCAATGTCGCAGTTACCTAAAGATTCATCTAAAAATTCGTAGTTACGTAAACTAATACTGATCCACGTGATTGTAACTAAACTATTACATTTGAATATATATTATATATAGATATATATTGAATATTATATATTATACAAGCCAGGCATGGACGACCTTCACGCTATTTATTTGTATTACATTATACAACTACAGAATACTAACTCAAAAAACAACACTTCGCAAAAAGACGGGTTGTTATAAATTTGACGTGTCTTTGTATCAGCTTCCAAACGAATGAACAGATTTCTTTTTTTATTTTTTGATTGGTGGTATTTGACCAGATGTTCGTAGGAGCAAGAAAGTCAGCGACATTGTGACCTGGATGGAGCATGCCTAGTCTGGAATACACCGTAAAATGCTTGGCGATTTTATCAATTTGAGGATGGTGGTTAGCTAGGCTAGTGTTACAAAATTTCTAGTGTCCGACCGAAAGTTCGGTTTCGGTTTCGGCCAAAACTGGCCGAAACTTTTGCCGACCCCGAAACTGATTTAGTAAATTGTCGGGCACGCTTGCCTAACTTCGATACTCACGGCAACGCTTTGTCGGACGCTGGCGACCCCGTTCAGTGTTGTCGTGCGTCGCCGCGCCGTTCGGATAGCTCTGTAGCAACAAAACTTAGGCAGTACCGAAACTGAAGTCACGGCCGAACATTCTGTTTCGGTTTCGGCCGGAAAACTAGTTTTGGTCGGACTCTAAAAATTTCGTACCACCATGTAAAAAATATATATTTTAAAATATAACATTTCTGTAGTTAAGTCTCTGCGTCTAATTCCTCTGTACTTACATAAATGTGCCACATTCAGCAGGTTTCCTTCAAACTGTATGTTATGTGAGGACGACTAAATAGTCGTGGTGTTTGGAAGCCATGTTGGGACACTATGGGACAAATTGCCGGATTTGTTACAACAACTTATTTAATAATATAATTTATCTTCCAAAATAGTAATTTATCTTCTATGTAGTTATTAGTTATAAGATAAATTATTTTTTTTATTTTTTTATAGATTAAGGCTTGCGCTTGACCTCAACTTAGAGAATGTATCCTTACCAGGTGGGTAATCTGTCTTTAAAATACCAATCTAGGTGTGACCAATACTTGTTAACGGGGGGCAGGTTTAGGGGCTATACTGAAATATGATGATATAGTCATTTGCAAGAAATGACAAGAGTGTCAATTTTAGTACTAAAGATGCAAATGTTCTGTTTCAATATAAAAGTATTTTGATGATGGTAGGGCTTTTCCTATCGCTCGCCTGGCTAGCTACCACCCTCAAGTTGTAAAATCTGTCATAAAGCACCTAACTGCACGGCAGCCTTGTTTGAGAGCCAGTGTATTCCAGACTAGGGATGCTCCATCTAGGGCTATAGAATCGCTGACCTCGGTGGTTGTGCGACATCGTGGTCAAATGCCTAGCTGTCTAGGATAAATAAAAAAATGGAACACAAATGGGGCAAATTAACATAAAACCAATAGTCATTTCCTAGTTGATCAAACTACTTGCAAACCTTTAAGGACAATTTAATGCAGTGCATTGGACAATTAAGGAATTCAACACAATATGATATAGGCACATCAGCTTGAAGCTGCTCGCCTGTTATTCAATAAATATATATTTAATGCAACATAGACCTTGTAATGCAATAAGCACTGCAAGCTCACTCGGGTAGAACAAATCACTTTTTACACAGAGATAAGTTTGAGTGCACATATCTTATCACACTGATAACTGTAGAATGTTGTATCTGTGAATAATTAAATTGTTATCTGTCAAAGCCATGCTTGTCATATTTGGCGTAGTAAAGGTTATGTCGAAAATCTTTAGGTTTATACTCCTAATGTTGAATTTGTGTACATCTATATATATATATTAAGTAAGTTAAGAGTAAGTACAGACTGATATTTTGTAGACATCAACATAGAGTCTAAACTGTTCAATGTAGAGACATGAAATGTGGAGGATTTATTTATTATAGGGGGTAGGGATGTACTATGAAAGGATTTTGGAAATTCAACCTTTAACGGATTCAAAAGGGGGTTAAAAAATTTTAAACTTCATAATATTCAAATTCGTGGCGAGCATCACCGTGAGCGACAGCTAATACTTACTAATAATATTAAAAAAAGTACTTTAAAAAAAATCATTACCTACTTACTTCAGTAAAAATAAATAAATAATAAATTCAAATCAAATTGAGTAAGTTAATATTTTTTTGGAAAGTTGGTAAAAAAAATTAGAGCCCAAATTAAAAGGTAGTTAATTTTATGATGCTTTAAGAAATCCATTGTCCTTCAATACAATTTTGATTAAAATTACAATTTAGGTAATGGAACCTTGTCAAACTAAAAAGATATTTTGAATACAGGGAAGGCTTTTCTGAGAACTGACATATTTAAAATAAATCATAGAACCTGTATACCAAGTTATGTCAATATTGGATAGATGCGGCCTGTAAGCTATTACAAATATTCTTGCAAAAAAACTGACAGACAAAAGAACATTTTGCTAGACTTGAAGCAGACTTTACTTATAGAGTTATAAATAGGTGAAGGATAGCTGAGTGAGGTTGTTGTGTGGTCAAATTCAAATTCAAAATCGAAATAATGGAATAAGTATTTTTTTGGCGCCTGTTGTAATGCAAGTCAGTTCTAATTTATTCTAATATGAACTTGTTTAGTACGTATGCTGAATTATTGATGCAAAATTTGTATTTATTTTACAACTGGTACGTATTTAAAAAAGGTGGTAAATGAGAATAATGGATGAATGATATTACCATATAAGCACCATGATTAACAAACAAATCTCTTAATTTGTGATCTGTTCTGATAATAAGCTAGCTTTCATACATAGCTCTCTTACTTTTGATATTTCATGTTTAAAAATTGGTAACATACATAACTAAATGAAGTGGTAAAAACATACTTAGTTCTATTTTTGAATTAATGCTTTACTTATTTTTTTAAATTGTTATTTATACAATTTGAATTTAATATTACAATTAGACACTGTGTGAGTAAAATCCAATATATGGAACAAGTCAAAAAACTAGTTTCTACTCGAACACGGAAAACCGTTTTTCCTCCCAAAATGATGTCGTCAAAGTTATATTTGAACCATAAAATTAAAAATACCAAAACAATAGCCTCTTACGATTCGGAGAATTGTACTTTCACCACTCGATTGCACGAGAAAGATCATTATCTCTAAGAATTGAAGACTCCCGCTGACTATTACGAAAACACGAAAGGGTGTGTTTAATTATAAATATCAATTTTTTCTAACATAGAATCTCACTCACCTGAGCTAAATTATGTAGAGACGAGCCACAGCAATGCGGTGAAATCACTACATACACCAATAATTACGATAAGAATAGGTAAATAACTACACAATCTTTGTTTCGTCGCGGTTGCTTTTGACAATATGGTCACTGCGGCACTGATTGTCACTTATCATTATCTACACTTGTGTAAAACTAAAACAAATTAACTCGCGCGCGATAAAGTTTCGTTGGCGTTTTACTACCGAAAGTCAGCGTTTATTTCACGATCTGTTGGCACTTTGCTATCGACGGACCTTTTGAAAAACGAATTGATTGATTGATTGAACTGAAAAATGAATGACTGATGAGTTAATTTGTTCACTTGATCGTTCAGCTCACTCTATGTTCATTCATAAAACTACGCTTACATTATAAAACCGGTAAAATCCTGAATTGATATTTGTTGTAAAAACTTGCTTTTTTAATCTATGAACCCGAATATGATTATCAACGTCAGAAGTAAATCAAATGCCACTGTCATGTACATAAATAAATTGCAATATTTGTTATGTTGTGATCTGGAAGATCTTTGAATGTTAAATGTTTTAATCTCCAATGTATTTAGACCAGCAATAACTGGATCAGGATACAAAGTTACACTAAGTAGATGTATTCTGCTGCTACCCTTGCTTCGTAATATTTTCATATACAAACCTAACCTATAATGGCTGATGAACCTTCAGCCAAAAATGAGGAAAATGTTGCACTACCAGAATTCAAGAAGCCTGTTCTGGTTGGAAGGATCGGAAAACTGCCGAAGAAGGCTAAAGCTGTACCTGAAAAAGCTGCAGAAGTAACCCCTGAAGATAAACCGAACGAAATTCAAATAAACATACAACCTCCAAAGGAGTCTGGTTCAAAGAGTTCCTTGCCCCCAGCAGTACTATTGAAGGAATTATCTACACCGATTCCGTATAAAGAGCCTAAATGGTCAGGAATATGTCCTGACGGTAAGTAGTCTTTTGTTACATAGTAAAATATACTGCACTGGAGCACTTGTGACATAGGATCTGATTTATTTTCGTGAGCCAGAGAAATAAATATATTTATTTTTTTGCACGTCAAAGGAAACCCGTCAAGAGCCTTCCTTAGTAACTGTACAATCTAGCCTGAGGCTAATTAGTAATTTAAATTTATCTTAAGCTTAGCTATATAATAATTTCTAAGAATTTCTCTATCAACATTTATTGTTTTGGTAAAGAGAAGACACTTTTTTTTCATATGTTGTTTAGTCTTAGCACTTACACAATTTGTTTTTTTTTCTCAACCTGTTGTGTCCTATTGGGCAAAGGTCTCCCCCACATCTCATAATTTTATATTATCAATCCTTATTCATTTAATACCATATGTGTAAGTTTTTAACAATACGAATATACAATTTAAATATTATAATAAACTTAAACCTAGAGTGTCACCAGTAGCAGGGTAGGAGCCAAGCTACCGGTGCGGTGGTAGGGACTACAGAGAGGGAATCACTTCCCTCTGTATCCAACCCTTGATCTAAACATCTAGCGAGATAATAACTAAAATAGAACTAATATTAGTGATGGGATAATGTCAATGTTTAGTTCCTCCTTCCTACTCAGTACTCATGGACTCTGGTACTAAACAACTGTTATTTGCTAGTGAATATATAGTCTAGTCTAGTGATTAGAAAGTACATCATAAATCCATCAATATCACAGACATGTTAGTAAAATTACAGCTGGCCAATGTAACATTTAACTACACCTGACGCAATAGAAGTGGAACTCTTGTGCCAGCGACCCAGGGCTGTGATCTGTTATTTTAACGAGCTCGTCTGGTTGTGTTAGGCTGGCGGGGAAATGCACAATACTCCCCAAGCATCAGTAAATATATAATATCTGCGCCCCAGAGTTTCCCATCAAATACAGAACCTCCTTTTTTGAAGTCGGTAAAAAAGTATCCTATATTCTTTCCTGGGTTCCAATATACCTGTGTACCAAATGTTTTCCAGATCAGTTTAGTTTCTTTGGAGTGAAAGCGAGAGAGATAGACAGAGTTACTTTTGCATTTATAATATTAGTTAGGATAATGTATCAGTGCAGGACTTATCGCTCCCACACAGAATAAGAGTGATGTAACATGGGTATATTTCAGGTTCAGGCTATGCTCTAGAGGTGCTGAAGACTGGGTGTATAGTGGAGAGGATAGATCTGACGAGCAAACCTTACTATGTGTTTGGTCGACTCGCCAACTGTGACGTCATCATGGCACATCCTACCATATCCAGGTACTACTATTTTATGTTTGTTTGTTTTTGGTGGTGGGTTGGAGCATTTGGATTTTCTGTAGATCTTAAATGGTCTATAGGTATAGCTTCTGCCGCTGATATGACTTTTTCAGTTATTACCATTTAACAATCAAACATCTGAACTGAAATATTATAATGATAATATTTTAAAAGAACCACTCTACAAGTATACCCTTACAAACAAATCCATCTTAATATTTTGAAAAGTAGGTAGGACCACGGAAGTCAGCAATACTGTAGCATGTCTAGTCTGGAATACACTGGCTCTCAAGGGAGACTGCCAGAACACACCGTTATGTGCTTCGCGTTTGATTTTACAACTTAAGGGTGGTAGCTAGCCAGGCGAGCGATAGGATGCAAATCACCATGCAAAATAGTATACGTGTTATTCCTTTCCAGACACCACGCGGTTCTCCAATACAAGGCGTATGCATCAGAAACAGAGCAGCCCTCTGGGTGGTACCTGTATGAGTTGGGCTCCACACACGGCACCTTCCTCAACAAGGTGCAGCTGAAGAGTGGTCGCTACACGCGGCTGAGAGTCGGACATCAGATCAAGTTTGGTAACAGCACTCGGACGTATGTCTTGTTGGTTCGTATCGTATTACAAGCTAGTGACTGTTGCCCGCGGCGTTGTCCGCCATATGAAATAAAATATATATATGATCGATGCATATCCTTATTTATCATTAACAACATTTCTAATACTGAAACCCTCATTATTATTATTATTACTATAACGGAGAGACAAATGAAAAATAATGTAATAATTACGTTTTTAGACAATTTTGAAAGTATAGGAAAAGTTCAGTATAATGTTATTTTATGCTTTATGCAGAACTTTTATTTTTAGAAGTCAGCGATACTAGGCATGCTCCATCTAGGTAGCCCTAGATGGATCATGCCTAGTCTGGAGGACATTAGCTCTAGAGGAAGGCTGCCGGAACACAGATTTTGCTTGGCAACTGATTTTACAACTTGAGGGTGGTAGTTAACCAGGCGAGCGATAGGACACGTCCTACCACCATGCTATGGTTTCCTCACAATGTTTTCCTTCACCGGTAGCTCAGACTCTTTTTGCATGTTTCGTGAGATGTCACCTCGTACGTTTTACCACCACACTAACCACTCGACCATCATTGCTACAATAGTTGATTTTTAATATAGAGTTGCGTTATATTTTGTTTATTCTGATGTCAGGGTCCAGATTTCGACTGCGAGGGTGAATCAGAGCTGACCGTTACGGAGATCAAGCAGAGAGCTGAAGTGATGCGGGTTGAGCGAGACAGAATGATACAGGAGGCCACGGAGCAGAGGGAGAGGAACAGACTAGAGGAGGAGAAGAAGAAAGAGAACCAGGGAATTGATTGGGGGATGGGTAAGTCACATGTGTGTAGACACATATTTTTGTCACCAACTTCAATAAACTTGAGGGTGGTTTATGATTCAACTGGATGTTTTTTGGATAGACGAAGCCAAACACAAACTTTTTCTATTAAAAAAACCGCGATCCTGCTCTAACTATGTTTGTGATTTTATGTATTAATTGGCAAGCTTTAACACAGGGGTGATCCCGTGTACATTTTATCAAAACCGCTCCAATATCCAGAAAAATATAATTTACCAAATCAGTTAAAAATTATGTAAACTAATGACTATGAACTGTTTTGATTTAAAAGTCATAATTTTTATTCAGTAAAAGGACCTAGTGGGATTTACTATGTTGTCGATCGATCGACAACATAGTAAAACTCGTAAATAATCAATGTCGTTTGGAATGGCGTTCTAAAGAGGAGGCCTATGTTCAGCAGTAGACGTTTTCTGGGTGATGATGATGATGAGAAAGATATCTGAAAGACAAAGAGTTATGTAAGGTTTGATTTAGAGTTAACTGACATTTTATAAATTATTTTAATTTCAATGAATGTATCTCAGGTGAAGACGCGGAAGAAGAGCCAGATCTGTCGGACAATCCATTCGCAGTCACCACCAATGAAGAGTTGTATCTAGACGATCCGAAGAAAACATTGAGAGGATACTTCGAGAGAGAGGGACACGAGCTGACGTATGACTGCGAGGAGAGAGGGCACGGACAGTATATATGCAGGTAAAATGTAGGACCTTGAATTGACCGATTAATTATAGTGTATAATGAGAAGAGGAAACAAAAAATCCCCTTGTAGTAACCCTAAAGTTGAACGAAAAATCGCTAATGATAAATTTGTAAATTATAAAGAGATGAGGACCCAAGTGATCTCCTTGGTGTACCCTTAAACTTTTAGAAATCGTTAATGGCTCTAAGAAGACATTGAGAGGACACTTTGACAGAGAAGGACATGAGCTCACATATGCTTGCCGGGAAAGAGGACGCGGACAGTATATATTCAGGTAAATATCTTTACAAAGAGTCTTAAATTGATCGGAATATCGCTTAAAAACAATTTGTCAAATATGAAAAGAGGAAAAAGATCTTAGGCAGTATATGTGATATGATGTAAATGAAATTGACTAAAACTGCTGTGTATATTGCGAAACATAACGAGTAGTGGACCCATGTGATCCCCTTGTTATACCCATGAAATTCTGTGATAGGCTAGACGGGGCGGTGTATCAAATGCATCGTTAATGTTTACAAATTATATTTAGAAAACTCTTAACATTGCGAGGTTACTATCAAAGGGAGGGACTTTTTACTGTTTTATTTACATAGTATTTGTTTGATTTTCTTTTTTCCGTTCATCCAAATGGTTGTCTAACATAATAATGTACTCTTGATATATTATGTCCGTTTGTTTGATAGAGTAGAGCTGCCATTAGACGACTCTCGGGGTCGGGCCGTGGTGGCGGAGGCGATACACACGGGCAAGAAGAAGGAAGCCGTGGTGGCGTGCGCGCTGGAGGCTTGCAGGATACTCGACCGGGCGGGGCTGCTGCGGCAGGCCACGCATGGTGAGTGCAATACCACCTGTACTCGCGAGTACTAACATCCATAATATACTGATAAAATTAATAAAGTATTTAGACATAGGCAATACCGGATTTAGAAAACTATGATAGTCTAACGTAAATGTCTTAAATCAAAGAGTTTCTGTTAAGTTAAAACAGATATATTGGGAGGTTTGGTAAAATCGCAACAAATTTGGTATTTTCCGAAATATTTCCAAAGCTTTTGACTGTGTTTTTCATAAAGTTTTCTCAAGTAAATATGGAGTTCGGGACAAGGAATTTGAGTTATTTAAATCGTACTTAGCTAATGGACAACAAGTGACAGAGATAAATAGTTATATATTTAACGTATATTTAACTAAGTATGGGAGTTCCACAAGGATCTATTCTGGGCTCATTGTTATTTATTATTCATACAAGCGAAATTTCAGTACTAGTTGGAACTTTCCCTCTTTCAAGTGTATGTGACAAAACCGTTTTATAAAACGCAATAATTCAAACATGCGTTATGTCTGGCCGGATAGAGCAGTTGGTAGCAACCATGCCTTCTGTGCCGCTGGTCTCAGGTTCGATCATGACATGAACATGTCTGTTTGACCTGTGCCTGGACGTTTATTATATATATATAAGTATGTATATAAGTATGTATGTATATATATTTAAGTATGTATATCAGTGATCAGGTTACCATAGTACAGGCTTTGACTAGTTAGGGAGCTGAACACCTTTGTTTGAATGTTATACAATAGTATTATTATGTATTGCAGAGTCTCGTCGTCGCAAGTCTCGCGACTGGAGCGCGGACGACTACTACGACTCTGATGACGACACGTTCCTCGACCGCACCGGACACGTGGAGAGGAAGCGCAGAGAAAGGATGAACAAACATGGCGCCGTCAAGGAAACTGACGATAAACCACTCAGCTACGATGACTTGGTAAGAGTATATTGTTGGATCACTAGCAGCCTAAACTTGGATTCTTAGTTTACCAGAGTTTGGATTCTTAGTAGACTAGATTTGGATTCTTAGTTTGCCAGATTTGGATTCTTAGTAGGCTAGATTTGAATTCTTAGTTTGCCACATTTGGATTCTTGGCATGCCAGACTTGGGTTTTTAGCAGGACATGCTTGGATTCTTAGTAGGCCAGAAGTAAATTTTGACTATACTTTGTATGTGAATACTTTCCTTTCCTGGGTAGAGAGACACAACAGGGATATAATATATATATATATAGGACCACCGAATACTGTAACTGTTGGCACATGATGTGGGCACCATCGTAGTTTGTGTTCTAATGGGTAAAAACGCCATCTATATACATTGAACGGAACTAAACCCCTACTTTTTATATGTTTTTTACCTAATTTTTTGAAGACGCTCGAACCGTTTTGAAAAAACATATTTTTTGTTTAATAACCAATCCATCTTTAATGTAAGTTATTATCATTTGCGTGCATGGTTGCCTGGAAGAAATCGCTTTAAGCGATAAGGCCGCCATTTAAAAGCCTGTATATGTGTATAAGGTTTTCTTTAATCATATTTTATGTATTGTTGCTGGTTTTTAAATAAAGAGTTGTCTTATCTTATCTTATCATGTGGACCCATTTTAATTTTGTCAAAATCTTTCAAGAGGTTTTATATTTAAATGGTAATAACTGAAAAAGTTATATCGACGCCGTCGTCAAAGTCAGCATTGCCGTTTTTTTAAAAAAAATAAAATAACTCGATTGAAATGTAATTTATCAAGATTTTAACTATGTATTTCAGCTGAAACGCATAGGAGAGATCGAAGCGAACATCTCGTCAGAAGAGAACACGCTGGAGAGGCTGCGAGCGAACAAGCAAGCAAACAAACAGACAAACGACATCGACGACCTCGATCAGTATATGGACAGCCTCAGCAACGTCGGACAGAGCATGGCTGTCAAGGCGGACATATCTAAAACTAAGGTTATTATTAATTTAACTATTTAAAAATAAAAGATATATATACTTTATTCGATTGAAAAGTTAAGTGAATGAATAGATGACGGCTCACAGAGTAGAATGGAAGAGGGAGACATTCTGTGCAGACCACATGTAGTGGGATAAGGACAGCAAAAGATGACCCAGGTGCAATAAGTCCACTTTAATTACCAATAGTAACTAAGTCCTCTTTAATTACCAATAATAACTAAGTCCTCTTTAATTACCAATAATAACTAAGTCCACTTTAATTACCAATAATAACTAAGTTCACATCAACTTCGAATTTATTCACCTGTATGCAAAAAAGTTGAACATATAGATACGAAACCCTTACTCCGACTCGCACTTGGCCGATTTTGTCATTATGATTAATAATATGGTTTATTTATTATAGATGAGTATACAGAAACTAAAGGCTGAGCTATCGAAGTGTCACCGGCTGGCTGAGATCGCGCGCCCGCCCCACCTGCCCCCACTCATCAAACATACTCACATACAGAACAAGATGTCCGTCAAGATCAACAACTCTGTCGTCTATGGGAAAAGGTACGTTCATATACACCCTAACACACACCTACGTATACACACTAGCACACACCTACGCATACACACTAAAACACACCTACGCATACACACTAGCACGCACCTACGCATACACACTAACATACACCTACGTATACAACCTAACACACACCTACGTATACACACTAACACACCTACGCATACACACTAGCACACATATACGCATACACACTAACACACATTTACGCATACGCACTAGCACACACCTACGCATACACACTAACACACACATACGCATACACACTAACACACATTTACGCATACGCAATAGCACACACCTACGCATACACACTAACACACACATACGCATACAAACTTAACAATCATACATACATAGACATTTCACAACTTTTTAAAATGTGTGCGATATGCTTGTTACAGGTACTAATACTCGTAGCTGGCACTTTCTACATAAATATATAAAAAAATATGTAAATCAAAATAATAACAAGAATAATATGTAGACATTCACTGAATGTTTATTCAAATTTTGCAATAGCTACAATACGTTGACGAATAACAAGGTTTAGATAAGTTTCTCACTTTGAATCCTCATTTGAACCATTTAGGGGTTGAATTTCAAAAAATCGTTTCTAGGTACAGCCATACACCCTATAATGAATACAGTCACCGAATGTCATGTCTCTAGGTACAGGCATACACCCTATAATGAATACAGTCACCGAATGTCGTCTCTAGGTACAGGCATACACCCTATAATGAATACAGTCACCGAATGTCATGTCTCTAGGTACAGGCATACACCCTATAATGAATACAGTCACCGAATGTCGTCTCTAGGTACAGGCATACACCCTATAATGAATACAGTCACCGAATGTCATGTCTCTAGGTACAGGCATACACCCTATAATGAATACAGTCACCGAATGTCATGTCTCTAGGTACAGGCATACACCCTATAATGAATACAGTCACCGAATGTCGTCTCTAGGTACAGGCATACACCCTATAATGAATACAGTCACCGAATGTCGTCTCTAGGTACAGGCATACACCCTATAATGAATACAGTCACCGAATGTCATGTCTCTAGGTACAGGCATACACCCTATAATGAATACAGTCTCCGAATGTCATGTCTCTAGGTACAGGCATACACCCTATAATGAATACAGTCACCGAATGTCATGTCTCTAGGTACAGGCATACACCCTATAATGAATACAGTCACCGAATGTCGTCTCTAGGTACAGGCATACACCCTATAATGAATACAGTCACCGAATGTCATGTCTCTAGGTACAGGCATACACCCTATAATGAATACAGTCACCGAATGTCATGTCTCTAGGTACAGGCATACACCCTATAATGAATACAGTCACCGAATGTCATGTCTCTAGGTACAGGCATACACCCTATAATGAATACAGTCACCGAATGTCGTCTCTAGGTACAGGCATACACCCTATAATGAATACAGTCACCGAATGTCATGTCTCTAGGTACAGGCATACACCCTATAATGAATACAGTCACCGAATGTCATGTCTCTAGGTACAGGCATACACCCTATAATGAATACAGTCACCGAATGTCGTCTCTAGGTACAGGCATACACCCTATAATGAATACAGTCACCGAATGTCGTCTCTAGGTACAGGCATACACCCTATAATGAATACAGTCACCGAATGTCATGTCTCTAGGTACAGGCATACACCCTATAATGAATACAGTCACCGAATGTCGTCTCTAGGTACAGGCATACACCCTATAATGAATACAGTCACCGAATGTCATGTCTCTAGGTACAGGCATACACCCTATAATGAATACAGTCACCGAATGTCGTCTCTAGGTACAGGCATACACCCTATAATGAATACAGTCACCGAATGTCATGTCTCTAGGTACAGGCATACACCCTATAATGAATACAGTCACCGAATGTCATGTCTCTAGGTACAGGCATACACCCTATAATGAATACAGTCACCGAATGTCGTCTCTAGGTACAGGCATACACCCTATAATGAATACAGTCACCGAATGTCATGTCTCTAGGTACAGGCATACACCCTATAATGAATACAGTCACCGAATGTCATGTCTCTAGGTTCATGGGTTTAGGCTCTACGAGTACCTTGATTACTAGAAAATATCCTTAATCTTTTTTATCCAATTTGAAAGGACGGTTATGTTATTCGAGTGTATGTATGTATATTTGTTTGTCACGTCCTAGAGCCTATACGTCTTGTCGTATTTTGATGTGAGTGGTGTCAATAGATTCGTCTTAGTCGTGAGAATGACACTGGGTACATAGAAATTAAAAATAAATTAAGCATGATACACAGGTTTTACCGATTTAGCTAACTGGTTTTTTTCAAACTAGCTGCTAACCACTTGTATGTGTATAAATTAGTAAAATTACACCTGATGTAAAGCGACGATGAGGTCTAAAATGTAGCACGCTTGCCTAGTAGAAACCGATGCACTCGCGTCTTGAAATTAGTTAGAAAAGACTATGAGGAAACAATTTCACTCCATGGCAGTTTGTACAGTAAAAGTAGGCAGGGTGAGTTTCGTACTCAACTGTGGAATCTTTAAATTCAATCCCTACGGAGGTCAAATAGTCAAAAATACTATAAAAATATTTTATCCTAATAATACGTTCTTATTTATCACAGAATAAAATTAAAAGATGACACCCAGAAACGTCAAAAGCCAAAACCGACGACAAAAAATGAAGACGACGAATTTGTCGAAGAGGTCGACTCGGACGACGAAACTACAGAATTAAGCAAAAAAGAAGAAAATCAATCTCGGTCTATGAAAACCGACACGCAGAGCAAGACAGAAGATGCAAACTGTTCGCGAAAGAATGAGATAGAAGATAATTTAAGAAAGAGTGAGACAGAAGTAGAGGCAAACATGCAAAAGAAAGAGACAAATGATGTTAAAAAGATTTACGGACCAATGAGGCCGCCAGACAACTACGTGATACCAGAGGATTATTACAATCAAGAGAGTGATAGAGATTTACCTGAAATTATGGAAAAAGAATAGAACTATAGAGACAGGGTTATTGGTGAAGAGTGCACACAGCTGAAAGAGGGGTCAATATACAAACCCTGAATTTGAGAAAAAAATCTGCCGTTGAACAGTTGGTACTTTATTCTTAAATTCAAGATTTGCTTTCATAGAAATAGTTTTATATTGACAATATCAATTTGATTGTACAATATTTTAGCAATAAAATTAAATAGAACTACTTTTGGTTTTTTTTCCTTATAATGTTATAGTTTACTCAACTTCAACTTTTATATTAGGTGGCTTCTGTGGGATCGCCATAGTTTCGCCAATGTCACGTGTGGGCAGTTACTCTTAATTCCATAATATGTCAAATTTACTAACCGTCAAGATGTCATTAGGTCATGCCCTTTTTTCGAATTATTAGTTTTAGCCAAGGTTTGAACGCTAATAAGAAACTTGTATGCAGTATGTCCTACTATCAACTACTGCAACACTTATTTAAATATTATATAGAAGTTTGCGAAGTGAAATTTATAAAAAGGCATAAACGTTCATATAAAAAAAAAACCTTTATTAGACAGGAAAAAATACCAGACAACATATAATAAGAAATTTAACTAAATTTAATACATAACGATTTTACCTTCATAGTACTAAAAGTAATGATTATGTAAATTGTAAACATAGGTAATTTATTATCACTGACAGTTTGACAAGGTAGCCCAACAAGTATGGGAAATTCTCTACACATGGACACCCTGAAAATAAGTCCTCTATCACTGAAACTTACCAGTCTGATAGAATGATATTAAACATGTTACAATTGAAGAAAAATACAACATATTTTGATTTTTGGATACTAATATTGGTTTAAAGGATGGATACATAACATACATACATTGAACATAATCAGGGTACAAAGTTACAGCAACAGAAATTATTGTACACCAGACCAGGTATAACCCGAAAGAGACCAGTTTCCTCCAACAGGTATAACCCGAAAGAGACCAGTTTCCTCAAACTAAACATCTAATTGACTGAAATTTCTAATTGATATAAAATTTTTCCAGCAAAATAAATAATAATGCAATTGTTCATGAACATCAGACAAACAAACTAGAATGTACTGTCACTTGTGTATACTATCAATACAGAAATGTGACAGCTGCCGTTAGTATTTTGTTGATTCAATTATTATAGGAGGTAACAGTGGTGTTCCTTTTGTAAGTGGTTAGAGCTTGTCTTCTTTATTAAAATGTACATTCGTCATGTGTCTGTTGAGTGACCGTGGCGTCGCATACATTTTATAACACATAACACAATTAAACTTTTCCCGATGCTCATTGTGTACTTCTTTATGTTTCTTTAGATAGGCAACGGTTTTTGCTGCAAAATTGCAAACATCGCACGGATATTTTTTCGTCTTTAAGTGTAGTAACTTATGATTTCTCAAGCCAGATGGCAGTTTGGATGCAAAACTACATATGTCACATGTAAATGGTTTATCTAGTGAATGAGTCTTCTTGTGTTGCCGCAGATTTGATCCGTGTCGGAACGCCTTACTGCAAACATCGCATCGATAGCGTTTAATTCCTTCATGAAAATCTTTATGATTTCTAAAAGTTTTCTGGTAAAACGTCTTATAGGGACACAGTTCACACATGAATGCGTCACCCGTATGTCTCCGTTTATGATCTAGCAATTCTTTTTTATGAGCAGATTTAAAATCACACTCGGAGCATTGGTGCGGTTTTTCTCCAGTATGTGTATATATGTGTTCTTTAACATGGGACTTGGAAGCTGACGAGTAATCACAAAACGGACATTCAAATTCTTTAACGGCAGAATGCACCTGTTTGTGTTGCTTTAAGCCACTCGGAGTAACACATTTCACACCACATATATCGCATTTATATTTAATATCGCCAGTGTGCCGTTTCATGTGATTGTTTAAGCACGACGGTGACTTACTCTTGTAATCACACAGTTTGCACGAGTATGGTTTCTCTCCGGAATGCTGTCTGAGATGTATTATGAGATTTTCACTTCTTTTTGTTGTAAATTCGCATATGTCACATTTAAAAGGTTTCTCGGTGGAATGTACCAGGTTATGTTTGCGGAGACCATACCGGTTGCTAGTAGTGAAATCACATTCATTACATGAATACACTTCAGTGGTACCTCCATGAGCTCTAACATGTTGGATGATGTTACGGCGCGCACTAGTTTTGTAGTTGCATAAGTCACAGATGTATTTTTCAAACTTAATTTGGCTGGTTTCTGTGTTAGAAGAGCTCCGTGTAAGACTCATTGCAATCGTTATATTATATTCTCTGGCAATGATTACACAATCCTCTATACTATATTAATTATCTTAGCATTTGCTTTCATATAAGTATAGTCTCCGTTGCAGTTTTACTTTTAAAACTTGCTCTGCTCCAAGTATTAAGCTACTGCCTTACTTGTGGTATTTTAAACATTTGAAAAACAAATTATTTTTCTATTCTTTACGACTGAATATCAACATTTTTTCTGGCAAAAAAAAACAAAATATAAATAATTATTGAACGAATTTTCGTTAAATTAATAACATTGAATTGTACCTTTGTTACCCAAGAGAATTTAACGCTACTTTGTTACCACAAACTAGGTATCTACTAAGTACTGTAAGAAACTTACAACTATAATATGATCTGTTATTATACAAATGAAATGAACATACAAATATGTGATCTTTGGAAAGAATTGGATGGACTCACAGAGTTCAGTCTGTCTTTCTCTGTCTACGGATGGACAATTCTATTTTTTTCCTTTTGATATATATCATCATACAATTTGAATATTTGCCAGCATCAAGTTATAAATCAATCAAGTTAAGTCTAATATCAAGTAATAAGTCATCGTAGTCGACACTGGCAAAAATGCGGTTACGCCGCAGAGGCCATATACAAAGATAGAATAGAATAGAAAGTCATCGTAGTCAAGTTAAAGTCAGGGTGATTTCCCACGTTTGCTGAAATAATGGCATTTCTGTCTGTGTATTTATTGCATAACTAGTGATTCTGTAAGGGTGGGATTATTAACCATAAATGCCTTGTTTATGTGCACTAGTGTTGGCAAGCGATATAAAGACGGAATACCTAGTTTCCATATTCGTGGGAGACTCCATAGAAGCCCTGGTAAAGTCTCACCGCTTTACGAGTATATAATGTAACTTAAAAAAAAAGTAAGTGTTTTTTTTTATTCCCGTCATCTTTCATGTTTCATGACATGCTATGAAAATAAATATTTTTATTTACTATATATCTCTACGTCTTAACTTTATCCTAGTTTTACAAACTGCACACTGTATGTGTGAGGGTCTCTACAAGAAAACGATATATCATCGATCATTTTATTCGGTGTACATAAAATACGGTTATATTAAAAAAAAAGTTTTTTGAAAATATCCATCGCTAACTTAGAAGTAGTAGGTACCTTCTAAGATCGCTGACCTAGCACCCTTTTTTATATTGATATACATACGGCACCATACGATCTTCATATTTGTCAGCGTTTAAAGATTTTGCATTTTTAAGTAATAAATTAATCAAGTTGGTCAAATTTCAAGACCTTTTGTAGCATATTTATATCCAACACATCTAGGCTTTGACCAGAAGCTCGCACGAGCTATCTAGGGCTACAGTGTATAGTCCTAGCCTTATAGCCTAGATGGAGCATGCGTTTTTTCGAGGGGGAAATCTTTTACTAGATACCCGACTATATTAGGGTGCAGCCGAGGTATGGAGCCTTATAGAGTTCAACCTTTTTAATAATATAATAAAAAAAGCATTTGGTTTTAGAACTTTTTTATTAACATTGACAATATTTAATCATGATCTACAGCTTTTGGGGCTGGGTTTTCCACAAACGATGCCATCTTCCTTGTTCTTATGCGTCGTATCCAGGCTGGACCCACCAGTATATATGCTACTTCATCTTGCTGACGACCGACTACCGCACACTCGACAGTTTCCAGCAAACAATTTGGACCTTTGACCTTGGGACGCAGATTTGTTAGGTGTCTTTGTCGCGTGGTCTTAGTTTGCGGGGAAGAAAATAACTGCGTATTTCAGATTCAACATGTCGATGGTAGTGCTTGTAAATACCACCGTACACCGACCTACCACAATAAGACGTTAAGGGGCGTGTCATAGAACTTTAAGAAAATGATTCAGTACATCGAATTAAGTTACAAACATTATATTATATGTATATTACGTTATAGAATACTGCGAGTGCTCACGTCGAGTTCACCACTATAGAATACTATTTGGTGTGTGTTGGTTGATGAGTCTATGTGGTGTCGCTGGCTAATTGAGGTGAGTAGGTATTCTATTTGGGGTCAATTAAATGCAGTTTGGGCATGGCTTTATTGGAGCGCCAGCGAAAGACTGGCTTGACGGTCCGTGAAACGTAATACAGAGTTCTCCAGAGACCTGGGGAAAAGATCATCAGATGCAGGCGATGAATGTCGAGAACTACACACTGGCGACTTACTTTAACAGAATATTTTTTTGAACATGGCGGGACCGCGATATATGTTAAAAATGGTTTAGATTTTAAAATTAGAAACGATTTGAATAAAATGTCATTTGAAACAAATTTTGAATTAGCAGCTATAGAGTTAAGGTTGTCAAAAATAGTAATTATGACTCTTTACCGTCCAGAATATGATATAGATTTATTTTTTGAATTATTGACAAAACTGTTAAATAAACTTTGCAAAGAAAAGAAACAAATTATTATAGCAGGTGATTTCAATTTAAATGTATTAAAAGTAGATAAAAATATTAAGAAACCTGACGGCATACTAAAGAAATTTGATTGTAAATGGTTGTTAAATGAGCCTACTAGAACCGAGACAAATAAAAGGAACCAAACCAGTTCCACATGCATTGATAACTTTATTGTAAATTTTAGTGGTTGTAGAGGATCAGTTTTAGGATGTAAGCTGTCAGACCATACCTAATGTAATTAAATTGGAATTGTTCAATACCAAAAATGTTAATAGTAAAAATACAGCCTATATGGCTCGAAATTTTTCAAAAAATAACCTTAATTATTTTAACTATTTGTTTAACAAAAATTATATGTCAATAAAAACACGATTTTATACGATGATTTGATATACTACTATAACATAGCTTTTCCAAAAATGAAAAAACAAGTAATAAATGTTCAGAAAAAATGGTCGACTTTAGGTATAGAAACTAGTAAGAAAAATTTAGCCAAAATGGAAATCCTTCAAGAGGTTGACCCTAGCGGAACAAGAAAGTTAAACATTAAAAGGTATAGAAAAATATTACGTAAAACAATGGTCGTAGCAAAAAAAATACAGTATAGAGATTAGATTAGATTTAGAAAAATCAAAAAATAAAATTAAAGAATATTGGGAAATTATAAACGAACAGTCAGGTAAAAATACGCGACGCGAACCGAAAGCGGAGCAAGTATTACAGAATCTAAAAAAATTGCTACTCTATTTAATATTTTTTTTCGCAACATAGCTCATACGTTAACTTGTAATCTAGAAATTGACGCGGATGATTGCAAAAAGTATTTAAATTACTGTAGTAAACCGTTGACATCTATTTCATTCGGACCAGTAGATTATACTGAGCTCAAAAAGGTAGTAGTTAACATGAAGCAAAAACCTACGTTAGATATTTATGATATGAGTACTAAGACTTTACGGAACCTAATAATAAATAACGATAATTTATTTGAATTAATATTAATTGTCTTAAACTCGTGTTTAAATGACGGAATATTTCCTGACGTATTGAAAACGGGTAGGGTAATCCCACTTTTTAAAAAAGGGGATATAGAGGATATTAGTAATTATAGACCCGTTTGCATTTTGCCAACTTTATCAAAAATTTCAGAAGCTATTATTAAATCGAGAATTGTTAAATACTTTGAAGAAAATAATTTATTTACAATCTCACAGTTTGCATTCAGAAAATGCCGCTCAACAGAAATGGCTATAAGAAAAGTAGTATATTACATTCTAGAATCATTAGATACGTCAAATAAATGTGCAAGTATCTTATGTGTTCTTTCAAAAGCTTTTGATTGTTTGAGGCACGATATATTGATTTTAAAAATGCAATATTACGGATTTCAAGGTCATGAATTAAATTTGATGATAACTTACTTACAGAACCGTAGTCAAATTGTCTCGATTAATGAACAAATTTCTACAGAAGGTAGGATGTCAATTAGAGTACCACAGGGCTCTATTTTAGGCCCAGTCTTATTTTTGATATATATTAATGATATTACCAATGCATTGCCAAGTTGGGCTCACATAAATTTATTTGCAGATGACACACATGTAGGTATCAGAGACAAATGTATACATAATTTAGAAAATAAAGTTAGTATCGTTATGGAATTGTAAAAGGAATGGTTTGACGCAAATGGAATTGTTCTTAACTCTGATAAAACCATCTCTATGCAGTATCAGTCAAAGTTAGGTATTTTCGGGAATTCCATTAGTAAAACAAATGTATTTCTAGGTTATACAATAGATAATACAATTAGCCATAATGCGCACATCGATAAAATTTGCAAGAAAATGGCAAGTGGTAATTATGCTTTATTTCAACTTAAGCCATTACTAGATAAAAAGTCGCTCATCTCTGTCTATTATGCCTACGTGCATTCTATTATAAGATATGTTATTACTGTTTGGGGAAATGCTAAAGATATCATAAAAGTCTTAAAATGTCAAAAACAGTCTATAAGAACAATTAACGGTTTGAAAAAACGTAGTCCTGCGAGGAAACACTTTAAAAAAGATAAAATAATGACAGTTATATCTCTTTATATTTATAGTTGTTTATTAGAAGTACACGAGGATAGGGAAATACCGGAAAAAAGAATTTCACGCAATAATAAAAAAGGGCGAATCCTACCAATAAATAGATTAGCTAAATGTAAGAAGCAGGGGCTTTATACCAAAATACTGATGTATAATAAATTACCTAATAGTGTAATGGATCTCAATTTTATTACATTCAAACAAAAATTAAAGTATTTTTTTGAAAGCAATACTTTTTATAAACTCCGCGAATATACGCACATACGGTGCTATAACGTCACTTATGCTATTTTTATCGAAACTGAACTGAGTATGCGAAAATACACCTAATCTACCTCTTTACTTGGTGCGTTATTGTCACTTGTGTAGTACGCATACTTTCCGCGTAAAGGCCTTAGTGTCGTTATGGTTTTGGCGCGAATCTGGACGCCACTAGGAGAAACAACGTTCCAAAGGTCAGTTGCGCGCGGCCCCCCGCACAAGAAGCAGTCTTCTGGAGCTACAACGTTACTAAGGTAATTGTGACAATTTATTTTTATGTTTTTGGAGCAATAATGACACTTGTGTAAGTTAACGTTAGATTAACAGTTGTGACAATATTGCTCCAGTATAGTAAGGATTAATGTTTTTATTTTATACTAATTTTATATTTTTATGATAATTGCCCAACATGATCAATTGATTCCCTCAAGCAATCTAGTAAATAATTATTTTGTGGTAATTAAAATAATAATTATATTGTTAGATCAGTCGATCGTTTATTTTGTTATCATATTTTTTTTGTTTGTCTATTTGTTATCATTATGTAAGTATTTTGTTTCTTTCAGACCTTAAATGAACCAACGCGGCAAAAACCTTGTGCTTCTTGCACTTTCAAGTGGCAATCAAGACTCGGTTGAAGTGCAAGATTTAGCCAACTCTACAAGGATTCCATATTCCGAACAAAAAAATACACTGTCTCATCATACAAATTCCGAGAAGCAAGTAGCACCAGCCAACCTAGATGACCTAACAACAACTACCCCAGAGCAGTATGATACTACTTTAGCAAACCCCAGTAACTCTCCATCTATTTTATTTACCACTAATGAAACGAATGAACGATATGATATAGACTTCCCAACATGCGATTTCTCTGGCACTGATTCAGGAGGTGAATACAGGCCTGGCCCTCGTTCAAGGTCGTCTTCATCTAGTAGCTCCAGTAGCAGTTCCAGCAGTAGCTCCAGTAGTAATTCCAGTGGCAATTCAAATAGCAGTTCCGATGATACTCCAGCTGAAAATAACGATTCTAATAATGAGAGTCTTGTTCACGAGCATAACCAACCAGCGCAACCTATAACTAAACCAAGAGGCAAAAAGCGTACGCGTAATCCAACAACATGGAAAAAGAGTATTGCTAAGCGATTGAAAAATTCTGGTCAAACTTATATCTCAGTAAAAACTAAAAAACTAAATCAAGGTAAAACAATGGGACCTACATGTACCTCAAAATGTCGGTTGTCCTGTGCCAAAAATTTTACTGAACAAAAAAGGACGGAAATATTTGAGTCTTATTGGAAGTTGGAGAGTGTAGAAAGGCAACGAGGTTTTTTAAATGGTAGTACAAGACCACTAAAATGTGCTTACCGCCGCATAAAGACTAACAAAATGTACGACAGAAAAGCAAACACCCCATATTACTTGCTTAATGAGAATGAAGAGATCCGCGTCTGTAAAACGTTTCTGATCAACACTTTGGGTATCACACAACGAATAATTCGGACTGTTATCGACGGCAAAGAACGGAATGATGGCTTTATTCCACCTGATCAACGAGGAAAACACGGAAAACAATGTAAATTGCAACCTGAAGTTATACAAGCAGTAAAGAATCATATCGAATCAATTCCAAAGGTTGAAAGTCACTATCTCAGGGCTAATACTAGCAGACAATTCATTGATGGGGGTTTGACAGTCGCAGAATTGCACAGAAATTATTCCAAAATTCAGAAGCAACAAAACAAGCCTATTGTAAACAACGACGCGTACTCACGGATTTTCAACCAAGATTTTAACATTGGATTTTTCAAACCCAAAAAAGATCGTTGCGATGAGTGTGAAGCATACGAAAATGCCTCTGAAGCAGAAAATAATAAATTACGTGACAGCTTCAACTTACACCAGGAAGAAAAAAGCTTAAGTAGGCATGAAAAAGACAGAGATATGAAAAGATGTCTTGAAACTGACTACAACACAGTTGTTTTCACCTATGACTAACAAGCGGTGTTACCCTGCCCTGTTGGCAAGTCAAGCTCTTTCTACTACAAATCAAGACTTAATTGTTATAATTTAACAATGTCTAATGCAAACAAGGAAGAAACAACCTGTTATTTTTGGCACGAAGGGTTGGGCAATAGAGGAGCCAACGAAATAGGGTCGTGTGTGTATAAATACCTGGAGCAGATTGCATTTGAAAAACCAGGCTGCAATGTCATCATTTATTCTGACAATTGCTGTGGTCAGCAAAAAAATCGATTTGTTTTTGCAATGTACTACTATGCAGTGAGTCACTTAAATATTAACTCAATTCAACACAACTTTTTGATTCGTGGCCACACGCAAAATGAAGGTGACGCAGCTCATTCCGTAATAGAAAAATCTGTGACTAGAGCCAAAAATGCTGGATGTATTTATGTTCCTGACCAATACATTTCCCTAATTCGTGGGGCCAAAAAGACTGGCAAACCATTTGTGGTAAAAGAAATAAATTATGACGATTTCTTTGATTTGAAATCACTTGAGGAGAACATGAACTTTAATACAGCAAAAAATGTCAATGGCGATGTTATCAAAACTGGTGACATCAAATCTATTAAATTCACAAAAAATTGCGAAAGTTACCAATATCGAACAACATACAAAACCGAAAACTGGAACGAAGCAAAAGCAATTGTCCAACCAAAAAAATTACGCGGCAATAGAAGCCATCGAAGAATTGATGAAATTCCCTTGAAGCAAGCTTACACTTCAAAAATACCAATCACAGAACGCAAAAAGCGTGATTTATTGCAATTGTTGGAGGCTAATCTCGTGCCAAGATACTATGAAAGTTTTTACAATGATCTCATTTAATTTTTATTTTACTTAAAGTCTACAAAGCCACATTTACATTTGCAGGGAAAACGCTAAAGACTCCCTGATTTTCTTGGGAATGTGGCAGTGATTCTAAGTTAAGAGTGTTTACCAAATTAGTATGAACATAATGATAATTAGAGGTAGGATAAGTAAAAGAATTTGTATTTGATATACTACTGTTGATTATTACGTACTTGATTAGATTTAAATACCATACGGGTACAATGACTCTGATTAAAACGCCTAATTAATAGTAAAGTTCTACGGATAATTGCAATGACAGCATTGAACGCCACTGATTAACCTGAAAACATAACAATTGTTTAAGTTTTTAAGAGTGTTTACTAAATTTATATTGGAGATAAGTAAAAGAATTTGATACAGATGATTATTATGCTTAATTAATTTTTTTATATGCCATACGTCATCGATCAATGATTGATTGAACACGAAACGTCACCTAATTAATAGTCAAAAGATGATTGTTATTAAAAAGTCTGATTAATAGTAAAGTTCTACGTATAATTAAGAAATTTTAAATATTTGTCATGAGAACTATTCAACTAACAACTAATATTAAGTAATCGTATATAAATGAGATTTGTAAGTATTTTTTTTTAAGTAATTATTAATTCAAATGTAATAAGACTTGCCTGCAACGAACGTTATTTAAAGGTCAATAAATATTACTTTACTTTACTTTACAAACTTAATATAAACATACTACGCCTAAGTACATGTGTGATGTAGGCGTGTGCAGCCTGCCCTACAACGTAATAGATCTCTAGGTCCAGACATTATTAATAACGAAAATTCAAAACCGTATCAACGGAATGTATCACAACATTAACAGAAATATACAATGAAATACTGCAATCTGAATACATACTACTCAATGGACATTAAGCATAATTATCCTAATACACAAAAAGGGAGACAGAAAAGAAGTAAACAACCACAGGCCGATCACTCTAATATCTACAAAGTATTATCTAAAATAATAATAAAACGAATAACAAGCACACTAGACGAACAACAACCCAAAAAAACTTCGTAACCAGCATAGGTATTTCCGAGTGTGAATATAGAATCATCCCCGCTTGTCTCAGATATTTGGAAAATAGCGTTGTAGGGCAAGCTGCACACGCCTACATCACACATGTACTTAGGCGTAGTTTGTTTATGTTAAGTTAGTATTACATTTCACGGACCGTCACGCCAGTCTCTCGCTGGCGCTCCAATAAAGCGCATGTCTTAAAGCCTAAACTGCATTTAATTGACCCCATATAGAATACTCACCTCAGTTAGCCAGCGACACCACATAGACTAATCTACCAACACACACCCAAATAATATTCTATAGTGGTGACCGTATTCTATAGTGGTGACCCCGACGTGATCACTCGCGATATTTTAAAGCAGTGACTCGCGTTTGATTGAACACAAACTCAAACATCAGTTTAGTGCAAAAACAAAAGACAATCATCAGTGCTACAACCACACCCACAATCACCAACATGGAGGAGCAACACAAAATCATCATGGGTTCGGCAGCTGGCGCGGCAGACGCTTCCAATACGCCACCGCCGCCGGCGCCCTCACAGCAGCCCAGCAGCAGCCACACCACAGCAGAAATGGCAGCCAGTGCCGTCACCTTGCAGACCCACTTGTCCGATTTTTGGACAATCCAGCCGCGCCTATGGTTTCACCAATTCGAAGCCGTCATCGCACCACAGGAGGCCGGGGACCTCTGCAAGTACCAACTGGTGGTAGCGAAGCTGGGACGAGACGAATTGAGTCAGGTAAGTGACATTCTTGAGAACCCACCCGAGTCAAATAAATACACAACTTTAAAAAACCGTCTAATTAACGCGTACGAGGAGTCCGAAACAATTCAACTACACAAACTTCTCAACGAAGTAGAGCTCGGGGACCAGCGACCGTCACAACTGCTCCGAAAAATGAAAGAACTTGGCCGCAACAAAATCCAAGAAGAAACCAAACTGTTATGGGTCAAACGCCTACCCAGCACGGTGCGAGCGGTGATAACCGCCTGCAACAACGTACAGTTGGACGACATCGCCCAAATTGCGGATAAAATTATTGACACGACACGGTCCACCGAAGTCTGTAGCATAAATCCGTCGATCGACCAAAAGCTAGCAAAAATTACTCAAGAAATCGTCGCCATGAACCGCAGGTATGAACCATTGTTATCCCGGCGTGAGCAAAACAATCACACAAATAGATTTAGGTCACGCTCCAAATCACGCGCAAGGGAAAATCAGGAAAAATTCAGATCTCAAAAGGCAAAACCCGGCAACACCAATTTCAAGTGCTTTTATCACTACATTTACGGGGCGACGCAAAAAAATGCGGAGATATAAATGTAGCAAAGCGTTAAAACTAAAGCCGACACCATCGTTGGCGAGCGTAGGTGTCGAATCATCTTATCGCCTATGCATCACGGATATGTCAAGTGGGATGCGTTTTTTCATAGACACTGGTGCGGATGTTTCCGTACTAGCCTGTAAAAAAGGTAACAAACAACCCACTGACTACACCTTATATGCAGCCAATGGTACACCCATCAAAACATACGGAGAAAAAACACTCACGTTGGACCTAGGCCTCCGGCGACCACTACGCTGGACATTCATTATGGCAGACGTTCAACGGTCAATCATCGGAGCTGACTTCTTAGCCAAAAACCAATTAATAGTAGGGGAGCCCACGATGCTAAATGGGGATTTACTCGAGCGTCGTAGAGACCTATTGGGATGCAAAGCTTAGATAATAAGAAGAAAAAAATGTTATATGATATATACCTTTACATCGGTGGGGGAAGCGGCTATAGATTTTTAAATATGTAAAAAAAAACTGTTGCATGGACATCGTCGAGCGCGTCAGATATTGATAGCATCAATGCCCTACGTATGTTAATCTGATCGTTTGCATGATGCGGGTGGATGTATTTAAGGGTTGAAAATGAAAAAAAAAAATTATCGAGTGCGTCAGATTTTCTAAGGGAGTGTTAAGTGCACCAAAAAAAAACTCTCATTCACTAATCTGACGATTTCGATGGGACGCAAACTCGCGGCCATTTAAATAATGTGCAAAAAAAATTCGCCATTTTGAAATACTCAAGCGCGTCAGATTGAGATATATATGGTTCATCTTTATGTTCTAAACGTACTGTCTCATAATCTGACGATTATCTAGAGGGATTCGCCTGATCTGACAAAAAAAAAATTTGAAAAACGGTTCACCTTAAAGGCCATCCCTGCAACTTCCCGCTAATTCCATTCTTGGGCGCTTAAAGTTGTACTTATGACATTTTTGAGCTCAAAATATAATTTATGTGATATTTTGAGCTCGCTGAGTTCAAAGAAATAATATTTCTATGCATTTGAGCTCTCCCAGCTCGAAAGTCTGATAGAAATTTCATAGAATTCGCCTGTGATGGCGTCATGGCAACAGAAACCAGAGTGGGGACGGAGTGAGAGAGGAATAGAAACGCGGAGAAGGAAATGTAGGCATCACGCAGCTGCACGCATTTAACTTTATCGACGAATTTTTGTTATTTCGGCTTGCGGAAATCGTCAGATTATATATTTTTCATTATTCTTGAATTATTTCCTTCAAAATAAAAAAAAATTAGCTACGCTCGAGAATGTCGAGATGTCGTTTTTTTACAACTTTGTTGCCCTCCCCTTTTTTTACGTCACTCTCAAATTGTCAGATTAGTGGAATATACACTTTTTAGGATATAATTAACTCACCCTACCTTAATCTGACGCGCTCGATAATTTCTGATGGTCAATTTTTTTTTTACTATTCTGATCCTGTATCTTTCACGGGCGGCCTTATATATGGGCCTCATGTTTTGTGGAAGTACTTAACCGGGTACAAGGTATCCCCCTGTATATTAATCTGCCCCGCTTTAGTAAATCCCGAAATCCCCTCTTGGGCTCCCCTACTATAATGGTTGATTTACACGGTAGGAAGTTAGTCGATAAAATCACAAAAATTGCAAAAAATTCGCTAACTACCGAGCAATCTGATGCCACCATAAGAGCAGTCAACACGGCTGACCTATACCATCAGATTCTAGCCAAATACCCCGATATCACCAAACCAGAATCATTCAAAGATATCCCCAAACACAACTTGCAACACTACATATGCACGCGGACCACCAGTATATGAAAAACCACGCCCACTAAACCCACAAAAATATAAGGCCACCAAACAAGAGTTCGAACACATGATGGAACTAGGTGTATGCAGACTACAGACGTTTAAACGCTGTAACAGAACCTGATCGCTATCCCATCCCTAGACTTTTAGACTTCACGTATATACTAAAAGGCAAGACCATACTTTCAAAAATTGACATTCGTTGCGCATACCATCACATAGCAATCGCAAACGAAGACATTCCGAAAACAGCAATAGTCACACCATTCGGAAGCTTCGAAGTCTTAAAACTAAACTTCGGTATGCGAAACGCCGCACAAAGTTTTCAACGATTCATTAATGAAGTCCTCAAAACTACTGAAAACACGTTTACTTTTCTCGATGACATTTTAATTGCTTCAGTAGATCACCTGAGTCACCTTCGAGACCTAGAAGAGGTATTTAAACAACTCAACAAATACGGCATCACGATAAACACAAGTAAGTGTGAATTCGGCAAGCAAGAGCTCAAATTTCTCGGTTACCATGTGACGTGTGATGGCATAAGGCCGGACGGAGAAATGGTCAAAGCTATCACCGACTATAAACAACCAGAAACAATAGAAGAATTGAGACGCTTTCTCGGCCTCATAAATTTTTACCGCAACAACCTGCCGAAAGCCGCCGAAACACAAGCAATCCTCGACCAATACTTACACAATTCCAAGAAAAAAGACAAAACAAAATAAAATGGACCAACGCAGCTGTCGAGGCATTCAACAAATGATAAGCGAGGCCACTTTGCTCGCACACCCGGACCCGCACGCGCCATTCGTCTTAATTACGGATGCATCAAGTACCTGCGTCGGAGCCGCACTACACCAATTGGTAGACAAAAAACTACAACCACTCGCATTCTACTCAAAAAAACTTACAAACGCACAAACAAAGTACCTATAGCACATATGATAGAGAACTTCTGGCTATATACATGTCTATCGGACACTTTCGGTACCTAATCGAATCAAGAGACTTAACGGTTCTGACAGATCAAAAATCATTAAAATATGCACTCACAAAAAAAGAATCGAAGTCAGATGCACCACGACGTTTACGGCAACTCGACTTTATATCGCAATTTTGTACCAAAATCGACTATATAGAAGGAGAGCTAAATAACGCAGCAGATTTCTTATCAAGAATAGAAGAGATCCAACTACCACATACCTTCGACTACGAGCGACTTTTCAAGAGCCAAATTGAAGACATGGAGTTAGATACCTTACGGCAAAATCCAAACTTACAATTTAAATCATTCAACGTACCATACACACAACATAAACTAACATTCGAAACATCTAATGATAAAGCCCGTCTTTATCTACCTACTCAGTTTCGAGAACAAGCGATAAAAAGTACCCATACAATAAGCCACCCAGGCGCATCTGCAACACGACGACTTATCGCAGATAGGTACTTTTGGCCAGGTATGAATGCCGACGTTACTCGTTACGTGAAACGCTGCATACCTTGTCAAAAATCAAAGTTTCAAAGACACACTATTACACCTCTCGGGGATTTTGAAAAATCTGATCGTTGGGATCACGTACACATAGACCTAATTGGACTATTACCACCATCAGAAGAATTTTTGTACTGTCTCACTATTATAGACCGCGCCACAAAATGGATAGAAGTTATCCCCACCAAAGACATAACAGCGGAAACAGTAGCTAACAAATTTGTAGAGAACTGGGTTTCTCGATATGGTTGTCCAATTAGAATCACCACAGACCAAGGAAGACAATTTGAATCACAACTCTTCACTCAACTTACTAAGATACTCGGCATCGAAAAAATACACACCACAGCATACAATCCTAAAGCAAACGGTCAAATCGAACGCGTACACCGCACATTAAAAGCTGCAATAATTGCTCGATGCAAAGACACCAACCAATGGTCCCGAGAACTACCACTTGTTCTACTAAGATTGAGAGCCACAATCAAACAAGACATCGGGTCCAGCCCAGCTCAAATGGCATTCGGAAAGTCTATCCGTCTACCAGGAGACTTTTTCGTTCCATCTGAGAAGCATATCAACGACACAGACTATACTCAAAAAGTTATGGAAACCATGGAATCACTACGACCAGTTTCCCGCAAGCAAACAAATCACCGCAAAGTTTTTGTACATAAAGACTTAAAACAAGCAGAATTCGTGTTTGTAAGACGCGAGGCCCGCAAAGCTCTCACACCACCCTACGAAGGCCCCTTCAGAGTTTTAAACAAACATCAAAAACACTATACCATTCAAATGGGTTCTCGGGATGTCACAATCTCACTCGACAAGCTTAAGCCAGCTTACGTTACCAACAGCTTGGAGCCTAACGGGTCACCCGACCCTACATGCGACATAGCGGCGAAACATCAACCAGCCGACGACAATTCAGCCGCGACGCCGCCACCCAACACCGTAAACACCAGCAGAAACAAAGACAATCGTTCACAGCCACTTATGACTCGGTCCGGTCGAACAATCAAGAGAACTGTTCGATGCAACACATGAGCCCACCGACACTTCATCCCGTCATCGACACTACGACTCAATACAATAATAAACTAATCTTTGATTACGTCGCGACACTGCCCGCGCTACGAATACAATCATCAAAGTGAAGTGCAACAAGTTTTGAGTCATACAAACAATGTAGTTATACCATTTACTATTGTATACATTTTTAGCTTTAGTAACTTTTATTTTATGTCTATAATTAAGTTAAAAATGTATTTTTATGCTTTTTTTTAAGGAGATGTAGATGTAGGGCAGGCTGCACACGCCTACATCACACATGTACTTAAGCGTAGTTTGTTTATATTAAGTTAGTATTACGTTTCACGGACCGTCACGCCAGTCTCTCGCTTGCGCTCCAATAAAGCGCATGTCTTAAAGCCTAAACTGCATTTAATTGACCCCCATATAGAATACTCACCTCAATTAGCCAGCGACACCACATAGACTCATCTACCAACACACACCCAAATAATATTCTACATAGTGGTGACCGTATTCTATAGCGTTATTCACCTAAATTAGAACTCAAGATCCTAATTACTAGATACTTTGAACGAATTGAACATTCGAAAGTTCGTTTTATTGGAAGTTTCTTCACAATGAATTTGCTGTCCGATAGAGAGCGTAAATTCTCAGAACATGTTATTGAACGAGTTTCCATGTAATATGTTACAGTATATTGACTCAGCTATGACAAAAGATAATAACGCAAATTACACTCATGAGTTTGACAACTATAATGAACTTATAGTAGATCTGATAGCTAGAAGATGGCAGAAAGAATTCCCCTTTGAACGTGTCGTCAACTTTTGGAAACTAAAGAACGTATACGTGCTTTAGAAGCCCAATGCTTGCATGACCAAACTCAATGATGCCGTTAACAGAACGTTAAGTCCAAAGATACCCTACCTTAAGAGGAACGTCGAGCAATTTCTTCCCGCACAAATGAAAAATGTCTTTCCCTGAATTTCAGACTTTGGCACGCCTCATTCTGCTCCTGCTGATACTAAAAACCAAAAAACCTTAGACAGGTTTCAAGAAAATCGACAGAATTAGAAGCTCAGACAGAATACAAAGCTAAAAATCGTTGTTGAGAGAACCAACAGAAATGTAGATGAACTCGGTCATATGTTAAGAGAGTCTATAGGAAAATGGTGCAAAGCAGTCGCGGAATGGTACCCTCGAATGGAAAGCGTAATAGAGACGGACAGTTCAAGAGATGGGAATATGACCTGAAGCTAACTGCTGGTCCCAACTGGAAAAGGCCTATGCCAAAAGACACTGAAGTCAGAGACATATTATAGAAACCTGAAGAAAAAGATTTCAGATTAAATGGCTTATTATTATTATAAATTAAGATAGAAAACAACCAAATAGACAAGTGCAGTGACAAAATGGACCCCAAGACTAAATGCAAAAAGGAAAAGAGGAGAACAAGCCCGAAGATGTGCTTAGGATATAAGACACCTTGCAGGGCCATTCCATGGCCATGGATGAGGCCAGCTAGAGACAGGATTCGAAAAGGCTGTATATTAAATCAGATCAGAAAAAAAGGCTTAATAGTAATAATAGGTAAGGTATTTGGTAAGACTAACTAAAATAATGAGGGTAGCGCTCGCTGTTTTTGTCGCAAAATAAATGGTGGACAGTACAAACGTTTACAAATTGTTAGTTTAACTGGATATTTCTCAGCAATAGATTATTTTACAGAAGGGGACGAAATATTTTTGAATCGCTTTCTATAGACCAGTTTTCAAAGCTAGTGAATTCTTTCAAATTCTCCCAAGTCCAATTGCTAATTTAGCTTTGAGACACGCTCCTTAAATTCTAATACATCACTATGTTCGGGCTTCCTCTTCCTTATGTGTTTTCTTATGGATCTGCAACTTCGACAGCTGTGTGCATTTATAACTACATATATTGCATACAAAGGGCTTCTCCTCCGTATGCTGCCTTCTATGCACTGCGAGATTTTTCGACACAGAGGCCCTGTAATGACAGAACTCACAAGCAAAGGGCTTTTCTACAGTGTGACTCTGCTTATGCATCTTCAACCGTGAAAGCTGTACGCACTTATAGCCACATATATTGCATACAAAGGGCTTCTCCCCTGTATGCTGTCTTCTATGCACTGCGAGGTGTCCTGACACGGAGGCCCTGTAGTCACAGAACTCACAAGCAAAGGGCTTCTCTCCACTATGACTTCGCTTATGAACGGTTAAGTTATGTCTTCTCCCAGTGGAATAATCACACTGATCACACATAAAATGTTGTGGTTTATTCACTGTCGGTAGTTCTTGGAATGACTCAGAGTTAACATATGCTTCTTTGTGAAGTTTTCTCTTATGCTGTTGTAGTCTTTGATACAACCTGAATTTTTTATCGCATATTTGACACATGTAACTTAGCCGTTCTCTAAATGTTGGCTCGCCGGTGTGGAGTTCTTTGTGGCGGTCAAACGTCTCCAGTCTCTTGCATTTGAATGCACACATCTTGCAAGAGTATGGGTAGTTGTTGGAATGCTTCCTCATGTGTCGTTCCATTCTCCAGCGACTTTCAGTTTGGTACTTACAAGAGTCGCAACTCAACAATGGTTTGCCTTTATGGATTTTGGAATGTGCCTCTAATATATCTTTACTTCTTGTTTCAAAGTCACAATCATCACATGTTATTGATAAGGCTGAGGACTGAGAACTTTTTACATTTATTAACTTTTTACGCAAGTTAGTTTTGCCCGTCTCCGAGTGTACTTTCATATGTCGCTTGACGTTTTGAGCCTCTGTACTTTGGTAGAGACATTCCGTGCATTTGTAAGGTTTGTTGTCGCTGTGTGTTAGCATGTGCTTGTTGAGGCTGCTGGTCCAGCAAGTTCTGAAGCTGCACAGTGCACATGCATGTTTCTTTATCCCGGAGTGCTTGCGCATGTGTGCATACAAACTACTTGTCTGCGTAGCTCTGTAACCGCACATCTCACATTGCAAATCTTTCTTTTTCTGTACATACTTTTTCTTTGGCGCTTCTAGATCTTTAAGGCGAAGTGTTCTTTTTCTCTTTACAACTACATTTGAAGGTTTCGTTGATGATGCCAAAATGTCTATTTCTAGATTGTTCATTTCTTCTTTCCTGTCTAATAATGGTGGTGTTATGATTCTTTCTGTTGCAATTTTAATAACATTATTGCAAAGTTTGATGTTTCTTACCTTATGTACTTTAAGTTTTTTGCCTTGTGTGGTGCCTATTTTGGCTTTTCTCATAGCAGGGACCTCGTTTTTTACCTTTTTTTCTACAAGACTTTCTATTTTAATTATGATTAGGTCCTCAATAGCATCCTTGTTTAAATCCTTATTTTTTTTTATTTTGTCATCTGACATAAAAATTTCTGGTTTAATGGTTATATTTTAAGGCAGCTCATTACGATGCATGATGATAACTTAGGGCTCTCTTAGTTAGTGGTGGCTTGTCAGTAAACCCTTTGCCTCGCAAACGAAAAGGTGTAGGTTTAATTCCCAGGTACAGGCATGCACCTCTGATTTATCACTCATGTGCATATAATAATAATAGTTAAATACATGCTTAAACGGCGAAAGACAATGCGCAAGAAGAACATCGCTAGGAAACCTGCTAGTTAAAGATTTGGTGGTATTATTTACCTAGGTACGCGACTTGCTCACTATCTAATATGTACTTACTACTATATAACCGCAGCTGAGGAACAGATGTAATATAATTTATCACAGAAGACTTCCAAATCAGAGACGAAATCCAAAGTTGTAATATTAAATTTAATTGAGTACCTATCGAGGTTGTCTAAATAGAGGCAGACCAACACTTGTCAAAACACTCAGTTGTGTTCGAAGTGACTAGCTATTTCTCTGAAAGTACATCTTTAAATTTTACGAAATTGATAGAAGTTATGTCTTTGTTTATTTATATACGGAAAAATAACGACGAACGAAGCGTCTGTTTGCATCGTATTTTTTTTCTTCTGCCCTATAACGAAGCCCAGTTAACTTCACACCACAGACTAGTAAGAGAACGCTCGGCTTGGAAGCGAAGGCCCAGACCCGTAGACAAAGAAAGATTTTCTAAAAGCCTCGGGTGCCCGAGGCCGATCGGAGATCGACGGATCTCTCCGGAAAACGTCAGTCACATTTTTTGACAGTAACGTAAACAAATGCGCTTTTGTTTCTTCTTTATTAATTGGCCATCACACTATCTATTGTGCCAGTTTTCTAAAAAGAACTTGGTCTATGGAGCAAGTTTGGTTTGGTCTTCTAAGTCTGAGGTTAATTAGAACCACCTATCCTATATCTTGTGTCCTAGTATAAGGGAGACCATCTCATAAAATTAGTATATACTATACTAGTAGCCGTCACGATGTGATAATATATAAAGTTTCAAACATTTGAACCCATAGTGGTTGAATTTGAAAAAAAATCAATCTTAGTATACCCCTAAATCCCCATAAATTTCATGTCTCTAGGTTCAGCTGTTTAGGCTCTGCTTTGATTCATAGCGAATATCAGTCAGTCAGAACTTACTCTTTCATTTATGTATATAGGTTACCTATAGTTTAGTCCAAATTAAATAGCAAAAACATAAGAGTTGACAAATTTAAAATTTTTGACACGACACATTTTTATTACGTTAATGGAAAGACAAATAAAAAATAACGTACTCTTATTTTATTCAGAATGTAACAATTACGTTTTAGAGATTTTTGAAAACAAGGAAAGTTCAGCATAATGTTATTCTCGTCAAAAGCTTGTAAAAAATGATGTCATTAATTATCTGTACAAACTGTATTTTTGTTTTATCTTTCTTGATGGCTTTACACATATGTGTATTAGCCAATGTTCTTCGTCTTGCTTTCTGATCTTTATTTTTTTAGTCTGTTTTCTTCTTTTCTTTAATTTCTTGATATTAGTACATTATATCGAAGTCAAAAGTTGTTTATGGGAAGATTTGTTTATTTTTTGTTAAAACGGGGAAACGTATATATATTTACAATAAGGAAATCGGATTACGAAAAAAAGGATGTGGTCAGAGGAGTGGGTTGGGTAAGGAGAAATATATATATATATATATAAAACTTAAAATTAGTAAATTAAATTTTATAAATTTACATAATTTTGTTTGTTTTGGTACTGTTCACAGATGACAGATACAATAATATTTTTTATTAGTGGCATCTGATGGTCTCAGCATAAACACGGGAATTATTTCATCAGATTTTTTGTAAATAATTCAAAACTTTAAATTTTTAGTATGAATTCTTCATTTAATTATCTCGAAAGCCCAAAGAAACACCACAGATTTGATAATTTGCTTTTATTTAATCTGTTCACAGCAAAAATGCTAACTACTGTATTACACACAATACAATCTATTTTTTCTAATATAGTCAAAGTTAATTATTTAGCGACATAAAATTAAAAACAAACAATTATAAACAATAATTTATTTGTGTTAAATTAATAATAGAAATGTACAAGTATATACTTATGTATGAAATAATGTATTTTCTAAGAATGTTTTACTTACTCGTAGTAAACTAACAAACGTGAATATTCTTTAGAGAATTTCTTCGAAGGTTACTTATTACACATTTATATAGTTTTAATGAAGCTTAAAGAAACATGTATTTTTTATTTGAATACAGTTAGGCATTTGACCACCAGCTCGTACGCAGACTGAAGTCAGCGACACTAAGGCCCTAGATGAAGCATGCCTAGCCTGGAATACATTGGCTCTCAAGGATTTTCTCACTTTTATGTGGATGAATAGAAATAACATATATTTTTTTAATCCTAGCACCCTCACATCTCATACGCTCTCCCCCCACTCCCCCAGCTTGCGTGCGTATCTATCTGTCGATCTCCCCCCACTCCCCCAGCGTGCGTGCGTGTCTATCGGTCGACCCCCCCCACTCCCCCAGCCTGCACGTGTGTCTATCGGTCGATCTCCCCGAACACTACATCCAACGTGCCGATGATGGCGACTATGTCAGCGAGCATGGAGTTGCGACCGATCTTCTCCAGCGCGGCGAGGTGGGCGAACCCGGGCGCCTTGATCTTGCATCTACACAAAATACAAAAAAACATAATCATAATCATAAGTTATTGACAAAAAACATTTTACAAGTCATTGTGTAAGAAAGTGAAATAGAACGTAGTAGGTACGACAGTATGTGAGCTTATTGTACAATTAACCAAATCATTTATCCAAATGATACTAAATTTACTAAATTTTTTTTTATCCTGTACAGCTAGGCATTTGACCACAAGTTCACACGAGCACGGTAGTCAGTGACACTAGCTCTGAATGGAGCATGCCTAGTCTGGAATACGAGGGCGGAGTGATAAGTCTGGTAAAAATATATGTATTTTGGAATAAAGTTATCGCAAATTGCATGAAACCTCCATGTTAAACACTCTTTTGAAGGACTAAATTAAAAATTTCAGCCAGTACCGCCGGTTGTTTTTTTTTAACGGCCATTAAAGAAAAACAATTGAACGCATTTTCGCAAAGATAAAGAAAAGTGAATTTCGTGTGTTAATTAAATATTACTTTTTGAGAAAAAAAACTATTACGGAAACAAAACAAAAGCTTGATTAATATTATTAAAATGATTCATAAGTGGTTTACTGATTTTAAATGTGGTCGCACAAGCACAAGTGATGCCGAACGTCCAGGACGCCCGGTTGAGGTCACTACTCCAGATATGATTGCTAAAATCCATGACATAGTGTTAAACGACCGAAGAGTAAAAGTGCGCGAGATAGTTGAGGTAGTAGGCATCTCAGACGAACGTGTGCGCAATATCTTACACCAACATTTAGATATGAGGAAGCTCTCCGCGAGATGGGTGCCGCGTTTACTGAATGTTGATCAAAAACGCGTGCGTGTGACCACTTCGGAAGCAGGTTTGGCGTTGTTTCGACTGAATAAGACGGAATTCTTGCGACGTTTTGTAACAGTAGACGAAACATGGATCCACCACCATACACCCGAAACCAAACAACAATCGAAACAGTGGATTGCTGCGGGTGAACCAGCTCCGAAGAAGGCCAAATCAGTTTTATCGGCCAATAAAGTTATGGCTACAGTTTTCTGGGATGCCCGTGGAGTTATCCATATTGACTACTTAGAGAAGAGTGAAACGATTAATGGCGCTTATTATGCCTATTTATTAGAACAATTTCACAGAATTTTAGCTGATAAACGACCGCATTTGGCAAAGAAGAAAATTCTCTTTCACCAAGACAACGGAAGAGTGCACACCTGCGCGATTGCCATGGCCAAATTTCATGAGTTACGCTATGAGTTGCTTTCTCATCCGCCATATTCGCCAGATTTAGCCCCTTGCGATTATTTTCTGTTTCCGAATTTAAAGAAATGGCTTGGTGGAAAAGATTTAGCTCCAATGAAGCAATCATGCATGAAACCAACGCCTATTTCTAAGGGTTGCCTAAGTCTTATTATATGGAGGGGATCGAAAAGTTAGAGACCCGCTGGATGAAGTGCATTGAGTTAGAAGGAAACTACGTTAAAAAATAAATAATAATTTTTAAATAAATATCACTCCTTGTTTAATTTTTACCAGACTTATTACTCCGCCCTCGTACACTGGCTCTCAAGGAAGTTAGGACACGTCCTACTCGTACCAGCATGCTATGGTTTCCTCACGATGTTTTACCTTCACGAGTAGCACATGTTTAACAAGTAAAGTGTGTTGAGTGTGGTATAGAGCTAACCTGTAAGGTTTGGACCCTCCGTCGGAGACCATGTAGAGGCCAAACTCTCCCTTGGGGGCCTCTACGGCGGTGTAGGTGGCCCCGGGCGGCACCTGGTAGCCCTGCGTGAACAGCTTGAAGTGGTGGATCAGGGCCTCCATCGACGTCTGAGGACGAACACAAACTAATGTCATATCGAATCATTCACAATACAATTGACAACATTTCATTTTCGCAAAGTGATGGCAGTTTAAAACCATTTCGAGATAATGTAATGAAGAGTTCATACTAAACATACCACATTTTTATATACACTTTATTAAAAGTTATTTACAAAAAACTGGTGAAAAAAAATCTCGTATTTATGTTAAGACCGTCAGATGCCAACAATAAAATATATTAGTCATCTGTGAACCATACCAAAACAAACAAGACAAATACAGATAAACAATGAAATCATTTTTTAAGAGCTTTTGACGAGAATAACATTTTGCGGGTAGTGACTGTGGAGTGGAGTAATGTGGAGTGACTGTGGAGTGGAGTAGTGTTAATTGACTTTAAAGTAGAGTAGTGTGGAGTGACTGTGGAGTAGAGTAGAGTGACTGTGGAGTGGAGTAGTGTTAATTGACTTTAAAGTAGAGTAGTGTGGAGTGACTGTGGAGCAGAGTAGAGTGGAGTGACTAGAGTGGAGTAGTGTGGAGTGACTAGAGTAGAATAGTGTGGAGTGACTGTAGAGTGGACTGACTGTGGAGTGGAGTGGAGTGGTGTAGTGTAATACCTTCATCTCCTCTCGGTTGGGCGGCGTGAGCTTGGCGTCGTCAGTCTTCACCTCTCCGGGCGGCATCTGGTTCAAGCACTGGTCGATGATGCGCAGCGACTGTCTCATCTCCTCCAGGCGACACAAGTACCTGCACACACACACATTAATGAATATAGCTTTATTGTACACCAAACAAAATATAAAAAGATACAGCAAGACAAATCTATACAATGATAGTACATTGGACGGCTTTAACGCCTCAAGCAATTTCTTCCAGGCAACCTTTGGATGGATAGAACTCATATAAAAAACTATTGAACAAACCAAAAGTGTACTAGTAAAAATAAAATAAGTAAATAGAAAACAAATGTTATATGAGAATTTAAAATATGATGTGTTGTATTAATAATGTAGTACATACACCTATTGATACTACATAGAACAAATAATCACTTTATACCAAGTCCTGACAGATAGAAAGGGATTTCACCTGCCTCATAGACAATGGCAGTGCATTACATACAGTGACACATAGCCTAACTTAATATTATAAATGCGAAAGTAACTCTGTCTGTCTGTCTCGCTTTCACGCCAAAACCACTGAACCAATCTGGATGAAATTTGGCATACAGGTAGATTGGACCCCGGGAAAGGACATAGGATACTTACTAACCGACTTCATAAAAAGTAGTTCCCCATTATATCGATAATACAAATTGGGAACTACAGTGAAACCGCGGGGCACAGCTAGTTCATTATAGTTAAAGGCATTTTGGTAGCGTAATTCTGATATTGTTAAATAATGTCGGCCTCTGATCCTACGAGTACATACACATATAGTATATACAATGTGTGCCACTGTGTTCGTACCTGTCGTAGCAGTCTCCGTTGGTGCCGATGGGTACGTCGAACTCCACGCGGTCGTACGCGTCGTACGGCTGCGACTTGCGCAGGTCCCACTTGATGCCCGACCCGCGGAGCATCACGCCGCTGCAACACAACCCGACACACACACTCACACACACATACACACACAAATTAATAAATAAATAATAATACATACTCATTAATTAATTAATATTATTTTTTAATTAGTTTAATAGTTACATTACTTCACTCTGCTTCACGTAATTATTAATAATGCAATGCACTCCGTGTCGCCAACACTGGTTTAGACATTATGTTTGACAGCTGGAAGGCTATTATTTCTGCTATAATGTCTTATAGATTTAGATAGATAGATTTTCAGAAAATCTTATAGACCAGTGAGCCAGCAAGGTCAATGATAATGAAGATGATGATTTTATTTTGTAAATAATTATGATTTCGTGTGATAATTGTTATTGATTTCTTTTGTTATTGTCACAAAAATAAATAAATTATATGTAAAGCAGAGTGTAGTGTAGTGTAGTGTAGAGTAGAGTAGTGTAGTGTAGTGTAGTGATGTAACGTGATGCAATGTAGTTTAATGTGCTATGGTGTACTGTAAAATAATAAAATGTAAAAATAAGAAAAATATTATGAAGTCTTCGTTATTACAATTAGTTTTTTGATACAAATAAATTTCTTTCTTTGTTTGTTTAGTGTAGTGTATGGTGTGGTGGTGTGGTGTGGTGTGTGTGGTGGTGTGGTGTGGTGTGGTGGTGTTGTGGTGTGGTGTGGTGTGGTGTGGTGTGGTGTGGTGTGGTGTGGTGTGGTGGTGTGGTGTGGTGTGGTGTGGTGTGGTGTGGTGTGGTGTGGTGTGGTGTGGTGTGGTGTGGTGTGGTGGTGTGGTGTGGTGGTGTGTCACCTGAACCCGTAGTTGAGTGCGTCCTGCGCGGACACAATGCCGATGTCCTTGGTCCGCTGTACCCAGATCCTGTTGGTGGTGAGCACGTCCTCCACCTCGTCCAGTCGCTCGGAGAACTTGCTGGAGAACTCGTAGATGTCGTCCATCAGACCGAGCGGCATGTCCTACACAACAATTATATTGGCATTAGTCTAAAAAAACACGTAATGTAAGAGGCAGCGTAGGTAGGTATCCCACTAGGCGGACCGACCACATAGTGAAACCCACAAGTAACCAGTGGATGCAATTGGCAGCTTGTAATTGCGTTCTAAGGATGTGGCCTATGTTCAGCAGTGGACGATGATAGAACACTAGTTGAGTGTTTTTTTCAAAAACTGCCCAAAATTATGATAATTTTATGACGAGTATGTAAATAACAGCATATTTATTTACATATTTACAATTTACAAAATTAATATAATGTATTACTTTCGGTAAAGTGTTTTAAAAACCTCGTGAATGTTGTGCCAGACTGGACTGGGCTTACATTAGTTTATTTGCCGACGATACTCAAGTTGGAATAAATAATAAGAATAAAATTATATTAAAGAAGAAGATAGAAGACATAATGAGCATTCTTAAAGACTGGTTTAGCGCTAATGGTTCAATACTTAACGCTAATAAAAGTGTTATTATGCATTATGTATCTAGAAAAGGTCTTCCGTGTGACACTGATTTTAAAGAAAATGTATTTCTGGGCTACACAGTAGATCATACCATCAGTCACTCTGCACATATTTTAAAAATGTGTAAAAAAATTGCAAGTGCTAACTACGCATTATTTAAACTTAGACCACTATTAGATAAAGAAGCTATTTTGTCGGTTTATTTTGCTTATATACAGTTCAGAATAAGATATGCTATTACTGTTTGGGGTAACGGAGCAGATGTCAAAAGAGTACTCAGGCAACAAAAAGAGCTGTTAGAACAATGCTTGGATTAAAAAAACGCACTTCTGTGAGGTAGCACTTTAAGAAAAACAATATTATGTCTGTGATAACTTTATACATATACAATTGTATGCTGGAAATTTACAAAGAAAAAGATAAACTCATTAAAGTAAATGAGTTTCATTCTTATTCTTTGAGAAATAACGATAAACTGCGGAAACCTAGCAATAGACTAGTTAAATCACAAAAACAGGGCATTTATACGAAGATTTGTATGTTTAATAAATTACCTCTTGACATAACTAGGCTACAGTACAAAGATTTTAAGAAAAAGAATAAAAAAATATTTGAGTCTAATCCTTTCTATTCCTTAAACGAATTTATGGCAATGCCTATAACAGAATCTTCACTTTCTCTTTGATGTCTTTGACGTGGCGAATGCTAACTTGTATATTTTTTACTATTTAATTTCCTACTCGCATATGAACTGGCATATTCATTCTATTTAACTGTTAGTAAATTAAACTTAATATCTAGTTCAAGTTTGTAAATTATATTTCATTAAGTACGTGTATTGAACTCTGTAATTGACTTGCCCGGTGTAACGCAACGTTATAACGTCAGTAAATTCTATGATTCTATGAATATTTATGACCGAGTTCATAACGACAATTACCGATAGAACTCTTACAGTTATTTCGTTTTAAAAATCAATGCTCGCGAGCGATTTTAATAAAACTTGAATGTGATCCACTCGACAAATATACGAGTGCGAGTATCATCACAAACGACAAAAACAATCTATCAAGTCGGTCAACACATATTTTCTTTTTGGGATAATAAAAACGTTTAAGGGAAACAATTCGAAAACGAAATTAAGTAGTCTATCTCCCTCGCACAATGCAATGTTTTTTTTTTGGTTAATTTGCCCATTGGGCAGGCTAAAGTCATGTGGTCGTTGTCTCCAGATAGGTATATACTCTTTTTTAGAAATATGAATTCCAGGTGATGTAGTACGAGTACATACGAGCATCAGTAGATAGGTGAAAACTTCATTTTAGTAGAGTTATTGAACGTAGGAAAAACTTGGTTAGCAATGTTCCTTTGAACTAATATATATCGAACTGACCAACACACATTAGTATGTTTTATTAGCATGGCGTCAGACAGATTGTTCAAACTCAAAACTGTCAAACACACGTCAGATATTTTTTCCACCGTGGCGTCAGAAAATTACGACATCATAAAAAAAACTGGCTTAAATGAAGATTTCTAATATTATGATTTAAATGTAAATATAAACTTGAACTGTTTGGTTTTAAAAAGAATTTTTAGTAGCGTTTTTAGCCTGTAAGTGATTGTAACAAATAGGTATTGCATTAACTCTCAATTAATGCAATACCGTGTCCAAAGTTATGTGTCGTGTAAAATTCTTATGTTAAACTAGATGTGCCCCGCGATTTCACCCGCGTAGTTCTACTAAAACTAACTTCGAACTACTTTTTTTGAAGTCGGTTAAAAAGTATCCTATGTCCTTCTCCTGGTTCTAAGCTACCTCACCAACAATTTTCAGCCAAATCTGTTCAGCCGTTCTTGAGTTATAAATAGTGTAACCAACACGACTTTCTTTTATATAATAAATAAATATAGATAGATAGATAAAGATCTTTGAAAAACAAAACAACGTGGTGATTGTGCCTGTTCAGTATCAACTCACGAGCGACACTCCCCCGGGTCGTATGTAGGCGGCGTGCATCCTGGCTCCGCTGACTCTCTCGTAGAACTCCATCATCTTCTCTCTCTCCTCGAACAGCCAGAAGAAAGGAGTGAGTGCGCCGACGTCCAGCGCGTGGGTTCCGACCGCCATTATGTGGTTCAACAGGCGGGTGATCTCCGCGAATAGAGCTGGGAAGAGAGACGACATACTATCACCTACTTCTAATATTAAGTTAGTGGTAGCCTAGTCGGTACACTCGTTGCCTCACAAGCGAAAGGGCGCGGGTTCAAATCCAGGTTCAGGCATGCACCTCTGAGTTTTACACTAATGTGCATATTAGTATTAATTACGTGCTTAAACAGTGAACGAAAACATTGTGAGGAAACCAAAGTCGGAGAAGGTTAAAGCTTTCGAGATAAGTGAAGTCCCCAACCTGCAATTTGGCCAGCGTGGTGGACTACGGCCTAAACCCCCTCTATAGGGGAGAACCGTGCCTAGCAGTGCGACGTTATGAATGTTGTTTCTTCTTTATAATATTATGATACGTACGAGTATATAATATTATAAAGAAGAAACATTTGTAATTTTGTGTTTAACGAATTAACATAAAAACTACTGAAACGATTTCAAAAATTCGCCTTCATAAAGCTACATTATTATGAGTAATATAGGCTATAAAAAGAGATCGGCGGGCAACACCGCGGAGCGCTGCTAGTTAATTATATTTTACACGAACTTATGTTTTTCAATATTATTATGCTTTCTTTAAAGCCATGTTAATTAATACTTGCCACATTATGAAAAAGTCTTATTGTCTTCTCTGTCTTCAAGCAATTATGGCAAACTTCTACTTGTCTAAGAACAAAATATCCTATTATTCTTTAAATTAAGGATGTACTGTAAAAACCGTCACAGACAAAGTTAACTTGTTGTTATTTTTTTTGGATCCTGGGTCATGTTGGTATTCCTGGTAATGAAAAATCTGACTCACAGCTATACTTACAGCCTATTACGCATAAATGACATCCACCTTACGCTATGAAATTTGGGGAAACTGAACTGAACTTAAGAATGACAAAGATAATTAAATTGACATTGAATGATTTTCTATGCAATATTTTGTTGAGATTGATATTAGATATTAATTATGTAAATAAGTCATATTTTTCATTGTGCGTACCATACTGGTAAAAACATGGCGTAAGTACATTATAAAACCTTTACTGCAACAACTTTAATAACCCATGGATTGCATAATGAAATAAATTGAATTGAAGGAGAGGCGGTATTGAAAGACCTACTTCTAATATACTTGAAAGACATACTTCTAATATACTTGGCTCGCAGCGGTATGTCTATGTTGAGTAGTTTCTCGACGGCCAGGCTGTAGCACTGCTCGTTGCACATCATAGACACGTAGTCGAGTCGGTCCATGTAGGGGAGCGCCTGCGTGTACGTCTTGTACTCGATCAGCTTCTCCGTGCCGCGGTGCAGGAGCCCTATGTGAGGGTCTGCAGCACGGACAGTCTGCGGAATTGATGATAAATTGTTTTAAGCAAAGAAATATTATATAATTATATTTATATTATAGATTTTTTTTAATATAGTTTAATTGTATAATAATAATATGGGATTGTTTGTTTGGTAAAATTTAATTTCGTCTGAGAGTTAGGATATTTGTATGTCTCCTGGAATTTAGTGCTCACGTAGAGGCCGTTGTTTCCACCTAATAGTGGTGAAACTTGGGTGTGTAGGTAGGCTGGAGAGGGTCACAAAGAGATATACAACGTGTAACAGAAAGGTGTGACAATACTTAATTGTGTTAGTCTACACATCTAATTGAACCCATTCCAGGACAAAATTTTGAAAAATTCATGAAAAAAATATTCGGTTCTCCATACAAAAATTGGTCATGTGATCGGTCAAGTTGTACGGAGGACGCAATAATTTTTTCTCGAATTTTGCAAAATTTTGTTCAACAATGGGTTCACTCCGATGGATATCAAAGTATGGTAGTTCATTTTGTATATTCATATAAAGAAACTACAGCAATACTAAGATAAGACAAATAATACATAAGGAAATCAAGCCATAATATTAAAGAAAGCAGAGCTTTTCTATCGCTATGGTGACGAGCGCGACCAAAAGAAGTTGATTCGTACAATGAACAGTTAGGTTGGTAAGACAATGATGATTACCTCTCCGTCGAGCTCCAGCACCAGGCGCAGCACCCCGTGCGCGGCGGGGTGCTGCGGACCGAAGTTCAGGATCATATTGCGCACCTGCTTCTCACTCGGGGACACGATGCCTGAAAGTTAGGACATCAATAACTTTTATTTAGTAAACTAACGCGTGTTTGTTTTTCATATTGTTTGTGCGCGACGTGTCACCGTTGAAGACACGAACGACTCATTTGATCCCTGACGAAGTTCACCGAATGTGAACGAAACTATAGTTGGACCTTCACAACAATCAGGCACGCGTTTAAGAAGACGGGTTTCTAAAACAATATGACATCAATAACTAGATGTACAAGTGCGAGACGTGCCATCGTTGTGGACGCCAACGTCTCGTATCATCCCTAATGTGGTTAAATTTGACCAAAACTATAATTATAATTTTCCAACAGTGAAGCACTTGTAACCTGTACTGTTAAACAAAACTACATTGGAGTAAATAAGTAAATGTTATTTTGATATAGACGAATGCTGAATGACATAACTCTAAGGATTGCGACGAGCATGACGTCACCTCGCGGTTCCAACGGAAGATCAGCGCTGGTTGTGTCATGTGTCAGACAGCATTATGTTGAGTTGGGTGTGGTTTGTGACAGAAGTATTTAGTGTAGTGAATATTATGTTTGGGCTTCGTAAACATGTTTTCTATCACAAATGAATATGTTCAGTTTTTAAGAAAAAATACTTGTAATGAATCCGAACTTTTCCATTGTTATCGGCGAACGCGGGAAAACTTTAAACCCTCTACATTGAGGCACAGTCGCAAATAGTATATATTCTTAATTCTATGATAGCAAACGCTGTCAATGAAAACTATGCGGTGAAAATCCGTAAAATAACAGCAGTAGAGTTGAGTTGTTGTTCGAGAATTCTCGTACGTTTACGAGATTTTCGTAATGTCGTTTGCTCAGAATATCCTATAGTTAGAATAATATTTAGTGCAGAAACTAATTTTTATTTAGTTATAATTATTTTATTACAATAAGTTTATTCAGAACACTACAAGTAAGTACTTTAACAACAAGTTAGTGGTAGCTTATTTGACAAACCCATTGCCATACAAGTGAAAGGGTGCAGGTTCTAATCCAGGTTCAGACATGCACCTCTGTATTTTTCACTTATGTGCGTATTAGAATTAATTACCACATGCTTAAACGGTGAAGGAAAACATCGTGAGGAAACCTGCATGTCGGCGAAGGCAATTAACTTTTAAGGATAAGTGAAGTCCTTAACCCGCAATCTGGCCAGCGTGGTGGACTACGGCCTACACCCCCTTCATAGGGAGACCCGTGCCCAGCAGTGGGACGCTATGGGTTGGTACATATACGTAATAAGTAGTTTACTATCACAATGTGTCATTAGAATAAAGATTTGTTGTGACTACTGGGGCGGAGAACAAAATCCCGAGTGCCTAAACATTAACTATTGTCAAAATACTGCACTGTATGTAATGTAATGTACATACTGTTGTATGGAGTCCGTTTGAGCATGTCGGTGATCTCACTGGGGTACATCACCACCCCCTCGAAGTCCTTCACAAACTCGGGGTCCGGCATCCACTTGGATGCGTTACGTTGGGACCTACAACATGTACATATTACTATATTCATGTCCACAACAACATTAACATTTCACATACTACCCAAAAGAGGAGAAAGAGCTCAATTCAACCCAATTTTTTCAATGACTATTTTTTCTTTATTGTAGGGGATGAACCGTTGGGATTTGGGAAGTAAACCTTATTTATCAGCTAAAGTTACTAAACTATAGACAATACCTAACTATTACTAAACTTATTTCTATCTAACAGGTAAAAAAGTTGTAATATAGATTATGATTAACTTAAAAAAATATTTTTTGTTTTATTGGTTTATTCATACCTAATAGGTAGAGTAAAAATTTTAAATGGGTATACAGGGTTCCAATGGGACGGCCCATTTAAAATTTCTCAAAATCAGTCTGAAGGTTTGGATTTTGAAATCAAAATAACTGATTAACTGTATTGGCACCAGCCAAAATGAAGTTGGTTACATTAACTGTATTGGCACCAGCCAAAATGAAGTTGGTACCATTAACTGTATTGGCACCAGCCAAAATGAAGTTGGTAACATTAACTGTATTGGCACCAGCCAAAATGAAGTTGGTTACATTAACTGTATTGGCACCAGCCAAAATAAAGTTGGTATCATTTTTTATCTGTTTTAATTATTGTCAGAGTGAGTGCAGCAACTCTGCTACAGTTGATGCCAAATTCACTTTCATCTGTCACTATATAGATAAGTTGTAACGTCTGCTAACTTGTGTCCAAGTTGTTTCGTATTCTGTCATACTACATTATCTTGTTTCTCTCTCACACACATAGCTCCTGCTGCGAGCCACGAGAGCTCCTCATTCAATATATTCGTAAAGTTACATTAAGGTTTAAATTTAAAGTAAAGTAAAGTAAAGTAAAGTAATATTTATTGACCTTTAAATAACGTTCGTTACAGGCAAGTCTTATTACATTTGAATTAATAATTACTTAAAAAATTTAACTTACAAATCTCATTCATATACGATTACTTAATATTAGTTCTTAGTTTAACAGTTCTCTTGACAAATATTTACATTATGATTGCTTTGTTTAGTTATTAGTGATATTTTATTATGGTTGTTCGTTACACAAGAACGATGATTCTACAAGCTGCATTGACATATATTCGTTGAGTTTATAAAAAGGATTGCTTTCAAAAAAATACTTCAATTTTTGTTTGAATGTAATAAAATTGAGATCCATTACACTATTAGGTAATTTATTATACATCAGTATTTTGGTATAAAGCCCCTGCTTCTTACATTTAGCTAATCTATTTATTGGTAGGATTCGCCCTTTTTTATTATTGCGTGAAATTCTTTTTTCCGGTATTTCCCTATCCTCGTGTACTTCTAATAAACAACTATAAATATAAAGAGATATAACTGTCATTATTTTATCTTTTTTAAAGTGTTTTCTCGCAGGACTACGTTTTTTCAAACCGTTAATTGTTCTTATAGACTGTTTTTGAAATTTTAAGACTTTTATGATATCTTTAGCATTTCCCCAAACAGTAATAGCGTATCTTATAATAGAATGCACGTAGGCATAATAGACAGAGATGAGCGACTTTTTATCTAGTAATGGCTTAAGTTGAAATAAAGCATAATTACCACTTGCCATTTTCTTGCAAATTTTATCGATGTGCGCATTATGGCTAATTGTATTATCTATTGTATAACCTAGAAATACATTTGTTTTACTAATGGAATTCCCGAAAATACCTAACTTTGACTGATACTGCATAGAGATGGTTTTATCAGAGTTAAGAACAATTCCATTTGCATCAAACCATTCCTTTAACAATTCCATCACAATACTAACTTTATTTTCTAAATTATGTATACATTTGTCTCTGACACCTACATGTGTGTCATCTGCGAATAAATTTATGTGAGCCCAACTTGGCAATGCATTGGTAATATCATTAATATATATCAAAAATAAGACTGGGCCTAAAATAGAGCCCTGTGGTACTCCAATTGACATCCTACCTTCTGTAGAAATTTGTTCATTAATCGAGACAATTTGACTACGGTTTTGTAAGTAAGTTATCATCATATTTAATTCATGACCTTGAAATCCGTAATATTGCATTTTTAAAATCAATATATCGTGCCTCAAACAATCAAAAGCTTTTGAAAGATCACAAAAGATACTTGCACATTTATTTGACGTATCTAAGGATTCTAGAATGTAATATACTACTTTTCTTATAGCCATTTCTGTTGAGCGGCCTTTTCTGAATCCAAACTGTGACATTGTAAATAAATTATTTTCTTCAAAGTATTTAACGATTCTCGATTTAATAATAGCTTCTAAAATTTTTGATAAAGTTGGCAAAATGCAAACGGGTCTATAATTACTAATATCCTCAGTATCCCCTTTTTTAAAAAGTGGGATTACCCTACCCGGTTTCAATACGTCGGGAAATATTCCATCAGTTAAACATGAGTTTAAGACAATTAATATTAATTCAAATAAATTATCGTTATTTATTATTAGGTTCCGTAAAGTCTTAGTACTCATATCATAAATATCTAACGTAGGTTTTTGCTTCATGTTAACTACTACCTTTTTGAGCTCAGTATAATCTACTGGTCCGAATGAAATAGATGTCAACGGTTTACTACAGTAATCTAAATACTTTTTGCAATCATCCGCGTCAATTTCTAGATTACAAGTTAACGTATGAGCTATGTTGCGAAAAAAATTATTAAATAGAGTAGCAATTTTTTTAGATTCTGTAATACTTGCTCCGCTTTCGGTTTTTACTGATTTTATTCTATTACTTGTATTGCGTCGCGTATTTTGACCTGACTGTTCGTTTATAATTTTCCAAGATTCTTTAATTTTATTTTTTGATTTTTTAATTCTATCTCTATACTGTATTTTTTTTGCTACGACCATTGTTTTACGTAATATTTTTCTATACCTTTTAATGTTTAATTTTCTTGTTCCGCTAGGGTCAACCTCTTGAAGGATTTCCATTTTGGCTAAATTTTTCTTACTAGTTTCTATACCTAAAGTTGACCATTTTTTCTGAACATTTATTACTTGTTTTTTTAATTTTGGAAAAGCTATGTTATAGTAGTAAATCAAATCATCGTGTAAAATCCTCGTTCTTGCGTTCGCGTCACTAGTCATTAGTATTTCTGTTTTTATTGACATATAATTTTTGTTAAACAAATAGTTAAAATAATTAAGGTTATTTTTTGAAAAATTTCGAGTCATATAGGCTGTATTTTTACTATTAACATTTTTGGTATTGAACAATTCTAATTTAATTACATTATGGTCTGACAGCTTACATCCTAAAACTGATCCTCTACAACCACTAAAATTTACAATAAAGTTATCAATGCATGTGGAACTGGTTTGGTTCCTTTTATTTGTCTCAGTTCTAGTAGGTTCATTTAACAACCATTTACAATCAAATTTCTTTAGTATGCCGTCAAGTTTCTTAATATTTTTATCTACTTTTAATACATTTAAATTGAAATCACCTGCTATAATAATTTGTTTCTTTTCTTTGCAAAGTTTATTTAACAGTTTTGTCAATAATTCAAAAAATAAATTTATATCATATTCTGGACGGTAAAGAGCCATAATTACTATTTTTGACAACCTTAACTCTATAGCTGCTAATTCAAAATTTGTTTCAAATGACATTTTATTCAAATCGTTTCTAATTTTAAAATCTAAACCATTTTTAACATATATCGCGGTCCCGCCATGTTCAAAAAATATTCTGTTAAAACAAGTCGCCAGAGTGTAGTTCTCGACATTCATCGCCTGCATCTGATCTGATTTAACAGTGATTGTAATAAAGTACTACATAAAGTTATAAGCAGTGTTTGTATCAACTAATACAACTGGATAGGCTACAAGTTGGAACACAAGTTTAGTTTCCAATTAATCTTAACATAACATTTGTTATGTTAGATTGTTTAAGAAAATGGGTTTTCACACATACCTGATTGTTGGAAAACCCGTTTTCTTAAACAATATGAATAAAACATGTGTAAGTTTTCTAAATAAAATTTGTTGTGTTCAACTTAACATAACATTTCTGATATGTTATGTTTGTTTCAACAATTCAGAAACCCATACTAATGTATCATGAAACAATTTGGTACAGTGCTATGAATTTCTTGGTCATCACAGATTGATTAGATTTTTCAGTTGCAATAGCGATAGAAATCTTAATTATGTTTATCAGTATTTTTAACACCAAAAATCAAATTTTCCTCACAATGACGGATTATTGCCATGGAACAGCTGATCTCCATATTTAAGTAATTTCTGAATTAGACGTCTACTAAATTAGTTATTTGAGTTAGCAGTATGAACGTGTATCAGCTACATAATCTTGAACCATTACAATTAAAAGTTATAATAAAATTTAAATACGTAAACAAGTAAGCTAGCTACATAAACATTGGTAAGTATTGGATATCAAATTAATAGCTAAAGCGTCAGAACTGTAACTTAAGTGATATTTAAGTAGGTATTTCACTTTACGACTCTAGAAACATTAATAACTAAATAAACTGAAAATAAAAATATTAGTTGTAACCTCAAAAGTTACATAATTTTTTAATTTAATTATTATGTTCTGTACCGTGGGGGTTTCCTTTGCGCGTACTTTACTAGACTTACTTTGTATTGTAAATAGCTGGGATATTCTTGAGAAGGGCGGCATTTTGGCCAAAATTTGGAGATTTTCGCAACAAAACATTCAGCAAAGAGGCCATTTTGAGGACGACTGACACGTGACGTTGACAGTTGTAGGTACAGATATAACTGAAGGATACTATTTTATCTTCACTAAATTTTACTTCGTACGTTTATTACATTAGCCAACGTCCAGCCTGTACCTATAGGTACTGATAGGGTTCAGGGTATCCTCGGTTATATCAGCGGACTTCTTTATCAAACCAAACTGCCTTTTCGTTATGCCCGACATCTCCTTAGTCCTTACTACCTATTTTTGAACATCTTTATACTTAAGGAGGGTAAGGGTAGCAAAGCTTGCTATAAAGTGCAGAACCTACTATTATTTCTTCCGTGATTAAAGCAATAAATAATCTGTAGCAGTATCGGCTACATTTTTTGTTAGATATTAGATAAATATAGTCAGGGATCGTAGAGGTCAGCAATACAAATAAAGAAAGACATGCAACTGAATACGTATCGTTCGTTTTTCTCACTTGTTCTGTGGAGTACATCTGTTGACAGAACTAATGGGATTTTGACTATGCTGGAGTAAACACGGGTGAAAAGTAGTTTTGAAATAGATAACTATTATAATTCTTTGCAAAAATCTACTCAAAAGTTTATTACCTACTACAAAAATGATTCACCTTCTCAGTCGTTCACTGTAGAGAGAATGGTCGTGGCAAAGATAAAGAATGGATTCTTTATCTTTGGTGTGTGCAGGACGCCATGCGTTGCGGCTCTGTCAGGCACCATGTTGGGCGTTGTGTAAACATTCACGTAGGCCCGAGCTTATGGAGGATGTGTTGAGGTCTATCTATCTCGAGAGAGACCACGAGGTCTCTTATTGAACTCAACTTTCCCTTGCACTATCAATGTTAAAAAAAAATATTTTAAGAGTAGGTGTTGTCGTCATTAATGTCGAGCTATCGTGGTGGTAGGGCGCTTACTATCGCTCGCCTGGCTAGCTACCACTCTGAAGTTGTAAAATCTGTTGCCAAGGTGTGTTCCGGCCTTCCTTGAGAGCCAATGTATTCCAGACTAGGCATGCTCTTGGGCTGCGGTATCGCTGACTTCCGTAGTCGTGCGAACTAGTGGTCAAAGGCCTAGATGTGTCGAATAAAAACAAAAAGCTAAAAAAATCACGTGTAGTTTAGGAGCCCCCCCTACCTATTCATTGTATTCTGTTTTTAGTATTTTTTGTTATAGCTAAGAATAAAGTACTTTAGGGGGAAAGGGATACTCAAGAAATTTTGTACTATCAACATGAGTGTAATTCTAAGGTAAAGAATATCCCTTTTCCGACTGAACTGTCCGATTGTTGTGACACGTTGTGTAGTAATATAAACCATAGGCTGATCATAGATGAGTTTTACAAATCAATTGTACCTATCCGTATTGAGTGCCGCGGCTGTAAATAATTTAATATTAAACTTAACTACTGTTAACAAGAAGAAGCGCGCAGTGGTGGGCTGGAACAAACATGTACAAGAAGCCCATAAAATAGCGAGTAACAGTTTTAGGCTGTGGCTTTTATACGGTAAACCGGCACGAGGACCAATATATGAAAGTAAGGCTGGGTCGTGGCGTATTTTTAAATCTAAATTAAATTGGTGTCAGAACAATGCCGAGTAAATTAAAATGGATATACTGGCATCAAGACACGATAAAAAAGATTTTAAAAGTTTCTGGAAAAGTACAAAGAAACTTAGCCCTAAACTGCGAGCTCATCTTAGTGTAAATGGTGTAATTGAGCCATCTCAAGCTGAGCCCGTGCATATAGACGGCGCGCGGCCGGTGCTCAGTGCAGAATCTTCACAGTCGACTAGGTACTACTTTATTACCGCATTGTACTGCAACGCAGGTGGCGGCTGCTATTAAGCACATGGCCAAAGGAAAGTCACCAGGCCACAATGGCATCAGCATCGAGCACCCGCAGCACGCCGGCGTGCATTTGCCCCGTCTTCTGGCGATGTTTTACACATTTTGTGTGAGACACTCATACTTGCCTTATGACTGTATAAGGACGGTTGTTGTACTTTAGTTAAGAATAAGACAGGTGGTCTTTCCGATAAGGAATATCTCGTTGGCTACGACAGTGGCGAATGTCCTAGACAGTCTGCTTGATCGCATTTTGAGCCCGCACCTCGATCTGAACGATGCTCGGTTTGGGTTCCGCCCGGGGCTATCGACAGAGACAGCAATACTCTGCCTCAAGCATACTGTCCGGTACTACACGGATCGGAAAACACCGGTTTACGCCTGATTTGTCGACCTGTCGAAAGCTTTCGATTTGATGTCCTATGAAAAGCTCTGGAGCAAGATGAGAACGATAAACGGCCTTCCAGAATCAAACCAATATAGTGAGGTGGGCGGGAGAGGTTTCCGAAGCATACAGTTTAAAGTGTGGTATGAGGCAGGGGGGATTAAGTTCTCCACGCCTCTTTAACTTGTACGTAAACGAGCTTCTTGAGGAGCTCAGCAGCGCCGGTGTCGGTTGTTCTGTTGATGGTACTTTTATTAAAAACATAAGTTATGCTGACGATATGGTGCTGCTGGGCCCCGGTGTGTATACAAGTGCTGTTAGGAAACTTCTCAAGATCTGTGAGAATTATGCTGGTTCCCATGGGCTCAGGTACAATGGAAAGATAAGTGAACTTTTGGTGTTTCAAGGACGAGATTTTAAGATCACCACCAGATTTCAAGATCATGCTGAATGGAGTAGCATTAGCTAGAGCCCTACATTTTAAGTAGCTTACTGCCAGCCATTTTACACGTGCAGTCTGTGGGTCAACTATCGCTGAAGACAATCAACGCCCTACGAGTTCAATATAATAATGCATTTAGAATGTTGTTGGAGCTGCTTCGGTGCTGCAGCGCTTCGGACATGTTCGCCGACGCTCACGTTGATGATTTCCAAGCGATTATGCGCAAACGAACCGCATCGATGCTCTGCCGTGTCCGGAGCAGTGCCAACAGCATTCTGCAAGTAGTAGCTGGCCGATATGACTGCCCTATCAATGCGCACGCGGTACAGCTTCACATTCATTATGACGTATACAAAAAAAAAAATGTGGAATACTTGTATTTCTCTTGACATTGCTTGTTATGAATTGATTATTAATGTATTGAAGAATTTAAAAATGCTCATTTTCTTTAGTTGTTAGTACTTAGGTAGTTATTTTGACATTGTGTTATTTATTCAAATCCTTTTCTAATTGTATAATAATTTTCATATATATCGCTGTTGGTACTAACATGTTTTGCCTTTTCGTGCTTATGTTGTAATTATATATGTTGTTTTGTATTTATGGATCACTGTTGTCCGAAATAAACACACATTTCAACTGTCTAGCTACGAGTATCACGGTTCATTAGATACAGCCTGGTGATAGATGAATGGGTGGACGGACAATGAAGCCATAGAAATAGTCCCCCGTTTTTACTCCATGGGTACGGAACCCTAAAAAAGTTTTTAGAATAAATTTTGTACTGGAATTTTATGATGCCAGTTGATAATAAATTATTTGCATTGAATCAAACAAGACAATCAGATCAACAAATATTTAATTAGTTACAGAAGCAGCTGGTAGAGGTAAGCAGCAACCTACACAAAATACTACAAACACTTATCTACGAAATTATATGAAAACAATTAGAAAGTATTGTTCTGAGCCAGCGTCCGTGTGTTTCGGCACTCACATTGTATAAGTAAACCACCTATACTAGCCTTAGTTCACTCTTTCTTAACTGCTGTGTGACGTCACCACCCGGTTCCAACGGTAGATCAACGCTGGTTGTTTCAGTCAGCATTATGTTGAGTTGTGTGTGGTTTGTTTCAGAAAGCAGGTATTAAGTTTAAATAATTTTGTAAGTTATGTGTTACTCTGTTGTTTTCACTTACTTACAAATAAAATTTATTCTATTCTAGTCTGCAAACGCCATCATGATGGCATCAAGCACAGCTTAGCAACGCTCTCGGCATTCAAGCTTGGTTAGCTTTCAAGCATTGCAGCCATAAAGTACAAATATATATCGGATTGCAGCTCTAGCTGTCGGCGCTATAAAGGTCTCGGCTTTTATCCAGCTTGTCCATTAAGAGCTGCAATGCTGACTGCGCTATGATTGGCTGGTGCTGCGCTATGCAGTGCTCTCGGCCATCAACTAGTAATGCTGTCATTTTAGACCGCGGCAGAAGATGACCGCCCGCGCCGCGCGCCATGGGTGCTCTAGCTAGTGGCTAGCATACTTGCTTCGAGACACATCGTCCAAGGTCGATTCCCGGTCGTGGCAGTTGTTCGGGGGGAAATACACAATACACCCCAAGCGGAACGTCAGTGCAGGACTTATCGCCCCCACACAATAGGAGTGGCAGTTGTTGAACGATGAGTTTAAACCTCTGTATTCAAGTCTGGGTGTTTTTTTTGAGTGTGTTTGTGTATGTCGCATGGTATTCCCGTCACAGGAGAAATCCTAATGGGGAGCTATGTGTGAATAAAAAGTTATGTCACGATTGAATCTCAGTGCAGGACGATCCAAGAAATTAAAGTATCTACCATTCACCTCGGACTTTTTACACCTGGGTGATATCATACAGGTGATTTGTAGCGGCCAATTTGTGGAATTTCTTCGTGATGCAAAGTTTTTGAATCCAGTTGGAAAGCTGCTGACGTATGTATACTAGATTCATCACGATTTATAAAACGAGTTTTTTATGCGTGGAGACGTGATGCCGTCGGAGACACGATAACTTCATTATAATCACCCTGAAGAAGTTTACCGAATGTGAAAGAAACTATAGTTGGAATTTTCCAACAATCAGGTGGTCAAATCTGTTATTTGATTTGTCTCAGAATTACAATTGGATTGTGCCAAAATGGCCGTTTCGACATAGAATAGAACAGAGTTAGCATTAAAAATTATGTTTTGTTTAGTACTAACGGCCCTGTTACTCTAAAGACAATTCGATTAACTGACGCGACCACGTACCTACGTAACTAATCCGTATTAGATAACAAATATAAATTTTCAAAGCTTTAAATATTATATTAAAATTTATAATACAGTTTATTTTATATGTTCTGTATTTTCCACACAAAAAACTTATTTAAATAATGATGACTGAGAAAAGATAAAACATTAAAAATTACTCGTAACTAACTACCTACTCTACACTTTACTAATATTATAAAGAGGAAAGATATGTACGTTTGTATGTAACAAACAAACTCAAAAACTTCACCGTTAGAAAGCTACAATATCACTGAGTAACACTGAGTAGTGTTGTTATCATGTTACAAGAGACTTCGTTTGACAAAACAACTTATAATTCGAAATAATTACACGAGATACAACCGTTTACACAAAGCAACAACGGAAGAACGAAATCAATAATCAAGATAATTTTGAGCTGTCGATTTAGTATTACTAGCAATATACTAGGAAATAATAGTAAACAGGTTAGTGGTTTTAAAAGAATGATTACACAACAACACACAAGCTATATTCATTCATTCCACGATCACATACATTGTCTGATATAACAACACTAAGTGATTAGAAGCGAGTTCAAAAAAACCCAACTGCTAAATCTTTAAACCTGTGTATCTTAAATTACAATAACACACGTTATATATATATATATATAATTATACTAGCTGTGCCCCGCGGTTTCACCCGCGTAGTTCCCCTTTGGATTGTCGAGATAATGGGGGAACTACTTTGTTGAAGTCGGTTAAAAAGTATCCTATGTCCTTTCCCCGGGGTCCAATCTACCTGTGTACCAAATTTCATCCAGATCTGTTCAGTGGTTTTACCGTGAAAGTGTGACAGACAGACAGACGCGAGTTACTTTCGCATTTACAATATTAGTTAGGATTCGTTATCACCATAAAAAATGTTTATTTGGATACCATACTCCATGTATTTTACAAATATATTATCTTGAGATTACTTGTTGGTACCAAAAATCATTAATGTTGTTTTATGTTGATGTGCCGGTGTCACTCTCACGACTGAGACGAATCTATTGACACACATCAAACTAAGACAAGCCGTTTCACTCTACTCGTAGTGTACCAAACAAATACACATACATGCATACATACATACACTAGAACAACACAACCCTCCTTCTTTCGCAGTCGGGTAAAAGTAGCCTGTCAATTCATAAACCTTATGCCAAATCAAAATTGGTTCAGCCGTTTGATCCTGAGTGAGTTACAAACAAACACACACATAGATACAGACTTTCCTCTTTATAATATCAGTGTGATGTAAACTGTGACATACTCGTAAGAGCAGGTAACAAATAAAGTTCTTCAATTGTATTTACAATTTAAAGTGTAGTCGTATATCCATTACAGACGTGTTTTACTGAAATGAAGACACAACATAACATTGAAGACAAGAGGATATACAGGGTTATCGGTTAGGGGTGTACTAAGTCGAAAGGGGGTCACTATACTTAACAATTTTCACTATAGAACCAACTCTAATTTCGAGAAAAAAAATAGCTGTTTCATATATTTTGTAGATTTTTTGTCTCTAATTCAGGGATGGTCCCATAATGAAGTTGTTCCTTATGATGAATGTAATGACCTCCTTTTGGCTAAGCACACCCTTAAGACGCAGAATGAGAAATTGTTAAGTAAAAAATAGTTAAAATAAGTTTTGAAAATATTGCTTTAAGGGATCATGTTGAACGTGGCGGTGCTGCCAGCATCCTCGGAACTTTCCCTTCTAATGGGAGTTTATTATTAGATTAATTATAATGACTGTTAATGTATTTTTTTCCTTTGATTTTGTGTTTTAATATAAGCCCAGTTACTTTTATACTGAAGATGTTTTCCATTACTTTAATCTGTTTTTAAGACTTATCATTTAATTAAATCTATCTAGTCTTATTCACAATGATAAATATTTTTTTTTTATAATATTGTTGTTGTTCAACATAATGCCAGAAGCCATTTTAGAAAATGAATGATTTTATGTATGGTATTGTTAGGTGAGTGAGATGACCACTATATATCATTCTGCGTTATTTTGTTCTCTATTGCATCATAGATGATTATATATAAACATTTGCCAAACGAGCACAATATAACCGTATATTCTAGAATAAATACTTCATTGTATTTGTCAACACGAGGACTCGCAGCTAGCTGCAGTTACTGATGACATTTTGCATATTCAATAGCGTACCCTTCATCCTGAGATGCGCTCTAATGTGACTATAGTAACCAATCTTATACTGGAAGGTGCGCTTGCAAATAGAACAGGTCAGTACTCCGTTCACATAGTTGTAGAATACTCGGGAACTCGTCAGATGTATGGTCATACGTCGGTAGCTCCACCGTTCAATTGACTCTTTTTGGCATAACACACATAAATGCAACGTGGTGTGAGGAAAGCTGCCACACGTGTGCAAGTTGCACAGCCTGATGCCGTTAGTCTTGGTGCGGAACACTTCTTGTATGGTCTTCTTGGTGTCGCACATGTAACACGTCTCCAACAGCTCCTTGGGGTGGGTGTTGAGGTGGTTGTGCAGGTCGGTGAAGTCTGTGCTCCTGTAGTGGCACTGGTCACACGTGTACGGCTTGTCTCGCGTGTGCATTCGCGAGTGAATGTCCAATACGCCCGGATTGCGCGTCATGAAGTCGCATTCAGAACACTCATATAGATTGTTGCCTGCAAAGTTGAGTATTTGAAATGTTATATTAGGCTTGAACACTCTTCGAGAAAGGAGATTACAAGGTAATTTAATACAGACCTTTAACAAAACAGTATCTCTAGCAATTAAAACACATTTTGTGCACATTGGACATTTGAATAATTCAACACAACATGACATAGGCACATCAGATTAAAGCAGCTATGTAGATAACTTTACTATGTAGATAACCTTATGGTTGACATCTCTAATTTGAATGTCTTTCCACAAAACAGTTATGAATGTTTAGATAACAAAAGACAATTAAAATTATAATTCTGTTTTAAAACATCATAATCTATATATTGTAAAGGATTCCTTTACAGTAGTATGGATGTAAATAGTGTGTAAGACTTACCTAAATGATAGCCTAAATGTTGCTTAAACTCGTCGTGATTCGATGTTTTATAGCGACAAAAGTTGCAGGAGAAGTGTTTCTCTACCAAATGATTCTTCGTTATGTGAAGAACCATTCTATTCTGGACCTTAGTGGCGTAAGTACATAGGCTGCAAGTGTATGGCATTTTCTTGAAAATCTTTTTAGATTTCTTCGTCTTTTTTCGACTTCGAAGGTCCCGACCCGCCATATTACTGCAAAATAGAAGGAGAAATAGTGATCTCTAATAGTTAATTGTTCAAGTATTGGTTGCAGGAAGGTAGATTAGTATCAACAAAGCATTTCCAAAATCTTTTATTATTTTTACTTACACTTATCAAATATCACAGATATTAACTAAATTAAAAACACAATTTAGAGTAATGCGGTTGAGCTAATAGCTCGAAAACTCAAACAAAGACAGATGTGTACCTAAGTAGTAATCCTCTTATTAGTTTGTCAGCTGCTGTATGCCGATAATTCTTCTTTCGAGCAAAAATGGCTAATGCAACAAATCGCAAAATTAATTTGTTATTGTCTGCGTAATCGAACTGTCAATGTCAGTATTACTGTTTTTTTATGTTCTTTCCTTGAATGACCAACAATCTCTTTCTATTGTGCCAGTTTATAAGCCATAAAATAAGTAAATTGTAAAGATTCAATATCACGAATTATTATGCAACAATACATAAAAAAACTGTAAGGTCCCAGTTTCTTTGTTCCTTTCTTTCTAAATAAATAATAGTAGAAAAAGTTATGAGTTTATTAACACAATTATCAATTAAAATGAGCTGTTTCATACAGCTCACTCACTCAGCCAGTCTTTGGCGGCTCGTCAAAGTGCACTATCAAATGAGCCCAATTGCTAATCTCCGTTTGATGTGCTCCGTGCAGAAACACTAGTTTTACAATAAATATACAAATGGGATATACTCGGGGGATATGCAGCGGCAATAACTCGAACTACTGATATCTGAAGTCATAACATGATTTTAATAAACATATAGTGAAAAAAATGGCTTCGGGTACTACCTCGTTATATTCTCTCCATACTGATTGTAATGCATATTTCTTAGTTACCACAACGCGGTAGGTCTCTACCTGACGACCTAGCGTCTAGACACCCACGCGTATCACGCCACCCAAGACCGGACGTCGATTAGTATAAACATAGCGATAAGGATCCCTTCATTTTAAATGTTAACTAGAATTAAGTCAGTCTGAATAAAATCTTCAAACTCGACGCACCTAATTATAAGTTTTATTTTAATTCGTATTTTAAAAAAGTTAATTTCGCGCTCCCGAAAGTTAACTACCTTCAAAATAATATTCCAGAAATTTCCATTTAGATTACCTTCAATATACACAAATAACACAATATTAGAGGTTGTACCATTTTTATGTATGAAAAATGAATGAGGCTTTTTCTGACAGCTGAATTAAAAAATAAAAAATTGGTGTAAAAAATGCTAAACAGATGGCGTTGTATGTTGCTCCTGTACAAGCGAGTTACTTTACAATGCAATTTTATTTATATTCAGTATGAGTGAGGTACCGAGCCCATGTGCTATATAAATGGATGACACGCAAGCAATAGGTACTGAGCCCATGTGCTATATAAATGGATGGATCCGTGCTGCGTCACGATGCCGTGTGTTGACACGAAGTAAGTAAGGGAATGCATTCTCTCCGGCACGCCGCCATATGGTAAAGGGGGCTTGAGTGAGTTCTACTAGATGATGAATGTATGTCTTGTATGAGTATGAATGTTTGCCCTAATAAAAGAGAGGACGGATACAAGGACGGCGGCGGGCTAAGGGTGACTGACCGGGCCCGCGTGGCTGGTAGCACCAGTGCCCGGTGGGGCGGTTGTCAGGGAACACGCCCGCCGGGGCCTTGATTGCTTGCGACTCCATGGTCTGACCGCCCGGTGTATACGGGATGTATATGCAATCGGGGGTATTCCATGGAGGAGTCATAACTGTTCGAATTACTTATTAAACCCATGCTAAGAAAGTCTATCCGTCCTGTTACATGTGAGGTTTAGGGGGGCGGGCGACCCGACACCCCAGCGTCAGCTGGGCTGCATGGCTTCTTGAGGGATGTAGGTAACCCGGGGGTCACATAAGATGATAACTGACGTCGGGCGGGCTGCGCCTAGCCCTGGAGTCGTTTCGTGAAGATTTATATGATTTCTTGCTATCAATTCTTACCGCGTTATTTCTCGTCTTTTACTGAATGCTTAGCCGCAAGTTCATTGCCATTTAACTTTATAGGCTGTACCAACGTGGTAGAGAGTCGGGAGAGAGGAGGAGTGAGACATTGACCGGTAGACTGGGCGCTGAAGGAGTTTACGTTCATCGGACAACATATTGAGCAGATGATAATCGGGGTAAGCAACATTATACCTTGTTGCTAGTAATAAGTTCAACGTCGCCCCGGTAACCATATTACATATAGCGAAGCATGATTTTTTCTGTGTTGCCATGTGGAGATAGAGTTACTTGCCAAGAGAATAAAATGATTTATTAATGATGTTACGCGGGGGCGACGACAGCTCCCGGAAAAAGCCTCATTGAATTTTATTTTTTGGTGGCCACTTTTTTATTAACGTACCTATGTAGTGACAGTTCCTCCATGACTTTTTTGACAAAAGCGGGAAAACAGTTACCTGCAGGGATGCGTTCCGCGCGTCAGGGTTGTTCCGTTGTTTTTTACCCTGCCCGTAGGTACGGAACGTGCTAGTAGAATATTTGAATTGACAACAACTCAACCTCACACTTCAGGGGAACATAGCCTTTATTGCTATAGCCATGACAACTGGCAGATAAACATGAGAATGTTTTTTACCTAGCGATTTTTTTCGTTAAGGCGACGGGTATAGACAAACGCAATTGAGAATTGAGCCACGGAATAAATAATAGTACGTACTGATACTTACCTATGCCATGCCATCTGTTTGATTCTGGGCGAAACAAATGAGCGGGCATTGACCTGCCGTCTATAATTTTGACAACTGTATAGATAGATGGTGTCTTATACGCAGTTTGGATATTGACATAGAGTAATGTAAGTTCAGAGAAATAACATCGTACTTTTCTGAAAGTTAGGTCAAAGATTACTATTGTACAGAAGGTGAAGTATGTAGTAATTACTCAATTCAAATATAATTTTACTCATTATCGAATAATAATAACTCGATTTCATTAAACTTTTATATAAATGATTTCTCGTACCTCGTAAAAACATCAAAAACATTAAGAAAATTTCTTAGAAACTATCGTTCGAGTTCGTTCGTTGAATATCGTGCGAGTTGCACCATTCAAAATTCCGCAATCGTGAGCAGTTGGCAGCTCATATCATTGATGACATTATTTATCAACAACGAGGTTCGCTGGGTTAGGTAAAACTAACTTAAAAAGTTGTAATAAATAAAAAAAAAATTGCATATTTTATTTATAAGTCTAACTATTTTGACCGATTTTTATCAAACTAATATGAATAAATTTTTCGTTATTTTAGCGTCTCTAAGAAAACAGAAATATACTTTAAAAAACAATAACTGAAAGCATGGTAATGCTAGAAAATGATAACAAAAACGCATCTATTTGGGAACCATCACCTTAAATAGTTGCACCTAAGGACGCTCCGAACGCGTCAGTTGTTATTTACACTGAGGTCACGAACGCGAGAAGAGCGAATAGTTGCACCTAGAGTGTAGTCATAGAACGCACCCCAGAAGTTTCAATAATCATAACATACAAAATAGTGGTTGTCTATGTTGCATTTTATTGTCCATGCTCTAAAACTTGCCATATCGAACAAAATTCCATTCTTCAAAGGAATCAATTTAAAGTTTCGAAATTCTCTATGCTCTAAAATCTAGAGTCAAATTCCTCAGACACGTAACCTCTGTACTAATTAGGATAGTTGAATTTTCAGCATCAATGCTATTTAGCGTTAAGCTGGCGAAAGTTGAGATTGGAGAAGGCCGCCAAATTTAAATACCACTTTCGTATTTATAATTTTAGTGCCGATAATTTTGAATAATTCGGTTCCCCTTCAATAAATAAATAATTATTTACGAACTATATACGAACTATACATTTTTGTATACATAGAGGAATTATTACTATGTGTTGTATAATTAACAATTGTTATTAATATCGAACATCGATTTTAATAGAGAGAGAAATTTTAATTTGTCTAGCTGTCACGGTTCAGCTATGAGCTATGAGATACAGCCTTGTGACAGACAGACGGACGGACAGCGAAGTGTTAGTAATAGGGTCCCGTGTTTATCCTTTGAGTACGAAAGTCTAGAAATTGTATTTGTATTGAAATTGGGTAAAACATTCATAAAACGATAAAATCTTGTGTACGTCACTCGTTAATTTATTTATTTAGAATGGTCATTTCATTCTCTCTGTCTTAGTACAAACTTTGGTACGTTTAGATTTTTTTCTTCTTTATTAGTACCTACGTTCAACCCATAACACCCCACTGCTGGGCACGGGTCTCCCCTATGAAGGGAGTGTAGGCTATAGTCCACCACGCTGGCCAAATTGCGGGTTAGGAACTTCAATTACCAATATTAGTAAATATATATAATATTTGATATGTAACACGTGACCTTGTAATGTTGTACTCTCGTATCGCAAGTGACTAATTACTTAGTATATTTATTTATTATGAAAGCAACACATCTCTAGGAAAATGTAACAGGAAAAATATTTAGTTGACGTAAATAATATATTAGGCAGCTAGCGGCCCGCTCCGCTCCGGCTTCGCACGGGTATTACATTATAGCCTATGTCATTCACTGAAAAAATGATTAAAATCGATCCAGTAGTTTTGATTTATTCATTACTGCCCGCCCGTGGCTCGCACGCGTTAATTTTAGAGTATAACAATTCTTCTTTCCCTAAACCACGAAGATTTCCTTTTTCTTTGGAATATCTAAATTCAGATACTACGTTTTTACCTATTCATTTTATTTTTACAACAATTAATATATTACAGAATGTCTTTATATACAACGTCACAGCTTCCTTGTCATTAGACAATACAAACATGTTTTCTCTAGAGGTTACTCTTGAAACATTGAGCGACCGCGACATACATAACGCAATGTAGTCATATAGAGATTCAGTCATAAAGCGATCTAGTCATACCTGCTAACTAGTCCAATCGAGATGTAGTCATAAAGCTTCTAACCCCTGGAAATAGCCTGTTCTTTGGCAAAACCCTCAAATTAGTTTTAAGCTCTAACTTATTGACATGTGGCCAAAGGTTGGATCTTTTTAGGGAAGCATTTATTTCGTTAGCGCGTGTTCCTCGAGTCACAACTGGTAGGGTTTGACGTAAACCTCCCGAGAACAGAATTGTACATCCACCATAGGTGAATTTTTGTTGCGCAAATCGCGCATTGTCCTATCCAGTGCTTCCACAGACGTCTTGTTTGACATGGTAGCAGACTATTAATGAGCAGTCACGCATCAATTTTCCTGTATTGCTCTGTTTAGAAACACTACAGACGCTGTTATTATCGGTGGCGATTTTCAGCGTGTGCGGTTCGGCCTCCTTCCAAAAGCGTAGCGGCAATGCCGGATGACGCAACAGCTTACGCAATTTTTCCGGTAGATCTCACCTTTTTTAAAAGCAGATTGATTAAAAATGTTTTTCCTGTACCTCCTGGGGCATCCAGGAAAACCAACTTCACTTCATTGTTATTAATTGTTGATAGTAATGCAGTGAATACTTTTTTCTGATCGCTGTTTAATCGCTCATCTTGAGCTACATTTTGTAAAAGTCTCGTTTGATCGTATGATACTCGTAATGTTTCTCTTGTGTATTCGGCACTGTTAGTTCAATCTGAGTCCGGCAGCCCAAAATACTTGATCGATTTACCCGAAAGTAATTTAAATCATACGCTGTCAAGGGCCATATAGATCAATATTAAATCAAGAATGTATTTAAGGTAGTTAATTAGATAAGGATTAATGCTGTATTGGTTAAAATCGCTTCGAAAATTAGCCATAATTTGGCGTAAAAAGTAAATGACAAAAAAAAATATTGTGGGATATATCCATAAGAAATAGACATAAATATACCATAGCGGAGTTTGCTGTAGACATTTTCAATGTGTACCTACAATACTCAGTACATTATTTTGATAAATCTCGTAGGCTTCCGCCTGCGTTTGCAATGTAAGCGGAAATAATGTAAATATTTACGACATCACATTAGAAACTTTAAAAAAAACAGTATTTCTCCACTAGTTAATGGATGTTATTATACATATGCACTTTTCTCTTCAATTACTCTATATATTAAAAAAACCGCATCAAAATCCGTTGCGTATTTTGACAGATTTATGCATACATATGGATATAGGGACAGAGAAAGCGACTTTGTTTCATACTATGTAGATGAAAGCAACACATCTATATAGAAAATCATTTATTAAACTTAATTACTATATTAGGTAATGTGAATGGAATATTAGTAACGCATATATTTTGATACTTTTAACAGATTTCAAATAATTCGGATATTCTCAATATAAGTGCGAGAATTATATTAACAATGGATCAATTAAGAAAATCCTTTTTTAGGGTTTCGTAAACAAAGGGTTGGAAAGCATGGAGGAGGCCTATACCCGTTCTTGGGTGCCCCAACCTAACTTATAAAATATATATATTAAGCTTGTACATCGATTATTATATTATAGATTTCAAAATTAGTAAAACAATTAAAAAAAACTCTGTGTGTAATTTAATTAAGGGTAATAATTAAAAGGCTTTTTTATTTTATTTTATTATTATTAAACAAAGGGTTGAAACGGAAGCTGTTGGTCCATCAGTCTGTATCTCATGAATCGCGATAGCTATTCAGCTGAAATTTACACAGAATAGAATTGAAGTCAGCTTTTACTAAAAGTATAACTCGTCGATAGTTAATTTAGTGAGTATTCCTTGTCATATGTTCGTGTAATTTTCCTGTACGTATCTTTCAATGACATCATTTATGTATTGTATAATTATATTAGGTCAGAATTAATGACAGTATAGTATCAGTTCAATATTATCCACCATGCCACGAGGGAGTGGTTTACAGTTTATATTATTGTATGTGTGCCAAGGCTTCATGTATATTTTACCATTGGCGACCACTTCTCCGAGTAAGTAAACAATAAATAAGATAAGATAAGACAATTCTTTATTTAAAAACCAGCAACAATACTCGTACATAAAACATGACAAAAGAAAATCTTACAGACATTATATACCAGCTTTAAAATGGCAACATTATCGCTTGAAGCTCTTCTTCCATGCAACAACGCACGTAAATGATAATGACATATATTTAAAACGCCGTAAAATATTATACTAACTAAACAGCTATAATAAATACAATCAATAATAATATAATATAACTACGCAGACTAATATAATATAACTCATTATAATCATCAGCAGGACGAGGACCAAGTGTTTATGATTCTACATACAACTGTTGAAGAACTGATTAGGTACTTAACAAGTGGTTGAAAACGACTTAAATATAACCCGACTGCTAAATCTTTAAACCTGTGTATCATACAAATAAAATTCATTTTTTAATTTCTATGTACCCAGTGTCACTCTCACGACTAAGACGAGTCTAATGACACCACTCACATAAAAATACGACAAGCCGTTTAGGCTCTAGGACGTGCCCAGTGGCGGATTAAAGGTCCAGAGGGCCCTAGGCAATCACTTTATCGGCGCCCCTGTACCGGCCATAAGTGGCCATCATAATACTATACATTTTAACTAGTTGTTTTTGCAATTACGATGACGTTGTATCATCAAACCCTAGACTTTAGGAGACCAGGACCCTTGTACTTACGCTAATGCGCAAATGAAATATAACGTTATAACTGTGAAGAAATCAAGAGAGACGACAGAACGAACATCGAAATACATGATTCCTTTATGCTTTGGGAAAAAGGCCCTAATGTATATATGTGTTGACAGATGATGGCGAGTTATGAATATATCACTAGAGAACGTCCCGCGATTTCACCCGCGTAGATCCCGTTACCGTGGGAATAGCGTAGCTTTCTACAGGTGAAAGAATTGTTGAAATCTGTCTAGTAGTTTTTGAGTTTATTCGTTATAAACAAAACATCTATTAGTGGTAGAGCACAGCTGCACTGCAGCTCATAACTGGTCGGCTCGATCGGGGAAATACCACATCCTTGCAGAAGACAAACGAGAAAGACAAGCGCAACAAACGCGCAATATTGCATTGCAACAATCGCGTTTGTTGCGTCGTCGCCATTGTTACTTCCCCGATCGAGCCGGCCTTTCATTATTTGTACTCGTATTAACGAGTATTTCGATGCTTGTGCATTATAATCTTTTATGGATTTATATTATAAATCAGCATTTAGTTCATAATCGTCGATATGTTAATATTCATCCCACCATCTCTGAAAGAGTAATTTTGCTATTCGATATCTAAGTGCAAAAGCTGTTATTATCCGCTAGAGGATAAAGTAAATATGAATTTAGAATAACGTGTGCACTAAATTTTATGAATTAAAAAAAAAAACATTCAACCTATTTACTTCTACCTCTATGGTGCCGAATTCATCATACAACCTTTTTTATTTTGTTAAAAATTCAGACTCGAAACCTATTTGCTGTACATTTTTTTAAATTTTTTTTGAGCGCGCCATTATCGTTTACCGATGTGAAGTTGGCAGTCAAACTTAGCAGCTAATATTATCCGACCAAATAAAGATGGTCTTTAAAAAATATCTGTTTTATGCCTTTTTGCAGCGGTAACGAGGCCGGAAAATTAACAGCAACGTATAAAAATGATAAATATAAGCCTAAAGACGCCGCGCATAATTATTTTGTAAAAAAAGTTTGAATGTAATGTGTGAATTGTTAAAGTGGATATTTTAACTAGTAAAACGTTGAAATGGAAATTAGCGTATATATATATATATATTGAAGTTCAGTAGAGTAACAACAGTGACTGAACTGTCACACAGACTTGCACAAAGTAATAAAAAGTATCTAATATATAACGAAACAAGGAGTCTTCTCCTTTCAACATCTTCTCCCTTTGGTAAGTCTCATACAATTAACAGCTGTCTCTTTTCATTCTCAATTATCTCAATTATCAATTATCATCATCAATTATCTCTCTCTTCTTTACAAACTTGTCCTTCCTAATTTGCCACTAATCATTTGAAGTCTTGGCCCAAACAATAGCTTATTCACGGCATCTGCTAATTGCAATTCTGAAGACACCTTCTGTACTTCCAGCCTAGAATTAGTCACGGCTTCTCTCACAAAGAAGTGTCTTATCTTAATATGTTTAGTCCTCTGATGCAATTCATAGGCCGGATTCAAAACAAGTTTCATTGCAGACTCATTATCAATGTAAAGAATCGGAACCCTTTCTAAGTTTTTAATACTTTCTATAAGTCTCTTTAGCCAAATTATTTCCCTGGTGGTTTCACTGGCTGCGACGATTTCAGCTTCAGTGCTCGAGATCGCTACTGATGTTTGCCTGTGGCTTCTCCAGGAAATGGCTGTTCCTCCATAAGTACAAATCATTCCTGTAGTAGACCGTCCTGTATCACAATCGCCAGCATGATCTGCATCACTATAGCAAATCAGTCTCCTTTCAGTTCTTCTTCTGTACTCAAGGCCTTTATTCATAGTGCCTTTTAAATAACGAAAAATCCGTTTACTTTTACAACATCAGCACTTGATGGATTTTCTAAATGTTGTGAAACAACGCTAATCGCATATGCTATGTCAGGTCTCGTTCCAACCATCAATTAAAGCTCTCACAGCTTGTCTATAAGCAAACTTTTCCTCGGTTTCCTCTTGACTTCTAGTTGAAGAATCTTTCAACATTGGTGTATTCACAGGATTGCAATTGTCCATGTTGAATCTTTCTAATAACTTCTTCGTATATGTAGTTTTGTATAAGTTTACTGATCTATCATCAATTTACAAAACAAAAAAATAACAGGCCGGCTTTGATTTAATTTTGAATCTCATTTTTAGTTCATTTAAAAATGATTTCGTACTGTTTGATTGGTTTGACGCAAGCAATCCATTATCTACATAGAGCGCAAGAATTAGTTTCTCTTTTCCTCTCCGCCTTATGAAGAGACATGGGTCCGCTTCACTTTCAATAAAACCAATCTTCAGTAGAAACTTTTATGCAGCTGTTTCAGCAGCGTGGAGCCTGCTTTAATCCGTATAGGCTTGTTTTAGCTTACATACCATATATATTTCCTCACTAAGACTTCCATAGAAAAAATCAAACTGAGTCAGTCATTTTTAATCTAGCAGCAATGCTTAGAATAGTTCGTATGGCACTCACTCTAGCTACAGTTTCAGAATAATCTACTCCCTTTCTTTGTGAGTAGCCTTTTACTACCAATCTAGCTTTAAAACGATCAACTGTTCCGTCAGAGTTTTTTTTTTCTTTATATACCCATTTGCATGGAATAGCTTTTATTCCTTTTGGTAACGTTGTAATATCCCAAGTATCATTGTCCCTCAGAGACTGGATTTCATCATTCATGGCATTTTTCCATTTAATTTTATCATCACTGTTTATAGCTTCTTGAAATGTCTGAGGCTCTACATGACATAATCGTGAAATTTATTAGGAGGTTTTAATTTAGAACGCTCCCTAAGAGTAATTCTTCCTTGTTGATCTATGTAACGATCTGATAGAAATTCGCTTTTCTCATCATCACCTTCATTCAAAGTGTCTTTTTCATCTTCTTGACCAGATAAGAATTCGTCATTTTCAGACTCATGGTCTGATATTTGATCTGAAACATATGTCTTCACATCTGAATGTGATTCTTTTTTCTTCGCTATCCGATATCTGAGTGTCTGTTTCAATTGGTATTTCTTGTTGGATTCCAGATAGAACAATTTTTTCATCAAAAATTACGTCTTTTGAGCGAATCAATTTCTTAGTTTCTCCGATCCATACTCTGTAACCTTCATCGTTTTTATATCCAATTAAAATTTTATAGCTTTCTTGTCAATTTTTTTTCTAGTAACTTATGGCACATGCACGTAGCATTCACTACCTATTATTCTGAGATGGCGTATCCTAGGTTTTTTATCATACCATAACTCATAAGGAGCCTTATCAACATGAGTCGGTCCAGTGCGATTAAGAATGTAAACCGTAGTGCTTGCAAGTTCTGCCCAAAGCTCTTGAGGCATATCCTTTGAATGCATAATTGCCCTCATGGTTTCTACTACCGTTCTGTTGTCTCTTTCAACACAACCATTTTGTTCTGGTGTATAAGGCATCGTAGGTCTTTGTCTGATACCAGATTCTTCAAGGGTCTTCTTGACCTCTCTATTATCAAATTCTCCACCACCGTCACTTAAAATCTCCTTAATATTATGGCCCATTGCTTTTGCTTCGGCTAGCATAATTTTCAATTTTTGATTTACTTCTGTTTTTTGTTATAGAAGATATAAATGACGATACTTTGAGAAATCATCTTTGAACAATAGAAAGTATCTATATCCTGACACTGACTCTTGAAAGGGCCCACATACATCTGCATGTATTAATTCTCCGACTTGAGTTGCTCTCTTTCTTATACCAAATTTCAATCTATGTGCTTTGCCATAAACGCAACCTTTGCAGAGTTCACTGTCATCATTTTCCAGCTTGATCATATGTTCTCTTTCAACCACTTTTTTAACATGTACTTTGTTTTGATGAGCTAATCTTTCGTGGTAGAGCTGTAGTAATTTTGTCGTGTCAATACTATTTATCTCTGCACGATCTTTTGGTTTCATATTCTCTTACTCAAGTTTATAGAAACCACCTTTTCTCTGTCTGTTTCCTATGAGCATTGTCTTTCCATTTACTGTCAGCTTACATGATGTGGCTTGTGATTCAAATGTACTATTCTGGAGTCTGTCTTGTGCTGTCAATACCGAAATTTATGCTGGGCACATACCAGACATCATTGAGTGTTATTACTTGCTTGCGGTCTAATAACTTAGCTTGAACTTTCAGTGTTCCCATTCCGATAACTTGTATAACTGCTCCATTTGCTGTTGTCACATTCTTGCATCCATCAAAGGATTCAAACGTCTCATAATACTTATTTTTGTTTGTTACATGACTTGTAGCACCATTATCTATAAACCAACATCCACTCTTAGTTCGATAAGCTATACCAGTAGTTGACATTATGTTCCTACTGACATTTTCTGATCTTTTTGTAGATGTTAACGGCTTTTGTGGTCGTCCAACACCAATCCATTTCTCACATTGCCTCTCCTTGTGACCAGTTTTCCCAGAATAAAAACATTTCTCTTCTTTTTGACTTTTACTCACATACCTTGGTTTTTGTATAGTCAGCACCTCTATATTTTCTGTTTTCTTCTTATTCAAATTTCGCTCATAAGAACACAATTGTCCTCTCTGATTTGGACCATTAATAACCAGCTCGATTTGAATGTAAAATATTCTTCTGGAAGCGTATCCATTATCTAACATATCAGGAATATTTCTGGCAATTAGTATTTTGTTTCAGATTTTGACAATTCCTTAGACAGCTCGTGTCAAACGTTTTGAATAGATGATAAATGATTGCTGATATCACTTCCGTCATGCCTTTTACAGTCAAAGAATTTTAAACACATGTCGTATGCTCTATCCTACGACACACCTTCGTATAGACGGTGCAGTTCCAGCCATACTTCTCTTGCCGTCGTAAACCTTACAACCTTCTGTAACAGCTCTTCCGATAAATTTGTAGTTATAAGCAAGAGTGTTGTACTGTCGGCTGCCTGACGTTTACTTTCTGTTGGTTTCTCGTCTACTGTTTCTTTGCCTTCGACTGCGCCTAACACACCTAGCCCTGGTAATGCGATGCGCAGTTTGAATTTCCAGGTGGTCCAATTATCGGTTTTCAGTAAACCTACTTGTGATTTGAGTGCATCGACTAGAGACATTTTCAATCTTACAAGTTTCTTTTCTACAAGTACAATAACTGCTTTCGACACTATTCAAAGTTTTCACGCTCTGCTACCATGTTATAGTGGATATTTTAACAAGTAAAAACATTGAAATGAAAATTAGCGTATATATATATATATATATTGAAGTTCAGTAGAGTAACAACAGTGACTGAACTGTCACACCCACTTGCACAAAGTAATAAAGAGAATCTAATATATAACGAAACAAGGAGTCTTCTCCTTTTTACATGAATTATTAAATTTATAGAAATGCGGCTTTGGCTGCTGGTAGATTTGGACCCTTTATCCCTTAAAATATGGATCAAATGCATATGATTATTACAGCTGCATAACCAATGCATTGAACTAATGCAATTCTAGAGCTGTCAAAAGCTTTCTTAACCCTTAAACGGCCACTGAAAGACTTTCATTATTTTTCTTAACTTGGTTTCTATTGCATGGTGGATTCCGACCTTTCATCCCCTGAAATATGAATTAAATGCATTTGATTACTATAGCTGCATAACAAATGCATCGAACTAGTGCAATTCTAGAGCGGCTAAAAGCTTCCTTAACCCTCAAACAGCCACTGAAAGATAATCATAAATTTTCTTAACCTGAAAAAAAATATTAATAAAAATTAAAAATATTATATAAAAAATGAATCCGTTTGTTTCACTACAACTCGAGAACATCTGGGCTGATTTTAGTCTTGAAATGATTGTCGTACTCCAGCCAGGGTAGGTTTAAAAGGGGAGAAACATATATAACTGTTAGGCGGTACGAAGTTCAGCGGGTCTGCTAGTTGTATTTTTTTTTGGGTGTGTATTAGTGAAGAAAGGTAAATTATAATGATTATTTAAATAAACAACTTAAAACAAGCTTCGCCTCGGCGATATTAGTGAGGTGTTCAATACGAGTCTAAGAATCACTAAATATAACATAACATTCATTATAATATATTAAATAATTATTTTCTGGAGCTGGGTTGGAGCATTGAGAAATCGAAAAATATTTTTGTTTCTATGGTGTATATTCCTACTCACCACCGCCACACTTCACCTTATTATTTCTCTTTATCTCAGTATCCGACTTCCTCGACACGCGTTTCGCCTTAGCACAAGGCATCCTCAGGAGATGTTGACTTTTCAAGCGCTCGCTCGAAAGCTTTCGAGTGTGGCGGTGGTGAAGAGGAACCACACCATAAAAACAAAAATATTTTTCTATTTCTCACGCTGACATCAAGACGAGGCCGAAAAAAACTATATATTTCGTATATTCCATATTATTATTGACCAAGTCTATACTGTTCTTCAAACTGTGGCTTGGTTTGAATGATGCTTTTGTTTTTAGTAAATCACTTAAGTGTTTAGCCAAATTGTACGCGGGCGCTCCGATATACGATACTACTGGTCTTATAGGAATGTTTTCTTTGTGGATTTTGGGCAACCCATATAGCAAAGGTGGTCGCGGATTCATAGGCAATATATACTTGAATGATTCTGTTGGAAGATACTGTATACTCTTGATAGCATTTTTAATATCTGTTGTGAATCTCTTTGTTGGATCGGAACTTAGGCGTATGAAGTCCTCTCCCTGGATCACATCATTTACCTTCTGAGTATAATCAGCTTGATCCAAGCTTACTATCGTGTTTCCCTTATCAACCTTATCATCTTTATGGATAGTATCATGTTATTTGTGGTCAGTCTCTCCCGCAGTGACTGATATGCAATTTCATCTGTTCTCTGGCTACTTCTCGAAGATCTGGCATAAGCCTTTTTGATTTGAGTAGCCTGATGTTTCACTGCCTCATATTGTTTAGCCTTGACACATACTACTTCTGAATCTACCATCAATTCTTCGAGGCGTTTCTGAGAAGGTCTTGGCTGCAGGTTATATTTCAAGCCTTTTTCCAGCAACGATATCTCTGATGGTGGAATTTGTGTTTGAGATAAATTCTTAACCCTTTGGTAAAATGAGTGGCAGCTCATGGTTTCTTCATTGCTACTTCCAGACAGCAATCTGTCTTGAAGTAATCTTTCCGATTTCCGGGTCCGCACTAAGAACATCTTATGTGCCAATGCTGGCGCCAAATCTCTTGCTTTGTTATATTGCTAAACATTTTTCGATTTCTCACGCTGACATCAAGACGAGGCGGAAAAACACTAAATATTTTTTACATACCATCTTATTATAACCTGACTTGAAGCCTGACTCCATCAATTATCTGTAGATCTTAAATGTTATATAGGTAATATTTCTGCTATATTTTTTTGTTGTCGTTGTTAGTCATTTTGTTAATGTTAATAAAGGCACTTGCCACATTTATTATATTTCAGATGTTTTAAAGATGAATGTAGATCGTGTACAAAGATCGGGTAAGTACTTATCAATATTTATGCCATTACCAATTTGTGCCCCTGACGCAATAACGAAGTATTGTCTGTGACATCTGTATCGTAGCTCCCGTACGGACAAATCGATATTTATTTTGTTTGATAGGTGAATTAGTCGGGAGTACCCTTTATTAGGTAGCTCTATCTAACAAAAAAAAAACGATCCAAGATGGCCGTCGTCATAAATTGCGGATTACAAATCCCTTGATACGGGTATCAAACAAAAGAGTTTGACTAGTAGAATACTTTTTTTGCGGAAAAATTACCTGACATTTTCACTCAATCCCCTCCCCTCTCTAAAAGCCTCTCGTAATCAATGGATGCCCCCTTTGAATGAACCCATGTACTGAGTGAATGAGTCTTATCTGTACAACTCTACTAATCTGTGATTGATATATTTAAGGCTCGATTATAAATGGACCATTCGACTGTGATAACTTTCGTTACGATGAAGGAGATGACATTTATTTAGAATGTGTGGCTGCCGATAAAGAGATGAACGTTCAGTGGATTCAAGAGAAAAGTGAGTCATCTACAGCAGATTAATCGTTTTTTGTGACAAAACAATAAAGAGAAATAGCAATGTAGGCTGCAACTGCGTTAAGCCCGCGTTTTTGTTTTGTATGATATCCGCTTAATTAGGAGGCAGGTCAGATGAAACGTGTCAAAGAATTAAAAAAACATATAAGACTCGGCACATCGGTAATGAATGACGTAACAAAAAATGTATACGCATAGACACGAAAATTTTAAACGTTTTTGAATAAAAAAAATTAAACTAGCCAGAAACGCAGAAATCGACACGTTCCAAAATTTAAATTTGTGTTTACAGAATTCAATTTCTTGTAATTTTAATTTTTTTCACATAAAGATATATTTACAAAAAGCCATACATTTGTTTACAGCAGTCTTTTAAGCAATAATTTATTTTTTGTATGGTCACCAAACTGTGAATTTTAAAATTTTTCCATAGTCTTATATTTTATGATAATTCCACTTTACAAATAATACTGTTTTTGAAAAATAAGCAATAGTAATGAGACTGAAAATCTTAAGAAAAATGGTCTTCATATGCTTCTTACCAATTGTTGACCGTATTAATGAGTAATACTTACGTACTACAATAAAAAAAAGCAGACGGATTACCACTTAAGAACTACTGATAATGCACCTACCATACCTAGATGCTTGGTTTACAAAATGACACTCCGAACACTTTCGGCAACAAGGTCCGCAACCTCGTTGCCGAAAGTGTACGTTTAGGTTATTTTTTATTAAATTCTGAATACTTTCGACAACAACTTTTTTTTTGGTGACTATTTATCAATTTTTTGGTGACCATTATCCATTTTGGTAACCTATTAGACTTTTTTTCAAAATTAGAATTTGTAGTAAAATATTACTTATTTGGATAATAAACAATTGTAATAAAGACGACACCTGACGACGCGCCGCATCGATCAATTACCCGCCTATTACATCTACTAACATAGATAATATACATTTCAGATGGCACACAAATATTATTACAAGATAAAGAAACGCAAAAAGCAACTCGTTTACTTCATATGACGTTGGTCCGCTTCGACGACGGCTCTCAGTTGTCGTGCACCACGAGTTCAACAGATACATCGCGTTATACAACGAAATACAATACTGTACGCCTGACCATGAACCAGCGTAAGTAAGATAAGATAAGACAACTCTTTACTAAAAACAGGCTTATACACTATTTAAAAAATAAAAACAATACAAAAACATGCTAGATTTCTAATGGCGGCCTTATGGCTTAAAGCGATCTCTTCCAGGCAAGTACTTCATTCTAGAACTTTCTCTTCGTAACCCTCGGCGATAAAACGACGGCGTATTATAAGTTCGATTGGTATGCAATTCATTTATTGTCCTCTTGGGTACAAAGAGTACACTTGCGAAAGTCAAAAAATGTAATGGTGTATATGTAGCTCGTGAACGGGTGAAACGATTGTGATTTTGCTTTTGTTTTTGTTTGTAGAATTTGATTACAATCAACAGGGGCCTGAGTCTGATATTTGAATTGTTTCTGAATTAAAATTGCACAGAAATGCAATTTCATTGACTCAGGCCCAAGACAGCGTAGAAACTAAAACAATATTTCGATTGGCTAACCTCTTTCCGACGATGCTCGAGGTCTTGGATAGGGTATTACTGCTTTTAAGTTTCATATTTTAGTGCTGCCTCGATTTTATTGCATTAGTAGATTATATAAATATTTTTTACTTAATAAACGTTATTTTAAGGTTTTTAAATATTTCTTTATCTCAATAATTTTATCTTTTCATTATTTTCAGCATCAAATTTTAAATTAAATATACGAGAAGACAAAGTGTTAATAGATGATCCGTACGAAAAAGTATGCAAAGGAGGTAAGTTTTATTAAAAGTTATAAATGAGTATCGTAGCTCTTATGTCAGAGATAAAGTATGCAAAGGAGGTAAGCTTTATTATGAGTATCGTAGCTCTTATGTCAGAGATAAAGTATGCAGAGGAGGTAAGCTTTATTAAAAGTTATAAATGAGTATCGTAGCTCTTATGTCAGAGATAAAGTATGCAGAGGAGGTAAGCTTTATTAAAAGTTATAAATGAGTATCGTAGCTCTTATGTCAGAGATAAAGTATGCAAAGGAGGTAAGCTTTATTAAAAGTTATAAATGAGTATCGTAGCTCTTATGTCAGAGATAAAGTATGCAGAGGAGGTAAGCTTTATTAAAAGTTATAAATGAGTATCGTAGCTCTTATGTCAGAGATAAAGTATGCAAAGGAGGTAAGTTTTATTAAAAGTTATAAATGAGTATCGTAGCTCTTATGTCAGAGATAAAGTATGCAAAGGAGGTAAGCTTTATTAAAAGTTATAAATGAGTATCGTAGCTCTTATGTCAGAGATAAAGTATGCAGAGGAGGTAAGCTTTATTAAAAGTTATAAATGAGTATCGTAGCTCTTATGTCAGAGATAAAGTATGCAAAGGAGGTAAGCTTTATTAAAAGTTATAAATGAGTATCGTAGCTCTTATGTCAGAGATAAAGTATGCAGAGGAGGTAAGCTTTATTAAAAGTTATAAATGAGTATCGTAGCTCTTATGTCAGAGATAAAGTATGCAAAGGAGGTAAGCTTTATTAAAAGTTATAAATGAGTATCGTAGCTCTTATGTCAGAGATAAAGTATGCAGAGGAGGTAAGCTTTATTAAAAGTTATAAATGAGTATCGTAGCTCTTATGTCAGAGATAAAGTATGCAAAGGAGGTAAGCTTTATTAAAAGTTATAAATGAGTATCGTAGCTCTTATGTCAGAGATAAAGTATGCAGAGGAGGTAAGCTTTATTAAAAGTTATAAATGAGTATCGTAGCTCTTATGTCAGAGATAAAGTATGCAAAGGAGGTAAGCTTTATTAAAAGTTATAAATGAGTATCGTAGCTCTTATGTCAGAGATAAAGTATGCAGAGGAGGTAAGCTTTATTAAAAGTTATAAATGAGTATCGTAGATCTTATGTCACAGATAAACATTCTATCCGTATCCTACTAATAATTATAAAATTAAATTATAATATTGTTTATCGAAGAATTTACATGTTTTGGTGACACTACGAATATATATATAATTGTTAGAAAGACTGGTCTACAGAACCGCGTTCAGTTTTTTTAAATACATATTTTTCTATACACATCGCTTTAGGCGACAAGGTCGCCAAATGTACGACCAATGTTTTGTTTGTAATATATTTTGCTGTATTTACTTTTCTTGGTGTTCAAATAATATACATTGTATTGTATAAAATATTATAAAGTTCATAAAATTTCGAAATTGAACTTAACTTTAAAATACCTACGCGTGGTCACAGGTGAGAGGAAAATTTAGATTTGGGGTACAGTACTTGCCAGAATTTCATTTGCCATAATTTCATGTCCTATACTAGTCAACTGACATAATAATATTTCTCATATTTTTGTATGTCATACTCATTACTACATTAATCACGTGCTAGAAACCTTGTTTCGATAAAGTCAGTTTCAATAACATCATTTATTATCATCATTGTAAGCCGTAATTATCATATTCTTTAACATCATTTGCCATCGAAATTACATCTAGAAAAAAACCTTAAATCGGTTTTAACTAAACGATCAATATATTTAGATTAGGTTAGAACAAGAAAAACAATGCACGAACCGAGCGAGCGAAGCGAGCGAGCCTCGCTAGCGGCCGGCGAAGTGCTCTAGAAAGGCTTGGATGTATTTGAAATTAATTTAGTGTGAAATATTCTGTTCAATAATATTATTGCAATTAATAAAATGGATAATAATACGTACGAGTATGTCACTCGTATCATTATGGAATCTAAAGTACGGGTAAACAAGAGAATGCCATATGAATTTTATGGTAAACATACAATTCGGGCATATGAGTATTATTGCTATAGGTTCTAAATGTTGTCTATTGTTTGAACGTATCTTACGTTTTGTGTAGTCGTTCGCGTGTTCGTGTTCACGGATGGCAATCCCATCCAATCAGATTCTTACAAATTCAGATTTTTGAACTCTTTACAAAAAATAATTAGAAACTTATGGATTATTACGTGAAAACTAGAGGGTAGGGTGATCTTCTCATATACTACGGGGTCACCAAGGCGGAGGCGGGAGTTCAAAACATGAATATAATGGGTCTCGTTTATAAATCCAAGTAACAAAAAAAATACCAGCAATTGAAGACGGATTGTCACATATTTTAGAGTATCATTTGTTTAAAGGTAATTAATTAGTTGATTATTTAACATTTACGTTTGTATTTTTTAGCTACGTCCATTAGCATCGTACTCTTCAAGAATAGTACTATCGTTAGTAGTCACAGTGGTAAATATTATAAAATACCTAAATTGACAGAAGCAGATTATGGAAAAATATTTTACTGCGTTCATATTTACGACGAATATTTACTATTAGGCGATAAAAGAGAATCTACCAGGACAATAACAGATATAACAATAATAACGAGTAAGTAAATCTTAAATGTATACAGTACTTAGCTATAAAGTGTACAGGGGCCCAAACAAATGTTTGTTATTTGAATTGTTTCAGAATTACGATTGCATTGCGTCATAGACCATTGTGACGCAATGCAATCGTAATTGCGTCACAATGGTCTATGACGCAATGCAATCGTAATTCTGAACAATTAAACAAATTGAAACTTTTGACAGATTTGTTAGTGTGTCATTACGTTCAATACTGACTCTGACCTATTCAATGTGAAAACGACCGTCTATGTATATATATATATTTTCATTCGTTTTTTATTACTTCCATTTTTTTATTTTTTGTAGGTATGTATTTAAAGACAAATTTCCTAATAATCTAGCTTATAATATAAATTAAATCAAATAATTAATAATCTCTAATCTAATTATTGATGTTCTTTTAATATATATATATTTTTCTACCGTTTTCCAAAAGAAGGAGGTCAATTCGATTATATGTTTTTTTACTTTTGTTACCTAATTTCTCAAAGATATCAAGTTCGATATGTTAAATTCTTTTTTCGTTTGAAAAGGTATACTTTTTGAGTGTGATCACTTAAACTTGATCAAAATTGGTATGGAATTTAATTTTTGAATCGTATTAACTGAAAAAGGTCTGTCGATGGCTGCCGTAACGGAACTCAGTTATAATTTGTGTTAATAACTTGTTGTATACATTCTCTACAGAAGCGCCGTCATCCTCACCAACAGCACCACCGACAACAGTGTTCCCGATATCACCGCCACCAGTATCGCTGTCGACATCATCACCACATACATCTACACTTGTAGCTGAGCAAGATTTAGTCTCGATTACAGAAGACGCACGTAACTATGCATTTGTAATAATACTCGCGCACTAAACTTAATCTAGTATATTGTAGCCACATGATTCTTGACAGTCGCGTTTTTAAGATTCGATGGGGATTCTATTGTATTAAACGAACATACCGGCGAATGAGTGAGTGAGCAACGCGGGCAAGGTGGGGCAGAGGCATCGGCCGAGGACCCAATGAGGCCCGTCAGAAGAAGAGATAGGACTTTTGACTTCCTTTGGGGTTGAATTTCGAAAAATCCTTTCTACCTACAATCTAGAAAAATACTCTCTCCGTAATCTATCAAAAATACGCCTACAATCCAATGAGGTAGGGCGTTTACTATCGCTCGCCTAGCTACCACCCTTAAGCTGATAAATCTATCGCCAAGCACCTAACGGTATTCCAGACTAGGCATGCTTCCACCTAGGGCTACAGTGTCGATGACTTCCGTGCTCGTGCGAACTTGTGGTCAAATGCCTAGCTGTGCAAGATAATAAAATAAATATTTATAAAGAATACTTTCTCCTTTCAACTACAGTGGTTTTTGGTTCTTCGTTTTTTTTGGGCATTTGTTCTCTTTTATATATATGCATGGGTGTTGGATCCCATACTGTGAGGCAGCTCTCCGAGCTTCCCGATGTCGTGTTCCTAATGATTTAGGAGTGTCCGAAAGAAACCACGACGAGTTAATACAATGTATTTATTAGTTGTTTATAACACTGAATACAGTTGTTAAGTCAATAATCAGGCTAATACCAATGCAATTCTTAACCGATCGATGATCGAATCTCTAACCGCCAGGAACAACTTCTAACTTGTTGCCGGGAACCGAGCGCAGAGCTGTCAAAAAACTTTAGGCCGCGTTCGCGGTGCCATTTAAGGGCACGTTCCGTACGCGACATATGGATAGTTTGATTTTATTTAGAAAGCAAATGTGTTAATTTTCTTCAAAAATACGGGTTTTCACTTATAGCTGATTGTTGGAAAGGCCTAACTATAGTTTCGTATACATTCAATGAACTTCATCAGGGATGCTTTTAACTACAGCGTAAACAGTTTGATTTCTGTACAGTTATGCAATAAATGATTATGGTTTTAATTTCAGCTGTGCAAGGTGTAGAGGTAACTACGAAGCTACCGCCGAAGGCATCATCGATCAATCTGGGTGCGATAATAGCACCGCCTATAGTCATTCTAGTGTTGGGGGTCACTGTTCTAGCCTTATACAAGTGGAGACAGAAGCGAGCGTTGCTGGCTCGACGAGCACATCTAGAAGAACCTCTATATGTATGTATACGTTTCAATCTATAGTTACAAGGTGGCCTCTAGATGAATTCTCCATACAAACGCCGCGGTACAATCACTCGTACCTACTCTCACACACAGCACACGGATTTTGTTATGTTCATTCGCGAATGTGTGCGTATCGTAAAAGGTTATCCTCATGTAGTAGGTACTAGCGGTGACCCGCTGTTTCACCCGCATAGTTCCCCATTGGATTATCGAGAAAATGGGGAACTGCTTTTTTTTAAATCGGTGTATAAGTAGCCTAAAAGTCTTTACCGGGGGCCCAATCTACCTTCATCTAGACTGCTTAAGTGGTTTTGGCGTGAAAGCGAGACAGACAGATAGACAGAGTTACTGGCGTATATGTGTACCTACGCTTCGAAGCCTCTCGAACCTGGCCGCAGTGCGGACAGTAATAAAACACCTTCCATACAGACCGGTTGTGTTGTTTCGCATAGTTCCTTCGCTTGCCTCTACACCTGTTACTTTCACATTTATAATATTATATAAGTATAAACATTTATTATATATTAATAATTATTATTATATTATATTACTATTATTATACAATTATTATAGTTAGGATTATTATCTACCATAGCGGTAGCATACAGGGCATGGGCCTCACCGGTGAAGGAGGTGTTGTTGCCTTTACTCATCATCAACCTTCTCCGAAAAGCAGGTTTCCTCAAGAGGTTTTTCTTCACTATTTGAGAAAACAACTGGTTAGAAGCGACTTAAAAAAAAAGCCCACAACTAAATCTTTAATCCTGTGTATGATTCTTAATACACAGATGGACCCTCTACTTACCACTCATCTCCCAACTCGGTTGGCCGCCGCGGGAGAGTTCGACCACAACCCTCCAAAGAAAACAATCCAGTTTAAGAAAAACTCTATAAATATATGTATTCTAAACGTCAGAACACTATCATCAGCCGAAATAATTATCGAACTGAAAGCAGCTCTACAAAACATCAATCACGATTTACTAGGTTTGAGCGAAGTCCGTCGATTACGAGAAGAGATTATCGAAGATGACGAATATATCATGTACTACATAGGCAAAACTAAAGGCCTGTATGGTGTGGGTGTCCAAGATAAGAAAAAAATCAAAGAAAATATTATAAAATTCACTGGAGCATCAGATAGAGTTTTCATGCTAGTAATAGAACTACAAAATTTACCTTTTGCCATAATTCAGGCGTATACACCCACCGAGAGTTCTTTTCAAGAAGATATAGATAAATTCTACACATATTTCGCAAAGGCCCATGACTCTATCCACGAAAAAGTTCTACAGCTTATAAAAGAAAGAAACGAACTACAAAACAAGAAAAACCTAAATAAAACCGATAAAGAAGAACTGAAAAAACTATATAAACTTACAAATAAAGAAATAATGCGATGTTACTCACTCACAAAATAAATACTATACAAAGACACCTACAAAACTCTAGATCCACCAAAAAGCATAAAAAAATAAATATATCGAAAAATTGGATTCCATCACTTCAGCCTGGCTCTACTAAATGCAAATCACGCTCAGATATTATTCATATAGCTACAGATTTTTATTCTATATAGTAAACCCGACTCTATAAATCCAACGGATGACACCTACGAGTGCAGTAAATCTTTACCGGTAGAAAAGTTCACTGTGTCTGAAGTCTTACCACAAATAATGAAGTTGAAATCTGAAAAAAGTCCAGGGCCTGATATAGGCAAAAACTCTACTACTGACACCAATCACGCTACTTTTGAATAAATATTGGAAGAAGAAGCTGTGCCACAGCTATGGACCGAATCTGAAATTATATTGGTACACAAAAAAGGTGACAGCGGATATTGCCAACTATCGCCCAATTAGTCTCATGTCCTGTCTCTACAAATTATTTGCCTGCTCTTTGCTACAAAGAATAACACCAACGATCCGTGAACGCCAAACGATTGAACTGTAGATCATATACAGGTAGTCGATCAGGTGATAGAGAAATATTTGGAATTTCGCAAACCACTCTTTACATAGCGTTTATTGACTATAAAACAGCGTTTGACTCAATTTCACACGATAGCATATGGAAACCGCTTAAAAGTCAAAACGTTAACGAAAAGTACATTAATATTTGGAGAAATATATATGCAAAGAATTCAAGTAGAGTGAAGCTAGACAGAACAGGCACGAAAATAGACATAAGAAGGGGCGTAAGACAAAGCGATCCACTCTCTCTTAAACTGTTTATACCTAGTCGTCCTACAGCATTTTTACAGCAGAAAAATTTGCCACTAGGAAACTAGGTATTTATATCAATGGAAATTATTTAAGCCACCTTAGATTTAGACCAACCTTTCGGCAATTAAATAAAATGATAAACGACCTACACAACGCCAGTATAAAAGTTGGGCTTGGAATGAATTTTGACAAGACAAAAATAATATCTAACCACCACAAGAAACCCATTTTTATAAATAATATTCGTCTCGAATACGTGCAGCAGTACGTTTATCTAGGCAAATAGATCTCTTTCAGTAAAGAAAGGAATAGTGTTGAAGTAGACAGGAGAATAGCTATTAGTTGGAAGAAATACTGGACTCACAAAGAAATTTTTTAATCGCAGCTCCCACTAACAGCAAAAATAATTGTTATGGATTCAGAAATTCTACCATCTCTCACATACGGTCGCCAAACTTGGACGTTCGATCTTAAAACCGAAACAAAATTCAGACATCTCAAAGAAGAATGGAGAGAAGCTGCCTAGGAAAAAAATTAAAAGACAAAGTGAAAAATTTCGATATTCGCAATAACCCAAAAATAACTGACGCTTTAACTTTCTCACTTAAAAGGAAATGGAATTGGGCAGGTGGTGAATGTGGCCAGGTATGGTGACAAAAGATGGACACTAAGAGCTGTTAAATGGCCTAGACCAACAGGCACAAGAGCGAAAGGCCGGCCATATGCTAGATGGGCGAACCAATTGGCAAAGACAGCAGGTCGGAGATGGACAGCCATGGCTAATGACAGAGAGAAATGGAACTCTTTGGAGGAGGCTTTTACCCTAAGAGGGTCCATGCATACAACGCAAGATTAAGATATTTTTTTATTTATCATTTTTGTGCAAAAATTAATATCTTTTCAGTGTGTTGTTTATTTCAATGATATTTTTGTAATGTATTTATTATGCAAGGAATTAAATAAAGCTTTATTATTATTATTATTATCATCCTTAATTTTTAGTTCTAGCCGTGTAATGCCACAAACCTCGTAAGAGGGACGAAGAAAAAAAAAATAGTTTTTTTTTTTAATTTTGTTGTATACAGTGTCACTCTCACGACAAAGACGAATCTATTGACACCACTTACAAAAAAATGCTCAAGCCGTTTTGGCTCTAGGGCGTGTCTAAGAAATATGTATGCATACATACATATATAAATAAATGCATACATATATACATACATACACTAGAAAAACATAACCCTTCTGTTTCGCAGTCGGGTAACAATTCAGAGATTCAAACTTACCTACATTAAAATCGTTTTCACTTTTTTTATTGCGTAGGCGTCGAGCCAGCAAGTTGTGTACGCCGAGCTGCAGCTGGCGCAAGACGCGCGAGACACCTTCAACCGAGCGCCGCCGCCGCGGGAGGAGACCCCATACGCGCAAGTGATAGGCGTTCTGGCGGAACAACGCCGTCACAATACATAATAATATGAACATTGCTAAATTAATTTTAAAATAAAGAAAGGAAGAAAAAAAAAGAACAGTTGTTAAACTTACTAAGGAAATTTTAATTAACCAACTCATAATTTAAGGCTTTTAATGGCAGATCCTTTCTTCTAAACAATTAGGACGTAATTGTATAATTCCAGGCCTAAATCTGATTTTAATTATTTCAGAATTAGAATTGCATTGCTACATAAACTTAGTCGCTTTTGACAGATGTATCTACTCTTGGTATTCTGTTAACCTTCAGTTCAATTGTAACTTGACATATTTCTTGTTAAAACGACCATTATGATGCAATGCAATTGTGATTCAATAACAATTGTGATTCCAAACTTAGGCTGCAGGTGAGTGCTATAAAGTCGTTCGTGTTAAATTATTGCGGTTCCTTAAATTATCTTTAACACCGTAAACAGTAAGTTTTTACGGTTTAAGATAACTCAAATAACCAAGAAAATCAAGCTTATAAAATTATGAATAGTTCAAATAAAGTGAAAAAACACGCTTTAGTAGATAACTGAACTAAATAACTTTCTGTTCACTGTCATTGGTCCTTGATAAGTGCAGTGTTTATAAGTTTCCTTCTTTTAACTCAACTATAAAACACTTCAGATTTTATTTTATTACAAACAAGCTATTTAAAAAAAGGTATTAAGGCTAAGGCTATAAGTATTGTAAGTATGTATAGAGTTTGATACGAAAAATAACTTAAGTCTAATATCAAGGAACGTATCAATCACGAAAACCTAAGAAGCTATGAAAGAATCTTGATATTTTTTAAGTTTTAAGGATACATTGCATTTATTGATACATTGCATTTATTGATACAATGATCATATTATTATGTTCAGTAAATTCTATTTGTTCTATTTCTTGACCAATATTATCGATCGACAGACCATTTCTCTTATAATATTTTCAAGTAGCGCTGGCCAATATACTAATCGTAAGACGCCATATTATAATAATGAGAGCAACAGTAATTTTTGGGAGATTTCTTATCCACACATGGTATTACAGAACGGAGCGCACGCTTGTAGTTTGACAGACGGAAGTCGCTTATCGTTTCCATTTTGTGCAGATTTTTGCATTTCCTCGTTTCCTTTTCCTATCTTGAACTTCAAAACAATTCGGATAGTTTTGTTTACCAACAATGGAAGTTACGGACTTGAGTGATATTCTAAATGTGCGTGCGATTAAAATGGAGAATGGCGATGTTCCGTTTGAGGAAAATGCCGTCGATGTCACCGATCCCTTCCCACAATACGTTACTGAGTCTGATTTGGGTGAGTTAATACAATATTAGAATATGTCGCCTGAAAATCATGTAATACCACAGCTTGATCTATCAACTCATACAATTCTCGTCTGCAGAGCTCTGCTGCCTTATAGCTACAGTAAATGACAAATATATCTTGCAAACCTCTTCAGACTCATATTCAGTGCAAAACATTGGACATTTCAATAACTCATCACAGACTGATAAAAGCACAATAGCTTTATAAGCTATAAATTATAAGCTATAAATTAATTATTTTAAAATTAATAGACTTCAATAAAGAAGGGCTTTTTTCAATTTGTAGAAATCCTTTTTTAAAGATGTTCTGCAACTATTCAGTGGTGCTTGGATCAATTTGGAAAAAAATATTGTTAATTTTTATAAAAGAGTATCATTTATTGTTCATCCCTTATTAACTTTATCTGTAACAAAATAAATAAAAATACTCAACTGAATTGAAATGGTTTGTCACTTTTTAAAAAGTATTATTTTCACAACAGTGATAGACTGTCTATTATTTTTATAAGCTACTGGCTGCTGATTGCGGTGTTACTCACACACATCTTATTTTTTATTGTTTATGTTACTCAATGATAATATAAGCTTCCTAACGGCGAAAGAGTTTTTTAAATCAATCCAGTATTTTATAAGTTTATTTGTTACATACAAAAATACAAAGGACTTGTTTCATTTTCTGCCCTCCTAGGCCTCCTCTAGTAGTTGCCATCTGCTTCCATCTTGGACTAATCTGCACCATCCCTTTGGAAGACCATCTTCCCTTTTAAATTGTCTTCCTCAAGCTCTTTTTGCATCTCTGGGATACCAAAGTGTGACATCTTTAGTCCATTTGTCTCTCTTTGATCTTAAGACAGGCCACAGCCTGTCCATCGCCATTTTAATCTTTTTATTTTTTCGAGAGACATTTGTAACACCTGTGTCTCAGTCAGGGCTTTATTTCTTATATATAGATTGATATAGTAGCCTGCTACTGTTGGACTCAACACTATTGATTTACCAAAGAACATTTGCAAGTGACTTCAAATGATGTCTATGAGTACACAATTGTCTTAGTTACTCTGATTTAAAAACTGTGTCAAAGTAAATATTCATTAATTTAAATGATAGCGACATGGGAACCATCACCTTTTGAAAAAACAATATATTTTAAATCAACCTGATAAAACATGTGTAAGTAACCCGCAATAAGTTTTTGATGGGATTCTAAATTTGTAACATGAACTTTACCTTGTTACAGAAACTCATTACAAGTGCAATTGTTATTTTACTTTTGATTCATAATCATAATTATTTAGGATCTTCTAACAAACTTATGCGTGATTTGAATTTTTAAGTTTTGTAACTCAGGTGACTACGAGTATCTCAAAACATGTTGGTGACGTTGTACCATTATTTAAGAAGACGTGTTCTCACTTGTACCTGATTGTTGTAAAATAATGAGCCGTTCGTGTCTTCAACTATGACACGTCTCACATATTTCATCCCTGATGAAGTTCACCGAATGTGAACCAAACTATAGTTAGACCTTTACAACAATCAGGTACAAGTGTAAACCCATTGTCTTAATAATATTGTCAGGTTGGTCTGTTACTTTATATTATTGTTGTTGGTCAGGGTTGCTGCAAGGCGGGGGGGAGCTGCTGTCGGACGGGGGGGAGCTGCTCGCGGTGGCCGGGGGGGAGCTCTGTGTGGAGGACGACGACACCATGCACAGCATCGACACCAATGGTAACATTAATTACATACGCACACTCAACATGTGCATCCATCTACGTGTACTTAATGATATTACAATCTAGCCTGAGGCTAATAACTAATGTTAATTTTAGCTTAAACTTCTACAAAAATAGTGTCTGTAAGAATGTGTCCATTAACACATACTCCTATGTCTCTATCTCTATTAAGGTACTAAATTTTGCTCTCACCAATTATTATTATTACACTACACCTGTTGGAATGGTTTCGTTCTTTTATTTGTTCTTACAATGTCGGTGTGGTGGAGGAGCCCGTGCGGGTGGTCTCCACACTCACCTGATGGTGAAGCCGCTGTTGGTGGGCTCCTGCATACTTTTGTATCACAAGTTAAACAAACTCCACTCTCAGGTATGTGTGTAATATAATATAAATGTGTATGTATACAGTGTGTATGTTTCAGAGGAGGTGATAGTCCAACTGATGGACATCCGCACGCGACTGTCTCGGCTGCGCTCCCTGCTTCAGCGCAGGGTGCACCACGACCTCACGCACTACACCTTCTGGCTGCAGGACGCTAAGATGGTACCTACCTACATACTATCATCCACCACTACATATAATCACCCATCGTTTAGACTGGTCGGTTAGCGCAGTTGGTTTGGTAGGCAGGCTGCTAGTAAGCTCGAATCTAGTGCTTGTGTTTGGAACCATGTTTCATACGCTGTAATGCTTGAGAAGGTGCAAAAGACCTTCCTGAGGGCGCTTTACAAAAAGCTGTACGTCTACGACCCTTATTTCTACCTTGCTAAATTGTTGCTCGGATGTTTGGGTTACAACTCGTTAGAGGTAAGAAGGATGGTGGATCAGCTCGCAGTTTGTTGTAAAGTGCTCAGGGATCTGTGGACTGTCTCCAGCTGCACAATACTTTATGTGAACTGTATGTATGTGATGACGCTGGGGGTGTTCCGGCGGCCACCACTTTCTCTACGTACACAGTGGTCGTACTGTTGCACGTGCAAGGTCGCCCCTACATGTTTGACAGCTGGAATGCTATTATTTCTGCCAGAGATATGTTAGTAAAAGATCCTGAACGCGCGTGCCCACTATAACTATAATTCCACTGGATAAGGGAAATTTAGTGCTACAATATTTTTTAACAATTCAGGCCCTATATTATTTCCAATTTATCTCAGAATGAGACTCAGCGTGATCGCACATAAAACCGTTTTATTATATTGGGAAATTCTCCCAAAAAAGTTGGATATAATCAGTGAATACTCCTTATGAATACTCTCGAGTTTCATAACATCCACTACGTAACTTATTTATTACTATTGAGTTATCTGACTCACAGATCGGTCGATCCGACTGCCTCTGACAAGATGGAGATTAAGGAAAATTGGTATTAAGTCAAGCAGGCCTCGATTTGTTTGGTTACCTTCTGACAGATTTGACAGATGGCCAAGCAAAAATCCGGCCACGTTAATAGGGACAGAACATCGGTAAAATATAATTATAGCATCTCGTTTTCGCAAGCTATGACGTACCTTATTGCAATTTTATCTGTTAAAGTTCTTTGACTTCTGCTATAATGTTTTACTCTGAGAGTGTTATACGAGTAGAGCAGTGGACCAGCAAGGCCAATAATAATGAAAATGATAAATTAATTAAGTAATCGTGCTATATTTTACGCCGTATAATTGTTTTACATCAAGTGAATTACAGACACACTTAAGCTATTAGTTGAGTTTCGTACCTCAAGAGGAAAAACGGAACTCTTATAGGATCACTTGGTTGTCCGTCTGTCTGTCAAGAAAGACCCTTTCTCTCAGGAACGTGTGATGGTATCAAGCTGAAATTCATATCAAAACACAGATCTACTGTTCTTTGAAGCTGTGAAAAAATCAAACTTCTAAGTCAACACAATCCAGAGATACAGCCTTTTTGCTGCAAATTTTAGACACTCGCAAGGGAATCATAACCTACAGGATACTTCCCGTGAATTCAGAATGTTGTAATTTGGTACAAAGTAATTTGTACCAAGTAAGTTGTAATTTGGTCTTATTGCACAGATAGAGGAAAAATTGCGATCAGCATACATTTTTAGTTACATCATTTAGTAAAAATATTTTTAAACTAGCGGCCAAGTCTCGGTTTCGCTGTCCATTCGTCCGTGCGTCCGTCCGTCTGTCAGCAGGCTGTATCTCATGAACCCTGATAGCTAGACAGCTGAAATTTTCACAGATGATGTATTTTTGTTTTATATATATGTATATTTGTTTTATATATATTTACTATATTAAGTATTATTGTAAGGGAGTAGGAGAGTAGCCCGGAGCTGAATGTGTAGTTCGAGCGTCATGGAGACCTATACTTGCACTTTGTAAGTTGAAAATATCATAGAAGTATCGCATTATCGCGGTGAAAGAAGAGTCTAGAAGAATAACCATATTTTTTTCGGAAAAACCAAAACATATACATATTCATGACTGTCATGATATTTTATGTGCTGTTACGTGTCTCTGATAGCAAATGTTATATGTATGTGATTCTGACAATGTGTGAGGGTTGGCCATACAGCAAGAAAATGGATAAGAAAAAAGAAATACTTCCCACTCTCTGACGTTCCACTCAAATAATTTAATCATTGACACGCGCACTGTTTTGCTAGTACTTAACCTACCTTATCTTAATCTGACACTTTTCAGCCAAACAAAGTTTTTGATATTTTGGCGGGCTGTATAAGTAATAAAAATAAAATAAAATAAATGTTTGAGGGTGGTCAAACTGGGAGGTAAAAAGTTGAACTATTGTTAAATAGATACGGTATGGAACCCTTCGTGCGCGAGTCCGACTCGCACTTGAACCGAAATATCAATTTTAAACGTTCTGAATGCGCACACCTCTCTCCCGTACTTCGGTGGCCTCACTCGTCTCGTTGATCGCTGCGGTCGGTTCTGACGCGTCGTCGTGTGTTTATTTCTTTTCCTTCTTATTTTTTATTTTCGTAATATCTTTTGAACGGTACATCCAATTTCAACAAATCAAAAAGTTATCAAATTATTTTGATAAGAATTGATATAAAGGTATAGATACGAGTGACATGCTCTGAGTTTGATCGCCATTTTTATCAACTTGTAAAATGCATAAAAGTAGTTACAGTGATAGAACTGTAATAGTTGGACATATGCTCTCGCGAACTTTTTTGTACATATTTATATATATATATATATATATAAATATGTACAAAAAAGTTATATATATATATATATATATATATATATATATATATATAAAACATTTTTTCGTTCTATCGTTCTATCATCAATACTTTCCGCAGCGTTTGCGATGAAAGACATTTGATGGCAAAAAATGTAATCCATAGGTTGGTTTTAATAGAATTTGTAAGGATCTCGAATTTTTTCTATTTACATATATAGCCTATGTTACTCCTGGATAATGTAGCTTTCTAATGGCGAAAGAATGTTTTGAAATCGGTCCAGTAGTTACTGTTGTTGACTTTATTCGTTACATACAACGTTACAAATATCTCTTATTTATAATATTACTATAGAGTATAGATTATTTAATTGTACCGTCACTTTACTTACAGTACAGATTTGTACGGAACCTTCAGAGCCCGAGTCCGACACGCACTTGGCCGGTTTTTATTATTTTCTATTGAACAATTACTTTCATCTACTACATTAATTTAAATTGTTTTATATTTTGCAGCTGGAAAACCATAAAACTTTGGTAGAGCAATGTATCCGCGGGGAGGGCGTCGTGCAGGTCAACATACAGATCAGACCCACCGAGCGCAAGATCAACATACTGGACGTACTCAAACCTGACGAGGAGGCGCAAGCGGGGGCGCAACACCGCCCCCACCACGACTGTAAGTGCCTACCACCCCACTCACTGACACCACATCAACATTCAGACATATTTTTTTTCGTATAGTTAATCTGTCTCCGAGATAATTAAAAACAAAAAAATGCAGTTGTATTGAAGCTATATAAATAAAATGAACCCACTTGTTACGTTACCAGTAAATAATCATTTGCATTTCGTTTGTCAGATGAAATCGAAGACATCGAGGAGCTTGAAGAGACGAGCGTGTCTCCCCCGCCATCAGATAGAGAGTCGCCCCCGCCAGCGCCCCCGGGGGCGGCTGGGGGTGATAGCGGGGGCGGGGGCGGGGGTCGCGCACCGCACGCGGGCTCCGTGCGGTGGGTGGTGGACGGCAGTGGGGGAGAGAACCGACCGCGCGCGCCAGCTGACCCGCACCAGTGGTGAGTCAACGTCAGTTAACATACGTATCAAGGGCCTTGAGGCACTCCGCAGCTAATCAAGGCATCTAGACTAGTCTATGTACCGTTGTTTCTCCTCCTCGTGTTCTCCGTCCAATAGCTCTTCACTAGTTGTAATGTATTGTACACGCATACATTTGAGTTTATTTTCATAAGTACAAGAATACACACGAGACCGTGTTAAATGCTTAAGACAAGTCCAGTAAATGCCGTTTCTTTCCTTTTTTCTATCCAATTGTTATGTTATATTTCTGTATAGCCGTATCCCTGGTCTGGTCTACTCACTTGTTACTTAGAGGTTATAGCTGCATGTGGGTGAGTGTTGAGTGTGCGTGTGTGTGTGTTGCAGGTGCGTACAACACACTAAGCTGTGGATCCAGTGGGCGGTGCGCCAGTTCAACCTGTGCGGCGTGAAGCTGAGCGACTGGCACATTTCCGGCGAGGAGCTCTGCGCGCTCACCAACGCACAGTTCAAGTGAGACACGCACAACGATCACTAGACTCACTGGTAACACTCACTGGTAACACTCACTAGTAACACTCACTGGTAACACTCACTAGTAACACTCACTAGTAACACTCACTAGTAACACTCACTAGTAACACTCACTAGTAACACTCACTAGTAACACTCACTAGTAACACTCACTAGTAACACTCACTAGCAACACTCACTAGCAACGTTCTACCTATTTTGCTATAAATAAAGAAACAGAAACTGAAACAGTATTTGTGACATAAAACATCATATTAAGTTATATCAATATACTTTAGTAAATCTAACGTATCTTATATAATGTGTAAGGACCATTCCCTCTCCCACACGAAACATGCAAAAAGAGCCTGAGCTACCGGTGCAAGAACACTTGTTGGTAGGACGTGTCTTATCGCTCGCCTGCCTGGCTACCACCCTCAACTTGTAAAATCACCTAACCGTGTGTTCCGACAGCCTTCCTTGAGAGTCAGTATATTCCTGGCTAGGCATGCTCCATCTAGGGCTACAGTATCGCTGACTTCCGTGGTCATGCGAACTTGTGGTCAAATGCTAGCTATGTAGGAAAAAAAGTCATGAGTTACGTGACTAAAGTCACCAGTAACTCCCTGGAGTCACCACTCACACTCGCACTAACTAGACTATTGACATCTCATATCTCGTGTGTCCTACACTCTACTATATTGTAAACGCAAAAGTTTGTATGTATGTATGTATGTATGTTTTTGTCACTTGTTCACGCACAAACTACTGAATCGGTTTGCATGAAATTTGTTACGGAGATAACTTAAAACCTAGACTAACACACAGGCTTCTTTTTATCCAGTATTTTTGCGAGTAACACCGCAGGACGCAGCTAGTGTGTCATATAACACTTTGGTTGGCCCTCACTGGAACCGGACTTTGGTAACTGGTTACCTAAATAGCTTTTTTATACTTCCTAGCAACTGGTTTCCTAAAAGATAGTTATACTTGCACGTTGACAGGGAGAAGGTTCCCTCGGACCCCGGAGATATCTTCTGGACTCACTTCGAACTGCTCAGGAAATGTAAATTCATTGGTGAGACTGATTTTTAACATTTTTACTATTACGTATTATTCAAAATCGTTTACATTTTATTTCTTAAATTTAAGTTTTTTACAATATGAATATAAAACATTAAATATTATAAAAAACCTAAACCTAGAGTGTCACCAGCAGCGCGGTAGGAGCCAAGCTACCGATGGTAGGGACCACAGAGAGAGGAACCTCCTTACAATACGTGCTGTATCGAGGATCACAGACCTCTGTATCCGACCCTTGATCCAACCATCTAGCGGGAGCCTCTTAAGATGTTGGTTGAGACTTCTCGCTATCAGGCCGTTTGCCGAAACGACTATCGGAACAATGATCGTCGAATCAACATCCCACATGGCGGTAACCTCGTGAGCCAAGTCAAGGTACTTGCTGACCTTGTCCTATTCATCCTCCACGAGGTTCTCACACGCGGGATGGTGATGTCGACGAGCACCGCTAGCCAACATTATTATCTCTTATTTGAAATATCTTTATTCATTATAATAATATATTACTTGTAAAACTTGTACGAAGGTAGACACGTTCTATAAATATTATATATATATATATATATATAAATCAATTGCTGTTCGTTTGTCTCGCTAAAACTCTAGAACGACTGCCCGGCTGGGCAGATTTAGCTGATTTTGGTCTTGAAATGTAAAGTAAAGTAAAGTAAAGTAATATTTATTGACCTTTAAATAACGTTCGTTACAGGCAAGTCTTATTACATTTGAATGAATAATTACTTAAAAAATTTAACTTACAAATCTCTTAAAGATTACTTAATATTAGTTCTTAGTTTAATAGTTCTCATGACAAATATTTACATTAAAATTGCTTTGTTTAGTTATTATTAATATTTTATAATGGTTGTTTGTTACACAAGAACGATGATTCTACAAGCTGCATTGACATATATTCGCTGAGTGTGTCGTACTCAAGGGAAGGTTTTAAAGTTGATAAACTGAAACAACTGTTTGGCGGTACGAAATGCGCCGTGTCAGCTAGTATACAATACATACGATCAGTTTACTATTCAGACACAAGTGTCTTTATAAGTTTTTGAAAACTAACATCATTTTGCAAAGTACATCATTACGTTTCAAATAAATTTAAAAAAGTACCTTTTTAATTGACCAATACACAGCAATACAGATAACACACATAATATAAGTCGGAGAGTGTTTGTTTGTTCGTCTTCTTCTCAACAACTGAGTTTTCTTAGCGACTTGATATTTTGTGCACTGATACTAATTTAATAATAATTTTGATTATTTATTTATTTGAGATAATAACTATTATATATAAAATACCTAACAATTTTCTCAAATATTATGTACAGTTAAAAAAAAATTATATACAGGGTTATCAGCTAGAGGTGTACTAAGCCGAAGTACTAAGCCGAAAGGGGGTCACTATACTCGGCCTAATAAACAACTATCACTATGGGACCAACTCTGAATTCGAAAGAGAAAAAACAGCTGTTCCATACAAGAAGTTGATGTTTTCCCTAGAATTCAGAGTTGGTCCCATAGTGAAAGTTGTTCCTTAGGCCGAGTATAGTGACCCCCTTTCGACTTAATACACCACTAACTGATAACCTTGTATATATACACTATATATTATAGTTGTAGGTCCGAAGAGTACCATACTCGTAGACCACTTTAAGAACTTAACGTGGACAAACCTACGGGCATAAGCTAGTCTACGCTAACATTATGAATAGGAAATATTTGTATTATTTATGTAACGAATAGACATTAAAACTGGACCGATTTCGAATATTCTTCCGCCGTTACAAAATGACATTACTAACATAAGCTATGCTAATTACTAGAAATAAAAAATAGAAATCTACAGGCAACAACCTCAAAATCATATAGCTGGTCGTTAATTTAGCTTTGTTAATGTAATTAGTTGTTAATTGTAATTAGTTGTTGATTGTTATTGTAATTAGTTTTTAATTGTTATTCGTTGTTGTGTTTATTGTAATTCGTTGTTAATTGTTATTGATATTATTAGTGAATAGTTGTTGTAATTAATTGTTATTGTTGTCCAGCGGTGGTACAGAACGAGAACGATATCAAACAACAACCGCTGAAGGAGACACTCGACGTGCCACAGTCCGCCATCAAGAAGAAACCCAAGGTACCACACTACACCACTACACGCGTTATATACCACGTAAACACACACACATAATAACAAAAACCGTTAAAGACTTTTACATACCGAATTGATTGCAAGTAGACTTTTAATATAGCCTATATTGCCGAGACCCGGCACGTAAACATTTCCGATTTATTTAAATTTAGATACCTTTTTTGTTTCTCAAAGATAATCAAAGGTAATTACTAAAAAATGACAGCATATACTAATTAGTCAACATCATGGTATTTTTATACAATTAAATGCCATTTAGTTAATACGTATCTTAAAATGAGTTTCTCTAAGCAAGTGTCCATTAACACGTATCTTAAAATGAGTGTCTCTAAGCAAGTGTCCATTAACACGTATCTTAAAATGAGTGTCTCTAAGAAAGTGCCCATTAACACGTATCTTAAAATGAGTGTCTCTAAGCAAGTGTCCATTAACACGTATCTTAAAATGAGTTTCTCTAAGCAAGTGTCCATTAACACGTATCTTAAAATGAGTGTCTCTAAGAAAGTGCCCAATAACTCGTATCTTAAAATGAGTGTCTCTAAGAAAGTGCCCATTAACACGTATCTTAAAATGAGTGTCTCTAAGAAAGTGCCCATTAACACGTATCTTAAAATGAGTTTCTCTAAGCAAGTGTCCATTAACACGTATCTTAAAATGAGTGTCTCTAAGAAAGTGCCCAATAACACGTATCTTAAAATGAGTGTCTCTAAGAAAGTGCCCATTAACACGTATCTTAAAATGAGTGTCTCTAAGAAAGTGCCCATTAACACGTATCTTAAAATGAGTGTCTCTAAGAAAGTGCCCATTAACACGTATCTTAAAATGAGTGTCTCTAAGAAAGTGCCCATTAACACGTATCTTAAAATGAGTGTCTCTAAGAAAGTGCCCATTAACACGTATCTTAAAATGAGTTTCTCTAAGCAAGTGTCCATTAACACGTATCTTAAAATGAGTGTCTCTAAGAAAGTGCCCATTAACACGTATCTTAAAATGAGTGTCTCTAAGCAAGTGTCCATTAACACGTATCTTAAAATGAGTGTCTCTAAGAAAGTGCCCATTAACACGTATCTTAAAATGAGTGTCTCTAAGAAAGTGCCCATTAATACGTATCTTAAAATGAGTTTCTCTAAGCAAGTGCCCATTAACACGTATCTTAAAATGAGTGTCTCTAAGAAAGTGGCCATTAACACGTATCTTAATATGAGTGTCTCTAAGCAAGTGTCCATTAACACGTATCTTAAAATGAGTGTCTCTAAGAAAGTGCCCATTAACACGTATCTTAAAATGAGTTTCTCTAAGCAAGTGTCCATTAACACGTATCTTAAAATGAGTGTCTCTAAGAAAGTGCCCATTAACACGTATCTTAAAATGAGTTTCTCTAAGAAAGTGCCCATTAACACGTATCTTAAAATGAGTATCTCTAAGAAAGTGCCCATTAACACGAATCTTAAAATGAGTGTCTCTAAGAAAGTGCCCATTAACACGTATCTTAAAATTAGTTTCTCTAAGCAAGTGTCCATTAACACGTAACTTAAAATGAGTGTCTCTAAGCAAGTGTCCATTAACACGTATCTTAAAATGAGTGTCTCTAAGAAAGTGCCCATTAACATGTATCTTAAAATGAGTTTCTCTAAGAAAGTGCCCATTAACACGTATCTTAAAATGAGTATCTCTAAGAAAGTGCCCATTAACACGTATCTTAAAATGAGTGTCTCTAAGAAAGTGCCCATTAACACGTATCTTAAAATTAGTTTCTCTAAGCAAGTGTCCATTAACACGTTTCTTAAAATGAGTGTCTCTAAGCAAGTGTCCATTAACACGTATCTTAAAATGAGTGTCTCTAAGAAAGTGCCCATTAACACGTATCTTAAAATGAGTGCCTCTAAGAAAGTGTCTATTAACACATATCTTAATGTTTGTTTCTCATGGATTGTATTTCGTTGGCTACAAGCACATTTTCTGTAGTTAGCAGATGTTCCCCACACGTTTTGGTATTTCCTCCGGTTTATTCGTACAGAATTTTAGATGCTTGCTTGTACATTTTACGTACCGGGATTCCTTAAAGCAATACTTTTGGATGTGGCCGTACACTGGGCAATTTTTGCATTGTGGTTATTAACTTAGTTCTTTTAAGTGACGGTACTTTGTATCCCAGTACGGATTAGATTGGGAATATTTTGTTAGTCTTCGCTTTTTAAAATGTTAGCATAAATATATTGAGCGGTTCGGTATTAATATGTTAAAGTAAATTCTTAGATATGAGAACTTAATGAATATAAAGGATTTGTGTGTAAGGTGTACGCCTACCAAAAATGCATAAAGATGTGGTTGATAGTGTGTATAAATGAAAAATGCGTCGGTCGTCTCCTTCATTGTGTACAAAAACATCTAAATTTTAGTGGAATTATGGCATCCCTGGAAGATTTTTGTATCCTAGGTTACTGCAATGGTCACATTGGCCTATGACTTATACCGTCCGTCACAAATTTTTATTGTGTCAAAATTGACATAATAAAAACGCGTAAATCACCTTTTTGCGTAAATAACAGGAAAATATTTTGATTCGAAATTAATTTTGTACACTGCGTCAAGTTACGTTATTTTGAATTTGGTTGATATATTAAACATCAATAATCTCTAACGTATTTATGGTATCATGTACACTGTTCTGGCCGGAGCTCCATACATTATTGAAACAACTCTTTTGCAAACATCTACAATGTTATTTTCACCATGATGCCCGAAGTCTTCATCAAATTTAAATTCATAGAATTTATGTATTTTAAATTAAATAGCCAAAGTGGCGAGAGAGAGAGAGAGAGAGAGAGAGAGAGAGTAAATACTACGTGAGCTCTGTTCTAGTGTTGTGCGTTGTGTTGTAGCTGGTGACGTACATAGAGGAGGAGCCGGGCGGTGCGGCGGGCGGGGGAGCCGCCTGTCGCTATGGCAACAACGGACAGATACAACTGTGGCAGTTCCTGCTGGAACTACTCACTAGCGCCGAATACTATGACGTCATACGATGGCACGGTATGTACTGTTTTCTTTTAATATATGGCACCATACGATTAGTATATTTGCCAGCAGCAAGTTATTCATCAATTAAGTTAAGTCAAATATCAAGTAATAAGCGCGCAACGCGAAAATCCCGCGAACACGAAAACCACATTACTTGCATACTACATTGTGTGCAGCAAACCGACAAACGCGCGTCAACTGCTGCGTTACATTACTCAACCGGCACAATAATGAAGGGATTTTAAATCGGATCTTTCGGATATTTCAAGTTTTTCCATTTTGTAAACTGCGTGACGCAAAGAAAAAACTAAACGAGGACAAAACAAATGAATTACGGTTTTCGAAATTCAAATGTATGAATAAATAGCTGTATAAATTAGAAATTGGATAACCAACTAACCAAAGAAGAGATATTTGAGATCAAAGTGGCCAGTACGACAAAATATATATATCAATCAATCAATCAATCAATCATTTATTTCAGATTAAAAAATCCATTAATTACAAACACAAACATACAATTCACTCAACATAATCATTCCTTAAAATTAACATTATTTAGTAGTGTGCAAGTTAGTGCTGACTGCTGAGGTAGCAATAATGTATTAGGTTTTATTTTAGAATAAATGTAGCCTTTAGCACTTTAAATACACGTTTACTTTATTTAATCAATTACCGATGTATAGAAACGCCACAATGTAGCACAGTGACGTCATGGAAGGACATATCTCTCAATATGATGACTTAAAAACAATCCGTCGTTTCTTTCTGCAATTACGTTCATGTATGTGTTGGCACTGCCGCGGATCCGCCCCATCAGCGAGGCCACTTTTTTACGCATAATTGCCTTAAAACCATCTATGCGTGTCTCGGCAAACATTCCTGAGGCGCTGCAGAAGCGCGGTAGCCCCAACAACATCCTAAACGAATTGTTGTATTGCACGCGACGAGTATTCGCAGCTGTTTTAGTAAAATAGATCCATAGGCTGCAAGTGCAGAAAGCTTGAAAATACGCCCTAAACGGAGTCAGTTTAACTTCTACGTATCAACATGTTACTCCCCACTGCGAGCGCCCTCCGCTCCCTTTCTATGTCCATGTCATCTTTGAGTGTATCCGTCACCCAATGCCCCAGGTACTTAAACTGTGCAACTACTTTGAGTGGAATTCCAGCAATTTTTTACATCGGGCATACATAGGTAAAAGTTGTTACCAGATTTGAATGCCATCAGCTCACTCTTAGTGGCATTGTACCTGAGGCCATGAGTTTCCGCGTACTGCTCACCAGCCTACGCAGATGGGCTCAGCAACACCATATCAGCAACACCATAGCTAATATTATTGAGACAGGCTTCGTCTATAGAACAGCCATTCCGGCGGTGCTGAGCTCCCGAATCAGACGATCTAAGTAGAGGTTGAAAAGCTTTGGTGAAGTTGATCCTTCCTGTCTCATACCGCATTCGTCTGCCCACCTAACTACATTACTTTGATTTCCGTACCAGTACTTAAACAGTTCAATCAGTTCAGGTGGAAGTTCTGTGTCTGGGTACAGTTTTTGCCAGTGTTTTTCTATCTGTGTAATATCGGACAGTGTGCTTGATGCAAAGAACCACTGATTCTGAGAAAAGTCCAGATCTAAAGCCAAACTGAGCATCGTAGAGTACTAAATGTTTCTCTAATTACTTATGAAGCACGCTGTCCAATACTTTGATATAGGCCTATAGTTTTTGACGTCCGATACATAACCCGTCTTGTTCTTAACCAAAGGAACTACTACCGTCAACTTATCGGGTAAATATGAATGACAAATACATACATTAAACAACGACGAGAGTACCCGTGGCAAATGAGCCCCCGCATGCTGCAGGTGTTCAACGCTAAGAGAGTGTCATGCCCCAGAGACTATCCTCTAGTCATGCCCCGCACAACATCTGCGACCTCTTCAGCTGTGAACACATGCTGCCTAACTGAGGGCTCCCTACGTGTCGAGCATATCTAATCCACCGGAACTAAACTATTGAGCCCCGTTAAATGTTTTAAAACAAAGGTAATCATCATGTGTGCGCGTGTATGTATATGTGTGTGTGTGTGCAGGTACGGAGGGTGAGTTCAAGCTAGTGTGTCCGGAGCGCGTGGCTCGGCTGTGGGGCGCGCGCAAGCACAAGCCGGCTATGAACTATGAGAAGCTCTCTCGTGCTCTGCGCTACTACTACGACGGGGATATGATCGCCAAGGTACCCGGGAAGAGGTAAACACTATTACATACTTTATTCACTTATCTCTCGTCCACTGTAGCCCATTTTACTCTCGACCATTACACTGTATTCTACTTCTCACTCTCGCCCATTACACTGTATTCTGCTTCTCTCTCGCCCATTTCAATGTAGCTCAGTTCGTTATTTAGTATGTTAGTTGTTGATGTATGTATTATATATGTGTGTGTGTTTGTAGGTTCGTGTACAAGTTTGTGTGCGACCTGGAGCAGCTGATCGGGTACGGCGCGGAGCAGCTCGCCGCGCTCGTGAGGGAACTGCACGACACCATGCACCCTCAGGAACACGACCACCCAAGCAACGACTGTCTGAGGATATAACTACCACTGCTGACAATTAATATTTTTGGAAAATTATTTGGATTACCCGCCTCGGTGGAGTCAATTCCACGAAATTCTTCACTTCCTTAATATTGATACCGCACAAAGCAATATGTCTGGATTTCCCGCAATTTCCCGATTTTTACCATTCTCCGCACTGTGCACAACTGACAACATTTCATTTTTGCAAAGTGATGGAAATTGAAACATTATTTCGAGATAATGCAATGAAGAGTTCATACTACAAATACCACATTTTTATGTTAACTTTCTTTCGAGTTCTTTACAAAATACTGATGAAAAAAATTCTCGTATTTATGTTAAGACCATGATGATGCCAACAATAACAAATATTAATGTATCTGTCATCTGTGAACCATAACAAAACAAACAAAAATACAGATAATTAATTACATAATGTTTTACGAGCTTTTGACGAGAATAACATTATGCTGAATTTCTCTTATATTTTCAAAAATCTCTAAAAATGTAATTATTACATTTTGAGTAAAATAAAAAATAGTAGAACGTTATTTTTTCATTTGCCTTTCCATTATCGTGATCAAAATATGGGGTGGAAAATTTGAAATGTTGTCAATGAACAGCACAGAGCACTGATAACATCACCTCTTATTACCGTTATGTGATTCGTAGTTAAATAAACAAATTTTGGAACCGTTATATCAGATGATTTTCATGGAGTTCTATTGATATATTTGCATTTGCCCCGGGATATATCCCATCAATGAGGCAGAGAGAAGTTATTATTCTCATCAGCCCCCGGGGCCACAGCAATGGAGCATAGAGGAATAAAAATTCCTTTGTGGCAGTACCAGGGGCGGATGGGAATTTACAGTTTAATACGTTGTCTTATTGCCATTAATAAATTATATTAAAGTTATTTTTTATAATAAGTGTACATAAATGTATGAAGTACCTAGGTATTATGTAAATAAATATAAATTCTATATTGTTCAGGAAGTGTTTTTTTTATTTTAGCGGATTTTAACAAAATATGGCAATATATGTCAAGTCCTATCCTATTCACAAATAGAATAAAGAGCTTGTAGTTATTGATTAAATAAGAATGAATGATGTGTTGCTGTTAAACGTCTAATATACTGGAACCCCATCTCTCGATTTCGCTTTATTCGCACACACATTAGGTATCTATTTTTTTTGTTGGAAATGAAATACTTTGTCAATATAAATTTTAACAAAATCTGTCAAATATTAATAACTCTTAAGTCTGTTTTGAATTAGTTTTGAAGTAATAATAGTTGGTGGAAGTTAGCTTTATAGAAGACATTTTCACTGAGCCGGCTGTAGGCTGTAGGGTGTGTAACGGATCTCTAATAGTTTGTATGACGTTGCTTATCGAGAATGCGCACGCATTAAATACGTGAAGCAGTAGGTTAAGAGGATCACCGAGCCTTCACTGTTTTCGTGTTTCTGATAGAATTCTCGTTCCGGGGTCACCTCTTTTCGCCCCCTAAATTGTAACGTAATTTTTTGTTATTGATGTCAATTGCTTCACTATGATGTATTTTAGTCCTATAGGTACGTTTTATTATTTTGAAAAAAGTTATTGAATTCTGCATAATAAAGGCTTTTAATAGGCATCGTATCAGCGCAATAATATGACTGCTTAGGAAACTTGTAACTTTATAGTGATATAATAAAAGACGGAAAAAATAAACTGTAAAGCGTAGTAAATAATGTGTTAGATATTTGAAAAATTACCTCTCTTATTGTATGGACAAGTTGGCGGTCTATAGCTGTCTTAAGGGGCGCGTCTGCGTCAAAGCTGTGGTATCATTTACGACTATGAATGCTTTGAAAAATATGCTAGATTTTGGTGTAAGCGCGGAGCCCAACTAGTTTGTAATACTCAATCCAATCGAAATCAAAACACCGTTCGAGACACTAATATATTTAATTAAAAGTTTCCAAGCGCCTTAACTATGTACGTAGTGTTTGCGGTTCGTGCTGCAGCCGAGGACAGTCTACCAGCAGTTTGGCTCCGAAAAATGATCCCGACACGAAGTTCATGTGGACGGGAGTTCCTCGCGCCAGGGGCGAGTCGAGCTTATGTTCGAACAGAGGGTCGGGGCCACACTCCTTACCGAATGACAGCTTGTCTGGGGGAGATGACATGTTTAAAATATTATTTTATTATTTATATTAATTTTTTAGTTTAATTTTATATATCAATGTTCTTTATTCGCCACAGATATGGTATATTATAGCTTAAAAATAGATCAACATATCTTAGCCTATTGGCATGCGAACAGTACTTAGTACAAAAATAAATTCAATTTTACAGTACATACTAATAAAATCAAATTACATCTACAACTAGATATATATAACTAGACATGTATTGTAGAGGTATAATCTACACTAATATTGTACAGAGCATATGTTTGTGCTACATAGGTACGCTTACACTTAAGTATTAAGCACCTACTTACATACTAATATATTGAAATAAACGATAGGTACGAAAAATTTCGAAAATGTACATTGATGGTAATGATAGTATTTTGAGATCTTGAAAAAGAGGCCGACAAGATTCAAGAGGATCAACGCAACAGATTGCACGAATGCACCTTTTTTGGGCTATAAACGCTCTATCCATTTCCACCGAGTTTCCCCAAATGATGAGTCCGTATCTTAAAACTGATGATACGTACCCATGATATGTTATTACAGAGGATTTTTGGATGCTATTAAGGTCAGCCGACGAAGAGCAAACGTGAAGCTACTAAGTCTCGAACACACTTTGTCCACGTGCGCTTTCCAATTGCAGCTATGATCGATAATAATTCCAAGAAATAAAGCTATTTTAGTTTCCTTTATGCTTTTACTATTGTGACTAATGTTAAGATTTTGGGGCTTTCACTTGGTGATATAAAATTGCATAAAATTAGTTTTTTCAATATTCACCTTTACGTTATTTCTATTTAACCAATCTACCGCAGTTAAACTCTGTGTGGTGCTATAAAGACTGTGTTCATAATTAGTATTTTTTGTTTAGGAACAATAACAGAAATATCGTCTGCAAAGAGAACACACTTGTGAGGAATTGAGTTAGGTCATTTATATACAACAGAAAGAAAAGTGGTCCTAACACACTACCTTGGGGTACGCCAAATTTATTAATTAAGTAATCTGATCGAAAGTTAGTCAATAAATTATTATCATCCATGTGTTTTATTTCCACGCACTGTTTTCTATTATTCAAATAACTTTCGATCCAGTTATAGGGAACTCCTCGAATACCATAAGTCTCTAGTTTTTTTAACAATATTTTATGACTAACAAAATCGAATGCTTTTGTCATGTCAAAATATATAACTGAGACTGGATTTTTAGTATTAATGTGTTCAGTGATGTCTTTAATTAGAAGAAAGCTAGCTAGTGTATTTGATTTATTTTTCTGAAATCCGTTTTGTTTACTTTTTAGTATATTGTTTTTTATTATAGGTAAAATCATTAAAGTCAACTGTGGCAACATTACCGTATTTTTTTATATTTTGTCATATTAATCCAACATGGCGTTTGTTAGAAAGGTTTTAATAGATACATTCTGTTAAGAAGATCTCTTTGTATTGGTTCGTTCGTACATGTTCTAGATGCGTACTAACCGCCTCAATGCATTGCTGCTTCACTTAAGGCCACAGCCATTACCTCAGCTCACTTCAAATCAGTGTCTGGTGTGAGGCCAAGCGAGCGAAAGCTCTTCAAAAAATATTTTGAATTGGGTAAATGCGTCGTAAAGTAGGTGACTCAATCACTCAAAACATAACAGATTCAACGAGGTTACTTTCCACAGGTAAGTTTTTTGTTTATGTGACCGGTGTGAAGTTGGCAGCCAAACTCAGCGGCCATATAATGCGACCACATTAAGAAGGAAATTTTGTGAAGTTAGCGGCCAACGATATTCTAGTCTACTGGGATACTAAGCGTCTTCTTGTTATAGCTAATCAGGCTTAAACAAGTCTAATGCTGCTCTACAAAACAAGGAGTAACGAAATACCGTGAAAATTCAAATATATTTTTTTCAATAAATTTGAAAAAAAAAAACAAATGTACCTTGGACGGCTGTTTTGGACTAACGCGGTATGTCAAAAGAAAGCTTGTATTTCATGCTATATACCTGAGAAATTTCAACGCGGCAGTCGTACTGTAAGTAGTAGAAAAAAAATATTCTTTTCTACCATTTTCAAATTAGAAAAAAAAAACAAATGTACCTTGGACGGCTGTTTTGGACTAACGCGGTATGTCAAAAGAAAGCTTGTATTTCATGCTATATACCTGAGAAATTTCAACGCGGCAGTCGTACCTACTGTAAGTAGCAGAAAAAAAATATTCTTTTATACCATTTTCAAATCAGACAAAAAAAAAACAAATATACCTTGGACGGCTGTTTTTGACTAACGCGGTATGTCAAAAGAAAGCTTGTATTTCATGCTATATACCTGAGAAATTTCAACGCGGCAGTCGTACTGTAAGTAGCAGAAAAAAAATATTCTTTTATACCATTTTCAAATCAGACAAAAAAAAAAAACAAATATACCTTGGACGGCTGTTTTTGACTAACACGGTATGTCAAAAGAAAGCTTGTATTTCATGCTATATACCTGAGAAATTTCAACGCGGCAGTCGTACTGTAAGTAGCAGAAAAAAAATATTCTTTTATACCATTTTCAAATCAGACAACAAAAAAAAACAAATATACCTTGGACGGCTGTTTTTGACTAACACGGTATGTCAAAAGAAAGCTTGTATTTCGTGCTATGAACACGTGAAATTTCAACGCGGCAGTCGTACTGTAAGTCATAGAAAAAATATATTCTTAACAACCAATGTAATTTAAAAAAAAAATAAGTTGTTGCTTGGACGGCTGTTTTGGACTAACGCCATAAATCAAGAGTAAACTTGTATTTTATGCTATAAACCTGTGAAATTGCAACGCGGCAGTCGTATTGTAAGTAGTAGAAATAAAATATTATTTTCTACCATTTTCAAATTTGAAAAAAAAAACCAATGTACCTTGGACGGCTGTTTGGGACTAACGCGGTATGTCAAAAGAAAGCTTGTATTTCATGCTATATACCTGAGAAATTTCAACGCGGCAGTCGTACTGTAAGTAGTAAAAAAAAAATATTCTTTTCTACCATTTTCAAATTAGAAAAAAAAAACAAATATACCTTGGACGGCTGTTTTTGACTAACGCGGTATGTCAAAAGAAAGCTTGTATTTCATGCTATATACCTGAGAAATTTCAACGCGGCAGTCGTACTGTAAGTAGTAAAAAAAAAATATTCTTTTCTACCATTTTCAAATTAGAAAAAAAAAACAAATATACCTTGGACGGCTGTTTTTGACTAACGCGGTATGTCAAAAGAAAGCTTGTATTTCATGCTATATACCTGAGAAATTTCAACGCGGCAGTCGTACTGTAAGTAGCAGAAAAAAAATATTCTTTTATACCATTTTCAAATCAGACAACAAAAAAAAACAAATATACCTTGGACGGCTGTTTTTGACTAACGCGATATGTCAAAAGAAAGCTTGTATTTCATGCTATATACCTGTGAATTTTTTTTGTCTGTTTTCTTCTTTTCCTTAATTTCATGATATTAGTACATTATATCGAAGTCAAACGTTGTATATGGGATGATTTGTTTAGTTTTTGTTAAAACGAGGAAACGTATATATTTACAATAGGCAAAACGGATTACGGAAAAAAGGATGTGGTCAGAGTTGGGAAAGGAAAAAATATATATTACAAAACTTAAAATTATATAAACAAAAGTTAAAATTAGTAAATTAAATTAAACTTTATAACTTTATATCATTAGCTTCAATATATGCATATGTGAGTGAAGCCCTCGCATCCGTCTTTGTGATTGTGTAACTACCGCAAAAATTCATCCAGGTACCAGTGAGCAGTAAGCAAAAACATTTTGTAAACATAATAATTACCGTGACCACATCAAACCGCGTGCATTCGTGGTGACTCGTCGCATAGCAGCGCTGTCCGACAGAGCGAGCGCCTACGGCTACATCATCGCAAAGTGCACTTATATGTAATTGATATAACTTTTTACCAAGGTACTACCAAGTTTACTAAATTACATTAAATCTTCTGCCTTCTATAACATGGAGAAATATAAGTGTGGTGGCAGTAAAGCTATTATAAGTGATAAAAGGTATATGTGCTGTACTACTTGCAGCCAAAAATACGATCTGCAGTGTGCAAATCTTTCTCCAAAACGTTATAAAGGACTGAATGAGGAAAGTAAGCGTAGTTGGAAATGTCAGGAGTGCAAAAGTAAACAACCAAAAATTGACAATTCAAATACGCCGGTACGCACTGTGCCACCAATACCTTATATACCCATAACCATGGATGAGTCAGTGGGCGAATGCCTCTTATCTGGCAGTAATGTCACTGTACGGAAGAAGATACCTCCATCATCATCCTCCGCCGGAACCAACTACATAACAGAAGAAAAAATGAAAGAGATGCTGAAAGCTGATAGGAAAGAGACAAGACAAGTCGTAGAATCGTGCGTCAATGGATTATCTGAACAGATAGACGCTTTAAAGATACAATGCAATGGCTACCAGGAATCCTTGTCTTTTGTGAGTAAGCATTATGATGATCTGCTCAAGGAACTTACAGATTTGAAAAAGTTGTTTGTGACAACAACCTCAGAGTTGAAAAGTATTAATGATCAAAACAAGGCTCTCAAGGAGACTATAAACCAGCAATCTATAAGGATAAAAGTTCTAGAGGAAGAAACCTTAAAACAGCAACAATGGTTTAGAATGCAGAATATTGAGGTTATAGGGATACCTGAACAAAAGGAAGAGGTCACGTCTGTGGTTATTCAGAAACTAACCCAATTCATCGGTGTCCCCATTGAGCCATCGGACATTGAATTTGCTCACCGTGTGCAGCCACGACGCTCAGCTAGCTCCAACCGCAAATCGCGCCCTATTGTCGTCCGACTTAGGCAACGGACTCTGAAGGATTGCATCGTAGCCTCAGCTCGCAAATACCGAAACCTTAATGCTAGGGACTTAGGATTGGGAGGAGAGACTGATCGCGTATTCATTAATGAGCATCTCACAAGGGATAATAAAATCCTACTGAGTTCATGTAAACAAAAAGCTAGAGAGGCGAATTATAAATTTGTGTGGACAAAAAACTGTCGCATTTACGTTCGACGAAACGAAAACTCGCCTCCCATTCCGATATCGTCGCCCGCCGATATAGTCAACATTGTGTAGTTTTGATTATTTATTGCTTTTGCGCTGGACCCGTACCTATTCAACCCGTACCTATAGCATTCACATTAATAATTTTAACGAACGACGAATCTTTAGATTACTGTTTCAATGCATTTTATCACACTATAACTGTAAATACCTCAAATGTTCATAAGTACACATATTTGCTTAAATTTAATTTTTCAGTAATTTTCTTATATATGTTGATACATACAGCAACTGTGTATAAACTGTTAACTCAGCCAACAATATTTTTGTGTAAGTTACTTAGATTATCTTTATCATGGCCAATATGGGTAAAAAACTAAAGCTCTTTTATCAAAATGTTAGAGGATTGAGAACAAAGCTAGATACATTTTACAAAATATTCATTTTACTGTGTGAATCTGACATAGTTATGGTAACAGAATCTTGGCTTCACGATGGAATTTTTAACGCTGAAATCTGTAATAGTAAATATGTTGTGTTCCGCAGTGACCGTGGATCACTGGGGGGTGGAGTGATGATTTTATGTCGAACGGAGCTCCAAGTACGCGTTAGATCAGAATGGGAGAGTGGGAACCCGGAATGTATTTGGGTCACAATACCAGCTAAAAATGTAGGTTCTACTAATGACATTCACATTGCTTTAACTTATATACCTCCTGATTCATTGAGACCATCTAGAATACGTTCATTGACTGAGACTATATCTTATGTTCGCGGTTGCCATCCGAATGATCATTTCATCGTTGCGGGTGACTTTAACCTTCCGTGTATAGAGTGGTCAACCGGTGAACCCAAAAATTCTTAAAAAAGGCCCAATAGAAATACAAAATGCGGCATCAGAACTTTTTTTATATTTCAATTTTATCGGCTTATCTCAATATAATACATTTACTAATGCTAGTAATAATACCCTAGATTTGATATTTTCTGATTCTCCTATAGATATTAAAAAATCTAGTTTCGTACTAGTTCGTAAAGACAAGGCCCATACAGTTTTGTCTATGACTGCAACTGATATATTAGTGCCTCCTATAAAGCTTATAAGAGCTTGGGATTTGTCTTACGAGTGAGTAAACCTTTCTCAGATATATTTTGTATAAAACTTCTCTACTATTCTTTTGTCAGAAGTATACTTGAATATTGCAGTACTATTTGGAACCCGCACTATATAACGTATACTAGAGATATTGAAAAAATTCAGTACAAATTTCTAAAACATTTAAATTACAGAAAATTCTATGTTTCCCATGATTATGAAGACTCTTGTAATTACCATAATTTTACAAGTCTTGAAAACCGCCGTACACTTTTAGACATGGCTTTTGTACATGGCATATGTAACGGATATATTGATTGCCCTGAACTGGTCACCAGGATATTAAGTTTGAATGCGTCGATTATTAGAACTAGACACACCAAATTGTTTGCTGTCTCACATTCATCTACGAAATATGCGCTTAACTCACTCGTTGGCAGACTTCACGGAGTTTACAATAAAAGATTTTACTCCACTGACTTATTTTTTTATAGTAAGGGAGTTTTTAAAAAAGATGTTGTTAAAATACTAGAGGACAATAAGTAAAAAAGAGGTACGCATAGATTTTCTATTTATATCAGATATTTTGTTTCTTATTAATTACTTACTAGATGATTATTTTAATACTTATTAGTTACTTATCTTATTAATTAAGTACTAAGGTTTTGCAAACTACTTACGGGTTCTTTTATTTTTGTTAAAATTAGTTACTTAAGTGAAACAGTATTTAAATTCTTACTTTGGCTGTCTGTTTTAAATGTTTTTTTCTATAAAATGTAAATCCATTATTGGTCATAAGGAAAACATGTTTATTAAGTTAATTTAATTTAAGGACTATGGATTTTGTTCAATAAATAAAATAAAATAAAAATAAAATTAAATCGGTGTATAGAGAGGTATGATCTAATAAAGGACAGCTGAAGAAGATGTGATTTTCATCACCAACTTCCCCGCACTCACATAAGTTATCATCAATAATGCGAAGCCGGGCAAGGTGTGCTGGACTGCACATATGTCCCAGTCTCATACGTATAAGTACTGATGTTGCTCTTTTACTAAGTTTTAATTTGAAGAACCACGGTTTGATTGTTTTCCTTTTCATTGGGAACTGTTTATCCAAATTTCACTCCAAGATTGCTCGAGGTGTAGTTTAGTAAGCGCAATAAGATCTTGAGCAAAGTTTTTGTAAGGGTACATGTCTCCGCACTCAATCGCTTCATTTGCTAAAAGGTCAGCCATTTCATTGCCCCCAATACCACTATGACTTGGAACCCAGGAAAATGAAATGGATAATTTCCTGTTCAGGCATTTTAAAAGTTATTCTCTAGTTATCAGTGTTACAGTTGAACAAGCATTCCTTTTAAATAGAAACTTAATTAAAGATTGCAGAGCACTCTTTGAATCTGAGAATATCACAGTATTAGGCAACTTCAGAAGGAAAGCGTATTCAAGTGCTTTATATAAACCATAGGTAACATTCTGCTGTAAATATCGATGTTACTGAAGGGAATTTGATTTTTTGTACTATCTTGTACTGTGAATGAAAAACTCCAAGACCAACACAGTTATGTTTGGAAGCATCACAGAAAGTTTAATGCCAGCCCTTCCATTGTTCATCAACCAAAGCGTTGAAGTAGATATTTGCATTTTGATCGTGTTTAATAATGCCAGTGTTGAGATGAACATCAGGAGAAATTACAAGAGCTTCAAAATCTGTTTCATAAAGAGGAACGTTAGATGAACCATGAGTAGGGGGTAGAAATGGTTTGGTGTGATCTGTAACTAATAATTAAATGGGGCAACTTCTTGTGAATCCAATATTGAGATGACTCAACCAATTCTGAGAGACGTTGAATTTTGGAAAATAAAGAAAATGAGTAGCCTGACAACTGTAAAATTCGATAAAAGAACCTATCAGCTAAATACTGGCGACGAAGTTGTAATGGTGGTTCAGCACATTCTACCTGTAAAGCATTAATTGGCTAGATTTCATGGCACCAGTTACTATCCTTAGAGCTTTTGTTTGAATCACATCTAATTTCTGAAGGCTCCAACAAGAAAGTCCCATAGTCCAGGACGCTTCTAATTAGTGCATTATATACTTATTTCAGTGACAAAGGGTGGGCTCCCCACCTGATAATATTAAGAGACCGTTCACATTTTCCTATTATATATTCACAATGAGATTTTCCAGATAATTTTGAATCAAGAACTAAACCCAAGAATTTAACATCATATTTAACAGGGAGAGGCTTTTCATTATACTTAACAATTACAGTAGGGCGCAAACGCATTTTGGAAAATAAAACAGCACAACTCTTGGACACAGACAGTTCTAGTCCATATTTGTTAAGCCATATTTTAAGCAAATACAATACAGCACGCTAATTAGGATAATTGATAAAGCGCAGGCTTTATCAATTATCTTATTTGCACTAATATAACAACATCATCAGCGTACGGCAAAATGTTTGCAGTAGGTACCTGCTGATGAGATCTCCAGATCGTAAGTATAGACGTTATAAAGTATAGGGCTTAGTACAGACCCTTGGGGAAGTTCTTTCCATATTCTCCTACTAAAACCCTCTAATTTTATCAAACGCCCTGACAAAAAATTATAATAAAGCGCGTAAGGTTTTCTGGGACCTCTAACATGTGTAACTTTTTTATAAATATTGGTAAACATACGTTATCATAAGCTGATTTTATGTTTAAAAAAGTAGCTAGTACTGATTTATCTTGGGAAAATGCTAGGCGAATGTCTGATATTAATGAACCAATATTGTCCAAAGTACTTCTCCCTTTTCGAAAACCAAATTGTGTATTCGCAAGGAAATTATTATTTACTAAGTACCATTCCAACCTGTTTTTACTAAGTGTTCTGATATTTTAGAGATAACACAAGATATGGCAATAGAGTGATAGGATGCACTTTCAAAGTGTTTTTATTAGGTTTAATATTGGCAATACTGTCTGTGACTTCCATGTATCCGTAATGTCACCTGTCAAGAAAACTGAATTTATAATCTGCAAACAATAACAAATACCGTTTTCTCCAAGATGGTGAAAAAAGAATACGGAATTCCGTCTTCTCCCGGAGCAGAGTCACGGACATAAGAAATAACGCCTTAAAGTTAATTTAGTGAAAACGGAAGATTTAAAGAAAAGTCTCCAGTAACAGGAGAGTACAGCTCAATATCTGAAATCAATTCTCTTTCCGGGACAAAAGCAGGAGCTAAATGATTCAAAAACTTGTTGGTCATTGATGGTGGAATTGTATGAAATGTATTAGGAGAAACTCCTAATCGGAATCGCTTAATGTTAGTCCACATTAAGCTTGATGGAGTACTGGGTGAAATTCAAGAACAAAAAGTGCAGTGGAACGGGCATAGTGCGATTAAAATTGGTCGTTTTCTGATGATGTACATCCATTGTGAACATGTATAACTTTCTGTAGAATTGCAATTAAAGAAGCAGCGTGGTCAGGTTTAATAATAGAGGATTGAGATAAAGTATTAATTAAGGTCAAAATCATTTCAGTTATAGACTGTTCATCTTGAGAGGATCTAGACTTGAGAGCACATCCATTAGTGTGGCTTGGCACATCATACTCTTTGACAAGCTCCTTGTAGGCTATGTGATCATAACCTTTGGGTGAATGACGGGGTGAAGGTTGAGTTGTAACTGTTTTCCTATATGACATGTTTGGTGAATATGGCAGGGGAGATTTAAAGGCAGGTGGGTTATGGCGATTAGATGTGATTACATCTGCAAAGGATTTGGTCACAGGAGGATGCTTTTTTTTCCCTCTTACGAGGATTGTGGCATTACACGGCTAGTGCATTTGCCATCTTCAAGTAAATCTTTGCAATAATTTTCATTGGTGTGACGATTGTTTTTGAACAAGGTGGTTTTGAATTTTGAATTTCAATTGTTTGTGTTTATTAAAAGTTTGGGAAACGTATATTTCGCGGAAAAAATAGGATTTAACTATTGTGATAGGAAAGGATCAAAGCAACAGGTTTGAAATATATAACAGGTAGGATATTTATATATAAAATATATATATAATTTATAAAAACTTACCAGTTCCGAGGAAAATATACAGTTACACTAAAATATATACAATAATGACTAAAATGATGTATACTACACCACTCAAATGATCCTTTTTACATATAAAGTTTATTAAATGAAAATAAGCGTGAAAAAATACACCCGCCTAATTTGACGTTTCCCGCTCTTTTCTTCAGGAGGATGCTGTTTGCATGCTTCAACATATGAAATGTCACAGATGACAGGTACAATATTTTTTTATTGGTGGCATCTGACGGCCATAGCATAAATACGAGATATTTTTTCATCAGATTTTTGTAAATAACTCGGAAGAAAGTGGATATAAAAATCTAGTATTTTTATTATGAACCCTTCATTACATTATCTCAAAATAGTTTTCCAATTCCCATCACTTTCCAAAAATCAAATGTAATTTTGAGACAAGTCAAATAACAGATTTGACTACCAGATACACACATAGGGGAACACGCGCTCCTCCACCGCGTCGGTACTAGTTCTGGACATGTACCAAGTCACAGCAATAATATACGAAGTGTAAGAGAAGTGAACAGACCTGCGTCCAGCGACACGTAGAATGGTACGTAGTGGTGTGGAGAGAGCAGGTCGGGAGTCGACACCGACGAGACCACTTTCTCTGGTTGATATTGCTTCAGCACCGACCTCTGGTTGTCTATGTATCCTGCACCTGTAACGTTAGTACATTAGCGTTACTTTGTCACTCAGACTGACTAAATCCCTTTCTATATTCAAACACTTGCTGAACATTCATTACCTTTCTCTTAATGATTTGGATCATTTTGATTTGTATTATTATTACGAATACGACATATGTACTTATAATATTACTATACAGGGTTATCGGCTGGGGGTGTACTAAGCCGAAAGGGGTTCACTGTACTCATCCTAAGGAACAACTTTCACTATGGTACCAACTGTGAGTTTGAGAAAAACATAATCAGATGTTCCATACAAAACGTTGTTCGGCCGTCGACAAAATGTATGGAACAGATGATTATTTTTTCCTGAATGCAGAGTTGGTCGACCTCCTTTCGGCTTAGTACACCCCTAGCCAATAACCCTGTACAATTATATATTTTTATTTTGTGGTACAGTGGTACAGTATTTGTACCATCTCTTTTCTCTCTCTTTTATTGGTACACCAGCGACGTTACTGTTCGCACTTAGTCCGATCCATCCAAACGTTGACTGGAAGAAATCGCTTTAGGCGATAAGGCCGCCCAATGTACTGCCAATGTTTTGATTATATTATATTTTGTTGTAATTTTGTTTTAGTGTGCAATAAACATTATATTGTATTATTGTTATTTTATGATTCACTAACTAACTAATAGAATTGGGGGTATGCGCCCTCTCGATCGCACTACGTAGGTATGCGCCCTCTCGATCGCACTACGTAGGTATGCGCCCTCTCGATCGCACTACGTAGGTATGCGCCCTCTCGATCGCACTACGTAGGTATGCGCCCTCTCGATCGCACTACGTAGGTATGCGCCCTCTCGATCGCACTACGTAGGTATGCGCCCTCTCGATCGCACTACGTAGGTATGCGCCCTCTCGATCGCACTACGTAGGTATGCGCCCTCTCGATCGCACTACGTAGGTATGCGCCCCCTCGCTCGCACTACGTAGGTACGCGCCCTCTCGATTGCACTACGTAGGTATGCGCCCCCTCGCTCGCACTACGTAGGTATGCGCCCCCTCGCTCGCACTACGTAGGTATGCGCCCTCTCGCTCGCACTACGTAGGTATGCACCCTCTCGCTCGCACTACGTAGGTATGCGCCCTCTCACTCGCACTACGTAGGTTTACATACAAGTATGCAAGTTCGAATATGTTGGTAAAGTGGCTTGAAATTATGTTTTACCCAAGGGACGTACAAATGTGTGGAGTGAGAGCAAACTATTGAGATAGATAATTTGGTGTTACTATACTTTAGTGTAAAACTTGAAATCACAAATAATGTAGGTATATGTAATAAACCTTAAATATAATCTATCTGTGTACTTCATTCAGTTGGATTACCGCGGAGATGTATCTAGTGGATAGCGCGCGCGCGCTTAGAGATCTAAGGGTGGCGGGTTCGATTTTCGATTCGAGTTTCAATTTATACATAGAAACCTTGGAAACTCTTTTACATAAACTGACAATTAGAGATAGGCGTAACACTATAAAAGTTTACGTATTAGGAGACTATAATATTGATTTATTAGAGAAAAGTAAATACAAAAATAGAATAGAGAAGTTTTCAAACACTCTCAAGTCGTTTAAATTACACCCGCAGTAACAAAACCCACAAGAATAACACCACACTCACAAACGTGTATTGATGATGATTTAGATATAATTGATTTGGGAGACGTAACTGATCATACTGCTCAAATAATTAGTATAAAAACAAGTCTGAGTTTTGAAGAAAAGTATTGGTATGCAGAAAAAAGGAATATTGATTTTCATCTTGACATATTCTTAAAATATACTCGTATATCAAAATTAAGCTTTTCTGAAGTTTATACCCAAGTAAATGCAAATGACGCTTACAGTGTATTTATTGAACTATTCATTTTAATATACAACTTGTGTTTACCTTCTGAACGTATAAAATTAAACCACAAAAGGAAACCAAATTGAAAAACCAAAGGCATAGAAATTGCAAGTAGAAGAAAAAGAGAGCTCTTCTTAAAAACCTGCTCTATAAAGTCGGAAGAATGTTTAGAAAAATACAAAAAATATTCTAGACCTCTAAAACGAATAATACAATACTCAAAAAAGTCAATATTAGATATATTCAAAAAAGTACAAATTCATCCAAAGCCGTTTGGGGTATCATAGAACAATATACTTCTACCGCTAATACCGTTCGCACTACTATACATAGTATAGAGATAAATAATGTAAAAGTAACTAATCAGGAAATTATTTGTAAAGAAATAAATAATCATTTCAGTAATGTAAATAGACCTCAACCATTCTATTCGAACCAAACCCGGAATCCAACTATTAAGCACTTGACACAAAACAATTGCAAAAGTATTTTTATGAACCCTGTAGACTGCCACGAAGTAAAAATGTTAGTTAAGAAATTAAAAAAACAAGAAATCTACTGGATATTACAATATTCCTATTCAATTAGTCAAGAGTAGTATTGACTTCATTGTAGAACCTTTAGTTTTTATTATAAATATGTCTTTCTTTACAGGATGTTTTCCTGATTAACTTAAACGTGGTATAATAAAACCTATTTATAAGAAGGGTCCAAAAAACAACATTAACAACTACAGACCCGTTGCACTTTTACCTTGCTTCTCAAAAATATTTGAAACAGCTATTTACAATAGACTATGTTCCTTTTTGGATAAAAACGTTACCCTCAGTCAATGCCAGTATGGTTTTCAAAAAGGCAAGAATATATCTTTGGCAGTATTTAATATGCTAAAACAAGTGTAGGAAGACATAAATTTGAAAAAAAAAACAGGAGTTGCTTTATTCATTGACATGACTAAAGCTGTTGATTGTGTGGTCCATGAGATACTTTTACATAAACTGGAACATATTGGTATAAGAAGACAGTCCCTGGAACTTTTTAATTCGTATTTAAAAAATAGAACCCAAAGTACCTCTCTGCAAATATATAATAAAAATACTAAAACATTAGAACAAGTCCAATCCAAATTTAAAAATGTATCACTCGGTGTGCCTCAGGGAAGTATCCTTGGGCCACTCTTATTTCTTATTTATAGTAATGAGCTACCCAAAGTAACTCAACATCTATGCGTTATGTTCGCTGACGATACCCAAAAGGTCCACAAAAGACGAACTTGAAAGTGAAATAAACATCACGCTAGAAACTATTGTAAATTGGCTGGAAAACATTAACCTGAGCGTAAATATAGAGAAAACGAAACTAGTTCAATTCATTAACTGCAAACAAAAAGCCCTACAGTTAAATATTCTAAACAGGGACACTAAAGTGCAGTTAGTCAAAAATACTAATTTCTTAGGGGTAACTATAGATACTAATTTGAACTGGAAAGAACATATCCTTAAAGTGAATAGCAAACTCTCGTCATACTGCTATGCCTTATCTATAGTTAAAAATGCGACTACTATAGATATAGCTGTGAACGCATACTATGGCAATGTTTATCCTCATTTAACTTACGGAGTATTATTCTGGGGAAACTCTGTAAATATTGAATCGACTTTTCTTCTGCAAAAAAGATGTATGCGGGTTATTTTTAACCTAAGAGATACAGACTCACTTTGTGATATTTTTAGGTATAAGAGATTTCTTACGCTGACTTGTATATATATTTTAGAAATCTGTTTATTTGTAAGAAATAATGAAAAATATTTTTTTGAAAGTTTTTCGAAACATGTAGACAAATTGCGTTTTAAACAAAAATTCAATATCAGCATACCCCAAGTAAATAACGCTATGTTCTACAGAGGTTATTTTTAAAGTGCAATTAAAATTTATAACCATCTACCAATTGAATTGAAAAGTCTAAAGTCATCTCTATTCAAGAAAAAGCTGAAACTTTGGCTGATTTCTAAAGCATTTTACAAATTAAAAGAATATTTTCATGTATGCAGTTGCTGCATGTAGATAATTTTGTTTTAAGTGCCTATTGTTATTATTTGAAGTAATAATATTGATAGTATTTAATATTACTATTCTACTTGGTTTATATAACATTAAAAGTTCAAATGTAAAATGCATAATATAAAAAGTCTTATGCATTTTACATTTGCAACATTATGTGTGTGTACCAACTTGCACATGATATTGTACGCCCGACAACGGTAAAACTGTTGAAACTTGACTTGATATTTAACATCTATGTACACAGTTTTGTCAATAAAGCTTCTGATTCTGATTCTGATTCGATTCTCGGTCAGGGCAGGTATTCGAACGGTGAGTTGAAATATCTGTCTTCAAGCCCGGGTGCTTGTGGCAGAATAAATCTTAGTCGTGCATTAGTAGGAAACGTTGTTTATGAAGAACGACGCATCAACTCATACCGCGCCACGCGCGCGTTGGGTACGGGTCACCCCTAATAAAGGAGGTATAAACCACACTACGCTTATTACTTTTGAAGGGTATGAATCCTATTCATACAAGCAGCAGGTTTCCTCACTATGTTTTACTTCACTGCCGTTTGAGCTTGTGGTAGTTTAATTGATTAGGTACTTATAATACGCACGTAAGTGAAAAACTCAGAAGTACCTGCCTGAGCCTAGGATCGGACCGGTACTTTTCAGGTTTACCGACGAATAAGTATTGTGGTTAAGGTTGAACTGTTTTCATACTCACTGATGATGTACTTGAGTGTATTGTTTATGACGAGTGTGAACACTGCGTCGTACTCCGTGCGCACTGCCACGCGATGCACCAACGGCGTGCCCTGGAACGTACCGGCATCTGCCTCAACCCCCGCCCCTGCTCCTCCCCCAGCCCTCGCCCCCAGCTGCAGGCTGCGTGAGTAGCCCCGAGACTCGTACCTGCAGCCTACAACACACATAACTTATATAATTTACAGCAATAGCTTTAGTACTCTTTCATCTATGGTGAAACCGACCTACAAGATAGTCTACACGACCTATAGCAAAGCCGTGACCCAATCATAGTGTGGCTGTCGGAACGCGGCAATGCTCCCTTCATCCACACACCTTTCACACAATCACAACACACTACACTACACTACACTGCACTACACTACACTGCACTACACACTCGTACAACACACAGTTTGTGTAGCTGACACCACAAAATACTGTATTATGTGCTACGAGTATGTGATGAACTATGTAAACATTATATACGACTACGTCAGACAGTACATTGTGCAACACAGGTGCGCCCACCGTGTGCACAATGTACGGAACCAAAATAAGTTATAAAGTGTAATCACTCGTAATTACTGTACACCGAGCCTTACATAAGTTACATTACATCACATGATACGCCTTTGGTCGATCTGTCATAGAATAGGTCAGAGACTAAATGTTATCTGACTACCAAATCTGCCAAAAGTGACTATTATGACGTAATGTAATTGTAAATCAAATAACAGACTTGGGCCGCAAATAGTGTTTTTACTGTTGTTATTGTTGCCATGTTCGAGCGCAGTGCCGTAGGTACTGCGCTCGAACATGGCCGACCTCTGTAATACTCGCATTAGCACACACGTACGGAATACAACAATTATATCTCATAATTCTGAATAAGAAAATCTGTCAAGTGTTATTATTTTGTAAAGTCTCAAGCAGTATCGTGGTCGTGAGGTCGACAACTCTCGGAACGACAATACTCGTGTGTGGTATACATACAATACCCTCTATGCATACAATACACTCTATGCATACAACACACTCCAGGTTGTTTTGCGGTGGTTTGTTACCGGTTTTGTTTGTGATGTAGTCGTCGAGTTGGTCCCTGACGGGAGTGTTGCCGGTGCGGCGGCCGGCGTCGAGACCGCTGGGAAGGTTTGTGATCAGTCCACACAACGATTGCACTACCACACCTGCACCCGCGCCCACACCTGCACTCGCTGCCTCGGGTGCACTCGTGGTGCTGGGGCTGCCAGTGCTATCCTGACATACAGAAACGACACATTTATAAACACATAAATAAGTAATTTTTTCTTAATGTATGTTTACTGATTTTTGACTGGCCGGTTGGCGCATTTGGCAGCAACTCAGCCTTCTGCGCCGCTGGTCCCGGGTTCGATCCCCGGACAAGTCAAATATTTGTGTTCATGAACATCTGTTGGACCTGTGTCTGGGTGTTTATTATATATATATAAGTATGTATGTATGTATGTATGTAAATCAGTGATCAGGTTACACCATAGCATAGGCTTTGCCTAGTTTGGGTCCTGAAGATCTTTGTGTGGATGTTGTTCCATATTATTATTATTATTTTTCAACAACATGTGGACTGAACACTGTCGTGTAGTGTTCAGTCCACATGTTGTTGACTACACAACACTAACCTACGAGTACATTAACGTTGACACTCAACTTAGTTTATTATTAAAATAAAAATGATAAACTCAGTTGAGTTACTCGTACGATGTCCCAAACGTCAACGAGTTCTTCACCGACTAACTCATACTTATATAGATATAACTTTATCAGTTATTTGAATTTAAAAGTTACGTTGAATTGAGTAACATCCTCCTTCTTAGGATGTCAGTGAAAAAAGTCAGAGTTCTTATTGACTATGATTTTTGTTAAGATTTGCTAAATGATTAGGAATGTGTAGTTCTTATAACAATATAGACATGAAGTCTACACGAACGAGTAGGTATTTACGTACGATGGTAATTAGTGAATTTGTGAATATGAGTTAATACAAAACTCATATTCACAAATTTACTAATACCTAATTATATTTGTAAGTATTGTTTAATTAATTTGAAATATTGATCACTAGCTGTGCCCTGCGGTGTTACCCTCTTAAATACAGGCCTACAAGTAGTATATTTTATGTGTTAATCTAGGGTCTAACTTATCTTCATACTAAATTTTATCCAAGTCGGTTCAGCAGTTTTTCTTAAAAGAGTAACAAACAGACCTACAGCCACACATCTTTACATTCTTACAAATTTTCGCGTTTATAATTTTAGTAGGAGGGTATAGTTAGGACGGGTAGGTATTTTGACCTTCAAATAACGTTCGTTACAGGCAACGTCTTGTTACATTTGAATTATTAATTACTTAAATTTTTTTCTGATTATACGATATATTTACATTGTGATTTATTTCTTTAGTTATTACTAACATTTTGTAATGGTTGTTCGTTACACAAGAACGATGATTCCACAAGCTGCATTGACATATATTCACTAAGTTTATAAAAGGATTTCTTTAAAAAAATATTTTAATTTTTGTTTGAATATTAGGAATTCTATTCAGAAAACTAACGCTGAGTCGTTCGTGTCTTCAACGATGATACGTCTCGTCGTCATCTCATTTCATCCCTGATGAAGTTCACCGAACTTGAACGAAACTATAGTTGGAGCTTTACAACAATCAGGTACAAGTGAAAACACGTCTTCTTAAACAATATGAATATTATTCGTATGAAGTAGGAAGTAGGAAGGATTATGTTATTTAATAAATATCCTACTTCCTACTAATATTACAAACGCGAACGTTTGTACGAATGTATGTGTATGTTTGTTACTCTGTCTGTCGAGCCGAAACTACTGAACAGCTAGGCATTTGACCACGGAAGTCAGCGATACTGTAGCTTTAGATGGAGAATGCCTAGTCTGGAATACACTGGCTCTCAAGGAAGGCTGCCGGAACACGCCGTTAGGTGCTTGGCGACAGATGTGACAACTTGAGGGTGCTAGCCAGGCGTGCAATAGGAAACGCCCTACCACCATGCCATGGTTTCCTCACGATGTTTTCCTTCACCGGTAGCTCAGGCTCTTTTTGCATGTTTCGTGGGATTCGAACCTCGTACCTTTTGCACGGCAATCGATCCCACTAACCACTCGACCATCATCGCTACAGACCGGTTGGTACGAAGATAGCTTAGACCCTGGATTAACACATAAGCTACTTTTTATTCTGTATTAACGCGGGTAACACCGCAGGACGCAGCTGGTATATCTTACCCGTGGTAGTGGTTGGTTTGTAGCTAGTATCTGTGCGAGACACACTGACTCTATAATATATAGTACAGGAACACATTTTATGAACATTTTACCGATAGAAGCTATCACGAGATGGTAACATTCAGTTTCTTAATGGAACTCACATATATATACAAGATGTAGGTATTATAGTCTGACTACATTTTTAGGGTTCCGTTCGCAAAGGGTAAAAACGGGACTCCAAGACTTCTCTGTCCGTCCATCTGTCTGTCTACTAACAGGCGGTATCTCATGTATAACTGGACAGTTGAAATGTTCACAGATGACGTATATCTATTTGTAGTGTTGAGTAGAAGAGATAGCTTTAAACGTTAAGGCCGCCATTTGAATTGTAGCATGTGTTTTGTATTGTTTGATCTTATCTTATTTCGTTCGCCGCTATAACAACAAATACTAAACACATATTAAAATAAATATTTCAAGAGAGCTCCCATACTCGTACAACACACGTTTGACATTTGTCGTAGAACTAATATATATATATAGTCGTATAGACGATGGTACGGAACCCTCCGCGCGAGTCCGGCTCGCACTTACCACTTATCCAGTTTTTTGTTTGACCCGATACGATAACATTACATGAGCTAACTAGATACGAGTATCATGTGAATACGTGACATTAAGTAGATAGGAACTTATCTAACGCAAATGTTACAAGCAAATATTGTTATTTAAATAATAGAAGAATATAGAAGCAAGCGAGCGAATATATCCGGCATGTATCGGGCAGGACTCGAACCTGTATCCCTTGTTCCCTTTATAAAAAACTAATAGCTGAAGCCAGCTAGTCGGAGAAGGCTTAGGGCCGGCTTTTTAAACCGTACTCAAAGTCGCCTTAACCTTTGTTATCATAACTATATACCTAATAACCAATAGTTAAAACACTTTACGTTTTATGTATCTACCCATTTTAACAATAGTTAAAATAAACTATTTTTTTATTATTATTTTTATTGGCAACTGGATACAAAGTCCTTAATGCCTAACTTATTGAACTATTTACTTAACTATTAATATACAATATTACAATTTACCTAAAGTAGTACTAATAAACTTATATTTTTGTTAAGAAGGTTTGGAAGAAGATTGCTAAGAACATTTTGCAAATCATTCGGTATCACACTTTTACGAATATTCTGCAATTCTGCAACTAAAATTAATCTTTCTAAGCTAAATTTCGGGCACTTCATTACAATATGTTGCAGATCAGCAACTTCACTAATACAAAATTCGCATTTATCACTTTGTACAATTTTGAGTCTTGCAAGATGGGCTGGTGTTCTGCAGTGGCCAAATCTTAGTCTATTTATTGTAGTTATAAAATTTCTGTTTTCTATGTCCTTTCTTTTGTGGTACCAAGGTCTTTGCGGCGGGGCATTCTGAATTGATGCATACCATCTACCTTTTCTCTCAGATACCGATCTCCAGAATGAATGCCATAAATTCATAATATTTTCTGTTACCTAGTTTCTGTTGATAATCGGTATATGTACTATTTCTGTATGGTCTTCATTAAATTCTCCTCGGACTGCTTTGTCAGCAGCTTGGTTACCGGACGAAATATTGCGATGAGAAGCTACCCATTTAAACTTAACCGACTTGCCTCCGTTACTTAAATTTAGCAAAATTGTTTTAACATTTAACAATATATAATTAGTATTACATTTAAGTAAATCACCACTTAGAGCTAAAAGTACACTCTTACTATCTGACACTATTAAGAAATGAGTTCTATTTACATTATTTATATAAACTAACGCACAATAAATTGACACTTAGAGCTAAAAGTACACTCTTACTATCTGACACTATTAAGAAATGAGTTCTATTTACATTATTTATATAAACTAACGCACAATAAATTGACACTTAGAGCTAAAAGTACACTCTTACTATCTGACACTATTAAGAAATGAGTTCTATTTACATTATTTATATAAACTAACGCACAATAAATTGACACTTAGAGCTAAAAGTACACTCTTACTATCTGACACTATTAAGAAATGAGTTCTATTTACATTATTTATATAAACTAACGCACAATAAATTGACACTTAGAGCTAAAAGTACACTCTTACTATCTGACACTATTAAGAAATGAGTTCTATTTACATTATTTATATAAACTAACGCACAATAAATTGACACTTAGAGCTAAAAGTACACTCTTACTATCTGACACTATTAAGAAATGAGTTCTATTTACATTATTTATATAAACTAACGCACAATAAATTGCATAACACTCTGCTGTGAAAATGCTGCAATGAGTGTTTAATTTCACACAAAAACTATTCTTTGTCTGCGAGTCATAAAAAGCTGATTTTACATTGTCCTCAGTTTTAGAACCGTCCGTATACAGAATGTAGGTAAATAGAGGTTGATTGTTTAAATATTCCGAAAATTCAACTTGGTTACAAATTTGATTTAAATTGATATTAATATCAGTTTGGATCATGGCTTTATAATCTGCACAGAATATAGGGAGAGGATTGGAAGTGTGCATGTTTTTACAAAGGTTCTTAATATTTAAAATTATTTTAAATGGTTCTGGTAGGTGTTCTGAAAGGAGTTCTTCTGCGTTTATATCTAAGTTATTAGTGAAATCTGAAGGAAGGTCTTGAGTAGGTAAAATTCTATTCACAACAAATTTGTTGTCAGTTGCCAGTAATTTAAGACAAAGGTTTTGAGCAAGTTGTAGCCGTCTCAATTTTAGTGGTATAATGCCAGATTCAGCTTCTATTGCATTTATTGGTGTGGAACACATTGCTCCCGTGATAATACGTAATGCTCTATTTTGTATTACATCTAATTTTCGTAAATTAGAAACATTAGCATTCATATAGGCCAATGAGCTGTAGTCAAAATGGCTTCTGACAATGCTTTTGTAAAGCATTGATAATATTTTGGGATCTGAACCCCAATGAACACCAGCCAGAGAACGCAATATGTTCAACCCTCTGCCAGCATTCTTTATGATGTAGTTGAAGTGAGTCTCAAATTACAATTTACTATCTAAGTAAATTCCTAGATTTTTTTTCTCTTGTAACCAGTTTAGATTATTACAGGAGAGAGAAACAGGTGAAATATCGTCTAAGTCTACACACTTCTTGCTGAATATCATAGCTCCACTTTTATCTACATTTATTCCTAAATTCAAACTGTCATAAAACCTCTTAATCTGAGATAGGCCATTAATTAAGTTTCTAATAGCAATATTTACATCTTTATTTACACTATATACAACGATATCATCAGCAAATAAAAGACATTTGACTGACGGATCAGTCAAATATCTATTTATTTGAGATGTGTACAATCCAAAAAGTAGTGGCGAAATTGTGGAACCTTGCATCGTTCCCATGAAAACTTCTCTAGGTCCATGTAAAATATGATTAAATTTAACAAACATTGTCCTATTAAACAAAAAACTGAATATCCATTTGCAAACTTTTCCAGGTATTCCAAGTTTCCATAAAATTTGCACAAGTATTGTAGGATTAACATTATCAAACGCACCGCAAACATCAAGGAAAGCACAAGCTGTATATGAATGACTATGAAAATATTTTTTATATCAGTAATGAGAGACATGTAGTTTTCAACTGCACTTATACTTTTTCTGAAACCAAATTGTTGAACGGGTAACATGTTATTCTTCTCGCTATAAAATTCTAACCGTAATTTAAGCATATTTTCAAATAATTTGCCTATGCAAGAAGATAATGATATAGGTCGATAAGAATCACATTCGTTATCGGGTTTGTCTGCTTTCAGAATTGGTAAAACACATTGAGTCTTCCAAGACGTAGGAATATAATTGTTTTCCCATAACAAGTTATAGATCTTAAGAAGAATATTTTGAGCATTTGGATGAAGTTCGCTAATTAATTTGTAGGTAAAGTCATCAAGTCCTGGTGTTGTATCTTTCCTTGATTTTAGGGTTGATTTCAATTCATGTATTGTAAATGGTTCATTCAAAAAGTTTCCATCAGTGTTACCTATTGAGTCAAAAATAATATTTAATCTTTTTGTATCTACGTCTTTTTCAGGAGGAGATTGTGGAGCATATTTATCTAAAAAGGAAGGTATCCACTCATCGTTTTTGAATGTTTTTCTAGAACCAGCTCTTTTAAATCTTCTGATATAATTCCAAATCATACTCACCGGTGTGTATCTATTAAATGCCTCACACAAGGATCTCCAACCATCCTTCTTTTTTTGACTTAACAATTTCTTTTTAAGAGCGTCAATCTTTTTGTATTCTATATAATTAGCTATTGTAGGTATTGACCAATATTTTTTCAAAGCTAATCTACTTCTATTAACTGCAGTAGCACAATCACTATCCCACCAAGGCACTGGAGCTTTCATTTGAGATGAACAAAGATTAACAATTTTTGGAATACATTTTAATTTAATATTATTAAGTACATCACAGAATGAGTCATAAATATTCATAGGAGATTGATTATTAAAATTTATACTATTGAATGCTGTTTCACTTTCTAAAAATAGTTTGGCCCAGTCAGCCTGCTTATAATTGAAGCGTTCACAGGGAGTGCCTATCACATACTTTTCCACCGAAGTCTGAATGTCAATCAAGATGGGAAAATGATAGCTACCCATTGGGTCGTCATAGACTTTCCATTCGCATAAAAGAGCTAAATTGGGACTTATACATGTTATGTCAATTGAAGAAGGGTTGTTACGAATATTTCCAACTGTGGTTAAAGATCCTGTGTTTAGAATGCATAGATCACACTCGTCTAGTAAATTATAAATACTATTACCTCTGGAGTTCGAAGAACGACAACCAAATGAAACATGATGTGCATTAAAATCACCTAAAACCATGATCGGCTTAGGCAAGTACCAAAGTTAGTTTTTAATATAATTGCGACTGATTGTAGAAAATCGTAATAAGGAGTCTGACAAAATGAATACTTAAAAGAATTTTTAGTTAAGATGGCCACGCCTCTATGACCATCTGGACCGTTTTGAAGTATAACATTATAATTTGGAACACTGAAAGAACTTCTAGACTTTAACCAAGTTTCATTTAACAAACAGATATCAATATCTTTTTCATAAAGAAAATTAATCAGCAAAGGTTTTTTACTGGTAACACTCTGTACATTAAATTGGGCTAATGTTATGTGTGTTTTTCTATTTGATAAATTATTATAGGACCTATTATCCATAAAATTAATGTAAATTACTTAAAAATATGTCTTTTATTCTATTAGATGTCATGACTTCGGTAGATTTAGAGTTTGCTAGAGTAATTAGCGATTTAACAATAGCATTAAGAATTATTTCATTGTTAGCAATTTGTTCTACATCTAAATTGGACTTTGTTTCGGTTTTTTTATTTTTAGTTTCTGATAATAAGCTGTTCGAGGCTATCGATTTTTCCTTCAAAGGAGGAAAGTTGTCTACATTATTGTTTACCACGGAGGCAAATGATCTGTTAGGGCTTATTATTTGTTTACGTTTTTCTTCCAGTTTTTTAATTTTAACTGGACAGTTTCGTGATATGGCTAGGTGACTTCCGGCGCAATTGATGCACTTTAGAGTTTCTGATGTACATTCTTTGAAAAGGTGTGCCCCGGTACACGACGAGCACATTTGGGTGTTGCTTCGGCATACTTTGGCTGAATGGTTGAATTTGTAACATTTGAAACATTGTATCAGTGGTGGAACATAGGTATGAACTTGGTACCTAAATAAATTTAGGAACACGTACCGAGGTAAAGTTGTTGACGAAAAGGTAATGGCTACTGTTGTGAGTGGTACGAGTTTCTTATTTTCATCCTTTTTCATAAACCTCTTCACGCTGATGATGTCGGTATCGCAATTTATGTTTTTAAATATTTCTTCATTGCTCATATCTACTGGAACATATTTTATGATCCCAATCTTTTCAACTAAGTGCGCTGGGATGAATGCGCGCAACTTATTTCGACTAAGAAAGCTGTCTTGTTTCAAAAAACTGTTAGCAGCTGCTGCTTATTGAAATATTACGCCTAATATGAACGGATTTATTCTTTGTACGCCAGTGATTCACTTTATATTGTCTACAAAGAGTCGAGTCAATTTAATAGGGTTTTTGTTGACGATTTTTTCCTTTTCTTTTGACTCTACGTAAACTGTGTAATCCACAGCACTTTTCTCTAGAAATAACCGAGTGTAATTTGGTTTCAAATACATTTTGTACTTAGCTTCTGGTGATTGTAGAATGGCATCAAATTTTCTTTTTCTTTCAGAGGGCTGGAGGCCCTCATCGTCCTCCGTCCCCATCGCAGCGTGACGCCGGACACTTTTTCCGTTGAGATATTGATATTTACTCACGAGAGAACAGGAATAAAAGTAAATATTTCACGCAGAAAATAAATTTCTCGCCTTCAGTTTGACTTCCCGCCAAAAAGTCTTAAAATCAACTATGGTTAACAGTGTTGCCCTTGCAAGGGACGCTCGGGAACCTTTGAATATCTTGGGGAGCGGTTTTTAGCAATGACACTACCTTTTTAACTTGTCATTTGTGACGTAATTTTTGTCAATGTCATTGTCACTGAAATAAATTGCTTACAATAATATAAGCAGAGTGCGCACGCCGACATCACTCACACTAATAAGAGAAGAGCCCCCGAATATTGGTTTGTCGAACTGGCATTGTACACTTGACGACTTTATTAAAGGAGATGAAAGTTACATGATTATTGTTATGTTATATTTTACATATTTCTTTTTTCTGTTCGTTACTTGTATTGTAATTGATACAAATCATTTGTATTGTTTAATACAATTTAATATTTGACATGTGAGTGTTTTGTTATGCATACATTACTATGACTGTGACCATGACCACATACTAACACGTAATGTCAACTCAACATTGTCACTAGTTATCTTATTCCAAAAACCATTTTTTATGGAACTAATGTAGTAAATTATGATCAGTAGTTCCATCATGGAACTGTGAATGGTGCTACGAGTAGTGGCAACGAACCGTTTATGTTACGTTTCACGGACCGTCAGAGCAGTCTCTCGCTGGCGCTCCAATAAAGCGCATGTCTTCAAGCCTAAACTGCATTTCATTGACCCCCATATATAATAGTGACTTCAATAGAGCACCCGCGAGACAACATAGAGTCATCAACCAACACAGTTGCTGCACTCGTAGTTAGTAGTTGGAGCGGGGAGATGTATTTGGAGATGGTGAAAATGTACAACGAATTACTTATATAATCTTTTCTTCTTAGTTTACAGTTAATTCACAATACTCGTATATGATGCATTATTATACTCTTAATATATACCAATTACAAGTCAATACAGATTACAGTGTATGGATTAAATATGTTTAAAAATATATTTTAGCATAAATTATATATGTCGGAATATGAGAGGCCTGGATGTGACCACCGGTTCGCTACAAGAAATTATTGAACTGCTTACAGTTTTAAGAAGCTAAAGCTGTCTAAAACTTAAATAAATGACGAACATTTTAAATAAAAGCAAATGAATCAGCACACAATCAAGTTATTTTATTTAAACTTAGTAAAATTTATGCTTACAATGTTCTCCGCTCGAAAATCAGCCCCAAAGTGATTTCAAGTCTCGGCTCTTGCCCCAATCCAAACGTTATCAGCCACCATGTTGCGCGCCATCCCTTGTTTCACCGGAAAACGATATAGGCGGCGCTTATGGTGACTGCTAACTATTAGAGCGGACGACTAACTTAATTATAACTTATTACAAAAGCCTTTATAAATCATAAGTTAAATTTAAGAACTAATTTACAGACAACAAATAATAAATAGAAGTAATTACGAGTACATCAATAGATTGAAATTATCACTTACTTTGGACGTTACTGTTGTATGTAGTCAAACTGAACGCTCACTATACATAGCAAGTTACTTTTAACAATTGATTAAATAATATTACGCATTTAAAATCACGTTATGAATTATCGTATTAATTTTGAGTCGATTAAATCGAATCAAAATAATTAACAAAGTTTAGGCTAAGGTGTTGCAATCGCTGCCGGCAGATGGCGTTATTATCAATCCGAGTTTGGTGGGTCAGCTCTGGTGATATTACAACTGAATCCCGGTAGATGGAGCTGACCGCTGCCTTCGTTGATAAGCCAAATTGTTGTTAAGCGTTCAAGCTAGGGGAGCCACTGGTTCCCCGCGGCGACATATATATTTCTTTGTTTTATGTGTTTATTATTTAATTACTTTATCTATTACTTATTTTTATTATATTTTATTATACAGGGGTATGCACTCGAAGTGTTACCAACTTTAAGTTGCTAAAGCAAACAAACTGTTTACAATATGGCGCCCATTTTTTCACAGTCGTAAGTCTATTGTATTGTTCCTAAACATACAGAAGCTCATTGTTTTTCGTCGCTGCTAAAAAAAGTTATCCAGATGGAATTCAAACGCCACAGTGTCATTACTTTGTATTTGACTGGAAAATCGCAACCAGCCATTGTTAATGCGCTACGACATTTACATCTGAATAAAATGTTTGTGTATCGGACCATCACGCGTTACAATGACATCCAACAACAGCAACATCATCAGAAATGGTTCGAAAGGTAAAAGCTAGAATTGAACGAAATCCACGACAAAGCACAGTTAAATTGGCGAAAAGTCTTAATGTATCTGCCCGGAGCATAGGACGCATATTAAAAAATAAACTACAACTTAAGCCTTACAAAATACAAAAAGTGCAAGACTTGACACTTGCACACGACAATTTAGACCAACGAATTGCTCTGCGAAAGCAAGCACCAGCATCAGTGATGGTTTGGGCTCGGTAACTGCTACGGGACGTTCACCTCTCGTTTTCATTGAGCAGGGTGCAAAGATAAACCAGCAAATCTACCGTGAAAAGATTTTAAACGATGCTTTGTTACCTTGGGCACGTAAGAAATTCGGTAGAAACCATTGGACGTTTCAGCAAGACTCGGCACCATCCCACAAAGCCCGTGAAACCCAAATTCTTTTGCAAGAAAAAGTTGTTAGAGCTTTATTTCTTCGCAACAATGGCCACCATATTCGCCGGACTTTAACCCAATGGATTTTTCCATATGGTCAATTCTAGAGGCCAAAGTGTCAACAAAAAAATATGAGACAGTCGACGCCTCAAAGATTGCTCTTCGCCGAGAATGGAACAAAATATCAGCAGACCACATTCGTGCAGCGTGTTAAGCCTTCTCGGACAGACCCGAAGCTGTTATCCGCGCTAAAGGTGGCCACATCGAACAATATTTTTTTCTTTTTAATTTTAAATGTTTTTTTTCTATATATTGAAGTTTATAAATAAAAAGAAACAAAATTGTCAAAATTACAGCATTTTGAATTGGTAACACTTCGAGTGCCGACCCCTGTATATAGTATATATGTAAATATGAGATGCGAAATGAAAGACGTCTTTATCGAGACTGGTTTTTATTCATGCAATGACGGCGGTTAATATTAGGTCATTACATATGAAATTGGCGTTTTGTAAGGGAGGAACATAGTCTTTTTTTTTATAATAATATATTTATTTAATCAAAGTATGTACCATTGCTATCTATGCACTTTTGCCATCTCATATGTAGTTCATTGATCCCTTTACTAAAAAAAACATTAGTACGAGAAACAATGAAATCTTTGAAGGCGCTTTGGACTGCCCCATCGGAGTTGAATTTTTTCCCTTGCAAGAAGTTATCCAAATTTCGAAAAAAAATGGTAACCTGTTGGAGCCAGGTCCGGGGAGTACAGTGGATGTCTTAGACATTCTAATTGAAGCTCCTCTAATTTGGCAGCCGTCTGTTGTGCAGTGTGTGGTCTAGCGTTGTCCTGAAGCAGCAGTGGCCTAGAGCGATTGATCAACCTCGGTTGTTTAGCAGCTAGCTTTTCCATCATGGTTTGCAGTTGCTGACAATAGATATCTGCTGTAATCGTCTGGCCAGATTTAAGAAAGCTGTAGTGAACGACACCGGCACTAGTCCACCAAACGCTCACAAGTAACTTTTTTGAGTCAATTTTCGCTTGGGGCAGGGTTTGGCTGGTTCTCCAGGATTCAGCCATTGCGATGAGCGTTTCCGATTATCGTACAGGATCCACTTTTCATCACAGGTAATGATCCGATTTAAAATCCCTTTATTATTGTGCCGGTTGAGTGATGTAATGCAGCAGTTGACGGGCGTTTGTCGGTTTGCTGCACTCAATTCATGAGGTACCCACCTTTCAAGTTTTTTCACCTTTCCAATTTGCTTCAAGTGGATTAAAACAGTTTTATCACTAACACCGCAGCCTGCAGCTAACTCGGACGTGGTTTGCGATGGATCTGCTTCCACAATAGCTTTCAATTCTTCATTAGCAACTTTAGTCTCAGGCCGTCCACGGGGCTTGTTCTGCAGGTAGAAATTTCCAGAACGAAAACGTTGGAACCAAAAACGCACTGTGTTTTCTTTTGCGACACCGTCGCCATACACATCATTAATCCTTCGAGCCGTTTCTGCAGCACTGGTACCACGGTGGAACTCGTACTCGTAAATAACGCGATATTTTGTAAACTGCGTGACGCAAAGAAAAAACCAAACGAGGACAAAACAAATGAATTACGGTTTTCGAAATACAAATGTATGAATAAATAGCTGTATAATTTGAAATTGGAATCCTTAACCAAAGAAGAGATATTTGAGATCAAAGTGGCCAGTACGACAAAACGCCAATTTCATATGTAAGGACCTAATACTTAGTAACAGCGCTTACCCTCAACCTAATATTGATTACGCGCCAATACATTACAATTTTCCACACATAAGAAATGATTAATTAATTTTAATAGGGTAGAAACATTATAACCACATTTTCAACTAAGTACTCATTGTAACCGCTATACTATGAATTAAACACTGCTAATGCTAACGAACTTAAATGAATTATTACATAATACCTACTGAGTTTCTTCCCGCCAACGAATTCATGACCTACCAGTTTATATATATGTAAAATCAAAAAACAAGTACTTAATAAAATCATGAGGAAACCCACACTTTAGGTACTTACGTTTAATACTTAATTACGATATTGAGTATAGGTAGGTATGCATACCACATACCACACACACAAGACATTTCGTGAGCATCAGACACAATAGTTGCTATGGAATATGTACGAGTAAATCTAAGTAGGTATTTAATAGTTGGGTTACAAATATAAGTTAGGTACGAGTACATTTTACACTTATCTTTTATAATTATAATTAGGACCGCCTTGCATACTAGATTGGGCGGGTGCTCCATGGGTGCGGTCAACAATTTCTCTCGTAGGAGAGTTATTGTTTTTTCGCTACAAAACGTCCAGCGGAAGAGACTTCTGCTCTCGGCCCTAAGCTTGTATTAGGAGCGCGCGCAGAAGTAAGAGTGGGCTCGTAAGTCGAGCAGTTCGGAGCAGGTGAGTCCGGGCAAAGCGGAGCCCTCCGCGTATCTCTCTGATTAGCAGAGAGAACAGCGGATGTGGGCAAGTGCAGCGCTAGCTGCGGGGATTGCGATTCATGTTGGATCGTAGTTGCTGCCTTCAGCGAGAGTTGGTAGGCTCTGGTCTTCTCTTGGCCTTGTAGGTCAGTGAGTGGGCACAGAAATGTGCTGGCTGTCGCTGAGGACAGCATACCAAGTCCCAAGGTTTGTGGGTCGCTGAGGGCAGTGTTCGGGGCGCGAGGTTGGAGCTGTGCCTTGTTTTTGAGTCACAGCTCCAAGGTCGCGAATCGGGCATGGTCGTCGGGAAATCGGCCGCTAGACCCACCACCAAAGGATGCTCACCCTTATGAGCAACAAATATGTGAGATGGCCAATTTGAATAAGTCTACCCAGGAGAGTCCACGCCGGTGGGAATCCCTCCGTGTCGACAAGTCGGCACGCAGCCCCACACATTGCCAGGAGAACGAGGAAAGAAATGAAGGATAATGCTAGAGAAAGAAATGAAGACGGAGAAAAGAGATGGAGGAGTAAAGACCAGCAGGAGATAAAGTGAGGTCAGGAAGGGTTATGGACGTAAGAGGTCCAGGGCAATCTTTTCAAAGTCAGAAAGTAAGCTCTTGGCTCTAGAAGCACAAGCAGTATCTCCCGTACTCGGTACAACTTGCCGGTCGATTCTGGGAGCGGGATGGTAAGCGACAACGACTCGAAAGTCAGTCCGATAGCGATGTCGAGTGTGTTGACGAAGAGTCGCCGCACGTTTCATCGCATGCCATGCTTTTCAAAAAATCGGTGGCTCCATCTGGTGTTGCTGTTGGTAGAAAGACAGAAAAGAAACAGCAAGATGCTGAAAAACTTGCTCAGGAGAGTGCGGAGTTAGAAAGTGAGCTGGAGAACCGTGCACTTAGTGCTAGTGAGGCCAACGGTCCTCTCATTCTTGAGCTCGATAGCGATGAGCGTCTGGTAAGTGCCCTGAGTCAGAAGGTGACAGAAGATGTCGAAACCATCCTTAAATTCGATTTCGATCGATTACCGAACGCGAACTGAATTCGCTGCTAGCGTAAAATGCTTAGATGACAATAATTAAGTAGGACAGTGTACGTGCTCGTACATTTTCCCGGGCCAGAAATTGAGGATGACGGGATGATGTCAACATTGATAAGTGAATGACGTGAGTTACAAATTATTATAACAACAGTTTTATCTTAAAATTAGGTGATTGTCCTCGATTGATACGCTAATGATTAGAGGTGATAGTTCAAAAGTTTATAACGTGCGATCAAATTTTTTGTTAACGAAAAATACGGGTGAATTAGCTTTGTTTGAGAAACGCGCACTACACGAATTGTCTTTAACCTCGCTACGAACACAGCACTGATTCACTGCACACTTACTGACACATTAAACTGAAGTAGGAGGCTCGAAGTTCATTTCTCTAAGTTCAATGTCTAGTCCCGCTGCACGTGCCGGCGGAGTCGGCGCCGGCGCCGCCGCGGGCGCTCCCGGCGACGCTGCTCGCGCCCGCCGGCGGCGCCACACCAGGATCGCGCTCCCGACGACGGCCGCAAACAACACCAAATATATGACGACATAATGATGAACGTCATGAAATGATACGTGCTCTGTCAGCACTCCAGCTGATGAGCTTTCTTTCAATTGCTGTATCTGACTGTCGATTTTTTCAAAATACTGTAGATGTTCTGAATATACTGATTGATTTTCGACTGTAGAAGTAGGCACTGAAAGGTTGATGAGGTTATTAATTGGAGGGATTGCGATTTTGATAATATCCGCTTCCTTTTGTAAAGTGTTTGATTGGGTTTTGTGAGCGTAAATTGTGAACGAGTTTGTTTTGATAATGCACTCTTCGCTTATTTTAATAATTACATTCTTATGTAATTGCTCGGAGGTAATCTGATGCTCACATATGATACGTGCGGTGCAATGACCGCAACATGCATACAAAAATGTATTTTCATTATTCAGCGCAGTCCAAGAATCTATACAGGGCGATGTCCTAGTTTGACATTGATTTAAAGACTGAATTTGGACACACAGATTCTCTTCTGATCTCATCTGATGAATTGGCTGTTTTAAAGGACATAAATGAGAGTCCTGATCGAACTCGATACAGTTTTGTACGTCTCTTTCAGTGAGGGGTACATAAGAGTCCTTTTGCATGTTTACTGCTACGTAATCGGATATTGGTACTAAGCTAGTCATTTTATTTTCAGCTTGCTGTGGGATTGGTATAAGTTTATAAAGTTCAAAGCTATCTCTGCTCACTAAGGGAATTTTTATCTCAAATATAATGAACTTATTTGAAGCTCTTGCTTTCGCGGAGAGCAGGTGGTACATCTTCGAAACATCTGACTGAAGGTTAGTCAGGGGCAATGTCATGTCTCTTGATATTGATCCAGTGATAATGTTCATCTTGTCTCGTAATTGCTCAGGAGTAAGGAGATGAAAGTTGAATTTACCAGCGTAGACATTTGTTAAGGAGTTGATAATAGTTTCTTGAATGTTTCTTAAGCTCGCTAGTAAACCTTGTGCAATAACTGATGATAAAGTGAAATCACAGGACTTTGATGCTAGTTGTAGATTATCAATCTGTTGGTTCAGCGATTTTTCTACAGTGTTCAGATGCTAGTTGAAAAGCTTGCTTTGTTTATTTACAGACGTTTCCACTCTCTTGATAAGATTGAACTCTCCCTCGACTACTGAAGTCTGGTTTTTCCATAGTGACGCTAAATGTTTTTCATTCTGTCGGATTTTCTCGATGTCTTGTTCGTACTTTTCTGCGAATTCCTGATCGAGTATGCCGAAGAGTTTGTTTGCTATGAACCCGACACCGTTGATAAGGCCGCGCGGCAGTCGCGTGCGCGGCGGGCTCCGTGTGAACTGCTTACCGAGCAAAATACTGTTGTAATGTTCGAGTTCATTGAGGCCGTGATGTAATTGGAGAAGAATGATATCACATTGCGAGATCTTTTTATTAGTTTGATCGTTGCATATGCCGTCTAAATAATTTATGTAATTTTCAAGTAGTTTTGTGCTTTGCCAATATGGAGTCATGTCGTAATAAATAACCAACTTCCATTCATCTCGCTCTAGGTGAATATTAGTGTTACGGTCGAAGTAAAATCCTTGGCTAATATTGAGATTGGATATTTGATAATTGCTATATACGGGTGTTGCCAACATAAAAAGGAACATGAATATCACGAAGGCAAAGTTATACAGACTTGGTCCAGTTTTCTTCAAACAATTTATCGCCGCGGCGGAGATATTTTCTTGTTTCTGTTGAAACTTTCTGTCTTGCTCGACGGTCTTGCTGTCGTTGACGGGTAACTTGGAAATTTTAGTGATTGGTCTTTTTATTTCTCCACTCTTGGTTTTTAGGCTGATTACGCGTACGTAGCCATCTTTGCCAGGATGTAATGCTATAATTCTACCTAAGGTCCACTTCCCTGAAGGTAGATTGGCGTCGTTAATGATGACGACGTCGTTGATGTTGAGATTTTCTTTAGATTGGCGCCACTTGCTGCGTGCTGACAGCTGGCATAGATACTCTGATTGCCACTTCTTCCACACATCTTCAAATATTTTTTGAGTGAGTTGCCATCTTGTTCTGTGGTCTCTTTCTGTTTCAATGATTGTTAAAGTGGGACCACTAGCTAAGAAGTGACCTGGAGTCAGATAATCCAAGTCTTCTGGATCTTCAGTTAACGGACAGAGCGGTCTTGCGTTTAAACAGGCTTCTAACTGTGTAAGTAGAGTGGTGTACTCCTCGAAAGTCAACTTCTGTTCGCCAATGACTCTCTTTAAGTGATACTTGAGGCTCTTCACTGCTGCCTCCCAGAGACCTCCTGCGCTTGGCCATCCTGGAGCGTTGAAATGCCACTGGATTTTCATATCCGTGATAGATTGATAAAAGTTGCTATCCAATGTTGCTTGGAGATCTAGATATTCTCTGTTGAGAAATTTATTAGCGCCTACGAAGTTGGTACCATTATCGCTGTAGATGTGATTAGGAGCTCCTCTCCTAGCTACCATTCTACGTAAAGCAGCCAAAAAAGATGATGATGATAAGTCAGACACTAGTTCGAGATGCACGGCCTTGGTCACCATGCACACGAATACTGATATGTATCCTTTACTTGATTTTATACCTCGACCCTTACTCGACTTGACGTCCACGAATCCAGTGAAGTCGACACCTTTATGTTGAAAGGGTCTGCTGGGCGAGGTTCGAGCAGCAGGCAAGTCACCCATTATCTGTTGATGTTTGACAGGATCATGGCGTCTGCACTTGACGCATCCACGAAGTTGTTTCTTCACAGCTTTAATCCCTCCTACGAGCCAATATTTCTTTCTTAGAAATGCTAATGTAAGTCTAGCCCCACCATGATATGAAGCTTTATGAGCTTGATCGATTAGAAGCTCTGCTAAACGACTAGCACTTGATATGATAATCGGATGTTTCGTGTCGTGAGGTAAGCTTGTATATCTTAGCCGTCCTCCTACTCGCAGGATTCTCTTTTCATCGAGAATTGGATTCAGCTGTGATATTTTGCTCTTGAGGTGCACCTTACTGTTCTCATTGACACTTTTTATTTCATTTGAAAATTCAAACTGCTGAGTTTGTCTGATAATTATATTTTCTGCATTGTTTAGCTCTGAAATTGATAAGTAAGCTAGCTTGTTGTCGGATTTTTTGATAAATCTATACATTCATGATACAATTCGAACAACTTTGATAATGGTGCTGTGATTCAAAAGTAGTTGATATATTATATTACTATCCAAATCTTGTTGAGTGGTGACGTTGACTTGTCGAACTTTCTTAACTTCCTGATCGATGATAAATTCTGGTTGTTCGCAATGTCCATTGAAGTCTGGTAGCCAGGATGGTCCCTGCCACCACAAGCTATGCTTAGCCAATTGTGAGGCTGTTAATCCGCGGCTGGCACAGTCCGCCGGGTTATCCTCGGATTTAACGTAACGCCAACATGTTGCTGACATTACTCTGGTGATATCTCGCACTTTGTTTGCGACGAAGGTCTTCCATCGTGCTGCATCTCCGCTGAGCCATCCTAAGACGATCTTCGAATCGGACCACCCATACGTTTTTATGTCGTAGGTACTCAAGCACTGTTGTACTTTGAGCATCAACTTTGATAGAAGATGAGCAGCGCTTAACTCCAACCGAGGAAGAGTTATGTTTTTTTCACAAGGCACGATCCGTGTTTTGGCGACCAATAATGTTGTAATAGGTTGTTTACCTCTTTTGATTCTACAATAAATAACGCAAGCGTAGGCTTTTATCAATGCGTCACAAAAGCCGTGCAACTCTATGACGTCACGTTCAGCTGTTGACAGCCACCTTGGTACTTGCAGCTTATTTATGTTTTCAATGTCATTTTTGACGGTGATCCATTCTGATAAAATGTGTTCCGGTAGTGGGTCATCCCATTCGATTGCGGCTAACCATACCTTTTGGAAAATGATTTTTAATTTAGTTGATATAGGTGCCAACCAACCGAGCGGATCAAATAATTTTGATATGTCTGATAAAAGTGCGCGCTTTGTTTCCTGCTCGGTGGTGGGGTTAATCTTTGATTTAAACATAAAAATGTCCTGCTGGTGATCCCAGCTAAGTCCCAAGGTTTTGGATGTATCCAACTGCTTGAAATCGAAGCTTTCTTGCTTACAATCTTTCTTGATGTTGTCTGATAATTCCGGGACGTTTGATTTCCATTTTCTTAGGTTGAAACCGGCTGATTTCAGTAAACTGATAAGATCTTCACGCAATTGTTTTGCGGTTGATAATTGATGAGTCCCGTGAACTAGGTCATCCATGTAAAATGAACTCTCAAGAACATCGGCTGCATTTTGATAATTTGACCTCTCGTCTGATGCTAATTGCCGAAGGGTCATCATTGCCAAGAATGGAGAGGATTTCGCCCCATACGTGACAGTGGTCAGCGCCCATTCCTTGATAATTTGATTGTCTGATTCTCGCCAGATGATTTTTTGAAGGTTTTGATCGAGAGGATTTATATAAATAAATCGGAACATCTTTTCAATATCTGCAGTGTACGCGAATTGATATTGTCGCCATTTGATGATAAGAGACTGCAGGTCCTGCTGAAGATTTGGTCCACGTTTCATCACGTCATTCAAGCTGTAGCTTGACGATGTTTTCGCCGATCCGTTGAAAACGACTCTAAACTTTGTGGTGGATGATTCCGTCCGTTCTATCCCGTGATGAGTGAGATAAAATTCGGGTTTGCTATTATTTGTAGCGGGAATCATGTGGCCCATTGATTGATATTCTTTCATAAACAATTTATAGCTTTCCTCCATTTGCTGATTCTTTGTAAACTTTCGCTCCAATGATTTAAACTGCGCTACTGCTCTGTTTCTTGATAAACCTAAATTATTTTCAAAATCAGCTTTTAGAGGCAATCGAACTTCATACCGGCCATCTTCGCTTCGAGTTGTAGAGTTTTTGTAGTATTGGATACACTCTTGATCTTCTGTTGATAGATCCGACTCTTCTGCAATGTCCTCGACTTCCCAGAATCTTTGGATCTCGTCTAGGTTGTTGATAACGACGTTGCATTGCAGTGTTCGCGCGCATCCACTCAATATCCACCCTAAACGCGTGTTTTGCGCAATAGGGGAGTTATTTTGCTCACCTCTACAAATTCCTTCTAATAAAATCATAGAATAAATATCGGCCCCGAAAAGAATATCGATGGGACGGCTGACGTTGAATTTAGGATCTGCTAAAGTGATATTTTCAAGGTATGACCAATTTGGTTCCTTGAACGAGTAACTTGGAAGGTTCTTAACGAGATTTTTCATGATAAGGACATCCGTTGCAAACTCAAAATTACGATTAGTTGATAAACATTTGATATTGATAGATCCTTTGCAGCTTGATTGCTTAGCGCCTATTCCAGATATAACTCCTTGACATCTTTGGCGTGGCAATCCTAGAAGCTGTGCTGCATTTTCGGTGATAAGAGAGGTTTGTGAACCCTGATCTAGAAGTGCGCGCATGTCTATGTAAGACCCAGTTGATGTTTCAACCCTAATCACAGCTGTTGCTAAGAGTATTTCAGGTATTTCGGTTTGCAGTGACACGTGCGAGCTTCGAACCGCGGCTCGTTGCCCTGATTTGGATGTGCTGACGTTCGCATTGCTTGAACTCGACGTCGCGGCCTCGTTGTCATGGTGTGAAAACGCCTCGTGTAAAAGAGTGTTGTGTGCTTGATTGCACTCACGGCAGCGTTTTTCTGAAATACACTCATTGCCATAGTGACAATAAAGACAGTTTTCGCATAATTTTGGCTTCTCTCATGTTCGTCGTTTTATAATCGGGGTCATCTCTTTAAATTTATTACAATTGAAAATTCCGTGATTATTTGTTTTGCAAATGGCACATTTGAAGTATTTTGTTGAGTAGACGTTTTTGTCGTTGCTTGTTTGCGCAATGCTACGTCCGGTCGATGATTGCTTCATGTTGTAATTATTGTTGAAAATTTTTGTATTTTTAGAATTTTGATTTGATTTTTGCTCAGGTTTTCTTCGAGAAGTTTCCAATGTCGTAAAAGTCTTCTCGAGAAATGATATAAACTCCTCTAACTTTAGTACCTCCTTGGGCTCCTTTACTGATAAAAGATAATCACTGAGGGTCTCTGAATCGAGTTTTTGGCACATGAGATGAATGATAAGGGGGTCCCATGAGTCTACTTTTACTCCTAGGTTCTTGATAGCGTTGAGACTTTCGCGATTAACGTCGTGCAGTTTCTTGATGTGATTAAGTGATACATCCTGGATTGTTGGGATGTTGAGCATTAAATCGAAATGCGAACTCAAAATCAGGCGTTTGTTGTTATACCTATGATTAAGTAGATCCCAACTGATAGAATAATTATGCGATGAAATGGTCAAATGCTGGATCAATCTTTCTGCTTCGCCTTTCACCTTCGATTTCAAAAACTGCATCTTTTGGACAGTGGACAAAGTCGGGTTGGCATGAATGGATTCCGTAAAAAGATCTTTGAAACTGGGCCATTGATTATAGTTGCCAGAAAACGAAGGTATTTCCATTTTAGGCGTCGATTTCTCCCTGTGTGAAACCGACCAAATCTTCTTATTGATAGCTTTTATTATTTCATTGCACCTTTTCTCTGCTCCGAAGAAATGCGATTCATACTCCTCACTTCTATGACCTGATTCACTATCCAGCTCCCAGTGAAGGATATCGATTGTATTCCAACGAGACTGAATGTTACGCAATAAATGCTCGAATTCCCATCTTTCTGATATGGAATCCAAATCGATGTTAGAAATTGTATGCTCAAAAGCCTTGAAGTTGCTACTTTGTTTTCGAAGCATTTCATCGGTCTTGCTGTTGCTACCCCGAGCTTGAGACGAGACGTCTTGCCCTGGAGTGCCCGGAACCGACAGGAAAGTCGCGGGTTTGATAATAGGAGTTGAAGGCTTAAAAATGTCATCCTTCAGTTTCGTATAGTTTTTGATCGCTGCTCTGATATGGCTATATCTTTCTCCGATTCTCTCAAATTGATTAGTTGTAAAATACGAATTAGACTTAGTACCAAATCCACACAGCTTGATATGATTAGACTGATATTCGCTCCAATAACCATCTAGAGTGTCTAATCTTCTCTTGATATAATCCGATGTTTTCCTATCCGAACCGTCTTTCTTAAAATTCGAATAGAGTTGTTCAAATCCAGTTGATATCTGCTCTTGAACAGACAGTAAGTCTTCCATGCTCGACATTTCGATAGATTATGATAAAAGAAGCAAAATGGAAAGATCTTACTTGATATCTGATGATAGGTACGTGATGAGCGACTGCGCGAGCTGATCCGCACTCGTTCAATGGTAACTGTTGTTACCCTGCTGCTGATTGAGTGGTCGCAAGCCGGCCTGGCTTCCGTCTCCTTGAAATGGATGTACGGTCCGCACACCCGGGATAAGGGATAGTTCCAAAGTAGTCTAATATCAGTAAAACTCTGAGATAAATTTTAACTGATATATTGTAATAAAACTTATGGTATTGATGATATGATAATGAGACGCGAGGTATGATCGATTACCGAACGCGAACTGAATTCGCTGCTAGCGTAAAATGCTTAGATGACAATAATTAAGTAGGACAGTGTACGTGCTCGTACATGGAGACTTTCATGCTCCAAGAGGAGAATGCTCGATTGCGAGCGGAGATGGTGGCCCTGCGAAAAGAGATGGATCATCTTCGAGAGAAAGTGGAACGTGGAAGCAATTCCATTCCCATCTCTTCATCTGCAGGTATAGAGGTACAAACTGCCATAACACAGCCGGATCAAACCTAGGAGCTGGAGTGCTCCATCATGCAAAAGGTGGGTTTTATGATGAATGCGCGTTTGGAAGCAATGGATTCTCGTCTGCTGCCCGAAAAGCGCGTGCGGCCACCGCTTGCTTCTCATCGAAATCAGAAGGCGCGGAAAACAGCTTCGGCTTCAATATCTCAGCCACAGATGGGTTCTTGCATTCCGAAGGTGCCTAACCCCGAACCCCAAAAGGGGCCTAAGGGAAAGGCTACGGTGGGTATCTTAGTTAAGGCTTCCAAACAGCCTCGTAGGGAGAGTCCTCGTCACCTCCCTCCGGCTCCTGTGTCGATGGAGGAAGGCTGGTCCACTGTAGTGAAAAAAGGTAAAAGACCCTAAATTTGCCCTAAAGACGAAATAGACAATTACCGCCCAATTTCCTTACTATGTATACTCTCTAAAATACTAGAAAAAGTAGTAAATCAACGTGTTGTTGCATATCTAGAACAATATAGTCTATTATCAGAAACACAATGCGGTTTCAGAAGAGGGAAATCTTCGGAAATCTCGAATCAGAAGTTTACAGTTACGGGAGCGGTGGCGGGGATGCCATAAATACCCCAGAGCCGACCATGTGCGCTGTTGTGAGGGTGTTGTGGTTGTCAGCTGAGTATTAGTTGGTCGTTGGTTGGTTGTACGCAGACTGTAGTGCTCGTGCCCGCCGCCCTCGCGTATCAATAGACTTCTGCGGACACTTCGCGAAGATGGCCCCTAGGTTGAGGGTGGCAGCTGCTACTCTAAAGCGCTTGCTGCCCAACCTTGGTGGACCTATAGCAGGAAGCCGCCGCCTGTATTTGGGAGTGGTTTAGTCCATGGCACTCTACGGAGCGCCAGTGTGGGCGGAGGCTCTGAACCGTCGAACCATTGCTCTGCTGAGGCAACCTCAGAGGGTGATGGCTATCGGAGTCATACGCGGTTATCGGACTATTTCTTGCGAGGCGGCGTGCGTGCTGGCGGGATCACCTCCATGGGACCTGGAGGCGATGGTCCATGCGGGGATGTAAGCGTGGCGCACAGAGTTGCGCAGCCGCGGAGAGCATCCCGAGCCTCAGCAGGTCAGCCTCTTAATGGAGAAACAAGAAGTTTACAGCGGAACTCACAAAAATTCGTCGTGAATTAAGCGAGTTGAGGGCCGCTCGAGCGTGACCTCCGGTCTCGGTACCAGCTCCAGCTCCGTCAATATATAATGTATTCTTTATAATTATTATAATGTATTGACATGTATCCTATCTATATTCATAGTAAGTTCGGTCGGCGCGGCGAACATTGTTACTATGTCTTATTCTGTGACAATAGATGCATTGAATTTGTTTATCGCGCATAGAGGCATAGACATCTCTAACGCATTTACCTGATCATTTGTAGACCATTGTTCTCGGTGTCCAGTATTTATTCGAATATTATAGATTTGGGCAGAATTGTGGCACAGGGGTATACAAAGGGACCAACTATGGGCCGAGGGGTCAGTTCATAATTCGGAAATTTTAACTGCTAACAGTTCATGTGCGAACTATACTTTTTTTATTTGGCTGTGCTAAGTGTTGAGGAAAGTATGTTTGTGAGTAGCTTTTAAATACGTGATGATTTTCCCATTTATTTACTTACGTTTCTATTGCAGATCTCAGCGTATAGTCAATATTAATTTAAAAAAACTATTACCGACGTAGAAACTTTTTAAACTAAGATCCGTAGGGTCCATAGAGGTATGCAGGTACTACAGAGCCATTCTAAGCGCGTCGGAGAAAAGGCAGTAGATAAATGAATTACTATTGTTGCTATGGCGGTGATAATAACTACTTAAGTATTAAAAAAGGTTGCTTGAACAATAAAAAAAATCGGCCGTACTGTACTAAAAAATCGATCGCTCTATCTGTTTATCGCTAATTTACATAGATGTTGCTATCTTGTGTGACTGAAAGCGAGATGTAGCTACCCATAGTCTGTGACTTTCCGTGTCTTTGGTAGTATAATTTTTTTTCGTGTTAGGGACTTTTTAAAACGACAAGAAAGAAAAACAGATCTTCCATATTTTTGGCTGCGCGTCAATGACATTTTTGTAAGTATAGAAAAAGTATTTTTTTTTGTGCCTTTATACAAAATTGTATAACAAATGTCGTTGCTTATGGTCATCAGATCTGAATTTGATTTTAATACTACTAGACCCCTTTTGAATTAAAATGTGACCTGAAGTACCTAACCTACAAACAAAAAAAAAAAACTTATCAAATCGGTCTAACCGTCTCCGAGAAATCAAGTGAGAAAAACATAAACAATGCAGCCGTATAAAACACCTCTTAGAGTCGAATAACACCTATTTTTCCTTCCTTGGGAGTCGATAAAAATCTTTCATAATTTGTTCGGATTATAGACGGCTTAGTTTAATGCTAGTACGAATTTTAAAATGGAAATTGGCAGGACTTATATGCCGCTTGGGTAATAGTAGATGGACTAAGAAATCAATAGAATGGGTACTTAGACAAGACAAAAGAAGCAGAGGAAGACAAAAAAAGCCGCTGGGAAGACATATTATGACATAAATTTTTGTACGATATATTTGAATTAAATTCTTAAGTACAAAATGATGGAAAATGAATATAAATATGTATAATAAACGTACTCGTAATAGTATAGGTATAGGAATAGTTTGTACTCGCAGTGTGACCTTTGTACTCGCAACCATCGGGTGGATATTGACACTCGTATGTGTGACCACTGTACTCGCAACCATCGGGTGGATATTGACACTCGTATGTGTGACCACTGTACTCGCAACCATCGGGTGGATATTGACACTCGTATGTGTGACCTTTGTACTCGCAACCATCGGGTGGATATTGACACTCGTATGTGTGACCTTTGTACTCGCAACCATCGGGTGGATATTGACACTCGTATGTGTGACCTTTGTACTCGCAACCATCGGGTGGATATTGACACTCGTATGTGTGACCACTGTACTCGCAACGAACTGGTGGATATTGACACTCGTATGTGTGACCTTTGTGCTCGCAACTAACTGGTGGATATTGACACTCGTATGTGACTATACTTAGCGGAAATAAATGGCTTTTTTATTTTATTTAGTTTAATGCTGGTTTCACACCGATAGTTATGTGCAGGATAGGCAAGTGATATACAAGGAACTAAGTACTTTACGATAGGTTAGGTTTCCCGGAAACAACCGGTCTTTGAACAATTTCTGGGCAAATTTAGTTATTTCATAAAATAAGTTACAAATTATTATTCCGATATATGATTAGTCAAACATATCAAAATTAAAATTATATAATAATAACACTTACAATTATGTTAGTATAGCATAATATAGTCAAAATTCTGGGTTACTTCTTCATATGATTTTATACTTGAGACTCGATCAAAACTTAGTTTAACGGCGAAGGGAAAACACTGTAGAGAGGTTTTCGTGAAAGAAGTCCTACGGCAAACAGCGGAACTAACCTATGTTTCGCAATAAATATACAAACAAAGACGCCAGTTTTTCAGCGAACGCGAGAAAATTCCTCACAGATTAGCACTAAAAACTTGAATTAGATTTAAAAAAGCACTCTACCCTAGTACTCTTGGAAGGCTTTTGAATGAAATGAAAAAGAATGTAGTGAGTAAGAAGAAATACCACGCCAAACAGCAGACCTATCCTGACTCTAACTGTCGCGCGATGACACGGTCTGATGGACTATTTTGTAAGATACGACATGGAATATAAGCAAATCAACATACCAAGTCTGCTGCCTACCGTTAACCTAAAAATTGAATTTATTTATTAATAAATATTAACTTTAATTTACTTTGTATTGTTGGAGGAAAGCGCCATTTCTTGGTGTTTGTTTGAAGCTGGGCTGTGGTAAAATTGAGTGCAATTTTAGGTACATGCTTATGTATAACTATTCTATGAAAAAACTGGGTTTTGACCAAAACCAACTACCTACCTACTATCGACTTGGATATAATTTATATCATATATTATTTATAGTAGTAGGTACTCGTATCATCCGTTAATAACGTGATTTACGAACAATATAAATGTAAGTGAACGATTCATTGGAACGTTTCAAAAGTGAGAACGTTGGGAAGTACTTAAAACAAATAACTACAATAAAGATCTGTCTGTTAATATATACAAAATGTATCACAGCGTCGCGGTCGTTTGCAAGAAACATGCACATACTCTTATTTAGACTTTATTATTAGAAACGCCAAAATTTCCGCCGAATAACGACTATGGTATTATTATAAGAGTAGACCATACAAACTATGCAAACTAACAAAACTGATAAAATGGCTCGCTTCGATTCGACGCCGAAACAAACATACTATTAATCGACAACAGCTTTTATTACGGCGACCCCTAGACACCAATACGAATAGAACAGTGAGGGTTCCGCCTCTAAACTAAAACTAAAGGGAAAAATTCTAAGTATTAATGAGTACCTACCTAATTATGAGGGGGTAATCTTCCACAAGATACCCGGCTGTGTTAAGATACAACCGGGTTATATAGGATAGTACTCGTACCTAGTAAAGCCCGTTTATTATTTAGTGTCAGGGGTTTATTAGATACGAGTAGATATAACTGGTTTCCTCATTACAACAGTTTAACTATCATCATCCTATTATTTATGAAACTTTATTAATGTTAAATAACATACAAAACAAAACACATTTAATTATACGAGTAGGTACGTAGCAAATGCAAAAGTGTTTCCAAACATACGACTATTATTATAAATACGAAAGTGAAACAAAAGGGATTTTTATTGATCAGAGATAGTTAAGTCTGCCATTAGTTGTTTTTAGCAGGAAAACAAACAAAACGCGGTTGAAGCCGCGGGTATAGGCTAGCTTAATATAAAGCCAGACAAAAACACACGTGGAGTGCGAGCTCACAGTATCATCATGTATGTGAATCGTTGGGAATTATTTTTCCCACCGTAGCACTCTGTTACTGGTTTCAATTTCATGCATGCAGAGCGACCCCGTGAGCATGCCATTTTTTTTTATCCTACACGGGTAGGCATTTGACTACCAGTTCGCAAGACCACGGAAGTCAGCGATGCTGTAGCCTTAGCGGAGCATGCCCATATAATCTGAAATACCTGGCTCTCAAGGAGGACTGCCGGAACACACCGTTAGGTGCTTTGTGACAGATTTTCCAACTTGAGGGTTGTAACTAGCCAAGCGGGCAACAAATAATGACATAATATTTTTTTAAAAATGACAGCTGTTTGTCGAATGCGACCTCGGACAGATGAACTGGACGATTGGCTAGCGAACGTGCGCTGGGCTGTGAGTTTTGGTTTTGGGGCGACAAACACAAGGGCGCCTCAGACGGCACAAACCTCGGCTTGAGCCATCGCTCACAGAGGGTTCGTCGAACAGCCCTCTGACATCCTAAACGGGAATTTAGCCAGACCTCCCTGAAGGGTACGACAAATGAGCCCTATTCAACGTGTAATAGAAAGGTGTGACAGTAGTTGACTGTTAGTTCGTTATCCATCAAGCTTCGACTCGCGTCCTCCATATAAATTGGCCGATCACGTGACCAATTTTTGTATCAGAAACTTATATAATGTTGTACTTTGACAATGTTTGTTCTGCTATGGGTTCACTTTGATGTGTAGACTAACACCGTTCAGTATTATCACACCTTTCTGTTCCACGTTGTATAAGCATCTGAGTGACTATTTGAATTTATATTTATATTTCTATGATTGTTCTGGAATTCTTGGGCCAGAATTCGCAAGGATCGTAACCTTCGATTGGTATCTGAAGCAGAATGACAGTAAAAGCGCCCTTACTGTTTACGAGTATAAAAGTCAAGCTCGGCCGGCGCGGCGTTCATTTAGAAACTCAAAAGGTACATTGTGTAGTAATGAAGTAAGGTTCCGGCTAAAACGGTTATTGTGCCTTTTGTCTAGTGAAGGGCTTGCAGGTGACTTGTACGGACAGACATGCTTGAGCGTGATATATATAGTTTGTGGGTAATTAGGGTTATGCTAGTACATATTAGGATCAGCCACATTCTTGGCTAAAGTTAAGAATGACAGAGGTGAAAACAATACGTGTCCTTTCTTAAGGATCATATCATGAGGTAATTTGCTTATCGGAGAAGTAATAGACTTTAGCTTAGGAATAGCTTATGGAGGTAAGTAAAGTCCTCCATAATTTGGCCAGCGTGGTGGCTATGGCCTACAGCTCCTTCAAAGATGAGATCCGTGTCCAGAAGTGGGACGCCCTGAGTTGATAAATGTAACCTGATAAAGAGTATACTCATAAGAGAGCAAACGAAAATATTAATATTTCCTCTTCGTAATATTAGTATAGGTACCCTTTATCGGTTATCGGATACAGGGTTATCGGCTAGGGGCGTACTAAAGGGGGTTAATGTACCCATCCTAAGGAACAACTTTCACTATGGAACCAACTCTGAATTCAAGAAAAAATAAGGCTGTTTCATACATTTTTCCGACGACCGATCAACTTATTTGCTTTGCAACTGATACGAAGTAAGATCGATCTAGAAACAAGTAGAAGGGTACCTTCCAAACAATAACACGACGGTACAACGTTTTTCACAAATAATCTTAGAGACGAACAATATGATATTGCAAAATGATATGATTTGTACACCGATTCGTCAGCAAGGTTCTCTCGAGTACCTAAACATGAGAGAATGTATCTTAACTGTGCACATATTATAAAATACTCCGTTAAAAGAAAAAAAAGTACAGCTCGAAGCATGTTCTCGTATAATAAGTTAAATATGGTGCCAACTACATATTAGAATATAATGTGATATATTTAGTTTTCCGAAACAATACTAGATGGCGCTGTTACACCTTAAAACACGCAAACGTTTGTTCAATGAGAACGGCAGGGAGCTGGCACTATATAAGCGTACACTATGCTAAACGGCAAAAGAACCGATTTGATGAAATTTGTTAGTTTTTTGAACCGCTTCAGAGTGAACCTTTGAAGCGATATTAACCAACAGGTGTGTAAGTAATAATCGTATTGAATAATTATAGTAGATTAGTAACCAAGGGCTGTGCGAGGGCGCCTATAGTTCGAGGGTGCAATTGATACTTACTCCCGAGCTAACTACTCTGCTTTACATCTCGATTGTGAGGTAAGTAGAAAAAAAACCGGCATTACAATAATAAAACATTTTAATTGCTACTTCAGCTTCCATTTTCATTGAATCGGGAGTGCAGCTTATATCTTCATCACTTGCAGAACTTATGTTTTTACATAATTAGCACGTAATTATAAAAAAACCCAAAAACAAACAATATTTAAAGGAAAAGTTTTCTATTCCCGCCTTTTTTCATCTTTTTTTTAAATTATTTTTTTCAAGAACGAAATTGAGCTTCACCGTTCGATATTTAAAATTGATGACTATTATACTCATACGAAGACAAGGCTGAATAGCGAAGCGACCTCTTTTGTCATTGGGCTGAATGCATGATAAATAAATAAAATAAATAATAAATAAATATTGGCGGACATTTTTCACACAGCGCCATCTAGCCCCAAACTAAGCAGAGCTTGTACTATGGGAACCAGATGGTTGATATATACTACATACCTATACTATTTTTAAATACATACTTATTATACATAACGAACACCCAGACACAGAACAAACACCCTATTGATATATGATGTCTATTGCCAGTATGATGGTTAGATGTACGCGAACTTTTTGAAAGAGTGAAGTTTTTTTTTTAAATTATTTACTGCCCTAGGGCGTTTTTTATTACCCTAGAGCGCTAATTGGTCACCTTTGTAGGTGACTCATTTGGGGGTAACAAGGACCCACTTACCGAATATGAGAGATGTAAAATTATTTATATAGTGTGTACCCTTATTTACCGGTAACCGGGCAGAGAGAGCATGTACACATTACAGGGTTTTCAGTTACGGGTGTACTAAGCCGAAAGGGGGTAACTATACTCCTCATTACAAACAACTGTTAATATGGGGCCAACCTTAAAATCGAGAAAACAAAACTCGCTCGTCGAATAAATATATACGCGGATGGAGCAGACCTACCATTTCGTCCCCATTGCAGTGGAGGCCAAGCGGTTCGTTGAGGAGATAGGCAAAAGAGTGAAAGATAAGACGGGAGAGCCGCTCCGGGATGTTTCTGGCGCAAAGGTTGTCCATCGCTATCGAGCGTGGCCACGCGGCCAGTATTATGGGTACTTTTGCGCCGGGAACAGCCAGGGGTGGTTTGCTCGACTAGACTAATAGTTATAAATTTGACATCAAATGTATTTACATTATGTTTATTATATTCCTATATAACTAACTAGCATTACCTAATTATTATGTGAGTATATACGAGTATATATAGCTTTCAACGAATACTTTTTGATAGTTTAGAATCATCAAAATCAAGCAGCTGCTATATTGTCATACCTTAGCCTTAGCCTCGGATCACCAAAATGCAATGTTCAGAGCGATTCGATACGTGACTGCTACCGCGAGTAGTACCTAGTAGGAATCACTTACGTGTATATATGGTTTATTTTTAATTAATTTGTAAGATTAATAAGTCTGTTAGTGACAAACGAATCGTACTATGACAATCCTACTTCCCACTAATCCTAGTGATATTATAAATGCGAAAGTATGTAACAATGTATGTTTGTTACTCATTCACTTGCCTGTAACGAACGTTGTAAATATTTCTTATTCTCATTCTTTCACGCTAATATGGCTGAACCGATATGGATATCATTTGGTACGGAGATAGCTTAGGCCCTGGATTGACACATATGCTACTTTGTATCCTGTATGCACGCGGGTAACATCGCTGAACGCCGCCGCGCCACCCCGCCGCCGCGCCGCCCCGCCGCCGCGCCGCCCCGCCGCCCCGCCGCCGCGCCGCCCCGCCGCCGCGCCGCCCCGCCGCCGCGCCGCCCTGCCGCCGCGCCGCCGCATTCCTTCATTCATGACTCGACTGTAGGTCCCGGTTGCTTATAGCAATTTTTTTATATATATACTATATTTTTGTAAGCTTATAGCGTGTTACTCTCGTATCAACCTTATCTACTCGTACAATATGTTGCATTAGGTTAGGGTTTGTACATATGAGTATGAATGAATGAATTAATGAATAAAGCTTATTGCACACCAAACTAAAAATAAAAGATACAGCAAGACAAATCTATGCAATGGTAGAACACTGGGCGGCCTTATCGCCTAAAGTAATTTCTTTCAGGCAAACTATGGATGGATAAAACTAATATAATAGTGCAACCAAACTAATAGTTACATGAAACAAAACTAACTAAAACGAATAAAATATATATGTATGTATGTATATTATCCTTCAAGATTTACCTAATGGCCAAATAGAGTTGGATGAACACACAAACATTCTATGATTCATGTCTCGAGAGTAGATAAAAGATGTAAGTCAAGACGTTGAATGGCTTTACAATGAGTCTCAAATAATGTGTAGCTATAATACAATAGATGTAAAGTAGGTATAATTATATTGGCGATAAGGCCGACAACCCGAATCGATTGCTATTATTAGTTAGTTCTCTTGATTTATTGCTGAGCTATATTTATTCTGAGTAAGGGTCTTTAACATCGATGTGCAAAAAATAGTGCAGAAATTGCGAGCTTTTTAACCGAGTCTTTAAGGAGTATGTATGCAATACTGTTGTGAGTTGGTTGATGTTGAAGTCGATGTGGTGTCGCTGACTAATTGAAGTGAGTATCCTATATAGGGTCAATGAAGTGCAGTTTAGGCTTGAAGACATGCGCTTTATTGGAGCGCCAGCTGTAACCCTTTATTTTTTGAGTTAGAAAGGTGTTTCTTCATCAAGTTATTTAGGTCAACACTCGGCCTGAAATCACCTTCGTTTATGCGTATTTTCGCGTTTGTTGTTGTTGCTATTTGAACGTTGTTTGCTGGACTTACCTACTTAATACACTGACTAATTTGTATCCTTATTTTGATTAATTTTACATATCTAGATCTTCAATTCATTTAAAAATCGTGTTTTCGCTTCAAAACCATTTGTTTACGTTGTTAAGAAGTTTTTTTTTCTTTTGTCGTAGAACTGTCAAATCGGATATGACGTTTCGTTTAAAATCGTCTAATTAATGATCGATGGTTAGTAAGGTAAAATCTTTATCATTAGTTTTTTTTCTGTTCTTCTTGGATAAATCAATATTTTGCTGTTTGAAATCACATTGTAAACACTATTCAAATTATTCTTATAATCGTTTTAATGTAGCCGATTACGACGATCTAATGTCTTGTATTTTTTTGGACTGAGCAATTGTTTTCCTGTTTCTATGGCTCTTTAGAAGTCGATTTTTTTTCACTTATTGTTCTGTGCTTTTTAAACGTTTTGTCTTTGGGAAAGAACTGGATTGCATTTGTGGTTCCGGCGACATTTTGCTTTGTCTTTTGGTGATGGACGCCGAGTCCTAGATATAATTTATTGTAAATGTGAGGATGTTTTTCTTTTGACCGGGTAAGCTCTGTCGCTGATAATCGTGATAAAGTATAATTGGTGTTTTGTGTGCTAGTCGCTAATTTTTGTGGTTTTTACTCCTTGTAGGATTGGAACACCACGTGGCTGATCAGGATATTGGTTCTCCTATCTGTTTTGGTGTCTGTCTGTGGCTGAATATATCTTCAGAGTGCGTGGTCGATCCTCCTCGCGTGTCAAAGCTGATTACTCCTTGGATCTGCTGTGCTGATTGCTGATTGCTGGTTGCATTGGTGTACGCGTTTTTATTCTCACCCTCACACCCCATGAAGGTTTCTGTTTGTCTGTCTGAACTAAACTAATTGAAACTAATAACTGAATATTGTATCTACCTAGAAGATATCCTACAATGCTTTTGTTTTATTAAGACTTTGTCCGACTGTTTGAATGTTTTCATAATAAATTAACCGGACGCTGTTGATTATTTAAAATGTGAGATTTGTTGAATTGCTTTTACTTTTGATTAATGTTGTTTGTCAGATGCAGAATATTGTGACTAAATAAAATCAATATTGTAATACAGCAACTATATTAAAATTTTGTCATTCTAGTTTTGCTTCGAGCGTTTCAACAAAATAATTGTTTCAACTTAAGATAATGTGTTGTACCTGTAACTTAACCTCTGATTGTTTTTGTTGTTGTCGCTTGAGTTGAAAATCAGCTTATTAATATTTTTTGGCAACTCGACTAAACTAATACTTTGTGTTCCGACTGTGTTTGTTATATGGAAAGTAGATATTTTTGACGGAATTCTATATTTAGATAAATTTATCAAACCTTATTTTGTGCTCCTAATGGTCTGTGTATACTTAAAAAGCAGTTATTGATTTCTGACCTTTTGCGACTTTAGTGCGAACATCGCCTAAAATTATATTTTTGTTCTGTTATGATTTATAATTACTTTGTAGCTATCGTACAACACAATTAGAGAGTTCTGACCATTTGCAACTTTAGGGCGAACATCGCCTAACATTTTATTTCTGTTCTATAATGTTTTGTAATTACTTTGTAGCTGTCATTTAACACAATTGGTGATTTCTGGCCATTTTCTACTCTAGGGCAAAGTCGCCTTAAATTTTAATTATGGTTTATATTGAATTGTAATGACTCTGCGACTGAGAAAGAAGCCTTAGCTGTTGTGAATGTTGTGGAACATTTTCGACCTTATTTAGAAGGTCCAAAAGCATTTAAGATTATTACTGATCATGCTAGTTTGAAGTGGTTCTTGAATTTGAAGAACCTGACTGGACGATTGGAACGTTGGGGTTGTCGACTTTCTCCCTATAATTTTGTTGTCGAGCATCGGAAGGGCTCTGAAAACATTGTTCCGGATGCTCTATCGCGACTGGTCCCTGTTGCTGCTCTCACTGTTTCTGTTGATGCTGACCCGTGGTTTGACAACCTATTCTCTCGTTGCCAAGCTAGACCTCAAACTTGTCCCAATTACCAAATAACTGATGGTAGGCTCTACCGTTACACCAAGAGTAAATATACTCGTACCTTGACTAGTGATTTTGACTGGAAGGAGGTGGTTCCTTGTCAAAGGAGGCCTGTTCTTATTTCAGAGCGTCATGATTCTGCAATGACTGCTCACTTGGGTGTGGAAAAGACGTATAAGCGTTTACGTCTTCATTTCTATTGGCCTGGGATGTACCAAGATGTAGTGAACTACGTGTCTGACTGTTCGACGTGTAAGGCTTTCAAACATCCTAACCAGCCAACTTTAGGATTGATGGGCAACCCGATGGTTTGTCGTAGACCGTTCCAGTGTATCAGCATCGATTTAGTTGGTCCACTGCCAAAGTCTCGACTGAAAAATGAGTATTTACTAGTGGTGGTCTGTTGTTTTTCTAAGTACTGTCTGATTTTTCCCTTAAGGCGTGCTACGAGTGCTGCGGTGGCTCAGCGTTTGGAAGAACGTATCTTTTTGGTGCATGGGGTTTCTCAAACGGTCATTGCCGATAATGGACCTCAGTTTATTGGTCGTGAGGTAAAGGCTCTGTTCGCTAAATATCATGTCCCTCAGGTGCACTACACTCCCACGTATTGCCCACAAGTTAATACTGTGGAGAGATATAACCGCACCTTGGTTACTGCAATCGCTGCTCTTGTCGGTGAGGATCAACGGGGTTGGGATTCGAAGCTGTCCCAGGTTCAGTTTGCCCTGAATTCTTCAGTGAGCGATTCTACCTCTTATAGTCCTTTTATGGTTGTTCATGGCCGTGAGGCAATTGCAGACGGTAAGATTTACGGCGAATCTGAAGACCTGGAGGAAATCGAAGTGAAATCTCGCAATGAATATGTTCAAAGCTTAAACGAACTGAAAGACGTGTATGCTCGTGTTGGTCAGGCGCTGAAAAAAGCACATTCCCGCAACGCTAAATACTATAATCGGCGTAGAAGGTTCGCAGAATTTCAGGTCGGTGACGAAGTCTGGAGGCGAACTCATGTTCGTAGTGACGCTGCTCGACACTTTTCATATAAATTGGCTCCTCGCTACGAGAAATGTACTGTCGTGAAGAAGCTGTCTAAGTTGGTATACCTGTTAGAGGATGTTCATGGAAGGCGATCTGAATGTCATATTAAAGACATCAAATGTTCTAACTAACTTGTGTGATAGAGGGCTAGTGTGTTCTTCACCGTAGGCCAATCTGTCGTCTGTTCTGTAACGATGCCAAGGTGTTTTATTTCCTTTCTTCTGTTTTCTGCCTCTCTCTTCTTCTTTAATCTATGACTATAACTGTTTTTTAGGTATAAGGGTCCTATAGACCGCCACACAATTAGTTTTAGGTCTGTTAGAGTTTTGATTTTGTTTTCTGTATGAGGGACTGTTTTGGTTTTTGTGTATGATTAGCCTGGCATGTGTGTTTCGAGATAGTATATATTTATCATACATTTATTTACGTTTATTTCTACTTAGATTTGTTTTATCATAATATTATTTAATTATATTAATATTTTCACTGGCTAGTGCTTTAACCTCTGAAAGAGCAGTTTGCGCGGACTCTATAAATAAGCTTATAACGCACACACTCATTTTTTTATGTACAAGAGTGGTTTTGTTGTGGACTCTATAAGTAAGCCTTAAACGCAATATATACGTCACGGTCCTGTCTACCTAGGCTTAGTGGGAACCTAACGACGGGGGAGCGGTTGTGTGAACTCCTTTCTTAAAAATAAGCCCAAACACTCAACTTTCTAATCTGACAGGGGCGGTGGTGAACCTTTTTATCAATAAGCCTTAACACGACCTTTAACATTGAAGAAGTTAGGAGTTATAATGGGGATAGTATATTACTGTATTTTTTTTAATTACCATTAACACAGGATTAATATTATAACTTAATTTTGGAATTGACTGCCTGTTTGCCAGCATGTTTCGTTTTTTTTACTGTTTGAATAGAGACCCTTGTCGGTAGCTAGATCCTACTATTGGAATTTTGGCCGAGTTGTACTGAGATAGTGAACCAGTCAACTCTTACCTTATCCCAAAAGTGGACAGCACGTATATTTTTAGCTAAAGTATTTATGTAATAGTATCATAATTACTTGGGGATTTTGGGAAATAACATTAGCTAATTATTGTATATATTACTATATTTAAAAATGCCAGGTGGGTCATATTTTATTAGTAAGCATTAGTTATTATAGAAACCTTAAAAGGGTCACTTTATTTACAACTAGGAACTTGTTTTTGCATGTTAGGATAGTAGTTTCTGTTGCTGTTGGGAGAGTTCTTGTGTTTGCTGAGAGATTGTCTGAATTGTTTTATTTTACTATTATGCTTAGGTTTTGTTTTGGAATGCTGGGGGCCAGCATGAATTTTCACTGGTGTGCAAAATTCTGGTGGGCGGAGGAGTACTGTAACCCTTTATTTTTTGAGTTAGAAAGGTGTTTCTTCATCAAGTTATTTAGGTCAACACTCGGCCTGAAATCACCTTCGTTTATGCGTATTTTCGCGTTTGTTGTTGTTGCTATTTGAACGTTGTTTGCTGGACTTACCTACTTAATACACTGACTAATTTGTATCCTTATTTTGATTAATTTTACATATCTAGATCTTCAATTCATTTAAAAATCGTGTTTTCGCTTCAAAACCATTTGTTTACGTTGTTAAGAAGTTTTTTTTTCTTTTGTCGTAGAACTGTCAAATCGGATATGACGTTTCGTTTAAAATCGTCTAATTAATGATCGATGGTTAGTAAGGTAAAATCTTTATCATTAGTTTTTTTTCTGTTCTTCTTGGATAAATCAATATTTTGCTGTTTGAAATCACATTGTAAACACTATTCAAATTATTCTTATAATCGTTTTAATGTAGCCGATTACGACGATCTAATGTCTTGTATTTTTTTGGACTGAGCAATTGTTTTCCTGTTTCTATGGCTCTTTAGAAGTCGATTTTTTTTCACTTATTGTTCTGTGCTTTTTAAACGTTTTGTCTTTGGGAAAGAACTGGATTGCATTTGTGGTTCCGGCGACATTTTGCTTTGTCTTTTGGTGATGGACGCCGAGTCCTAGATATAATTTATTGTAAATGTGAGGATGTTTTTCTTTTGACCGGGTAAGCTCTGTCGCTGATAATCGTGATAAAGTATAATTGGTGTTTTGTGTGCTAGTCGCTAATTTTTGTGGTTTTTACTCCTTGTAGGATTGGAACACCACGTGGCTGATCAGGATATTGGTTCTCCTATCTGTTTTGGTGTCTGTCTGTGGCTGAATATATCTTCAGAGTGCGTGGTCGATCCTCCTCGCGTGTCAAAGCTGATTACTCCTTGGATCTGCTGTGCTGATTGCTGATTGCTGGTTGCATTGGTGTACGCGTTTTTATTCTCACCCTCACACCCCATGAAGGTTTCTGTTTGTCTGTCTGAACTAAACTAATTGAAACTAATAACTGAATATTGTATCTACCTAGAAGATATCCTACAATGCTTTTGTTTTATTAAGACTTTGTCCGACTGTTTGAATGTTTTCATAATAAATTAACCGGACGCTGTTGATTATTTAAAATGTGAGATTTGTTGAATTGCTTTTACTTTTGATTAATGTTGTTTGTCAGATGCAGAATATTGTGACTAAATAAAATCAATATTGTAATACAGCAACTATATTAAAATTTTGTCATTCTAGTTTTGCTTCGAGCGTTTCAACAAAATAATTGTTTCAACTTAAGATAATGTGTTGTACCTGTAACTTAACCTCTGATTGTTTTTGTTGTTGTCGCTTGAGTTGAAAATCAGCTTATTAATATTTTTTGGCAACTCGACTAAACTAATACTTTGTGTTCCGACTGTGTTTGTTATATGGAAAGTAGATATTTTTGACGGAATTCTATATTTAGATAAATTTATCAAACCTTATTTTGTGCTCCTAATGGTCTGTGTATACTTAAAAAGCAGTTATTGATTTCTGACCTTTTGCGACTTTAGTGCGAACATCGCCTAAAATTATATTTTTGTTCTGTTATGATTTATAATTACTTTGTAGCTATCGTACAACACAATTAGAGAGTTCTGACCATTTGCAACTTTAGGGCGAACATCGCCTAACATTTTATTTCTGTTCTATAATGTTTTGTAATTACTTTGTAGCTGTCATTTAACACAATTGGTGATTTCTGGCCATTTTCTACTCTAGGGCAAAGTCGCCTTAAATTTTAATTATGGTTTATATTGAATTGTAATGACTCTGCGACTGAGAAAGAAGCCTTAGCTGTTGTGAATGTTGTGGAACATTTTCGACCTTATTTAGAAGGTCCAAAAGCATTTAAGATTATTACTGATCATGCTAGTTTGAAGTGGTTCTTGAATTTGAAGAACCTGACTGGACGATTGGAACGTTGGGGTTGTCGACTTTCTCCCTATAATTTTGTTGTCGAGCATCGGAAGGGCTCTGAAAACATTGTTCCGGATGCTCTATCGCGACTGGTCCCTGTTGCTGCTCTCACTGTTTCTGTTGATGCTGACCCGTGGTTTGACAACCTATTCTCTCGTTGCCAAGCTAGACCTCAAACTTGTCCCAATTACCAAATAACTGATGGTAGGCTCTACCGTTACACCAAGAGTAAATATACTCGTACCTTGACTAGTGATTTTGACTGGAAGGAGGTGGTTCCTTGTCAAAGGAGGCCTGTTCTTATTTCAGAGCGTCATGATTCTGCAATGACTGCTCACTTGGGTGTGGAAAAGACGTATAAGCGTTTACGTCTTCATTTCTATTGGCCTGGGATGTACCAAGATGTAGTGAACTACGTGTCTGACTGTTCGACGTGTAAGGCTTTCAAACATCCTAACCAGCCAACTTTAGGATTGATGGGCAACCCGATGGTTTGTCGTAGACCGTTCCAGTGTATCAGCATCGATTTAGTTGGTCCACTGCCAAAGTCTCGACTGAAAAATGAGTATTTACTAGTGGTGGTCTGTTGTTTTTCTAAGTACTGTCTGATTTTTCCCTTAAGGCGTGCTACGAGTGCTGCGGTGGCTCAGCGTTTGGAAGAACGTATCTTTTTGGTGCATGGGGTTTCTCAAACGGTCATTGCCGATAATGGACCTCAGTTTATTGGTCGTGAGGTAAAGGCTCTGTTCGCTAAATATCATGTCCCTCAGGTGCACTACACTCCCACGTATTGCCCACAAGTTAATACTGTGGAGAGATATAACCGCACCTTGGTTACTGCAATCGCTGCTCTTGTCGGTGAGGATCAACGGGGTTGGGATTCGAAGCTGTCCCAGGTTCAGTTTGCCCTGAATTCTTCAGTGAGCGATTCTACCTCTTATAGTCCTTTTATGGTTGTTCATGGCCGTGAGGCAATTGCAGACGGTAAGATTTACGGCGAATCTGAAGACCTGGAGGAAATCGAAGTGAAATCTCGCAATGAATATGTTCAAAGCTTAAACGAACTGAAAGACGTGTATGCTCGTGTTGGTCAGGCGCTGAAAAAAGCACATTCCCGCAACGCTAAATACTATAATCGGCGTAGAAGGTTCGCAGAATTTCAGGTCGGTGACGAAGTCTGGAGGCGAACTCATGTTCGTAGTGACGCTGCTCGACACTTTTCATATAAATTGGCTCCTCGCTACGAGAAATGTACTGTCGTGAAGAAGCTGTCTAAGTTGGTATACCTGTTAGAGGATGTTCATGGAAGGCGATCTGAATGTCATATTAAAGACATCAAATGTTCTAACTAACTTGTGTGATAGAGGGCTAGTGTGTTCTTCACCGTAGGCCAATCTGTCGTCTGTTCTGTAACGATGCCAAGGTGTTTTATTTCCTTTCTTCTGTTTTCTGCCTCTCTCTTCTTCTTTAATCTATGACTATAACTGTTTTTTAGGTATAAGGGTCCTATAGACCGCCACACAATTAGTTTTAGGTCTGTTAGAGTTTTGATTTTGTTTCCTGTATGAGGGACTGTTTTGGTTTTTGTGTATGATTAGCCTGGCATGTGTGTTTCGAGATAGTATATATTTATCATACATTTATTTACGTTTATTTCTACTTAGATTTGTTTTATCATAATATTATTTAATTATATTAATATTTTCACTGGCTAGTGCTTTAACCTCTGAAAGAGCAGTTTGCGCGGACTCTATAAATAAGCTTATAACGCACACACTCATTTTTTTATGTACAAGAGTGGTTTTGTTGTGGACTCTATAAGTAAGCCTTAAACGCAATATATACGTCACGGTCCTGTCTACCTAGGCTTAGTGGGAACCTAACGACGGGGGAGCGGTTGTGTGAACTCCTTTCTTAAAAATAAGCCCAAACACTCAACTTTCTAATCTGACAGGGGCGGTGGTGAACCTTTTTATCAATAAGCCTTAACACGACCTTTAACATTGAAGAAGTTAGGAGTTATAATGGGGATAGTATATTACTGTATTTTTTTTAATTACCATTAACACAGGATTAATATTATAACTTAATTTTGGAATTGACTGCCTGTTTGCCAGCATGTTTCGTTTTTTTTACTGTTTGAATAGAGACCCTTGTCGGTAGCTAGATCCTACTATTGGAATTTTGGCCGAGTTGTACTGAGATAGTGAACCAGTCAACTCTTACCTTATCCCAAAAGTGGACAGCACGTATATTTTTAGCTAAAGTATTTATGTAATAGTATCATAATTACTTGGGGATTTTGGGAAATAACATTAGCTAATTATTGTATATATTACTATATTTAAAAATGCCAGGTGGGTCATATTTTATTAGTAAGCATTAGTTATTATAGAAACCTTAAAAGGGTCACTTTATTTACAACTAGGAACTTGTTTTTGCATGTTAGGATAGTAGTTTCTGTTGCTGTTGGGAGAGTTCTTGTGTTTGCTGAGAGATTGTCTGAATTGTTTTATTTTACTATTATGCTTAGGTTTTGTTTTGGAATGCTGGGGGCCAGCATGAATTTTCACTGGTGTGCAAAATTCTGGTGGGCGGAGGAGTACTGTAACCCTTTATTTTTTGAGTTAGAAAGGTGTTTCTTCATCAAGTTATTTAGGTCAACACTCGGCCTGAAATCACCTTCGTTTATGCGTATTTTCGCGTTTGTTGTTGTTGCTATTTGAACGTTGTTTGCTGGACTTACCTACTTAATACACTGACTAATTTGTATCCTTATTTTGATTAATTTTACATATCTAGATCTTCAATTCATTTAAAAATCGTGTTTTCGCTTCAAAACCATTTGTTTACGTTGTTAAGAAGTTTTTTTTTCTTTTGTCGTAGAACTGTCAAATCGGATATGACGTTTCGTTTAAAATCGTCTAATTAATGATCGATGGTTAGTAAGGTAAAATCTTTATCATTAGTTTTTTTTCTGTTCTTCTTGGATAAATCAATATTTTGCTGTTTGAAATCACATTGTAAACACTATTCAAATTATTCTTATAATCGTTTTAATGTAGCCGATTACGACGATCTAATGTCTTGTATTTTTTTGGACTGAGCAATTGTTTTCCTGTTTCTATGGCTCTTTAGAAGTCGATTTTTTTTCACTTATTGTTCTGTGCTTTTTAAACGTTTTGTCTTTGGGAAAGAACTGGATTGCATTTGTGGTTCCGGCGACATTTTGCTTTGTCTTTTGGTGATGGACGCCGAGTCCTAGATATAATTTATTGTAAATGTGAGGATGTTTTTCTTTTGACCGGGTAAGCTCTGTCGCTGATAATCGTGATAAAGTATAATTGGTGTTTTGTGTGCTAGTCGCTAATTTTTGTGGTTTTTACTCCTTGTAGGATTGGAACACCACGTGGCTGATCAGGATATTGGTTCTCCTATCTGTTTTGGTGTCTGTCTGTGGCTGAATATATCTTCAGAGTGCGTGGTCGATCCTCCTCGCGTGTCAAAGCTGATTACTCCTTGGATCTGCTGTGCTGATTGCTGATTGCTGGTTGCATTGGTGTACGCGTTTTTATTCTCACTGCACGCTTCATTACCTCCCTGGACGGGAGGTGTTTCTGAGGGGCTGACCTTCCCTTGCCAAACTGTTTCCGGAGGACTTACTCCTCCACCCTGAGCTGTTTCCGGGTGACTTGGGAGACTCAATTTTTCTCACTGGATGTGGTTTGCCAAAAAATTTCTAAAAATTCCTTGTTATTTATTTTCGAAATTTAGAAAAATAAGAAAGATTGTATTAGATTAAATTAATTAAGACAAGCGAATGATCCTAACATGGCCCTTTTAGATATGGCCCTTTTTGATGGCCGATATCTTAGAGCGTGTGACTGGACCCATTTGAAAAATTACCTCCTTCTTTTTGAACTCGGTTAAGAACAAATCTATTGCAAAAGTTTTGTACTAGCTACCCTTTCTAATTCAGGTCGGTACTTTCGTTCCGTACATCAAATAAAGGCACATTCCGAAAGATGGCCGAATGTCCCACTTCCAAAATAAGTTACCAGCGAGAAAACTTGCCGAGTGTGTACGAGTAGCAGGAGCCTATGCTGAAGACGTAGGAAACGTCTGCACGAGCGATCGTCACAAAGTTACCAGCAAGAAAACTTGCCGAGTATGTACGAGTAGCAGGAGCCTATGCTGAAGACGTAGGAAACGTCTGCACGAGCGATCGTCACAAAGTTACCAGCAAGAAAACTTGCCGAGTGTGTACGAGTAGCAGGAGCCTATGCTGAAGACGTAGGAAACGTCTGCACGAGCGATCGTCACAAAGTTTCCAGCAAGAAAACTTGCCGAGTGTGTACGAGTAGCAGGAGCCTATGCTGAAGACGTAGGAAACGTCTGCACGAGCGATCGTCACAAAGTTACCAGCGAGAAAACTTGCCGAGTGTGTACGAGTAGCAGGAGCCTATGCTGAAGACGTAGGAAACGTCTGCACGAGCGATCGTCACAAAGTTACCAGCAAGAAAACTTGCCGAGTATGTACGAGTAGCAGGAGCCTATGCTGAAGACGTAGGAAACGTCTGCACGAGCGATCGTCACAAAGTTACCAGCAAGAAAACTTGCCGAGTGTGTACGAGTAGCAGGAGCCTATGCTGAAGACGTAGGAAACGTCTGCACGAGCGATCGTCACAAAGTTTCCAGCAAGAAAACTTGCCGAGTGTGTACGAGTAGCAGGAGCCTATGCTGAAGACGTAGGAAACGTCTGCACGAGCGATCGTCACAAAGTTACCAGCAAGAAAACTTGCCGAGTGTGTACGAGTAGCAGGAGCCTATGCTGAAGACGTAGGAAACGTCTGCACGAGCGATCGTCACAAAGTTACCAGCGAGAAAACTTGCCGAGTGTGTACGAGTAGCAGGAGCCTATGCTGAAGACGTAGGAAACGTCTGCACGAGCGATCGTCACAAAGTTACCAGCAAGAAAACTTGCCGAGTATGTACGAGTAGCAGGAGCCTATGCTGAAAACGTAGGAAACGCCTGCACGAGCGATCGTCACAAAGTTACCAGCAAGAAAACTTGCCGAGTGTGTACGAGTAGCAGGAGCCTATGCTGAAGACGTAGGAAACGTCTGCACGGCGATCGTCACAAAGTTACCAGCAAGAAAACTTGCCGAGTGTGTACGAGTAGCAGGAGCCTACGCTGAAGACGTAGGAAACGTCTGCACGAGCGATCGTCACAAAGTTACCAGCAAGAAAACTTGCCGAGTGTGTACGAGTAGCAGGAGCCTATGCTGAAGACGTAGGAAACGTCTGCACGAGCGATCGTCACAAAGAGGTTGACTGAAAAATAAAATATTATTAATTAATTTGAGGATTTAACATTGCGAGATATTAGCGATATATCACGTTATGAAGTCATGTACCGTAGTGATGTGATGGAGAATTTACTAGCTTCCATGATGATTTCTCTAACCTACTGTACCCCTGGTAGTCATTATCATCACCTCCATCAGTGAGAAGACGTTCATTGCTGAACAGGGGGAGGCTAAAACGCTATTTACAAAGAAAAGCTGTCAATTGGATTACTGGTTATTTTTGACTTCCACTATATCGTCAGTTCACCCAGTGGAAAGCTAACTTACGCTATTTCCGGTCCGTGTTGGCCACTCAAGTACCTTTCTTTGTCATCTGTGATCGGTTCTTCGAGCGATGTGGCCAGCCCATTGCCATTCAGCTTGCAAATCCTTCGAGCTATGTCGGTTACTCCGGTTCCATCGACGATTCTCATTATTGCGTCCATATTTCACTGGTATATCACACTATATAACCTGATTCAGTGTGCGTTTCCGTCCTGATTCGAAAACTACACCACGAATTACGCAAAGCTTGTTACATATCTCAAAGTTTTAAATATTTTTTGTATAAATTTACCAACAATCGATTTTCAAAGTGATCATTTAGAATCTCGCGACAAGCTTTGCGCAATATGAGTCCAGTCGGAAACGTTACCAACGTACTTAGAGCGAGATTTCTTGCTACTTACTAGTTTCCGTCGACTATTTTACATTTAACAAAACATTGACGCTAGGTGGCGCTGGTTTGATTCCATACAAAACTGAGTTACACCATTGCGATCGAGTAAGTAAGAAAACTCGCACTAAGCAGGTTCAGATTCAGGCTACAGATTAGTTAGTAAGATTAATATAAAATAAAACACAAACACCGACCAAACATTTGTACTGGCTAATTCTCTCTTATAAATATCCGCTCGCGGAGACGACGCGGAGACTAACTGTAATGTTTCCGTTATTATATGTTTTATTTCAAATGTGGGTACCCACACATAACTTTCACCTGTAATTAGAATAATAAAGTTAGTTGTCACCAATCCTTTGTTTGAGTCTCATCTGCCATCCCGAGATCTGATATATTCTAATGGCGACGAGATTAAAATAAGAATTATACGCGTATTATTATAGTTCAGTGCGTAAAACGTGAAAGTAAACAGTTTGTCGCGATGTCGTTCGGCAAAATTAAAGAATTTGACACGAGTGCCGGGAACTGGACTTTGTACTGTGAGCGTGTTGAAATGTATTTCCGCGCTAACTCAATAAAAGACGACTTAAAGCTTCCAACTCTCATTTCGCTGGTGGGCGATGAAATATACGAGGTGATGGTCAATCTGGCTAGCCCGAAAAAGCCGGATGAGTGGAGTTACAAAGAAATCGTCACGTTGGTTCGAGATCATTTGCAACCGAAGCCGTCGGTAATGGCGGAGCGATATAAATTTCGCCAGAGGCGGCAGGGAAGCGGCGAGAGTATTACACAGTATATAACAGTGCTAAAAAAGATGGCGAAACACTGCGAATTTGAAAGCTCGTTAAATGAAAATTTGCGTGATCAATTTGTTTGCGGGGTGGGCAGTGATCTCATTTGACAGAGGCTGTTCTCCGAGCCGGGGCTGACGTATGCGAAAGCGATGACGTTAGCAACGGCGCTGGAAGCTGCGGAAAGTGATGCGGCGGCCGTGGACTCATCGGCGACGTCAGGCAGCGGAACAGCGGGACACACGAGCGCGATACATGCGCTTCAAGTGAAGTCAGCAGGCGGGACGCGGGCACGAGCGCGCCGCAGCAGAGGCGCCGTTGGTGCGTCAGCGTCAGAACGGAGACCTAACTTGAGGTGTGAGGCATGCGGCGCACAACATCGGACGGATGAGTGCAGATATGTTAATTTCGTCTGCAATAGCTGTAGGAATAAGGGACACTTAAAGAAGGTGTGTCCTTTCCGGGATACGAGTCGGCAGCCGGGACCGAGTAAGGGTCGTGGAGGTGGCTCGCGCGTATACGGAACACACTATGTGCAGCCGGAGACGGCGGCGTGCGCAGGTGACACGTCCGCGTCGGAAGAAGAAGTGGAACCGCTGTTTCAAATGGTTCTAGGTGACTATACTCCGGTGAGTGTTTGTGTCAACATTGATGGATGTACATTGAAAATGGAAGTAGACACAGGAACTCCGTGCTCATGTATAAGCAAGGCTACTTATGATAAGTATTAGGTCATTACATATGAAGTTGGCGTTTTGTAAGGGAGGAACATAAAGTCATTTTTTTTAAATAATAATATATTTATTTAATCAAAGTATGTACCATTGTTATCTATGCACTTTTGCCATTTCATAGGTAGTTCATTGATCCCTTTACTAAAAAAACCATTAGGACGAGAATCAATGAAATCTTTGAAGGCGCTTTGGACTGCCCCATCGGAGTTGAATTTTTTCCCTTGCAAGAAGTTATCCAAATTTCGAAAAAAAATGGTAATCTGTTGGAGCCTGGTCCGGGAAGTACGGTGGATGTCTTAGACATTCCAATTGAAGCTCCTCTAATTTGGCAGCCGTCTGTTGTGCAGTGTGTGGTCTAGCGTTGTCCTGAAGCAGCAGTGGCCTAGAGCGATTGACCAACCTCGGTTGTTTAGCAGCTAACTTTTCCATCATGGTTTGCAGTGTAACGTAACGTTACATGACGTTGTTTTATGTCGCCCCTCTTGTTTGTGAAGTCGGCTAAAGCAAACATTCAAACAACGCTGCGCTCGAATGTCGATGCCTACTATGAATTGAAGAGGAGTGACACGCACGACGCTCGCGCCGGCCGCGCGCCGCGCTCGAGTTCAGTGACCGCCTCACCGCTATCGGAGACGGACCACGTCACCTTGCGTAGCAAATTATTTGTAAATTTTAACGCGAACTAATAAAAATAAAATATTGTTAATAACATATTTTTTTAATAACAAATTCCTGTTGTGGAAAGTACCATACGGAATTATTTTCAATTATTTATTATTAATAATTATTATTTTTTCGTATTTATTTGAGGACGCCGTGAATCAAGAAAACCTGTTCCTCTAAAATCTTGACAATGATATCTGAGGTAGCTTTCCTAATTGCGAAAATTTGGCAATATTTAGAGAAACAACAAGTTAATACTAAAATGTAGCTATTTTGTTTACGTGTCACCGGCAGAGGACCCATTAAATCTATTGAGATCATCTGGTATGGTCGAGAACATTGTTTAGGGCGTCCCATCTCTCCAAGGGTGGCATGATTTTGAGACTTGTACGAAAGACAAGTAGAGCAGGAGTTAACAAATTTTGTTATGTCTTTATGCATGCTGGGCCAGTAATACCTAAGCGCAATACGCTTGTACGTCTTATAAATACCCATATGACCTGCTGTTGGCTCGCTATGGTTTTTCTCAATAACCTTGTCCCGAAGGTCTATTGGGACTACTTCTTTCCAAGAAAACTCGTCGGTGAGTTCATGTTTATTCTTACTCAGTCGATACAGAGTGTAGTTTTTTATTTGAAAATTTGGGAAATTCTCAGGTTTTGTTCTACAACCACTGTAAATATTTTTGTACCAATCGTCACTAGTAGAGGCAACTGAATTGGTAGTGATTGAAAGGACAGGGACAGCCCTAGATAAAGCATCAGGAATTACGTTGTCTACGCCCCGACGATGTTCTAAATTGAAATTAAATGACGACAAACGTATACCCCAACGAGCTAATCTACCTGTAGGATTATCCAAAGACAAGAACCATTTTAAAGCACTGTGGTCTGTGTACACTGTGTTAGTTTTCCCGTTCTCTAAATAACAACGCCAATGCTCTAAAGCAACGAGCATAGCTAGTGTTTCGCGTTCCGTAATGCTATAATTTTTTTCTGCCCCTGATAGAGATCTGCTCATGTATGCTATGGGGTGTTCTTTTCCGTCGATAATTTGCGTGAGCATAGCGCCAACCTATAGTTACTAGCGTCGGTGTGTACTTGGAAAGGCAGATCATAATTAGGGCAAGAAAGAACAGGTGCTGAAACGAGGCATTCTTTCAGTTTTCTAAAGGCAGTATCAGCTTCATCAGTCCACTGAAATGCTGGAGCAGATTTACTGTTAGAAGTTAGCTTATTTAGCGGCCCTGCGATCGTGCTAAAATTGGGGACGAATCTTCGGTACCAAGTCGCCGTGCCTAGAAATCTTTTTAAGTCTTTCCGGCACGTAGGTATTGGATAATTCAAAATTGCGGTTACCTTATCAGAATAGTCCTTAAGCCGTTTGCATCAACCACATAGCCTATGTATTTGAGTTGGCTTCTAAAAAACTCACATTTTTCTAAGTTAATGGTAAGGTTGGCCTGGCGTAGTTTGTCTAAGACACGGAGGAGAAGAGTCACGTGATCTTGGAACGTACTGCTTATTAAAATTATGTCATCTAGGTACGCAAAGGCCTTGTGGTCCATGTTCCCAAACAATAAATCTACCAGACGCTGCTGAGTAGATGGAGCATTTGTCAAACCAAATGGTGTAGTCTTAAATCTAAGTGTTCCTCGACCTGGGACGTAAAATGCTGTCTTATTCCTATCCTCTGGGGCAATTGGCAGTTGCCAAAATGCCTTGGATAAATCGATGCTGGACAAATAGCGTGCATCGCGTAAATTATCTAATATTTCCGATATATAGGGTAAATTATAGGCATCTCGCTTTGTTACTGAGTTGAGTTTTCTGCTATCTAAACAAAATCGGGGTTGGCCGTTCTTTTTTTTAACGATCAAAACCGGTGACTGCCAGGCGCTTTCACAAGGCTCAACCACGTCAAGTTGAAGCATTTCGTCTACCTGTTCCACTAAGATCTTCTGTTTTTCTGGTGAAAGCCTATAATAACGCTGTCTTACAGGAGGTGAATCTCCAGTGTCAATGCGATGAGTAATTAAATGTGTACGTCCTAATCCTATGCGCTCAAAAGAAATTTCCTTGAACTGTTCAATAATATTGTTAGCAAGGGACTTCTGTGACTCATCTAAATTGTCATAAGACTGTATAAATTTAGTTGGGCTATTAACATTTAAATCAGCTAAGGGGGCGCTCGATAAATGTAATGAGCCTAAATATTTAGGGCAGATTTTAAACGCGCGCCAGAAATCAATCCCTAAAATTAGCGATGATTGAACTTCCGGAACTACGTGTGTTTTAATTATGTGAATTTGATTGTCGAAGTGGACAGGCATATTTATATATCCAATGCTTTTCAAATTTTGTCCACCGGCTGCGACTATTGATAGCAATTCACCTGTGCACAACTCTAGGCCACGATTGAGTAGTGCGGTGTGAGCATTAGCACCTAAAATAGTAACTGCAGAACCCGAATCTAAAAGACCTGAAGCTGACAAATCATCAATTTTAATATTAATGTAAGGTCTGGAATCATTCAAAGGTTTACTATGCAGAATTGTAGCAACATTGTAACCATTAAAAAATAAATGAACTGTTCTAACCAATTATTCCATTCTTCTTTATCTGTTCGGCTACAAATTGTTTTATTTGGAGACAATTGTTTGTTACAATTCCGCATTACTAGTTTTTTGGAATCTCAGTACTTTTGCAATTAGGGCAGTCAGGTTTCCTAACCCCTTTTTCGCCACACTTAAAACAAATTATATCCGTGTTCGTGCAGTCTCTGAAGCTGTGGGTATTGGCGCGACATCTCGGGCAATATGGTAATTTTTTGTTAGTTTCAGCAGGGCCCTCCTGAATACTATGTAAATATTTGTCATTTATGTTAGTGTGTACTGGTTTATTGTTATTTATATTAGCTTTATAGTCGTAATTTGATTTAGGCTTCGTTGAGCATTTGTACGCAAATTCGGGCGCTAAGGTGTCGGAAGTTGCCGCAGACGGTTCTCGAAAGTGGGCAAGACGAGACTGGACGTTTTCATAATTCCTACACAAAGACCTTATATGATCAATGTCTCCTATTTCTGTAGCGGAAGCCAACGTGCTTGCATAGCAAGGCCGGATGTTATGCAAAACAATCTCAAGTTTGTCCTCTTGCGATAACGGTCTGGTAAGCCGTGCAAACATACCCGTCAGAATAGATAGGTAGATATTTTCCGTTTCGCCCTGAGTCCTAGAGCGAATCTCAGCTAACAAACGGTAATCGTAGTCTGCCTTGTCAAAATCTTGTTTCAACAGAACGACAAGATCCACTGGAGGAATTACGCCCCGCTTTTAGGGTAAGTTTTGATCAGCACACACGAGTTTTAAATAAAATATGTGCGTTACGTATTTTGCGTTTCATGTAACCTTGCTGTTGATTTATGTCTCCAATCCACAATGTTATTTTAGCCGTAGTTATATGATTTAGCAATCTTTTATTTAATTTTGTAACTAAATGTCTATGTCGTTTTTTATATTGTTTTAATTTAACTCCATTCTGGTTGCTCACCACCACGACAATCCCCGCATAACACTTTTCTCGAGTTGTCGGTGGTCAACCAGAATGGAAGTCGATATGTTCAAATCGTAACCGGTTGGTGCCTATCGCAGGGCCGCTAAATAAGCTAACTTCTAACAGTAAATCTGCTCCAGCATTTCAGTGGACTGATGAAGCTGATACTGCCTTTAGAAAACTGAAAGAATGCCTCGTTTCAGCACCTGTTCTTTCTTGCCCTAATTAACCAGCATATATAAATATATAAATACCCATATGAGCCAACAGCAGGTCATATGGGTATTTATAAGACGTACAAGCGTATTGCGCTTAGGTATTACTGGCCCAGCATGCATAAAGACATAACAAAATTTGTTAACTCCTGCTCTACTTGTCTTTCGTACAAGTCTCAAAATCATGCCACCCTTGGAGAGATGGGACGCCCTAAACAATGTTCTCGACCATACCAGATGATCTCAATAGATTTAATGGGTCCTCTGCCGGTGACACGTAAACAAAATAGCTACATTTTAGTATTAACTTGTTGTTTCTCTAAATATTGCCAAATTTTCGCAATTAGGAAAGCTACCTCAGATATCATTGTCAAGATTTTAGAGGAACAGGTTTTCTTGATTCACGGCGTCCCCCAGACTATTTTCTTAGACAACGGTAGCCAGTTTATTAGTGCACAGACAAAGACCCTGTTTGATAAATACAAAGTTCCAAACGTCTTCTATACGCCTAAATACACTCCTCAAATAAATACGGTTGAACGTTATAACAAAACAATTATCACTAGCATTTCCACATTCGTCGATGATGATCATCGAACTTGGGACACTTTTATTCCGAAGGTACAGTTTGCTATCAATAATTCTGTTAACGAAGCAACTGGCTTTACGCCCTCTTTCCTTGTATTCGGAAGAGAATTAATTCTTTGTGGCTCACACTACCTCGAAACTGATTTAGGTGACGAGGTTCTTTTCCTGCCCCGTGAAGTATATGCGGAAAACCTTGGCGGCTTAAGTTCCATATTTGATCAAGTTCAAAAATCTTTGTACCATGCACATGCCAAAAATACATCCCATTACAATTTACGCCGAAAACCTTTTGAATTTGAAGTCGGTGACATTGTGTACAAGCGTGCTTATTGCTTAAGTGACAAAGATAAATATTTCAGTAAAAAATTAGCACCAAAATTCATAAAATGTCGCGTTACTCGAAAACTGTCCCCACTTGTTTATATTTTGGAGAACATGTCGGGAAAAGACCTAGGCACGTGGCATATAAAAGATTTAAAAATAGTCAGCCAAAACAATGCTTAGAAGCAATTAAATTAAAAATGAAAAGATCTAATCTCCCTTTCTCTAACTGTGCGAAAGTTTTGATATGCGGATTTTATCGTTAAAAGGTATAATAAAATCCTTATGCGAGGACGGCGGGTAATGTAACGTAACGTTACATGACGTTGTTTTATGTCGCCCCTCTTGTTTGTGAAGTCGGCTAAAGCAAACATTCAAACAACGCTGCGCTCGAATGTCGATGCCTACTATGAATTGAAGAGGAGTGACACGCACGACGCTCGCGCCGGCCGCGCGCCGCGCTCGAGTTCAGTGACCGCCTCACCGCTATCGGAGACGGACCACGTCACCTTGCGTAGCAAATTATTTGTAAATTTTAACGCGAACTAATAAAAATAAAATATTGTTAATAACATATTTTTTTAATAACAAATTCCTGTTGTGGAAAGTACCATACGGAATTATTTTCAAGATCCACTGGAGGAATTACGCCCCGCTTTTAGGGTAAGTTTTGATCAGCACACACGAGTTTTAAATAAAATATGTGCGTTACGTATTTTGCGTTTCATGTAACCTTGCTGTTGATTTATGTCTCCAATCCACAATGTTATTTTAGCCGTAGTTATATGATTTAGCAATCTTTTATTTAATTTTGTAACTAAATGTCTATGTCGTTTTTTATATTGTTTTAATTTAACTCCATTCTGGTTGCTCACCACCACGACAATCCCCGCATAACACTTTCCTCAAGTTGTCGGTGGTCAACCAGAATGGAAGTCGATATGTTCAAATCGTAACCGGTTGGTGCCTATCGCTTCCAGGGTGCTGGTTCCTGCTTAAGGCCTTTGCCACTACCTTGGCATTCCGGGTGCTGTCTGCCGGGTACTGTACCCTTCGGAGCTTGCCGCGGCGCTTCCGTTCGGGGTCACATGCTGCTGCTCGAGCGAGCTCCAGGAGAGTGTAAATTGTTTGTATGGTGAAATCAGACAGACACTTTACCCCGACCCCTTATAAATTTTGTGTCTCGCCTGCCTAAATTGTTGTTAATAAAAGAAAAGATTTATTTGATTTCCAACCCTGGTTTTCTTTTATTGATAAACCCAGGTAGGTGTCACAGCAGTTGCTGACAATAGATATCTGCTGTAACCGTTTGAAGAGATTTAAGATAGCTGTAGTGAACGACACCAGCACTAGTCCACCAAACGCTCACAAGTAACTTTTTTTGAGTCAATTTTCGCTTGGGGCAGGGTTTGGCTGGTTCGCCAGGATTCAGCCCTTGCGATGAGCGTTTCCGATTATCATACAGGATCCACTTTTCATCACAGGTAATGATCCGATTTAAAATCCCTTCATTATTGTGCCGGTTGAGTAATGTAACGCAGCAGTTGACGCGCGTTTGTCGGTTTGCTGCACTCAATTCATGAGGTACCCACCTTTCAAGCTTTTTCACCTTTTCAATTTGCTTCAAGTGGATTAAAACAGTTTTATCACTAACACCGCAGCCTGCAGCTAACTCGGACGTGGTTTGCGATGGATCTGCTTCCACAATAGCTTTCAATTCTTCATTAGCAACTTTAGTCTCCGGCCGTCCACGGGGCTTGTTCTGCAGGTCGAAATTTCCAGAACGAAAACGTTGGAACCAAAAACACACTGTGTTTTCTTTTTCGACACCGCCGCCATACACATCGTTAATCCTTCGAGCCGTTTCTGCAGCACTGGTACCACGGTGGAACTCGTACTCGTAAATAACGCGATATTTCAAGTTTTCCATTTTGTAAACTGCTTGACGCAAAGAAAAAACCAAACGAGGACAAAACAAATGAATAACGGTTTTCAAAATACAAATGTATGAATAAATAGCTGTATAAATTTGAAATTGGAATCCCTAACCAAAGAAGAGATATTTGAGATCAAAGTGGCCAGTACGACAAAACGCCAATTCCATATGTAAGGACCTAATATTAACGACCTGAAAATACCCGACTGCAAGAACTTTAGAAGCACGTATCTTAACATGTGAAATCGTGGGATGCAGCTAGTATAGCCTAAGACCATCTGCATGTGAAGACGAATCTATTCACATAAAAATGTGACAAGCCATCTACATAGGCCCTAGGGCGTGCCAAAAAATAAACATACACTTGTAATTTAGGCAGGAATATACATACCTGTACGATATAGTTATTATGGGGTATAAAGTCAACACTAGGGTCGGGAATTCACCTTTGGGTACGTTGTACATTGTACGCCCCACTAAGACATACCTGTACGATATAGTTATTATGGGGTATAAAGTCAACACTAGGGTCGAGAATTCACCTTTGGGTACGTTGTACGTTGTACGCCACACTAAGACATACCTGTACGATATAGTTATTATGGGGTATAAAGTCAACACTAGGGTCGGGAGTTCACCTTTGGGTACGTTGTACGTTGTACGCCCCACTAAGACATACCTGTACGATATAGTTATTATGGACTATAAAGTCAACACTAGGGTCGGGAGTTCACCTTTGGGTACGTTGTACGCCCCACTAAGACATACCTGTACGATATAGTTATTATGGGGTATACACTAGGGTCAACACTAGGGTCGGGAGTTCACCTTTGGGTACGTTGTACGTTGTATGCCCCACTAAGACAGTTGCGAATTTCGGTACGAGTATATCTGCAATAAATATTAATTTCTTAGAAAATAGCTTGAACTTGTATTGTACGAGTAAGTGAAAGTAGGTAATACAGTAAAAACATTACTCTTGTTACTCGTAGCATATTAAACTTGTCTTGTCCTGTTTATAAATTGACTTACATTTTCTTATTTAACTAAATAAAAATTTATAATTAACTGATATTTTTATTTCTACGTGTTATCTATATGCAGGGTTATCGGTTAAGAGTGTACTAAGCGTATTCATTACGTACAAATTTTACTGTGGGACCAAATCTGAATTCGAGAAATAATCTGCTGGTCTATAATAAAAGCTTATCTGTTGTCGATAAAATGTTGCTAATATTCTTTTTCTCGAATACAGAGTCGGTCCCGTAGTGAAAGTTGTTCAGTAAGATAAGTATATACCTACCCCCTTTCGGCTTAGTACACCCCTAGTCGATGATTGTAAATCAAAACTCTGTATATAAATAAACACAAAGTCTAAAAACTACAAACAGCTGAACCTACAAACATGAAATTTGAAGGGCGCATTCACTAAGGGGTGTATGCTACAATTGATTTTAGGAAATTGTACCCCTGGGGGATCAAATAGGGGTCCAAAATTTTACGTCGCGTGCAACGCCGCGAGTGACAGTTACTAGCATTGACTCGAATATATAAAATGAAAGTACATGTTGGTATTTACGGACGCACAATAATTTATAAAAACACATGGCACCATTATCGCCCTTCTCCGATGGTAAAAATTATTTTTCATTAATTTTATTTGCTTAGTTCTTGGTCACTAATCAAGCTTATATCTTAGTTTATAAACAGTATGGACAATGGGGGTCAGATTGCGAATGTTTTAACTGTATTCTAGTTTTTATAATTTAATTTTTATAAGGGAAGCATAACTTTATATTTCCACCTACGTATAAAAAAATATAAATAAATATGATTGACGGAAAATAAATCTAGCTGAGCAATTTGCTGAGCCGGCAAACTTCGTACCGGTTCAAAGTGGTTCAAAGTTTTTTTACTTTTAATATTATAACGAATCGACTGTATGGGAGAATCGAAACGTGTTATTTTTAGACCTTCCTCGTACTTCAAGGACTATTCTAAAAAAAGAATTAGCAAAATCAATCCAGCTGCTCTCGAGATTTTCGCTGAGCAACACATTCAGCGATTTATTTTTATATCATAATAGATATAAATATAAATATAAAGGTTCAAGACAAAAGTTTTGAGGAAACTTGGTTGTTGGAGAATTTCAGAAGCTACTCGTATCGAACATTAGTGAATGGTATTCCGCAATTGGGTCTGAGTTGTGGAATATAAACACCTACAAAGGCTGGTTTTTACTGTTCCGGATCACTCTATTGTCCGTCTGTCTGTATAACAAGACCCTTTTTCTCAAAAATGTGTGGTATCAAGCTGAAATTATCTAATTCTCAGGCCTACTGTCTCTAAGAGCAATAAAAAAATAGAAATTCTAAGCCAAAAAAATCAAAAGATACAGCCGTTTATGCTGCATATTATAGACAATCTCAAGGGAAACAAAACCTTCTTACAATTGGGTACATAGCAATGACTTAAAGCACAGATAAAGGAAAAAACTGCGAAAAAGTTCTGTTGTTTTCATATCAATCTGTCCCCGCAATGTTTGTTACATTGCGGGGACAGATTGATGTGAAAAGGAAACAAGGAAAAAATATATATTTTCTGTCACTCTTTTAGTCGTGAGGGGACAAAATATAAACCGTATAAACCCGTAGGAAAGGGGTAGTACCCTTTCCTACGGGTTTATACGGGGTGCGTGAGTCCGATTCGTGTTTCGGCAAAAAAAAAAATTTTATTTTTATGTTTTGTGGTGTCTACAATAAAGCTTTTATTTATTATTTATTTATCTATGTATACTACACCCTAGAACTGTCATGTCTCGAAGCAATAAGTCTGTCAAGACATACTCTTTTTTATATATTGATTAAAAAGTTTAAATTACACAAGTATTCAGTAGCAAATGATTTGTCTTGTTAATTTGTATTTTGTTATAGTCAACCCATACTGCTGCTACAGATATGTTCTATTGTTCATAATCCCATGCTCAGCTAGGATTAACGTAACGGCCACAACTCTTACAGCTATCCCTTACATATTGCGAGATTTACTACCCCTGGATAGATAATAATAATAATAATAATTTATTTCGTTACCAAAAAAGAACACACAAACACGAAATATTATTTTTAACGCTAAATATTGCATGCATACATAATTAATTATTGATAAATTACATTAACAAATCATTAAATCATTTAATTAGTTATAGCTTAAATTAAAGAAATAGAATATAAATAAATTTTAATTAGGGTGTCGTTAGGTATTGGTTTTTTTTTTTTTATTTTTTTTTTGAGGCTCTAGCTTCCTCAGTAGGATTCCCTGAGTTTGAGGAAGTTAGTTCTCTTTTGAGGTGCCAGGCTTGAGAAAAAAAAAAAGAAACTCGGTGTTGTGTACTTAACAGGTGTTGTTGTGGAGTTTATATTATGTAAGTAAAAGGACGGAAGAATAGCAATAGTATGGAGTGCATGTAGGTGCTTAGTGAATTATATACCTAGTTAAAAATATGCATCGATAGCTGTACCACAAATAATTTGATCTTAGATATTGCTTCGAACTAAGTCCTCAGTATCACAGTAACTTAGAGATAGCAGATATTCTTTTAATTTATTTTTACATTTCTTTCTATTATCGTTTATTATATTAAGTTTATCATTTAGTTTTTTGTATATAAAAGCTCCCAAGTAGGCATAACATCTTTGTCCAAATTTCTTTTTTCTATTTATGAGTTCCCATCTGAATGCGCGTCTAGACGCTAGGTCCAATCGGTTTGCGTTAGTGGTGATGAGAGCTGTTTTATGGTATCTTAAAACACATGACTTGATAAAAAGCTGCCGGACTCTGAGTTGCTTGGTATCGCTGTACAGGTCTTCAGTTGAGTAGCGAAAAGACTTCTTATAAGCGACTTTAAGTACGAGTCGCTGTGCACGTTCTACTTTTATTAAGTGAGTGCAACAAGCAACGCCCCAGGATGTAATGCAATACATCAGAAGAGGTTTGCACAAAACTGTGTATACCATCTCCACTGTTTTAATGTCAGCAACTGCTCTAAGTTTTTTGAAAATAAATATGAGTTTTCTAAGTCGATTGCTCACCGTTTCAATTTGTTTTGTCCATGATAGTAATTCATCGATATAAATTCCTAGATATTTGATATTTTTGACCTGTCCTAGTATCGGACATTCACATACAGTCCGGCAATCTGTATTGTTTCGACAAGTGTGTAGTTTTATACTTATATGGTTTACAGGTGCTGACCTGGATGATACCCTAAATGCTAAAATTTTTGTTTTAGAGGCATTTAGAGTCAACAAGTTTTGTTCGAGCCATTTAACAACGTAGCCCGTCATTTGTAGCTTTCGACACTGCGTCCCAACTGTTCTCATGGAAAATGATTGCTGTGTCATCTGCAAACGCAAACAGCTTGGCGTGGTTAACTTTTAGTTCACAGAGGCTATTTATGTACGCAAGGAAGAGAGTAGGGCCAAGTACGCTGCCCTGTGGCACTCCAAAACAAACTTCCTCGAAGTTACTGTAATTATTATTGACCGTAACATGTTGTTTTCGATGAGATAGGTATGAGCGGAACCATTCTAGCGCAGTGCTAGAATGGTTCCGCTCAAGAAGCTTGAATGCATCGGAGTGCGAGCCGATGCATTCAAGCTTCTTCAAAAGTATAATTCGAGACACAGTATCGAATGCTTTGGCAAGGTCCAGGAAGACACCAATGCATCTCTGTCCTGAGTCCAGTTTACTAACAACAAAGTCGACTAGAGATGTAACAGCATCCTCTGTGGACCTGCCAGAACGGAAACCAAATTGATTTGCTGACAATATGCTCTCTTTTTCAAGGAACGTCATAAAACTTTTATTAACTACTCTCTCCAAAATCTTGGAAATGGTGGAAAGCAGAGAGATTGGGCGATAATTAGATGCTTGTGCCGTATCTCCAGTTTTAAAAATAGGGCAGACATTGGCTTCCTTAAATGAATCTGGGAAAATTCCGGTCTCTATGCTAAGGTTGCAAATAAATGCTATTGGAGCCGCTAAAATATGTTTTGCAAGTTTTAGTAGGTGATTTGAAATGTTGTCGCCACCGGGAGCTGATCTTGATTTTAAAGAGGAAATTATTTTACAGATTTGAACAGGATCTGTTGGAGCCAAGAATAGAGAGTTTGTTGGGCAGTGATCTGATACAACTCCACGTGCTAATGTCTGTTCAGTCGAGCCAGTGCGCTGTAGAATTTCTTCTGCCAGTTGTTCGCCGATAGTGGCAAAGTAGTGATTGACATTATTTAGGGCCTGAGTAGGAGTCAAAGTGGTATTAAGCAAGTCGTTGTTTTTTGTTTCTATAGATTTTATGCTACATATGTCCTTGATTGAGTTCCAGAGATCTTTACTGTTGTTTAGGTTGGATTTTATTTTGTTTACGTCATGTTCGTTTTTTAATTTTTGTAAAATGTTGTTGCATCTGTTTCTATAGGTTTTATACCTTTCTTGTAAAGCTACGTCATCAGGTTTGTTTCTGGCTTTGTTTTGTAACCTGTCTCTTTTGCGCATACATTTTATGAGTCCTGGTGTTATCCAGTCTTTGCGGATGAATTTAGAATTTTTAACTTCTGTTACGGATTTATGAGTTTCTAATACTTTGTTCAAAATTTTTGAGAATTCAAATACAGCAACGTTCGGATTCGTATTTGTGTAAAATTGTGACCAATCGAATTTATCAAGATCATTTAGAACGTTTGTATAATTTATATGTGTTATTGACCTTTTAATTTCTAATGATTTTGGTTTTCCAGGTATAGCAATTATGACTGTATCGTGGTCTGTGATTTTACTTTTACAGACTACTGTAGAGGGCTGGTATGGACTTTTAATCATCGAGTGATCTAGGCAGGTTTGGTCACGCGTCGCAATTTGATGGCTTGGAATGTAGCCTTTGCAAGTTAATAATTCTAAATAACTTTCTTTTTTCCTCTCTTTTTCCGGGGTAAGCATTTTTGGAGTTATATCAATATTTATATCTCCGACTATAAGGGATGTCTCAGCCTTCGTTTCTTCTAGTATCTTTTCCAAGGAAGTCAGGAAATTTGATATACTGTCAAAAGAAGGGGATCTATAAATGGCTAGTATTGAGTACTTGTTCCCTATTTTAATGTGCAAACCAGTAGCTTCGAGAAAGAGAGGTTCTATAGCACTTACTGATAGGCCAACCTTAGTCATAACCACAACTCCATCGTTTTGGTTTTGGTTACGTTTCGAGTAGGAGCAGCAGTAGTTCTCCATAAGTATGCCAGTAAAAGAACAATCTAACCAGCATTCGGTAAAAACTATAATATGTGGCTGAAATTTGAGGCGTGAGAGAAAGACAGTGAAACTGTCAAAATTATCACTACGTATACTACGAATATTCTGCAAAACTACAATTAGCTGGTCTTTGTTTTGATCCAGCCCTAGATATAGTTCACACAACTCTGGTACAAACGTGCAGTAGCTGTTCATTATTTCGGTGTTATCTATGTCGTTAATTGCATTTAGGTTGTTATCCATAACGGATTTAAAAATGAGAGACTAAAAGTGCAAGCGTTGCTGCATCGAGTTGTTGTTGGTAAACATTTTAAAAGTATAAAGGTAATTCGATATTTTTTAATTATTGTGTAATATTTTCGCTTGGCGATAGCACATAAGTTTGTTTGTTGTAGGTTAGATCGTAGGTAAAGTTTAACTTGATAACCACTTTTTCTAAGTGTAGGTACATTATCACATAAAACAGTAATTCTGCATCCATACATGCACACCATGCACACGGACATGTATTCGTATAACAAGCTTCTACATATTATGCAATAGTTATATACGATACCAATCCAGTGATTAGTATCGCATACAACAACAGTTTCTATAGATTTTTTTAGCGCGATTTGTAGGGCTAGGTAATAGAATGTAATTTGTAGAAGTGATATAATGCCGTTACAGCCTGTACGGTCATTGTAGGTATTTAGTGGTAGTAATAAGGGTATGAGAAGCATTTTAATACTGATTAACATAATTAACAGCCAGTACAAACTAACACTATACCACAGTTTTAGCCCATTATAATAAGTTCGATGGCTTTTAGTATATAATAGGCGTATAATAAGGTGAGTTTGGCAGTGTGATTCTGTTTTCATAGTCCAATCAGTCCAGATATTGGGTTTTAACTGGCTTGCTGTTCTTCTGCATATTAATAATATTAGCTGGCTAAGGATTGTTCGAGTAGATTCAGTGAGCAGATCTGTTACTAATTGGTACCATAGTGTAAGCTCATAATAATTTTTATAATCCCATACAATAGGTAGAAGTATTGCAACAGTTAAGTGTTTTCCGATCTGGTAGGCCAGTTTGGTAAGTAATTGTAAGGAAGCGGCCGTGTAAAAATATTCGTAGCCTGTTTGGATGAAAGATATGTTTAAAACTATAATAAGTAAATTAAATATGTGTAATTCGTAGGTTTTCGCGTTACATAGACAAGGGTAGATTGGGTGAGTAGAGAATTGCAGAGAAGAGAGTCAGGAACTGATTTCCGTTGGCTGATACTGCAGAGTTAGCAAATTTGATTGTTCTACGTATAAAAGCTGTACATAATGGACCAAAGTCGTAGAGAATTAAACTTGCAACATAAAATATCCTCACAAATTTTGTGTACGATCATAAATTTTCCAGATAAATTCCTTAAAAACCATCCTCATTCCTATCTCCAAAAACTTTTGCTAGGATTGTGGCCGAGGGGCAACGGTTGCTATGTTATAACAAATGTATGCCAAGCCGAACAAATGAACAATCTCAGGGGACTATGTCAGTTTCTTATTTTCTATATGTCTATTATCTTGTGAAAAATACGTACTCGACTCGTATTTGCTAAGAAAAGTCTACATAGACATCGATATCATAATTAGAAGTAATTAATGCCAGAAACCTAAGGACTTCTTAGAACAGGTGATTAGAAGCGAGTTCGAAAAAACCTGACTTCTTAATCGTTGAACCTCTGTATCATCCTTAGTATTAGTATTATAATACTGTAGGGCAGGCTGTACACGCCAACATCACACATATACTTAGGCGTAGTATGTTTATATTAAGTTTGTATTACGTTTCACGGACCGTCACGCCAGTCTCTCGCTGGCGCTCCAATAAAGCGCATGTCTTAAAGCCTAAACTGCATTTAATTGATCCCATATAGAATACTCACCGCAATTAGTCAGCGACAACACATAGACTCATCAACCAACACACCCAAATAATATTCTATAGTGGTGACCGTATTCTATAGTGGTGACCCCGACGTGATCATTCGCGATATTTTATAGCAGTGACTCGCGTTTTAATTGAACACAAACTCAAACATCATTTTAGTGCAAAAACAAAAGACAATCATCAGTGCTACAACCACACCCACAATCAGCAACATGGAGGAGCAACACAAAATCATTATGGGTTTGGCAGCTGGCGCGGCACACGCTTCCAATACGCCACCGCCGCCGGCGCCCTCACAGCAGCCCAGCAGCAGCCACACCGCAGCAGAGATGGCAACCAGTGCCGTCACCTTGCAGACCCGCTTGTCCGATTTTTGGACAAACCAGCCGCGCTTATGGTTTCATCAATTCGAAGCCGTCATCGCACCACAGAAAACCGGGGACCTCTGCAAGTACAAACTGGTGGTAGCGAAGCTGGGACGAGACGAGTTGAGTCAGGTAAGTGACATTCTTGAGAACCCACCCGAGTCAAATAAATACACAACTTTAAAAAACCGTCTAATTAACGCGTACGAGGAGTCCGAAACAATTCAACTACACAAACTTCTCAACGAAGTAGAGCTCGGGGACCAGCGACCGTCACAACTGCTCCGAAAAATTAAAGAACTTGGCCGCAACAAAATCCACGAAGAAACCATTAAACTATTATGGCTCAAACGCCTACCCAGCACGGTGCGAGCAGTGTTAGCCGCTAGCAATAATGTACAGTTGGACGACATCGCCCAAATCGCGGATAAAATTATCGACACATCACGGTCCACCGAAGTCTGTAACATAAATCCGTCGTACGACCAAAAGCTAGCATAAATCACTCAAGAAATCGCCGCCATGAACCGCAGGTTTGAACCATTGTTATCCCAAAAAACAAAGCAAAACAATCACACAAATACATTAAGGTCACGCTCCAAATCACTTGCATTGGATAACCGCGAAAAATTCAGATCACAAAAGGCAAAACCCGGCGACACCAATTTCAAGTGCTTTTATCACTACATTTACGGGGACGACGCAAAAAAATGCGGAGACGATAAATGTAGCAAAGCGTTAAACTAAAACCGACACCCGCGTTAGCGAGCGTTGGTGTCGAATAATCTTATCGCCTATGTATCACGGATATGTCAAGTGGGATGCGTTTTCTCATAGACACCGGTGCGGATGTTTCCGTACTAGCCTGTAAAAAAGGTAACAAACAACCCACTGACTACACCTTATATGCAGCCAATGGTACACCCATCAAAACATACGGAGAAAAAACACTCACGTTGGACCTAGGCCTCCGGCGACCACTACGCTGGACATTCATAATGGCAGACGTTCAACGGTCAATCATCGGAGCTGACTTTTTAGCCAAAAACCAATTAATGGTTGATTTACACGGTAGGAAGTTAGTCGATAAAATCACAAACATTGCAAAAAAAATTGCTAACTACCGAGCAATCTGATGGCACCATAAGAGCGGTCAACACGGCTGACCCATACCATCAGATTCTAGCCAAATACCCGGATATCACCAAACCAGAATCATTCAAAGATATCCCCAAACACAACGTGCAACACTACATATGCACGCGTGGACCACCAGTATATGAAAAACCGCGCCCACTAAACCCACAAAAATATAAGGCTGCCAAACAAGAGTTCGAACACATGATGGAACTAGGTATATGCAGACCTTCCACGAGTCCTTGGGCCAACCCACTTCACGTCGTAAATAAAAAGAATGGGGAACTACGGCCGTGCGGGGACTACAGACGTCTAAACGCTGTAACAGAACCTGATCGCTATCCCATCCCTAGACTTTTAGACTTCACGTATATACTAAAAGGCAAGACCATACTTTTAAAAATTGACATTCGTCGCGCATACTACCACATAGCAATCGCAAACGAAGACATTCCGAAAACCGCAATCGTCACACCATTCGGAAGCTTCGAGTTCTTAAAACTAAACTTCGGTATGCGTAACGTAACGCCGCACAAAGTTTTCAACGATTCATTAATAAAGTCCTCAAAACTACTGAAAACACATTTACTTTTCTCGACGACATTTTAATTGCTTCAGTAGATCACCTTAGTCACCTTCGAGACCTAGAAGAGGTATTTAAACGACTCAACAAATACGGCATCACGATAAACACAAGTAAGTGTGAATTCGGCAAGCAAGAGCTCAAATTTCTCGGTTACCATGTGACGTGTGATGGCACAAGGCCGGACGTAGAAAAAGTCAAAGCTATCACCGACTACAAACAACCAGAAACAATAGAAGAATTGAGACGCTTTCTCGGCCTCATAAATTTTTACCGCAACAACCTGCCGAAAGCCGCCGAAACACAAGCAATCCTCGACCAATACTTACACAATTCCAAGAAAAAAGACAAAACAAAAATAGAATGGACCAACGCAGCTGTCAAGGCATTCAACAAATGTAAACAAATGATAAGCGAGGCCACTTTGCTCGCACACCTGGACCCGCACGCGCCACTCGTCTTAATTACAGATGCATCAAGTACCTGCGTCGGAGCCGCACTACACCAATTGGTAGACAAAAAACTACAACCACTCGCATTCTACTCAAAAAAACTTACCAACGCACAAACAAAGTATAGCACATATGATAGAGAACTACTGGCTATATACATGTCTATCAGACACTTTTGGTACCTAATCGAATCAAGAGACTTAACGGTTCTGACAGATCAAAAATCATTAAAATATGTACTCACAAAAAAAAGAATCGAAGTCAGATGCACCACGACGTTTACGCCAACTCGACTTTATAGTGCAATTTTGTACCAAAATCGACTATATAGAAGGAGAGCTAAATAACGCAGCAGATTTCTTATCAAGAATAGAAGAGATCCAACTACCACATACCTTCGACTACGAGCGACTTTTCAAGAGCCAAATTGAAGACATGGAGTTAGATACCTTACGGCAAAATCCAAACCTACAATTTAAATCATTCAACGTACCATACACACAACATAAACTAACATTCGAAACATCTACTGATAAATCCCGTCTTTATCTACCTACTCAGTTTCGAGAACAAGCAATAAAAAGTACCCATACAATAAGCCACCCAGGCGCATCTGCAACACGACGACTTATCGCAGATAGGTACTTTTGGCCAGGTATGAATGCCGACGTTACTCGTTACGTAAAACACTGCATACCTTGTCAAAAATCAAAGATTCAAACACACACTATTACACCTCTCGGCGATTTTAAAAAATCTGATCGTTGGGATCACGTACACATAGACCTAATTGGACCATTACCACCATCAGAAGAATTTTTGTACTGTCTCACTATTATAGACCGCGCCACAAAATGGATAGAAGTTATCCCCACCAAAGACATAACAGCGGAAACAGTAGCTAACAAATTTGTAGAGAACTGGGTTTCTCGATATGGTTGTCCAATTAGAATCACCACAGACCAAGGAAGACAATTTGAATCACAACTCTTCACCCAACTTACTAAGATACTCGGCATCGAGAAATACACACCACAGCATACAATCCTAAAGCAAACGGTCAAATCGAACGCGTACACCGCACATTAAAAGCTGCAATAATTGCTCGATGCAAAGACACCAACCAATGGTCCCGAGATCTACCACTCGTTCTACTAGGATTGAGAGCCACAATCAAACAAGACATCGGGTACAGTCCAACTCAAATGGCATTCGGAAAGTCTATCCGACTACCTCGGAGACTTTTTCGTACCATCTGAGAAGCATATCAACGACACAGACTATACTCGAAAACTTATGGAAACCATGGAATCACTACGACAAGTTTCCCGCAACCAAACAAGTCACCTCAAAGTTTTTGTACATAAAGACTAAAAACAAGCAGAATTGTTTATAAGACGCGAGGCGCGCAAAGCTCTCACACCACCCTACGAAGGCCCCTTCAAAGTTTTAAACAAACATCAAAAACACTATACCATTCAAATGGGTTCTCGGGATGTCACAATCTCACTTGATAGGCTTAAACCAGCTTACGTTACCAATAGCTTGGAGCCTAAGGGGTCACCCGACCCTACATGCGACATAGCAGCGAAACATCAACCAGCCGACGACAATTCAACCGCACCGCCGCAATCCAACACATTAAACACCAGCAGAAACAAAGACAATCGTTCGCAGCCATTTATGACTCGGTCCGGTCGAACAATCAAGAGAACTGTTCGATTCAATACATGAGCCCACCGACACTTCATCCCGTCATCGACACTACGACTTAATACAATAATAAACTAATCTTTGATTACGTCGCGACACTGCCCGCGCCACGAATACAATCATCAAAGTGAAGTGCAACAAGTTTTGAGTAATATAAACAATGTAGTTATACCATTTATTATTGTATACATTTTTAGCTTTACTATCTTTTATTTTATGTCTATAATAAGTTAGAAATGTATTTTTATTCTTTTTTAAGGGAGTGTAGATGTAGGGCAGGCTGCACACGCCTACATCACACATATACTTAGGCGTAGTTTGTTTATATTACGTATTAAGTTTGTATTACGTTTCACGGACCGTCACGCCAGTCTCTCGCTGGCGCTCCAATAAAGCGCATGTCTTAAAGCCTAAACTGCATTTAATTGATCCCATATAGAATACTCACCGCAATTAGCCAGCGACACCACATACACTCATCAACCAACACACACAAATAATATTCTATAGTGGTGACCGTATTCTATAATACGATAATTTACTGTTATTTTTAGGATCGAACGTTTCACTACAAGTATCATTATCATCTCATTATCTCATCGGTTTCTCTGTCTCTCTGTCTCGTAGAGCCGGCGGGGTGACCCTCTCTTCGTTTCGTACAGTGCGGCTGCTTCCTGTACTCTGAGGTCAAGAGGCAGTAGCCCAGCCAGCACCAGAGCTGAGTGTAGGAAGACAGTCCGGTACGATTTGCAGAGCTTCCGGGTGAAAACTCTCTTGACGGTGCCTAGCAACTTGCGCACTCCTATTTTTCTGGCCTCAGAAGCCCACACAGCAGACGAGCACATAACAATTGGTTCGACAGTCGCGTTGTATATCGATCTTATTACGCCTGGATGCAAACCCCAGTTCACCCGAGCAGCTTTGGCGAGCTGTTTGTATACAGTCAAAACCTGATATAGCGACATTGAAGGGACCGTATAGTTGCCGACGTTATATCCGATAGTTGTTATAAGCAATACACATACGTATAACAATATAACATACGTTATAATAATACAAAATGTACTTTTCTGCTTACAGTACGGGTTATAAGACTACACTAGTTTTTAACGTAATCAGTCATTTTAGTCTGTTTTTTTTGTCAGCCCAGCCTCAAATATTTTTTGCTTTTTACGTTTCATACTCCTCAAGGTATGAGTATCGACAGTGTTAAACTGGTCATTAAAAGCAACACATATTTGCAAAACTGTTATAGCGTTAAGAGCCTCGGAAATTGTTGTTGGTTGAAACTGTTCTTCAGAGTCTTACTAGTCTTCGTTTTCGTCGTCAGTGTTATGATTTTTACTTTCAGTTTCTGCAAGAATTTCTTCCTCAGTAGCTAAGGCGCACGCGGCTACACTGTCATCTATTCCAATAAATTGATCTATCTCAATACTTTGTTCTGTAGCAGTAGATCTTTGCAACTGAGCAACCAATTCAGCAAGTGCAGCTGTATCCGGTGTTGTTATAGGCGGTATGTTTGCTGAATAGTTTGCTAGAGATTCGGGCGGGACCTTACAATCTGGCTGTAATAACCGATCGGTCGTTGTAATCGGTTTCGACTGTATATCTAATACTTTTCGGCACTGTAGTGCGACGTGCGTGTTAAAAGTCAGTTTATCGTCAATAGTCAGTCCTAGAATCTTGACCTGTCGAGACATACTCTTCGTTCAGCTTGTTTCGGACACCCCACTGCTAATGGTGATCTTGCTGAGCCGGCTCGCTGCGTCCAACAGATCCTGTTATGTTTTGCGAATTCATATGTGACGGTAGGGTGGGCGAAGTGGATGATGATGAGTTTATCTTGTTTTCACGTGGAGCCCGTGGAGTACAATGGATAGATGAAAATCCAGTCACTTAAAGCTTCTCTTATTGTCGCTTAACGTAAAACACCACTTCACTATTATATCTTCACTTTTATATCGCTAACTGTATATAATGTCTTATTCACTAGTACGGTTTTAAACAATGTTGTCGGGATGAAGTTTTGATGCAGTATTGATGAAGATTACGATGTGATTAGGATTTGATGTTATGGTGTCAAATTGAGTGATGTTGGTTAGAGATGTTTACGCCGTGGTGTCTCGGAAGCAACTGATGTATGATGTTTGCAAGATGTGGGTTGATGCTTCCGTCTATTTGTTTATAAGTGTATATGTGTACGTGATGAGTGTATATCCAATGTCCTTATTATTATTGTGTTATTTTGAGAGTATCTAACGAAGTTTGGTAGGTTGAGTATTTACTTGATTATTGTAAAGATGTATTAGTTTGTATTAGTGTTTGTTTGTGTAACTTGTTGCGATGAGACCGATTGCGATGTGTTATAATGTTGTTTCTACGTTGGATTGTTTTATTTGTATCGTTGTTAGGTTATGTTGTGTTTGTAGAATGTGTTGGTATTTAGTGTGCAGTTAGACCGTGCGTGATGTTTGTGGATTGTATTTAATGAAGTTTTGATGAAGTGGTAAATTTAAGACGTTGTTTGTTGTTTATAGGTAGAGCTTACGTGTGATGTACGTAGTAAAGTATTTGGCATGTTTTGTTAGTCTGGATATAGAATTGATATATTTGTGTTTGGTCAAATGTTTATTTCTTATTTGTTTAGTTTGTATTTTACTGATTTTAATTTGATTATATTGTACTGTTAACGGTGTGGTTATTATGGATTGGTTATGTTGAATTGTTGTTTGTAATTAGTGATTGTGTTGTACTATTGGTGATGATATTTGGTTTATTTGTGTGTATAATGGGGCTGATTGGGATGTAATGATTGGTGTGTTGTGTTGATTGGTGTGTGTTGTGTAATGTATGTCAGTTAGTTACAGTTGTTATTAAATTGTATTGAAATGTTTTAAGTTTTTTATTATATAGTTTATATGTGCAGTGTAGGTTTCTATTGTGTACTGTTTCTTTATTATTTCGTTTAGATCGTAGGGATTTTGAAGGTTTGCTGCTGCGTAGTTGTGGTCTAGTCGAGTTTTTGTGAATCTGGGGCACTGAGTGATTAGGTGCGTGATACTTTGTATGCTGTTATTATCGCATGGACACAGATTGTTTCTGGTAATGTTGAAGCGTTTCAGATATTCTTTATGAAATCCGTGGTTGGTTAATATTTGTGTTATACAAAAGTTTATTTTAATGGATTCAGTTATTCTCGTCAGGTCCTCGTATGACGGGATGATTTTAATCAGGTGTGGGCTGGATTTTTGATAAAATTGTTTAGTGTTTTTTAATGTTGTTTCTTTATTTTGTCCTTTGATATAACTGATAGGTATTTTATTGTAGTCGTTTGATTTGTGTAATTTTGTTACAGCTTTCGCCGCCAGGTCCGCCAGTTCGTTTCCTTCGATACCAACGTGACCTTTTATCCAGTGGAAGTTTATGTTGTTTCTGGTTGTTTATAGACGAACCATGATTTTATGGATTTTAGTTGCTAATGCATTGCTGGAGTTGGGATTTTTTATTTCGGAGAGCGCGGATTTGCAGTCTGATAATATGTGGTAGGCTGTGGATGTTTGTGTGGTGTTTTTCTTTATGTTTTTGTTTATTATCCATTCAGTAGCTTTAAGTATGGCTAGTAGTTCTGCTTGAAAGACGGAGCAAAGTTCGTGTAGTTTGTATTTTTTGGTAGTTACTATAGTTCCTGTTTGGTCTATAGCTACAAAAGCTGCCCCAACTTTTCTTTCCAGCTTGCTACCATCCGTGAATATTCGGTAGTCGTTAATTGCTTCTATGCACATGTTACTGTATTCGGTAAGTTCAGAGATTTCAGTGAAGTTAATGTCAGACCTGATCGATGGGTGCAGCATTTCGGAAGGGGGTGTTGGGGTTTCTATTTGAAGGTCATGGTTAGGTTAGGTTAGGTTAGGTTTTATACCATAGACTCCAGGGTCCATGCTTTTTATTAACAATTATTGTTTCTATTTACTAGCTTTATTAATTTATTACTTTTATTTAACTACTTTACATTATAATTCCTATTTTTAATTACTTTCAAAATTTTAATTTTTGAATACTAAATGAAAAGACAGGAAGGGACTTTGGGGAAGGGAATGTAATAACAGCAATGTTTTATTTTGGTTCTATTTACAATTTTTTATCATTATATTTTTAATGCTCTCTACCACCGCCGCGTTCCGGTTCTTTATCGCCATTTCGAGGTTATATTTCATCAAAGTTTGAGGTGACGCAGCCGCAGCCAGTCCTACAAATCGACCGATTGCATCATCGGCGTCATCCGTGTAGTAGATGAAGTTTCTCGTGTGCCTGGAGACCGCAACAACCGCGTGGGAGACGCTGTCGTGCAGATTTATTTTGGCCTTGGTTCTGATGACGATTACCGACTCGCTCTTCAGCCCCTGGGCTTCATGGATGGTTAGAACACGCGACCCAGTTCCTGCCCCGTAATCTTGGTTGATGAGGGTTTTCTTTTCTTCCTGTGTATGAACTAAGAAAAGGGTGCTAGGGGCATTCTTGGGGATTTTTGAGTCCGTGAACATTCTTTGCTCTAGAGACTGGACACGGCGTGCTGAGGAATATATACCGGAGTATATTTCCCTCAGTGCGTATGCGACATCCATTGGGCTCCTATGCGTGCACAACAATTCCTGGCTGATGGTCGTTACCAAGTTCGGGCGCTGGTACCTTAGATCGAAGAGATTTTCTCTGTCGACATAAGGGACCTGGTTTACGTCTCCGATGAGGACTTGGCCCATGTCGGCTTTCGTCCGGAGGCTGGTTGGTGGACTTGTTAATAGAATGGGCTTCTGGCGATGGCGGTGTCCGTGGCTTGAATGGGCTTCGCATTACTGCGCTTAAGGCGTTAACAGCTGTCGGTTGCAGGTAAGCCATCTCGCCTGGGGGCCTTGAGATAACTCAGGTTCTCTCCCCGATTTTCATATATGACGACTTCGTGATGTTTAGCGGCTTCAATGCAACCCAGCCTGTCCGCGACTTCTCCTTTCGAGTACTCGATGGCCATGGCGTCAACACTTATCACCCGGGCTGTGATGTCTGTAAGTTCACCTGTTCGAAAGGCGATTTGGCGGCCCATTCGAATAGTGCAATCGTTTTGTTTTTCGAATGCACCAGTCTACATTGGTGGCCTAATACCTCCGACACAGGTAAAGCGTCATACGCTTTGCGCTTCATGGTGACTTTAGTTGTTTTTCCGTTTAGCAGACATGCAAGCCCCGGTGACATGCGAACACGCTTATTGTTCCAAGCTATGCAAAAGCTCTTTCCAAACCTTTCATCGACACCGTCCATGAAGAGAGCTACTCCTCGAATTCTGATCCCCGGCTGCCCTGTTACTGCGCAAGCTAGTAGGCGATTTATGCTTACACTTTTAGGGGCAGGGGTCTCAGAACTCGAGATGAGGGGAAGAGTAGTAGTGCTGATGGATAAGAGCTGTGTGTTTTGTGGGGGGAGGGTGGAATTTTTATTAGCCGCTATGCGGAACGACCTGTCAATGAAGGACAGTAGATGTTGTCGAGTTGATGGATTATCCAGGATGTTACGGAGTTCCGACTCTGTAATCTTTCTGTCAATCCACATTTCCAGGTCGTGTCGGGCGGCTATGAAACGGGGACATTCAGTGAGCACGTGAGTAACCGTTTCCGGGATGCTTGGGTCGCATTCGCATCCTGGACTTTCTCGTAACTTGAACGTGTACAGATATTCAGCTATACCTCCATGTCCTGTCAAAGCTTGCACTTGGAACGGCGTCAATTTGATTACCCTCGTTAGGCGATATGCCTTTGTAACGTCCGGCAGGAACATCTTGGTTACCTTTCCAGTGCAGGAGGTTTCGTATCGGTCTTGCCATTTCTGGACCGATTCCTCCCGGATCTTTCTTTTGACATAAGACAGGGGGACCCGTTCATAGTCTCGGGGAGCGCAAGCCAGGGCAGCAAATTTCGCGAGCTCATCGGCTCTTTCGTTTCCAACTGTTCCAACATGCGCCCTTAACCAAAACAGACGAACGCATCGTCCCTCTGCGTGGATCTTTCCAATGTTTTCCTTTATTGTCCTGGCCAGAGGGTGACTCGTTTTCGGGTTATGCAGCAATTCGAGTGAGGATTTTGAGTCACTCAGAATGCTTACCTCTAGGTCATTGCTGTTTCTCACCAGCTGAGTTGCTTCGCTAAGGGCATAAAGTTCCGATTGAAAAACCGTGCAGTCGGAGTGCAGCTTGAATGTGAAAAAGTTCTTTTCTTTACCGTTCTCCCACCAAGTTAGGGCGGCGCCTACTTTGCCCATTATTTTACTGCCGTCGGTATAGATTTGTGGTCCGACTAGGTGTTCTAGAGGGCTTTCGATGAGCTCGTAATCCACTGATGTTTGGGTGGATGGGTGGGGTTGGTCCAGATATCCGATGGGCTGTTCGAGCTCAACTTCCGGTGGGAGATAGTCTATTGAGCGATTCTTTTTCACTCTGTACAACGTTGCGGCTTCTTGGATTCTGAGGTCCAGGGGGAGTAGGCCTGAGAGAGTGAGAGCTGATGTTAGGGAGACGGTACGGTAGGCCCGGCAAATCTTTTGGGCGAAGCCTCTTTGAAGTGCATTTAATTGTGACTTGTTCACTTCGAGGTCTGTCGCTTCGGCCCAAACACTTGCGGCGTAAGTCATGATGGGCTCTATCACGGAGACATAGATCGTTCTGCGTATTTCGTTGTTTAAGCCCCACGTCACTTTTGCTGCACACGCTAGCTGCTTGTATATGTCCGCTGCCTTTTTACATTGAGCGGTCACATGCGCTTTAAAAGTGAGCTTTCGATCGATCACCAGACCGAGGAGCTTTATTTCCTCCACAAGGCCCAAACAGACTCCGGACATGGTGAGGTTTGGGTTTTCGTATCTCAACTTCTTAGTGAATAGCATCGCGCTGGTCTTGTGCGCTGCAAAGTTGAGTTTGTTACGAATTCCCCAATCCACTACCACCTCCAGGGCCATATTGGCCTCATGCTCTATGGTGTTCGATTGGCCTGTAAATACCAGAACGACGTCATCTGCGAAGGCTTGGCAGTACACTCTTTTGGCTTCTAGCTTTTGCAGCAGCGAGTCTAGAATAACATTCCAGAATGTAGGTCCACCGATTGATCCTTGGACACATCCTTTCGTGGTCTCTTTCTCACATGTTGCTCTGGCATAGTTGACCTTGATCTTCCGGTCACTTAGGTAGGAGCATACCATCTCGTAAAGGTTTGATGGACACCTCTTCTTCGCTAGCTGATGCTTAAGGGCGGGCCACCATGCGTTGTCAAAGGCCCCCTCTATGTCCAAAGAGATTAGGAGCACTATGTTCTTGCTGTTTACTCCATTCTTTATGTGCTCTACAAGGTCATAGAGGGCGTCTTCGGTTCCTCTTTGCGGCATGAAGCCGTACTGTCTCCGGTTTAGGGTTGGTAGGAGGTGCCATTGGAGTCGGCCTACAAGCAGTTTTTCGATGGTTTTTCCGAGCATTGACAAAAGACCTATCGGGCGGTATGACTTTGGTTGAGTGTAGTCCGTCTTCCCCGGCTTTCTTAGGATGACCACATGCGCTACCTTCCATTGCATTGGAAAGTATTTAAGGAACAAGCACTTATTGGCTATTTCCATAAACACTTCCCGATGACAACGTATTGCAGCAGCACAGATGTCAGCGGTGAGCCCGTCTGGTCCTGGGGCTTTCTTTGGATTCATTGCTCTTAGAACTAATTCCAGTTCCGCTGACGTGAATGGTGGATCATCTTCCGACAGGTTTGATGTCTCTCTGTTGCGTCTTCTCAGCTCAGAATGGCACGGTTGGTCGGTGCTTTCCGAATCATCTGGATAGAAGGTATTGGCTAAGAGTTCCGCTGAAAGTTGCGGGGTAAGAGTGTTTCCTTCAGAGCTTCTGAGGAGTATATCCTCCTGTCTCGTAGAAGTTTTCCTGATCACTCTGTAGATCTTGTCCCACATGCTTTCTCTTTCTTGTGTTGTGCAGAACTCTTTCCAGCTTTCTGTTTGGGCTTTTTCGGCTTTCTCCTTATACTCTTTTCTGGCTACTTGGTATTGTTCGACTACTTTTTGGACTCTATCAGGAGCGGCGTTTTTTATTCTTCTTTTCTTCCTCAAGACCTCTTTCTTCAGATCTGCTAACGTTTTCGTGTACCACGTGGGTGATGGATTCCCTTTACGAGTGCCTGCCTTCGGGATGGAGAGTTGGCAGGCTTCGTGGATACAATCAGTGTAGCTGGTGATCATGTTTTCAAGGTCTTTCGGATTATCCAGTTCTCTCACGGAAATCGGTTTTAGATCTTTCTCTTCGAGAAGAGTCTTGAAGCTTGAACAGAACTCAGACCATTTTGCCTTCTTTGTATTATACTTGCGGGTAGTTATAGGCCTTAGAGGTTCCAAGGCCTTCCCCAGGCGCAAGGTGAAGGTTATTGCGTTATGGTCCGAGGTTGTTAGACCTCTGTCCACTTGCCAGTCTACGATTCTTCCCAGAAGGTACACGCTGCATGTTGTGACGTCCACTCTACTCGTGCACCATGTATCCCCCCTGTAGACCTCGTAGGTTGGCGTGTCTCCGGTGTTGAGAATCTGCAGGTCCATTTCACCAAGAAAAGAGTTCATGGCTTTTCCTCTCAATTTTTCCTCTTTGCTCCCCCACCATGGGCTCCAGGCATTCGTATCTCCAGCGACGATAAGATCTTTGGTCGCGAGTTTCTCACTAAATGCCTGTACCCTCTGGAGGTATGGTTCGATGTCTTTGTCCTTGTCGAGGTAAACGGAGATCACCCCTAGCCTTAGGCCGCTGCCGACAAGCAAGACCGCAGCTTCCGTCTCGGTGACAAGTTGAGGGTCGTGAATAACCTCCAGTTTGTCCCTGAATACTACTACGGCGGCCTTAGCTCGTGTTGTTTTGTTCGGACTGCACTGAATGACTCGCGTCCCGGGGTATTGTTTCAGAACGCCCGTATTCCCTACGTAGGGTTCTTGGACCAGGGCGACTGAGACTCCTCTTTCAGCTGCAGTGGCAAAAAATTCGGCCGTTGGGGTCTTGGCGCGGTGCAGGTTTACTTGGATGAAACGTAAACCTGATCCGCTTACCTGTTCTTGGACTGAGCTTGTAACTTCCAGGGTGCCCTCAGCAATAGGAAATCCTTGACCGCGCTATTCCATCCCATTTTACTCTTTCTGGGCATTCCCCGCTAAATGCGTTGTGTCCCAGGTTAGCATCGTGGTGATGGGCTTGCGCTGTCGAGCAGTTCCTACACTTGGGTGGAAGTCCCTCCTTACGTGCTTTACACTGTTCCCAGGAATGCGCTTTCCCGCAGTGACTGCAGAGAGCTTCGCTTTCCCGGCACACAGCTTTGGTGTGGCCAAAGCCTAGGCATTTGGTGCACTGGACCAGGGGCGAGTGGTCTGACACCGGTCTCCTCTGGAGTCCAATGTATACCATTTCCGCTTCTGTAAAGCGTTTATAGATGGTAGGAGACACTTCCAACACTGGATGGCATTCGTGTGAGTTCCTGGCCTTCCTCCTATACCGCACTCTGATCGTAGAATCCTTGAGATCTATTCCTTGCAGAAGGTGTTTGTTCTGTGCGAGTAGATTTTCGACGATCTCCGCATCAGTGTGGTAAGACAGGACGTATCTGATTATTATAAGTGGATTACCGGCTTTTGCCGTCTCCACCTTCAGAGATTTGTCGCTCTGGACGCGATTCCGGACGAGGTTAAGGTCTTCTTTCGTCCCGCAGCTCAGGATAACTTTTCGGTTCCTGCCCTTGCGGACGCGGTCGGCCCTTGCTCCTGACTGCTTCGTGTCCAGAGCAACTCTTATTCTGTCAATTACCTTTTCTGCTGTAGTATCGCCGGGTGCGGAAATGATCAGGGTGTGGTTGGGTGTGGTGGTTGGCTTAGCGGCCGCCTTGGCATATGTCATCTTCGGAGCTTTCGCTTCTTTTGACAGTGCCAATTCGGCCTCCAAGCTGAGGGCGGAGGGAGCTTGATTCCTTTTTTCTTGCCTCATTGTCCTTAGCTCCGAAGATACTGCTTCCAATCTCTCCGTGATAGGCTGCACATGCTCTTCTATATTGATGACTGCTGGGGGAGGGGGTGGGGGCAAAATTGTTTCTTTTGTGATTATATCTTTGAGCATCTTTGTTCTAGCAACTCCCTTTTTAATTATTTGCAGTGCATCGTAGAGCGCGTCTTCTGTATTTCGTTGAGGTATAAACCCATACTGTCGGCTACTAAGTTGATTAGAATAAGAGTTTCCAATTTCCCAAGACATTCTGGTTGATATCAGCTTTTCCAAGACTTTGCCAAGTACGGGAAGCAATCCTATGGGCCTATATGACTTGGGAATAGTGTAACATTCTTTTCCTGGTTTCGGAATTACCTTGATACGTGCCTTTTTCCATATTTTTGGAAAATATCCACATTGTAAACATTTGTTAAATATTCCTAGCTGTATTTCTCGGTCTGTTTTATAGCTTTGGTAGCAGATATCGGCGGTTAGACCATCTTCCCCAGGGGACTTTTTAGGGTTCATATAATTGTAAACGGTTTCCACCTCCTGTTCAGTAAAGTCTGGGCAATATTTTGGGTAATCTGGGTCCTCCTTCATGCTATTGATCAATTCATTAGCCCTGGTCCTGATTATTTTTTGGTTTGGTGTATCCGAGCTTTCATCGTCCTCAGGATAGAAAGTTTCAGCTAGCAGCCTAGCTGACTCATGTGGATTGAGTACTGTAGAAGTTGGTGTTAAACGTAGCTGTTGGTCTTCCTTGACCCCATCACAGACTTTTAAAACTCGATAGGAACATTGCCAGACTGTTTCTTTTTCTTCTTTCGTACAAAAATTTTTCCAGCTATTAGTGATGGATTTCTCTATTAGATCTTTATATACTAGTTTTTGTTTTAAGTACTCATCTACTAAATGAGGTCTTCTGTTAGGGTTTCGTGAGTTTTGAATTTTCCTTCTGAGACGGTTAACTTCTTCCTTTTTTTTAGCCAGACTTTCATTCCACCACTCTGCCTTACGCAATGAACGCTTTTTAGGTATAGGTGGAAGAAGATCCATGCAAATTTCACCAATCACCCGCACATATGCACAAACAAAATTTTCTACATCTGTAGCTGTAGATATTGTTTTCAGTCTTTCAATACTGATGGAGTTTTCTTCTAGGGCTGTAAATAGTTTCCTCCTAAATAAGGTCCAGTTTGCCTTTTTAGTGTCATACCGCCGTGTTCCTGAATAACTTATAATAGAGTGATTTTGTAGTTTTAATTCAAACGAAATTTGCCTATGGTCTGAAAGCGTGACAATGTTAGCATCCACTCTCCAGTTACTTATTTGACTAAGGAGACTATTTGAGCACAGTGTTACATCCACAATACTAGAGCTTTCTTGTCCATTTACCATACGATAAAAGGTAGGCGTGCTACCTTCATTAATGATATTAAGATCTACCTGGGAGAAAAACTTGATGCACTCACGACCTCTTTTATCATCCTTTCGGCTTCCCCACCAAGCACTGTCAGCATTAATATCTCCACCAATGATAATGTCTTGAGTTCCAAGCGTTTCAATGACGTACTGGATTCTATCAAGGTCCACATCAAGTGGTAGCTTTTCGTCCAAGTAAACGCTAATTATTCCCAATTTTACATTATTGTTAAGTTTGATCACTACGGCTACTATAGTTTCAGTGATGAGGTCCTCGTTGACAATCGGTACAAGATTTGGGTCGACAATGACGACCGCCGCGCGTACTGGTCTGTTTCTATCGGAAGTGATTTTTTGGATAACGCGATTATTAGCTGACATATGAGCTTTGGCTCCCACGTATGGTTCTGACAGTAGCAACACAGAAGTTTTATTTGCTATAGCGGCCTGCAGGCATTCTTTTGTAGCCGCGTATCCCCTACCCAAATTCAATTGACCGAATTTCAGTGTAGCAGTAGCTCCAATGCTGTTAACAATAGTTGTAGTGTGATCGTTTCTCGTAGTGATTTGGTTTGCGGTGCCGAAGGCGTATATTAACAGTGATAAGATATTGTAGACCGCGCCACTCTGTCCCACCGCTGCCACTCAGGACACTCAGAACTATATGCTAGGTGGATATTGCTTCCTGATGTTCCAGCCACCACACAGTTTGTGCAGCATGGAGACGAGTCACGTTCAGCACATTCCCGAGTATCATGAGCTCCAGCACAATAGCCGCAACGACGGTCCGCCTCACAGCCTCTTGCAACATGCCCAAATTTAAGGCAACGGTAACACTGTAGAACGGGGGAGTGGTCTACAGCCCGTACTATCTGGTACCCTACTCGAACTTCTTTGTCTAATAGGTCTGTCCAGACTTGCGGACTCACTTCAAGGACCACATTAGACCTTGATTCTATACGGCCCTTCGTCCGTCTCAATACCTTGACGTATATTTCACCCTGAGAGTGGTTGGATAGTAGCTTAGAGTTCTGTTTCACCACTGCCTCTTCAAGTTTCACATCACTGAGATCATATGCCACCCCCAGCCGCTTATCTGAAGACATGATAGCTTCAGTAAGACGAGTTCTGTCATCTTCAGAGTTGCAGTCAACTATAACTTTTTGATTTTTAGTATTCTTCACCCGATTTACTGCAATACCTAGGCTGCCCACATCAATACTAGATTTTAAGCTGACCACTACATCTTGGCTCGAATGAAGTGGATTGATCGATTCTACCAGGATCGGAAAACGTGGTCTCATAAGAACGTCTTTATATGTGGATCTTGGCGATACCACTCCACGATGTCCCTGAGAAGATGCCGTAGCTTCAGCTGCTGATGTAGCCTTGTAAGGTACTAGACGAACAGCCTCTTCCAGGGTTGCCATTTTTCCTGCCAACTCGGATAGAGCCATCTCAGTCCCCACCCCGGCTCCCTGCTGGTTTTGCACTACTGCTACAGCAAGCTCAGCTTCTTTCGCTTCCCTTAGATCTCTCATTGCACCACTCATAGTTTTCAGTTGATCCTGTACAGGATGAAATTCATTGCGCAAGTCTTGGGTGAGTTCAGCTCTTGTTGGACAACTTGGGCGATTCAGAAGTTCTTCCCTAAGTGCTTTTATTTCGACCATTAGTGGCCAATGTTGAAATCATTTGGTCTGCGCTCTTCCACGTGTAACACAGGTGCTATTGAGGATTCTTCCGGTTTGTTTTGAAGCTGACGTTGAAGAGAATTTAGAGATGTTTGGATATTTAATGTCTCTTGCCTCAATGATGTTAAATTGTTGCTAAGCACACTTAGTTCCTTAGTCATCTCTTCCATGATTCGTGGTTTAGTTTCGCTTACAAAACCAGACATGTCTTGGATCGCTTGGAGCTGATCTTGAAACTTTCCAATTGTCTTAATTGGTTCGCTTAATTCGAAATTAAGCCAACGCCAAACCGATTCAGACAGCTTATGAGTGTCATCTTGAGTCTTGAGTATCTCCTCCAACTTTTGGAAATGTGTTTTTTGTAATTCTGCAATTTGTCTGTTATGCAGTCTTTCCAACCTCACCAATTCTTTAGCAGATTTTTTACGCTCCTGCTCCAATTTAACTATATGTCATGACATAGAGTCTGAGATTGCTAATATTATCTCATAAAGTCCCTGCAGACATTCGATTGCAATCTTCTTAGATTCTCTCTTCATATTCCCGGCTGATTCTAAGGCTTCCTTGCCCGAGAGCAATAGTTTACTGCCACGCAAGCCAGCGTTCTCCATTCTAAGCACGGGCTCTTTTACAGTCGATGGTAGAATGCTAGAACGTCCACTACCCATGCTTTCGATATCTGTTTCAGACCATTCATCGTCAGTATCTCCGGCCTGAGAAATACACAATTGGCCTTCAGCGATGCATTCTCTGTGTCCGAAAGCCGCAGCAGCATTTTGCGTTATAGCTCTCTTGATGAGTGAGTCCGACTTGATGCTCTTTGGAGCCATGGAGGTCGAGGGCCCGACCACGGAGCGATCAAGAGAACGAATGACCTTCGAGAGCGTGGGGGACAAGTGACCTACAGCTGTCATTCCCGTGATTTGTCCAGCTCCCGCTGACAACTCCGATAAGTCGTCAAAAGGTGAAGACATTTCAATCCTTACCGGATCTTCACCAAGGTTAGGCTTAGGTTGAGGCTGCAGCCTGACATGCTGTGAAGGGTTCTCAGTCGCTCCGTGTTCATCGTCTCTACTGCTCACCGAGTTCCCAGGCGTGACCGTTGCGATAGCAGGAACTGCCCTATACACACTAGAAGTAGAAGGCTCGGAAGGGACTACTTCAGCTGCTTGCGATAAGGCACTCGCTGATGCTGTTCGGTTTCCCAAGATCCGCTTACTAGCTCTTTTAGTAGCTCCAGACTCAGAGTGCACGCTCCGCGCAGTACTTCCCGTCCTCTTGGGTCTCATGGCTGCACTCTTAGTAGACATGGCTCACACCCGAAAACTTCTCTTATATGACTCAATGGGATATTTCAAGCACTGCAGGAACTTCACTATTGGCATATAAAGAACCAAAATGGCAGGATACACAGAAATTGCAACGCGAAGATCGCAAGTTAAATCAAGAGACGGGCGTAGACCAAGATTAACCAAAATTAAGTTGTTAGCTTAGGTGTCAGTCAATTTATTCTAGGGACAATACAACTTATTAACTATAGAACACTTAATACAAAGTTTTAAAATACTTTTAATTTAAATAAACTAACAATAATATTATTATTTTTAGTTTCAGGTACAGCCGGAGCCGGAGCCGGAGCCGGAGCAGCGCTCGTCGGAGGTAAGTATCGAGGTAAGTAGAGATCGTTACAATACAATATATAATTACAATTAAATAATAAAAATAATAGCTCTAATTAATAATAATAATAATTATTATTATTATTCATTTTTTTTAAAGTGTTGTACCTAGAATCACTCAGGTAGTGTAGAGCTCGAGACGCAGATGTGGGCTTCCCAACAAGAAAAACTCCGTCTCTCTGCGAGCCTCGATTCCGGAGATACAAGGGCCCAAAGTTTTCCGTGCTGAGGATGATGATGATGTCCACTGATAGTAAAGTTATGCGGTGGTGATACGAGTATGAACCGACTCGGTACAAATAAATAAGAGACAAGTGTGTCGGAAATTTGTTCGACTTGTTTTCTTAATTAATACACAATCCGGGGGAAGGGTGATTAAGGGGAAGGTTAAAAGGGGGTGGGGGATATTACAAATATATTCACCTGGTGTGATTGGGAATGTTATTTGATTGTGAAAATTATTCGGGACGAGGGGGGAGGGGAAGGGGTAGGGTTAGGGGCAGGGGGAGGGGTAGGGAGAGGGGGGAGGGGGTGTAATGTTTTGTATAGGTATAGGTTACACAACGACAACTATATAATAATATAAAAAAAAAATTTTGGTTTGCCTATGACACTAGGGCGAGTCACTCCGACACCAAGACGAACAACTGAACTATAGTGCCAGTAGTGCTCGACCCAACAGTGAAAACCGCGTGCTCGTAGCTCGACACCAGGCCGAGTTACGGCGATCACAAGTTTAGAGGGGAAGGGGGCGGGGGCGGCAGGGAGGGGGGGTGAGAGTATAGTCCTGGTCTTTCCCTACACAACACAAAAAACCGCGATCTCGTAGCTCACTGCCGCGAGGAGCTACGTCTGCCTGTTCCTTGAGTGTGCCGGGAACTAACTATGACTATACTCTGTGGGAGAGGAAAGTAAAAGTTTAGAAAAATAATTTGGAAATTTGGAATTTTGAAAACGGGGATCGGGAGAGGAGGACAGACAATAGTATTATATAAATATATAAATACCAAATTTGAGGTCAAAATTCGCCTAGGACCCACCGTTCTTGAGTTATGGGCACCTGAACTTCTGGCTCCTACTATTATGGTACACTCGAGTGTTTCGGTCACGTAACTCCCAAACGGAAGGTGCCAGGCAAATTTCGACCTCGATGCAGGCTTATTGGGGACACAAACTAATTTTTAAGAAGATAAAATTAACAAAAAAAATATTTCTACAATTTGGGATTATTATGATGATGATGACACTTAATAATTTTTGTACGCTCTTGACCGTATTTATGCCTAAATGATCCTAACTTTACAATTTTGCTTATATCTCCTGTTCTATGGGTCGTAAAAATGTGCGGTTTTCACTGTTGGGATTGTTTTTAGAAGGCCAATAATTTTATACCAAAAAAAGGGGGGTGGAGGGGAGATTTGGAGATACACGTATAACCTAAAAATTTTAAAATGCTTATATCTAAGAAACTAAGAGTCCAAAAAATTTGTTTTTTTCACTGGTTGAAAGATACGGAAATACTTGAATTTTTGATTTCAAAATTTTGGGGTGTCGTCACTGAAGGAATTTTTTTATTGAAGTTTATAAATTATTAAAAAGTACCTCAACTTGTTTGGTCTGTATCTCCGGCGATATTCTTCGGATTTCAAACGAAGAAAGACGTCCAGACTCGTCTTCTTATCTTCTATCCAGAGATGTTTTTAGATGGTCTCCAGCACCTCTGGAACCTGGACCTCGTGGGCACGTGGTTTTCGGAAAGTGGTGAATATCTCGGCGAGTCCAGCCGGGAAAAATCCCGGACTCAGCCAAGATATTGTCCTCACCAAGGCCCTTCGATTTGCAGTAGAAAAACTGCAGGTCGTCGCTGAAGATCTTGCGCCGCACGCGTCCAAAGTTTTAAAATGCGTTTTAAGGTTAGCTTAAAACGGTTTTATTGTCGCAACTTCCTCAAATTTTCACTTTTTGGGAAAAGAATTTCACTGTTCGTTTTAACTTTTTTACGCGCACAACTGGTAAAATTTTCACTTTTCTATCGTCGTTTTTGCTAATTTTACCGATATTTCGAGCGCGGAGCGACTTACAAATGTGGCGTTTTCACTGCCGGACAGCGCGCGACTGGGAGGTTAGGTTAGGTTAGGTTAGGTTAGGTTAGGTTCCCCCCCCGTGGGTGCCCGCATTGTCGAGGCGGGGGGGCTCAGTAGCCGTGGCCTCGTCACCCACGGCGAAGCTAAGAGGTACCCGAGCGGGGCCGCTCCACAAGGCTTTGCCCTCGAGCCTATGTCGGAGCGGCAACAGGAGGTAGGTTGCGGTGTTTTATGGGGACACCGCAACTGAGGCGGGCTGCAATGTCATAAGACGGCGCAGCCGAGGATGGGGCCGCGGCGGGAGAGGAGTGCCGGTATTGAGGTGCGCCGCTCTCCCTACCTTCCGCGGCCGCAGCGGGGTCACCGGCGCGTGACGGTGACGTGGTGGGGCCGCAGTAGTGGAGATTTACTGCGGCCGAAGTGGCAGGCGGCGGGGCCACTAATGACCCGTCGCAGGAGGAGGCCGTGGTGGGCCTTCTGCGCGCGCCCCAGAGCTTTTATCTGGAGCGAGCGTTGAAGGCGGTCCGGAGGCAAGTCTGCCCGGACGTGTGGAGCCCTCGCCTATACCTCTCCTTTGAGAGGATTGGTTGTAGGGCTAGGCGGAGAAGGGGCAGGCGAAGACGACAATTATAGTCTTCCCTCCCCATGGTGGTGAATAGCGGGAGACAGGCGCGGGGGCGCCCTCTCCCGCATTGCACATATTCACCACCCCGTCGGGCGGGAGCGGCCGAGCACTCACGGTCGTTCCCGGGCCCCTCCCTGCAAAGAGGGGCGTGCGGGCCCCGCTGTAAAGCGGGCGGTCGTCGGCGGGGGACTGGATGTAAAGGCTCTACCGGATTCCCAGTCCTCCTCCATGTAGACGATGCGGGAGTGCCGCTGGGTTGTTTAGTGGGTATACCATTAGCGGCCCGGGAGTCCCACATACCCCCCTCATCCCCCGATGGGGGGGCATGCGTAACGCATTTTTCCCAGCGTAAAAAAAAAAAAAGGTTAGGTTAGGTTAGGTTAGGTCACCCCCGTGGGTCCCCCCCCCGTGGGTGCCCGCATTGTCGAGGCGGGGGGGCTCAGTAGCCGTGGCCCCGTCACCCACGGCGAAGCTAAGAGGTACCCGAGCGGGGCCGCTCCACAAGGCTTTGACCCAAGTCTATGTCGGAGCGGCAACAGGAGGTAGGTTGCGGTGTTTTATGGGGACACCGCAACTGAGGCGGGCTGCAATGTCGTAAGACGGCGCAGCCGAGGATGGGGCCGCGGCGGGAGAGGAGTGCCGGTATTGAGGTGGGCCGCTCTCCCTACCTTCCGCGGCCGCAGCGGGGTCACCGGCGCATGACGGTGACGTGGTGGGGCCGCAGTAGTGGAGATTTGCTGCGGCCGAAGTGGCAGGCGGCGGGGCCACTAATGACCCGTCGCAGGAGGAGGCCGTGGTGGGCCTTCTGCGCGCGCCCCAGAGCTTTTATCTGGAGCGAGCGCAGAAGGCGGTCCGGAGGCAAGTCTGCCCGGACGTGTGGAGCCCTCGCCTATATCTCTCCTTTGAGAGGATTGGTTGTAGGGCTAGGCGGAGAAGGGGCAGGCGAAGACGACGATTACTGTCTTCCCTCCCCATGGTGGTGAATAGCGGGAGACAGGCGCGGGGGCGCCCTCTCCCGCATTGCACATATTCACCACCCCGTCGGGCGGGAGCGACCGAGCACTCACGGTCGTTCCCGGGCCCCTCCTTGCAGGGGCGTGCGGGCCCCGCTGTAAAGCGGGTGGTCGTCGGCGGGGGACTGGATGTAAAGGCTCTGCCGGATTCCCAGTCCTCCTCCATGTAGACGATGCGGGAGTGCCGCTGGGTTGTTTAGTGGGTATACCGGTAGTGGCCCGGGAGTCCCACATACCCCCCCCATCCCCCGATGGGGGGGCATGCGTAACGCATTTTTCCCAGCGTAAAAAAAAAAAAAAAAAAAAAAGGTCTTCCCTGTGGGCCCCGCATTGAGCGGGGCCGCTCCACAAGGCCTTGACCAAGCCTATGTCGGAGCGGCAACAGGAGGTAGGTTGCGGTGTTTTATGGGGACACCGCAACTGAGGCGGGCTGCAATGTCATACGACAACGCAGCCGAGGATGGGGCCGCGGCGGGAGAGGAGTGCCGGTATTGAGGTGCGCCGCTCTCCCTACCTTCCGCGGCCGCAGCGCGGGGTCACCGGCGCATGACGGTGACGTGGTGGGGCCGCAGTAGTGGAGATTTACTGCGGCCGAAGTGGCAGGCGGCGGGGCCACTAATGACCCGTCGCAGGAGGAGGCCGTGGTGGGCCTTCTGCGCGCGCCCCAGAGCTTTTATCTGGAGCGAGCGCTGAAGGCGGTCCGGAGGCAAGTCTGCCCGGACGTGTGGAGCCCTCGCCTATACCTCTCCTTTGAGAGGATTGGTTGTAGGGCTAGGCGGAGAAGGGGCAGGCGAAGACGACGATTACTGTCTTCCCTCCCCATGGTGGTGAATAGCGGGAGACAGGCGCGGGGGCGCCCTCTCCCGCATTGCACATATTCACCACCCCGTCGGGCGGGAGCGGCCGAGCACTCACGGTCGTCCCCGGGCCCCTCCCTGCAAAGAGGGGCGTGCGGGCCCCGCTGTAAAGCGGGCGGTCGTCGGCGGGGGACTGGATGTAAAGGCTCTGCCGGATTCCCAGTCCTCCTCCATGTAGACGATGCGGGAGTGCCGCTGGGTTGTTTAGTGGGTAAACCGGGAGTGGCCCGGGAGTCCCACATACCCCCCTCATCCCCCGATGGGGGGGCATGCGTAACGCATTTTTCCCAGCGTAAAAAAAAAAAAAAAAAAGGTTAGGTTAGGTTAGGTTACCCCCCCGTGGGTCACCACCTTGTCGTGGTGGGGGGGCTTAGTAGCCGCACTGTTTGCGGTGAAGCGAAGCGTGACCCGTGGTGGGCCTTCTGCGCGCGCCCCAGAGCTTTTATCTGGAGCGAGCGCAGAAGGCGGTCCGGAGGCAAGTCTGCCCGGACGTGTGGAGTCCTCGCTCTCCTTTGAGAGGGTTGGTGGTAGGGCTGAAGGGTAGATGGAAGTCCGGAGACGGACTTGGAGTTGAGCTTGCCTTAACCGGCTGGCTTCAGTGGAGACAACCACGAAACAAAAAACCTCAAAATCCCAGGTGTCGACTCATCCGCCTGTGGGTGCCCTGACAGGGTGGCTGGTGGAGTGCACCAGCCCACTAGAGGTCAACCCACGGATACCGCCCGACCTCCGTGGTGTAACAGGGTTACCCGGGTACAGGGGGCACTGCCCGGGTGGACTGAATATTGCCGCCATACTCGTGGGAACAAAAATGTTTCTTTTAAATAAAAATAAAAATAAGTTTGATGTTAACAGGGGAGCGCAATGCGCTAATGAGGAGGAGTCTGAAGTCGATAACATCTTTTCGATGGAATCGGCCAAGGATTTGTCAGAGTCTGACTCTGACGCGAGTTTGATGACGGTGGCATCTCTTGATACCCAAGAGTCACCGTCTGCAAATCGGCGGAAACGCCGAAAGAGCATGGAGGAGAATGCCTCGGATAACTCAGGTGAGTCGACCGAGGCGATTCCGCCCCGACGTGGAAGAGGCAGACCGCCTACCACTGGGCAGTATGTTGGCCTAGCGAAAGCCAAAGCCGAATTAAATAAGGCCAAGGAAGAAGAGCTGCGGCTTGAGGCCGAAAGGCAGATGGCCGAAGAGCAGCGCCAAAAGAGGGAAAAAACCCGGGCCTTCTTTATGAAGGGCCCGCAGGCCAAAGGGCGAGACGCTGCCGATATTGAAAGGCTGGTGATGGACTCGGTGGACACCATCAAAAAGGTGGCTACCAGGTCTAAAAACCTCAAGGGCACTTTTGTAGCCGCCCTAAACGAGGCTGCGCGAGTCGTGCAAGACTCTTTCCAGGAGCTGCGCGATCGCACGATGCCCGAGGAGGTTAGCCTCTTAATAGAGGCCAACAAGAAGCTCACGGCGGAACTCACAGAAATCCGTCGTGAATTAAGCGAGTTGAGGGCCGCTCGAGCGTGCCCTCCAGTCTCGGTACCAGCTCCTGCTCCGGCTTTGGATCTTGAGGAGGTGAAACGTGCGGTCATGGTGCATGTCGGTACAATGATGGATGCCCGTTTGGAGGTCATCAATGACCGCTTGCTTCCAGAAAAGCGAGTGAGGCCGCCTCTAGCTGCTGATAGGCGAGGTAGTGAGGTAGCACCGTCAGTAGCCAGTACATCCACGGTTGCTGCTGCCTCCCTTCAACCTCTTCCAACTGCTGCAAAAGCCGTTAAGGGTTCTGCATCAAAGAGAGCGGGGAAGAAAAATGGGAAGGCTGCACTGACCGGAACCGTAGATCCGGGTCTTACGCCTGCACAGCGTCCAGCCGCTCCAGTGCAGGAGTCATGGGCTGAGGTTACAAAGCGAATCGATCCAGGAAAGGTGCAAGTGTGGCAGGGCCGAGCAGTGCTAGGTCGTCAGCTCCAGTGCGGACACATGCCTCAAACACGAAAACCCTGCAAAAAGCGAAGTCGAAGGCGCCTAAACTCAAAGCCCCTCGCACTGCAGCCGTGGTAATCACGCTGCTGCAGGGGGCGGCTGAGAAGGGCCTCACTTATGCAGGAGTGCTGTCGGAGGCCAAGAACCGCATTAATTTGTCGGATCTTGGAGTGCCGCCCCTAAAGATTAGAACCGCGGCTACTGGGGCTCGAATACTGGAGGTTCCGGGCGAGGACAAAGAGCTGAAAGCCGACATCCTGGCTGGAAGCTCAGAGAAGTGTTCAGAGCTCAAGGGGAGATACAGGTGTCAAGACCGACCACAACAGCGGATTTACGCGTGAGTGGCTTGGACGACTCTGTAAACTCCACCGAGCTGACAGAGGCTCTTGCAGGCGCTGCGGGGTGTCCGGTATCCTCCATTAAGGTGGGAGAGATACGAAAGGGGGCAGCGGGCATGGGCACTGCATTTGTGAGGTGTCCCGTGACGGCCGCTAAAAAGATTGCTGGTGTCGGGCGGGTAATGGTTGGCTGGGTGGCGGCGCAGGTCCAGATCTTGGACGCCAGACCGCGTCGTTGCTACCGGTGCTTGGCTCTGGGTCATGTTAGGGCTCAGTGCCAATCCGAGGTAGACCGGAGCGATGACTGCCATCGTTGCGGTAAAAAGGGCCACAAAGCCAGTGAATGTTCGGCTGCGCCACACTGCACTCTATGTGCAGTAGCAGGAAGACCAGCAGACCACCTCTCCGGGGGCAAGGCATGCGCCAAGCCCCCGACTAAAACAGGGGCGAGAAAGAAGCAGTCTGCGACTTCAAATGATTCCAAGTCGCAGCCAGCTCGCCCCGTACCGGTGCAGACGGTTGCCATGGAGGAAAGTTAGCATGGCTCTCACTTTCCTCCAGGCAAACATCAACCACTCCGCCCGCGCTCAGGATCTCCTCCTGCAGAGTATGGCGGAGTGGTCAATCCAGGTGGCTGCGGTAGCCGAACCGTATGTGGTCCCATCTCGGTCTGACTGGGTTGGAGACTTTGACGGACTGGTGGCAGTTAACACTCAGTCGCCAGTGCGTACCCCGACCCTCGTCGTCGTGACTCGAGGCTCGGGGTACGTGGCGGTGAGGGTCGGTGAGACTGTAGTGGTTGCGGTGTATTTTTCACCCAACAGAGCCCTCACCGATTTTGAGGCCTTCCTCGTTGAGGTGGGGACCCTGGTGGGTCAGTGTCGCCCTTGGCCTGTCGTCGTCCTCGGAGACTTCAACGCCAAGTCCACGGCGTGGGGGTCTCCGACGATCAATGCACGGGGTAGGCCATTGGAAGAGTGGTTGGCGGAAGTGGGTCTCTGTATCCTCAACCAGGGGTCAGAAAACACGTGCGTGCGGATGCGGGGCGGGTCAGTGGTCGACCTAACCCTGGCCACTCCGGAACTCGCGCGCCGTGTACATGACTGGGAGGTTCTGGTCAACGAGGAGACGCTATCCGACCATCGTTACATTCGGTTCAGCGTCTCCTCGTCTACAGCGGAGGACTACAACCGAGAGACTCTCGTGTCTGGACCACGGTGGGTGCTGAAACGCCTGGATTTGGAGTTGCTGCAGGAGGCAGCCATTGTTGCCGTGCATGGGCCCTCGCTCAAGACGCTCTGGAACCTAGCCTGAGGGGTCTCTTTAACCGCTGCATGCGGGAGGGGAGATTCCCTCGGCGATGGAAGGTAGGGAGATTGGTGCTCCTTCGGAAGGAGGGGAGACCAGTGGACGAGCCGTCGGGATACCGACCGATTGTGTTGCTTGACGAGGCGGGCAAGCTGTTGGAGCGGGTCGTTGCTGCCCGCCTTGTCAAGCATCTTGAGATAGTGGGGCCAAATTTGGCCGAATCTCAGTTCGGGTTCCGGAGAGGTCGATCTACGCTAGATGCTATTGCGTGCGTACGAGATCTCTCCGAGGAAGCGTGCTCTACTGGTGGGGTGTTGTTGGCGGTCTCGCTGGACATAGCCAACGCATTCAATACCCTGCCGTGGACCACTATATTGGGAGCTTTGAGGTACCATCGCGTGCCCCGGTATCTTGAGCGTCTCGTTGGGGATTATCTCTCCGATAGAGAGGTAGTCTTCCCTACGATGCAGGGCGAGGAACGGAGTCCCATGACTCGCGGTGTTCCGCAGGGGTCAGCTTTAGGGCCACTCCTGTGGAACATCGGCTATGATTGGGTTCTTCGGTGCGCTAACCTTCGTGGCGTCGGCGTAGTGTGTTACGCCGATGACACGTTGGTTACCGCTAAAGGGCGAACGTTTCGCGAAGCGTCGGTACTGGCAACGGCTGGAGTGGCATCAGTGGTTGCCAGGATTCGGAGGTTGGGTCTGGAGGTGGCGCTTCATAAGTCTGAGGCCATTTGTTTTCATGATCCTCGGCAGGCGCCACCTGCAGGCTCATGCATTGTAGTAGGGGGAACCTCCATTGCTGTCGGGTCATCGCTGAAATATCTCGGTGTTGTGCTCGATAGCAGGTGGAGGTTCGGAACACATCTGCAGCAGTTAACACCCAAATTAATGGGTACTGCTGCAGCGTTGAGCCGGCTTCTACCCAACCTGGGTGGGGGTGATGGGACCTGCCGCCACCTTTACATGGCGGTAGTGCGCTCAATGGCGCTATATGGTGCCCCCATATGGGCGGGGTCACTTGACCGCCGCGAATCAGCGCAGCTGATCCGATCGCAGCGCGTGATGGCGAAAAGAGTGTGTAGGGGCTACTGCACTCTCTCACATGAGGTGGCATGCGCACTCGCTGGCTCACTGCCGTGGGACCTGGAGGCTGAAGTTTTGTCCTCGGTCTACTGGCGAAAGGTTCAAGCGAAAGCGAGGGATATGCACCCAGCGCCACAGGAAGTGGTACGGTGGCGAAGGAGTGCCAGGGATAGGGCCCTGGAAGAGTGGCGGCAAAGACTGCTAACGGGTCCCACGCAGAGGGGAGCTGGAGCACAACGTCTTCTTGATGCGATCCGGCCCGTACTCGTAGAGTGGGTAAGGCGGAAGCACGGGGTGCTAACCTTCCGGTTGACGCAGGTCCTTACGGGGCATGGATGCTTCGGGAGGTACCTGTGTCATGTAGCCGGAAGGGAAGAGACTCCAGTGTGCCACCAGTGCGGATGGCCGGAGGACACTGCGCAGCATGCGCTAGAGTCCTGTCCGGCAGAAGCGGAACAGCGACGGTCTTTGGTCGCAGTCGTGGGGGCAGACCTTTCCTTGCCTACCCTCCTTAACAGGATGGTCAGCGACGAAAGGTCGTGGGAGGCGATGGTCTCCTTCTGTGAGACAGTGATCTCCAGAAGGGAAGACGAGGAGCGAGAGCGGGAGCGGAATCCCCTCGCTCATCCGCGCCGGAGAGTGAGGACAAGGGGGCGGGCTTTTCTAGCTCGTACCCCGTCTCCGCTTAGAGTGCCTGGGGTGCCGGATGCGGGGGCGTTCGACACCTCCGATAGTAACGAAGGCGTCTAAGAGAGGTGATGCGCCGAAAATGTTCCCGGCGCATCGCTTGAGTCGTATGGAAGGGGAGACACTTCCCGAGACGGGTCCACCCAGGACGCTAACTGACGGGACTGCGGAGAATGCGAAAGCGGTCCCGCGGTCCCATCGTTGAGTCATGATGCGGGAACATCGTGGGGTTTTAGTCGGTATGGGCGTCTCTGACGTCGAGCCCGACATATCCCTTCCGCCCCCCTGGCGGTTGGGAATGCGTAAATGCATTTCCCCACGTAAAAAAAAAAAAAAAAAAAAAAAAAAAAAAAGGTTAGGTTAGGTTAGGTTAGGTTAGCTTAGGTTCGCCGAGGGAGATCGCAGTATGGAAGTCCCACGCTCGACGGTCCCTGCTTTGGGAATGGAGGGAGCGACTGGCTCACCCAGTGGCTGGAAGCTGGACTGTCGAGGCTGTCCGGCCGGTACTTAAGGACTGGTTGGACAGGGCGCACGGGTCGCTTACTTTCCGGTTGGTGCAGGTGCTTTCGGGGCATGGATGCTTTGGAAAGTACTTGTGCCGAATAGCTGGAAGGGAGCCGACCCCTGCGTGCCATCACTGCGGAAGCGTGGAGGACACGGCGCAGCATACGCTGGAAGAGTGCAGAGGCTGGAGCAGCGAGCGCCGTGCTCTTGCCGAAGTGGTGGGAAGTGATCTCTCTCTCCCAGCATTGATCAAGTCAATGCTTCGAGATGAGGGATCATGGGAGGCGGCTGCTTCCTTCTGCGAACAGGTCATGTCCCAGAAGGAAGCGGCGGAGCGTGAAAGGGAGGTCTCTAGTGATCTCCCGATGCGCCAACGTAGAAGCGGGCGCCGGAGAAGGATCTTTCACGCCCTCCTCCGACCCCCGTAATAGGGGCATTGGGTCACAGACTCGGGGGGGTCTGTGTCCCGATACGAGTAGCCCCGAGGTGGCGCGCGCGGTGTTTCCGCGCGTCCCTCTTAGAACGATGGGTGGAGAATCTCCAGCTTCACCCTGACATGGATGGGTCCCAGGGGACCAGCGCCGACGGGGCCGCGGTCGAGTACTAACGTGTGCCCGTAGCCCCGTTAACTGGTGTAAGGAAGAAACACCGTGGGGTTTTTAGTCGGTTGGAGTCCGACACTACCCACTTGCCACCCCCCGGTGGCGAGTGGGCGTCCGTCCCGGATTTTCCCCACGAAAAAAAAAAAAAAAAAAAAAAAAAAAAGGTTAGCTTAGGTTCCCCCCCCGTGGGTGCCCGCATTGTCGAGGCGGGGGGGCTCAGTAGCCGTGGCCTCGCCACCCACGGTGAAGCTAAGAGGTACCCGAGCGGGGCCGCTCCACAGGGCGTTGACCCCGCCTATGTAGGAGCGGCAACAGGAGGTAGGTTGCGGTGTTTTATGGGGACACCGCAACTGAGGCGGGCTGCAATGTCGTAAGACGGCGCAGCCGAGGATGGGGCCGCGGCGGGAGAGGAGTGCCGGTATTGAGGTGCGCCGCTCTCCCTACCTTCCGCGGCCGCAGCGCGGGGTCACCGGCGCATGACGGTGACGTGGTGGGGCCGCAGTAGTGGAGATTTACTGCGGCCGAAGTGGCAGGCGGCGGGGCCACTAATGACCCGTCGCAGGAGGAGGCCGTGGTGGGCTTTCTGCGCGCGCCCCAGAGCTTTTATCTGGAGCGAGCGCAGAAGGCGGTCCGGAGGCAAGTCTGCCCGGACGTGTGGAGCCCTCGCCTATACCTCTCCTTTGAGAGGATTGGTTGTAGGGCTAGGCGGAGAAGGGGCAGGCGAAGACGACGATTGTAGTCTTCCCTCCCCATGGTGGTGAATAGCGGGAGACAGGCGCGGGGGCGTCCTCTCCCGCATTGCACATATTCACCACCCCGTCGGGCGGGAGCGGCCGAGCACTCACGGTCGTTCCCGGGCCCCTCCCTGCAAAGAGGGGCGTGCGGGCCCCGCTGTAAAGCGGGTGGTCGTCGGCGGGGGACTGGATGTAAAGGCTCTGCCGGATTCCCAGTCCTCCTCCATGTAGACGATGCGGGAGTGCCGCTGGGTTGTTTAGTAGGTATACCGGGAGCGGCCCGGGAGTCCCACATACCCCCCTCATCCCCCGATGGGGGGGCATGCGTAACGCATTTTTCCCAGCGTAAAAAAAAAAAAAAAAAAGGTTAGCTTAGGTTCCCCCCCGTGGGTGCCCGCATTGTCGAGGCGGGGGGGCTTAGTAGCCGTGGCCTCGTCACCCACGGTGAAGCCAAGAGGTACCCGAGCGGGGCCGCTCCACAGGGCTTTGACCTCCAAGCCTATGTCGGAGCGGCAACAGGAGGTAGGTTGCGGTGTTTTATGGGGACACCGCAACTGAGGCGGGCTGCAATGTCTTACGACGGCGCAGCCGAGGATGGGGCCGCGGCGGGAGAGGAGTGCCGGTATTGAGGTGCGCCGCTCTCCCTACCTTCCGCGTCACCGGCGCATGACGGTGACGTGGTGGGGCCGCAGTAATGGAGATTTGCTGCGGCCGTAGTGGCAGGCGGCGGGGCCACTAATGACCCGTCGTAATGGTGGGCCTTCTGCGCGCGCCCCAGAGCTTTTATCTGGAGCGAGCGCAGATGGCGGTCCGGAGGCAAGTCTGCCCGGACGTGTGGAGCCCTCGCCTATACCTCTCCTTTGAGAGGATTGGTTGTAGGGCTGAAAGGTGGTGAATAGCGGGAGACAGGCGCGGGGGCGCCCTCTCCCGCATTGCACATATTCACCACCTCGTCGGGCGGGAGCGGCCGAGCACTCACGGTCGTCCCCGGGCCCCTCCCTGCAAAGAGGGGCGTGCTGGCCCCGCTGTAAAGCGGGCGGTCGTCGGCGGGGACTGGATGTAAAGGCTCTGCCGGATTCCCAGTCCTCCTCCATGTAGACGATGCGGGAGTGCCGCTGGGTTGTTTAGTGGGTATACCGGGAGCGGCCCGGGAGTCCCACATACCCCCCCATCCCCCGATGGGGGGGCATGCGTAATGCATTTTTCCCAGCGTAAAAAAAAAGGTTAGGTTAGGTTAGGTTAGGTTAGGTTTTTTTTTTTTTTTTTTTTTTTTTTTGCGCCTACCCCTAACAAGTTAGTGTTAGGGCCTATGTTTGCAAGTCCCTCTCATTCCGTTCCCGCGAGCATGCCTCTCGTACTTGCATTCTTCATACTGTTTCTTTCTTTCAGCCGTCCTCATTCATTCCTAGTTTTTATCTATGCTATTATTTTACATTTTATTTCTTAATATCTATGTTTTATGCTAATTTTATTATCTAGGCACTTACGCGCACAAACTGAGTTGTGCCGTAGTGCACTTATTTTTTACTTTGGTTTGTTTTTATAACCTTTATTATGATATGCTTACAATATTCTATAAACTTATTCCTAAGATATTTATTCTCTACAATTTCTTTCAAACTTTCTATACTTATGCTACAATCAAGCTCGTATTCTATGTCCAGCCTTTGCCTGCCGTACATTGGGCACTCCGTTATACAGTGTATTACTGTTTCTTCCACGGCGGGGTCGCAAGGGCATGCCGGGCTCTCCTTGCACCGGAATTTGTACAGGTACGCGGAGAACCCCCCATGTCCTGTGAACAGTTGGACGGTAAGGTGGTCAAGATCAATTTTTCGGATAATTGAGTATGCTTTTATTGCGTCCGGGAAAAAGATTTTGGTTGTAGCGGCCCGGGTCTCAGTTTTGTAACGCCGGTTCCATTCGTCAAGCGAATCAAATCGAATTTGTCGCTTGACGAATGAGACCGGGCAGCAGTCGTAATTTGCTTTTGTTTTTAATTTAAGGGCAGCTGACTTGGCAAGTTCATCCGCTCTTTCGTTCCCTTCTAATCCTGCGTGTGCTTTGATCCAGAAGAGGTTTACTGTTTTGTTGAGCTCTCTCATCTTCTGGATATCATTGCGTATTTGTACAACGAGAGGATGAAGGGAAGTTAGATTGACTACGCTTTCCAGTGCGGAGCGGGAATCACTGTATATATTGCAGCTTGCGTCTGTAGTTTTCTTTGCTCTCTTTGTCGCCTCCGCTAGAGCGAGGAGCTCTGCCTGGTAGACAGTGCAGCAGTCGTCCAACTTCAGTTTTCGGGTGCTTATTTCTGTGGCGCCTCGTCTGATGGTCAGGGCTGCTCCAACCTTTCCTTTGATTTTGCTACCATCGGTATAGATATTAAGCCCCTTACTGAACGTTCGGTCGACTGCTGCTCTGTCCTCCAGGCATTCAAAATGTAGGTCCTTCAGACTTGCAGGATGCGGCTTACACGTTCGAGAGCGGCATTGGCACGTGTCTCTATCTCCAGTGCGGTCCCACCATCGAACACATGCACCACGTCGTCGGCGAAGGCCTGCACGTAGTCCCGTCCTTTCTCTATGTCTTTGAGCAGCGGGTCCAAAAGCAAGTTCCACAGGAGTGGCCCTCCTACTGATCCCTGCACACATCCTTTGCTGGTTTGCTTGGCGTACTCTTCTCCGGAGTATCGAACTCTTACCTTACGATTCTCGAGATAGCTGTCGATCAGCCTTCTTAGGTTTATCGGGCACTCTTCCTCAGCCAGTCGGACTCTGATGGCGGGCCACCAGGCGCTGTCGAAGGCTCCCTCTATATCCAGCGATACAATGGTTACGATACGTTTTTTGTCTAACTTATCGCAAACATGTCGCATCAGGGTATAGAGGGCGTCTTCGGTGCTCTTCTGGGGCATGAACCCGAACTGGCGAGTACTCATCCGCGGTATTACGTGAAACTTAAGTCGGCCGACCAACATCCTCTCAAGAATCTTTCCCATTACTGGGAGGAGTCCTATGGGCCTATACGATTTAGGTGCCGCGTAGGTATCTTTGCCGGGTTTTCGGAGCACGACAACTGTAGCCTCCTTCCACGGTTCCGGGAAATGGCCGAGCTCTAAGCATTTGTTTAGACACGCCAGGAACCATTCCGGGTCGTGTCTAATGGCTTCTCGGCATATGTCAGCCGTGAAACCGTCCGCTCCAGGGGCCTTTTTTGGATTAAAGGCATCCACAGCATTGTGTAGTTCAGCTAGGGTGAATGGTGGGTCGCAAGTACCACCTTGTCTCCCGTCGTTCACACTATCCGCCTTTCTTCTAATTATGCTGTGTTCGGCGTTGTCATGCTCCGCTAGATCTTCTGGGTAAAAGGTGTCAGCCAGGGCTTTAACTGATCCCTTGGCATCCAGAGTCTCACCATCAACCAAGAGTGGCAGATCCTCTTCCCTACTCTTCGTTCTACCTATCACTCTATAAATGCCCTCCCAAACCCCTTCCCTATCCTGCCTGCCACAAAAGTCCTTCCAGCTCTGCGTCCTTGCGTTTTGTGCAGCCAGCTCGTACTCAGCCTTCTTTTTCAGGTACTGCTCAACTACCCTCGACCTACGGATCGGCGCAGCACATCTAATTCTTCTCTTCCTGGTGGTGACTTCTCGTTTCAGCTCCGCGAGTTCCTCGGACCACCACGGCAAGGTGAGTGTTTGTGTGTGCTTTTTAGCGGGTATAGTTTGTGTGCATGTATGTGTGATGGCTTGTGTGTATGTGTGTAGTGTGTTTTCTAACTGATATGTGGTGTGTATGTGCTCTACATTTTCGATTGTGAGGTTGTTTTCTACTTTAAATTGGGCCAGTTTCTCATGAAACTGAACCCAATTTGCCTTTTTCGTATTGTAGAGCCGTGTTGTGCGTGTAATTTGTGTGCCTTTTGATTTTTGTAGCCTAATATTGAATGTAATGCCGTTATGATCTGAGTTCGTTAGCTTCTCTACTACTGTCCAGTCCTCCACCAGGGAAATCATGTCCTCAGAGCAGACGGTGATGTCTACGTGGCTGGTGTATCGCCTTCCTCCCCGCATCTCGTCAAAGGTCGGTATGGTGTTCGTGTTTAGCACCTGAAGATCCAGCTCATCGAGGCTCTCCACCATCTCTTCTCCTCTGGGCTGCGTGCGAACACTCCCCCACCATGTGCTCCAGGCGTTGACGTCTCCTCCTATAACAAGCCTCCCCGGCCCCAGTTCTTTGACGATCTTAGACATTTGATCCAGGTAAGGTGGTAAGGGCTTGTCCCCCTCGAAATAAATCGAGACCAGGGTAACCGCCCAGGCACTGGTCCGGATCCTTACCACGGCGATGTTGTTGGTGGTGAGTTGCGGGTATTGTGTGACGTCTAGCGTCGGATCTAGTATCGCTATCGCGGCTTTCACAATCCCATCTCCTTGTTCAGTGCTCTGGTAGACTCGTACTCCTGGATATGTCTTAAGTCGTCCTTGGGCTCCTACGTAGGGTTCTTGTAAGAGAACAACGGCGACTTTACGTTGGACGGCTTCAATGAAGACTTCGTCGGTCGCCAGTTGTTTCTTTTTCAGGTTGGCTTGTATTACCTTATATGAGGTGCTTGGGACGCCCTTAGCAATACGCCACGGTGGACCTCGCGAGTGAGTCCCACTTGCGCCTCACCTGGCAATCATTGCTAAAGGCATTATGGTCCGTTGCAGACACCTTCGCCTTCACGCAATTTATACAGCTCGGGGGGGTGTCAGTGAGAAAGTCTGGGCACTCCGTTTTAAGATGTGTGCCACCGCAGTGGCTACACACATCAACCGCTTCGGTGCAGAACCGCTTCCCATGTCCGTACCCCAGACAGCGTGAGCACTGTACTAGAGGGGACTGGTCGGCGGCCCGGACTCTCTGCATGTCGATATGCACAGCCCCGGCGGCGGTTATACACTGCCATATGCGTGGGGATACCTTGGCTACGACGTGCGATGTGAGGGGGTTCCTAGCTTTTCTGCGGAACTTTATCTCGATGCGGTCATCTTCCCCTTTCACGTCTCGCAGGATGTTTTTATTTTGCGCCCGTATCGCTTTCACGATGTCCTCATCTGAGTTGCAATTTATAACACTGTAGAGGATGACGAGTGGGTCCTTGTTTTTGATATCCTCCACGCTCAGTTGTCCTTCTTTTTCAGCTATTCTTTGTTTAACCCTTCTCATTTCTTCCTCACTTCTGCAGCCCACTATAATCTTCCTGTCTCTTGCCTTCCTGATTCGGTCAATCCTGGCTCCTTCTTCCTTCGCATTTATTACCTTCCTTATTCGTTCATACACTTGGTCCCCAGTTTCGTGCTCGTCCTTGGAGGCTATGATGATGGAGTGCATGGGTGATGCCGTTTGGAGCTGTTTCCTCGGAGAACCGGCCACTACACACGCATACGTACTTCTGCTGATTTCTTGCCATTCTTGATGGTTTTTCAGCGTTTCCGACAACTTTATCATTTCCTGTTTGTTGTCGTTCAACAGCTTACTGTGTTCATCTATTTTCCTAATTATATCGTCTGTCTGTATGTGTGTAGGTTGTGTTTGTTGCTCTACCGCTAGTCCCTTTCCCACTTCGACTTTCTTATTTCCTGCCAGTTCCTCTTCAGACTCCTTCACCAGTGCGTAGGTTAGGTTAGGTTAGGTTAGGTTAGGTTAGGTTAGGTTAGGTTAGGTTAGGTTAGGTTAGGTTAGGTTAGGTTAGGTTCCCCCCCGTGGGTGCCCGCATTGTCGAGGCGGGGGTCTCAGTAGCCGTGGCCTCGTCACCCACGGCGAAGCTAAGAGGTACCCGAGCGGGGCCGCTCCACAAGGCTTTGACCCAAGCCTATGTCGGAGCGGCAACAGGAGGTAGGTTGCGGTGTTTTATGGGGACACCGCAACTGAGGCGGGCTGCAATGTCGTAAGACGGCGCAGCCGAGGATGGGGCCGCGGCGGGAGAGGAGTGCCGGTATTGAGGTGCGCCGCTCTCCCTACCTTCCGCGGCCGCAGCGGGGTCACCGGCGCATGACGGTGACGTGGTGGGGCCGCAGTATTGGAGATTTGCTGCGGCCGAAGTGGCAGGCGGCGGGGCCACTAATGACCCGTCGCAGGAGGAGGCCGTGGTGGGCCTTCTGCGCGCGCCCCAGAGCTTTTATCTGGAGCGAGCGCTGAAGGCGGTCCGGAGGCAAGTCTGCCCGGACGTGTGGAGCCCTCGCCTATACCTCTCCTTTGAGAGGATTGGTTGTAGGGCTGAAGGTGGTGAATAGCGGGAGACAGGCGCGGGGGCGTCCTCTCCCGCATTGCACATATTCACCACCCCGTCGGGCGGGAGCGGCCGAGCACTCACGGTCGTTCCCGGGCCCCTCCCTGCAAAGAGGGGCGTGTGGGCCCCGCTGTAAAGCGGGCGGTCGTCGGCGGGGGACTGGATGTAAAGGCTCTGCCGGATTCCCAGTCCTCCTCCATGAAGACGATGCGGGAGTGCCGCTGGGTTGTTTAGTGGGTAAACCGGGAGCGGCCCGGGAGTCCCACATACCCCCCTCATCCCCCGATGGGGGGGCATGCGTAACGCATTTTTCCCAGCGTAAAAAAAAAAAAAAAAAAAAAAAAAAAAAGGTTAGGTTAGGTTAGGTTAGGTTAGGTTAGGTTAGGTTCCCCTCCCTGCTTCTGACTACCTCCAACATAATCGGAGACTATGTTTTCATTTCCTTTTCTTCACGAATTTAACTTGTTAAACTACGCTCTATCTCATCCCATATACATTACATTATATTATAATAAGTCAATTTTGTCACTTGTATTCATTTAATTATGATGCCATATAATTATTTCTTATTTTATTTAACTATTTATTACTTTCTTCAAACTATTTCATTTATATTTTCACAATGTACATTAAGTATAATTATCTTTTCATGTCGTTTTATTCCTTTTTATCACTCTTGCAGCTATATCTTCACAGTATTGTATAAATATATCCCTGTCCTTACTTAGCATTATTTCCTTTATAGAGTCTTTAGTTAACTCTACGTCAAGCGCCTGTTCCAGTTCAAATCTTGATTTACTGTGCACTGGGCAGTCGAGTAGCAGATGAGGTACTGATTCACTTACAGCTGGGTCGCAGATACACGATGGGTTCTCCTTGCACTTGAATCGATTTAAGTACTCAGAGAACCCACCGTGCCCCGTCATAACCTGGGTTCTGGTGTTATTTATGGATATTTTCTTAATTATCCCATATGCGGTTCTTACGTCGGGGAAAAACATTTTTGTTATGGCAGCAGTACTGCCCTGGACGTAGCGTTCGTTCCATTCGTCAAGCGTAGACATACGGATACTACGCTTGACGAATGAGACCGGATACAGGTCGTAGCTTGGTTTGCGCTTAGACTTGGTTGCAGCTTCCTTAGCTAATTGGTCTGCTCTTTCGTTGCCCTCCAACCCCGCGTGGTTAGGTTAGGTTAGGTTAGGTTAGGTTAGGTTAGGTTAGGTTAGGTTAGGTTAGGTTTTTTTTTTTATTTTTTTTTTTTTTTTTTTTTTTATTTTCTCTCCTACCTCCGATATATATATATTTCGGAGCCTATTTTGACTTATCCATTTCTCTCATTCCAGGTCTCACATTCACTACTTCTCGTACTTTCATTCGTCATACTTTACTTTTCTTTTATCCATTCCATTCTTACTATTTAATACTATTCCTATTTTATCTTTTTGTTTATTCTAATTTACTACATCTACTTTACTTCAGGGAGGCACTTACCTCATCAAACTTAATTGGCGGGTAGTGCCCCCAAATTTTTACTTCCATTACTTATGCCTACTTTTCTAACTATTTCTTTACAATATTCAATAAACTTAGACCTACTTTCTTTATTTAACATTATATTACATATATTATCTACTTTTATATTTTCATTTATTTTATTTTCTATTGCAAATCTCTGCTTTCCATATATAGGGCATTCTGTCAGGATATGCATTACAGTTTCTTCAACCGCAGGGTCGCAGGGACACGCCGGACTCTCCTTGCACTTAAACCTGTGCAGGTACTCGGAGAATCCGCCGTGCCCTGTGAACATTTGAACAACAGCATGGTCTAATGTAATGCTTTTTAGTATTTGGTACGCCATTACCACATCTGGGAAGAAAACCTTTGTCACTGACGCCTTCTGCTCGGTTTTGTAGCGACGGTTCCATTCGTCAAGAGACCCATACCGGATTTGTCGCTTAACGAATGAAACAGGACAGCTGTCATAGTTGACCTTAGTCTTAAGATGAAGCGCCGCCGCTTTTGCGAGCTCGTCAGCTCTTTCATTCCCCTCCAACCCCGCGTGAGCCTTGATCCAAAATAACCTCAGCATTTTGTGTCCTTCTCTTAACTTCAGGACATTTGCTCTTATTTTTACTGCGAGGGGGTGGGGGGAACTCAAGTTTGTGACAGTTTCCAGAGCGGATCTGGAGTCACAATATATGTCGCAGCTGGTTTTCGCACTCTTTATTGCCTTCTCAGTTGCTTCCGCCAGCGCCAGTAGCTCGGCCTGGTACACAGAGCAGCACTCATCCAGTCTTAACTTCCGGGTACTCGTTTCTTCAGCGCCCTCCCGAATGGATAGCGCAGCTCCAACTTTTCCCTCAATTTTGCTCCCGTCGGTATATATGGTGAGCGCGTCGTCGTTTCTATACTGATCGAGTGCTGCTTCGTCCGCCAGGCATATAAATTCCAGCTCTTCTTGCACTGCGGGGTGTGGCATCGAGGTGCACGGCACTCGTGTTTCCATAGATCGATCTTCTACTACTTGCCGGGAGTAACCCTTCTTTACCTCATAAAGCAGGGCTGCTTCTCTAACCCTAATATCAAGAGGAAGCAGCCCGGCAAGTACTAGTACCGAGTTTAGAGAGGCCGTTTTGTATGCTCTTGCAATTTTTTGGGCAAAACCACGCTGCAGCGAGTCAAACTCCTTTTTGATGGTCAGCTTATTCGTTGCAGGTGCCCAGGCGCTTGCCGCGTACATGACAGTGGGTTCAACCACTGCGACATACATAGTTTTGACTATATCTGGTTTGAGTCCCCAGTGTATTTTCGCAGCACGGGCCAGCTGCTTATAAAAGTTGAGTGCTTTGCGGCAGACGTTCGCGGCGTGAGTGTTGAATGTCAGTTTGTCATCGATGGTGAGTCCTAGTAGCTTGATCTCCCTGGACATTCTAATGTCGGTGCCTCCCATGCTCAGGCGTGGAGTGTCGTACTTTAACTTTTTTGTTATTACCATGGCCATTGTCTTCTGTGACGCAAACTTTAGCTTGTTTTTAACACCCCACGCCCGAACACGTTCGAGGGCGGCATTGGCTCGCCTTTCAATCTCGATTGCGGTCCCACCATCAAAGACCATGACTACGTCGTCCGCAAACGCCTGCACGTAATCTCCCTTTCTTTCTAGCTCTTGTAGAAGGGGATCCAGAAGCAAGTTCCAGAATGTTGGCCCGCCGATGGAACCCTGTACACAGCCTTTTTCAGTCTCCTTCCTGTGCTCCTCGCCGGCGTAACGTACACTGACGCTTCGGTTTTCTAGGTAGCTATCTACTACCCTCCTCAAGTTAATCGGACATCTCTCCTCAGCCAGTCGGAATCTGATAGCTGGCCACCAGGCACTGTCGAAGGCCCCCTCTATATCCAATGACACTAGCGTTACAATTTTCTTTTGTTTTAGCTTTGTATAAATATGTTGCATAAGGATATAGAGGGCGTCTTCGGTGCTCTTCTGGGGCGTGAAACCGAACTGGCGAATACTCATCCTTGGTACGAGATAGAACTTGATTCGGGCGATGAGCATTTTTTCGAATACTTTACCGAGCACAGGGAGGAGTCCGATCGGCCTGTAAGACTTCGGCACAGTGTAGTCCTTTTTTCCAGGCTTTCGCAAAATGACAACTGTGGCCTCTTTCCATAGTTTGGGGAAGTAACCGTGCTCAAGGCATTTGTTCAGCATTTTCAGGAAAAGATCCGGGTCATTTTTCACGGCTTCTTTGCTGATGTCTGCTGTGATGCCATCAGAACCGGGCGCCTTTTTCGGATTGAAGGAGTTGATCGCCGCATGTAATTCAGTCTTCGTAAATGCTGGATCACAATGTTCAGTTTGTTGCTCCTCATTCACTCTACTGGCTTCGATTCTTATGCGGCGATGTTCAATGTTGTCTTCTCCTTCATCATCCTTCGGAAAAAAGGTATCTGCCAGCAATCTTGCAGATCCGAGACTGTCCAACACTACGCTTTTATCTCGGAGAGGAATATCTTCTTCTCTGTTTCTGGTCCTGCCAATCACCCTGTATATCCCTTCCCAGACTGATTCCCTATCCTGTTTCCCACAAAAGTCCTTCCAACTCTGCGTTTTAGCCTTCTTTACCTCCATCTCATATTCTGCCTTCTTTTCCAGATACTCTGCAACAACCCTCGACTTCCGGACCGGCGCCGCGCACCTGATTCGTCTTCTTCTGGTGATTACTTCCCTCTTCAGACTCTCCAGCTCTTCGGACCACCACGACATGGTAAGTTTGTGTGTATTTTTCTTTTTAGGTAGAGTGTGTGTGCATGCGTGTGTAATTGCTTGTGTGAATGTATGTATGGCTGTTTCTATTTGTTGTGTGTCTGTTATGTGCTCTACTTTGCTGTGTGTGAAGTGATATTCAGCAAGAAATTGGGCCATTTTCTTACGAAATTGGACCCAGTTTGCGTTCTTAGTATTGTAGAGTCTTGTTACATTTGTGATGTGAGTTCCGTGTGATTTGTGCAGTAGTATGTTGAAAGTTATGCCGTTGTGGTCCGAACTGGTGAGGCCCTCATCTATCTTCCATTCATCTACCAGTGGAAGCAGGTCGGCTGAGCATACTGTGACGTCGACGTGACTGGTGTAACGTATGCCTCCCCTGATGGTGTCGAAGGTGGGTACAGAGTAGTTGTTATTAAGCACTTGGAGCCCCAGATCGTCAAAAGTGGATAGAAGATCCACTCCCCTTGCCTTTGTCCTCACGCTTCCCCACCAGATATTCCAGGCGTTTGCATCGCCCCCCACCAATAGCCTACCCGGTCCCAGTTTCCTCACTATCGTGGCCAGATGCTCCAGATAAGGTTCCAGAGGCTGATCTCCCTCGAAGTATATGGACACCAGAGTGATGTTCCACGCTTTTGTCCGGATACCTATCACAGCTATATTATTGTTTGTAAGCTCGGGGTACTGAAAGACATCAAGCGTGGGGTCCAAAACTACAATGGCAGCCTTCACTATGCCTTCTCCTTGGTCAGCGCTCTGGAAGACTCTGGTCCCTGAGTAGTTTTTAAGTTTCTTGTTGGAACCTACGTAAGGCTCCTGAATGAGGACAGCTGCTGTCTTGTTCTTTGTCGCTGCCATGAAGAGTTCGTTTGTTGCCAATTCTTTTTTCATAAGGTTTGCTTGCATGATCTTGTACGGGACGCCCTCAGCAGTATGCCACGGTGGATCTCGCCAGTGTTTCCCACTTGCGCCTCACCGGGCAGTCGCTGCTGAAGGCGTTGTGATCAGCTCTTCCTATCTTGGCTTTGATGCAGTTCGTACAGGTGGGTTGGGAGTCAGTGCGCCATTCGAGACAGTCAGCTTTGAGGTGTGCACCACCGCAGTGGCAGCACACGTCGACCTGCTCCTGGCAGAACCGCTTTCCGTGTCCATAGCCCAGGCAGCGAGAGCACTGGATGAGTGGGGATTGGTCGGCGACTCTAACTCTTTGCATGTCGACGTGCACAGCCCCAGCAGTCGTGAGGCACTGCCATATACTCGGCGACACTCTCGCGACTACGTGTGTGGTAAGAGGGTTCCTCGCCTTGCGCCTGAAACGGACTTCTATTCTGTCGTCTTCTCCGCTTATTCCTTTCAGAAGGTGACTATTCTGGGTGCGGATAGCTTTGATGACATCTTCGTCATTTATATTTTTTAGGACGCCGTACAAAATGACTAGGGGATCTCTATTCTTTATGTCCTCCACACTCAGTTGTTCTTCTTGCTCTATAATTCTACTTTTAACCTTCCTCATTTCTTCCTGATTTTTACATCCTATAATGACTTTTCTATCTTTCGCCTTTCTAAACCGATCTATCCTAACTCCCTCTTCTCTTGCATTCACGACCTTTCTAATCCTTTCAAACACTTGGTCTCCTGTTTCATGGTCATCCTTGGAGGAGATTATAATGGAGTGCATGGCGGTGGATTCATGCGGTTGTCTCCTCGGAGATCCGGCCGCCACGCTGGCATATGTTACCTTTTCCATGCTCTCTTTATGACTTCTCAGCATGTCTGCAAGTTTCTCCATCTCTTCATTGTTTATTTTCAGCAGCTTATTATTCTCGTCGATTTTCGACATCATCGCTTCTGCTGGTATGTTGACAGGTTGCGGCTCTTGTTTGCTATGGTCTGCTGCCTGTTTATCTTCGACCACAGAAAGCTTGCCCTTGTCCTCTTCAGCCTCTTTCACCAGTATGTATAGCCTCTCTACTGACTCCAGTACTTCGGTTTTTATTTCCCCTTTTAGGTTTCGGCTATTCCCTAGATGTAACTTGGCTTTCATCAGACATGCTTTTGCCTCTGACGTCCTGCTCTTATATTTAGGGGGTTGCTTTGGGGATTTTTCGGCCTCAGCTGCCATCGCAGCCTTTCCCCTCTGCGTGCCCGGCTTAGTCGTGGGGAGAGCCAATGCTATTTTTGCTTTTGGCTGTCCGGTTGGCTGGCTCAGGGCCTTTTGAGAAAACGAAGCAGGCGGCGACGTTGACGCTCTCGCCTCTATCTCTCCAATACTCAGCCGGACCTTACTAGGTTGGTCTTCACTCGCTACTGAGGGGCCAGCCCTCTCTGTCGTTTCGCATTGGTAGCTCCTTGATACGGGATCCGTCTCGTTCACAGGCTTGGTACGTTGGGATATGTCCGGGGTTCTAAAACCGAACATCTTGTACCGAGTTAAGTATATTCGTAGAGGTAGGAGTCGTCAATGCAAAATAGACGTGTAAAGGGCGTCAATCAGGCTAGAACTAATATGTAATCTAGTTGTCAGTATTATAAAAAAAAAATTATAAAATGGGTACTAAGTACTACGATCAGTCTTAACACCCAAGCGGATGCCGTCAGGGATCTGCTACGAAAGGAATCTGCTAAAAATTTTCAGCAATAAAATTAATTATTTTTCGCCGTCCCCCACACTGAATTTTCGTCCACTTGGGTGAAGCGGTATGGGTGGGTGGGCGGTCGAAATTTTTGTCGATTTTCGCGGTTTTTTCTTTGGGAGTCGACGCGGTCGGCCTCCCGCAGTCCAGATATAAAATAAAATCTAATTTCGGTTGGTAAATGGATTTTTAAAAATTCAAAAACCCGATTTTTTCACGAAAATCCGGAAAATTTTGAGTATGCTGATTAATTTGTGATTTTTTGTTACAGGTCCAGAAAGCGCACGCGGAGCCTCGTCTAACGACGTATCACACGGCACAGTCGGATGATGTTAAGTGCAACGCAAAATCACGGTTAGGTTAGGTTAGGTTAGGTTAGGTTAGGTTAGGTTAGGTTAGGTTAGGTTAGGTTAGGTTAGGTTAGGTTAGGTTTTTTTTTTTTTTTTTTTTTTTTGTGTACCTGTCCCGGCGCATAGGCCGGGCCCGCGAGCTATTACCCGGACATTGTCCAGGATTGGGTATCTGTGCGTGGTGTGTGGTGCTTGGTTTATTTTAATACTTCTAATTTTGATTTTTTGACATTTCTTATTTCCTACTTAAAGACTATTGTAACCTAATCATTATTCAATTCTTACCTATATTTATATCTAAGTACTAATAATAAACATATAACAATATGTCACTTAGTACTATCTTATATATCTAAGTCTTGTTTTTATTTATAACAATTTTGCAAATATCGGTACAATATCTTTGAAAATATAACGTGCTGTTTTTTGATAACAATAATTTACTTAAGTTAGCTACGTTAATTTTTGTATCTGAATATTGTTCGAGGTCGTGCCTCAGACTCCCGTAGATTGGACACTCTGTGAGAATGTGAGGCACGTCCTCGATTGCACCTGGGTCACAGGGGCATGATGGACTGTCCTTGCACTTGAAACGATTCAAGTACTCGGAAAATCCACCATGCCCTGTTAGGATCTGGGTGAGTGCGCCCATCGGTTTCGCTTTTCTTACAAACCTGTACGCGGCTCCCACATCAGGGAAGAAGAGCTTAGTGATCGACGCTGTGCTATCCTCGCGGTATCTCACGCTCCATTCATTCAGGAATGTTTCTCTTATTAATTTTTTAGCGTAAGATACTGGGCACAGGTCGTACAAAGCCCTCCTCTTCGACTTCAGGGCGGCTTCTTTGGCCAGTTCGTCGGCGCGTTCGTTGCCCGGCAGTCCTGCATGAGCCTTGACCCAGAACAGGGATACTTCCTTGCCCCGACCCAAGGCCACACGCAGGTTCTTCCTGGTTTCGGCAGCCAGAGGGTGGAGGGAGCCTTGGTTAGCGATCGTCTCCAGAGCGGCTCTCGAATCGCTGTATAGACCAAAACTCACCTCATCCCTTTCGAGAATCGCTTCCGTAGCCTTGCATATGGCCAGCAGCTCCGCCTGGTAGACTGTGCAGTACGCGGACAGACTAAGCTTGAGGTTCCGGAATTCGGCCTCGCTATTCCAAAAGGATAGCGCCGCACCGACCTTCCCCTCAATCTTGCTGCCGTCGGTGTATATTCGCACCTGCTGCACATTGTGCCGATCTACGGCAGCCTGGTCTTCCAGACAGACGAACGCCATTTCCACTTGCTCGGCCGGGTGCAGAGTCTCCGCAAATCTCATCGGTTTCTCTGTCTCTCTATCTCCTAGGGCCGGCGGGGGTGACCCTCTCTTCGCTTCGTACAGTGCGGCTGCTTCCTGCACTCTGAGGTCGAGAGGTAGTAGCCCCGCCAGCACCAGAGCCGAGTGCAGGGAGACAGTCCGGTACGATTTGCAGAGCTTCTGGGCGAAAACTCTCTGGACGGTGCCTAGCAACTTACGCACTCCGATTTTCCTGGCCTCAGATGCCCACACAGGGGCCGCGTACATAACAATTGGTTCGACGGTCGCGTTGTATATCGATCGTATTACATCCGGGTGCAGTCCCCAATCTACCCTAGCAGCCTTTGCTAGCTGTTTATATATGCTCAGCACCTTCTGACATTGTAGTGCGACGTGCGTGTTAAAAGTCAGTTTATCGTCAATCGTCAGTCCTAGGATCTTGACCTGTCGAGACATCGCGACCTGGACTCCTCCCATGGTCAGCCGTGGGGTATCGTACTTCAGCTTCCTGGTTAACACCATTGCGCAGGTTTTGTGCGGCGCAAACTTCAGCTTGTTTCGGACACCCCACTGCTGAACACGGGCCAATGTCGCGTTCGCTCGTATCGACACGTCAAGACCCGAGTCTCCGTCAAAAAGTAACACGACGTCGTCAGCGAAGGCCTGCACGTACACACCGTCATCCTCCAGCTCCCGCAGTAGAGGGTCCAAAAGAAGGTTCCACAGGATGGGACCACCAATTGACCCTTGCACGCACCCCTTGTTCGTGCTCCTCGTGCATTCCTCCCCGGCATATCTTATACTGACTTTTCTGCAGTCGAGATAGCTATCAAGTAGCCTCCTGATATTGACCGGACACTTTTCCTCAGCCAGACGGACTCGGATTTTCGGCCACCAGGCACTATCGAAGGCACCCTCTATATCCAGTGACACCAGAGTTACTAGCTTTTTCAGCCCAATCATACTCTTGATTCGGTGTACCAGTGTATACAGGGCGTCTTCAGTGCTCTTCTGGGGCATGAATCCGAACTGGCGAGTACTAATCCTCGGTACTAGGTGCCATTTCATCCTTGCTACTGTCATCTTCTCCAGGATCTTCCCCAGGACCGGCAATAGGCCAATCGGCCTGTAAGCCTTGGGGTTCGTATAATCGTCTTTGCCCGGTTTCCTCAGGACGACCACTGTCGCCTTCTTCCAGATGTCCGGGAAGTGGCCAATCTCTAGGCATTTGTTGAACAGGGCAAGCGATGCGTCCAGATCCTGGTAGATAGCTCGACTGCAGATATCCGCTGTGAAGCCATCCGCTCCTGGGGCCTTCTTCGGATTGAAACTTCCCACCGCGGTCTTCAGCTCCAGCCTTGTAAACGGTGGATCATGGCTCTCATCATGCCTCAGCTCGTTTACCAGCTCTGCCGCTTCTCTGACCCGGCGATGGTCTTCGTTGTCAGTTTCCTCCAGGTCTTGTGGGTAGAATGTCTCCGCGAGCAAGATTGCCGATTCTCTTGGGTTCAGGAATGCACCGTCTCTGGTTAGGGTCAAGTCTTCTTGTCTCCTGGTGGTCGTACGGATTATGCGGTATATACCTTCCCAAACTCCTTCTCTGTCCTGTCTTCTACAGAACTCCTTCCAGCTGTCAATTTGGGCTTTCTTGGCTTGGCACTCATACTCTTCTTTCTTTTTCAAGTACTCAGCTACCACTCTTTCTCTGCGGTGGGGAGCCGCGTTTCTAATTTTTCGCCTGAAGGTGGTGGCAGCTTTCTTCAGCCTAGCGAGCTCATCATTCCACCAAGGGACTTTGAGGATTTCTGTGCTCTTTTTCAAGGGCATACTTCCTTTGCACGCGTCTGTAACTGCGTCGGAAAATTTTATGAGAAAGTCCTCAAGTTCGAATTTTGAATTTAGATTTTTAATAGATTCTAAAGTTATATTACTGTTAAATTTTGTTTCCGAAAAAATTTGGCCAAATGTGTCCCAGTTTGCTTTCTTAGTGTTGTAGAGCCTCGTTGTCCTCTTGACGTTTAGGCCTCTACTTGCGCGGAGTTGTATTTCAAATAGTATAGCGTTGTGGTCCGAGCTCGTCATCTCCTGGTCTACCCTCCAGTTGTCTACTAAATTCAGTAGATCGTCCGTGCAGGCTGTAATATCAACAAAGCTGGTGTACGACTTTGTACCTCTAATGGTGTCAAAGGTTGGCGTATCACCTCTATTGAGTACTTGAAGTTCCATGTCTTCCAGGGTCCCGGACATCTTTTCACCCCTGTCGTCTTCATGAGTGCTGCCCCACCAGGTACTCTTTGAGTTGCAGTCTCCTCCTATTAGCAGTCCTCTAGGGCCCAGGTCCTCTTGGATCTTTTGCAGCTGTTCCAGGTATGGCTCTATGGGGTCATCCGGTTCGAAGTAAAAAGACACCGCCGCGATTTCCCAAGCGCTGGTTCGGATCTTCACTACTACAATATTGTGAGTCGTGAATTTTGGGCACTGGATTACGTCAAGACTGTCATCGAAGACCACGATTGACGCTTTCACAGTCCCGTCTCCTACAGCAGCACATTGGAAGACTCTCGCCCCACGGTAGTCCTTCATTCTCTTCACCCCGCCCACATATGGCTCCTGTACTAACGCAAAAGCCAATTTGCGCTCGCTGGCCTCTATCATGAGTTCTTCAGTCGCCAGCTTCTTTCGCTGGAGGTTCGCCTGGGCCACTGCATATCTTCCGGTGGGTGCGCCTGCCCTTGAACGGTCTTGAACCACTTTAGCAATACGCTACTTTTGCTCTCGCCAGTGCATCCCATCTCTTCCGCACCGGGCAATCCGAGCTAAAAGCGTTATGCTTTGCACTATCCATTTTGGCGGCAGCGCAGTTGCAGCACGATGGTGGTGCGTCTGCGAGGTAGTCGGCACACTGACTCTTCATATGCGGGCCGCCACAATGGCTGCATTTCGGTGTGGTATCAACGCAGAAGCGTCGCCCGTGACCATAAGCCAAGCACATCGAGCACTGCACCAGAGGGGACTGGTCTACGACCCGTACCTTCTGCATGTCGATGTGTACCGCTCCTCTGGCCAACATGCGGTTGTAAATCTGCGGTGACACCCTCACCGTTACGTGGTTCGTGAGCGGGTTTCTGGCACGTCTTTTGAATTTGACGACCACTCGATCATCCTTTTTGTCGAGGCCGTGAAAAACCTCCCCATTCTGATTCCTCAGTGCCTTAACAATGTCCTCATCATCGTTCATACTGAGCACATCTTTGAGGGTTATCATCGGGTCCTGATTCTTCACTTCCTCGACAACTAGGCGATCGTCAGCGCTCTTGAGCCGCTCCTTAACTTTATTCCTCTCTTCCTCCGTTCTACATCCTATGACAACCTTCTTGTCCCTCGTCTTCCGAACTCGCTCGACAGTGACCCATCCGTCCTTTGCGTTAACCGCCTTTCTCACCTCACTCATGACGTCGTCTCCAGTGTGAGTGTCGTTTTTAGACGCAATGACAATGGAGTGAAGAGCACTTCGTCCGGGCTGGGCTCCTGCCGCTTGCGCATAGGTGTTGTGGTTCGAGGTGGTATGTTGGAGAATAATTTTCTCCTTCAGTATCTCCATGTCAGCTTGAGTCCTGTCGAGCTTCTCTCCTTGTTCCCTCATTAGTTTCAAAATTTCTTGTGTTTCGTTTTGCGGTCTTTTACTTTCAGGCGCAATGTGAGCCGCCTCGTCTTTTAGCAATTGGTATAACTTGTCTACCGCTTGCGTTATACTCGCTTTTAGGTCAGTCTTTAAATTACGTGATTCTCCAAGATGAGTTTTAATTTTAACAAGGAGAGACCTACCCTCGCGCACCCTGTCTGAGATGTGAATGTTACTGCCTTGCTTCGGAGAGTCTTCGATAACTTCAACGGAAGCCCTGCGCGGTGCAGCCTTGGGTTTTAGCTTTGTCGTTGCTGTCGGGATCGTCCTCAACACGCTTGGCGAGCGCGGGCGGGCAGTAGATGTGCTCGGTTTAGGTTCTCCCGAAGCAGTCTCCCACTCGCCAATACTGCGGCGCACGCTCTTTACTGGGCTTTTAGGAGAAGGTCCTACCTTCTCAGCGTGAGGCGAGGAGCTCTGAGAGCTCTCTACGTTGCTGGCGCTCTGCATCTTCTTTGGTGTGTGCGCGAGAGGCATGTCGATGTCGGCAGGTCAGTCCACGGTACAAGTTTGGGTCAAAGTCGGTCTATGTCGGACAGGTAGTCAGTCGAGTATATTGGTCAATAAACTCAATATCAGTAGTGGTCAATAAACCAAGTGTCGGCAGTACTGTCAATAAACAGTCTGTCAATTAAGTCTAATCTAGTCTAAGTGTTCTGGTCAAAAAACACAGTCACACGCTACGTACCTACACTAGGAGTCAATAGTATAAACAGCTTATTCCAATCGAGAAAGTGATAATATATCGATATACAACGCGACGATCGTAAATCACAATATTTATTAAAATAGATATGCTACAAATATATCGCACAATTTTTAATGTTAATATTTCTGTTACAGGTACAGATGAGGTCGTGAGAGCAGCGAGCAGCGAGCAACGAGCCACGAGCAACGAGCAACGAGCCACGAGCAACGAGCAACGAGCGGCGAACAGCGAGCGGATGTCAGCAGGCAGCTCACTGCGTCCACAACAAGGTAAGCAATACCTCCCTTCTATTAGTTTAGTTATAATTAAAATATATCAACAAGTACATCTCTGTATCCAACTTCAATATTTACAATGAGATATTGTATGAAGTATTATACAGAATAACAATATTTCAATTGGATTGTTACAAGTATAGTGCGGCGGGGGAGCGGGGGTGAGGTGCAGTGGGGAGCGGGCGGGGGGAGGTCAGAATTTTGACACAGTAAAAAGAGATTTAAATAAGATTATACTAAACTATGTAATTTTCTAACTATAAATATAATATTGCGACAATATCCAATAGTAGCTTGGACACTAGGGCGAGTCACTCTGACACCAGGACCTGCTAGTGAGCAGTAGTACGAGCAGTATAGGGAAAACCGCACGTTCGTAACTCGTCCCGGGGCCGAGT